>CP093833.1:2785116-4172879 GCA_033064975.1 Smittia sp. YW1114-2
AGTGCTCGTTAAATTTTAATGAGCGAAGCTCAAATGAAAAGTTTAATCGCTAAAGCTGTTTTCACTCGATAAGCTTCAAGTTTCTCTCGGAGTTCGCTTTAATTATAAACTTTGCTAGGCATTCAACTTCAGGTGGTTGGAGAAACATGGCGAAGCAATAATTAGAAGCGACGTTAAATTCGTAATGAGAAATGTGGAAGCTTCGTCCAAGTGTTTTCATTTGCTTAGAACCAAAAATAGTTTTATCTATCATCGCCATTGCTCGTTACGTCCACCGGAATTCGGCACTCAATATGTCATTGTCATCACGAGTTACCGCCAGTAAACGTTTCTTCCGCCGTTGTTCTGTGATGTTGATGAGTCTAATGATCCGTTCAACTATTCCTAATCGGATTCCATTTCGTGTTTGCTTCGTCCTTCGCACTGAATGATTATGCTGGTCACAATGTTTGATGAATCGCCTTGCAATGTGTTTCACGTGATTATAATGGACAACAGCTGCGGTTATTAAGATGAATTGCGACATGAATCGATGAAGATTTGCTGAGGTTGCATGAGGTGGAGGAGGAAGCCTCGAGTTGCGCTTCGAGTTTGTGGCTTGTGGGTCACAGGCGCTTCCTTGAGAGGTTTCCAACTTTCCCAAGCCTTGGTTTATTCAGCGAGCCGACTGATTGATCGCCCCCTCTAGACTTTCAATCGATAATCTACAAATGTCTGCGTCACAAAAATGATTTTCATTATTGAAATTACGACTTCTTGTTATTCAACCGCAATTTCATTTCCATTGATGGCTTTCTAATAAAAATTGACAAAATAATCAAGCGGAACTCAACAGCACACTTCATGTTGAATTTTGGATTTGACGTGGAGAAATTGAAAAGGAATTGGCGAAGTCAATCAATGAAACGTGCTGAACGAAATCAATCAGAAGGCGAGTGCAGAGACAGTTTAAGCTTGGAAGTTTTCGCGCCATTTCAGTCGGCTCGACCTTCCCATAAAGCTGTCGGATGATTCATCATTGTGTAAGGCTACGAATGTCAACTGCCATGTCGCTTTATTAATTACACTTCGCTTCTAATTGTTCTCGTGCGTCCAACAGCAAAGTTTCTAGAACAATCGAACAGGCGTTTGCTTTGACAAGAACTCAATATTCTCCTTTCAACGCTTCGTAGAAGCTTCGACGCCCCCGCGTTATTTTCTGCGCTAAGCGTCAAGTCTCGCTAAAACTTTCCCGTAAATTAATCAAAGTCAATATGCACAGTTGAACAACTCATTGAACTCATTATCTCGACTATAAATTATTCAGCATCCCTTTTGGGATAAAGTTGATGTTTGAAGACGCGCTCTTAATCAAATATTTTGAGAGCGAGCAAGGAACTCTTGCTGTTTACTTGCGACTTCGAAAGGAAATAATGAAACCATTTTTCTCTACTTGCCAATTCCTTCGTCGTTCCCTCGATGGATGGAACTTTAGAAGCTTCGAAATGTTTTCCCAATAAAATGAGAATTGAAAATCGAAGTAATTTGATTTACTTTTCTGCTACCTAAGCTTTCCCCCGCTCCTTGTGCTTTCGAGGCAGAGCAAACGAACGTTGGTAGCTTCTTGATGAAAAAGTTTTACACGAAGAAACCTTAAAGCAAATTTGCCGAAAGGTGGAAATCTTTCCAACTACTGTTGTCTATCGAATTTATTTCGTTTCGTGAAAGTTTTGAGCTTTCGCAAAGTTTCGTAATCTCGTGTGAAGCATCAAACTCGTTCATTCTGTTTCAAAGCTCCCAGTATCGACGTCAGCATTGTAGAAAGCTCGAGCACACTAAAGAGATGCTCCATCGAGAGGAAATTATGTAACGATAATTTCGTTATAAACTTTCAACTCGCTCTCGAAGTGTTTTTGAGATTTCCACCTCTCCGTTGCACAATCGCTCGAATCCTTTGTCGATGGACAGTTTCAGGTATTGCATCACATCAATAATTGAGGGTGAAAGAAGGAAATTGGATTCGTTAAAGCTAACGAGAAGCACGTCAATCCGTCACTTGTTGTTGCATCGCTTCAAGTTATTTTTCTCTCGACATTTAATTCCTGCAATTTCGCTTAATTCAATTCCGCGTAAACTACCTCAAGATAATTCAATTTATTGCATCAGCAATTTGCTGGACGGATGGCATTGGCGCACGAATCGAATCAAGGGCCGATTGTGCAGCCATCGACCCCATCCAACGTCCTCAGTGAAAAACACTTTCCATGGTTGGAGAACACATTACACGCCATATTTATATCAATAAATAATTCAATCACGAAAGTGTGTATGCTCAGCCTGGCTTCTAAGGCACGGCTTCTGTTTATCAACGATTTGGAATCCTTAATTAAATAATTGCACACAACCGTGAGCAATTGTGAATAATTTATCAGAAAGCGAAAGTTGAGCTCTAGTGGAATTATTCCTGAAAGCATTTCTGAAATGTTTATGAGTGGAGCTAATGAGCGGAACTCTTGGATTCGCAATTACCCTTCGAAGCGCAAAGGGAAAATCCATTTGAAAAGCAAACGTGACGATCTGTCGAGTCATTCGCTTTCATCTTTACACAAGCGAATTGCATTTTATCAATTACAGCACTCACGTTCGGATTCTTTTAATCAACTTTTCAATTACTGACGTCGCTGAGGCTCACAATTTTAATGAACTTTGTACGCTGTCTCTCTGATTGCGAATGGCTTTGTCTCCAATCCGCTTATTCAGTGAGCGAGGGTCAAAGTTCTCGAGAAACCTACGTACTGACGCCGCTTTGAACAAGAGCGAAGCAAGTTCGTTCCCACAAAATCCTTTCAGGCGTTTAGTCATTCACCGTAGGTGTGTAAACGCTTTGAACAATCGCTAGCGTTGGCCGTCGCTTGTAGGCTGTAAATGATTACTCGAAAAAGTTTTCTCGAACATTTGTAATTAACTTGGCCGACTGTTGATACACGCGAGTGTTCAGCGACTTGAGACAATCTGAAGCCATAAATATTTTGTCGTAATCGATATCGTTGGGCAGAGAAAGAATGAGCTAGAGATCGATGCCATCAAGATACGCTAGCGCACGTGTTGGACTATCTTCGTCCCAGCAAGAGCTTTTATGACAAACTCTAATTTTAGTGTCACAATTCTATCAATCGTCCACAACGAGAAGCCTTGTGAATCATCCGCCCGCGCACCAGCCGCTTCGCTCTACGTAAATAAACTCATTAGGCGCACTCGTACTCACGTTGTACAAACATTTTCCAATTCTCGCTTTTGAGCAAATGCTTCAGCGCGGCAAACAACAATAGTGTGAAGTTGAACGACTCTGTCAGCGTGTTGATGAACAGCAGGGAAATATGATAAGACCTTTATTAATAATTAATTAGGATGTGATGCCGAGTGCGGCTTTGCGGCAATTCCAGTTACAAATCTCTGCTCTTCAGATAATTTGATTGCTTTAATTCCCGAATAAATTAATTCTTCACTTTTCCGAGCCTCTCGAGCAGAAACTTCTTCCACAAACTGCGCACACGTGTTGCATAACGAAGCAGCGGAAAGGAAAATTCGTAGCCTAATCTGCCGTCGTTGCTTCGACAAAGCTGTTTGCCCTCACGATTTGATTCTTTTATTTTATCAGGAAATGACCGAAAATTTTCCCACCCTGAGCTTTAATGAAACGAGAACATGAAACTGAAAATCTCCTCGAATTGAAACTAATTCGATATCGTTTCCGTGCGCTTTCGTTCAAGTCCCCGACAGCGCCGAGTGAGTTCTGACTTCAACCGGCTCGAGTAGCTGATATGTGATGCAAACAAGGCCCGCTGTCTGCGGCGAATGTAAAAGTCAGGCAACGAACGTCCCAAGCAGAATTAATAGGTCCAATTACAAGTTAGTTACGTCTTGCGTCCGGATCAATCTCAATTAAACCAGGTCGAGCGTGATCCAATCACACGTTTTGTCTACCAAATGAACGCGTAGGCCGCCAAAGATTCATTTAACTTATATCTCCAGTTACTTTTTCGCAATCCGATAAACTTTTCCCCCCTTCCAACCCACTCACCTGTAAGCACTCACGAACTGCTTTGACAATGTTGTAACTCAATCAATAGATAGCGATGTGATAATATCTATTTTCTGCGGGAAAGTTTTTCTGTTAGTCGACTTTTCCTCCTTCCGACCGAAACGAGGAAAGCGCGCGCGAGAGACGAGACGAAGAGTGAGAGAGTGCTGGGCGTAAGAGCGCGAACCTTTCACTTCAGCCAAGGCTGCTTCACTTGGAAACTTTGCATTTTCTTGGCTATTCGGCGATTGTCTTCTTGCTGTTTCACCTCAGCGTCGCTGCTGTGACATCATCGATCGTAAGTCTCGCTTTCTATGTGTCATCGTCGCTTTCCGTCCGCTTCATCGTGGCTCCCATAAAAAAACAACATCGGAAGCCAAAACCAACATTTTCATTTGTCTTCTTTTTTATTTCTCTCGCTTTTCCTTCTTCGATTCTCGTCTCCTTTACGAGCGCGCTTTTCCTACAGGCGTTTGCGTGTGTGACGAGGCTGAGTGTGTTAGTTCGAGGAAAGCCTTTACGTGTACGGAATTTTCACATTTTCTTTTTTCCTCGAAACTTTTCCCTCCGACAACAACGAAAACTCCATCTTAATTACGATCGAGGATGTTCTATCCGCTTTTTCTCGCCCTCAAACCGCAATCGTTTTTCGCAGACGTTCCATTATCAAGGCGAATTAGATTAGGAAAATCTCACTTTACTTTTTTTGGCACTGGAGCGGATTTTCCTTCCGCTTCACCTTCAATTTTTTCTCGCCAACTTCATGCACTTGCAGCAAAATGATTGAAGAAATATTCTTCCTCCGTCGTCACTTTAATCATTCCGTTCGTTCACGAGCGGCTGAACGGAAATGGTCGCGAAACGATAAACTTTTCTAAGGCTAACTTTATCGGATGGTAGAGCGCAACACTTGAAGGGACGCGGAGCCAGAGCTTTTAACGACGCCAGCTTTCACTCAACTATGATATCGGTGTGTTGATAGCAGCGAATATATATGAGCTTACGGCTCCGCTTTTCTCGAGAAAGAGAGTGAACTTCTCTTTCGAACATCGTGGCAATGCTCGAAAGCTTTCGATGTGTGAGCCAGCTGTGGATGTAACTAAGGATTGCGAAAGTTTTCGAAGAGAGTGAAATACTCAGGTGAAAGTTTGATGGTTCGAACGCCCTCAAAGCCTTTAGGCGAAGCTTTCAAATAACTTTTTATATTGATTCGACAACACTTTGTAAGCACATTAAATCAAAAGCTAACAGCTGAACTTTTCCCGCTTCAAATTAAGCTCAAGCTCTGAGAGAACTCATCAGCCGTCTGCGCAACGTCGAGGTCTCCAACACATCGACACAGTTTCGCATTGATAACAGAGAATTTATTCATGAATTTCTACAAATTCCGACCTCGCATTTTACTACTGCGCATCTTCCACCACAACCATGCGATCGAGAGAGCTTTCCTTGCGTGCATCGTTGTGTTGCCAAAGACTTTTCCCGCTTCGCCGATGTGCATGCGACTCTCTGTGTTTATTCATGGTCGTAAATATTTTCATAGCAAGAGTTGACTCATCGTTCAGGGTGAGAAATTTAAAACCTCTCTCGCTTCTTGTAACGCTTTTCCCTCGGTCCTTAAAGTGGCACAGCGAAAGTATCTCCAGTTCTGTTTATTCAATCATTCTTCTTTGTTTTCGAAGCAGAACGAGGACGCGTGAACGGATGGTGTCAAGTTGCGGTGAGAAAGGAGACGATATCTCATCGAATCAAACTCGCCTCTGTCAACTTAAACCCTATGTCATTTTTCATGCAACCCCAAGTGATTTGACCTGCTAGCGAAGCGTCGTGGCGAGCTGGAGAGAACGAGAGCAGCTGAGTGAGTCATAAAAAATCCATTGAACTTTTACGTTTCCCATTTAGTCATCGGAGATGAGAAGTTATGTGGGTGAACATGCATGCTAATGGCGCATTGGATTGCATAACTGTTGAAGCTACGAGATTATGGTGAGTGGAAAGGTGGTTTGAGGGCTGACACCTGATACACGTTTTACAGAGAAAGCTTTTAAAAATAATTGATTTTGAACTTTATTTCGGCTTTCGTCTCGAATGTATCGAGAAACAAAAACTTGGCAATTTTATCGAGTCGCGTCGTCTTCAATCTTCTCTCACTGTTTGAACTTTAAGACGGTTCGAGGGCAAAAGCCTGCATGTGGCAGAACCGAGGGAAAGCGCGAGAGCGTTTTTTGCTGTTGTCTATCGGCAGAAGGCGGCGGAAAATTTGTTTTCGTTCGGAAAACAAAGTCGCTCTCGTACACGAGCACCACACGAGCCGTTTGGTATTCAACTGACGTTTCAATCATTTTTCATATCAATTTATAAGGTTCGTCGTCCCCCATAGGAGCTTCAGGGCATTCGAGTTTAAAGCTATTTTTCTCAGTTCACCGGAGGAAGGAAGTGATGTCGAGTGAGTCCGAGACACTGATTGTTGATATGCTTCCATTTGTTTTCGTTTGAATCCACTTTGGCTCATCTACGAATGACAAATTCATGTGCTCTTCCGGGTGTCGAGAGTGACAAATTCGGAGGACTCTCGAAGGCGAATGGAGTCTTCATGGCGAGAGATGGAAAAGGGGAAATCTCGTGAATGAAAATAAGTAATTTTTATTTTATTAGATTTCAGCTCACTTATGCTTCCATCTCCTCGTCAAGGAAATCCCTGTTGGGTATTCGCATACACGCTCGGCAATATGAGCTGATGGCAAGGGTCGCGTTTAACATTTCTGTGATCGTTGTGAATGTGAAATATTTTTTTAAAAAAAGACAAAAGTTTACAAAGCAAAAACAATTTTCGGATGAAAAAGTTTTCACGGATTCAAGGATCGAATGCTTAGATTCTTGTCACTCACCAACTCTGCTCTGGGAATGATGAAATTTGAATGATGGCCTGATGCGATTATTTTAAATTTATTCAGATCTCTCTCTGCGCTCTGGTGCAAATTGCGATGTAAAAACGAGGAACCTTTGGAACGATATGATAATGGTTATGAGGACGATTTGAATAATGCGAAGACCGGGACGCGATGATTCATTCCGAGTGCATGTGGAGGGAAAATTGTAAATGTCTGAATATGTTTCCCCAAGCTCCATTACTGAGTCAAGTGGAATAGACGAATTTGAATCTAAAAGACCGAATGAAGTCGATTCAGACGTCAGACAGCATGCTCACATTCGCCAAGAGAATGAATTGCTCACGGAAAAACTTGGCGGTTCGAAAAGCAGAAATTAGAAATTGTAATTTCATGTTTTCCCCACTCGAGTTGTTGCACTTAACGTTTCCAAACTGAGCTTCATTCGATGGCATGCACAGCTCGAGTGGAAATGACACTGTTGAGTTTTCCTTAATGGTGTTTCGAGCCTCTCCATAATGAGCGCTTGTGAATTCCCTCCACACTTCTGACAGGAACTTCCAGTGCAGCTAACGTTGCAATTCCTCTCGGCGAAACATTTCTTCGCCTTGCATGTGAAACTTTTAATGCAAATCCAAGTTTCTCTCTTGCACTTGAAACCCAACGACGAAAGTTCGCAGTGAAAATTAAATTTACATTTTTAACCAGAGTTACGTGCTTATTATATATATTGGATTTCCCCAGGAGTTGTGAGAAAAATGTGGGACTTCTGACCTAATTACGAGACAGCACATAACGATCGGATGGGGAAACTGATGCATGCTGTTCACGTTCAGGAATTTATGTGCAAGCAGAGTACTGAAAGCACTTGTTAACAATCTATTGCAAAATTCCCGAGCAGTTTCGGCGTTCGATGGGGAAGGCGAATGGAGCGCAGGAGAGAGAAACGGAGACGTGAAGTTCACTATGCTGTCGCTCAATCAGCGAGCGTCGCCTTGGCTGCTGCCATGGCGTGCAAACATGAGAAAGCTCGTTGCTTGGAATGAAAAGTTTAACGAAGATGGATCTTGCACTCGTCCTCCTTAAGACTCTGACATGTTTTCGAAATAGTTAATCTTATCGAGCTCGCACAGCGCTGTTTTCCCTCGAGTGTTTCTCTCACCAGAGAACAAGAAAAGTTTGTTGAACGATTCAAAAATGATCTTCAATTATATGTTTTGTTTTTCAAAATCGTTCACTCATTTAATTGTGAAATTACTGCAATTCTGCTTTAATTAAGCAATTTAGTGAAGGAAAATGCATTTATAATTGGACTCGCTGCTCCTGTTCCAAAGGCAGAAAATTATAACTGCGCAACTTTTGTTTCAACAATTGTAATTCCAATTGTAATGTGAGTCACATTATGTGACTGCTTAACGCCTAACTAAAGTTGGAAAGTTTTCAATTTAACAAAGCTCAAGCTCTCTATTTCTTCTGAAATAAATTTAATAAAGCAGTTGTGCAGCTGTCAATTCATCAAGCTACTTGGACTCAACGTGGAATGAAAAGTTTCCATGGTCCATCTCCGTCTGTTGCATGTTCATCAAAGCCTTCAACGCGGACAAAGTTGCAGTGAGCATTAAATAACTGTCATTGTGTATCTTGTTCCAAGATTGTTGTGACTGAAATATTAAGCATTGGATTGCAAATGAATTACAACTGTGTCGCGAACCAAAAATCCACTAGATAAGACTTGAAATTTCACACAAATTCTATTTTACTTTCAACAATTTCCTTTTACAAAATTCTCATGAATGGCAACCAGATTCATCGCTTGAATGGAAACAATAAATTCCACATCGAACTTCGCGAAATTTCCATTTTGTTGTTCACGAAAAGAGTTTAGCATTGAAAGCTCTCGAACCACCAGCAGTCGAGAGCTTCAAGCCTTTTCCTCTTCACTAAAACATTACGAACGATTTAATTTTCGAGATAATTCCATCGAAGCTTTTCAGCAACAGCGAGGGCGAGCTGCAGCTTCGAAATGCAGCCGAGCATGAGGAAAACATTTTCGGGCTTTGATGAGCTTAAAAATGTTTTAATCATGGACGGAAATTCCCGTTGCTGGTGCTGAAGAGCTGTTCATGGTTAGGATTACGATGATCCCATCACCGCGAGAGGAAAATCGCCGGTCAAACAAAAGGTCTTAAAGTAATTTAAAATAACTCCATTCACTTCATCAAAATTTGAAGGAGCGCCGACCCAAGCTCTTGTCTGAGGATTCGCATGGCGGTTTTGTGACCGAATCGATTCCAGAAAACGAGCTGACTCTTCATTCCACTGACATGGCGCGGCGACTGCTGATAGAAGCGGAAATCCACGAGCCCGTGGCTGTTCAGAAAAGATTTGTGGAGATCGATGACTGGAAAGTTCAACGGATTGTGCCGCAGAAACTGGTTGAAGCCGTTTGTGACTTCTGGGCGGTTTCCTGTTCGATAGTTCAGCAGTGGAGCGAGCGTGGTAATGATCGGCGTGATATTGTTGTTGATGCAGGCATGGAACAGCGACATCGTTTCGCATATCAAGTCGATGAGCTCCTTGCCTTCAGCTATGTCCGTTGAACCGATGTTGAGAATGATGATTTGATTGCCGGGCATTTGCTGAATATTTCTCGTTGCTTCCTCGATCGTTTGACTGGATACACAGTAACCGCTTTGAAGGATCCGGCTGTTTCTAACCATTTGGAAGCCCATGTCCATCACAGCGAGATTCAAAAAGAAATTGTCACCAACGAGGACGCATTTGTAGAACTCTGGCAAACATGGATTCGCCTGTAAAAATGTAATGTAAAGATCAACTTCCGTGAGATAAGTTTAATGAACTAACGCCTTTCTTTAAGCCAGCGACTTGTTTTGATATCTGCGACATTGTTACATTGAAAGAGTTTGATTGGTTGGTAGTATCAGGACCAAAGATCTTGGAGCTTCGACTGACATCACACGACTCAGGAGGTGGCGAAAATCTTCGCTGGGCTGGCTGCCTGTAGCTCGAGCTGACTTGTGATCCTTCTGATAGTTTGCTATTCGTCATCACTGAGTCATGGAAGCGGTTTCTCCAAGAGATATTTGGGTCCGACCAGGCCTTTGACGTGCCAGAGTTTTCGTGGCCATTCGAATCCCTGACTGCGGCTTTCGGCTTCCGGTGGACTGCTGACCGACTTTTCTTCTGATTTCTGATCAACGCGATGAGATGTTCCTGCGACGGAGCCCCAGTGAAGAAGAAGGTCAAACCGTTTCGATTTTCTGATCGAACGAAATCGATCGATTTGAGTCGTTTGCGAAGCAACTGATCGTTGTGGTCGCTCTCGATCGGGACACCCATTTCAGCCTTGAAGTCACCTAGAAGATGCAAATCCGTTTCAAATAAATATTACAAGCGATTGATGAGCCTCTCACGTTTTATCTCCTCTAACGTCGCACCATTAGGACCACGTGCAATGATAATCGCACGAATCAAAGCTGATTCGCTTTCACTGCAGTTCATCTTCAGACAAGACACCAACTTCCAAACAGCAATTGTGACGCACAGAATGATTGACGATAAAGTTACGAGCTCTAATTAAAATAAAAGTATTAAGCGATTTGATCGACCAACACGACGCGATCGGTGAAGTGAACAAATTAAAACTAAAGGGACGTAAAGAAGGAAGAGAGGGAAGAGTGTGGCAACTGATAAGCACCGTCCACGAAATCTTCGCTCTCCAAAGAGGTAATTAGCAAGGTCATCGATCAAAATCGACCCAGTTCTGTCGTTCTCTCTCGATTAATAAACTTTTTCCCGATGCCTAATCAACAATCTGCTCATGAAGTCGGATGATTAGATGCGCAGTGGCCTTGGGCAGCTCAAGTTACGTTAGCAGCGAAAGTTCGACAGGGACTTGAACTAGATTTTGTGGTTTGCGCCGAGTTATCCCAGCATGGGCTCTCTCAACAAAGCTGTTGTAGACTCGATACGTTCAATGCCATTCACTTAGTTCCGCAAACTTCCGTCCGATACGACGAACGACGGCGAAGGAGAACAACAGGCTAGAAGTTGTAGGGAGAGCTGCAGGCCAATAGTATGGCAGCGGGTAATTAATTTAACATGCAAAATTACACGGTTGGAAGGGAGCAGAGAAATTTTCTTTATTGCCAAGAAAAAGATTTTCTTTGTTGCGGTCGACGAGGTGAAAGCGAAAAATATTTCGCTCATTTCACGCCTAACGACTTGGAGTTCTTATCAGCAACGAGGAGAATTTGAAGTTGCGAGACGATAAGAATCGCTGGCGTGGCGGTTGAGGCGTTTGCTGAGCGTTTCAAGGAAATTGAATTATTAAGGACTTCATCTAGTAACGACTGCTAATCCCATGTAACGATTATTGCCAGCATCGCCAGACTGTCGTAATGATGGGGCGAAGTGAATTATCTAAGTGAATTATAAAAGACTTTCTCTGGAGCCAGCAGCGTGAGGCGCTCGGAAGAACGAGCCGTTGAATTTTTCATGAAGCACTGGAACGAAACGGCGTGGGAAGACTCAAGATGACCCCAGCTGTTTACAGTTTAAAGGTTTTCGAGTAATTAAAGACGGGCGGTGCCTTATCCACAAAAGCTTTTCCTTAAAAGAGCTTCAGTTCTATTTGCGAAACTACAAAGTTTCAAAAGTCCTTGACTCGGGTTTATGTTAATGAACCAGCTCGCTGGAAATGATTTACGTGCAGCGCTCCCCGAGCTCATAAATCTCGCTGCAACTGCAAGAGCGTAGAAAAAGAGATTGGAATAATCAGATAGAAAATCTATTAGCGTTGTTGCTAAATGCAAATGAACGAGTTCGTCGCATGCATAAAGCCAAAAGCTCAGCTGAGCGTTTCGCGAGAAAGCTTTTTAAGCGAGAAAGCTTTCACTGTGACAGGCTTCATGTTCGTTTATTAAATTGTTCGTCACATCAATGACTTGCAATCGTACATGTTGTTGATTCTCTTGATGTCACCGTCACTTAGTCCAATCCTTTGCCCGATTCTTCGTCTAAACTTGGGGTCTCTTGTTACGATTGTCATGAGGCCTTGGTCGGAGAACGCGTTGCGTGGGTAGTGCATGACGCTGTCAAAGTCGTAGGTTGTCCCGAAGTGAGAAATCCTGAGGTTGGAAAACTTTTCAAAGTTCGGTCGATGCTTTGGGTTCACATTCTTCATTCGGATCTTAATGAATTTATCTCGATCGTGCGACGAGTGCATGTGATAGAATCCAAGTGCGTGGAGGAACTCGTGGATGATTGTTCCCTTCCTCAAACAGTTCTCGCCGAGTGACAGCAGCTGCTGGCCGCTCTGCCTCCCCACGTGGGCGTAGCAGCCTCTTCCATTAAACACTTTGATTGGGTTCTCTTCGTCTCCTTCAATGAACCTAACACACGTCTTGTTCTCGATATCGCGCAGAGCTGAACGAATCAGATCAAAGTTTTCTCCAGCTGTAACAAAAGCTCGACGATGAACTAAATCGGGTTGAAGGAGTAACTTACAAATCGCTTTCTCCTTGTCAAACACAAAATGCACAATCGCTTTCCCGTCAACCTTCGGCCAGTGGAACTTCTTTGAGATGATTCCATTCCTGGGACTCGCGTCTAGGTCTCGCACCTGAAGCTTGTTCAATATCATGTCACCTTGGAAGTTTCCCCCCGACTCTTCTGGAGCCTTCGAGCTTGATTTCCTCGAAGCGGACGCTGCGCCCAACAGAGCGAAAGACAGAAGCCAAACCGTAGACTTGCCCATTGCTAACTGAAATAAGCCAGAAGATTGCGCAATTCACCGCTTGGGATCTGAAAAATGTTCACGGTTTCTCGCTCGGTTGGCTTCAAAATCATTTCGATCGCTCGACTTCGTGCGACTTTTCTTTATTAATTTTTCTTCTTGCCCAGCAGCTCTTCGTTCCATTCGTCGCTCAGATCTTCGAACGAAATGTCTTCGAGGTTCCACTCGGCTGTCTCGCAGCCATACATCTTGTTGATCCGATAAATGTCACCGAAACTCAGCCCGATTCGCTGACCGATTCTGTCGTTGTTCTCCGGCTCCTTGGCTTCGATTGTGTTCTTGCCGTTCTTGGAAAACGCTTTCTTCGAGTAATGCATAATCGAATCAAGGTCGTAAGGTAGCTTGAAGTGTGTGATGTACTGGTTGGAGTGTCTCGCAAAGTTGTGCTGCTGCCCTGGTTTGATGTTCTCGTAGTTGATTTTAACGTACTTGTCTCTGTCGTACGATGACTGCATGTGGAAGAATCCCAGCGCGTGGATGAACTCGTGCATGATGATTGCTTTCCGTACGCACCCGCGTCGTTGTAGCGACATTATCTGTAATCCGCCTTTCTTGCCAACCTGTGAGTAACAGCCTCGACCGGAAATTATGCCGATGAAGTTCTTTGCCTTGCCTTCCTTGAAACGAACACACGTGTACTGCTCAATCTCGTCGAGAGCTGAGCGGATTTCGAGCTTCTCGTCTTCATCTGGAACGATCGAATAATTAAAAGCACTGAACTGATTCACTTGATAACTCACCGAATTCTTTCTTTGACCTCAACAAATAATGAACAATGACTTTTCCCTTCTTTTTGGGCCATCGGAAGCGCTTCGCTATCAGTCCATTCCTCGGTCCATACTCAAGGTTCACGAACTGCTGCTTGGTTAGCATCATATCACCTTGAAACTTCTCGCCCAACTCTTCAGGATTATCTTCAGCGTTCACTGCGCTTACAAACAAACAAGCCAGCAGCGACAGCACGAACAGCTCCGACTTCATCTCCAGCTTGAATGTTCAAGCAAAAGCCTGTGAGATTTTCATAATTCTCTGGCGTGAATCGAATGCTTCGTCGCATAATTATTTTGCAAGCTCTCGTTCAAGCTACTTAGTTGCCTAACGAATTCTGATTGAGAGTCGTTCATGAATTTGGTCACAAGACGAGCTTTGGCTATTTCAGTTGAGTCGAAAGCTTTTAAGAAGCTTTGAGTTTCTTCAATGCTTTAAGCCTTTTTGGAGCTCTTCGAAGAAGACTTGCGCCGTTCCAGAGCTTTCTGATTCCTTAAGGAGCTTTTAGTTCCCATAAAAAGCTCTCAGTTTCCAGAAGGCAATAAATATTTTCAAGCTTTAATGATTTCTCGCTTGACTTCATTGACGAATCGAGTCCAACTCATAACTTGGTTTTAACTCATTCGATGCAGATTGTTATTACATAATTTGAAAGATTTTTGGTTTTCAGGTTTAGTTGTTTAATGTTTCTCGGTGAGAGCTAACTTAACAGATTGTGGTTTACTTAACTTAAATTTTCTAAAGTACAAAGTTTGATTAGTTGCAGTACATGTTACGAACTCTCTGAATGTCACCGGAACTCAAACCGCGTCGCTGTCCGATGCGATGCATGTCCGATGGGTTGAGCGTTTCGATCGTGGGCCGACCGTTGGCTGAGAAGAAGTAAGCGCCGTAATGAAGCACCGAATCGAGATCATAATGAGTTTGGTAATTCGACACGACGGTGCTTGCGTATTTTCGGAAGTTGTGCTCTGTGCCGGGAATAATGTTATCGAAGAGAATGCGCACGTAGTCGTCTCGGTCGTGGCTCGACTGCATGTGGAAGAAACCTAGCGCGTGGAGCAACTCATGAACGACGATGCCATGGTGGACGCAGGTAGGATTTGACAGCGAGAGAGACTGACGAGTTCCCTGACGTCCAACGGATGCTGAACAGCCTTGCCCAGAGTGGATCTCGATGAAGCTGGTTTCGGCTCGACGTCTTACAAAGCGCACGCACGTTCTGCTCTCGATTTCGTTCATCGCTTTTTCTATCACTTTGATCTGGCTGTTGGCTGTTGAAGTGTAACGATCAGTGAACGTCTAAGGTCCCAATTCCCAACTTACTGTAAAGCGCATTGTCTTGAATCACAAAAGGAACCAAAACTGATCCGTTTCGACTCCTCGGCCACTTCCATCTGTCGCTCAGCATTCCAGCTTTCGAGATGCCTTTTAAGAGCTTCGTTTGTTCCAGACTCAGCTCCATGTCGCCCTCAAAATATCCGCCCGTTTCTTCTTGAGACATTTCCATCGGAAAGCCGAACGAAGCGCCCAATTGAGCAATTATGGAAATTAAAATCAGAAGTTCCATTTCTCGTGCGACTTGAGCGAATTACAAATCTTTATTGACATTTCTCGAAGCTCATGATTCGATTTTATACGTTTGTCATTGACCAACATTTCCATATCGTCTTTCCATCGACGGTTGTGACCCATTTCTAGCTAGGAATGTTCGCGATCCAATTTGGAACATTTAGCGGAAGCGTTATCAGTTGTAACGTCTGCGAATTGCTCTAATGTCTTACACCGATAGAAGCCTCGACTTTCGCTGATAAGAGTTGCATCGGAGGGTGACGAGGTAATTGGATCGATGATAAGCATTGTGGGATGAGTGACAAGGCTTCCTGGTTCGACGTTAAAATGGATTGCCGGTGTTGCTAGGTCTCACGACTTTTCACCACCCACTAATCCCACCCACGCTCTTCTCTCCCATCAACAGCACAAAGCCGCGATGACAAACTCCACAACGGCTCGCCTGCTTCTGTCACTCCAACGCACCTGCTGTACACGTTTAAGATGAAAGCGTAAAGATAGCGCGAGATATCGTGAAACGCGAGCCCTCAAATTAAGTTGGAATTTACTCCCGCGGCTGTTTGTGATAAATTGCGGAAGTTTCGGTGGGAGTGTTTTTGTTATCAGGTGGCTCGCTGTACATTCATTTGATGTAAACGACAGTTTGGTGTAATTTTAATTCAGATTAAACTCAATTTAGCGTGGAGGGAAAAATGTTTAAACGGGAAACTTGGAACGTCGTTGCCAGTCAAAGTTGCCATGGCGACATTGCCAGTCAAACACTAACCGAAGGCATCGAGAAATTAATTGAAATGGCCGAGGAGTTCAAGAAGCAAGGACTATTCGTCGACGAGAGTTTCATCCTGCGCTGTCTCGAGCCAAACGTTGCCAAGGACACTCAAGATCTGAAAGAAGAAAACGAAGTTTTCCTCGAAAGTAAATTCGAATTTCCCCTCCTGTTCATTCATATCTGTAATTGACTTTACAGAGCTCGGAGATTTCCGCAAAGTCATTCAAAACATCACAAGCCACCTCGAGACGTTCGCCGTCGAAGTCGACAAACAGAAGATGCTCGCCATCAACCAACAGAATCTGGCCAACTCGAGTGCGAAGCAAAAGGAGCTCGAGCAGCAGCAAATTCAAACGAAAATCATCGAGAAGACTCTCGAGCTGGATCGGCTGAAGATTGAACTTCAGTACCTGCAACGCTGCGAGTCTGAAATGCAGGAAGTCGTCGACAACTTCCACCAGAATCAGTGAAGATTCGCAGTTTGAATTTCTTTATTTTGAGTTCTCTTCTCAACATTCAATTCCGGATCTGTTTATTTCATTTTCCTCTTCTTCATGTTCATTAAATCTAGTCATTAATTGAAATAGAAGGATCTTAGCAACGATCAGTGCCGATGGGAGTTTTCTTTTGTAAACTTGAGACTTATGAAAGTGTTAAAGGAAATCTGAGAAGTCTGCGAGTTGAAACAAATGTCTAAAGTTTGTCGAATTGAATATAAAGAAACTGCTTTTGCAGTGCGAGATGAAAGATGAAGGATTGTTGAGGAGGGACAAAATCATAAATTAGCTTGTGAGTGATGAAGATCTGAGCGGCTTATGTCGAAGTGTCGACAGCAGCAGGTGTTAGATCGTCTTCAATCTTCGGTCGCTTCTCGGAGTTTTGAAGAGGCTCAGCTTCGCCGTCTTCATCGCATGATCGCTTGCGTGACATCTTCTGTGACTCCTCGTTTGCTCCGACGGGTTGAGGTGCTGGCAACTTGAATAGATCCGGCTTGAACTTGACAATAATTGCTGTCATGTTGTCGCAACCAGTGCCATCGCCGATTGTGTTGGGGGCGAGACAGTTGTGGAAAAGCTGTCAGGAGAAACTCATAAGCAAACTCATCGAAAACGAAACAAATCAAAACTTACTTCTTCGCAAATCTCGGCCAATGTCAACTTTCCTGCATCAATGCGAGTCTTCACGAACCCGGCAACTTCTTCGTTCGTCATGTAGTTCCAAATCCCATCACAAGCCAACACCATGAACTCGTCACTCGGCTCGAGCGTGATTCGTTTGAGATCGGGAAGTGCTGAAATCATTTGTTCTTCAGCGGGAAGTTCCTTGTTGGTTTTGTAGCCGTGGTCACCGATGGCGCGTGACAAGTTCAGTCCACCGTTCACGCGTCCATCGAGAGTAACGCGACCGCCGGCCTTTCGAATTCGGTTCAGTTCGATGTCGTCTTCGGGTTTGTGATCGAAAGACATCTCGACAACTTTGCCCCCGCGACAGACGATACAACGAGAATCTCCAGCATTAGCAACGTAGAGCTCACGACCGGAGATCAAGGCGACAACGGCTGTGCATCCTGAAGCTTTTCCCGGCCCGGTATCCATGTTGCTCATGAACTCGTCTCCAAAGCTTTCGTCTTCCTCCTCTTCGCCTGACATGTCTTCGTCTTCTTCATCGTCGAGCTCTTCGTCTTCAGCATCGACTTCTTCTTCGGTGGTGTCATCGTCGCTGTTCAAGGGCTTCTGCTTCTCTGGAGATTCTTTGTAAGTTTCATCGTTTTCATCGTCCGACGAGTCGCTTTCTGTGTCGGGCAGTGAGCTTGAAATATGATTTCGTGGAATTTTCGGGGGAGTTGAGCTGCTCGAACCTCCGGCCGGTGTTTGTTGCGACGACGATGGGCAACTGTTAGTGCTTTCACCGTTCTCTTGTGCTGAAGACGACGAAATAACTTCATCGTCGCATGATTTCTTCTTGACGTCGGATTCGGAGCCTGTCACGCCGTTGTTTGCTGATGCCGGAGCCTCTTGCGGAGCGGACTCTGTTGTACTTTGTTCGGGTGCGGTAGCACTGCTGCTTTCATCTGTGACTTTTGGAATGGAATGAGTACTGTCGGGAGCGGCTCCGCTTGACGAGCTCGGTTCGGCGGTATCAGCATCGCTATCTGATACTGGCTTGCTGCTCGAACTGCTCACTTCATTGTCTGAAGCAGATTTCTTTGGCGTGCTTCCGCTTCCTGACGGTCGCGATGGAGACGATGACGAACCGCCAGGACTAGAGCTCGAGGGCCCAGCAGACTCTTTTTGTTTCGGTACCAGCCCCATCAGTCGTTGAACATTCTGTAACTTCTTCACCATTGCGTCTTTGTCTTTGTATTTCTCCAAGACCTCACTGAGTGGCATTGTGGCTTCCTGGTGAAGGTTGATAATCTCTTCCGCTGTTTCGTCGTCTTCATCCATGTCAGAGTCTTCGTAGTCGGGATTTCGTCGAGCCATTTGTCGCAGCTCTTCAGACACCTTCTCCTCAAGCAGCGTAGCGTCAAAGCCGATGAATGCGTCCTTCAGCGCTTGTTCGAAATCTCCCGACTTGAACTTCTCCAATTCGCGCAGGAAATCGGGAAGCTTCTGGCTGCAGTACTCTGCCACCTCCGATCCACCGTGGCCATCGTATACAGCGAAGAATGCGATCTTATCTCCGAAGTTGAGAATGCAATTGTGAGCATCCTAAAATTGAGCGCAAACCAGAAAATAAATAACGAGCCGAGCGACCTAACCTCGCAACTTTGCGGTTTTCTTAAATTAAATTGACAAGAAGAACCTCCGCAATGCACTCACCTCTTGATTAATCCGCCATCCCTGTGGAGAAAGTGGAAATTCAATTAGCGCCTCGTGCTCCCTGAGCTGCTCCAGAGATTTCTTACCTGCATCGACGACGATCCGATCAGAAATGTTTCATTTTCATCGATTGCCGACTTTTTCGTCGTTTCCGGCTTATCTAAGTAGCTGCCCATGTTAAAGCATCAACCGAGTACTCGCATAAATGGAATTAAACACCGTGAGTCGTTTTGAAGTCGAGTTAATTGAAATATTTCGCGGAGCGGAAAACTTTTTCTTCCAATCGAGATGAGTCGGACGCCCTTCGATTTGTGGCGCGTGCACATGAAGCGTCACGCAATCGCCGGATTCGCCCCACGGCACAATAATAAACAAAATATGGAGAGTGGAAATAGCGGGGAGAATACGCAACGGAAAATCTATTTCGTCAACGAACAGCTCAAGGAACTTCACTCGAAGCTCAGCTACGACATCCAGTCGAGGATTCCGTTGGAGAATCTGGCGCTGCTTGGTAAATCAGGCAATAAGGACGACTTACAATGTTCTAGACGATCGCTCTGTTTCAGCTAACATACTGGTCAACGATGCCAACATCTTCGAGATCGTTAAAAAGCTTTTGGAGTGCCAGAACTCGACTGAGATCATTCTGAAGAGACAAAGAGATGAACAGATTCTGGCGAACCAGCAGGAGATCGAGGAGTACACGAGAACGATCAGTGAAGCAGAACTGTCCCACACAATTAAACTGGCGAGGCTTCAACATGAGAAGAAGCTGATGGAAATAGATCAAAGCATAATCCTACAACTCGACGCCTCAGTCAACGAACAGCAACATACCTTAGCCTCGCTCGATATTCCTGGATTTTACGAGACCACCGAGCCAAAGGCAATCACCACTCAAATGCACCTCGTGAACTTCATCCTGAAGATCCAGAAAATGGTCGAATTACAAAAGAAGAACGGCAACTTTATCTAAGAACCACCAAAGTTGTTGATTATCTATTAAATCGTCTCATAAGCCTAGAAATTTACATCATAGTCCTTTAATTGCTTCTCAAGGTTCCACCAATTGTTCATCCAGCCGATGTCAATGATTCTTTCGTAGAAGTTCTCGAGTTCCCACTGAAGATATTCGCATTTGGCTCCATAAGTCGATACACTCTCTGCGTTGTCGTCGAGCCACATGATCGAGAAGAAGCCTAGAGATGTAATCCTCAGTGTGTCGTTGTTCTGTGCTCGAACCAGCTTCTTTACATACTCAGACGAGCTCGGGTTCTGAGACGTTGGCATGACGAGTGCGATGAGCTGCTCCGATTTCTTCAACTGCTCTACGAACTCTCGATGTCCGGGATTGGTCTTGGCGCATCCATAAAGGAACAATCCGATCGATCCGTACACCGCTGACTTCACCGGCTTGCTGCGAATCGTCTTGTACGACTCCACGCCAACATCTAAAACAAATTCAATCAGGAAACTCGACGAGCAAACGAGACGCGACGGTTTCACCTTTGTAGTCTCTTGCCAGCCCTTTCCAGTAGTTCGCCCATCGCTCCACGATCGTTCCCTTGAGTTTCTCCGGCAGCTGGAGGCTTGGCAACTTCGTTGTGATGGATTTCAGAGACATTTTCTGACGGATGTCAACAATGAACGTAGTTTGGCTGTTTTGTATTGCGGGTCCCTCGGCGAAACCTTCGCGCGCCCTCCGCTCAAACTTCGAATCGCAACGGAAAGTTCAAGTGGTAGAAATCATTTTATTCGCGATTCAACGCTAGTTAAAACCTGCAAACGATGGAGAAACCTGCCTCGAACTCGTGGAATGTGTTCGAGCAGTCGGAGAATGAGGACGAGACGATGGGAAACTCGTTTTTCACCGTCGGTCTGTTTTCCGTTGCAAACAATGAAAAGGTTGGTTGATTTATGTTTATCTCGGACTTGCATCGAGTAACCTTCATTCCCTCAGAGTACAAGCAATCCCCGAGTCCAAGCAGCCTTGCAAAACGAAAAGATTCTCGTCGCGGTCGACAACAGTTTGATTTTCCTTGAAGATAAGGATGGGAAGGATTGTCAGTTCCTGAACTTCTCGGCAGAGATCGACTGCTTTGCCGTCACCCGCAGCGGAAACGTCATGGTATGCTGTTTGTCGGATGGTAACATTCATGGCGTTCATATCAAAGGCATCCCGATCTTCAACCTGTAAGTTCCTTGACCTGTCTAATGTTTTATACCAGCGAAACTAGCTCGAATTATATGGCCACGAGTTGCTTTCATCTATCAGCTTATGAGCCAAGCTATGAACTAAAGTCTGATGAAATTGAAGCTTTGTCTAATGATCGAATTGCCGCCTTTTAAAGGATGATCCACGACGGTGATGTCAACCTCAGAGGATCGTTTGTGGACATCATCCAATCTGAAGATGGAATCATCGTTGGATGCACGAACGGAGCAGTGTATAGGATCAGCAAAATCGATGAAAGTATTGACGAAGAATCGCCGGGTAACGAATCGCTGATTAACACCGCAGCGCTTGAGCAAATTGCACCTCCGAGAATGGCAAGTCAGGCGCTCGCATTCTGCTGCGTTCAAACATATGAAGGCGAAATGTACATTGCCTGTTCAGCCGATAGTGTTTACTTCATCACACCGCACAAGTCAGTTCGAATCAAATACCCGGAGAACATCAAACGAATCAAGAAGATCGTCAAGCTTGAGAGCTGCGTTCTCGGCCTCACTGAAAGCGGCAACTTTGCAGAGATTTGTCCTTACACAAAAACTGTTTGCATTGTCAAGAAATGCCAAGAGAACATCGACGACCTGCGAGTCTTGGAGTCCAACGACGAGTATAACGAACTGCTCGTCATCTGCAACGACGAAGATACTGATGGTCAATCGATGAAAGTTATTGACTTTCCTTCCATGACTTGCAAAACCAATTTGGGCATTTCCGCTCCGGCTTGGCTCGTTTCGCAACCGAAGTCCGCCGTCAACATGTATTACGTCTCTGGAACGAAGAACGACAACAATTTTGTGCAGAAGATTGAAGTGAAATCAGTTATCGAGACCGAGCCGAATGAGCGCTACAAGAAACTTTTGTCGCGCGGTCACTTTGATGAAGCCGAAACGTTTGCACGACAATCAGAGCTGAGTCTCGAGCCACTCTACGAAGCGAAGGTTAGACAAGCACTCATAAAGCTTTCGTCGGCTTCTGCGTCGAAGCTCAACAAAGCTTTCAATGAACTTATGAGCCATCTCGCAACTATCGAAGACAAGCGCTTCCTGGTCACGCTCCGATCCTTCGAGATTCCCGACCGAACGTGCATGACAACCTTCCTCGAATATCTTCTCGCCAACATCGACACTAATCTCTATCCAAGCGAAACGAATGAAATCAACGAGCTTCTCCTGCGCTTGGAGACGCTGCGTCTCATCGACCCCGAGGAGTGCAACATGAAGTGGATGGAGTTTCTTTACCACAAAAACATGGCTCGAGTCGCAATGGATTACTTCAAGTCTGATGTGATGACGTCCTGCTTGGTCTTCTCTCGTCACTCGTCGTCGATAATGCCGACACTCAATCTCGAGCAGTTCCACAAATGGCTTCGCCGCATTTCTTCGACCATCGAGCCGTTCCAGCTCATTCAATGGCTCAAGCACTTCTCACCTTGCTTCCTCCAGCTTTATCCCAACGAGATGACTCAGCTGATCGACTGGTGCTTAGAACGAACGAAAGCTCTGCAGTTCTCCAACGCCTGGCCAGAAATCGGTCTCGAGTTCATCAACAACGTCAACGAGATCTTCAAAGAAGTCAAATTCCTTTTCGTGGACATTCGCCGGCCTTACCATCACAACATGGACAAGATTCAGGAACTGATTTTCATGCTCGAAGAGATGACGGTTCTCAAGAAAACGTATCACTTAACGATGACGTTAGACGACTACAGCAAGCGATCGATCGAGGAAACGGCATTCAGACTTCTGCAGCGCATCCAGATCAACAACATCAAGCGAATGGTCAACGATTTCCTTTACCCGATCTTCACTGAGCGCGGCTTATCTCCAGAAGAGACCATCGTCAAGTACATCAACTTCCTCTGCTCGAACAAGAATCTCGGCTTCTGGCAAGAGCGCGCAGTTGCTTCAATTGAACTGCTGCACACCGAGGAAAATCGTCTCAACTCAGCTTTGCTGGTTCTCAAAGTCTCGCCAGTGCCATGGAGCAACGTCGTTCTGCCACTGGCACAGCTCGGATCAGCCAGCAGTCACCCGATTGCGAACGCCATTTATATCGAGCACAAGAAGCAAGCGATTAAGATCATCAAAGTCAAGTATCAGTGGCCAGTCGACTACTTCGACTTGCAGCACGATCGAGTGAAGCTGGTCTTCCGAATCTTGAAGGTGAACAACCCAGATATGATTGGAGACATCCAGACGCTCGTCAAGTCGTCACCGGATATGGCTAGAGACGCCTATTACTACTTGCTGTTTAGCCTTGCCGAGAAAGGAAGAATCGACGAGTTCATGAAGACTGTCGATGGTCTCGAAGCAGAAAACCTCGAGCTGAGCCAACTTCTTTTCGAGCAGCTAAGCGACGCCTTCGTCCGTCTCATTGACGAGGAATTCGAAGATGAAACTGAAGTCGGAAACTTGATGGAAGCTGCAAGACTGCTCGTAAACAGATTGACAGCCGTGAACGAAGATTTCGCAACAACTTTCCATGAATTGAGAATCAAGAAGCTTCGAAAGATCCTGAGAGTGAGAAAGGAATTCAAGCTGGAAGTTACTTTGAAAGCTATTGCATCTGATGAAGGAAACCGACTGTTTGAAGAAGGAACTCTGCAGATCGTTCAGGAGGTTTCCGAGAAGTCGTCGCTCGACTCTATGTGGAGCAAAATGGATTTGCTGGTGGAAACGTTCGCTGTCAACCGCTATCAAGGCTACGCACTGCTGTGCGAGAAGCTCAACAATCTCTACGTCACGTGTCGCGTCATTGATGTGCTCAGCTCTGCCGTCGATTCTGTGGAAGAGAAGGAAGTCGGTCACGCAGTCGAGCTTGCAGTTCTAGCCATCGCACAGTTGATCAATCACTTCGACAACAATCTCAAAGACAGTTTCGATCACTTCGATCCACTTGCATTTCCAATCACTTACGAGTTCCTGTCGAAAACTCTCGTTCACTTCGACCTCGTCCATCACAGCTTCATCATGGATTTGATCAAGTGGCTGCAGATTGGACGCGGCTTGTATGCTTCCGACGTCATCGAAGCGACAATGAAGGATCGCGTAGTGAACCGCGATGTGTTCAACTCGAAAACCCAGAACGGGCACGCGACCAACGGAAAGCGTCGCGACACATTTTCAATCTTTGAAGAGTTCGACGAGAAAGTCGCAGTCGTCAAGGATGTCAGAAGCCAACGAGTTGAAGAACACATGAATCCAGTTCTCCGCTGCGTCTGCAACAGTCTTAAGGTTTTGATCTTCCCGCTCAACATCAGATCGTTCGGGAAGTTCCGCAGACACCTCGAAGAGCAACCGGAAGCTGCGCAGTAAGTTCAACTGATTGTAAATCAAAGCGTCGACTAACGAGTTCACATTATTTCTATTAGGATCAAGGACAACTTCTTCGGGTCGCTCGAGAACATTTTGAAGCTTAAGCTGCACGGAGCTGTCTTCAATATTATGTATTTGGTGGTTGAGAAGCAACAGGAAGCCAACACACTCGTTATTCCGTCAGTCTTCGTCACGACGGTCAACAAGAAAATCCTAAAGTTCCTGTTGAGCCAGAAGGAGCCGGACTACATGTCCGCATTCCGAATCTTCCGATGCGAGAGGAATCGCGATGTTTGCATTGACTATCTGCGCAGCGTGCTCACTAACAACTCGCAAAAGATCGCGTTCTCAACGTTCTCTGAGATGTACAGCAACTTCCTCGGTGACTTGAGCTGCATGGCTGACGAGCGAAAGAATCGACTCAAGTTCTACTACTACTCTGAGCTGTGCAAGTATGATCAATCTCTGCGCTTCAAAGCAAACTTCGACAACATGAGCATCGACGATTTGCTGAAAGATCTGCACAATCGTCCACTAAACGTCGAGCTGCTCAAGAAGCTTGCAAAGGATTTCGGTTGGGACTACCAGAAATCATTGATCCAGCAGATCGTGATTCAACTGCGCAGCCACGAACTGGACTTCGAAATCAAACCTGATGTCTTTGGCAAGGAGGAAATCGTCGTGAAGACTTCCGTCGAGATGCTCCGGAAGAAATGCGTCCCGTATCTGAACGAGATCGTTGACATGCCACTGCTTGCGCAAGAGATGCAAAGATTCATCAAAGTCATCAATTTCTACTTCTACGAGATGTATCTGGTCGTCCTGGACATCATCGAGCAGTGCATCGACCTCCCAATCGAGCAGAGGATTCAGCGACAAGTTTTGCTGCTTCTCAAACACAACTTGACCGGAAAGCGTCGCCGTGCCGAACAGCTTGAATCGGACGCTTGGGTCACTCTCCAGCCTGACAACACGTTGCTGCCGAACATCTCGAGATATCGATTGCCCTTCAAGCCGATGATGGAAAGCACGCCGGAAGCTTTCATCAACGAAGACTTGGGAGTCGACACATTTGAGAAATTTCTGCCGCTCATCTCGCTGCACGCATCGCATGGCAAACTGAACGTCGAGGAACGAAAGGAGAACTGCGCAATGAGAGCAATCAAGAACTCAATCTTGGAGCTGAAGACTAAAATGGACACGAGCGGACGAACAGAGTGGAACTTGAAGCCGATCAACAATGCATTCCTGCAGCAGACTTTGCTGATGGTCTCGTTGTTGAAGGATAAGCAGAAGCAGATGGCGATTCTCTATTTCAACGTGTCGCATTCTCCGGAAGGCATCGACCAAGTGGAAGCTGCCTTCGAATGCTGGAAGTTCGCTGTCGCCAACGAGGACGAGCTGGTCACAAAGGAGAAGTACAGCGATATCGTAACACGCATTAAACGAAAGTATCCGCTGCTGAAGACGCAGCACTTGTTGCATCTCTACGGCTTGACGGATGACAGCCTGATGCAGTTGGTCGAAAGTCCCAAAGAATTAATCGAAGCTCTCTACAACCACGAATCGATCATGCAGCCTCAGAAGAAAGACATCAACAATCTCTGCGCAAAGCTGGCTCAGCTCTTCGAGCTTGATTTGTTGACGCTTCAAGTCAATCTGTTGCATAAGTGGCTGGCGTTCACCCAAAACACATCTGACACCCTAAACGAGACAGTCTTCGAAGATTACATGGGATCGACTAACGAAGTGGAGCTCGTCAGTGATGAGAGCGTCGTGAGAGCTCATTACATTCTTAGCAGCTGGAACAAGGAGCACTCCATTCAGTTCCTGGCTTCGGAGCTCAGCACTGATCCTAACAACAGTGACAACCAGCTGCAGCTCTATGATTGCTTCTCGAAACTCATCGATCAAGAGAACGCCGACAGTCTGATTGACCAAAGCAAATATCTCCTTATCAAGTCGTGTCACTACCTGAAGCAGCTTGGCTTGCATTTCAAACCAGAGACTTTCAAGGAAGCAGACAAGGCTGAGATCCTCAAGAAGATCTGGTTGAGCCACAAGTCCAACAGCAAAGGATTGGAAGCTATGACATTAATCTGCCTGGGCTTCGACATTCACTTGCCGCAGATCTGGAATGGAATCATGAAGCAGATGGTGTCACTTAAAATGGTTTGTCGGCAGCTTTGCGTAATGCTTTCTCGAATATTTATTCATTTTATGTTTTCAGGTTCAACATTTGTCGGTTCTTGTTGAGATTCTTTCGTCCCATTCCAAGCTCTTGCACTTGAGCAACTTGAAGCTGGCTTGGGAGTGCGTTTTGAAGGAGCCGTTCATCCACGCGACCAAAGCTCGCTCCTACGAACAAGAGGAAAAGCTTTCGAAGACTTTCATTCTCCTCCAAAAGTGCCCAATCTCTACATTCCTGAACCACGAGGAGATTATCGAACAGTGCTTGCGGTTGGAACGTCCGCACATGGCAGCGATCTTCCTCGCCTTCGCCCACGACAAAAACCGCGAGAAGTTTGTGAAGCTGCTTATGCCATTCGACAAGCGCGAACTGAAGAAGAACATCGTCGAGTTGGAAGACATGGGCGTCGCTCCGGTGGTCACCAAATCGGTCATCAACATCCTCCAACTGTAGAATTTGAATCTATGCAGTACTCTCAGTAAATCAATCTTATCGAAAATGTTGGAACAAGAATTGAATAAAAATAAATTGAAGAATTATTGATGGTTTCTCGCGTGATGGTAGTGGGGAAATGCATGGCAGAGGAAGACGTCCGTCCGTTAGACAACACGCGAGTTATTCTGAAGTTTCTACAGAGATAGAAGGTTCGTAGTCCCTACGTAGAGTCGCCAAGAACATTCGCACAGTTCCTAGTTTCCAGGCTTAAGTCGGAACCTTTTAAAACTGGCCATCAGTTTCGACGTCAGCTCATTTTACAAAATTTGCATCGTCGATGACGATTGCTTGAACTTCAAGCCTTGAACAGCGAAATTCGAGAATCGTGAGAATCGTAAACGTAGCTGTTCTGTTTAGCCTGGATTCAAAGAGCTGCAGACAAACCACAAAAGCTTATCAAGTCCCGCGTTAACCCGCCAAGCTTTTTGACTGTCCCAGCTCATTGAGCTTTAGCTGCTAAGGCTTAGCAAGCTCTCTGGCTGTTCCAATCTTCCTCAATTCGATCTGAAAGAAAACTGATTGGTTGAGAGCATCGAGACTTCGCGAGCTTCAACCCAAGCAAATCAGTAAATACAAATTTAATTTGCATTACGGTTTTTGAAAATATTTTTTTATTTATTACCTTCTTTAATATATAAATTGTTTTTATCACTTTTTAATCTTCTAACGTCTATCGTTTAGATATTTTCTCCCAAGAAAAGAAATCATAAGAATAACTACGAAACAGAAGTGAAATGAAGTTCATCATCATATCGAAAATACGCCTAGAGTGTTTGGATATCGAAATAATTCAATTAGCTTTTATTTTGCACACGCCGAAGAAACGAAATTCAATTAAAAAACTTTTCCTTTTTACAAATTGGTAAAATATTTTTCTTTTTATTCCTCATCAAAAAGGTTTCAATGCATCGTTCATGTTTCAACGTCAGTTGTTTGCTTTTCGCGCGATGATCCCGCCGGGAAGATTGTCGATTGTCCGCGGAGTTCGAAGCTCAGCTGAAGGACTCAAAAGCTTCGTTCGGAGCTTCTTCGATTGCTCGTGGAACTCTCATTGAAGTCAACCGCCAACCTCGAAGCTTGCAAGCGTCAACGTTACAAAGTGATTTCAGTTTCGAGAACATGTG
Organism: Smittia sp. YW1114-2; assembly: GCA_033064975.1. NCBI lineage: Eukaryota > Metazoa > Arthropoda > Insecta > Diptera > Chironomidae > Smittia > Smittia sp. YW1114-2. The sequence continues at coordinate 2,813,168 of CP093833.1, forward strand.
TGCCTATTGATTGGTGTACGAGTACATGAGACATTCAAGTTCCACTATTTCTTTCATTGCGACTCTGTGTTTGTGGTTTGTGGGTTGAATCCGTCACTTCTACCTTTTTGATTCTTTAGTTATTCTACATTAAAATTAATTACTTGTTTAGTCAGTTTTTTTCTTCCATTTTCTTTCTTTCATTCGTTTAACTTTAATATTACTTTTTTCTCCTATTTACAGCGACAAAGTGTTGTGTGTGTGTTTGAGGGAAAGACGAACGTGCTGGACACGAGCTGAACAATTTACAGGCGGAGTCGAAAGAAGTCAAACGGAAAAAGGAAAAAACTCTTCACATTCTCTTACACAATCTTATTATAGTCAAAAATATATATTTCGTTTATCTTTAATTATGTTTTTTTGCGTGTTGTCCACTCATCAAAGAACTTTAAAAGAAAAACTATCGTCAAATCCACATTGATCAAAAGCGCTCGGTGGCGCAAGGAGAGAAGAACAAGACAAACTTATCGACAACTTCCATTCCATTTCGCTATGTGCTGTCAACGCAAAGTTCAAAACAAGAAAGAGAGGAGACGAGCTTTCGATTGAGTGTATTGCAGTCGTTCTTCGGAAAGTCGGGAAGAAGCTAAGCTTAAGTTTCGCTTCGGCCACACGTTGCTGCTTTCAAAGCAACTTCGTTGGGAGCCCTCAACATAGTTGTGAAAGAAAAACAAACTTTTGCAAAGGATTTATGTTGAGAATCGCCGCTAACGTCGTTAACCAACTCGGGAACTTCATTGGGAGCCTTCAACATGTTTAACTGCGAATGTTCGCTTTTCAAAAGTTGGCGCAGCTTGTCAACAAACCTCAGCGGCTCCCGAGAGCTTTAGTAACGACAAAACCTCAAAGCTTTTGAAACTTTTCGGGCGACGTTAAGCTCCCACGCAGCGGAAAACTTATCAAACATTCCACCGCGTCGCGCTCGCGTCTGCGAAAACTTTGCAAACTCTAATAAAGTATAACGATAAGGAAAATATTTTTGCTGGTAGCTTTCAACTCATTTTCAAAGGGAAGTCTCGCAGCACTCAGAGGACAAGCTTCGGCGCACGTCGACGTGCCAAACCGAGCGTTGCGCAATTAATAATTAGTTATGATTCCTTGTATATTGTGTATTCAATGCATCAATAATAAAAATACATTTTAAATTTATCTAACGCATCTCTTTGTGGATTCTAATGTAATCGATTCGTGGTGGGAGGAGGAGGAGGAAGTGGAAGATAGACTTGTGTACGAACGATTTTGGCGTGGGAGCAAAGTTCAAAAGTATGCAAAGTGCGCGCGCTCTCCTTCGCGTTTTTCATTTCTTTTTCCATAAAAATCGTTAATTAACAGCGAAACAATTTCTCCTAAAAAATATAACCAAGGAAAATTCTAAGCTCCAGTAGAGTGCGGAGGGATTTGGAAGGTTGATGGAGAGAGATCTCGTTGTCAGCCAGCTACCAAGAACTTTTGCCGAGTTCCAGCTGAGCATCGTTTAGTCAAAAGACAATTCTCTCCATCGAACCCGCCACAAACCTCAGCAATCTAAAGGCGAATCAAACTCAAATAACGTAAACAAGAAAATGATTAAAGAAATTGCTTTAGGACGAGTCGCTTCGTTGGCGACAGCAGACAGCAACAAAGATCTCGTTTGAATTTTTCCCATGTGATTTAGAAACGTATCGCAAATAATATTTGATGGCACAACGATAGCGCACGAAATAGAAGTTTGAATTATTTTTCTCAGAGCTTTACACACATCTACCAATTACTTTTGTTTGAATTCCACCACCCGATCTTCCTCGCCCGCTCTCGTGGAGAATGCCACCGCACACGCTTCAAATTTTCTGAATCTTCTCGCCGACAACGACGGGATTGTTTCGTCGGATCTCCGCGGCCCCGTGCTCTCTGTAGTCGAACGAGCACTCATGCTTGTCACTGTATCGATGGATTGCACAGTACAGACCGCCACACCGACATTCGAATCCTAAAAGGAAAGTGAGGAAAGCTGTGAGGAACTGAAGAGCACGAGATGATTGCTGGGTTAGTTACCTGTCAGGCCAACCTTCTTTCGGCAGGTGACGCAGCGATTCTTCTTCTTTTTGGCATCTTTGTCACCGTCCTTGTCGTCGTCATCTTGATTACTCGGTCCAGCGATGTCGTCTGGGAGCGGCTTCTGAAAATAGAGATTGATTGTCAGTCAGACGCAGATTTGGCTTTCTCCGAGTGACCTTTGACAAGCTAGAACGACGAATGGATCCGTTCGAGGAAGTTCTCATGAACTTCGAAGCCTTGAAAGTCGGCGCAGCTCGTTTTGGCTTGTCACCGTCAACGGTTTCTTTTGGCTTCGCGCCGTTCTTGCTTGGTGAATCCGACATAAGGCACACAATAGATTTTGCAACGAAAATGATCGTTCGATGTTAACGTCAGAGAAATTGTGTTGCACCAGATCGAAGTTGGTCGACAAAGGTCACCGAGATTAAAAGTTTACTTACTTCTTTATCAAGATTATTGTGAAGTAGCACCGTAGGTTGAGCTGTGTTGTGGTCGACGTGTGTTGGTGTGGATTGATTACTCAGCGCGACGGCCACGGCAGTTGGATTGATGGTCTGCGTCGAGCTGTTTACAGGACTGGAGGCCGAGACGGGTGTGCTGCTTACTGGTGGCTGTTGCTTTTTTCTCAGTGCATCCTAAGTGACAAATTGGTGAGTCAGAACAACTGAATGTGACTCATTCGCATCGCTTACCTTAAAGCAAACCGAGCATAAGCCATCCTGCGCCGGATTGCCGTAGAAGCCGCAGCCCGATCTGCACATTGGTTGCATGGGATTTGATTCACGTTCCATTTTGTCTTGTGGTTCGAAAATTTCCTCTGATGAACTTCTTATCACTTTTACTTTAAACTGTCGAACTCAAAAATTGTCTTATCTCGAATAAACTCAAACGAAAAGTAATTCGCGATGAAAAACGGCTGAGTGGATTCTCTCTTTCTCTCGTTTACTTCAAAAGTTCATTATCTTTTCACTTTTCACAGCTATGCGCTTTCACTAACGTCAGCAGATCTGTCGGCGTAACAGCTGATAACGAGTCTGCAAAAGAAGAAAGAAAACATTAGAGAATTCGTTTCCCACCAAAAGTCGAGAGTCTGTTGAACCCCACGTCAAGTATCGGCCGGAACCCTTCGACGAAGCGCTTCGAGGACCTCCTGCTGTCGAAGAACATGCAAGACGTTTCCCTAATTGCGCGTCTTGAGACAAATTAATGAATTTAGCGAGCGAAGGGTTGAGTTTGGCTCGTGGGAATATTTCGCAATCCGCGTCAGAGATTTTCTTTCTTCGCAACAAGTTCTCAGGAATCTGAGGAGTTTCATACTCGATTCATAACACAGCGAGCAGCTTGTCGTCTCCCTCGTCGAGCATTGCGCAAAACAATCTACGGCAAGCAACGAGGCGAAGCAACGGAGCGAAACAACAGCTAGATTCCATTTTCTTCGTGATTTTCGAAAAGCGCAACATCGAGACGTCCACACAGCCTCGCAGCTCGACGACCACAAGCAACGACAAGAGATGAAGTGGAAACAATAATAAAGACAAAATAATTTCAAATTGTGTGCGCGATCGCCTTGAGAAATCTCACTCGAGGCTTGCGATATCTGCGTAGATTATTTTAATGCGACGATTTGACGTTTCCATTACGTTCAGTTGTGAGTTTGGCATTGGGTGGACAGACGGGAATCATGCCGCATGGAGCAGTAGCTTCCGCCTGATTTACATTAGAATTACAAATTCAAATCGTCGAGACAATGAGCGAGGGAAAGAGTTTTCCATCGGCGATAGAAAATGTTTGCGCTCGAAACTCAGCAAATCTTTCCGAGAAAATCTTCGTCGACGACCGAGAGCTGTTGATTTAATTCAGCTCTTATCGCGTCATTGATCGACGGAATAACAAATGACGTCATCGGTTATTACAGATTCACTTTTCCACGAAACCCAAAGCGACATCGATGACGTCAACGAGCTTTATCAGATGCGAACGAGCGCGAAAAAGAGATAAATTTCCACTTTAGTGGATTAGAAAGTGAAAGAGGCAGAGCTGCCGACGATGGTGGCCAACATATGCTGCGAAGTATTTCTGCGCTCACGAGCTGCAGTGACGTCACGTCGTGTTTCTCAATTTTACGTCGCGACGACAGAATTCAGACAACAAAGTTCTGGCAAAACAAGATACTGAAATGCCACGGGCCGCTTGACGTGCACAGAAAACCCAACAGCAGCCACAAACTTGTTATCGTCACTGGCTCGGAGCTTTGGAAATAACCACGTCGCTTTCCATCTACGTTGACTTTCTGCCAAGCGATGATTCGGCCAAAGTTCTGAGTTGACTTGGGATGATTCAATCGCGCCAAAATAGATCACGAGATGTACACCAATAGCGAAAACTTCTCCGAGCCCGCTTGTGCAATCGAACAAACAACAATCGAAGAGCGAAGCACTTTCGAAGTGCAGTTGGATTGCACAATGAATGAGGCGCATTATGTGAAAAAGGTTCGTACAACGTGATATGATTTTAATTGGATTCATTCGGAATGCAAAGTTCCTCCATCCGCTCGCTTTGGGCTGTTGAGGAGATTATTACGGGCTCCATTAATCTTCCAACGTGTTGCCAACTTTCGCAGTCAACGTCGGCCACCATTTGCCGAGCGGCAACAGAGATCTTTTCTCGCTTCTAATCCAATTAAGTTGCTATGTTAATTATTTACACCCTCAGTGTTCTCTCGAAGAGAATTAGGGGAATCTTGATAATCCGTTTAGCGATTTCAGCAGCTTCATGCGTTGCCGATTGGCACGGACTCCATGCAAATTCCATTCAACCGAGTCACATCAAATCAGCGCTCTCCATCGAACTCATTTGGGGGTGAGAGGTGTGCGGAGGACGGAACGAGACACACGCGCAGCCAGCAACCCTAAAACTGAGTCAAACCGACGATTTCATTTCTCGTCCTCTTCGGTCAACACGAGCCGAGATGATTAAATTTTATCATCATCATCGCTCCTATGAAAGCTTCATCTAAATATTCATTTCGGGCGGCCCATCCCTCAATCCAATTACTGAGGACTCTCGGGCTTCTTTGAAACCGAATTGAGATATTTCAAGGGGAGAAGAAACCGCTTCAAGACTCGATGAGTCACAACTCGAACTTTAACTTTGTCTCTCGTTATTAGCAGGTAATTGAAGCGTTTAGCCAGCCATCAATTTCGGACGTCACGCAATCGATGAACGATCCAACTCGATCTGCGCAAAAAGCGAATCTCATTCCGAAGCCCGTCATCAAATTTTTTCCACATCATGTATGATGTTTCCAACCGTTCGGTCCCATCAACCGAAATTACTCGGCAGGTTTTACATGCGAGGGATCGCAAAATGCTGGCCGAGAGAGAGAAAAGGTTCTCTTCGCAGAAGCGAACAACGGAATGAAGCAAATCCCTGGTGATTCTCGTTGAATAAGAAATCTACGGCGGAGGAACGTGAGTTTCTGTGCAGACAAAAGTCGGAGACGAAGAAGAAGCGTCGAGATGAAAATAAATAAAAATCTTTCAGAACTTTTCGAGTTTCTCTCCGGGCTGTAAACGACATGTTGTGACTTTGAGATTAGACATTTTCCCAGCAGTCGATTGCGGCCTCAGCGACAATTTTCTTTTTTTTAGCCAGTCGAAAGCCTCGCGATTCTATTTGCGCATCAAATGGAACCGATTTGATTTTTCTTTTCGCCTTTTTGCCGAGGAAACGTCTGCGTGTTGCGGGAGAAGAAAATTTCGTCAGCGCCATGAAATAGGATGGTTGAATGACCTCTTTCTACGTTCTTCTTACGCACTCGCTTCTCCCTTTTTCCATTCTAATGCGCTCAACCGATTCCCTTTCTCTCGCTCTCGTCAGCAACCATCAGATCACCCGGCACAAACACAACCTCGTCATCCGGCCTTCCCTTCGCCTCGAGTTTCATGGAAATTTCATCCACGCCGCCCGACCGACTGTATTGAATGTCTAGCAATAAAACTAAATTGTGCAATCCAGCATGGTGCTTCGTGTTCATTAGTATGCATAATAAAAGTGCTGGCGGTGGCTTAATTTATGGCCATCAGTGAATGTTGCGTGCCATAACGCTCGAAGGAAAGTTTGGCTAAGAATCGCGAGAATCTGATGGACGAATGATTGATGAGATCTCAGATTAATTGAAGCGAAGCTTTACTGTCCGTCATCCGACTCCAAGCGAACTTGACAGCGGAGGTGTAGTCAGGTGCGAGCCGAGCTTCGAGAACATGATGAATTGCAGACACTACAAGTTTATTGCCCTTTACTTTCTCTCCCTCTTCTCCAGTAAGGTCGTTTGCTTCGCGCGTCTGTTTTCCGAAAAGTTTCCTCTCGAGGCAATGCGAGCAATTTTCGACACAAATGAGATTAATTGTGTGCGAAACGTGCGCCCTTAAGAGTGGCAGCAGAAGCAAAAATCTGCGCAAAATCCTCTACAGAAAATTGAATTTGAAGACAAATTTGAAGGGAGAAAAGAAAATTTCGCAAAGCTTCATCAGCGGTGAAGAAGGCAGAGCTTGAGATCGAGGATCAAGGCATGAATCCATCGCCTTTCTTCAAAGGAAATTAAATTTTCATAAAGAACTTTCCTCCCTCAACAGCATCGAACGCTTCGCTTCCATTGAAGATTAAAATTTACGATACGACTCGAAGCTCCGTGCAGTCGATTGAAGAGAATTTCATTTCATTTTTCTCGATTCGTCTGCGAACAGAGAGAAGAAGATTGTTCGCATCTGTCTTCGGAATTCATCGCCTTTCTTTTGCTTGCACCTTCTACGGCAGCTCGAGGAATTGGAAAGGTGCTCGAACATGAAGCGGGACAAAGGGACAATGTGGAAAGGCGAGTCGTCGTCTCGCATTGAATGGATTACAATAGAACGAAATCCCTGACACACCATCATCATCATCCGTTCGTGTTGAGGACGTGATGGCTCCGAATTCTGTTTGCAAACTTTTCCCTTTTGTTTTATCAAAGTCATTCTGCCCGGCTTTGCTCTCTAAACGACATTGGCCCGAACAAAAGGATGAAAAGAAATTGTCGTCACACGTCACTTTCATGTTGACTCCCACAAGAGCGCAACCAGCAGACATTCTATTCATTTCCCTTCGAGGAAAGCGAAGATCATAAAGAGAAGAAAATCGAGCGCAGCGCTGAATGACGTCGAGTTTAATTGGGTCACTTCAAACGAGTGTAACATCGCACTACCGAAGCAGAGGAATGAGAAGACTGTCATGAGGGATGAAGCGAAGTAAACGCCAACTCAAGACGACTGTTAAGGATGGAAATTTGATTTGGGTTAACGATGAGTCGGAGCGGAACTAAACTCGTCTGTCTCAACCTCTCCAGCGACTGAACTTGTGGACGAACCCACCGCACAATGTCGTTAACCATAATTTCGAAACGAATTGCTTAGCAGTCGTAAACGAGAACCCAGAATGGCAAACCAAGAGAGAAAATTAAAGAAATCGATGGGAATGAATTGCAATGAAAAGAAAATTTCGTAATTTCCCTCGAGGTCTCGCCCAGCACACACGAGCTCGATGGAAACTACATCGAAAGAAAAGAGTTCTTTGCCTTGGATCGTGCAATGTTTTCCACATCGTGCAGTTCAATAAGACTCTTCGATTTCCAGTTGCGCGCGGATTTTCCTCGGCTTTTCCGATCCGCATCTGGCAACTCGCTCGCAACGAGCGAATAACTGGTTTCCCTCGGTTATTTCAACAAATATTTTTCTTTCAAGACAAACATTTCAAAACAGTTTCAAGAAAAAAACGCCAGGCGCAACCAGGAAAAGCGAAACGGGTGGAAATAACAAATGAGCTGACGTGGGCGGGCAGTGAGAAGCGGTTGTGTTGTAGAAACTCGCCCGTCTTTGTCAGCATAAATATCAAGATTTCCTTAATAATTCCACGACTCTGATTTCGCGTCGTCTTTCTCCCGTCCAGGTGCAACGTCCGTCAACCTCGCCACGTAATTAAAATTCACATACGAACGAGTTCAGTCAACTAGGAATTGCGCCACAAAAAATTAATATTATTGTGAGGGTCACGACGACGCGGTGTGAAAACAGAAATCGAGAACTCGCAAACCGAGTGAAGGCGCAGGAAGTTCGAGAAGCTTTGGTGACAAAGCGGCACTGATAACGGCGCGGGGAATCAATTGAGACGCTGCGTCATCGACTGGTCTTGTTTTCAACACGATAAGATAACATGAAAGCCCGTGGAATGAGAGCAACGCGTCTCGAAACCCGAGAGGCGAAATAACCAAATCAAAGCTCTCATCAAAAATTCATAAGACAAACAACAAATCCAGGTCACTAATAGCAACACACGAATAAGCTTTTACTGAAATGAATTTCAATTTCGCGGTTTGTTTCCAATACCGAACTTGGAATGGGCGAAAGGTTAACGGAGGTTTAGCCCGCAGGTCATCGGAGGCTCATCGATGTAAAGACTCTCAGCTCTCATGCCAAGCTTCGCCGTTCAATTAATTGATTGCAGTTTCCACTTTTTTCTTCGTTTCGATTGGCAATTCGTGTCAATCGCAATCATTTCGCCCTTGACCCGAAATCCTCGTTTAGCAGAGAAACGAAGAAAATTCAATTTTCACGAGTCGTCGCTGCCTGATGGATCGACTTTAATTATTTGTTTCTAGCGAAGCTGTCGGCTCTCGTAAACAAACTTTGTCGCTTTAGGAGCTCTCACACGTCAGCAAAGGAATGGCAGCGAGATTATCGCGATGCGCGTTTCGACGTCGTCAGCAAACAGCCGTCAGAATCCTGAGCGATCGAACTACGCAACTCTCGCGATCTGGTTTGGTTGAGGAAAGCGAGGCAACAGCGCCAAGAGATTGGCAACGTTGCTCGCACGCTCACTTCATAATCACATGATAGAGGCGAAGAGAACGCCACCCAGCCGCGCGCAACATCAAATATCAGAAAATCATTCGAACGCGAATACTTTTAAGCTTTTTCTCTCTTCATTTTCAAATCGAATTGCGATCATCGTTTCGAGCGAATGGCTTCGGTCAATACTGCGAGGAAATTGCGAGGAGAAAATGATTTGTAATATCATCGCTAATCGGCCTCACAATTGGCACATCGGCGTAAATAACTGAAAGTAAACTCCGCACTGGAGAATAAAGAGAATTGCAGTCAGCTAACTTGAGTTTCCATTGTTTGACGCAACAATCGACGTAACCAACTCGATAGGGAAAATGTATACAGGCGCAGGCCATCGCCGTCGTCGTCTGTTTTAATGTTTCATGCGACTCGAAGAAGTTTTAATGTTTTCTAACACACAAATCGAGGGAGACTCAGTCATATGTGGTTTGGAAGAGGAACAGAGAACTTGATTAATTATTTATGGGGGCCACTTCATGGTGCGCCCGAGACGAGATCGCTTTCAGATGAACAAGCATTTCGAAATCATTAGTTTCTGTTCTGCCTCTTGTTGTTTGCCTCTGACGCTGATCTCACAAGATCGAATAAATTTAGTTTATTTCTTCTTCGCTCGAGCACGCTCGAGGAGCTTGTGTTGGTTTCAGGGGAACCATTCGAGCTGCAGTCTTCCCACGAACATGCTAACGAGCCCGAGTTCTAAGCGATTCACTGCGCGCCTCTAATCAGATGGAATTTGATTAATTGTCGCTTTGACTTATCGGTCGCGCACTTAATTCGACTGAGACTGCAGTAACTGTAAAAGTGTTGCCAACAGGCCGAGCCATATTTCTTTCGCTCCCTCTTCGCTCCTCTTCCTTCCTTCTATTATAAAACGCTTTGAGTTTAAATTTATAATCTTTAACATTCGTTCGAGTCGTCGCTTACGAAATGTTTATTTTCCTCTTCGCGAGTAAACTCTTATGATCGAGCCAGGACTTGACTCGTCTTCCACGTCGCACACGAGCAGCGCTTTGTTGTTTGTTTTCACATACACGTATCGCAGCAAATATATTTTCTTCTGATGAGATTTTGCGTCGCACTAAGCCAACTTGGCCAGCATTCGAACAAAGAACTATCTAGCGACGTCAACACTGCCTGGGGTGGAGGGGCGAACGATTTTCTTTCTCTACTCACTTGGACTATCGAATGAGACGTAAAACGTGTAATCCTTTTTGCTTCGTCGGAATTTCACGGAATCGAGGACGGGCAGAGATTAAATTTTCTCTTGACACTCGAACGTCGACACGACAAATTCGATTCCTTTCTGCTTCGTAACTCACTTAGGCACAACGAGAACTAACTTTTCTTTGTTTTTCCTTCCCAGAAACTTTTTCTGGCAACCCAAAACGGATTGATTTTTCACTTTTTCTCGCTTTCTCGATAGATTTCACTTCTTCGCGTGGCCTCAGGACGTCAGAGGAGACTTAATCGACTTAATTCACGACAATACTTTAATTACTGATCCTCTTCCTGGGCGCTAATGGGAGAAGTTTAATCTTTTTCTTCCTCGACTTGAGCTCTTCACTTCACGACTTCCAAACGCTTAATGAACGAAGCGAGTGAAAATTTTCGTTTCGTTGGGTGTTTTCTTTGTTTCGTGGAAGCCTCGCCGTTGGCTTGAGCGAGAAGGAACGAGCAGAGGAACGAGCACTAAGCAAGGAAAACATCGGAGGGTAAACCAGCCGTCTCACTCGTTCGCTTGCTCATTGTTGTGAGGAAGGTTTTCACACTGAATCACTCGCTAATTCCACGTTAGATATTCTCAACCATTCCAGAACAACGTTAAGAAGTCTCACTCGTTTCCGTCTTAGTCATCGCGCGAGAGATCCAACTCGGAGATTGATGGATCGTGTCGAGATTAAACAGTTTCGGTGTGTGACCTTGAGCGGATCGTTGTCGCTTTAGAATCGTTTCGCTTAGCGCTTCGAAGGCCGCAGCTAGAAGAGCTAGAGCTGATAAGCGCGGCACACTCAATCGAAGCGGAATTGCGCCTCACATTCTCGTCGCTACAGCTTTCTGATGAAATAACGACTTGAAATTTGGTCAGGTGCAAGAACATGAAAATGGAAACTGGATTCACGACGACGGAAACTTGTCGGAGAAAATAGCTTTTTGAACCACCGGAGGGTGGTCGGGTCGTGTTTTATCATCTCAGTATGGCTCGGCATTGGAAGCACAAAAGCGCTGAAACCAGAAACCCCCAACTGGCAATGCCAACGCTGACTTGCTTAAAACACAAGGCAAGAAGAGCGCGGCACAACGAAATCAATTAAAAGTTTTTGAAGCCGTGAAGATGAGAACCTCTTCAAGATCGAATCGTTCAAATTCAATTAAGTTCCATCATTTGCGGAGCCATCCCACTTCCGCTCCTAATCTCATAGGAGAGACGAAATACTAAGAAAGCGCGCATACGAAAAGCATAAGGAATGAGTGGAAATTATCATGATGATCGAGCCTCAGCGCTTTGCAGGGGGAATGGAGTCGAGAAGCAGACTCGAAGTATTATAAATCATCGGGCGAGAAGGCAGAACAAAAACCGGAGATGATCTTTGTGTGGAGATAATTACACGCGAGAGTTTTTGCTGGTCTTCACCTTGCGACGACGACGATGAGTCGTAGAAGGAAGCACGAGAAAAGTTTGATTTTCCGCGGCGTCAGAATTTTCGAAGGAGGTCAATGAAGTCTTTGTGTCAAGCCTCTTCGAGCCGAGAAGCACTCGAAGCGCTTTCTCAAGCCTCCTCTTGATTGATATCGCGATAACCTTACACGACCGAATGTCGCCGAGTTTCATTAGAAAAGTTGTGGTGCTGCAGTGAAACTTAATCTTGGAATTTCCAGCGGAATGAATTTCAATTATTACCTGCGAGCTCGCGCAGACCCTCGAAACGAAACACTCCACCAAAGGAGAGAAGGAAAAGATCTTCGAGGCATTGAAATGGCTCGCAACAATGTAGCAATAAGTCATTACAATACATAATTTATACGAGCGCGCGAATGTCGAAACACAAACTTAATAATCATCGGTAACAAAAGGCGAGCAATTGGAGTTTATTTGGATCGTCATTGGTAGTCCGCTGTATGAGGTGAAAGATTGGCGTTCTCACACAGAGCAGTTCTAGCTAACAAACACTACCGCCTCGAACATTTTTATCGAGGAAGCGGAATTGCCTTGAAATGTGAAGAGAAAGAGAACGAGTGGAAGCACACGGAGCATGATAATGTAAATTTTAATCTACACGTTCATTACATATCTAATCACATTCGACCTCTGCAGAGTCATGTCGAAGCTGTCTTGAAGGACAGAGAGCACTTCCATTCTAACGGGATGTTGCCATTCACTCGGGAACGAAGACGACTCGTGAGCGATAAAACGAAGGCGTTGACTGATGAAACGCTTGAAAGATTTTGCGAGTCGATTTTTCTTTGATGATAATTAGAGCTGCGAGGCCTTTAGTTGGTGCGGAGCTTCTTTAAGACGCAGAAAAGCGAAAGCCTTTGTTGCCCAACAATGAGAAAATGATCGCTTCATGTTGACGAACTCAAGGATTTCTCAGATACGCAGATTCGTTCTCGGCTCACATGAGAGTTTTCGGGCGGCGCGATAACAAGTTTATCGCGATGACACGAAATGTGTGGCGCACATAAGATGAGAACTGACTTTGTCCGCTTTCTCGTTCCTGTGACGAGAAGAGCACGGTCGAGAAGAAGAAAACTAGAGCAAGTAATGAACCCGAGAAGCGGACGACGGAAGAGCGTCGAGTTCAAACTGCGGGAAAACTCACGCGCGGCACGGAAAATCAGTTTTGTTTGCTTTCGCAACACATGCTCGAGAGCTTCGACGGTGGTAAGAAGAGGAAACCATCAGATGAAAAGCATATACAGACGGTTCTTGTTATTGTTTTTCATTGTTGTTCCTCCCAATTGAAGGCCAGCGACCTTGTTTTTATTTATATTTTCTTCGCTCCGTCGTGTCGCTGCTGTATGTTTAAAGCCTGTGCACAAACAAGCGCTCCATCAGTAAGATATGGGAAATGTTAATGAACTGGTGAGTCTCCAGCAACCGCGAGGGAATTAATTTAAAATTAGAAGCCACCCGAGGAACAAAGACTCGCGATTCAGGAGAAGTTTTCTCCAGCGAAACTTGCCAGTCATGTGTAAATTTTAATAACGCAAAGGATAGCAACAGTGCGACGGAAGGTTGAGCGGAGAAAGGAACGAAATGAATGAGAAATGCGATGGGAAACTTTATGGTTCTCTTTTGCAGTCGTGGTGCGTTGTAATGCGAGAGCAGCATGTGAATTTGATTCCAGACGATGCGATATCTCGACATGGCCCGAAAAGCATCGACACGGGTATCGTCTTTCGCCACAGCGACATCAGAGCAAGCGAGAACGACAACGAGCAGATGGCGGGATGAACGTGAATGACACAAAGAAAAACGACTTTTCCGCATTTCCCTCGAAGCTCAATAAACCTTTCGGTTGGAAAACTTTGTGTCTAAGGCTATTTTCAGCCTTTCAATTTACATTAATAGAACCGAGCTAATCAACTTTCGCCCCGTTCTTATCGCCAGCTCACGTTGCCACAGCATGCGATTACCGCAATGACATTTGGAGCATATTTTTTTCTTTTCCCCGTCGGATAAAGGTCAGCACTCGACGAAACGTGCATTCGACATATCTCACAGCCCAAAACAAGTAAACATTACTCACGATCACATGTGGAAATTCGCTGTTTATTGCACAAGTCGAAGCTTCGTCGCGTTTGGGAAGCTGCTCGACTCTTCCCTTCGATGAAAATTTTGGCTTGCGACTCAAGGCCGTCAAACTGTTGTCACTGAAATGATAGGAAATGTTAGCACTGTTCAAACTTGAAAGTCATTCGCGGTCCCAAGGAGTTAGCTCTACGCCTCTGGCGAAAGAAAAATCACTATGGCGAATCCATCGAATTTAAAACTAAGAATTTCCCACTTTAAAGTCGAATTGCTGGTCAACCTTCAACGCGAGTCGCTTCCTCACACGATCATTTACCTTTTTTCGACAAGATATCGAGAATAATCCGGAGATAAACCACTCAAAACCACCGTTCAAATTTTAGAATTATCTTCGACTGAGTTGCGTCTCGACTTCGTTTGATGGTGCGCGGCTGCAAAAGTTAGTCGAGACAAAACGACTTTGTTTACATTCGTCCGGAACCTATAAACGCGAAAATGGACAGCACAGCAATCGAGAAATACTTCCTGAAGATCGTCGATGAAGACATGAACATGTCGCACGGAATCGCAGCGATCAAAACGTTGCTGACGGTTCTGGAGAAGACAAACTGTAAGTTTCGTAACTCTGAGGATATTTTCGTAATCCCAGCTGAGCCGGAAGCCGTGGGCGAGCGAATACAAGGCTCTGCAATGGGAGGAAGGCAATCTCAGTGTTGAGGAAAGCCAGTTACAAGCTTCCAATGTCGATTTTCCGCTCCCAATGTCGACAACGATGACTCAAATTTTGCTTAGCTTGGGATCAAGTTTTGCTTGGGATTCTGTCGTCTGTTCTGATCTTAAATAACACCAACTTCCTCTTCTTTTAGTCACTACAATTCAAGAGTTGGTCAACACAATCAAGTCGGCTGTAAGCGCGTTGAAAAACAGTGGAAAGCCGATCACGTCGATCACATCTGCCAGCGAACTCTTCATTTGCTTTATCACGCTGGCATCTCCGAAGCTAGAGGACAAGACGATGGATGAAGTCAAGTCGATCATGTTAAACAGAGGAGAGATTTTCTTGCGAAAGCTTGAGGAGAGCCGACTCGTCATAGCCAAACATGCTTTGCCTTTTATTACTGATGGATGCGTAAGTTGCCATTGCATTAATGAAATTCAACTCAAGTCTCAAGAACCGCTCAAAACTCTTCTGCCTTCCAGCGAATCTTGACACACTCTCGTTCACGAGTCATCCTAGAAACACTTCGACAGGCAGCGAAACAAAATAAACACTTCCACGTCTTCGTCACTATGAGCTCCATCGACAACCAGGGCGAACTTATGATCAAAGAGCTCAAGACTCTCAACATTGAATGCACGCTGATTCTCGACGCTTCCATCGGCTACATAATGGAGACGATTGACTTCGTTTTCGTTGGAGCCGAAGGTGTGATGGAGTCGGGTGGAATCATCAATCGAATCGGAACATTCACGATGGCTCTCTGCGCAAAGGAGATGAAGAAGCCGTTCTACGTTCTCACTGAAAGCTTCAAGTTCTCTCGACTCTATCCGCTGAACCAACGCGACCTGCCCAACAGCTACAAATACCCGAAGAACAGCGAATCCCGGGAGGACTTCGAGAAGACTCATCCGCTCGTCGACTATACGCCGCCACTCAACATCACGCTCATCTTTACCGACCTCGGTATTCTTACGCCTTCAGCTGTAAGCGACGAGCTCATCAAGTTGTATTAAAACGATCGAGTTCATTCTTCGCGAATCGTTTTGAGTCAAAGAAAAGTTTATACAAAAATGAAAATAAAAACTTTGAGCAAAATTCAGAGAATAAAAAGCCCAACAACCAGACTTGATTTAACTAAAGTCACTCGAATTGACGGTGTAGAATCATAACGGCCTTGTCCTCCTCGATCATGTCGGGATCGTCCCAGCCCCAAAAGTGGTCGAGATCGCGCTGCTCGCCTTCGTTATTGTTGTTGGAGACAAGGCAGTCTTTGTCTTTCTTCTTGGCTTCTAGTGCGTAAGGATGCGTCATGTCTCCTGTTCTTATGACTCGTTTCCTGATCATATCGTCAGTCGTCGTCTTCAGATCCGTCGCCCATCCTAAGAAACTCTTCAATTAGCCAAACGTTCCGATCGAAATCTGTTTACTTACCGAGCCACGCGAAGAAATCGATGAAGATAAGTGAGAAGTTGAACCAGTAATTGTCATACTCGCCGGTCTTATAATCCCACCTTGAATTAAAAGTTAAGTCAAACAGAGATCAACAACTGACTCATCGGTCAAACTCACGGGAAAGCGTGGTGGAAGTTATGCCATCCTTCTCCAAAGGCCAAGAAACCGAACAAGTAACTGTCGGTCGATGAATTGTTTCTGGGGAAAAACGAGTTCAGTTAACATTGAAACCGCCTACAGCTTGCACTTTCACTTACTTGTCGTAAGGACGCATTCCCCAGATATGGGCAACGCTGTTGATCGACCAGTTCACGTGAAGTCCCAACACGTATCTAGAACATTTCAGATCATTTCGTCAACCTTGTTCATTGCTCGTTATTTTGCGAAATTACCGTGCAATATTAAAGTTCATTGATGCTATCAAATCCTCGCCCCATAGCCAATGAGAGCCTAGAATAGGAGCAACGAACGCGATGAAGATAGACGAAGCCATGTAGATTCTACAAAGTAAATTGTTGTTTAATGGAGCCAATTAAAGCGAACCGTAGCCTGTTTACTTGCGATGGAAGAGAAGTGCTTTGTCGTTCTCTAAATCGCTCATGTCGACTTTCGATCCGAACGTCTTCACATCTGGGTGCTTCTTGATCAACAACCAGCCGCAATGGGAAAAGAAAAATCCCCGCTTCGAGTTGTGGGGATCGGCGTTTGTGTCGGTGAATTTATGGTGAACTCGGTGATCGCGGACCCATTTGAGAATATCTTCCTGTGCCGACAGCGTTTGCAGGAATATGAGAAAGTACTTCAGTGCATTGTTGGCTCGATAAGAGCGATGTGTGAAATATCTGTGAGATCCGGCGGTGACGCCAAACGCTGCGCCCAGCAAAATCAGGAACTGCAGGTAATATGTGAGGCTGCAGCGTGGCAAGTCGAAGAAGCTGTAGATGGTTGCGATGTGCAGCCAGGTGAGCACGATTGTGTTTCGCCATTTAATGTCTCTCCACGTCCACAGTGAAGCTTCCTCGTGACCTTCGCTCGGCCGCGCAACTGCGCCAGCTATAAACAGAAATGGAATATGTTAAATATTTTTCTTCGCGCATGTAGCCAAAGACGAATTACGCGAGACGATTGAACAATTCGACTCAATGATTTTTTTCTCCAAAATATTTTAAGCGATTTTTTCGACAGGGTTGGATAAGCAGCTTGGACCACGTTCAGTGTCAAATGATCGAGCGAAGCTTTTGTAAGCTTCGAAGTGCAATAATCCTTTCACTTTTCATTTGATGCCTCATCGTTGCTGTGGTAATGACTTTGTTCAAACGAACCACGCTAAGTTGCTCTGCAACATTGTAAGCGAGTCAAGGCACCGGGTAATCACCCCTGTGTCAGTTTCAGACCAATTACTTCATGTTTAGTTCCGATTGATTTGAAATCGACTGAGGAGTTTGTCTGCCTCGCGAGTCTAAATTCCAATCGCTCTCTAACGCTCGCCAAGAGTTCTTAGTT
Organism: Smittia sp. YW1114-2; assembly: GCA_033064975.1. Lineage (NCBI taxonomy): Eukaryota > Metazoa > Arthropoda > Insecta > Diptera > Chironomidae > Smittia > Smittia sp. YW1114-2. The sequence goes on from CP093833.1 coordinate 2,830,605, forward strand.
GGAGTTACACGTTTGTAGTTGGAGTTAGGAGTTTTTAAACGAGTCAAGAGCCTTCAGCGATGTTGGAGGTTTTGAAAGGTTTAAATTTATTAAAAAATAATTATCAGATTTCCGGCATGAAACGCTTTTGAAAAATCGATACAAAATTTATTTCAAATCTGAGATTCCAGAAGCTTTTGAGACTAAAAGAGACCAAGCGATGTAGTTTTCCAGTGACTCCAACATCCCAGCTTAGCTCTGACGACTGTTAGCTCAGCAATATTTCAATCATCTCGCGCGTAATTGCGGCAATGTTAGAAAAGTGTTTTTGTCGGTAGCAAATTATTTGAGTAAATTTGCGCAAGAGATGAGCGAAGATCTTCAATCGTTTTCCTTGAAAGATTTGCTTCGAGTTTTCACAATGATCACTCAGGCAATTGGAGCTTTACGCAAAGGTTTTTCAGGGTGAATCATTGGTTTTATTTTGAGGTAGAACTGACGGCTTCTTCCAAGCGAAGCTTTTATATAATGAAAGTTAGAATTGCCGGCGGGTATCATCGAGTTCTGTGACTCAGTTAATGCAATTCAAGGTTCATTTTGTGGTCTCAGTTGAGACCATTAAGAGAGCTTAACTACTTCAAGAAGTACAATTCACTGCTCTCACTCATACGAGCGATCGCTGAGCGATTAAGTCCAAGGTAACGCGATCTGATCGCTGTAAGACAGTTGCAGTCGAAAAGGTTTTCCCAACTTATTGCAGCTTCGTCACAGACTCGATTATACAACTTGGAACTCCCAAGTTTCCACCAATTTAACAGTCTCTGATATTTGTCTTCAGATGTTTGATTGTGCTCGCAAAAATAACACAAAATTATCCACAGCATCTGCTCAAGCTTCTGCTTGTTTGCCCTCGAGGTTTGTTTGACTTCTTGTACAAACTGAGCTGAGCCAGAGAAATTCACAAATCGTGTCAAGGCTTCCTCGTTAATTATCACTTGGCGTGTCATCAGACTTTTGCTCGCTTTGCAGGGCGTTGAAATCTTTCGTTGGCGTCGCGTTTCGCTGAACTTTCGCTTCACTTTCGATTTCATTGACGAAATTTTTCGTTTCTCCTTTCGCGTCACGTTCTCACTTTTACATAACTTGCACGCCGCAATGTTCTGAACACTAAAAGCAATCCTTTACCTTCAGCTTTCTTTGTTTGCACTACACAACCGCTTGGGCCCGCTTCGCTCAACGAATTTGGAGCCATTTCCTGAGTCCAATATTACAACAGAAAAATTATCGACGACCTAACTACGCTGTAGGAAATTTACTCTTTAACGTCCGCAATGGTCCACGGTCGAACTCCGAATAAAACCTCCAAGAGCCCCACGACTGACATACAAATTTTTAGGTAAATACTTTTCTGCAATTCGCTTTTTCTCTCTCCTCGCGTCTGCGACTCGTACTTACATTGAGCAATTCTTCACTTACAAAGGCGAATCTCGAATTATGCGCGTTGAGCTGAATGCCGCGTTTCCCCCGAAAACGAAGAGATGCGACATGTGTTGGTACTCTCATCACGTCTCGGCATGGTAATCGTCTCGCGGCTTAATGAGGTTGGAAAAGCGTCAATGGAGATCCAAAGGGCAACGTGATGAAGCTTTATGGACGTAGTTGAATTAGTAAAATGATTTCATCGTAGTTGGGAAGCTGAGAGAATCTCAAATGTGTTTTAAATTGCTCGGAAGATCATCGAACTTCTAGAATAATCTTTGAGCCTGAAGCTGTCGTGTCAATCGAAGAGCTGTTGATTGGCTAGTGATTGATTTGTTCAGAAGAGTTTTACTAATGAACATCAACTGGAAGCCAATGAAAAAGTTTTACGATCATCAGAAGGATTGCAGTTATATTTTGAATAGAGTGAATATCTTGGGGCGATTCCATAAATTCGGTGACACAATATCGACTCAAAATTGTCTCAACTGCAGCACCGATCCACTTGTTGAGGTCCATCGAATCACTCTAAATTGTTTTTTTCGTAACTTTTGAACAAATCCTGGTTCGTGGGACAATAAAAGCCAACTCGGTCGGGCCAACTGTTTTATTGCAACCTCCACGATGATCTGCAGATATTCGCCGTCGACGTAGAAAAGCTATTAAAACTCTTGAGCTAAGGACAATTAACGTGAACTCTATCAACGATGTCATAAGTGTTTGCAGTTGTGTTCATCGGCAATTCGAAACTGATGAATTTCGATTAATGGAGAAATTTCACAACACGAGAAGAGTTTGGATTTTACGAGCTGCGAGACGCAAGCCAAACAGCGGCTGAAGAGAACCGAAGAGGAAAATCTGCGATTTCAAGGTTGACCGTCGGTACATTGGTGGTTTGAAGAGGATTACGTCGTTCGCGAGAGCTAAAGATTTCACGAAACGAATTTTCGGTTTTGCCAGTTCGGCGAGCGCGCGACTTTTTCCGCCGAAATGAGCAGAAATGTTTGGAGTAATCGAAGCGATTTTAATAGTTTTGTTGCGTCAGGTCTCGGCAACAGTTTTTTTCTTCGCGTCGAACAATTGGGAATTTCAAGCTCGCTCACTTTAAGTACAGCAAGTGCCACCTTGAAACTCATGCACGCTTTCAAATCTTTTCTTCTCCGACGCGAGAGTTTCGCAGCTGCGAACATTTCCTCCTAACACGGCAAAAGTTTCCCTTCGGAGGAGGAAATTATTAACATAAATCGGTGCTTTCGTCTATTGGAAAATTTGAAGAAACTTCGACAAGAGTAATTAGAGTTTTCAGAGCATCTGGTTTATGCATCAGCGTCGTCAGATACCGCCAACCCTTCAGGGAGGCAGCGCTGGGCAAAGAGCAATTGCACAAGCCAGACAAGCCGATTCAGACACTTTCCAAAACGTTTGTTTAATTGCGATGTAACCACAAAGTCTTTTCGTGTACCGCTTGAGTTGATTAATTGAGCTTTTAAGTTCACGCAAAGCTCGGATGGCTCGCACTCATTCATGCAGAGGTTTGATCGTGAACTAGCGGCATTTGGAGTTGCGGCAGGCAATTCGGAGAAGAGTTGACCCTTAGTGAACTCAGCGGTGCTGTGAATAGCCGTAAATATCAATGGACCTGGTGACTTACTAAACAGAGAAGTGAAAAGATTGCGCAACGTTACAGATGCGAATTGCCTTCGCGTTTATTGAGTATCTTGGTGCAATTAAACTCGCATCAACTGCTCGCATATCGAGAGCAAATCTTGAAAATTGCGACTATCAATTCATAGGATAATTTCAGTGACAAGCGCGGTGAAAGCAATCAAGTTCCAGCGGCCTTGAAAAGTTCTCCTGACTGGAAATAAAACTGGAATTTGGCGAGCAAACCAAGTCAAGTGCAAAGTTTCTTAATTGAATTGGAACGTTGCAATCGCGCGCAATGACGAAGCTGCGATGAACTTTACTGCGAATCGAGAAAATACTTTTTTCAAATGACCCTGAATCGTTTAATTTCTCACTCGTTCGTTCGAAACAATTTTAAAAATTAGTAAAGTATATCCGAAGAGCTTGGCTGCCTTGCGGCAGTTTATTAACTGCATGACGTGTATTTGCTCAGCTTTTCGATTCGCAACTGCTTCCGAGAACTTTTGCCGCAAAAGTTTTTCGTAATATTTTTCCAGTTTTCGTCTGAGGTGAACTGAGAACGTGGCCTGAGCTTCTGGCAACGCGAAACTTGAACGATGTCTTCTGATTAGTGAAACAACTGCGATCTCATTTCAGCCATTTGTCATAAGGCACCAAGTGCATTGGAATTACGTCACCTCATCCTTTAGCCTGATTGCATGAAGGAGAAACATTCAGTACTTCTCTAATAACTTCATATTTTTTGCTTGTTTGCTTGGTTGCTCGACCAAATGATTCGCTTGTTTTCGTTTAAACTGACATGTTCCACTCGCCTGATCGCTTTTGATCAGACGTTGTTGGCTCAGTTGCTGGCTGTGCAAATGTTTTCGACACTTTTATCGAAAACTTCTAGAATGAACCTTCAGCGATAAGGTGGCTTGATGACTGCAAACTTGTGACTATTGTCCATGTAAATCATCAAGCACAATCACTTGAATGCAATGCTATCAATCTTGTTTTACAGCTCTTGCTCTAGAATGCAACCTTTCCACTCTAAAGTTGGCTCATTTGTGTAATGGAGACATCGCCTGCATTTCATTCTTATTACTTTCGTTCGTCTTTATATTCATTCGGGACGCTTGAAACAATAACTGTTGTGACGCGTCTGAACGTTTGAAAACAGTATATATGAGCCCTGGAACATTCATAGTTCTCAGTTTATCACTAGAGTTCGAATAAACTAAAGCAGTTCTAAGATGAAGTTCCACGCAATTGCTTTGCTGGTAGTCATTGCCTTCAGCGGTTCGTTATATTTTACCTTGTGAAGAAAGTTGGCACTAATCTTCTACTTATCTTCCACCAGCCACCAACGCAAGAAAATGTTGGCCGGCCACTAACCGTCCAGCGCCCACTGATGGCACTGACGCTCCAACTAATGCACCAACCGATGCTCCAACCAATGCACCAACTGACGCTCCAACTGATGCGCCAAGTAAATGCAATAGAGCAGAAATCAAACGACTCATCGTCAAAGTGATTATCAGCGGACCCAGCCCAGGAGACCTCCAATTGTTTGTTCAATATGTCCTCGAATGTCTCAGATCTATTGGACTCAACTTTAAGGATGGTAAGAATAAGAAAATCTAAATGTGTGCAAACGCTCAAAAAATGTTCCACAGCCGATGTCACTCCTAAGCTAGAAGCTTTGTTCAATGCTCTGTGGAGCTTCATCGATCTCATTAAGAACCATGCTGATCCAACGAGCGGACCGAAAATTCTCAAGTCTGGAATAAGCTTTATTGATAGATTCACTGATTTGATCGAATCCGCGATTGGAAAAGACTATGCAGCTTTCATGGCTTCTGATCAAGCCAACGACTTTGCATCAACTCTCGGCAGTTTTGCTGACGCGTTCTCGAACTTCGCTGCGATTCCAGAAAACGCCTACACTTTCGTCAAGGCAGATACAACAAACTTTGAAGATCTCATCGATGATTTCTTCACAGGACTAGAAGATTTTACTGCGGCAGCACAAAGCGAAGTGATCGTCATACCTGAATAATCATGCCACCAATAAATCGTATCTACTGAACTAATAAAGTCAATGATTATTGAAAAGACGCTCAATTGATATCAAGCTGTTGAAACGTGAGACAAAGCTTCGAAGATAAATCGTACGACGTCACGGTGAGCTTTAGACACAAACAACTGTTTCAGCTGTGTCGATGAAGTCATCGATTGTTCACTAAGAACGAACTTATCGCGTTTCCAATTTTTCTCAGTTAGCTTTGCAGTTCTAAGTGATTGAGTGTCGTCTCTATCAACACCAAATCTCATGTCACTTGACCTCTGATATTCAAACCTTAACACAATTTCGATTGAAATTGGAAATCTGAGCACTTTTGTCGTGAGCTTTTCCAGAGCCTTCACAACATTTGAGTACTTTTGTCGTGTCTGTCTCGCAACAAATGCTTCAGTTTATTTCTGGGTTAGCTACAGCAGCGAAGCTTTCAGGCTGCGTAAACAATTTTTCTTTCAACCTTCTCAAACACTTTTTTGTCGTTGGAACAAACTTTTGACGAACTAAGTTAGCTTTTCAACTGGAAAATATTATCGAAGACTTTTTGTCAACAGATACATAAGTTGGTAAGCTACAACTGCTCGTAGAATTGAACGCAAAAGCTCTAAAGCTTTCTGAATATCTCGACATTTCTTCTTAAGACCTGTTTTTTAATCTCATCAATAAGTTTCAAAATTTCTTCTGCTTCACACACTTCAATACTTTAAATTTAGGTCTTAATATCTCGCAATAGATTTGAGCATGTCACCTTTTTAATCCAGATATTATTAGTTTAGTACTTGCTGCGCAAATACATTTGACGGGAAAGATATAGAAGTCAGAAACAACCCGCAAAATTCAATTCGTCACAGGCTCACGTCAATTTATATTGACTCTTTTTCTTGTAGGACACTTGTCGCCATGACGATTGTGGAGCTGATTAAAATTTGCTCTGACGTTCAACTGCTCACAGTATAAATAAGTCATCAAATATTGCCAACCCTCAGTTTATCAGTGGCATTCGAATAACCCAAACCGATTCTAAGATGAAGTTCCTCGCAATTGCTTTGTTGGCAGTCATTGCTTTCAGTGGTCCGTTAAGTTTTAATTTGTGACAAGTGCAGCAAATAATTTTTTATTCATCTTCAATCAGCCACTGACGCCAGAAAATGCTGGCCGGTAACTGACGCTCCGGCACCTACTGATGCGCCAACAGACGCACCTACCAATGCACCAACGGACGCTCCAACTGATGCACCCACGAACGCTCCGACTAATCCACCAAGTACATGCAACCGAGCAGAAATCAAACGAATCATCATCAACGCTATAATCAATGGAGCCAACCCAGGAGACGGTGCAAGATTAGCTGCATTGGTCGTTGAATGCTTAAGATCCATTGGACTCATCTTCGATGATGGTAGTTGAAATTTTGGATGGAAATTTTCAAATCTAACATTTTTTTCCACAGCCCCGGTTATCGCTAAGATCACCAGTTTGTTCGATAGTCTTAACAGCGTGCTGAATTCTATCAGAACCGGACAATTTGAAGCGTATGCTCTTACGCATGCTGCAATCGATTTTGCCAGTGCAGCGGATGCCATCGATCTTGTGACTGGCGGAAATTCCGAAGCTTTCATGCAGTTCTCTTCTGAATTCGAACCACTCTTCAATAGTATCGTTCGTTCCATCCAACTGTACGCCACGATCCCAACAGAAGCCTACACTTTCATCACTGCCAGCACTGATGACTACGAAAATCTTGTCGATTACTTCTTCGACGATCTTCAAGCATTCAAGAACGCAGTTCAAGCAGGAGATATCACTTTACCTTAATCACCTTGAAGCTGGCTTGAATGAATATCTTGCATCAAATGAACCTATAAAGTCGATGAATATCAATTTAAGGTGTTCAGTTGAAATCAAGTTTTTGAAATGTGATGTTCTTGATACTTAATTTATCTCAGGACGTCACAACTGTTTGCACAGCTGAATCAATAAGTCCTCGATAGTCTTTGAGAACGAACTTATCGCGTTTCCAATTTTTCTCAGTCAGCTTTGCAGTTCTAAGTGATTGAGTGTCGTCTCTATCAACACCAAATCTCATGTCACTTGACCTCTGATATTCAAACCTTAACACAATTTCGATTGAAAGTGAAGTCGTGATTTTTTCCAGAGCCGTCACAAAATTTGAGTACTTTTGTCGTGTCCTTCTCGCAACAAATGCTTCAGTTTATTTTTGGGTTAGCTACAGCAGCGAAGCTTTCAGGCTGCGTAAATAATTTTTCTTTAAACCTTGTCAAACACTTTTTTGTCGTTGGAACAAACTTTTGACGAACAAAATTAGCTTTCTAGCTGGAAAATAATATCGAAGACTTTTTGTCAACAGATGCATAAGTTAGTAAGCTACAACTGTTCATAGAATCGAACGCAAAAGCTCTAAAGCTTTCTTAAAATCTCGTTAAAGTTATGTGAAGTGTCATCTGGAATTGTGAATCCTACTTTTGTCTCTGAAATACTTTCGATTCCCAAAGCTTCACAAAGGAGAAATTTGTTTCAAAAGCTTCCATTTAGCCTACACGATTTTTATTCTTTATTTCAAGCTTGAAGAGTTTTGACAGTTCACACGAATTTGTTCTGGAATCCTTGTCTAAGGTTTAGTCAAATTGTTTGTGCAGAATTTCAACGTTCTTCATGTCTTCCTCTGTCATTTCTTTGTCGCCTGCCAAACAAAAATATTTGAAGAAAATGAGCTTTCGATTGTGGTCGAGCTACTCACCCCAGCCCCAGAAATGTTCGGTGTCTCTCACTGGCACGTTGTTGTTATCGAGAGCTCCTTCAGCGTCTTTGTCCATCTTATTGTACTTGTGCGTTCCATCTCCAGTCCTCAGTACTCGCTGACGAATCATCTCCATCGGCACTGTCTTCAGATCAGTCGCAAGACCTTTGAAAAAGTATGAACGAAAGGTGAGCGGATGTCTATGCAATCTCAATCGCAGATTGTCCTACCCAGCAACGCAGCTAAATCAATGAACATTGTTGAGACATTGAACCAGTAGAGCGGACTTTCTGACGTTCTGTAATCCCATCTGCGAAAAATATAAATAATAAAATAGAGAAATTGAAATAAAATCAGATCCTAATATATCCCATTCGATCCCGAACGTCATCACCCATCCTGAGTTTTGTATTCAAATCGAATACCTGTTGTCGTTGCTTATGCTTGATCAGATTTTCCCTTTAAAAATATTCAGAGCGAACACTTTCAGACTGCAGTCACAAGCGACTTCTTAGTTTGAAATAGAGGAACTTCTTTCTTCTCAATCTAACGAAAACTTTTGATTCTCCTGAGTCAACAGGAGGCTTACAAAAACGCCTAGTCTCTGAGATCTTATTTGACACTTGAACAAACTTAAAACAAGTTTTCAAATATCGATTAAGCCCTCAAATGTTTCAATACAGCGAAAAGTTTGATGAGAATTTTGCTGAGACGAAGCCCAATCACAAATTTTGGTGTACAAAACTGTTCACAAATGTCATTCGCTTCTCATATTGTTGATTCAGGACAATATGTGAAAATCCTTTAAATTATGTTTCGAAGGAGCTGAGCTGAGTTTTCTAATTTAATGTTCAAAGTTTACTTACGGGAATGCGTGCTGTAAAAACGAGTTGAAAGTTACCAATAAATTAAAAGCTGGCGTGGACTGACAAGAGTGAAACTTACGTGATAATTCTGAGGGGAAAGAGTTGAGTTTTAATATTATTTCCAGCTGAGCTATCACTTATTAACTTACGTGCCATCCTTCGCCCAAGGCAAAGTAACCAACAAAATAACTGTCAGAAGCTGTATAAGATCTGTGACGAAAAGAAGATTTGATTTAATCGGTGACACATAACAAACAAAGTAACAAATCGCATTACTGGTCATAAGGTCTCGTTCCCCACATGTGCGCGCCTGAGTTCACCAACCAAACCAGATGCAAACCAACGATATATCGGAAGACATTAGCGTTCAATGCACGGAACGGATCCTCGCCTAGGAAGTAGTGAGCTGTTATCGGCATGACAAACGCCAGGATGAATGAAGCTGGCATGTAAAGTCTGTCAAGAAATTGGAAGATGATGAGAAGATTCAAGACAATTCGTTGTAAAATCTAACTTCTTCTGAATCTGAAGCATCCGATCGTTCTCCAAGTCGCTCATGTCGACTTTCTTGCCTTGCCTGATGACCTCGGGATGTTTCTTGCAGCACAACCAACCCATGTGGCTGAAGAAAAAGCCGCGCTTGGAGTTGTGTGGGTCAGCATCGGTGTCGGTGAACTTGTGATGCACGCGATGGTCCCTCACCCATCTGATAACGGGCTCTTGGCCCGAGGCTGTTTGAAGGAACAGCAGAGCGAACTTCAGAAGCGGCTTCGCCCGATATGTTCGATGCGTGAAGAGTCTAACGATAGTTGATGTGAAGGATGTTCGATAAACGAAATTGATTCTCACCTGTGCGAGCCCACAGTCGTTCCGAACCCAATTGCAACCACCATAACGGCTTGAATAATATAAGTGGACAACATGCGAGGAGGGTCGAAAACCGCCCACACAGCAAACACATGGAGATAAATGAACACGATTATGTTCCTCCACTTCAGGATAATTTTATATTCCTCGGCCAGTCCATCGTCTTCCACTTCCACTTTTACTTCATGATCGGCTGAACCTGTTTGAGAAATCATGATCATGGTCAAACATCTTCATTGATTATAAAAGCATAGGTGAAGGTCAATCAGAGCTTTGATAGTAGGAAATGAATCGATAATGCGACAAGCCGACTCGATGTCGAGCTTGACGAGAGATTCGCCCTTCAAAGGATGGAGGAAAGTCGTTGTAGCATTGGAGAGATATGTAATCTTTTTACCTCATTCGCCGTCAAATGACGACACAGGATTTTGACCCAACGAGACAAGCAAGTGAAGATAGAAAGTAGAGAGAAAGGTAACTGGATCACTGTTTCAAAATTTGACCCACAATGCTTTATTATGCTGTCTGGCTATAATTAAATGCATGAGAGCAAAAAAATTGAGCTAGTTGATTAATTGAATCATCGTTAAAACTACTTAGTCTAAGTAATTTCAAGACGTGAATCTGAAAACGGTCTGCACGTGAGACCAAACCAGTCGCATTTCTTTGCTAATTTCCAATGGCACGAGAAGATTTTAAGACGTTAGTAGATGAGACGACATTTGCTTTATGTTTCTTCTGTAACCGGCTTCACGGTCGTCGGAAGGAAACTTGTTTTGCCCTCGCTATGGTTTTTCATTAAGTTTTTAAAAAACTTTTTTCTTCCGTAGGGTTTGATACTGTTTTAATCATGGCTCGCAGTTTGAATAAAGATAACTTTAGACTTGTTACGACGACGCATCGCTAATGATCAAACACAAATTATATAATTAAATGGTCGCTCCGCGATGTTGACAACAGAAAGGACAACTGACTCAGCATTTTTTCAACCTTGAATACTAATTAGAATGCTTAAGAGATAATCCGGAAGTTCTCTTCTAGCGAGTTCTAGCTTGGGAATTCCAAGAATTCTCAAAAGTTGAGATAAAGCTAACGACATCACATCCGTCTCCATAAATTCCAGCACTTCCGCAACTGCATCGAGTTGCAGTTTCCAACCTACCATTCATTGGTTTCTCCTCAATTGCAGCAACCACTTCGGCTCCCTTCGCCATTGTTACTTAAAGTTATAGCACTTTCACTCTCTATTCGTATCTAATGAACCACTGCCGAGTGATTCTGATTCACGTCTACGCGGTCCGTTCGTCGGACTGAGAATGCCAAAAAATCGTCTGGTCGAATTTCTCGAACAGGTTCGGTGGATGACCAACACTAAACTTTAGAGATGAATTTGAATTTGCATAACACGCACAGCATTTGAAAACGGGTTAGTCGCGTCGCGATCACCATTGAACGATTTTTCTTCAAATTTTTTTCGATCACGCTCAGCGAATCCGAAATCCAACGTTTGTCTTCAGTTTCTTCTGCTACATCACCGACGATATTTTACGTCATCCGAAGCAAACGTGCGACGATGTTGTGAAGCAAAATATATGGATGACGAGAGGCTGATTCATGAAAGCTCACGAAAGCTTTGGCGATTTTTTGTTTGTTTGTCAACAAAATAGAAAAAGTTGAAGTCATTAAGAAATTGTTTATTCAAGTTTTGGGCACATGTTAGGAAATCAATAGCTTTGCTCCCTATAGCTTCAACTATAAACAGATAGTTTCTAAAAACAGACCGAGAGAAGGAAGATATGATTTCTTAAGGAACAATCCGTTGCATCGAAAGGTTTAAGCGAAACGTGGAAAATTAGCAAAATCTCGTCAGCGAATGATTGACGAACGATTGATGATTTACTCTATACTACAACAGTTATGAACATTTCAGCCTAACTTGTGTTCAGTTAATATTTAAAAGTGAAATTGAACTGTGACAATCCGAGCAAACCCAAAGCTTTCAAAAGTCAAGTGAAAGCTTCAAAATAAGTCAAGTTGAATTAAAAGCTCCATCGAAACTTTCGCCATAAGCTTCGCTGTCTCTTCTAACTTGAAAACCTCAATTTCGGTGCAAGGTTGCAACATTATTCACTCAGAATCATAGCTTGAGAAGCTTAGGTTAAGATAGCATTGTGACCAAACGTAATAATCTTCATAAAACATTTTATGTCTTGGTAATTAAAAATTAATTTTATTTCACCTAGAACTCGTTGCCTTCCATTGGCTTTTAATGTTTTTGTCAAATATTCAAGGTCGCGGGAGTCGCACCAACTGCATTTTCATAACAGTTCGTAAGAACCATTTTCATAAGACTTCGCTAACCATCTCAGATCGTCAATCTGTAAGTTCGCAAGAATAAATTCAAAGATTCAAATTTCAATCCAATCGAAATTTATTCCTTAAAATTATTGAAACACTAAAAATTGAAATTATTATTGATTCATCAGTTCGTATCGTTTTGAAGTCAAAGGACTTTGACATATTTCATGTCCTGCTTCGTCATCTCTTTGTCTCCCCAGCCCCAGAAGTGCTCAACATCACGACCATCGTCGTCGTCAGTGTCATTGTTATTTGTTTCCGTGATTTTCTTGGCTTTGAGCTCCTTGGAATGCTTGTGCGATCCATCGCCAGTCCTTTCGATTCTCTGCATGACAACACTCTCGGGAACAGTCTTCAGCTCTGTCGCCCATCCAAGCCACGCGAAAAGATCGATGAACGCCGTTGATATGTTGAACATGTAGCCGGGCAACTCCGCAGTCTTGTAATCCCAAGGAAAGATGTGGTGATAGTTGTGCCAGCCTTCGCCTAGGGCACAGAAACCAACCAAGTAAGTGTCAGTCGGCGAGATGTTTCTGAAAAAAATAGAGAAACAAGTTAATAATTTCCTTCAACGCAAATCATATTTTTTTCTCACTTGTCGTAAGGTTTTGGTCCCCAAAGGTGAGCAACTGAATTCACGCTCCACACGATATGCAAGCCGAGCAAGTAACGATAAATGTTTCCATTATAAGCCACATTGAATGATTCTCCAAAATAGCATGCGAGCATGATTGGAAGTCCAAGCGTGAAGAACAACGCTAGTGGAATGTAATACCTGCGAATGACATCGAGGATTAGTTTAAATCATTTAATTACCGAAAGTTGCTCCTTACTTCTGCTGGAACAACAACACCGGATCATTCTCCAAGTCGCTCATGTCGACCTTCTTGCCTTGCCTGATGACCTCGGGATGTTTTTTACAGCACAACCAGCCCATGTGGGAGAACCAAAACCCTCGTCGAGAGTTGTACGGATCGGCATTCGTGTCGGTGAACTTGTGGTGAACACGATGGTCCCTTGCCCATTTCAGCACGGGCTCTTGGCCCGCCATCGTCTGCAGAAGCATCATCAGAACCTTCAGTGATTGGTTCGCTTTGAAAGTTCTGTGTGTGAAAAGTCTGTGCGAGCCCACAGTCGTCCCCAACCCAGACAATATGCCGATGATCCAGCCTATGATAATCGTCGCTCTCTGTTTGGGCAGCATGAAGCCATAAGCGGCAGCGCAGTGCAGGTAGATGAAGATGAAAATGTTTCTCCATTTGATCTCCATCTTGTAATCGTCTTTGTCGAACTTTTCTGATTCATTTGAGGCTTCGTGACGCGAAGCGGCTTAAAAAAGAAAGCGAGCCAAGTTTATTTCTGTTTACCTGTTCGTTGCCCATAAACAATTTTTTCTGTCGAATCATGCCGTAAAAGCGGAATAAACAAATTTTGGTAAGAACGTATGGCCTTACCTGGTGACGCTTTCATCTTCGAACGATGTTGCTCTTCAGAACTTCGTGCGCCGTTCCGCAACGGTGGATCAGCGTAAAAATTCATCGTCGACAACATTTTTTACGATCTGCAATTGGTACAAATTGGTGAGATCGAGTTTAATTTTTTTGATTTACTTTATGACGATCAATCATGACGAAAATCACTTTCCCTTCCAGACAACTTCAACTTTTTCTGCAAAGTCACGAAAAAACTCGCTGCAATTAAGTTCGTATAGTTTGACGCTTTCAAACGAATTAGACACGAAGATCGATTGCTCAACTTATCCGAGATTGAAAGAGGTTGATGAGCTTTGTATTTTCATAGAAGCTTTTAGGAAATTCTCGGCCAAACATTTTATGGCAACCGCTAGAAAATATTTGTTCCGGAACCCTCACGCAGTTTACTGAAGGCAGAAAAAGAAGCAAAACTTGTATGTTTACGAGTCCTTTCCAGCAGAAATTCAGAGATGCCAAACTACTGAAGCCAGTTGACACAAGCTTTAGGGCTACAAAAGTTGCCGACAGCCCTGACAAGCTCATTTTCCATTCAAATTCGACGCAAAAATTTCATTTTGATTCGTAAATTAACATAATAAAGTTATTCTCCGACTTCACCAATTGCTCGCCGATCTTCGAGTGAATATCTCGCGATACATTTTTCCAGAAATTTGTTGCCTCGGCCAATAACGTAACGGAACAACCTCGAACTTTTCTCTTGTTTCGGGTTTTACATAACTTTCGTCTTTCACATTTTTCGCGTCTTCCGCAGATTCATTGCAGCGGAGATTTTAACAGTTCGAAAGTTTACGCTTTTGACTTTTAAAGAAACATTTTCACAGAAATCCGCACACCTGCTTCGATCGTTTGTTAATCCTAACATAGCCAACGCGTGGTTCGAAATATAGACGAGAAAATTATCAAAGCTCGTTCGCCTGTGAGGCGCTCGGATCGTCTTAACTTACTTGTCAATTAAATTCACACCTCGAATAATTAATTTGCTTGCGTAAAACTATCACAAGAAACTTTCGTGACTTCTTTATTCTCTCTCGGTTTCTTGTATGCCGTCCGCGGCCCAACGCTGCGAGATGAAAACTGAAGCCAGCCGCTCGGCGAAACGAAAATTTTGGTACATTGCAAACCAGTTTCAATTTTGAGTGTTACGTGATAACTTTTTTTTGGAACAAAGCGACCAGTTTCCCACTCGAGCTTTGATTGAGTAGCTGAGAGCACCGCTGGCTTGAAGGGCATTGTACTGAGTGGCTCATTAATTCCAAATTGGAAACAAACAGGATTCTAGTTCAGGTCATGGGAATGAAGGTTGAAACATCGGTGACGCGAGGATTCCTAGTTCATAGAAAGCGCTCCTCAATCCTGTCTGTTGTGCAATGATTACCAAGCTGAGGTGACATAGGACAGGCCTCAAGTTGTGGCGTACAACAAAAGGTCACATAATGCCAGTTATGCAACAGAAAAGCTTTTTGTTCTCATTCGAACAAAACATATTCAGCGACAAATTTATGAGTCGACGTTTCGCATGCGTCAGAGCCTTCGACAGTTTGCAAAATTTAAGTTGGAAGGATTTTATTTGACGAGTTTCATTTTAAGTATACATGGATGCATTAACTGATTCACTTTACTTCAATTGGAAGACTAAGTGTGTCGTCGAATTATGCAAATGTTCTTCATGTCATCGCCGGTCATTTCCTTGTCACCGAAACCCCAAAAGTGGTTCAAGTCTCGGCTTGCGATGCCATCGTTAGACGTCGCTTCATTGTTCGCTGAAGACTCGTGAGAGCCGTCGCCAGTTCTGATTGCTCGACTTTCAATCATATTCTTGGGAACAGTTTTGAGGTCAGTTGCCCACCCGATCCAGGCAAAGAAGTCAATGAAAGCTGTTGAAAGGTTGAAGAAATACGTGGGCAGCTCAGAAGTTTTGTAGTCCCAACTAAAAACCAGAAACAAAAATTATATTGCGCAACTTAAGGGTTGGAGACTTACGGGAAGCAATGATGATAGTTATGCCAGCCTTCGCCCAACCCAAAGAAAGCCATCCAGTACGAGTCTGTAGGTGAGATGTTCCTGTAGAGGATAAAAACGATTGACGCGTTTGGTGGAATGAAGAAAGCTTTCATTACTTGTCGAACGGTCGATCTCCCCACATGTGAGCAACGCTGTTTATGCACCAAACTATGTTCAATCCAATCAAGTATCTCATGATGTTACCGTGCCATAAGACGTTGAACGAATCGCCTAAGTAAAGTCCGAACGAGATTGGCATGATGAAGTTGAGCAGCAGAACGAGGGGAATGTAATATCTGTGAATACATTTGAAGGATTAAACTGACTGCAAGACGGCAACGATTTTCATACTTTCTCTGCCACTTCAAGACCGAATCGCTCTCAACATCGGTCATGTCTACCCTCGCGCCGAACTTTTTCACATCGGGATGCTTGCTGCACATGAGCCATCCAATATGCGAGAAGAAGAATCCTCGTTTTGAGTTGTGGGGATCGGCGTTGGTGTCCGTGAACTTATGATGCACGCGGTGGTCGCGCACCCATTCAATCATGTCGTTTTCCGCGGCCATAGACTGAAAGAGCATCAACATAATTCGCATCGGCAGATTCGCCTTAAACGTCCGATGAGTGAAAAGACGATGTGCGCCAACGGTTATACCAAACCCTTGCAAAAACCCGATTATCCATCCAACGATCCTCGTTGTTGTCTTCTTTTCTAACGTGAATCCGTAGATAGCGGCGCAGTAAAGGTAAAGAAACAGGAAAACGTTCTTCCACCTGATGTCGTACTTGTAGTTGGGATCATCTTCAGCCAAACTTGGACCTGTTTGCGTATACAGAAAACATAAAAGATTTTTAATTCGCGTTTTACGATCATCATGACTTTGAACTCAACCGAAATCTGAAACGGAACGGCAGCCGCGTCAGCGCTTTTAAGATCAAGAAACTTAATGAAAAATGTCTTTCGGTCGATTTATGGAAATTAGTTTCCAGTTTATTCCACTTGTCTCGGTTTTCATCTGCGCGACAAGTTTTTTCTTCTAATCTTTTTCTTAAGAAGACAGACGAGCAACTCACCATCCGTCTCCAACTTTGACGCCGCATTGTTGTTCAAATCATTTTTTGAGTTCAAATTTTTCTTAATCATTTCGGTTTTATGGTTTTCACAATTGCTTGTTAAGTTTTGATTGGTCCGCAGGTCGACGAACTTGGAGATAAACTTTGGATTCCACTTGTGACTTTTTGGTTGGAACTAACTGTGTCACTCTTTATCTTGTTTACGACACTTTTGATCAACACGTTGCTCGTGACCTTGCCACAGAAACAATGACCACCGCTGCCTCAATTTATTCTCTAAAAATTCCACGAGTTTCCACGGACGTTAGTCGCAAAGTGATAACTTTGTTAATTGGTCAGTTGCCTTGACCAAATTCGCTCACTTAATTGTCTATCAGCAACTGCAGCTTCAAGACAAAATCTCTGGACGTTTAACTTTATTTCCCCAGGAGCAAACGGTGAGCATCTTCATCCGACGACCAACTGACACAAACAGCTTAGCAAAAAGACCAGAAATTCGTGTCAACGAATGCTGAAAACCTGATTCACAAAATATTCGGCGGTTTACAGCTTGCGCAACTGCGTCCAAAGGGGGAAAATACATCGAGGAATCCAAAAAAATCTGAGAGCATCAGACTCCGCCGCGGTCAAAACCTGATTGCAACTTTCGATCTCAACATATAAATCTGAAAGTTGATCAACTGAACTTTTCACTGTTCATTGTAGAGCAAGGCTCAAGCATTTTCATGCCAGTAAAACTCTTTCAGTTCATTTCAAATCTTTATTCCAATTTGAAACTGATCATTGCCCTAAACCACTACAAGTCTAATCATAGAACTTGTAGAGAATCTTGACGTTTTTCCGATCTTCGTCCGTCATAGCTTTGTCGTCTGCGGAGGAAGAATGAATAAAATTAGAGAACTTGATTTCGGCATCATTATCATATCGTACCCCAGCCCCAGACGTCTGGATGTTCTTCTTCATCATGCGGCTCATTGTTGTTCGTGTCAACTTTCGTTTTCTCCCGCGTTCCGTCGCCCGTCCGCAGTGCGCGCTTCGTGATGATTTCATCGGAAACGGTTTTCAGGTCAGTAGCCCAGCCTGCGTTACACGCCGCGAATGTTAATCGAACGATTTATCTTACTTAGGCTCCGCCAAACTTACCAAGCCAGGCGAAGAAATCGATGAAAGCCAGAGACAGGTTGCACCAATAGGCCGGCAGCTCCGATGCTTTGTAGTCCCATCTAGATTTTTTGAAAGTAAAAGTAAGAAAGTCATTGAGAAGTCAAGAATTGAGAAATCCTGCGCGAAACCCACGGAAAGCAGTGCTGAAAGTTGAAAGAAAGGCTGGATAAGAAGAATGTTACGTAATTCGATGGTCATTATGTTTACGTGATAGTTGTGCCAGCCCTCGCCTATGCCAAACGTTCCAATCCAATATGAATCCGTAGACGAGATGTTTCTGTGAAGAAATTTGAATTTTAAATTGGAAGCTCAGCTGTTTGAAATTTGAATTTACTTGTCATAAGGTCGATAGCCGAACATGTGAGCTGCTGAATTGATCTGTAAGTTTTTCAGTTAGACTTTTGCTCGAGACGACTAAAGTTATACTCACCATCCAGACAAGATGCAAGCCCAAGAGATATCTGAAGATGTGGCCATTCCAGGAAACTTTGAAAGACTCACCGAAGTAGCAAGCCAACCACATTGGAAACGCGAAGCCCAGGATAATTGCCAGAGGCAAATAATACTTGTGCTGGAACATCACCAACTTGTCAGCCTTCAAATCGTCCATTTCGATTCTGCTGCCGAACTTTTTGACGTCAGGATGTTTCTTGCACATCAGCCAGCCGATGTGGCTGAAGAAAAACCCGCGCCTCGAGTTGTGCGGGTCAGCATTTGTATCGACGTACTTGTGGTGGACGCGATGGTCTCTCACCCACTCGTACATCGAGTTCTGGACTGCAGTCGTTTGCATGAAGAGCAGCAAAAACCGCAGCTTAGTGTTTGCTTTGAAGCATCGATGAGTGTACAGTCGATGTGCGCCAACCGTCGTGCCAAGCGCAACCATAAATCCATAGAACCATCCCATCGCAATTGAAAGAGTTCTCTTCTCCAGAGTAAATCCATAAATAGCTGCGCAGTGCAGGTAAATGAAGAGAATGACGTTTCTCCACACAATCTCTAAACGATCATCGCCTCCATCGCCATAGACACTCGGTCTCTCGAGACCTAATAACAATTAAATTAATTTCACTCGCTTTAAAGCCAATTAATCTTCTCACTGTTGTTGTTATTATCGTCCACAATTTCTTCCTTCTTCACCTTCTTAGGCGCAATTCTATCTAAAATTTTGGTCACCATTGTCGTTTCTTTAAATTTACTCTCAATTTTCGCGGACCGACATCTGAACCGTTTACCCGACGAATTGCTTCTAAAGCTCTAACCGCACGTTTCGCTCGAAAGTTGTTTTGTTTCGCCTCGAATTAACGTTCATATTTCATTAAAGAGACTGAGACAACAAAAAAAAGTTTTGTCTTCTTTCAATTAGCTGCATTAAATTTATTTATCTCCCCGCGAGATTTGACAGAGTAAAACCCGGCTTAACACGTTAAACAAGTCCGTTCCCGTACGTCGTTGGTCCATGAATGGTTTCGGGGGTAGTTGCGACACAATTGGACTTCTTGCGTGCTGAATTATAGAGACAGACAACCGACGCTGTTGCGTCTGAAACGACTTTTTGCTCGGCAAGGATCTCGCGTCTTAAACTCGTTTGGTCAATCAACAAGTGTTTAAGAATAACCAGAGCAGTCTGATGGATAATAATTTTATTTCGGTGCTTGGACAAGTTCTTGCGATCAATCAGATCAATTTTGATACACAACATGAGAGAAATTACATCAACCATTGAGTGGAATCTCTCAAATGCCTAAGTAAGTAATTAAACTCGACCTTTTCGGTGCTCTCTAACGCCGAGGATCCTCTTCACATTCCTAGTAAAATCATTTTCCGTCAATTGGCAGCATTTTGTTTGCTGCCAAGTTCGTTATTTGATTAACATCAATTTGCCTTCCTGCGGTTTAATTAACAGGTACCGTTGCTTTAAGCCACAATCTTATTTATTTTCGCCGTCGGCCATCCTTGGTGACTGCGAACGAGATGAGAAGACGAAATTATTTTGCAATCAGATCACGCAATTATCATTGTTTAGACACCATGTGATTGAACTTTCCATGCTCAGTTGTTTGTGTTTGCCTTTTACCTTCAAAGGTTCTTCCGAGATCAGATCGTAAACAAATTGAGTGAGCTGCTTGATGTGGACTCCAATGATTCGAAAACCGGAAATTTCATTAGAAAAAATATTTGTTGACGTCTTTGCATGAAATTGGACTTTTTGCTGATCAAAAACTCAGCTCAAGCGGCAGAATCTCTCTTCAGCTGTCGTTCGTTTAGAATAATTTATTCCTGACGTCAAATTAACTTTTTTAAGCTCAATCATCATATGAAGTGGAAAAGATATTTTCAGCTAAATGAAATTAAGTCAAGAACATCTTGACGTCGCTTGGAGCAAATCAATTCGAAATCAAATGTGATCATTATGATCCAATCACGATGTGATCGCCATTTGGGTTTTATAATTTTTGCTAAATGAGAGAGATCTGGTTTATGGCGCTAATAATTTTACTAATAAAATCTGAGCTTGCAACAACTCAACCAAGTTGCCTTCTGAAATCGTTTCCATTACCTAATCTCTACTTTCGCAAATAATTTGAACATTGAAGTTAAGGATGAGATCGTTGGGCGATGAACCCTTGTCTGACTTTGTTCAAGCGATTCTTAACAGTCAAATCAGAAGGTGCAAAGCTTAGTTATTTATTGAAAATTAAACTTCTGGAATTGAAAAGCTTTGGAAATCAATTTGATTTAATCAAAACTTAATTGTGAAACTGGAGGTTTTATTACATAAAATTTTTACATTTTAATAAATACAAAGATGCGATGGAAACGAATTTATTCTCGAATGGTGTGAAGATCGTTCGCGCTTATTTTCTTCGCTAGCAAGCAATCGACAACAGTGAAGATCTCGTCAAAGTGTGGCCGACCTTCTGGGTTCTCGTCCCAGCACTTCAGCATTAGTCTGTACATTTCGGGCGGCGTTCCTTCAGGCATTGGCATTCTGTAGCCTGTAAAACGATTTTTATTAGAATCGAGAAAGCTGGAAGAAAGTTTTTTTTACCTTCATCGATGCGCTCTCGGGCCTTCGAGTTGCTCATGCCAGCGTACGGCGTTCCACCTTTCGAGAAAATCTCCCACACCAAAACTCCGTAGCTCCAAACGTCGCAAAGCACTGTGTACTTGCCGAAATTGAGAGCTTCTGGTGCCGTCCACTTGATTGGAATTTGCTTCATTCCATCGGAAACTAAAAGAAAAAATATGATTGACGTTCGGGAAGGTTGGACAATTCGCAATCTTACCAATATATTCTTCTTCTTCTCGCGACATTCCAAAGTCAGAGATCTTTACAATGCTTTCAGTTCCAATCAGACAATTCCTCGCTGCCAGATCTCGATGGATACAATTCTTTGACTCCAAGTATCTCATTCCTGGCAGATATTTGAACGTTATTCTCAAATGATTTCAATAGCTTTAACAGAGCTTTTTGAAAGCTTTGTCAAAAGCTCTCGATTGCCTCACCCGCTGCAGTGTCTCTACACATGCTCATCATCCTCCGCTGATCTAGCGAGGCTGCGTTTTTCCTCAGGAACATGAGCAGCGATCCACCTTCGACCAGCTCCATAACGATCATGATCGGCTGCTTCTGAACGCAAATTCCGATGAGTTTCACGATGTTTGGATGATCGTACTGCTTGAGTATTCTTCCTTCTTGAAGGAACTTTCGCTTCTGTTCGTCTGGCAACGTCATTCGGCAAGTTTTGACCGCTACGTCTTTCTTTGTTGATCGCAACTTTGCTTTGTAGACATCTCCGAAATTCCCCTAAAACGGACAGATTAATTAGCAAAGCTCAAGCTACGAAAAGGTTTTCTCTTACTCGTCCAATCTTGTCCAAGAGAATGACGTCATCGTTGCTCAGCTCCCATCGCTCCCTTAATACTGGCTTCTTCAATATCGAGCCACTCCGACTCGTCACAGGTGTCTCTGACTGATACTGATGCAAGATTAATTCTTGAATGCTTGGAAAGCTCGGCCCTTCGAACCGATAGTGACCCTGAGAGAAGATACAAATTTTTACGTTGAGAGAAAATAACGAAAGTGAAAAGAAATGCGTCATCGAACCTCGGCAGTGATTTGTACGATGAAATGCTTGTGGCCGTTCCAGCACACACTCAGCACCGTCTGACTCTCGTCGTTCCTCGTCGTCTCACGCACTAAGAAATCGCCCTCGTGACGAAGCAGCCGCACGACCTCTTCGCGGGGCAGAACTCCATGGAACCATTCTTCTTCGTACAGCGGACGGTTCGTCGCGATCGTCATCTGCAAACCAGATTGAATGGAAACTTGATTAGATGACGCGTAACATTTACGGTTATTCATTCGCAAGCTGTGTGACACGTTTCGAGGCGAGTTACCAACGTCCAGAAGCTTTGTTTCAGTCGATCTCTCGCAGATGGTGCAAAGTTTTTTAGCGGAGCGAAAAATTCAGAAAAAGTTGTGCCAGATTTTTTATCTGGGCCAGTGTAGGTCTCGAATCGGTCCTGATCTCTCTCAACCAGGCTCCAAGTGCTTTTCGAGCGCTTTCTCCTCGGCGGTGGCTTCGGTGGCGCGCTCTCAAAGCCACTGTCAAGTTCACTTGCCGAACAGGAACTGAAGTCGATGTCTGTCGCCATTCAATTGCGCGATCAAACTGATTGAGATTGCGAGTGAAAAGTTTTTCGTGAAAATCGCGAGTGTGTGGAGAAGAAAACTGCTGAGGAAAATTATCATCGCGAGGCGAGAGACGAAAAATATTACGGTCATGTGTAGGTGCACGGGAGAGAAAATCATCGCAACCACGTTCTGCTGAATGAGTGGAGAAAAGTATCAAGCGTGGACGTTGGTCACTCACTTAAGACGCGTTGTCATCCGCTAAGAATCGCTAAAGTTAAAGTTCGTGCAGCTTTTAAACAGTGCCGATCACGATCAACTAATAAAATATTTTGCAACATGTCTGGCGGGTGTGTTAGTGCTATTTGAACAGACGAAATACGAGCGAACCTAATCGAGGGCTTTTAGTTCGTTATCAGCTTCGCTAGTGACTGGATGGCAAAGATAAGTCAAGAAAAAGAACGATGAGAAGTTTATCAAAGGTTTTTCCGTCTTGCCTTCACCGCACATTTCCTGTGCGGCTAAAAATCGGCGCGATGATGTTTGTCGGAAGCTTTATGACCTTCATGCTTAGATCAAACTTCTCGATCATCATCATTCCTATGACTGAGACGTACAAGTGGTCAAACTACGAACAGAGTTTGCTGCTCGGCGCTTACTTCTGGGGCTATGTGGGGCCGAACCTGATAGCGGGAATCGTTGCCGAACACTTGGGTGGCAGACGAATCATCTTCCTGATCTTTCTGCTCTCGTCGATCATCACTGCCTTGTCACCTCTAACAGCCAGCGCAGACTTTCATTATTTGTTTATCGCACGCCTAACGCTTGGCGTTTGTGGAGTAAGTAGATTTACACAACAAACTGTTCTCAGTCAACATGTCGCAATTTTTCAGGGATTCTTTTTCTCGACCTGTCACAACCTCATATCTCGATGGGCGCCGCATTCGGAGAAAGGAAAATTCGTATCGAGCTTGTTAGGTGCAAAGCTTGGTACTGCTCTGACGTGGCCCTTGATGGGGCTAATCATAGACTTGTTCAACTGGCAAGCGGCGTTTTATTTCACGGCGCTTCTGTCGTTTATCGTTGCAATCGTCTGGCTACGAGTCGTAGCAGATTCTCCGGATAAACATTCGGAGATAAGCAAAGTGGAGCGCGAACTCATCGAGGAAACTCTCGAGCTAGTCCCGACGAAGAGACAACTGTTTCCGCCGGTGCTCGAGATGCTCAAGTCACCGCCTTTCTGGGCCTTGCTCGTCCTGCACTTCTCTGACGTTTGGGGAATTTTCTTTCTGCTCACGTCAGCGCCAATGTTCATGAGTCAAGTTCTCAAGTTCGATCTCAAACATTCCGGGCTTGCATCCAGCTTTCCGTACTTTGCGCAGCTTGCTACTGGATTTCTTTTCGGTGCTGCCGGCGATTACTTTCTTAGACGAGGCGTAGAAGCAACGAAGATTCGCAAATGCTTCACAATTTTCTGTGAGTTGCATTGACTTTTCCAAAACAAAATTCTTCTGATGATTTTGCGTTTTAGCTCATGTCATTCCGGGTCTGTTTCTTTTTGGATTTTGCTTCATTGAGAAAAACCCTCACGCGTGCATTGCACTTATTACGCTTTCGCTTGGATTCAACGGAGCTGCTGTTATGACAAGCGGGCAGAACCCTCAAGATTTAGCACCAAACTTCGCTGCCAGCGTTTTCGGGCTGACAAACTTCGTCGCTACGATGAGCGGATTCGTTTCACCGCTTGTCGTGAGCTATTTCACGAGAGAACAGGTGAGAAGTTCATTGACTTTTATAGCTTTTAAATTGATTACATTTGTCGCTTCCAGAGCACGATGGTGGAATGGCGCAAGATCTTCGTACTCGATGGTTTGATCTACATTACTTCCGCAATCATTTTTATGATCTTCGGGAGCGGTGAAGTTCAGAAGTGGAACAAACCGAACCTAAAGAAAGGGCCATTGACTGTTTAGTGATGTGCCATGCAAAACTCATGCCAAACTCATATAATTAAAGCGACTTACATCCTTATAGACAATCGTCTTGACGAAAGTTTCTTCATCAAGGTCAACACAAACACAGAACTCGCTGGCGAGAAGGACGTTGAAGTCCAGGAGGCTTTCGCTTAGCGGAAGCTTCTTTTGGCATTGCTGACACACCGAAGATTTCTTGTTGGCTTTCGATTTGAAGTTAAACTTGAACTTCTGCTTGAGCTTTGACGTCTTTCCCTTCTTCTCACTGATCTTCGAGTGTTCATCCAAGTCCGTCGTCTGAACATCGCTCTCGACCTTCTTGATTTCCTCAAAATCTTCGTCAGTCTCATCAACATTTGCCTTCTCGACTGGTTTCTTGAGGAAACTGGACAAAAATCCCTTCGCCATCCACGAAGTTTCCTTCGGCTTATCATAAACCCGCGGCTCTTGTTTCTCCAGCTTCGGGAAAATATTCTTCATTCTCGTCTTGAACGAGTCTTTCATCGACGCGTCACTTGTCATTCGCGCTTCTTTCAACAGCTTAATCTTGTCGGCAATAATCTTCTTTAATTTGTTCTTCTCCGCTTTCACCTCCGGCGAGATTGCGTCACCTTCAAATTCTATCTCGATCTCGCGATGAGCTTCCATCAGTTTGTCGAGGTTCTTGTTGATTATTTCGATGCTGTTCAGGTGATTATCGATTGACGTTGCCATCGAGTGATCGTCAATCAGCAGCAAATTGTTCTTCGAGCAATTAATCTTGCACTCGATGCCGGGAATCTTCATCAAATCTTCTTCCGTGACTTCAGTGCACTCCTCGAACTGTTCACATTCGTTTATCGTCGACACCTGAAGGACTTTCAACTTGTTTTTAGGTGCGACGTTGGCGGCTGGTAGTTCAGGCGGAATCTCATCAATCAAAGCATGTTTGTTAGTTGCAAAGCCACACTTATCAGCGTCACTCTCAATGTCAGCGTAAATGTTTTTAGTATTCGAATCCACAACAGTTCCACTCTCTTCAAAACTATTTACCGATGACCCAACGCTATTGGATCGAGCAGTAGACCCGCGATGGCTGCGAGGAGTTGATGGCGATCTCTGCCCGTCGCCCGCAATCGTCGATCGTTTTTTTCTAAACGGCGTTCTAATCAAAGTCATAAAGTCGCCGCCCTTTTGCAATATCATGGACATATGAGATGGATGAGTCTAATGGAAATAGTTTGAAGAATCCCAGGGTACCAGAATGACATTAATATTCTACTTTGCCAACACCTTAAGAACTTTAGCAACGATTTCTCACCACTTGCTCGTGACTCCCGATGTTGTTGTTCTCGATCTCAACGGACAAGTCATCACAGCCACTTGGCAGCTCCTCGCAAGACATTTCGTTCAACGCTGTCCGTATTACTTCGATTAATTTGTTCTTCTGGCGCTCCTCGCACTTTAGCGCTCCCAGATCTTTGTTGAATCTAAAAATGAAAGAAAGTTAAGGAACCGTTTCATTAAAAAACGATTTGCACTCACTTGAAATCCTTCAGGCTGTTGCTGCTTCCGTTCATGTTTGATGATGAATTTAAGGAATTAATTATGATGGCTGGGGACGTCGGAAGGCTTGAGGCTGACGATGAGATCTTGCCGTTGGTATCGCCAACGATTTTGCTCTGCTTTTCTTGACAATCTTTCACGGAGCTTTCGAGATCCGTCATTCGCTGACGAAGCCAATCGACTGTTAGATTGTCGACTGTCAACTGATTTGGCTGAAGTTTTCCAATGGTATCCTCGATAAGCTGGTCATCAAAGCGGAATATCACGGGCAACGCTGATGATCTACAAAGTCAAGTGTAAGTGTCAAGTGGAATGAATCAAGTCAAACGAGTCAAGTGGTCGACGCCAATTTAATAAAATCAAGAGCGATCAATCAAAGAGTTACACGAACCTGTGCTTCTCTGTAAAGTCCCGATACTCTTCCGATGGATTCACTGATAAAATCGTCGTCTCGATTCGTTTCTGAACTTCCAAATGTTTGTCTGATGTCGTATCGCCGAAGTTTGAAGCTTCGAGTAGCAAGTTTTTCCTAAAACGATCCAACGAAATGCGTCAGCGTCGAATTTATCATGAAGGCCATCGCATTAATTATCTGGTGTCATAGACGCTTTGTCTTTAGCCGGCATCGACACGATTATCTAGAGATTCATCGCTTAATACTAACCACGTCGTTATAAACTTTTCTTGTTGCGTTTGATGATTTTCCAGCAAAGTTGGCAGCAAAATCGTTCGGTAATCTTTCTCCACCTCGGTAGCCTCGTGAATTAGCAGCACATATTCGTTATGAGCGAGATGAAGTTTCCTGCAAGCCTTCTGATATTTATCTCTAACGTCATCTAGCTTACGGCCCGCTCGCGACGGCGCTGCAGATTGCATTGAAGTGAGATTAATTAATCACGAATGACCGTTCGCGAAAACTCCAAATCACTCACATTTGAGATAATGTTCCTCGAACCTCATTCGAAGCTGCTTGTAGTAATCTAAATGCTTTTGATATTCAGCCTTCTTTCGCGCCACGTCTTCTGTGAGCTGCAAGAAAAGATAATTGTCGGTTAGCAAGGCAATCGCAATAAACCCTCCGCAGACGAGCGAATTAAAATCATTTGATGCATCGCCAGGGGTCCTCGACCTTTGGAGTTTAATCCTGAGTGAAACAAAGTTTGGTGAAACTGTCAGGCAACGAACTGTGATACATTTTGATGGCTGATAGCCAAGCAACTCTACACTAGATCACAGGTTGAGACGCCCTGGCTAATCGGATCAATTACGACGCCCTGCAATTGTCGATCTCCGTTCAAGTTTATTGTACGCTTTCAAGATCACCCAAGATCTTTTTCCCGGCCGTCGCAGAGCAATCTTTCCACGAACGCTTGCGCAAAGCTCTATATTGATAATTATCTCCAGCTCGTAATTGCTTATGATTCCGAATCGCATTACCGGAGCGATAATTTTAATTTTTCCCTGCGCGCATCTCTCAACATCATAAACGACGTTTATTGCGCAAGAATGAAGGCATCAGTGTGTAATCTGTGGAAATTAACCGCGAAGTGATACGCTGAGGTAGGCACGACGGCTCTTTCTCTTCTCGCTTTCGGTGTGCTTGAAAGATAGTTTCACTCTTGGTTTGACTGTCACCGAGCGAGAAATCGGCAACAATAAATTCTGAATGTGTTTCACAATAGGCGAAGAAGAAGCGAACAGGCACAGGCGATCACACAACAGAGAGCCATAAAAACCAGATAAACGAGAATGAAAGCGAAAAATAATCTCACATACATCAGCCGGAGCAACATAATCGGAACGAAGCTCTGGCCAAGGCGACTTACGCTCAGATTTTCCTTGTGGATTGTCAGAAACAGTTTGAGCTGTGACATTGCTGTGTGTCACACTAAGATTTATTATCAACATTGCATGTTCAATAACTTCGACGGGAACATGATGAAGTTTTTGAATGACATTCAAGCCGCACCTGAGCACTCTAGTAATTAAATAAAAAGCTTCTTCTTGCAAAATCCGTTTCCGAGAAATCCTCGCCGATATCGCTTTATGTTTTCGTTCTTGTAGCGAAGCGCCTCGAGGTTCTTACCTTAAGTTAAGCAACAAGAAAACGCGGTCGATCTTATAAGAAGAGAACAAAGAAAGGTTTAAGAGTTCACAAAAAAAGAAAAAGCAAATTCATGAGAAGGCTCAGGTAATTGGACTTGTTTATGGGAGCCCTCGTGAAGATGAACAACATCAGCATGAGATGTGATCGTTCCTCTTCTTCCTCTTCCCCCCGAAAAACGAAAGGAGAGAGAAACTCGGCGAACAATATTTCATTCGTTCATTGTTTATGCAACGATCTTTCGCTTCCTCTGACTTCTCTCGGCATTTTCTCGTCTTCGGCGTCGCACAAAAACTTCACCGGGGGTTATTCCAGGAAATTGGGGTTACGAATCACGGCCAAAGATTCTTAGATCACGACCTCCTGCCGATCGAAACGCGCCGAAGCCTCTCGCCGCCCCTTTTCACTTCTTCTTGCAGTCTCGTTAAGCTAGAAAGTCAGAGACCTGTTCTCTCAGGCTGGTGCAAAAACAAGTTGCTGAGTGAAGAGAACTTTCTATTTGCGATGCCTGCGGGCATTCGACGTCGAGATTATGGCTCTAAGACACGGCTCAAGCATTATTCGAGACTCTCCTTTGATGTTGCTTAATCTCAAGCATCTTCACTCGCAATCAAATTAGCTCGAACCGATTTTACGACCTCACATTAAATCACAATGGCTAAAGCTTTAAAGTCGATAAGTTTCCCGAGAAAAATTGAATCCAGAGAGTCGTAAAGATCATTCGGCTTCTCGGATAATTAATAGACGGTGTTCGATGTGAAAATTATACGACGAAAGCAATCTTCGACGCTTGTTGTGAGAACCGAAGAAATTATTGTTTTCGTAGTCTAGGAAATTAAGATGTAAAGTTTGTTGTAGTTTGATTAATTCCCAATCGTCGGCTATGAGCGTGAAGAGTTTAATTTTGGGCACCGCCTTGGAATGATCTCCCGAGGCTGTTTGCTAACGAGACGAGTTTATGGAAAATTAAAGAAAGGTTCAGTTTTAATGGAGCAATTTTCTAAATCGTGAAGCTGGCTGGTTCTCACACTTAATGGACGCAGGTAACAAGGTTTACTCCGCTGGCTCCAGATCAATATGGATCTTACTGGATTTGGGTCTACCAATATGTTGCTACCACGTAGATGAGGTGACCGGCAGATTCACATGTTTCTCACGTTTAATTTCCTCATTAATATCAGCGATTCTGCTCTGGCTATCTCGAACAATGGCTGGTTCTGGTTTCAAAACTCCTAAACCCTCAAAAGAAATTGCTTTCAGGTCGTTAGATCTTTTAGAAAATTATTGGAGAATTCGGTTAATTGAAACGAAAATCTTTTAATCCCTCAACTATTTCAACAGTTTCGGTTTGAAGAAGCTTTCTGTGATCGAGAGAAGTTTGCCCGCGGGTTTGATCTCCCGTCTAATGAATTGAAAGCGAAAAAGTCAATTTGCTTTAATAGAATGAATTATGCCGTCGAAGATAAGTCAATGTGGCGGTGACAGTGTAAAACATACGGCAGGAGTTGTTTCTAGTCGCGTTCATCAAGCTAAATTTAAACTGCACGCTGCCACAGCGGAAAAATAAAATAAACTTGCGAGATCCGCGAGTCTGGTAGCTGAAAATCGAGAGTTTGACAAAGTAGCAAGAAGAAGCATTAGGCGGTGGCATGAAAACGTTGTGCACAAAATCACGAGTCCGCCTGAGCTTGAAGTCGGAGGCTTCAAGTCGTCGAACGGAAATTACTGCGCGGCGAGTCGCTGTTCAAACATTTTCCACGAAGCCTCACCTCCGTCTCAAGACAAATCCACATCACTCAGTCGTTTTCAATAACATTTTACTTCAAATTGATTGTTTATTGTGTTTTCGATTTCATTGCAGTGCTTTTAGATCGCATTTGTCTAACTAGACGTGAAGTAGTTTAATAGACAAAGTCGAACTTCTTCTGTTTATGCAACTGGGGCTGTTTATGTAGAGGTTGAAGGACTTCACGTCTAGTTATTCGACAACTCGCTGCTCTAACTCCTCAGTTTATTTTTATAAACTTCAACCTTGCATAACAGAAGATTCTTCTAATGGATTCTAATTCTCGATAAAGCAAACGAATGCACTCGAACACTTTGAATTGAAGTGCGTTGATTTGATGTATTTTTAGTGTTGCTACTCTAATGAGTGTCTGGTTTCCTCATTGTCGGTCGTCTGGCCGAAACAAAAACCCTTCAATTCGATCGGCGCGGCTGCAGCACCTTGAACCGAATAGTCGGGTGAGTTATGGATTATTGAAAGCGACAACCAACTGGTTTCTTGTTTTCTTATTCTGTCGTTCGTTGGCTGAAATTGAGCAAATCATGTGGTTCATGTGTGTCAAAGGCGCTTTACTCGCTTCAATGATCTGCGGCGCAAATCGAATGGAAATGCTCACGAGCCGTTGGATCAAATCGAAAGCGAATCGTACAGCTGGCTGAGAATCTCGTGAGTTCTTTTGTAATTGTTAATCCGCAAGCAATCAACGGACTCGAACGAAACAAATCTCTCATGAAGCGATGAATGAAGAGCTGGGCTTTTATCAGTTCTTCGTTATCTTCCGAGGCTCATTCTCATTGCTTTGTGCTCCATTCACCTTTTCTGGCGATGAACACCAGAAGAATGAAGGAATTAGAGAAGGAAATTCATAATTTCATCGGTCCGTTGAGCGAGGGCATGAAGAATGACGATTTGATGTGGTCCACAGCGAGATATCAAAAGGGAACTGGCGATGAATCGAACTCATAAAGAGAGGTCAAAGTAATCGTTACAGAAATAAATAATTAGAATTCCTGTATCGTTTTGAAGAAGATCCATCAGTGGAGGGGATGCAGAACAAGCTGCCGAGGTGCCCAGAGGTTAATATCGATTTGATTGAGCTGTTACGATTCTCTTCTCGTTATTTCTACTTAAGCTCCGCTTTTTGCTTCGCTTCTTTTATTTGAATAACGACGCCGCACCGTGTGATCGTAAAAGAAGATTTCTACAAGCCACCTCCCAAAAGTATTAACAGCTTCGTCTACAATAGACGTTTCACTAAAACAAGCGAAAGCAAAACTCGATTTCACCCGAAGAAACGAGATTCGACGCGAGATTCTGAGTGATGATGAATGATGCTGAAGAAATTTGAGACCAGCAAGTTCAACTGCTGTTTCATCGTAAAACCTGCGATCGAAACGAGATAGCGCGGCTCAACCAGCCGCTTTGAGTTTTTCGGAAGTTTAAGATCATTAATTAAAATATTCTGAACGGCCTAACGAGAGTTGAAACGGCGAAATTAACCGCGGAGCTTTGCCAATCTTCCCAATTACCCTCTCGACCTTTGCGTAGCGTCAGCTGATCACGCACTCGTTGAATCGGCTAGATGGAATTGGAATCAGAGCTCTTGGGGTCTTGCGCAACCATCGCCGTCCTCCAACGTCAAACTACTCGCAACTTTCCATTAAAAACTTCAATCGCTGCCAGACCCATTTAGCATTCTCTCACATTGTTTGCGAATGTAAACTCTGCCTAAATACGCTTTTCTTCTTGCCGCCTCTAAAGCGTAAACAATTCAGCGGCGACTGACACAATTTCAAGGGGAAAAGAATTGAAAATATCTCGCGCGAGAGGTTTTTATGAAGCAGTCGACTGCCCAAGCGATTGCACTGCTTATTATCTTTCTTCTATCTTTCCGCGGACTTTACGTTCAACAGATGGCCAAAGCAACTTTCCCATCCGATTCACTGTTCGCTCGCTCTTAAACCGTTGACACATTTTCATACAAACAATTTCTTAATTCGTCGCTTCGACGTCGAAGCTGTGCTCGAAAGATGTAAAACAACAGAGAGAGAACAAACATCAGTCCGCTTGTGCGGTGAAAGAAGCTCACACAAAGTTGCGAACAAGTGAATTTCTTTGACGACCGGTGGACGACGGAGCGATGAACGAGTTTTACAACAATTGCCCTGGCCGTTGTATTTGGCATTAGCATCAAACGAAACGATGGTCGTTGCCGGTGTGGTCGAAACTGAGACTCAAACTTCCTTTGAATCCCTGGAACTAATTTCTGTACCTCAAGAAAATCTTATAATCTCGAGAATCGAGTGGTGAATAAAGTAATATGGACGCGATATTTGGCTTTTACTTAAGTCGTTTGACTCCGTGCAAACTCATTAAACGCAATCGCTTGCCAACTACACTTTACATGAAATTGAAAGTTTCACGCAATGCCGAAATAAAAAGCGACAGTGATTTAATCAAACTAACTCGAACCTTTCTTTTCGTTTTAGAAAGCGATTGTTGGTTAATTCAATGTGCCGGCTATAAGAGAATCGGCTTCAATCTGAACGAAAGCGATTGCGAAATGGAAATTGCGCGATCGCCTCGAGCTTGTTCGCGGAAAACTGATGATTCGGTCGTGAAAACGGGCCATTATCGCATGCCATCCATTAAACAATTAAACCGTCAGTTTGAGGCAAGCGACCGCCAAGTGAGCTCGACAAATTATGGTCGGGACGTCTTTGTGTGTTTTCACAACTTGTTTCTTCGCCGATCACCATCGATCGCTTCTCGGAAACCGAAAGCGGCCGATCTACCTTACTTGGCCCGAGCAACTCAGCGCTGCTTGGCGATGTTTAATGCATTTGACATTTCGCCGTCAGAATCTTCACGCTGGGCCACGCAATGATGATTGCTTTTGCGCTGTAATATTTTTTTTTCGGCAAAAGGTTAAGAAACTTTCTTCCTTTTTCCTGAAGCCGAAGAGCCAGGCCAATTTTTGCGACTGAGAAAGCGAGGCGCAGCGTTGTGTAAGACGATGAATGGATGTTGCGAAACGTAAAGAGCGGAGGAGAAGCAAAAGAAGAACTTAATGTGATTGTTGTCTTTCTCTCTCTCGGCTTTTGCGTTTTTATCGAGTCATTCATTATTTCAGAAAACCGCAAGCAGACATGCAAAAGATGATTTGCAGTTGATAGGCTTTGCGCAGAACCGTTAAGTGTTATAAGATTACATTCAGAATCAATCTCACCCGAGATCGCGCAGCATCACGAGCTTGCTATAAACAGTAGAATGCCCGCGTGAAAGCGGAGATTTCATCAACGCGAGCACATGTCGAAGTCGATCGGAAGTGGAGAAATCAACAAAAGCTCCAGAGATTTCTGCAACAAGACGTGTCGATTTTGGAATATTTGAAAGAGTCGCTCGTGAGCTACGCAAAGTTTACAAGTCGAGCAATATGCCTCAACATCTACAAAATAGATTTGTAAGTCAGCATCTAACATTTGCAGATGCTCAAATCTCGTTAATTGAGTGAAATCTGAAATTCGATTCGACCAATTTCTTCTTCACTTATTGAAGCACCGATCTCACTCTCGACGACCGCGCATCGAATTGGAAACTTTATGATTTAATAATGCTATCGATTAATGGGTTGTCTGGCGATTCAGAGCCGATGAACATGAAAATGTTTCTGGCTGTTTTTTCTCACACTAAATTCTCAAATGCCAGATCTCTCCGCGCGACGGAATGTTTACGGTCGCACTGGGAATGAGAATGAATGCACGTAGCATAGACAGTCAAGAAACTTTTAATTAGAACCCTCGATCGCCTCCGAGACCTTCAAGCGGATTGAGATTCCTCGACGCGAGTTCATTGAAAACTAAAATAATTCGTGATGAACGCACAGCAAAAAGAATGCGACAAGATTTATTTATAGATCACGGAAAGCCAAGACGAAGCTAAACGGCGAAAGTTGTCACAATATTTTGATAAACTCCGCGGCGAATTCTTGTCTTCCGCTTGATGAAAGACATTTGCAAGCTGTCTGATACGAACAGTCAGCTCATCAAGAGAAAGCTCGAAACATGTGTCGGATGGAAATTAAACGCGCGGCGTCATTTTCGAGATTTTTCATTGCTTCATCCACTCTGATCTTGTGCGGCTCGAGGGTGTCTGTTCATAGATCATCATCATGTTCAAATAAACAAACGAAACTTGCGCTCTCACTCTCAGAAATTAATTTTGTTCATTATTGAAAGCGAAGGAATTTTCATGGAGCATTCTCGAGTCTCGTTTCGGGGAACTTGTTGATGCGCTGCGTGGGAAATTAAAGGTCGAACTTGACTTACATGAGCGAACTGTGACGCGATCTTTGCGTGCTCCTCTTGGTATTGCTTCCTCGTCTTCCGCTTGTCCTGATACAGCTGAGCGAGTCGTTCGCTGCACAAGCTCTCCAGGAGTTCCGCATTTGACCGGACCTGCTTCGACTGAAGCTCGATCTCCTCCATGAACTTGCGCCAAGCTTGAAATATTTGACTTCCTACGCGGGCGGAGTTCGCGGGATGTGATGAAAGCGGCGAATTTCAATTTGACATGGAACGAGCGAGATTAAAATTAATATTATTCATTTAAATGCACTTCTGGAGTCATCATCGGCACGAGAAAAGATCCGAGCGAAGAGGGAACGAATAAAAGAGCCATTAATCACAACCTAAGTGGGTAAATTTTCACTTTTCTGGGACAAACATAAAATTAAAATCGTTTCCAGTTTCTCTCTCTTCTCCAGTCCAAAAGTGTTTGTACCGTTTGACTTCGTCTGTTGTTTGGAAACAGGTATCGACAATAATAATAAGTCCGATTGTTTGTTTTCATGGTGCGGCACAGTGAAGTCTCCGAATGAGTGGATCATTGGTCGTTACTGACGATTCGTTACGACAAATTATTGTGACACAAATTGATCCTTAGCCCTCAAGCGGCATTTCAAACCCTCGATTGAGTCTGGCTGGCTCAGTTCATGCTCAACATTTCACTGTCTTCTCGCTCTTTATGAACAAATAAAGCACCCATTCCGATTATTTTCATGTAAAATCGTGTAAAAACTGAAGCTCGAGAAGCGAGGCTGGAAGAATGAGAAGGAAACCGGTTTCGAACCTACAACAGAGCTGTGAAGCATTTTAACACGTATCGAGAATTGGGGAAAATTTATTGAAAGATCTGTCGATCTTTGTGATCCGCGCGAGTTTTCTGTATTTGGATAATGACACCAGACGCGCTCTTTTATTGGGAGCAATAAAACTCACCGGCCAGATCATCGCCGCGGTCGACTTTGAGTCCTGTTTGCGTGACATTCACCATTGCAGTTGCGTAATCGCGGTCGCATTTCGCCTTTTGTGACAGACATCGCCGCATGGTCTCGATCAGACGAATTTCGGCGTCTTGACGGGCGAGAAGCGCCTCGTGCACACCTTTGCCTTGCAGCGCCGAGAATCCCATTGTCTTCACTTCAATTTTCTTTTTTCTCTCAACGGATTTTCGAACTTTTCATCACTTTTCTTCACTGATCTTCATTTTCCTCTCTTCACTCTTTTGGCACAGTCTGCGCTTCGCCAACTTTTTCTTCTATCAACTTGGAAAATTAGCGCAGTATTTCAACCAGCTGACACCGACCGAATATCACTTTTCTTCCTACAGAAAGATGAAACAGATCATCGATTAATTTATGTTCGGAGTCGCGACGCGAGTTTTCCCGAAGCGCTTAGATGACTTTATTCTCGCAAATCGTCAATTAGCCAGCGAATTTACAACTCTGTAGCAGGCACACTTTGACGTTGATGACTCTCATCTCTATATGACTCGTTAATTGAAACATTCTTCTGTGTGCGACGCCTCTGACCTGAGAGTGCATCATCGGGTCGTCATTTCCCGACTACAATTGCTTAGATCTTGGAACCACGTTCTGCTTGGTCGTTGTAATAAGCACACGACCTCAATACGTTATGCGAATCGAGGGATATTAAGCAAGTGCCATTCAACCACAAGATGCCTCGGATTTCGTATTCGACTTGAGAAACGCCATAAATTAAATTAGAATAACTTAACTTCTCCTCTGCCTCGTCTCCAAATTGATTTGACCGTTTAATAACGCGGCTGGAGGTTTGGGGACAGCGAAGATTTTATCGCGGTCTGATAAATATTTGCTGATAAGAAAGTCGACGCTAGATAAATGTTTCTTCGCTAGTTTGCGTTGAGCAGCTCTTCAATCGAATTCCATACATCACGTTCGTCGTGTGTGTCGAGAATGTCGTTTGTCAGTGGATTGTTTTCAAGACCACAAGAAAATTAAGTGACAACGGTGCGGGGAATACCTAAGCGAGCACTTGACGAAAATATTTCGTTCGTTTGTTGATTCACCGAGACAAATTGTCCGAGAGTGTCTATGCCAATGGCTCGAGGCTATTCAACCCTTCTGGCTTTCTAGCTCAACGACAAGACCAGTTGCACTTGCTTTTCTCGTTTCGATTGAGCTGGAGAAATCTTCTAAGCGCCTCGATAAAACTTCGCGAGTCTCGCGCTGCTTACACAATTTTTGCACGTTCATCTGCTGCGATAAGACAAAATCCACAGAAAATCCACACAATCGTTTAAAATAGAAATCAAGATGTTTTAAAAATAACAGAAAATATTAACCAACAGCGCACGGAGCGTGTTGACTTCGCGACGGTTTACTCGTTTCTGAAATGTGAAAAGAAAAACAGAAACCGAGACGACGGAGCGAGAAGAGAGCGTGGAAGCATAAGAAATATCGTCTCGAGTGGAAACACTTCAATACATCAGAAGAAAAATGTTTTCTTAAGCCAGAGAGTCAGAGAGAACCGTCCGAGTTATCAGCTTGCACAACACAAAACAAAACGCCCCGACCACGATGAGACTCCGGAGCCTTTAATTTTCGGGTGAGAAACTCAATCCCATTCACACATCGCCGCAGGATGTTTATTCGAAGAAATGGTACAATTAACAAAACGTTGATGATCATGGGAACATTTGGAAGTTTTACGGTGCTAAACAGTTTGGGTTTGGTCAGGATGGCAACCTCCAATGCAGCAGCAGTTTTCTATTGTTAGGATTGTGGGTGGTAAAGCTAAGGATTGTGATTGAAGGATCCTGATCGAAAACCTCAACGATAAGAATATCCAGGACATGATTTTATGAGAAAAACCAAGTGATCGTGGTCAATGAACGACACCCGAAGAAACCTCACGCAAGTTGTTCGAACAAGTTTATTACGTCGATCTCCGTCTTTCGATTTTCTCAAAACCGTTGAACGATCGCAGGTTAGTTAGCGTCAAACGCGTTGATGATTTTGCGCAAGGAATTTTTGAAGTTGTTGTCGATGTCTTTGAAGAAATATTCCATGAAGAATTTGTGGCGTTTGAGGATCTTGCAGAGCTTCTCGGCGTGGCGACGAGTTTCTAGATTTTTGTCCATCAGAAACTTTGCCAAAGTGGCCAAGACACGTTTGCGAGTTCTCGGATTTGCGTCGGAGCCGACAATTTGTTCGACGCCAGCTTTCTTGCAGATTGCCAAGAGAATCCTCGCAGTTGATGCTCTCACGACGGGGTTCTTGTGGTCGGGGCTTTTGGTACAGACAGCTCGGACCGAGTGGTGGATGCAAATGTTAGCAGCCATCTTATCAAGCGCCACAGTTGCGTCTTTTTGAATGAATCGATTCGGATCGGCTGTTCGGCACATCAGAATGTCAATCATTTCATCAAACTCTGGCCGTTTCGTGCTCTTCGCCATCGCAAAAAACTCGCCGGCGGTCTGGCACGCAGTTCGGCAAAGGTTTGACCGAGGCGACTTGAAGAAGTCAATGAGTTTACGGCTGATGACTGGCACGAACTTCTGACCCAACTCGCTCTCCCAATCAATGTCAGTGGCAAACACCAAGAAAGTTCTCAGCCCTTCCAAGCAGATTTCCCTGAAATTCAGAAGAAACAATTGATGAACAACGAAAAGCGAGATTGCTTCACCATTCGTGATCCTGAAGCTTATCGATCACGCTCTGAAGCTTGGCATGATAGTTTCCGCTAACTTCCAAGCTGCCTTCAGTCGAGACGTCTGATTTGGACAGATCTTTCTTCTTAGAAAGCGACAAATTTTGATTCTTCCTGCTTTTCCCAGGAGCAGTTTCAGGGCTTGTTTGATCTTCAGACGAGGAAATCAATAAATGAAAGTCAGCGCGCTTCTTTGCATGCTTTGTTTGAGGACGAAGAACTTTCTTGCAGTGAAACTTTGGAGTTTGAAGTCTGGAAACTTTGGAGTTTGGCCTGAAAAACAATTTATGACTGAATAATTCCAAACAGCAGAATTTTACTTTGGTTTGATTATCACGCACTGAACTGGCGTTTGAGGAATGCAGACGGCGAGTTCCAAATCTGGCTGTGCAACCTCTGGCTCGTTTAAATCGTTTTCATTTCCCTGCGAAATTCTTTTGTCGCCATCTCCGATCAGTTTTCCGAAAAACTTTGGCTCGACGTCTGCCTGGACTCGCTTCTCAAGATGTGTCAATGCGACGTTGTCGGGTGGGAGCGACACAGGTCGACACAGTCTTCGCTGTTCGCCGTTTTCTTTTATCGGCTTCAAAGCGCTTATCAAATGCAATCGGCTCGTTTGCGTCGATATGACGTTTGAAGACTTCAAAGGCGAAGGGAAATTGAACGATTGATGGAGATTCACGATTTGCTGTGGCTGAGCGGTCGATGACGAAATAGAAATCGCGTCGAGTTTGACGATCTGGAGCTTTTTCATCTTCTCGACTTGAGTCAATGGACGTTTGAAGCAACTCTGCAGCAAAAAATTTCTGTCGTTCACATCGAAGTCGAACAAGTCATCACTCAAGCTGTCGGCCGGCATCAAAGAAGTGTCGTCGCTGTCCGACAGAACTTCCTTCGAGCCTTGATTTGGTTGCAGCTGCAGCCAAAGATTTGTTTGGTCGTTTTCCTGATTGAAAGGTTTAGAAGTTAAATCAATGAAAGCACAAAGGTTCAGAGTTTACAATCGACGGTTCCATAAAGCGGTGAAGTGAATCGATAGAAAATATGAAGAAGTTATCAACGTTAGAAAATATTCCAAGTTGCTTTTCGTAGAAATATGACAGCGACGATCGCAAAAGCTTCTGAGATTGATTCGCGATTAGCGAGTCGCCAAAGCTGAGACGAAGAAAAAGTTATTGACAATTTGAATAAGCAACGGAAGGTTTCGGATTCGTCGGACTTTTTGTTTACGTTTGCATTTACGTCGGGTCGGAAGATGATTCGTGGTTTTAACTAAAACTTTCCAACTCTTCAGTTGTTGACCGAAGAACTTTTTGGACATTCCGATGGTTTGTCCCTTCGTATTGAATTGGTGGATGACGTGTAACGAGTTAAACACTTTGTAGTTTCGAGTTCACGTCAGACGATTATATTTAATTAAACTATTGATCAGCGGGTGGAGTGATCTCTGGAGTCAACACATTTTATTAAACGAACCAATCGAGCATGAACTTTATCTTCTGTTCGAGCGAAATTTCATGTAGACAAAAACCAAGAAATTATCTCTCTGATTGAAAGCTCTCAGTGCTAAACAAATCTAAATATAAATTTCCCTGTGAAACGAAAGCCAACTTTAGTTCGCGTCTAAAATTCCAAGATGAAGTTCTGGTGAGGCTGAAACTCTTTTTTGATAATCGTTAATTAATTCCGAGTTCATTTAGGTCATCAATTCTGATTTTTTGTGCTGTTGGTGCCGTAACGATTGAATCCTTTGCGGTCGATCTGAGTTCCAAAAAGAACTGCATGATTGAACACTTGAAGGCTGAGAAAATGTTAGCACAAGATTTTCCGAATTTTCCTGGACCAAAAGCAGAAGATTGTGACGAGTTTGTCGCAACCCAAGCGGAGGAAAAATTCCAACAACTGTTCAGGAGATTTGGAGTGACCGAGCGGAAACTTGGACCTTGCGTAAAGTTGAATTTGAAAGCTGACAAATATTTGGAAACTGTCTTCCTGCATACAATCTGGTCGAGTGACGAAGCGAGGGATTTCATGTCTGAAAGCGAGCTAACTGCAAAGCAGCAAGAGATTGCCAATACGGACGTCATTGCTAGGACAGTCAAGTCTCGATGCGCTCATACAGAAGTTCTGAAATCATTCTTCGACAGAGTGGTAAACAACATTGACGACACGAATCCAACTCCCATCCAAGATTATTGCCTGCGTAAGTTCATCGTTGACAACAATTTAATCGATAGCAGCTATAATATCGAAGTGAATCCTGAGCACGTCGACATCTCAACAGCCAACTGCGAAAAAGAAGTAGAGGACGCAAAGAAAACTCTCGAAGATCACATCGGAAGTTCGTGGCTTCCTTCGAAGGAATTCAGTTGCGTTACTCAGACACTCCGTCGACTTGGCTTCGCCGAAAAATTATTTTCGATTGCGTTCTTCAATAAAATCGAACTGAGTGATACGCGAAAAGAAATCGAAAAGAAAAGGTTTGTCGATTCTACGGTTCCGATCATTATGTCAACCCTCAAATGTACGTAAAAATTAAAAGAAATAAAGACAGATTCCTTATCGAATTAAAATTTACATTCGAGAAAAAGCCCCTGAAAAGCCTCGCAATTTATTCAAAAAATTGCATCCAACTCAGGTCTTCTGTTCAAGATCAAATACTCTAGATACCCAGAGACAGA
The DNA here is from genome assembly GCA_033064975.1 of Smittia sp. YW1114-2. Lineage (NCBI taxonomy): Eukaryota > Metazoa > Arthropoda > Insecta > Diptera > Chironomidae > Smittia > Smittia sp. YW1114-2. The sequence goes on from CP093833.1 coordinate 2,871,114, forward strand.
CGAATATTCGTGCGTCAAGTCAAACGTTGCAGCAGATTCTGTGTCAATCGACGGACATTGTTAACTAGTTTAGATGAGCTCTTGTTCATTTCAGATTTATTCAAAGGAAAGTTTCATCTCTGAAGATGGAAACGAAACGATTGCTGCTACACAACAGCACAACTCTGCGATTTGTAGAATTATAAAAGTTTCATTACTTATTAAGACTTCTTTGCATTTAAATGTTCGTTGAGGAGAAAAACTTTGCGATCCTGCTTAAGGTTTTGCGCTCTTACGGTCTCTTATGGAATGCTGGGACTTGAAGTTCGTAAAATTCAATACTTAAAGATACGTCCTTAGTGAGCCAGTAAAGTTGAGCAGCTCTAGCGAGCCTTCGATGAAGTTTATAGAAAATGTTGACAGGAATCGAACAAAGAAACCGTCGACACTTCTAAATGTCCAGTGAGGTTTGGTAATAAAATTTTAAACCATAAAATAAAATGAATGAGAAGTTGAACGCTTTATTTGTTTCTTCTTCGGTACATTTCCATCATTAAATGCTGCAACGCAAATCAAACTATTGCAGATTCTCGCTGATGAAATTCCAATGCGCGCTGATTCTTTCAACGACAATTGGCGAGTTTTGAGCGCAACGAACGTCCCATGAGGAAAGTGCAACGACTTGGTTGTTGATCGTCAACGGCGCTCCGTTGTCATTGTTGCAAATGACTCGATTGTCGACTGGTAAGATGCAGGCCTTGGACTCGAATACGAAAGCTCCATTGGAACTTCCCAGGGTTCTTTGGCATTCGTCGTTGCTGATGGTTTGGAATGCGACGCTGACGATTGGCGAATACATTCGGCTGTACTCTTCAGTGAAGCCAAAGCCGGTCAGAACTGCTTCCTGGTTACTCAAAATTAATTCATTTAAACTAATCGGTTGCACTCGCTCATGGAAGACGATGGCCGTAGCTGTTCGCAAAAGTGCGATGTCATTCTCATTAGTCGTTGCGTCAAAGTTTGGATGTACAATTATTGTGTCGACTCGGTAGAAATCTCCGCTGCGGTCCCAAGTTCTTGGAATATTTCCAACGATAGTGAAGTCGTATGGTGATGCGTATTGCCACGAAAATGGTCAAGCGTTTGTGAGGACAAAGCGGCTGTTGAGAATGCTGCCTGATCCAACGTGATCAGTGTATCTCATCTGATCAGTAATGGAAACCACAAAAGGAGCATTTGGTCCATCGCTCAATGGGGCCAACGCTGTAATTCGAGATGTCAATGAGATCAAATCAATAACTCTTGCTAACGTCTGTCTAGTTCTTACGGATCCCAATTGCGGCCGAAACGAGTGCTAAGATAACGATAACAAACTTCATTCTAAACTGAACTGTTCGGCTTGAAAATCGAAAGTGAACTTACGTGCTCTATTGAGTTTCTTTTATCAAAACGCTGAGCAATTTTAGTAACATCGATTAGATAACGAAAGCTTTGATAAGTTTTGCCAGATATCTCAGGGGCTTTGACAAACAACGAATGAGGTTCAAAGGCTCAAATGACTCAATGATGACCTAAGATGAAGACAAACTTTTCTCGAGCCATTTCAGTGGGCCTAAAACTCAACAATCTAGTGAATACGTCAGCAAGGCAATCGTTTATGACTGAACGTGAATGAATTGTTGACAACGGAAAAACTCACCGACGATTAATCAAACAGACGGTTAGCTCCAGACTCCAAAGCAAACAGAATATTATCAAACAACTCAATCGGCACGAGCAGATGATGAAGTCGTTTATGAATTTAGCAACGCAATCTAGACCTGCAGTCGCCACTCTGCGGCATTTTTCGTCACGGTGACTGGAAGATCAATTAAATCGCTTCGACCAAAACAAATTTGTTTGCGAAAATTCCTTGCATTGCTTGGGTTTCATTGATTGCGCAGTTCCGATTGAGCTTTGCAAATGATTTTTTCAAACGACAATTTGACGAATGAAGTCCGCGGGTTCGCTCATGCGTTAGCTGCACGAACGATGAGCTTAGAAGCTTGTCATACTTTAACTGAAGTCATATTAGACAAACTTACTAATAGCAACAACTCGAAATCTTGGTCGCTAAGTTGCTAATTGATCAACAGTGGTCGTTGGCCTATCGCTTTTAAAGCAGCGGTCTTAAACAAGCCACCGATTTTTTGTTACCCTCGGCTGAATCAAGTCAAGGAAACTTAAAGCGATATTTAGGCTGAATCATTTTAGAGTTGCAGCGTGTTATTGTGGATCTCGATTTATTTGGCACTCGGAAAAACCGTCGAAAGCCGAGAGAAGAAATTTGCATTTGCTGAAGATGTGAATGGCAAATTTCGTGTTTGGAGTTTCGCAACGATTCTGACGCAACAAATGTGGGTAGAAAGCCAAACAAAATTTTGTGCTGAATAATTCTACGCGAATTCTTGTCAACAGAATATTCGGCTACGTGCCATTTTCCCCGTTAGCTCTCCAGACGCCTCTTAACACATAATTAGGAGAAACCCGAACGCGATGAATCGTTGATAATGCATCATCTTAGACTCTGTCTCACAGGCGGTTTGGTTTGTAACCTGCGAGCCGCTACGCGAGTCATTTCAATATTTATGTTCAGTCTTGTCGTTTCTTTTGTAGTGTAAAGATCGCGCTGACAAGTGGCGCGCATATCACGGATCAGAAAATGTGCGACAGCAAGCTGGCGGAAAATTGTCTACCGTTGATGGAGCAGAGCTACCTGAGAACGCAAAAAGAATTAAAGCAGGAGAAGAAGCTGAAAAGTAGGTTCCGACGAGACTAGTTATAAATTGGAACGTTGTGATAAAGTCTGTGATCGAGTGAAAATTAAATCTGCATCTAAACAGTGGAAAAAGTTTGAGTTCCGACTCAATGAAATTTACATTTTTTCCGTCGAAGTTTTCTACTAAAAATCTTCGTCAACCGCAAAGCTTGACCTCTTCAAACTTCAGGCCACCTTCACGAGATTCGTACTAATTTAAAACTAAGCGATTCTGCTTCGTCACTGTAGAGCATTAAATCGCTCTCGATTGGCAAAGTTTTTTCGTCGTATTAAATAATAATCTTGTTCCCGGTTTCGGTTACATAACTCGAAGATGTAGATGAATTCGCGGAGTAACTTTCCGCCACGGTGAATCACACGAGTGGCACGGAACTCCGTCAGCTGATTGCAGCAATGTTGTTAGCGCCCTGCTTGATTCAAAGTTGCGAGGAAATGCGTTTCTTGCTCAAGATAAATTAAAATTCCCATGAAACTAAACTGTACTTATCTCTCTTTACGCTTTACAGAGTCATGTCTGTTGGTTAACACTGCAGTCCTAAGTCTCTCGATAATCACGTTCATTATCTTTTGGTTTACAAATATTTACAACCGCTTATTGCTAGAGGTATGCGAAATTTTGGAAAGATCGAAGCACATTTTCTACTGACCGGTTTCATCCACAGAAAATCATTCTAAGCGACGGCTCCGAGATGCTGACGTACTGGGTTAAGCCCCCAATCAATCCATTAATTAAGATATATGTGTTCAACTATTCAAACATCGCCGATGTGCTCAACGGTGTCGACACACGGATGAAGATTAGCGAAGTCGGTCCTTATGTGTACCGAGAGCGGGTCCAAAAGACAGGACTGAGATTTGAAGGTCACCGGATATCTTTCCATGTGAGAATCTTTTTGTTCTTTCAATGTTTTGCTTAGAGTTTGCGCTGGCAAAATCGAATATCGATTAAGTGGGACGACTTTAGCAAGAAGAGAATAACTACGTCGCAACTTTTAAGTGTCCAAATATCGATTACTCGCCATCGACATCGCTAGAGCTAACAATTGTGTTCTCTTCTTTTAGGAAAATCGTTCTCACGAGTTTCTTCCGCATTTGTCGGGGAATCTCAGCGAAGGTGACGTTGTGCTTGTGCCGAACCTTCCTTTGATCAGCGGAATACCTAACGTCAAGTCACTCGGATTTTTTGCCGAGCTTGGCTTCAAATCAATCTTAGTCTCTACGAGGCCAAAGGAATTTAACAACTTGACCGTCGCCGATTACCTTCTGGGATACACTGACAGTTTTATGAATTTGATCTCAAAAGTGAAATGGGACTTCAACCCTGAAGACGTTGGAATCTTAGCAGCAAGACGAGGTGTGACGAAGAAAAGTGTGACTGTCGATGCCGGAACTGAAGATGTGACAAAAGTCGGTCAAGTGTATGCAGTTGGTGAGAGGACAGAGCTCGACATTTGGAAGTCGGAGGAATGCAATAAAGTGGCAGGAAGTGATGGTGTGATTTATGGACCGGCTATCGTACAAAACAAGAAAGATATTCAAGTTTATCTACCAAGTTTCTGTCGCGCACTTCCACTGGTCTTCGACAAAGAAACTAAGATCATGAACGGAATGCGTTCGTATCGGTACAAAGCTCCGTTCGGGACTTTCTCGTCTCCTGGAAATAATTCCGATAACAAATTCTACTGCGAATTGAAGAGCGTTACTCAAGAGCACGTTGACGGCGTTCTCGATGTGTCGTCATGTATTGACGGCAATCCACCCATCTTCATTAGTCACCCGCACTTTATGGAAGGCGATGCGAAACTCTTTGAACATTTCGAAGGCTTGTCGCCTAATGAAAGTTTGCACGAGTCATTCGCGCACATTCACCCTCGGCTGTCCGTTCCACTCTTCGGCGTGTCACGGATGCAACTGAATCTCAAGCTGAATCATTTCGGAAAATACTACAAAAACCTACCCGAAGGCGTCATTTTGCCACTCGCGTGGATCGAGACGACCACGGAAGATTTCCCCGACAGCATCAAAACGAGGCTTTTCCTATCAACCGTCGTCGTTGACTATCTTGAGATCTTCTTCAAAGCAAGCTCTCTTTTCGGTGTCATTGTGTCACTTCTATTTATTGTCATCAATCAAACTTGTAGCTTTAGGAGTCTGGTGAAGATTCTTCGCAAGTTCAGAATGTCCCTCTAACGACTGATTTTAATAAAATATTCAATAGGTTCTATTTATTTTATAAACGATGATATTATAGCTAGAGAAATGTGCTGAAGAAACATTTTACCTTTTTTGGGATTCCCTAGGCTTGAACAACGATTCGACAACTTGTAATAATTTTTTCCATGAAGCTTCACACTTCCTAAACAGCTGTGAATTGACGTCAACCGCTGTGATAGCGATTATAATATTGATCTTCAATACTGTTGATGTTGGTCGCAATTCAGCTTTCACTGTCGTCACTTGTGCGTCTGACAATTTCACACTTGTTCGTTTTATTAAAATTCTATAATTGTTGAGCTGATAACGAGCCTCTGAGGGACAGCGAAAGACTTCCGATCTAATAAACTGGCAACTTAATAAATTCATGCTCGAGTCGAAAAAAATCTTCTCTGCTTTCTCACGGAGACGATCGAACGAGATTCATTCTCAGTTGTGATAAGACAAGAAAAATCGAGGAGCTGAGAAACGAGATCAGTCATCTGCGTCGGCTTCATCGGGTCGGATTCAAAAAGCAAAGTCAAAGCGGCAGTGGACGAAAGATTTTCGAAATAATTTTCTGAATAAAAGATGCTGATAAGCCACAACGGTGATATGGAAAAAGCTGATAGCAGTAGCGCGAAGATGAGTTCTGTTGAGTTGAACAACGCAGATGTGATTAAAGAGAAAGCGAACTCGCTGAACGCACAAAAGATCAAGAACATCAATAATTTCATCCAACAGAATTGTGCGGAAAAGAACAAAGAGTTTTGCAACGACGAGCTCAAGAAGCACGTCTCGATCTTGTGTAAGTATCGGGTATCGTCTAAATCGAAAGGTCATTAGCTTCTGCTCGATCGCGGGTGAAGACAAAACTTCGAGTAAACGCCAGCGATAATGCGCAAATACGCTCCTATCAGCGTTGACCTCTCGAAAATCGAAAGACACGCGGGGCGAAATCAGAGTCGCGTCTCGATGGGATTTCACGAAGATTTCTTTGTCAAAGTAAATGAGAACGCTGATTAATCAGATGAAGCGATTAGAAACTACAAAGGTTTTGGGTTTTCCAAGCTTGTCGTGTTGCTGATTTGACGTTACAAGCTGTGAAACTGTCGATCCCAGAGCTGCACAACTTACCTCAAGAGCTTCAAAGCTTCGAAGGTTGAAAGCTCTCCAAAGCTCTTACTCGGATAAAAAGCTCAACCCTTTAAATTTTAACGGTAGACAAACCAAAAGACTCGAAAGGTTTAGCCGCACTGCTAATCAACGCGCTCCAGAAAACATTTTCGGGCAAACTTCCCGCTTCGTCTCGTTATCGGAAGCGTTTATATGTAGAATCTGCGTTGGCAACGAAAGATCAAGGACGAACATGGAACTCTTCCTGAATTACATACAATACGCAAGCAGATAATGGGATCGACACTTAATTTAATTACCGCCGCAGTGACTCGTCGCTATCAGCGCTCGGAAAAAGCCTCTTTCGAGACGATGCAAATGTTTGTCTGCACTTTGCACCGACACTATCTGATAAGCCTAGTTTCTTTGCAGTCATTATTCTATTTCTTCTGACGCTGCTCGGCTCCGTGGCCGTGTTTTGCTTTATAACCTTCACCAATAAGTTCAACGAAGGCATCGTTGAGGTAGGCCCGAGTAATTCAATGACAATCGCCGTTAGTAATTCTGCTTCTATCATCGCAGAACTTGATTTTGAAAAACAACACAAAGACGATGGATTGGTGGATCGACTCGCCGATTCAACCGCTCATTAAAATTCACATCTTCAACTACACAAACATCGACGACTATTTGAGTGGCCGCGACAAGAAGATAAAGGTGCAGAATTTTGATTATCAATTAATGGAAAAAATATTAAATTTTCGTATTAAAGGTTCAAGACGTCGGACCATATGTCTACAAAGAGTTCGGGAAGCGCGTCAATCTGTCGTTCACTGACGACAGTAAAATCACTTTCTACGTAAGCGTTATCGTCGACTTTTGTTCGCTCATTAAATAGTCTCGTAAATCTCCGTAGGACGACAAAACCCTGATATACATGCCGAAGCTTTCGGAGGGGCGGAACGAGTCCGACTTAGTCACATTCCCAAATATTCCGCTGCTTGCGGCGATCACAAAATCTCTCACGATGGACGCCACGACGTCCTTTGGCTTAAACACAGTCCTGCAATTTACAAACCCTAAAGAATTTCACAAAAGGCCAGTTGAGGAGTTTCTCTTCGGGTACACGGATAACTTCATGAACATGGCACAAATCGAAAAGAAGAAGGCAGGAATGTTAGCAAGCAGACGAGGTAAATGAACTGCAATCTCATCAACTGACGTTTAAAATATTTTCCGCCTTTCAGGAATTTCAACTGACAACTTGACCGTCTACACCGGCGAAGATACGCTCGACAACCTCGGGAGAATTCATGCTATGAACGGACAAACCAAGATGAACATTTGGGAGACGGAAGAGTGCAACGAGATTGTTGGCACGGACGGGTCTCAGTTTCCCCCACAAATGATGGACAAGGACGAAGAACTCAAGATTTTCATCAAAAGCTTTTGCAGAACTATCAAACTGAAGTTTGACCGCGAAGTGACAGTGCTAAATGGCATTCCAGCGTGGCGATACAAGACTCCTGAAGGCGGATTTGATTCGAGTTTAAAGAACCCTGAGAACAAATGTTATTGCGACGCATCCAACGAAACCATGCACTGTCCACCGGACGGCGTGTTTGACGTTTCGAAATGCGTTGACGGAATTCCGCTTTTGCTCTCGTACCCTCACTTCATGGAGGGCGACCCATCGCTATTTACGCACTTTGAAGGTCTCAAGCCAGACCGCAAGAAGCACGAAACATTCGCTGATATCCATCAACGCATGGCCTTCCCGATCGGTGGAGCGTCACGGCTTCAGATGAACTTCAGAGTGACGTCGAAAGAGTTCCAAGTTATTTTTTCAAAGTACAGTTGGTATACAAAACTTCCGAAGGATCTCATTCTGCCCGTCTTCTGGTTCGAGGTGACGTCTGGCGAAATCCCGCCAGAGTTCCAAACGCTCGTGTTCCACACAACGCAGAGCGCGAACGCAACCTACCTTGCCATCCAGTATGGATCGTTGGTCGGCGCGATGGTGTCGCTCCTGCTCCTTCTCTCGAGCTCTTACATTTATCTCAACCGGCTGACAAAGAAGTCGCCGGAAAAGCTCCAAAGCAAAGAGGTTGTCATAACATTCAAACAGAACCCCAACGTTTCGAGCCACGTCGATGCCGAATGATTTGAACTTCGTTTGTTTGTGTAAATAAATGTTAAAATTGAAAACGAAAATTACGCGTTCTTCGATGCGGAAAATTGGAGAAGAGTCGAGGCAAAGCCCCCGCTGAATGAAAGTAAAAGGCGTGTACGCTAAAGCAGTTCTGGCACGGAAGCTTTTTGTTTGTTTGTGCCCATGACGTTTAATGTTAAGTAGATCTTTTACTTTAATTGCGTAACGAATAAGTAGATTAAGACAAAGACAAATAAATCTTGTGATTCACAAACCGACGACAACGAGGAGTCTTCGACGATGAGCTTTGCGAAATCTAACGTTAGACGAATGATTCAACTTGGGTTTTCGTTTTCACGCGAGGTTTACTTTCCATTTCTATTTTTATAGAGGCGAAATGCGCATAAATTTTCGGTTCGTGGAAATGTTGGAGCTTGTAGTCGAATTAAGGAACAGCGATGTACTTGAAGCCGTTTAATCGAGCTAGCCATTTGTTGGGGGGAATTAGTCAATGATGTGATTGTTTTGTGAAGCCGAAAGCCAATCTAACTAGCTCGAACTTTCCACTCGCTTAGGCCCACGCAAACATCATCGCTAGCTCCAAACACAAACTCTACATTAGCAATAAAGCTTAAAGTGACCTTTCATGGTGGCAATCGAGACCATTGCAATTGTTGTTGAGTTTCGTTTTATTCATAATTCATTAGCTGCGCAAGATTTCGCTAATTCTTTCTGCACTTTAAGGTACGCCGATGCAGAAAATTTATTTGGTTTCTTGAACTTTCAACTGTTAATGTGAAACTTAATCGGTACGTTGTTTGTTATACACGTTGCTAGTGGGACAGGAGGATCAATCGGAGTAAAGTGTCTGCTGTTTCGTGACTCGGTACAGCTTGTCAAATATAATTGCATTCGAAACTAAAGCAAACATTTTTGTCTGTAGATAGATCAAGCTTTTTGCAGCGTGACTTAACAGACAGATGACGGCGTTTCTCTCATCTTGGATCTAATTTGTTTTAATAAGTCTCGATTGCTCGAGCTACTATAAGAACCCGAGTTCCATTATGCAACACATTAGCTTGTCCACAAGAACGGTTGAGCAGGAAAACTTGATTCGACTTTAAAAGCTCGAAGTTGCAAGCAAAATATTTTCATTGTGCAACCTTTCATAAAGCAGCATTTCGAGAATTTTGAAGGTCGAGTTCAAGATCGTGCCAAGTGTTTGCTGTCGAAATATTCAAACCACGAAACCTGATCAAGAGGAAAAGTTTAATTCTGAAGTCTTTGCCCGCGCTTGGACAAGCGAATCTGACGCGGGTGTGTGAATGAAATCGAAGTTATGTGGCCGCTCGACGTCATCCGCCGGCGAATCTTCATCATTTCGATTTCACGGATTTATGCAAATCGCTTCAGTCGCGTCTACGAACTTGCCAATCGCTTTATTTCAAAGCATCTGCGACGTCTTAGCGATCTGGTCAAACCTGAATCCGGTGACGTCCAATAACTTGTCGCTGCTGGTTTCCTTAGATTGATTCTGTTTAACGACGGTTTTAATTGGAACGAAGCGTCTTCCGTGAGCTTCTGAGATGCTCAATAGCTTTGGTTATCTAGGCTGATGATTGCGACTCGTTGAAATTATCGCTGCGAGCTTTCATTGAAAAACGATCAATTAAAATAATGAGATCTGATAATTTGAGCTCTGCTAATAAGATTAAACATTGAGTCGATCATTATCTATCGAAGAAGGCTGCAAGCTACAGGTAATCACTCTTCATCCCGTCTACTCAAGCTCATGAAATTTCGCTGGTGTCAACTTCAACTTCTCTTTTTCAACTCGAACCATTTCGGCTGAGGCTCCATGCTGAAGATTGACTACCCTATAATCAAATTAACCATTCGTATCATTGCTTTTTTTCTGCGTTAACTTAGCAAAGCATGTATACTCAAACAAGCAGCTATTAGGCTGAGCCAGAGCTTGTGTTGCTTGCAGCCAACACAACGAACGGAACGATAAAAAATCAAACGTTCAGCTCTTTCCACTTTTCAACTTTTTACAGCCAACAGACGTTTAGTTCTTCGCGTTCAGCCTGTTCGAGAAGTCGTGTGTCTGCTTGCAACGGGAAAGAAATCAGTTCAAATTGTGTTAGCAGAAATTCGCTTAAGTGAAATTGCATCATCGACCGATAGCGCTGAGAAAAATGCGAAATAAACTCGCGTCAAGAGTCAAGTGAAGTTTTATGAAAGCTCTCTATCAATTTAAAAGCGTTTGGCATCAGTGAGCGAAGGGAGAGAGGAGTAAACGCAAGCAATCAGAATTGAAATCACTGGTGAATTAGCAGCATTACGATAATTCAGTCGAGCATATTCATCAATTGACCGCTCACGACTGCAGTGAACAGCGATGAATCTTCAATTTGGAAAACAGTGCAAGCTCTGTAAGTATTTGCGAGTTATCACCGAGTTAAGCGTCGAAAATTCGGAACTTAATTTAATTTATTTGCACGCAACGATCGAGAGTGAACCGAATGCTTAAGAAAGTTAAATAACCGTAAATGATCTTTAAGCTTTGCTAAAGTTAACTCAATGGGAAACGCTCTGAAGTGACATGCAGAAACAAGTGGAAACTGTAACAAGTGTCGATTACGAGACTAGAAGTCATTAAACAGTTTTGCAATTGCTCGACGGCTTTCGGTCGATAAACTGTCCGCTTTTCCTAGCGATTTTGCAAGGTTAGAGCCGAGGAACATTGGTCGATGATGCACTGCATGTGTCCATGACTACATAAATGCAACGAGCTACGTTTACGATACAATGAAATCTCATAGCAATAAACTTTAACGAACTTCTGACTCAATGCGAGGCTGAGCCAGTGAAGTGTCCGAGCCGTTTGAATATTGATGAACCACTTGAGAACTTCTTGATGAGATCAAGTTTTCCATATCATCGAAGCAGTTGAACAAACCCGTTGAACGGCTTCTTGAAAATGTTCCGGCTTGCGATAATTAACTCGACTTCGAATTTCCAGCGACTCAGCAGTGTCGCGTGTGTCAAGCGTTCCATTCAACAACATTGTTCTGCATTTCCTCGTTGTGTCGTCGGCTTTAATTATGCGGAGCGAATGTGCAAGAATTGCAAAAAGTTTTCCTTCACTTAAGTTTTCCAAACGTGTGCGAGATCAAAGTTCGCGTCGTCAAGAATGATTCATCACGTCTTTGGCCAACTAGAGTTTATAGGCTCGTGCTTTCGAGTAAACAAGCTGCCAAAGTAAACAATCCAATTACGGTCTACTCCCTTTGAACAATGCTTAGCCGAAGGGCAGACGAGATTTGCCGGAAACATCGACTTGAGTGTCCGATCAAGATTCCGAGCGAAGCACGAGACTCGCAGTGAAGAGGTCGACGAACTCTCTGCAGTCAATTGAGCATGGCTCTTCACAACTTTTCTAATTATCGTCAAAGTGTCAAAGCAAACAGATCAATTTGATTTGGCCGACACGAGTTTCGTCGAATCACGTACAGAACCATAAAATCCGGAGAAATCCTTCGAGAATGAAACCGTCGATTGAAAGAGCCGTGAAACGAGAAACGAAATGTTTTGCAATATATTCAGCAAGAAAGTGCATTGCATAACAATGAGCTTTGCGCTGGATTTCATGCAAACAATCGGGTGGAAAGACGTTGAGCTTCCATGTAAGTATGCGAGTTCGAGAAACTCATATGATAAGACTCATGAAACCGACGAACTTGAACTGATTTCAATTCGTTCGTTGTTTATGCGTTTGGCAATCGCACGCTGGTTCGTCAGAGACGCGGCAGAGAGACTCAATGGCAAGTGGTGAAACGTCTTTAAATGTATCAAGCATGCGATTAAACTCGGCATGTGATTTATGCTCGCTGATGCAACACAACGCGGTTCTGAAAATTTCATTTTCATCTTCACGGTCAAAGAGATCTGCGGCTGATTTATCGCGCTTTTAATCTAATGCAATCGCGTGTCACTTTTGATGGGACCGAGATGCAAATGAAGCGGAACGTCAAGCGGAGAGTTTACGAGCATGGCCAAGACCATGATGGAACGAAATTCGCATGGGCGCGACCATAGTTTACGAGCCAATAAAAATGGGAAAGTTACGAAAGAGTTTTCCTTATCGCTGGAACGCTTTTCTATTGGCAGAAGCGTCATGCATTGAAACTACCTCTTATCGAATTTCGTTACTCAATCTCGTTGCAACAATCGCTGCTGTACTTTGAGCTCGTTAATTTGTAAGCGCTAATCGACGCCTCGTTTTGATGTGATAAGAAGCGATTTGGATTAAGTTCAATTGTGTAGTTCGTGGGAAAACTGTGAAATCGATTCTGATGCAAGTTGCAGTTGGTTCGCACGGATGTTGCCTCCGATGATTGATCTGGGAAGTGGCGAATTTTAATTTTCAAACTTATCCGACGACAGCGATCTCGCTGATCTCGTTTTCACTTGAAGCCCAAGGCTCATCTTTACCATTTATGGCGGCTCGAGTCGGATCATTTCTGGTTCGCTCATCTATCAAATCGAGAGTGAACTGGTCGAGTTGTTATGTCGTGAAGCTTCAATTTGCTTTTCGTGATCCAATTCGTCACAAGTCTGCCTCGACGTTTTTTTGGCAAAGTTCCCTTCACTCGATCCAAGTCACATGGAGGCTGAAAAAATTCCTTTGATAAGTAAACTTGCGTAAGCGTCTCAATTACATCGAAATTAATTTTTATCGCATTCTATCAACAACTCGCCAACGGTTGATTGTTAATCGCATCGAACCGAACTGCTGCGTGTAATTTAATTCACAGCTTAATCGCGAACAATAGAGAATTAGTTTGTTCGCTTAAGCAAAACTCGAATTACTTAAACTCCAAACTCAAACAGCGGAATCGCTGAACATTTGTGAGGCTTTTAAAAGCTCGCAGTGAACTTCACGCAATGGAATTCACGCAGCTATTTATCTTACAAGCTTAATGACTCTCGACGAAGAGGCAAATACTCCAGCTGCCGCTTTAATGGACCTGAACGCCGATAAGAAACTCAATTGCATTGTCCAAAGTAAATAAAAGTGCTCGGGGCTTTCTTCTCGACTGCCTCGAGCCGGCAAGATATTAACGGAAAGTGAGTCGAGAAGTGAAAGAGAAAGTTGGAAACAAATCGCGCCAAATGTTTAATTAAGAAAGACTTTGTTCGCTGTCCGCTCGTGACCACGAGCCGATTCGATTGCGAATTGAATGTCAGCATTTGACTGTAATTGCAAGTGTCTGAGGTCGAGCCTGCGTAGCGCCGATCGCACTCGGCATGCTTAAATAGTGCGAGCGTTTTAAAATTTAAATTGCACAATTACGCGCCAAGCTTAATTCTCTCTCGCATGGGATTGCGCAAACAATGGGAATTTCTGATTGCAAAAAGCTTCTGCAGAAATATTTCCGAGTTGCATTTGTCGCTTATTGCGCAAACGCCACTGCAACCTATCGTGATTTGATCGTCGTCGTGCTAGAGCTGCGAGTCGAGTACATGCAACGTCTAAGTTCTTGAATTAAACATTTTCATCAGCGTCAAGGACGACACACGCTTCCACCTGCGGAAAGGTTAATTCACTCAAGAAGGTTTCGAAACTTGCTAATCGCCCGCTAAAGTTATTCATAATTTCGAATGATTTATTTCCAGCATTTGCATAAAGGAGTTAATCGAAGACGATTAACAGATTCTTGCGAAACGTCCGAAGATTTCAATGTTACGGGCGAAGATCGCTAGCAATCGTCATAACGGCCCTCACCCAACGATGTTTATCAACTGTCGAGCGGGCAATTCCCTGCGGTAAACTGCCGCAAAGAAGCCAATATTAGCTCGAACTATTTGCGTTAAGCTTCGATGTTTGGTTTGTCGTGACGGAGCAAAGAATTTGCGCGGTTTCAATGTCGCTGCTTCTCTTCGGATATATCACGACCAGTTCCAAGACAAACATTGTTGATTGGACTTCTTGAGAGCCTTCTCGACGTCACCGGCCAGTGACATATGATAGAGCAGGAAGAAGTGTGGGGACTCGAATCGGTTTGCAGAACAAATTATCGAGTTCGCTTCATCATCGAGCCACTTAGCGAGGTGCGATATTTGGCACAACTCTAAGCGAGAGTCGAGCGTCTTACATTGCGGACAACGCTAGCTGGCATTGTCAGTATGTTTGTTTGTTGTTGAAAGTAACGGATCATTCTCTTCATTTACCTCGCCGTCCCTTTTCACATCGCGTTCGTAACTCGCGGTCAACAACTCCTCTTGTGTCTATGGTGGATCCCACACTCGTCATACTGTTTCACGCCAATCGCATGACAAATCACTTTACTTTCCTGGAAAGCAATCATGCGAATGTACAAGAAGCGAGTGATGGAAATTAAGTCGAACAGTCTCAGCGTTGCCATTTTTACAGCAGCAGCAGTCGACTCGATGGACATTCCGCAAGACCGTCTTTCGTAATCAACGATCGATACATTTTTTTTGCGCAAGAACGTTCGGGTCGCAATCGACAACTTGGAGGCTGCGAACTGACTCGAATCGGTCGCTAGATTCTCGCGCTAGTATTTGACGATCATTGCATTAGAGCACCAAGTCGATGCAACGGAACCTGATTTTCCAAAGCAATCCGATGAATTAAAACGATCGCTTAAGTTTCTCTCTCGCGATCTCTCGCTGCATTGAGCGACGGAGAAAAACATCAACCAACACCATCGACGTCTTAAGCAACTCCGTGCTCGAGCATTGCTTGCTTCTCTGGTCGGCTCAGTTTCAGTTGAAAGCTCGACGATATCGTGAGTGCTTTACGCGAACGTCTCCGTCGAACTTGGTAGCGATAAATTTCCAACTCGTCCCCGAAAATATTCAAATTCCGCGAGAGTTGCACGAGAAAAAAGTGTTAAAGAAAATTTCAAGGTGAATTTGGAGTTGCCAAACTAATCCGACTCCGAAAACTCACAAAGTGAAAAGCGACAGCATAAGTCACACCTCATCGGAATTCCGTTGAGCGAAAGAGAGTGCGAGGGAAATTTCCCAGAGCTCGCGCATGATTTCTGTTTCCTCAACGGACGGATTACGTCGAGTGGTGTGAATTAGGAAATCGAATAATGCGCTCGTGCAAAGTTTCGTTCAAGAGACTTCAACGAGTGTCGTGCGTCGCCCAATGGTCGCAATGTAGAATCAATGATGATAAATGTTGTTGCTCGACTTTGAAGACAGTGAACTCTGAGTGCGCACATGTTGATCGTTTCTTCGATGCTCATTCTTGCAGCTTAAGCTTTAGTCGTGGCTATGACTAGTGTTGGAAAACGATGAAGAGAACAAATAAGTAGAAACCGCGACCGAGCGCATTCGAATCTAAAGTGTCGTCAGAGCGAAAACAGCTGCTCCATTAACCCAAATTGATTTGTTAAGCGAGAGCGTTGCTATTTGCTGCAATTATTTCTTCAATCATCGCTAATCTTCAGCAATTCACCAGCTAATCTTCGACTCGGCGGGTTTGAAAATGCAAGTGGAATCGTTCGAGTGCAGATTTCTCGCTGGGCGCCTTGGGCTTGTCAATCAAAGCGACTCTATTGCTCTGAGATCGAACTGGTTGTGGTGAGCTTTTCCTGTCGGTTTTCACCCAGTTCACATGATTTCCTCGAACTGAATTCCGCAAAGCCCAACAAGCCATGAATGCACAGCCCGAGTCTTATGCTCCAAACATTAAACTGCACAGACACTAATAGACGGGTTTTCTTTGCGCAAATAACCAGTTCAAGCAGTGCGCAAGTCAGATGGACTTAAATCGTATCCACGGCAGCTGAGATGTTGCAATGATCTTTCATAGCTGGTGCAGAGTGTTTCTTACAAGTTTTCTGCGATTGTCCTCTCGCCAATTCCAACTATCGCTTTCAGTCGAGTGTTGCGTAATGGCTCGAGTGTGCTAACTAATCAGTTCGTAAGACTCAATTTGCTGCGACTTGCTGTTTGCTGCTACTTCACGGCTAATAAAGCGTTAGAACGTTTGTCTTCTGATAGCAAATATTCGTCGGAAGATCAATCGGTCAAGGGTAAACAGCTTCGTGCGTCAAGAGTCCATTAGATAAAACTTTTTCGAGCTTAAAATCCTTGAAGACTAAGATAGAATTGAACAAATCTCGATCGATTGTTGGAGAAACCAAGAAGCTAATGACAGCTAATTACCAACGTTTTGTATTTGATAATCGCAGCTCTGAATGAGCAAATCTAGAAAACTTTAATTGAACGTTAAATGTGACGAACACGCTGACCTCATCACACATTCAGCCTGCACGATGCAGTTTTCAATTGACGAGCTGACGAAATTCGGTGATTAAATTAATCGCACGACTCAGCCGGCCGTTGAAACGAGAGAAGCGTGATCATCGCAATCTGATGTGCATGTGATTCGATCTTCTCGTTAATCTTTAACGATTCTTCATTCCAATTGATTCATACTGAGTTGAGCTAAAGGCTCCGATTGAGCTGAGTAGAAAGCCAAGCCACAAAGGGAAAATTAGCCAAATCTGACGGATGACGCTGGCCAATTGAGTCGAGTCAAACGAGCTTCCTTCTCATAGTGAACTCGTTCTCTTGGTGTTGAGCTACGGAAGTTGTCGCCGACTTCCTAACGACCTGGAAAATGATCGAGCTGCGAGCTTGATTGCAATGAAACTCAAATTATGAAAAGTTTCCAAACCAATTATAATATGTGAAGCTGAAGGTTAGGCAGGAAAACAACAGCGTGCGTTAAAATCGATTCACATGTGAGCATTGAGAGCGAATTGAAAGTTTTAATAAGTCGAGCAACAAACGAGTAGAACGCTTCGATGTTTTCCACTCATTAACATGAAAATCTGAATTCAGAAGCTTTCAACGATCCATTCGGGTGAGTGCAAACGTGTGCACAGCGCCAGGCCGAACCAACAAGGAACAGGAACACCGAAGGATCATCAAACATGCAAGCACGCCGCAGCAAACTCTTCACAAAGCTCTCGAGCACTTTTCTTAGGAAGTGGTGTAAGTTGACATTGAACTTCTTCCATCAAACACTGGCTCAAGTAAAAGTTTGTTCCGGTCCAACCTGGTATTCTCGTTTTTGTTTAACCACATCGAATCGCTTTAATTATAAACGATGAGACGATAAACTTTTATCGGAATTTGCATCACCAGCTATCGCTTTGTGAGACCTGAAAACAAACAATCTTGTTTACCCGACATCGAGAACGTCGGAAACTTAATTTCTACTAAATAGTCTGCTCATGAGCGGTTTGTCGCCCCTCAACGATTTGTTCATCATCTAACAATCGATTGGAGAGGCTCCAATGAGCCAAGCCTAAGCCCAATGAGCCTGCTAGCAGAGGAGTTGGTGACTCAAAGACTTACGACTTAGTTCCTAATTCCAACAAAGTTACGAGCGAAGCAACAGCGCTTGCTGCTTCTTACACCTGGAAACTTTTTCTGACAACAAAATCTCGATTTCAATGTCAATTGGATAATCGTAATGACACGGTCTCTCTTAAAACCCTTTTAACAACGAGTCGCATTTGTCTCCAGGCGCTTGACGAATCAGCGTGATCATTAATCGGCTGTGATCACGCGAGCAAGTCACCGCACCAAGCAGTTTTGTCTTCAGCCGCACGAAGCGCGCTATTGTCAAAAATGTTTTTCTCAGACTGTTGAGCTTTCGCCTCGTCACGAAAAAATCATCGTTTCGACATTAAACTTGACGAATGTACCGCGACAATTTCCAGTGCTTAATTGCGGGAAAACACCTCGAGAGCAATTTCGTTTTGGGACTTTCGCATTTTATGATGTCGGAGAGGGTCAGGAAAAAGTTTTCACTACTTAGGAACATCGAAAGTTGTTGGATGACCAAGTGATGAAGCTAACGAAGGGTAAAGTTTGAAATAGCGTTCAAAGTTCAAGATGTTCTGGAATGAAAAATGATTTATTTTCCACTATGAACGCTCTGAGAAATTCTCAATAGCAATCGAAGGTGAGACAGGTCACGATCGCAAATACGATAAAGATGCAAACAAGCGAGATGATGATCGAGTGCGAAGCTAGCGATTCTACTCGCCGCTTCCTTGATTATGTGCGGTCGCATGTAAGCGACTCCAACAGAATCATCATCAAACATAGATCAGTCTCAGCCTTGCTGAGATCGCGCAAGCTCAATCTAAAATCCATCGTCGACATCGCTCTGATCGAGTGAACCGGAAACGTTTGCACGTTCCGTTGAACTCTGCGGTGATTTCTAACCCAACAATCGTCAACTCGAGTGCCGCTTGATTTGTTCATTCCGGAAAAGATGAAGAAGATGAAGTCGATCTCGAAAGGTCTCTCGATGAAAAGCCATGAAGACAATGAGTGTTGTGAGTCAACTGACGGCATAACTGCTGAACCAATTTTCGCGGATCACCCTTGAATTGTTTCATTTCTCTCAGAGCTCGAAGCTTTCCTGGGAACCAAAAGCCTTGTAGGCGATGAGATTTTGAAGCGTCAGAAGGGAACGAACAAAGCGATATTCAAATTTTAATTAAGTTGCCTTTAAGTCTCTGATTTATCTCGACACGTCAAGCCCTGGACTTTCGTCATTCGCTCAAATTTATTCATTCAAAAGCGTTTTTCGTGTCGGCACTTTCATCATGCGATTTGCTGTCATGACTCGCCCGATTAAAGCAGCTGGTAAATCCATCTTTGCAACGATGCGAGCTGCAGGCTGGCGAAATAGAAAACTGCAAAACGAGTTTGGCACGACGGTTGCAGAGTTGGGTTGACTTCTTATGTACTTGGACATCAATCGTTTGCTTCACAAGCCGTTGGGCAATCGCCTTCGTCTTTTGTCCGAAGAAAGAAAGTCCTGCCGATGATTTGGCAAAACTCTCGAGATTAAGTGAGATGGGTCAACGAGGGCGTTCAGGTTGGCTTTCAATCAACGCGAGGTCTTCATTGTTGGCGAATTAAAGCTTCGACAATAATTAGGCGCGACCGTTAATTCCGATGTGCTTAAGCCTTCAAGTAATTACGGGAAGAGAATCATTAACCTCAGACTCAGAAAAAATCTTGTCGATGAGACGTTGCATAAGCCTCGACGCTTCTCCAGCGCCACACACCTGAAGAGAAAATCTATAAATTAAGGTTTTGTTTGGATGCTTCGCGGTCTGTTTCTTTGGTAATGAACCAAATGCTGCCGTAATTTCCCCGACAACAATGAAGACGCGTGTGAGCGAAGTTTTCTCTTCTTTCGAGGAAGTTTCCGACCATGTAAACGTTGTGATAAGCAATTACCACCAGCGGGTTTGTTGAGCGTGCGTCATCGTGGACTTTTCAAAATTGATTAATCGAGTAAACTGCGACAAGCGGAATCGCCACATGAGACTACATTCTTTTTTTGCTGATATAATGTTGAACGATCTCGGTGAAGCACTGAGCCGACAGTTGCGAAAAGCTTGCGAGTGATTGACCCACATTCGCCGAAACATTATTTAATAATCGCGCAGCGACGAGTGATCGCCATCTGAAGACGTGCCACCGAAATCTTTGCACAACGTTTTGCCTTTGCAACGGTTCACCAGACTTTAGGCGAGCAAGCCTTTCGAGTTTAATTTGTTTGTCTCCTTCATTCCTATTGAAGCTCGTGGACTTTAAATTGCGGATTGTGACACAAGGCAGCAGAAAGCTTGTCGTGACAATAATATTTTCGGCAGTGGAGAAGGATCAGGTTGACGTCAAAACACGTTTGATAAGAGGCTCGAGTACGAATTGAGTTTGTCGGGCAAGTGTTACGCATGCCTTATTCAACTTGAACTACTTCAAACGCTGTAATTTGGACCAATCAATTATAGAGAGTAATAACGTGTTTTTGAGGGAAGTGACAGATCTGATGATTAGCTTCACGCTTTAGCTTGATCTTCTGCTGTTCCAAGACGCTCGGAGCTTCAACTCGGCATGCGTAACTTAAAGATTGAAAAACGCTTTCGAATTAACGATGCTGGTCTCGAGAACATGATCAGTTTGCCAGGAAGACTGAAACCTGTTGCAAGTCACGACCTTTTTCGACAGTTTCACTAAATGTTTTTCCAACCGAAGACTTGTTGGATTGCAAGGTTTCGTCTAATCCTCAGACGCTGAGCCTGAAACGGACGTTACGCAATCCGGTTTCTCAGGAATAACTCGTTCTGACGATTTAAACTCTGATTGCTTATAAATTCTTTGCAAATGAAGCGAGCGAGCATCGTTAGGAAGATTCTCAACAAAGCCTCGAACCGGCTCGTGAGTCAGCGTGAAGATCGTGCTAATTGCTGCGGTAATTGCCACGGACAGTAAAATCGACGTGCCTTGTTTGGGCTCACATTATCGCTCTCTCAGTCGAGGCTTCCCAACACTTGAAGGGCCGACAATTATATTTCAGCTTCGAGTCTTGATTGAGCAATCTGGTTCGAGTTCGCTTTGACCGAATTCCTCCAACTGCGTTCAAAGGCTTCGACATCAAGTTTTTTGCTTGTTAAATCTTAACAATAACTTTTCAAATTCTAATTTAAACATGAAGGTCGACAATTGACGCTTGAGTCGAGTTCACTCCGACGACAAGTTTCTCGTAAAAAAGAAAACTGCTCGAGCCTGATCGCTGTGAAATGAAAATCTAATATAATATTTTCTCTCGATTTGTTTCAGGGTTCGTGATAGCCTTCTCGCTGTGCTTGATAATCCTCGGCATTCTAGTCACCTTCGGATTCTCAGCGATAGTCAACCTTATAATCGATAGCCAGGTCGTCCTGAGACCGGGTGGACAGTCGTTCGGATGGTGGTCGAAGCCCCCAGTGGAGCCCAAGATCAGAGTGTACGTCTACAACGTGACAAACGCCGACGAGTTCCTCAACAATGGCTCGAAGCCAATCCTCGACGAACTTGGCCCATATGTCTACAAGTAAGTACAGCACTTCAAGTTCATCTTGCGGTCTACGACTGATTGGAGTCTCACGCACAATGTAATGGCACGATCGCTCCTTTTACATCTCTCTGCCATTTAGCTCTTGCTCAACAAAAAGTCATTTAAATAAAAGCGCGGCACGACAGTGCGAAACCGTTCGGCAAACCTTTGTTTCACCAGAGGTGAGATGGACACAAGAGTTTGTCGCTCCCTGGTCGTCATAATAAACTATCGAATAACACACGAACGATTATCACAGACCATCCCGTGTTAAAGGCTCGATAAAACTAGATGGCAACTTTTGGAAAGATGAAATGCACAGACCAAGCTTAGCTTCGTTGATCAATCGTGGTGGTCTTGGCTAGTGAAACCTGCCCTCGACTAGCTCTTGCTCCACTCGCTTGTTAATTACCACTTCGCTCATGTAAATGTTGTATGAAGCACAATTATTTCCTAGTGCGAAACATGAAGAGCTTTTCACAAAATTCAACATGAGAAGATCTTGACCTACGCGTCGAGCGAATAAACACTGCGAAATGTCAATGAATTAAGTTTTTTAACGACTTGGAACCGTAAGCGGCGCTTCGTGCATCAGATTATGATAATTCAAATTGTTTGGAAACTTCTTTGGCGCAGGTGGGCGAGTCGTGTCGCGTAAATTAAGCCAAGCAAAAGTGAAATTCGCGAACGTAATTTAGATGACGAATTGACGTTGCGTAATTGAGGTCGACGACGCCGCTTTCATCTCGAAGGAACCAAAGTGTATCGCTCAACATTCTAGTTCATGGCGAGCCACTGATCAATCACATCTCGTCGCGATCGGTCTCAAGGCCGAATGCATTTCATACGGTCGTCCAACCTTTGCGGCACTCGACGCAAGTCGTTTACCTTCGGGATAGCAACAACCTCACAAAGCTGTACTTGCTGCTTCATCTTTCCTATGCGCTTCGCGCTTATTCACTTAACATAAGTGTCGATGTCGAACATGACGCGGTTGCTTGTTGTTGTTCGTAATTGAAAAACAAGGATTGAGAGTCGTTCGCATCTGATCAAGTCGTTCTGGATTAAACCGGAAGCACGTGATCAGACTGGTGTCGCCATCTAATAGGTCTGCTGTCCCTTCTCATTAATTTAATGATTACAAAATAAAATGATGTCGGTGATTGAAAGAAACGACAGCGTCATTAATCGGAGACTTTCGCTCGCATTGGCTCAAAGTTCAATTGCGATTTTATCGCGAAAAATATTTTCGTCGTTAAACTCAGACAAAAAGCAATTTCTATGAAACATTGTAAGCGATTTTATCGGTGTTTGCCCTCGAGTGATTTACGAGTTGTCGCTGAGGAGAAACAAATTGAAAAAGCTCATCAGTTAACGTCTTGACACTCTCGGTAATGATTGCGCAATTGCCGCTTGATGAACTGACGTCATGTTCCCATCTCTGACTCACTTGAGCAAACTTCGAAACATTGTTCGAGAGATCTTTGATTCGTTCCAACGCCAATCGACCTTGCCACTTGGACAAACAGTCAATCATGCTACGAAATGCGGAAGTGAGCTGAGATTTAATGGAAAGTTTTTATTCGTTTTTGCGCTCACAAAAACTTCGATTGGTTACAAGTCTTTCAGAAACAATAACCCAGGGGATTATGCAAGCTTCGGAAGGTTTTTCACCTTCGCTGTTAATCGAGCTTCTTATACTAAAATCCATTTCACATGTTTATTCCAACAGAGAGAAATGGGAGAAAGTTAATATTGTGGAGAACGAGAACGGAACGTTGAGCTTCAACCAGAAAAAGGTTTACATGTTCAGCGAAGAGGATTCCGTTGGCCTCGAGGACGATGTTGTCATCGTTCCCAACATTCCAATGCTTAGCGCGACATCACAGAGCAAACATGCAGCGAGATTCCTTCGCCTGGCAATGGCCAGCATCATGGACATCCTGAAGATTAAACCCTTTGTCGAAGTCTCAGTCGGCCAGCTGCTCTGGGGCTATGAAGACCCGCTCTTGAAGCTCGCCAAGGACGTTGTGCCAAAGGAACAGAAACTGCCTTACGACGAGTTTGGCTTGTTCTACGGAAAGAACAGCACGAGCGCTGATCGCGTCACAATGTTCACTGGTGTCGATGAGTGAGGAAATCTTTTTAATCGCAAATATTAACGAACTGACAAACTCTTCCTGACTCTAGCATAACACAATACGGCATCATCGATAAATACAACGGACGGTCGCACATGACAAACTGGTTGCGTGAAGATTGCAACCGCTTGAATGGATCCGATGGCTCGATCTTCCCGCCTCACATTCAGAAACACACAACCCTCCACGTTTACGACAAAGACTTGTGTCGTCTGCTTCCGCTGAAGTTTGAGAAAGAGGTGAGGGTCGAAAGCAAATCAGATAATCGTTCAAGCAACTAATGATATGACATTCCAGGTTGAAGGCAAGGGCGGAATTCCGGGATATAGATTCACTCCATCGCCCGATGTGTTCGCTTCGGTTGAAAAGAACCCAGACAACATGTGCTTCTGCCCTGGAGGTCCACCTTGCGCTCCGCATGGTCTCTTCAACGTTTCGGCGTGCCAATACGGTGAGTTTTAGGATATCTCATTTGAATCCCATCTAACCAACTTTCGACAGATTCTCCCGTGCTTCTCAGCTTCCCTCACTTCTACATGGCCGACGAGAGTCTTTTGACAGCCGTTGAAGGTATGACGCCTCCAGAGAAAGAGAAGCATCAATTCTTCATCGATGTTCAACCGGTAATTCGTTCATAAAAAATCAATCACCAGTTGCTAAAACTCGTTCCAATTGTAGCTCATGGGAACAACGCTGCGTGCTCGGGCTCGCGTTCAAATCAACTTGGCAGTCAGCCAAGTCGCTGACATCAAACAGGTCGCAACATTCCCCGACATTGTCTTCCCCATCTTGTGGTTCGAGGAGGGAATCGAGGGCTTGCCAGAAGAAGTTATCAAACTCATGAAGGTCGCTACGACGATCCCAGACAAGGCGAAGACCGTTCTGATGATCGCGCTCTTCTCTCTCGGTTCGCTTCTCTTTATCGTCTCAACCTTCTGTCTCGTACGCAAGTCGCATCGGCAAAACACGCTTCACTTGGACGGCACCAACTACTTAGCGACGCAACACATTGACCAGCAGAAAAAGAAAGCTAAAATGGAAAATGGGAGCAAAACGAGCTAAGCGTCGCGTTGATATCGTTTCTTCTCTGTGGTAAATCAGTCTTCTTCGTCCATGGAACTCCCCCCGTCCCATGTGTCTCTTGTTAGTCTTAAGCGAAACGTATGACCATAAATAAATTAATTGAAAGCGATGCTGGCAGAAC
The DNA here is from genome assembly GCA_033064975.1 of Smittia sp. YW1114-2. Classification (NCBI taxonomy): domain Eukaryota; kingdom Metazoa; phylum Arthropoda; class Insecta; order Diptera; family Chironomidae; genus Smittia; species Smittia sp. YW1114-2. The sequence goes on from CP093833.1 coordinate 2,895,678, forward strand.
TGCTGACACCGCAAAGCGCTCGTCGCTCTTGCGTGCTCGGCGCGCTTAAAACACTGGAAACAAACGTCTAATGTAAATATTATCGAGCGACGAGCCGATGATGTCACGTGTAGCCTAAATAGCAAATAGAATCCGCGTGACTTCGTCGCTCGAGTCTCCAAGCTCAAAATTGGTGTAGAAAGAAAATTTCTGACGAGAAAACTTAGCGACTAAGATTACTTTTGTATATTTATGACATTGTAACGAATCAATGGCGAATAAAGTTAAACGAAACTGAAATTATGAGTGAAACGTTATCGACATTAGCTGAACTTGGCAGGAGAAATCGAGATCTGACCAGCTGCCGTCAGTGGAAAATGTTTTCGACTCGAAAACAGACAAAGTCAACAAGCGCTCGTCAGTCTGAGATGGCGAACTTGGCACGAAGAGTTTCGTTCGAGAGCTTTTTATTGAGACTAATCCGAGTGACTCGCTTTCAATGATGTCTGACTCTGTTGAAATCTCCTGGGAATCCTTGCTCGCCTAATCCATTGCCGATCTCGTTGACAAAATCCTTTCCGCCCACACCTCCAAGCTTGATGGGATGATTTGCAGCGAATGCTTCAACGGTTTTTGTGATATTTTGAGAGATGTAGCTTGAAATTCAACTAGTTACCTTCATAGAATGAAACAATGAGTACGAGCAACAACTTGATCAGCTTCATCTTCTGTAGATGCGAAGATACTGAAATAAAATTTCTTTGGGACTTTTTACGTGTCTGGTTTGCTATCTGGATACAAACGATATCTAGAGCAGATTCAATAGTCTCGATCTCTTGAAAATTGAGTCCTCTTGGTCGCTCAACAATGATAAACTTATTTTTGAAAAATTCAAATATTTTATTCAAGTCGAACAATATTTGATGAAGAACTAATGCAAGTTTAGTTGATCAGCAACGTCTGCCCCCGTAGTAGCCACCGTATCGATAAGGGTTGTAGCCTCCGTATTGATACCCGTACGGCTGGTAACCGTATGGCTGGTAGCCGTAATAAACTGCGCGTGGAGCTGCGAGACCGAGAGCCAACAAGGCAAACAGCACGAGGCACAAGATGATCAATTTCATGATTGTCTAAGCTTGGACGGAAAACTGGAAACTTTTGGTAAAATTTCCGATATTTATATGAAAGTGCTGCGTTGTCATGACGCTTTCTTTAAACAAATTGTCTGGAAACTTATCTCGAAAAGCTTCGACTTAGTAACGCTGAGCGTTTTGAACAAGCTGCTGAAACAGATTAAGATCACTGACGTGTTAAGCCTCGTGGCTTTTGCTCATTCAATTTTTATCTGAAGATTCCCTGCAGGCTGCAGCAGACTGAAATTTTCTTATCAAAATCCAAGCAAACTCCAGACGTTTCAAAACTTATCTCCTTCTCTTTCCTTTATTTTCTATCTGCTTTTCGATCTCCCAACTTAATCTATTTACATGACGGCGATCTTTGCGTTTAACATAAATATATTATTCCCTTATCACTAGCGACAACAGAAAAGAAATTCGGCTAACTTAGGATTAAATACTTCTTTACATTTTATTATTCATCGAAAATATCTTCTTATCCTCCTCTTATCTAACTTGGATTGAGCACCGACCACCTCAGGAAAAACTATTTTGTGTTGCACTTTGGTTTCTCTGCTTGCATCATTGATTTTCTTTGTTTCGTGGAGGAATAAAAGCAAATATTGCGAAGTGAAGTTAGCGATGCGGAACCAATGCCTTTGGCGCAGGAGAGCCAGACAACTTTAACTTGAAACTTTAGCAAAATTCAGTGCCGAACTTTAGTCAAACTTCCAGATTTCTATTGTCAAAGGTCGTTGAGTTATCATGCTGTCCTGAGTGAGGCATTGAGGTCAACAAAGTTTTGTGATTGAAAAGGCGAAAACTTAACCGAAATTGAAAAGGCGAATGAAAGATTTTACTGAAACCTTTCGCGGTAAATCTTCTCTCGATGCTCGTCGTCTAGAATTGGACTTAGAACCTCCTCCAGTTGTTCCGAGATGCGCTTTCTGAATCGCTCATGATCGCGAGCCACTTGTTGCCAGTAATCGCCTTTGCGGTAAGCTCGATAAGCGTAGTCCCACACTCGCATCACGTGAACCTTCGGCTTCAGACTGAAGTGAACCTAAAAGGCGAAAGATTACAATTCTAAATGATTAGATGACTGGCGTTTTCACTACTTACTCGTCGCTCTTCAACTCCTGAATCAGCCTGTGGAGTTTCACTTCTCTTGTTATCACATTCATCGACTTCTTCCTTCTGAGACGTTTCTTCTGCGGCTTCTTCTTCGTCAGACTCGTCGGACGACGTTTCTTCATCCTCCTCGAAAATGTCATCGTCGCTATCATCGTCGCTCGTTTCACTGCCGACATCAGAGCAATCATCATCTTCTTCGTCCTGGTCATTGTCACAGTCGTCATTGGCAAAGACGATGAAATCGTCGCTACACTCTGAGACTCTCCGACGAGTCGGCTTGAGACACGGCTTGAGAACCATTGGAAGCATTGGTTTCGGGAACATTTTCGCTGGCGACTTGATGAACTTCTCGCACAAACTGATGCGCTTGGGGGTGAACGATGGTGTTGAGATTGATGCTTCTGTAGGAACGACGACAAAGCCTTCATCTGATTTGCCAGGCGACGGCTGCTTCTTGCCAACAGCTGTTTGCTTTTTCATTGATGTGGTAATGGCGGGGAAATCTTCCAACGAGTAAATCATGAACGGCGGGTCATCCGATGGCTTCGAGTAACACGATCCTTTGGCAGTCTCGTTAGGACTATTTGTTGTCAGCTTCACTTCTTTGTCTTCAACGACATGAACAAAATCACAGCTTGAGTCGTCTTGGATGTCTCTCTCGATGCTTGAACGTTCCTTCTCGTGCGAGTGTTTAACGTCATTCTGATGAAATCTCGAGTTAAACTGATTCTTGCCTCCCCAGCGACCTCCACGACAGCGGAAGCCTTTGTTAAACCACGGCTTTCTGGGTCTCGGCGGGGCCTGACGCTGCTGACAACCTACGAAAAATGAAGCCATAAAGTTGGTCGTTGCTGCTGCGTAGCTGAGGTTGTTGTTTTTCACTTGTTGTTGTAGCTGGCCCGAACTTTCCACTTTGATATGATGCGTTGGCGGTTGTTGATAAATGTGAGGATTGTAAGTGTGTAGATTGTTGACCGACGGCATGTGTGTAAAGTCCTCGAACTCTTTGTTTTGTGATTGAGCTGGAGGGGGAAGAGGCGACGGGCGATAATGTGGCGTCGTTGGCTGTTTGAAGTGTTTGAAAATAGAGCCAAGAATACCTGAGTTGTTGTCTGCACTCATGTTTGGATGCTTTGCTTGATCACAGCTGACGACTGATGCGAAACTGCGGGTGAACGCTTGGTGATTCAGAAACAGATTTGGCTGTCGATGAGTCACGAATGATGCTGGTGGAGCCCCAATGTTGTAGATTGGCTGCTGCTGATAATTCGAAGGCGGACGAGTGCTTGGATTGAACGTGAACGTCGAATGCATGTTACAGTAAATCACGTTTGGTCTCTTGACACTTGGTTCACCGATTATTTGTCTCTTTTCAATGAAAGTCTCTGTCTTTCTCTTTCGTTCTTTGTCACTTTCGTACTGGGTGGATCGAATTATCTAATCCATGCTGCTTTCTCTCGGTTGTTATAACGCCAAAGAAAGTTCTGAACACTCAATCGGGACTTCCCAGTAATTTGAACTGCGAGTTTTGGAATTTGGCCTTCACGCTTCGCCTTCGTGTGCGTAGAAAGATATTTGTCGAATGGCTGATGTAATTTTTTTGTAAACGATTTTCTCTGCACTCGCGCTGAGTTTGCCTTGCCACAATTTGATTCCTTTGATTCCACTGATTTCTGTCTCGTGTTTGCACTAGAATTTTCCATTTTCACTCCGACGATTCGAATTAAATTGGGTTTGAAAAAATTACTGTTCCATGATTCTGATTTTCGGTAGTAGATTGAGTGGCTTGAGTTGGGACGCAGCGGAGCTTCGTGACTTGGCACGAGCCAGAACATAAAATGGCGCAAAATCTGCTACAAAGTTTTGAATTTCTCGCCCAGTAAATTTACTATTTCGAATCGAACTTCTTCTGGAACTGGAGAAGACACTAAACCACAAATCCCAACTCTATTTTCGCTCTGAAAACTTTGAAACAAGTGCCAACAATCCTAATAAAATCAATGCAACTTCAACATCGTATTCATTTTTTTTATTCTCAACGTTTAACGGTTTTCACAAATTCAAAAGTTCTCATCGAAGACGCAAATTCGCTCGAATTTAGTGAAGACACAAATCGAAGATATTTTAAAGCGATTTCTTATTTGGCAGAAATTTTGAATAAATCAGTGGAATAAATAGTTGAAAGTGGCTTTAAGTTGTTGATAAGAGTGACGAAAGTATCGAGAAGTTGGAGGAAGCAAGAAAAAGCTCGAGATTAACTTTTCCGATCATCGTGAATGTGCAAGGTAATTGAATCACTTTTCTTCTATTAATTGAGTTAAAAACGCACTGAAAGTCGCATCAAAGTGAAGATGGTGACTGGGTGAATGTGAATTCGTAAGCAGATTCGGCATTTAACGCGATTAGGACCGCGAAAATCAACCTCAAAAATTTCCATCCGAGCGTCAATTTTTCGATCGCCTCTTATCGCGCTCCGCCACACTTCCCAGCCGCATTTATCCAATCCTCAGTCGCCCAAACTCACTCGCCACTCGCTTTCGAAAGGCTAAAATAAATCGAAGCCTCATTTTCCAAGAAATAGGCGATTAAAAAGATCCCAAGTAGAAAGAGAAGTTGAAGTTTTTTTGTTATTTATAACGCCGTTTGACAGTGTAGCTCTCGCTCGCATCATCTTGCTGCTTGCTTTGTCATTAACTTCCTTGCAATCGCCTCATTTCGTCTCACTCTCGTCTCCATTATCAATTTTTTCGGGGGGGACTCCAATCCAAGCCACAAGGCATCGCGAGCAAGCAACAAAAGAATTCAGTGATACTGAGCTTGGCGAAGACGGGAAAATCGCGCACGCACACACACAAGCCGCCGCGGGAGCAATTTCGACTTTTCCTCCGTAAATTACTGCGAACGTCTCATGCGAACGTTCTCCCCCAGCCGCGATAAAAGCCGAGCGATTAATTTGATACGCGAGTCGAGTTTTCTCGAGAAATTTGCTCAGCTGATGGTCGCGACTCCATTGTTGGCGATTACGTTGTGTAAAAGAAGGAAGGCAGCATATAGTTTGATCGGCCAGAGCTGTTACACATTTATTTCATACGCGAGCGAGCGAGCACACCAGCGAAGTTACTTTGTACGGGGAAATTTCTAACAGTGGCCGAGCCATTCTCAACGCGTATGGCTTTGTGTATCGAGCTAGGCAGGAGCGCTACACGAGTAAGCAGCCAAAGGAAGAAGAAAGAACTATCGAGGAGGAATAACATGTCGCTCACTCTCTGGCTGTGTGTAGTGAGTGCTTCACTTCTCAAATGGTGGAGCGGCGTAATAAAAATGGAAATAAGAAAAACACATCACATACACCGTGGCGTGCTGGCTCTGTGTGTGCATGAAAATTGGGGTTCGCAAGCCTCGCGTCGACGGCTTTGTTATTGGCGCTTTTCTTAGTTCAGCTCCCACCACGAAATTGTTATAGAAACATCATCAGGGCTTCATAGTCCAGTGCCATTGCGTTTTATCTTTCGACGGAGCGTTCGCATTCTCGTGCGATATCAGAACGAAGCCCCGAAGAAAAGCACAAGACGTCCGTTAAGACATTTACAGGCCATCTAACGGGTTACCCGTCCCCCATTACTTCGTTTGCGCTCTCTCTCTCTCTTTCGATTTTCATATGATTGCGTAACCGAAAACTGGTTCTGCTTAACATCTTTTATCACATTATCACGAACCGACGAGCGACTAGCCTCGACTGAAGCTTGAAGAAATCCTCGAGGAGGAGAATTGAAATCACTTTTCGCCTTCGCCCCGTCACAAAATTATTCTCGAGATTCGAGTACAGTCTTTCAAATATTTTTTTTTCTTTTCGGTATCGAGCACAAACACATTTTGTAAATTCTCAATTCATTATTTTTTCTTTGCGTTTTTGTCTTCCTCTTCCACCGCAATACATTGAGACCAGCGCCTGATGATGGTTGTTTGAATGGCACGGCGATATTGAACATGAAGCAACAGAGAAGTAGCGAAGGCTTCGCTGGTTGTGTGTGGGGTGGAGAGAGGACGATAAGAGCTAGCAGTTGCTGTGTGTGTGCGTGTGATCTGCTCGAACAAAGAGAGAATGTAAGATATATCGATCCGGTTAGGCCCTGGCTCGATTGCGATGTGGCAACCCGCGACATTCTCATCGATCCAAAATGGCGCCGCGATTTTCATCTCTCGCTGAACCTTCGTCAGCCTTTTTCCCATCAGAACACTTATAAGCACTAACTAAATTGCACTTAAAAGCACCACCGATGGGTAATGAACGCTTTTCGCATATTTTCAACAATTAATCGATTATCAAAGAACACGAAAAACTCAACTGCGTTTTTGCCTATTTCGACAGCGAGAGAAGGTTTTTTCGTCGTCGTCGTTATGAACAGCCAAAATGGTCTCACACAACCGTCGGATCGCGCTCTGGCTTGCCTCAGCCGTCGTCGCTTTCTGTGCACGTACACAAAATATCTCGTCGCTCGTTCTCTCACTGTAAGAACGGCACCGTATGACTTCACTACACATGCCCAACGTCGCTTGTTAATGAAGATAATTTCGAGGCACACACAGCTGTAAGCTTCGGAGAGAAACGCTAGCAAAGGTTTTCATTGAAACATACAGAAAGAGAAGAAAAATACTTAAAAAAATGTTTCTAGTCGGTCGAAGCAGAAGCAACTTTTATACGTTTGGCAGAAAAATGCAAAATTTCACAGCAACTTGTGCGGGAAATTTGTGAAAAGTGATTGAAAGTGTAGCGAAAGTGATCAGCTATCGGTGCAGCGCGAAAGAACGAGCCGAAAGTCATTAATCGCAGCCGAATCGAGTGAAATGCGATTGAGCTCACGAGGGCTTCTCAACTGACCCATTAATGCTCGTCCAACAAACAAAGTGAAGCTCGTAAGGACTCGCCAAATTTCTCCTTCATTAAATTCCAAATTTCGAAGCGACTTGCGAAGCGCTTCATGAAAAAACTTCAACTCCATATTTCCGAAACACCAGCCGCACACAAGCCAGGGCCGAAATGTGTACAACGCGACGCACACATCGCCTTCCATTTATTGCGCAAAATTTTTATTAGTTTTCTCATTTTTTCTCTTCGTTTGCTTTGACTTTTTTTTTGCACAAACTTGTTTTGTTGAGTCTGTACCTTGATTCGGGGCGAGAGGATGGAAAAAATGGTAAAATGGATGAGGAGCAGCGGCTGATAAAATGTGAAATTCCTGATCGGCTGTGGGATAAGTTCAAGCTCGAAGCTAAGCGGTTACGTCGAGCGCTCGAACGAAACGTGATATGACAAGTTCTGGGTGCGATACTGTGACCTCAGCCAGGGTACTTTTCCCATCCTGAAATCCCTCTCGTCGCATCGGCGGAGCGTTCCTGATTTTCCACTCGCTCTGACGAGGCACAACATGAAAGAATTTTCTGTACAAAGAGAAAGAGAATGAAAATGCGCGCGGTAGCCAAGCGGAAACAGTGTTGGAAAATCATATGAGGGGGGAAGCCTCACCGACGGCGGCCTCTTAGTGTTCGTGTGTGATGCAATTGGGGAAAAGCGCAAGAACAGTAGATGGATGATCGGGAAAACGATTCTCGACACTTTTCCTAAGCGAAGATGTTGCAAGAGTTGACAAAAGCCGTCGCCAGTACGAAATATTCCTCATATCGCTTCGCCCTCCATCATCTTGCGCTCCTCAACACATGCACGGCTCGAGATTTGAAAATATCATCGTCGCACGGCGAGGCAGAGAGGAAGAAAAAGAAAACCCGCCGCTTCAAGAATGAGAAAAACACGAAAATACGAGAATTTCAATTGAAATTAAAAGAAAAAAATGTTTAAAAATAAATTTCTCGCAATGAAGGCGATACACACACGATGACGATTTCCTTTCGTGTTTCGCTTATTTTCTTTCTCCCCCGGTAAATCTTTCGAAAATGCCAACATGATGATTCGACCGGGAAGAGCCAGCGACACAACGAGACCATCGCAATGATTTTTGAGTGGTAACCGAGGATTTGTTTGCGTTGTGTGGCTGAGTGTCAAGGCTCTGGAGGCGTTTTGACGCTTGCTAAACTTTGGCTGTTCAACTCTAACTGCTCGAGTGTCAGTGGTGCCTTTCCTGTGCGATTTGTCATGAGGCGAAGAATGTAATTTTCATCGGGAGCGAGAAAGAAGAAAACTCGGCCGCATGAGAGAAAGAAACCCACAAAAAAAGATGCAAAAACCAGTTTTCCTCTCTTCCATTTCTTCTTTCACTTCGTTTCCATTTGATCGTTAAAAGAATGTACAAAAATGAATTGCTTAATGCTTCAGCTAAGGTGTATTTGATATTTACATCTTCTCCATTCCTTCCTCTTCTCCTCCGGGTCTTGCTAAGTTAGACAACTTCATCTCTTCTCTCTTCCAACACGGCGGCGGCTGATTGTGTGCGGCAAACTGTTTATTTTGCTGTTTTCACAAAGCTTGATATCTCAAATCACTAAGCCATCACTCGTTGAACGACAGAAATTAACGAAATATTTCTCTTGTTCTGTTTCCATTTAGCTACTTCAGATGTGAAGAACTTTCTTACCAAGTTAACGAAACAGAAAATTAAAGTTTTTTGAAGAAGGAAAATCAGCCAAAATTTATCGAAAAGAAGAAGGAAAACTTGCGAAATGAAAAGGCGAGTGGACGAGTTACAGACGTTCCACAATACGGCGCGAGCCACTGGAACGACGGCCATTCACCATCGCATCACAACTTCACCACAAAACAGCATCAACAGTCCGAGTACGAACCAGAATCAGTATCACATCTTAAACGTGATGAAGGACCAGCCAGGGGCGATGGTAGCACCGGCAGGAACCACAAACATTCAGTACACATACACGCATACGCCAACTGCAATCCCGAATGCCGCGACGATTCCCAAGAATAACGTCGCGCAAGCCACACCGAGTCAAGTGCATGTCGTTAACGCCAGCGTCAATCTGACGAACTCCGTTCGACAGAAGTCAGTCACACCATCGGGAGCAGTAACACCGACGCCGCACGTGGTGACAAGTCCGGGTGGAGCAAGTGGAGCGCCATCGGCAAACGCTCAAAATGTCAGTGGTCAGAACTTTCCTCGTCTTAAAGTTGAGGATGCTTTAAGTTATTTAGACCAGGTGAGCGTCCCCGATCATAGTTACAAGATCTCGTCTCATAACTTCATGTTGCAGGTCAAGTACAAGTTTGGAAACCAGCCGCAAGTCTACAATGACTTCCTCGACATCATGAAAGAATTCAAATCGCAAAGCATTGACACACCTGGAGTAATTCAGCGCGTTTCTAACCTGTTCAAAGGACATCCCGAGCTGATTGTTGGCTTCAACACTTTTCTTCCGCCCGGTTACAAGATTGAAGTGCAAGCGAACGACCAAGGCTTCGCATATCAAGTCTCAGTCTCCGTTCCATCGCCGTCAGGCTCGAGCCACATCATACAGCAGCCGGCAGTTAATCTCATCACGCACACGAGCCATCCCCAGAACCTTCACATTCAACCGCAGGCTCAGCCAACTTCACAATCACAAGAACAACAACGCGCTGTGCCCAATCCACAAATCACGACGATCAACCTTGCTCAGAACTATTCACGAGATCGCGAGCGTACAATTTCCTCAAATTCAGGCATTCAGCAGAGCCCGCAGCCTGCAACTGGTCCGCAATCTCAAGCGACTGTAGCGACCACCAACACCATTCAACAAGCAGCTACGAATCAGCAAGCGACGGTCGATGCTGCCGGGATCCACAGGATCGGCCAACCAATGTTCCAGAACGACAACCAGCCGGTGCAATTTAATCAAGCGATTGTCTACGTCAATAAAATTAAGGTTTGTTGCACTTCCGCGATAACAAGAGCTTTCCTAACGAAGCTGTTCTCATTTCAGTGTCGCTTCCAAGAACAACCAGAGAAATACAAACACTTTCTCCGGATCCTTCACAAGTATCAGAACGAGCAACGCAAGAAAGACAACGCTGGCAAGGGCGGCTCACCGCTGACTGAGACTGAAGTCTTTAAACAAGTTGCAAACCTGTTCGATAACCAAGAAGATTTGCTGAAGGAGTTCGGGCAGTTCTTACCTGACGCAACACCAGCTGCCAACGCAGCGCTGTTAAAGAATAACTCGACCGCTGGCCACAATGATTCGAACGACAAGCTAGGCGCAGTGTTGTCAGGTCAACATGCTGGACTCAAGCAGATGACCAACAGCATTCCAAGAACAAACATGCTGACTGCATTAGATCTTTATCAAGCGACAGCGAACGATAAAGACTTCCACATGCAAACTTTCGGTCATTTGAGCAATCAGAAGGATGCCAACCGAAACAACATGAACTCGGGCCACCCAAAGTACGGAGGAATTAGCGGAACTTCCGCTGCTCTGAAACGATCGCCAGGCATACAAATCAACCACTTGAACAGGCCGCACGACAGGAGTGAACCGCCATCGAAACGACACAAACCCACCTCCCGCGACGTCTCATTCGCTGACGCCGCTCGCTCCGGAACACTTCAAGATTACGCTTTCTTTGATAAAGTACGAGATACACTGCGTACGCCAGAGGTTTACGATAACTTCCTCCGCTGCTTAATGATGTACAACCAAGAGATACTCAGCAAATCGGAGCTCGTGACTCTTGCAACTCCGTTCTTGTGCAGAGAACCTGAGTTACTCAAGAAGTTCCAAGAGTTCCTCAAATTCCCATCAGCTTCGGAACCAATCTCGTTATCAGTGGCACAGCGACAAGAGCATCGCGCGCAAACGGACACCGCCGCCGAGATCGACGTAGCTCAATGTAAAAGGCTTGGAACGAGCTACTGCGCTTTGCCCAAGACCAGTGAGCTGAAAAAGTGCAGCGGGCGAACGCCGCTATGTCGAGAAGTATTAAACGACTTCTGGGTCTCATTCCCGTCGTGGTCCGAAGACTCTTCAACCTTCAACACGTCGCGAAAGACGCAGTATGAAGAGTTCATCTATCGCTGTGAAGACGAGCGCTTCGAGCTCGATGTTGTGATTGAAACAAACAGTGCTACGATACGAGTCCTCGAAGGAGTGCAGAAGAAAATGTCGAAGATGTCCCAAGATGAGCTTAATCGATTCAAGCTTGACGACTGCCTTGGCGGTACATCGCAAACGATCCACCAGCGAGCACTGCGACGCATCTACGGAGACAAAGCCCTGGATATCATCGAGGGGCTTAAGAAGAATCCCAACACGGCAGTGCCGGTAGTGTTGAGACGCCTAAAGGCAAAGGAGGAAGAGTGGCGAGAGGCTCAGAAGGGCTACAACCAACAGTGGCGCGAACAAAACGAGAAATATTACCTGAAATCGTTGGATCATCAAGGAATCAACTTCAAGCACGTCGACACGAAGGCGTTGCGATCAAAGAGTCTGATGAATCAAATTGAAACGATTTACGAAGAGGTTTGTTGACCTGAAAACCCGCAAGTGGACAAATGCTAATTTCTATTTATTTTATAGCGCAACGAAGGAAACAATGGCGAAGCAATACCCGGACCGCACCTGGTACTTCCTTACAGAGACAAGTCGATTCTGGACGACGCTGCAAGCCTCTTGATACACCACGTGAGACGCCAAACGGGCATTCAGAAACAGGAGAAAACGAGGATCAAACACATCTTACGTCAGTTCATTCCTGAGCTTTTCTTCGCACCTCGTCAACCTCTGAGCGACGACGAGCGAGAAGATGGTGAGTTGCCTCGATTATCGAATCCAGTTCTCATTGAACATAAATTGGAATATGTATGAATGACCCGCTTCTTATCAAGATCTCTCGCTCACTCCAAGACCTTCCGCATTGTCTCAACAAAAAAAGTTTCCACATGTTTGTTTTCGCAAACTTGTTGACGCTTCAAATCTGCTGCGAGTGTTGATTTGAATCTTCAACCGAAAAAGCTTGAGATCTTTTCAGATAATTTGAAGATGCTGAGTTGCTAATGTTTGGGCTCTGTCGATGGCTAACCTTAGTTATGAAACAAGAGCTTCATTTTAATCCTCCGCAACACTAACGAAATCTATTTCTTTGATCCCAACGATCTCCCCCAATCATTCCCATTCATACATGCTGCCAATTTATCAGAACCAGTAGAGACAACGCGAGACTAACGATTGTGTTTTTCTCTATCTTTTCATTCCCCCGGAAAATTTCCTTTTCGTGAATCATCAAAACAAAACAAATCTTTCTCATCACAATCACAATTTTCGGCTTCTCTTCCCGATAAACAAAATACTCTCCGCACCTCTTTGCTTGCGACGATTGCTAATTGAATTTCCCGTTTTGTGTTGATCCGACTGTCCGCAAATCGGACGAAATGAATTCTGTGTGGCTATAGTCTTCCCATTTTCAGTCGATGACAAGGAGTCCAACAGCAGCTCGGGCGGTGATGGCAAAACTAAATCAACGACGGCATCAGCGAGCAACAACTCTGCCAAGATTGTAAATAGTGTCTCAAGCGACAGTACTACCACTGATAAGATCAACAGCTCGAGCAAGTCTCCATCATCAACTTCAGCCACATTAACAAACGTCGAGGAAACGGTGACGAACTGCGCGAAAAGTGTTGAGAGCGCAGCAGAGCAAGCCAAAGGCAGTGCGGCGTTGAAAGCAAACAATTGTGATTCACTGAGTAACAATGTCATCGATACGAGTGGCATCAAAGTGGAAATCAAGGACGATCCTGACGCGCCCAAGGCGGCCAAGTCAGTCAACAACATTCAACCGGCGTCGGGCGGATCGGCGCTGCCGCTTCACGCAGCCAATGCCAAACATCCGGTTAGTACAAAGCTTCTATACTGTTTTCATGCACTGATGGCTTTAGTAGATGGTTTAAGCGTTAATGGGGGGCGAAGGGCAGCGAGAGTAAAGCCGGTGCTTCGAATGTGTGGTTGTATAATTTAATTGAAGTCAATTTAGACGCGCGCGAGAAATGTAAACATCGAAGGTGACGACGTGATTATCTAATCGTGGAGTTGAGGAAAGAAACTGAATCATGAATTCTGCCACAAGCCGAGAAACGATGGCAATCAAATCTTATGACTGTCATAGTCCAAATCGAGCCATCAGCCTCAAGAAACTTTTTGTTACGAGCTGTTGTGCAACATTCCCAGTTTTCTTCCATCTCCCCGGCTGTAACCTAAAATCGCGGATCTCCACTGATGACAAAGCGAACTTCCCCGCGTCGCCCTCGCCTCTCTCTGCTTTCAATACGCTTTCGGATACATCATCACAGTGAAAATTTTCGCGAGACTATTGAAAACTATTCGACGAGAAAAAAGAAGTCGACGACGGTGCGCGCGCGCATAAATTTTTATAATATCCATTGTCGTGAGCTGGCCCAACTGATTGTCGAGTGTGTATTTGAGCCACGGCGCTCGGCTGTGTGCGAGCTCTGGATGATGTGATAATAGTTGTGCAACCAAAGGCAACTCACACCGTCGAGGGAAAATAATAAAATCAACAACATCAGTGCTGATTGGCTCTCTTTCGAGCTTTTCTCTACATGTTTTGATGCTCTGGGGCAGCACACATAGAATGTTAGCCGCCAAGAAGAAGAACTTAGAGCGCGAAGAATTTCCTATCGACATGTAGTCGACTTTCATCATCGCCTCACTTTCCTGCAAATGTCAAACGAGCCCACACAAAGTCCATGGGACTGCGAAGGCAATGCGTTCGCGCTTCGAACCGGATTCGCTGCGTTATCACGGCGATGGGTTTGAGCCTTTCCATGCATGGCGACGGCTTCGCCCTCCCATGTGATGTTTTTGAAAAAACAGTTTTCTGTTTCTTTTCGCTTCGCACGGAGCTCGAAAATGCTTCAGCCCAACTGATTTTTCGACTCGGAAATATTTAGCAGTGCGGCACAAGAGAATGAGTGCGCGCGTTGCACAAACACTGCCGGGAGTTTCCATCCAGAGCCGAGCGAGGGTGATGCCAGCGTGGCTGTGTGCGTTCTATTTTCACTCTTCGGCCTCCCAATGCCTTTGCAGCGGTGAGCGTGAGACGAGAAAAAATCAAAACAAGTCTACGACTTTGCGGGTGCCCTACTATCATCATCGGGCAAATGGCGAAACCGCATTCGAAATTATCTTACTCGTCGCGATTATATTTTCGGAAAGAGCCTTGTTGATTAATATTTCATATTCTCGCTCAAACAACAAGCCGGGGAGGGAAGAAGAACGGAGCTCTAAACATTGTGTGGGACTTCTGATAAGATTCACTTTGCCGTCGTTCAGCAATCAGTGGATGATTAATGACTTGGAAGAAATCCACTTTTGTTTGGCTTGCCATTTCCGCAAGTTGTAGAGGCTCGTGCCTACACCATTTCGAAATGCACTGGAGTGACGAAGCTCGTTTACTTCCAAGGAGAACTTCACGTTCTATCAGCGATTGGGACCGAAAAGGATTCAAACTGCAACTTCCTATTTTATTGATTAAATAAGCTGAAAGACGAACGAGTTGTTCACGAGTCAGATTACAAAGCAATAACACAGGATGTAGCGAAGCAGCGCACGGCCAAGCGTGTGTAAACAGACAAGCAGAAATATTTAGGTTCTTACCTCAATTGCAAAACTGCTGCGTTCATGTCAGCAGTTTGTGCGCTGGACGTTTTTATTAATGGGCGAATGTTTAATTCAGAGTTTTAGTTTTACGGAAACTTTCGTGCGATCGGGAGGTCCCGAGAGTTGTCACCGAGCTAATAAGTGTCTTTCTTTGAACTGCAGGACGAGGCTTACACGTTGTTCTTCGCCAATAGCAACTGGTACAACTTCATTCGACTTCATGCCATTCTCAGCGATCGTCTAAGGACAATGTACGAACGGACACAAATATTGGCTAGTGAAGAGGACAAGCACAAGACAACTCGTCGTGAGAGCGCCGCAATCGCTTTACGTCTGAAGCCACAAAACGACTACGAGATTGCTGAGTATTATCCTGCGTTCCTGGAAATGTTGAAGAGCTTGCTTGACGGTAACATGGACGCCACGACTTACGAGGACAAACTGCGTGATATGTATGGCATTCATGCCTACACTGCCTTTACGTTGGATCGGGTAAGAAGAGTCGCAGCAATGAGTCCGCAACAAATTTGCTAATGCTACGCATTTCTTTAGGTCGTTTCGAATGCCGTGCGTCAATTGCAATGCTGCGTCACCGAACGCAATGCCCTCGAGTGTTTTGAACTTTACCAGCACGAGAGCCACAATAATGCGACTGGCGGCGCGTGCGCAACAGCTTCAAGACGCGCAGCTGCTGAGCTGGCTTATCAACGGAGAGCTGAAAGCAGCCTGCAGGAGGAAACGTACTTCAAGATCTTCATCGTAAGTTGAAACGCTCTGTCCCTATAGTTCTCAAACTAATCACGAAGTATTTCAGTACAAATTCGACTGTCGTGTGACGATTGAAATGCTCGAGAATGATACGGAGGAATCCTCAACGACGAACTTTGAGCAAGGGCAGGCCAATAGTAAATACGTTGACCGTTACACGAACCCTGCACACAGTGGGAGAATCAACAGCCGCAACAACTCCCACAACGGAACTTCATTCGGAACGGACATAGAAATCAAAACGGAGAAGCCCGACGATGACTCGGTGAGTGGAAACGTAAAGCATAACTGAATCTGTCCAAAGACAAAAGGAGCTTGAAGCTTTTCCATTTCGCCCTCAATCACAATCAAGTTCAAGCGACTATTCGACTAGGAAAAGAATGAAAATGAATGTAAAGAGAAAGAAAAATTTCAAATTGATATCGACTGGAAGTTGTGAAACCTAATAAGCAATTAACCGATTGAAGAGTTCAGCAGAATTTTGACAAAGATTTCTCGAACGAATTCCTTCAGTTTTTCCTTCTTTTCCCCCACGAGAATTTAGTAAAGTGTGTACCAGGTCATAATGCACTCGATGCATTTTGTTATGAGTTCAAACTTCCGCACGATGACCAAGAAATCATCAGGCAAACCACCAATTTCAGTTCCTTTCGCAAAGCTTTTAGTTTCGCTTTGAAGAAATGTAAATGTTTGTAAATATCCAAAACTGTAACAACGAGAAAACCACCCGAAAGAAATTTAATGAAATGTAATGTTAATGAGAGAAAGTTTGATGAAATTTTAATTGCGAAACGGGGCGGCCGAGGTATCTGGAACGAGAAAGTCTGTAGACTGTGAGCGTCGCTTGCGAGTCGATTCAAAGAATCTTAAATGAGCTTGCAGCCTTACAACCCTCGTCCGATCTGTCGCTCGTGAACCTTTCACGACACGAAACTTTCACCATGAAATTCAAGATTTTTGATGACTAAATTTAGAGAATTTTACACTTGAACGTCTCCAAATTCATCTCCCACTTGCGTAAAACGTGAATTGCATTTGTAAATAGCTCCGATCACGTTTGTAGACAAATTTTTCCAATCTCGAGAGAGTCAAAAGCTTGAAATATTTTCCTTCGGATCTGATTTGTCGATAACACTTCTGTCGACACATCCGCCAACTCGCAATCGAACATTTTGATGGATGTTTCTTGTCGTTCTCATGTTTCAACAACATCCCCAGCCCGAACCTTATCGGAATTGTGTAAGAAAAGTTTATAAAAAAAGTTTCTATGACGAAAGTAATTGAATAAAAAGTACGAATTTTAGGAAAAAAATGAAACAAACTCGAACTCTGAATATTTCGATTCGACAGTTATGATTTCACATTTTCCTTATGATTTGATTTGCACTCTTTTGGTTTGACGTTGAACTTTCGATGCAAAGTTGTCTCTTGATTTCGAAGCTTAGCTTTCGTTCTGATCGTTCGCTCGATCGTTTGTGATATCATTTCGATGAAAAATTAATGACATTTCTTTAAAAGAAACTCAATTTCACTGCACATGCAATTCAGGAGACTTAGAAAGAGGAAAACGAAAATTGTTAGACAAACTGGGTAAATTGTAGTTCGATTTGTTTTTGCGAAACCGAAAACTGTTTTTGCCTTTTGCCTGCCTTTTGATATTTCAATATATTCTTAGCCAACCAAATACTTTTCGTTTACTTTCTGTGGTTTGTTCACGCTTTTGTTCGTTTGTCTTTGTCATCGAGTTCCGTATTCTCATGATTTTTTTATGATCTGGTACAGAATTGTTTCCCTCCAAAATAAAAAGAGAAAAAGACGAGAAATCGATTGATCACATTAAAGTTTTAATAAGACTCAAGATTTTAAATGTGTAACTTTTACGTTCTGTTTACCTTCAGTTGACATTTACCATGATTTAAGCTTGTTCACTTTGAGTTCCTTCATTTCAATTATTGATGTCTATCAGTGTTTTTCAACAATCGTTAGCTACGAGTTGAAGAACAGTGCAATAATCTTTGATATTTAACAAGACACTAATGAACAAATGTTTTTTTTGGGATCATTGCAGGCCTCCGGCATAAGAAAGCCCTTGTTTTTGTCGCGGAACGTTCGCAAGTTCAATCGACGCAACTCGACGACAACCCGCGCACTCCTGATTAAGAACGACGAGAATGGAGAAGCTGCTCCAACAAAGACCAGCACGACAACGATCTCAACTTCGGAAACTGAAGCGTCGGCCACCGTCCAAATCACTTCGACGCCTGAAGCTACGACGCAACAGATAACATCAACGATTGCATCAACCACTACTTCTTGTACTCTCACGACGTCATCGTCGGGAGTGCCGCCGCCTCTCATCATTCCTAAGCTGCAAGATCCGTTCTGGAACAAGCGAGCTGCTGAGAGAGTCGGGCAATCAAACTCTTTCGGCGACTGCTTCGTTGACGATCAGCAGCAAGTGAAGTTCAACTACAACTCTTACAAGTCTGTCTTCCTGACTAAGGATTACATCTTGTACCGTAGCAACTCACTGAAGAGAGCGAAGCAGGTAAGAAGTCGACAAATGCCATGAAATTCGCAAGCTAATTTCACCTTTCTTTTAGACGCATCCCAATGTGACCACTGCAATGGACCAGCGCTTCCACAAATTCGTAAACAAGTGGATGGACGAGCACGTTTCAGATCTCCAACGAATCTCGATCAACGACTGGCTGTCGGGCCGCAACCAAACCAACGTCGTCCCGAACAAAACAACAATCAAGAAGGACAACAATCTATCAGACACGCCATATCGCATCTACAACCGCTACAAAGTGGAATACCTCCCGACCACGGAGAACGTGACACCTTAATGAACACTTGGCGATTATCTTAAAATCATTTCTCATCATCCTCAAACAATTCAAGACTAGTTTAAGACGAAGAAAGAAATCAAATATCGATACAAGTACAAAACGCTCGGAGGTATGCGCGCCCGCGCGTGATTCTCAAGTTAATTTGGCTGCTGTTGATTTTAATTTTTGGAAGGAATATCAAAGAAAGTTTGTGCTGATGTAAATATTAATTATTCCCTTCTTCAATAAATTGCTAAGAGCAAAACACCGACGATAGGATTAACGCAAACGCAAGAGAATATTAACGATAAGAAGCAATCCGTCATGAAACTTCTCCATTTTTCGCTGTAACATAATCCAAAACATTAAATTTATTTAACAACAGAGCTTGAGTTGTTAGTGTATGTACATAAAAGAAAACACTAATGTAAAGAAAATATTCTAGAAATTTACTTATAAACATTTTTGAAATAATTTACATCGCAGTTGTTTCATTCAGTTCTGTGCTTTGATTTCTAGTTTGTGTTCCAGCTGCTGATTTGATTTGGTTCTCTGGTGACTTAGGGTTTACTCGACATGGCTTGGAGTCTCAGTATTGATTGATGGAAGTTGTTAGCTAGCGTTCCAATCAAGTGGAAACTGAAAGGGAAGATCAGATTCTGATGGAAGAGATTCCAAGCAACGACTAGTTCTTGTTGACGTCCTGGGAAGCATAAGAGCAAACTGATCTCAAGCTCGACCACTTCTGGTCTTCCCCATGACGAATGGCAAGCTGAGTCACGCGTAAACGAATCAGACCAAATCTTGCAGGCGAGTGACACGAGACCGAACAACTGGCGACATCTTCAGTCGCACAATCGCGAATCGAATTCACACGGAAATTTGTTTATTTATTTTCATCGCTGCCACGTCGTTTTACTTACGACCAAACGTGTGGAATCGACAGTTGAACACCGATATTGAGCGGACATCATGATAATCTATACGAACGAAGGCAATCCGCTGGGATTGAAAGTTTTGTTGGCTGCAAAGTTTGGCAAAAAAGTTGTGCAAGTTAAAGTTGTGACTTTGAACGGTAAGAAAGTGAATTTGAAGCGAGTGGGTGTAATCAGAGACAAGACCTAAAATATCCCACAGTTGATCACAGCCTCAGTTTACATTTCCTTTCCGTTTTCATTAAAAACTTGACGAGACAAACGTTTAAAGGTTAATTTGTTGTTTCTTTAGATCCAGCGCTGAAGGATCCAAAGCATTTGCCAACTCTTGAGCTTGACAGCGGATCTCAGCTCTTCATGAGCAACGCGGCTGTGCAGTTTTTGATGAGCGAGGTCGAGAACGAGTCAAACAATCGTAATCAGGTTGGTGATGAAACTTCAATAAGTCTCAAGAAATCGATAAATTCGCAATTGTTTTAGTGGCTCGAATGGTCATCAACGAAGCTTGCCCCAGCATTGGCACAGAGTTTGTCGTCTGGATCACGTGTCGATCCCAATGCGAAGGTCGTTCTAGGTTCGCTTATCAAACAACTCAACGATTCTCTCAAAAAGTCGGCTTATCTCGCCGGCGACAAGATTTCAGCTGCCGACGTCTCCGTGTGGAGCTTGCTCGCTGTTGATGGCGCTTTGAAAGGCTGGCAAGATATCGACAATGTTCTGAGTTGGTTCAAAAGGATCTCAGAGCTGCCGGAAGCCAAAGAAGCAGTCGAGCTTCTTCCTCTGAAAACTCTCAACTTCGCATCGCTGCAACAAGCGAATCGCTTTGGAGGATTGCACAACGTCGGCGAGTCTGTTAAGCAAAACGGAGCTCACGAAACATCCGAACCAGTTGCCGAAGCTGTCCAACAAGCTGAACTCGATTTGGCGAAGCAAAGCTTTGTGTTTGAAGCGCCTGCCAAGCGCGACGACCCGAAAATCGTTCTGCCAAAGCCCAACGAGCGGAATATTCTCATCACGTCAGCTCTCCCGTACGTCAACAACGTTCCTCATCTTGGAAACATCATCGGTTGTGTTCTGTCAGCTGACATCTTCGCTAGATATTCTCGGCTGTGCGGCTACAACACGCTTTATGTGTCTGGAACTGACGAGTACGGAACGGCGACGGAAACGAAAGCTCTTGCCGAGAACATGACGCCCAAACAGATTTGCGACAAGTACTTCGAGATCCACAATGGGATTTATCGCTGGTTCGGTATCGGCTTTGATTACTTTGGAAGGACGTCGACGCCAGAGCAAACTGAAATAGTGCAAGAGTTCTTCCTGGACCTTCACAAGCAAGGCTTTATCGAGACCCAGGCAGTTGAGCAGCTGCTTTGCCTGAAGTGTGACCGCTTTCTTGCTGATCGATTTGTCGAGGGAACTTGTCCTTATCCAGGCTGTGGCTATGAAGACGCTCGAGGTGATCAGTGTGATGGTTGCGGTAAGCTTATCAATGCGATTGAACTCATCAAGCCAAGATGCAAGGTTTGCAATGAGTCGCCCGTCGTTCGGCAATCGAATCAGCTGTTCATTGATCTCCCTAAAATCGAGCCGAACCTTCGAACATGGATCGACACTGTCGATGGTAACTGGACACACAACGCAAGAGTGATTACTAAAGCTTGGCTGAAAGAAGGTCTCAGGTCGCGTTGCATCACAAGAGACCTCAAGTGGGGAATTCCAGTTCCGTTGAAAGGATTCGAATCGAAGGTTTTCTATGTCTGGTTCGACGCTCCTATCGGCTATGTGTCAATCACGAGTCGATACACGAAGGAGTGGAGGCAATGGTGGCAACCAAAGGCTGAGGCAAAGGTTGAGCTTTTCCAATTCATGGCCAAAGACAATGTTCCGTTTCATTCAGTCATGTTCCCATCAACGCTCCTCGGCATCAACAAAGGCCACACGTTAGTTTCAAGAATTATGGCTACCGAGTATCTCAACTATGAAGACGGTAAATTCAGCAAGAGCCGAGGAATCGGAGTGTTCGGCAACGATGCGCAAGAAACCGGAATCGAAGCCGACGTTTGGAGATTTTACCTCGCTGCTGCTCGTCCCGAAGGTCAAGATTCGAGCTTCAGCTGGAATGACTTAGCTGCGCGCAACAACTCTGAACTGTTAAACAACCTCGGAAACTTTGTGAATCGCGCGCTTGTGTTCTGCGAGAAGAATTTCGACTCTATGGTTGGCAAGGTGTCGCTTAACGAAGATGACTTGAACCTTCTGGCTTTGATTAATCGGGAAGTTCAAGGCTACACGACTTCGATGGAGAAGACGAGGTTCCGTGACGCCATCCGACACTTGCTTGCGATTTCAAGGCAAGGAAATATTTATATGCAAACTGAACAACCGTGGGTGCTGCTGAAAGGAACAGACGAGCAGAAGATCCGAGCTGGGAGCGTCATTAGTTTGACGTGCAACATAGCTTGTCTGCTGGCAACATTACTATTCCCCTTCATGCCTAGCACTTCAAGAAAGTTGTATACGCAGTTGAACGTCTCAGGAGGATTTATCAACGCATCGTAAGTAGTAAACTACAAACATGATTGTCTAGGACTTAACTGTCTTTCTTCTAGTAAGCCACAAATGTCGTTGCTGCTTCCTGATGGTCACAAGATCAACAAACCAGTTCCTCTGTTCACGAAAATTGAACAAGCCACAATCGAGGAGCTGAAGAAGAAATACGGAGGAGTTCAGCAAGCTAAGGATGCAACGAAACCGAAGCAAGAGAAGTCGAAGTTGTTCAACAGCGTTGAGGAAGCAGAGAAGGCTGTGAACGAGCAAGGATTGAAAGTTAGAGATTTAAAGGGAAGCGGAGTAGAGAAGGCAGTTTGGCAGCCAGAGGTCACAATCCTCTTAGAATTGAAGAAACAGCTTGCGAATCTCCAAGCGCAGAAAAGCGGTGCGAGCGATAGCAAAGATATTCAGAAACCAGAAGCGAAACCGGCAGCGGCTTCAGCGGACGATGTGAAAAAGCTCGAAGCTGAAATCGCACAACAGGTAAAGCAACTTTAACTAGTTCTCAACTGTTAACTGACTTTCTGTTCTTCTAGGGTGAGAAAGTTAGATTGCTCAAGACTGGAGGAGCGGACAAAGCAACAGTTCAGCCAGAGGTCGACGTTCTCCTGTCGTTGAAAAGTAAGCTGAGCGCGTTGACTGGAAAACCTGCGGAGCAGCCAAGCAAAAAGAAGAAGAAATAGAGCAATGCGACGAGACGAAAGGAATCTTAACTGTACTTGAATACCGATAATGGCAAATAAAAGGAATAAAGGAATTGTCAGGAAGAAAAACTTTTTGAAATTCCCGCGCTTTGCGAGCTTTCAACCGATTCGGAAGTTTCATTGTTTACAAAATTAAATTTCGTTTTAAAGCGATTTATCTGAGTTTCCATCAATCTACGTTCAACAGAAACACAACAGAAGAAACCAGAGCATCGACGTGCAGTCAATTAGTGCTGTTGTCAAGCGCTAGACAGAGAGGAAACAGTTCAATCCAGTGAAACTCAGCGATGGGGGAGCGCAAAGGCCAAAATCATTATTACCCGCCGGCGTTCTTCTCACAGAACCCGAAGATGATGGCCAAAGGTCTCAATGCATTCCACGGACATCATGCGCTTCGAGAGCGAGGCAAGAAATGGGAAACTGAGAAGATTCTGACCATCCGATTCGAAATGCCCTACAATATTTGGTGTGATGGATGTAAGAACCACATTGGGATGGGCGTGCGTTATAATGCAGAGAAGAAGAAGGTCGGCAATTACTACAGCACGCCGGTCTACCAGTTCAGAATGAAATGCCACCTCTGCGACAATTACTTTGACATCAAGACTGATCCAGCGAATCTCGACTACGAGATCGTCAGCGGCGCTAGAAGACAAGAAAACCGCTGGGATCCTACGCAAAACGAGCAGGTCGTGCCTGAGACCAAAGAGACTCAGCGACGTATGTTCGATGATGCAATGTTTAAGCTGGAACACGGAGCTAAAGATGAGAAGACTGCCTCAGACTCAAAACCAGTGCTATCGAAGCTATACCAACGAAACGATGATGTTTGGAGAGACAACTTTGAGGCGAACTCCAAGCTGAGAGCAGAATTCCGAAAGGCGAAGAAAGAGTTCAAAGCAGCAGAAGAGGCAGACACAAAAGTCTTAAGTCGAGCGAGTCTCACTGGCATTATTAAGCTCCTTCCAGAAACCGAAGAAGACCGTCAACTTGCAACCCTTTTACGACTCAAAGCAAGCAAGTCAGTAGATGAGAAATCACGCGAGCGCATGCTTGAAGTCATGAACAAGCCCGCCCTACCATCATCGACCATCACAAGCTTTGGTGGCGTCCGAAGGGAAAAACTTCTGGCTTCGAAACTGAAACCAACGAGCCTGGGAATTGTCAAAAAGCGTGAGAGCAACGGCCTTGAAGACTCGAGCGATGCGAAGAAAGCAAAGCCTGAAGTTGTATCCACACCTTCTCTCGTTTCTGCTTATTCAAGCTCCGATGAAGAGGAAGCCAAGAAATGTGCAACATGAATATCGAAATTATTTAAAATAAAAATATTGTAAAGCGAAATTCTGACTCATGCTGGGGGCTTATTCACTTTCTCTTTCGCGGATGACGAATTGTCTCGCGACGCCGTTGCAAAACGACGGAGCTCTGCATCCTATTCACAGCTCAACTACTAGAAAACTCATTGCGCAACGGTGATCGAGCGAAGAAAATCAAAGATCGCGACGTTGCCAAGCCCAAGCGACTTCAATGCGTGTAGAGAAAATGAGAGAAGAAAGCTCAACACAGACATGACGGCCGAAGAAATTCAGTTCTTCAGCTCTTGCTCACCATTCCGTGTTGTAAAATTGACGAGAACGGTCGCATTGTCGTCTTTGGTCTCGCGCTATTAACGTCATTCAAACGTGTCAGTCGATTATTCAAATCGGAGCTATGTGATTGGGCAAAGCATCAAGCTAACGTCCACAAAGCTTACACGTCAAAGTGCAACGATCCCAAAGAAATCGGATCATCGAAAGTGCCATAAATTAAATTTGAAGGATCAAATTGATGAGATCAGATCCGTGAAGACGAAAATTAATTCGGGCGATTATAAAGAAATATCTCGTCGAGCCGTTGGAGAAGTTTCGTGTCAGTGAAGTGTGTAAGAGAGACGATCGGAAAAGAAAAGGGAAATAAATAGGTCAGCACAAAAAGAAAGCGCCGTCTTTGCATGATTCGCTTGCCTTTCGATCGTTGCTCGCAGCAAGTGTACAAAATATTATTTACGAGTCGTCGATTGAAGACGGTGCGGATGATGAGGTTGTTTTTGTCCAGAACTTGACGGTTGCGGGCTCGAGTGGCTCCTCGAGATTTTAGAAAGTTCCGTCCATTGATTGACTATTGTTAGTCATTAGATTGGTAATTAACCGCTGCGTACAGTTTGGCGGCGCGGTCGAAGCCCATTTCACGCCTTCTAAAATTCCATCGACCGTTCAATCGCTCGAAGAGAATCTGGTTTGGGCTGATTAGTTTACGTAGTGACCCAATTCCATACGCCAATCAAAAGAAAATTATCAACGAGTTGAGAGAAATAGGCTGGCGACTGGATGGAATTCTCATTCGCTGTAAGCAGTTGAGGGAAAACTTGTTCCATCCGAAGCTTCGATTAGTTGTTCTCCGAGATAAATTCTTGTTCAATTCATTACAAAGTTTCCTAAAAACAGGAAAAAGTCCAAATTCTTTTAGACTCAAACTGAGAGTTTGCTTACGAAAAGTATTGGCTGGATTCGAAAAATTTGGTTTCGAATGTCTGAACAATTTACAAGTTCCATTTCCGACCATTGAAACGAAAACGTTTCCTCGAAGCCAAAGAAATGGGCCGCAAAAATTCGCAGGCGAGCTCAATTTCTCCGGTGACCTTCAAGCGATGAGAGTTTCACAAAACCGGCTTGAGTCGCTCCAGGTTGAACTTTTGTTTTCGCGGGTTTTCACTTGATAATCACCGCCATCAGCACGTGTCGGAAATATCTATCACGGCTCACCGTCATGCTAGAAATATGAAAGCCTCAGAAGCCTCCCTAGAGGCAGCGCACTCATCCAAGTTGTTCTTCGGCAAACAAAAACAATCTCGGCCGTTTCTCTTTCGATTTCAGATTTCGCTTAGCAATTAGAAGAGGCGCTGAATCAGTGCGTAGTAAAAAGAGCAAACAATTGTTTTAAGTGGAAAAGTTTTAATTAATGAAGAGAGCTTTGAGTTTCGCAAAGCTAATGCGGTTGATAAAACATTTGCCAAAGAAATCTCGGTGCCAATGTCTTTCCTCCTTCTTCTTCTAGATCTTTTCGATGGTTAACGGATGGCGGATCAATCGTGAAAATTATCGCCTCGAAAGTGTCGTCGAAACAGAAACGAGAATGAGCACAAACAGTTGCGAGAAACTCTGAAAACAAAAAACGTCGAACGCTTTTGATTGCGCAGAGAAAATTGCGTAAAATTTGTGTGAAAGTTAACTGAAGTTGTCGATAGACTTGCCCCAAAAAAAGTGCCGCGATAACAGCGATGAACCCGCCACAGTGGATTGCTTACGTGGCGCTGATCGTCGTGCAGCTGCTGTCAACAGGTAAGACGACCCACTCAGAAGAAAATTAGTCGAACCAGGTTCCGGTGTCGCCCGATAGTTTGTAACACATTTTATTCTACATCATCTGGTTGCACCGGAATGTCTGAGGCGAACAAGCCTATTGCATCGCGTACGGTTAAATCGAAACATTTATTATTTAACGGTAAAGACAACATCGCGGGCTAGAAGCGAAGCTGAGAGATTCCAAGCCCATGCAAGGCTTTGATAATTAAGTAACAGATCTGTTGCTTCGTCTGTCACTTGACTGTCACACATACGGAACGTACGGAGTTATGGGGTGGGCTTTAGGTAAAAGAGAAACATTCTTGGAAAACAACCGTCAAGTGTGAGTTTTTGACAGTGGTGACATTCAACTCTTGCCGCCTAGATCACACGCTAGTTCATAATATGTATTTGCCATCGATATCCGAAGCTCATCTTGCTTGAAGATTTATTTATGGTAATGGATATTCCTCTTCGGTTGGGCTTGATTTGCTTCGGAGCTACAGCGCGGAGGAAATCGATTGGTGACAGTTTTTGTCAATATTTACCTGCACTGCCTTGAGCGAAACGCTTCTCAGGCCTCGCATGAACCGCAAAGCGAAGCGGAGACGGTGGAAACTTAATGAGAAAGCAAAGAGATCTTTCTGACGAATCATCATCAATCAAATGTTTCTCAAATTTTCAGACACGGAATATCAATTTTACTTCTCGACTCGCCGGTCCATGCTGCCGCGCATCTGCTGCGAGTTAATTGTTGTTTAATTTTGAGAACTTGATGTTCGTTTTTCAGCTTCAATTTCGGAGCCTCACAAAAGAAAGAATCTCAAGAATCCTCGTAATCCTTTTCCATTAAAGAAATTGCTTTGGTTGCGGGGCGGTCCGTTGTGGTGCTCTTGAAACGCAACGATGGTTAAAAAGCAATTCGTCGTGCATTACGTGTGAGCTTCGGGCTGCAGCGTGACTCATCAATCAATGATGAAAGGAAGTCTCGAAACCACAATCTGACCCTTAAGTAATTCAGAACGCAGCTAGCGAACCAACATGCTTCTAAATGATTCTCGCTGTTGATTATGTTGCAATCGACCGATTCCATCGGACGTTGCTGCTAATTGAATGGACTTGCTGATGATTCACGTTACCACCTCACCGTTATGCGATGGTTGATTTGATCGCTTAATGTGCGAGACTGTTATCGAATTAAGTGTTATGCAACGCGGATCCTGGTTGAGTTCGCCGCAGCACGTCGATCGACGATCGAAAAGAATTCGCGTCACGTTGGAAATTTCCAAGTTGCCTCATTTGAATGCCAA
Source organism: Smittia sp. YW1114-2 (assembly GCA_033064975.1). Classification (NCBI taxonomy): domain Eukaryota; kingdom Metazoa; phylum Arthropoda; class Insecta; order Diptera; family Chironomidae; genus Smittia; species Smittia sp. YW1114-2. Next base: position 2,923,011 of record CP093833.1, read on the forward strand.
AGCGAAGAGTCGATGCCGAGCAACAATAGAGCGGCAGAAAAGGTTCCAACAATTATGTTCAAATTTCTCTTTTCTTTCTTTCGTTTGTCTTGCTTCCATTTGGTGTCGATTCAGCTCGTTCGGTCTTCCATTAGCGTTCCGATGAGGTGTGGTGGCACATTTCGCGAGCGCTTGTAACTGCTGAGCTTGATCGCCAGTCTTTGAGCTTCAACCGACACGATGCGGTGGAAGAGCCAGATCTGATCTGGACCGCAGATGAAAATTTAAAAGCAACCGAACGTCGGTCTAAGGTGGAAGACGATCTGGCGAATGCGGACCGTTAAATTTCAGTAGTTCATGCTCGTATTGAGATGCTCGCTGTCTGTAACGAGATTTTAATTCATGAGATTCGATGCGAACCTGAGTTTCCACCTCGATCCAATAAGCTTAAGTGGTAACTTACACAATTGCTTGAGAGAAACCGTTATTGACATTGAAGCTTTCCGCGGATCGCTTGCAAGACAAGTGACAAATCGCTCTGACGACGAATTGTTTAACACAATTCCCTTGACGGGCACTTCATTACACATGAATGAAGACGTCGGACAAAAAGCGACGTCGTAGTTGAGCGATGACTATTGAGTCGGAAATTATTTCACACACGCATTCTTCCCGAAATGGTTTGTTGATTCCAGAGGAGAAGAAGACGCCCATAAAATTAGCATACGGAATAGCTCAGGTTCAAGTCAAAGAACTCTCCGTTGTCGTCGGAAATGGGCAACAAACAATTAGTGACTTGTCGATGGTAAATTTCTATCGAGTAGAACTGGTCAGTTAAACGATTATTGATCTGAAGAATGCGCGGTTGGAGACGGTGGGAGAAGATTGTTATCTGCGGAATCATAATGGCTAGGGATACTGAATAGATCGCCTTCATTAGAGTGAACTCGCTGTGGTCTCTATGGGGAGTGTACTGACTTCCGTCGAGCACGCTTGACAGTTGTTCGGTCGTCATACACGAGCTGATTGCAGAACGTTTGGAGAAGTATTCACATGTCACCTAACATTCAAACCTCCCTGGTAATCTCTCAGATATTTAGAGAATGAAAAATGATCACAATTCAATTGTGATCGCGGTGCTCGCAAAGCCGTTGCGAAGAAAATTAAATGGAAGTTCATTAGAGATGAAAGCTGCGATGTTAATGAACCGTCACACTTGGTGTTCCCTTGCCCACAATCATTTGCTTCGACACGAGCCGATTGATCGAGAAACAAGTCGCGAGGTGACAAAGCGGTTGGGATGCATAGGAACGATTGATGCGATGCGACTGACTGCGCATGCTCCGTGAAAGCTTCGTAGGTGGAAGACGAATAAAACTTTTTGGTCGCGCGAAACAATATTGCAAAGTTTACTTTTGAATTTCTCTCGAAAACTCCCAAAAATGGAAGTGAAAAGTCCAAAGTCTGGCAGCTCTGAAAGCGGCTCAGTGTTTTTTGACCAGAAGACGTTTTCGCCCGATCAAGCGCCGACGAAACTCAACAAACGAAACATCTCCAAAAGCAAGTTGCGAGAGTATCGCGACGCGTTTTCACTTTTCGACAAGGATGGCAACGGCTACTTGACGAAGGAAGAGCTCGGTCATGTCATGCATCAGCTAGGCCAGTGGGCTCGAATGGAAGAACTCCAAGAAATGCTTTGCGAAATTGACACGGACGGCGATGGCAATGTTTCGTTCGAGGAGTTTGTCGAGATTCTCTTGAACATCACAGACTCCGACCAAGACGAATCGGCAGCCCAGGAAGAGCAGGAACTGCGCGATGCGTTCAGAGTGTTTGACAAGCACAACCGCGGCTACATCACAGCAAGTGACTTGCGAGCGGTTCTCCAATGCCTCGGCGAAGACCTGGATGAAGACGAAAGTAAAATGTTAGAAAATGTAAAAGAATTCTATTCAAATCGTTGGATTTTTAGTTGAAGATATGATCAAGGAGGTTGACGTCGATGGCGACGGTCGAATTGACTTTGATGAGTTCGTATACGCTCTCGGCGAGCCGGAAGATTCTCAGGAAGACGACCCGTCTGACGATGAAAGCTTCACTTCCCCAGAACCAACTCCCTTGTGAACACACACCAATTATCCTCAGCACGTATAAAAGACGCCAAACTAACTAACTCGATATCAAACATAATCAAACTTATCAATGGAATTTCAACTTTAAGAATTCTTAATAAACTTCTTGAGCCTCTCGGTGTTAAAAGTCAGTCTGGTCCCCCAAATCGAAGATAATCACATTGCGGTTTTCGCTTTCGACAATCACCAACGTTTCCCCGAAATCTGCCGTGAAATTCCTTGGCCAAAACTTCTCCGACACGCCGGATGCCTTTGACTCTTTTTGTCTTCTCGAATTTCTCTTTGGCTCCTTCCGTGGCAATCGAAAATTAACTTCGGAAGCGCGCTTTAGTGAAGCTCAATTGTGACTGATTAAACACCGAAAGACCTTGAAAGAATTTCGCTTCAAGACTTCCGTTGACTTTCACTCGAGGCTCGAGCTTTGGCAAGAAAAGAGTCTAATTAGATTCAGATGTTTTGATATAAACGTTGGCCCATTGTTCGTGTCGCTAAATCCAAAGCAAAATTATGGAACTGGTTGGAGCTTTTACTTTCCGACTGGTGAAACAATCGAAAGCAATTTCGCGCACACGCCCCGATGGCTTTTCCAGAGTTTCATTGCACCGAAAACACTTCGAATTAGCGATGCGCCTCGCGTTTGCTTCGATTTCGCAATCGGGCATTGTCTAGTGCTAGGCTCTATGATGCACGCATACGAGATGTCGTAACTTCGCATTGTCTTTCTGCTTTGTTGCATCCTTGTCGTAATGTTGTTACAACTCGTCTTTGCTTGGGGAAATTGGGAGATCTATCAGAGCAGACATCAACAGCTTCTCGCTGCGTTACACTTTCGTGAAATCGAAAGATAATCAGCTTGTTGAGTCAATAGCCTTTGTCTCACTCAATCAAGACTCTTCATCGATCTATCAAATCTTTCTTCTCCTAATTTTCGGCATCTCAAGTTAATCGAGCTCTCGACTTATCCAGATCAGCCGCATTACGAGCGAAAACTTTCCAAATAGCTTCAGACCGTTTTGATTATTGTTATTTGCTCGGTTTGACTTGAACCATTGGAGCATGTGTTCAGTGCAAGTTTCACTTTTGCGATGCAAATTGCGGACGTGGCAATGCTGTCTTGTCGACCACTGACAAGTTCATTAGCACTTTGTGGATTAAAAACTTTCAGATCCTTCGGTTGCGTTGGGGAATTCGCTTCGACGCGTGAACCTGATAGATCGAGAGATTGCTGCTCGAAGCGTTTCGTGAGAATTCCGGTCGACTTGTCCGCTGCGATTTTATCGATGCAAGCGAAGGGAAATTTATTCATAGCGAGGCAAGAAGTTTATTAGTGAACACTAAGAGACTCACAAGCGATTCAAGGTTCACAACTTATTTATTGCCTTGGACGAAGTGACGGATCAACCCTTGCCAGTTCTACTATCAGTAAACGTGAACGAGTTTCTTCGGACTCTTTCCTTATAGTTCGTGCAACCAATCAGACTTTTAATCATTCGACGCAAACATTGCTCGGCGCACCTGACACATTTGCTCACGCTTCGAACAATAACGAGCAACGCGAATAATAATTCTTGAGGGAAACTGAATGCAATGCACGATAGGAGACGCGTCGAGAGACAATGGTGCATTCTGAGCTGGTTTCTGAATAATTAGAACGCTTTGAAAAATGAAAGCTGCTCGCGATAAAATCAATTTCGTTTGCACGCGGGAATGATTGGAATGAGAAGCGGGTTTTGGCCCACATTCCAACAATCTGCGACTCTTCATCTTCGAAGTTAATCCTCCCCAAGCGCGGCTAATTATCTGCAAATGGGATCCGCCTTCCATTCATGTTCAAATTCCATCTACCTCCAATTCAATCTTCTGGCGCTGAGTCGTCTCTCCACTTGTTAACCCAATAAGTGGCTGAAGCTCGTACGGTAAAACATGAAGCGAGCGCTCGATTTCGTTGAATTTCTGCACCAGATTTTCATTCAACTGTAACTCGGTTTGAAGTTTTCTCCATTCGCTCAGCGCAACGATGACGATTTTCTTGTAATCGCTTCTCGTTAGCGAAACATAATTCCATGTCACGCTCTTATCATCAATTGGATTATGATAGCGAAGACTTGCGTAAAGTTTGCTACCAGATTGGCTGGTGTCGCTTACGAGACTCGCGAAAAGTTGGTCGAAAAAAGCTGCGATTGGCGAGGAAAGCACAGTTAGCCTCGACTCTGAGGGAACCGTTAGCAAGATATGAGTTGATCGTTGGATATGCGGAGATGAAAAAATCAACCGGCACGCGCTGTCTTCACCTACATTGACCAGTTTTCGTTTCTTCATTCCAGACACGTCATGCCAGGAGCATTACTCCATATCACAAATTTCACCAAAGTCCCAAATTTACGACGCTGGCCATGAAAACATTCAGCCATCGATGGCAGTCAACTTCGAGGAAGAACAACACAGAGAGGAAGATGAGCCTCACCTTCGAGTGGAACGGTCTGCGTCGCCCATTTTAAACGACGGCAGCACAACTGGGAAGCTCAACCACTTTGATTCAAACAATCTCGAGTCTGTTGGACGCTATTACAGCTCGATAAAACCAACGACAACGCTAGACGAAGCTGATGGCCACCGAACGGGAAAAGAACTGATGGACGAGGATTCTTTTTTAGGGGAACGGGGTCGTCGAGCAAAGTCCTCGAGGCCCCCAACCTTGACGCCGAGTTCTGTTACGCCTCAGACGGAACCGACTGCAACCAAGCAGCCGAGTAATCCGCGCCAAAACTCTAACCCCGACATTCAGGACATCATCACAGGAATTGTGAAACTGCTGAACGGAAACGTCAACGTCCATGCGAACAATGGAGGAACGAGACGGCCGAATAACAACCGAATCAACAATCGAGGACCCCCAAGAATATCTGAGGCACAAGTTCCGGGCAACAACAACGACATTCAAGAGCCTAACAAAACTCAGCAGCCACAATCTCCTTACCCATTCGATCGCCCCGAAGGTCCCTTGAGACCTTTCCTGACCGGAGTTCCGCTTCCAGAGCAGATCGTTCCCTCAATGCAGCAAAACTACAATCGACCTGGCTTTGTGTCACAGAATCGACCTCCTTGGAAACGACCAAGACCTCGACCACCAATCAATATCAATCGAAGGCCTGTTCCACCTTACCGGCCGATTCCATCTCTTCCCGAATACAAACCCGAAGAAGAACAATTCGTAAATCAGAACTTGTCTGATGAAAAGCCCGTGAACGAAGCCGACGTTGAAGGCCTCAGCTACGAAGAGCTGCCAGAGGACACGTCACCAATTCCTCCCAGCAAGGACGAGCTAAAAAAGAAGAAAACTGAGAAGAAACCGATTGTGCCCGATCCCATCACGCCAACGCCTTCAGTTGTCACGATAATTCAAACGACGTCGGAGGTGAACATGCTCCAGAAGCTTGATGGATCATTGGAAACTCCCGAAGTTACTGAGAAGCCAAGTGTGACTAGCTTGGAGTCTTCTATCGAAGAAACCATTTCGAATTCCCCAACTGTCGTAGAAACTCCAACGTTACTCAAAATTTCCACGCTCGAAACTCCACCATCGGTCACTCAATCTCAAATAATTTCGACCCCGCTTCCACCAACAACGAGTAATAATCAGCCGCAGTCTCAATTCCATCCACGTCCAGGAATCGTTCTCGACGACCCAGAGTTCAAACCTGGCCAAAAGCACCAGAACACGAGACCGCGACAGCCGACAAGCCCAAATTTGCCTCCCGGCTATGGTGAGATCTTTGACATCACCCTGTCGGCAATCCAAGGGCCAAATGGCAACACAGGCTCGCAGCAAACAGTGAACATCAAGCCCTACGGAACGTACGAGGGTCACGACATAATTCTTTCACCATCAGGAGACCAAGCTTTCGTTTCCATTGACGGCAAACGGTCTTACATTAATCTATTTGGCGACGCAACTGACGCTCCGATCGTGAGCAGCTCGCAAGTTGACATCAAGCCTCAGATTCAGCCGACTGGTGTTCTTGCCCCGGGAATAACTGGAAGCGGTTACGTCGTTGCCGAAACAGAACCGACAGTCAAAAAGCCTCAACGACCAGTTCACCGTCCAAGACTTCCTGCCCAACAGCCGCCAGTTCGAATCGACACGTGCATCGTTGGTGACGACTCGACTTGCGATCAAGCGCAGAACGAGAAGTGCAAAACAGAAAACGGAGTGTCGAGCTGTCATTGTCGACCTGGTAAGGTTCCCATCTTACGATGACTAAGCTTTTGCTAAACCTTTCCATTTCTTAGGTTTCGCAAGACGAAAGCATCGAGATCCATGCAGGAGAATCGTCTCCGTGGTTGTCTCACTTCGCGTAGACAAGATTTACGACCGTCGCGTCAGTTGGGATCGTCAGCTTGCTGAATACACATCGGAGCCTTATCAACAGTTGAGCTACGAAGCGATTCGGGCTGTAAGTTTTAACCATGTGATTTTAAAGCTCTTCGTTTTTAACGAATCAATTACAGATCGATTCCGCTATGTCCATGACGCCGTTCTCGGACGAGTTCATGGAAGCGAAGGTGAATAACATTTACCAAGGCGATCCAGCACAAGGACTTGCCGGAGTCTTCGTCAATCTCACGCTGATGATCGAGGAGAACGGCGAAACGACTCGGCCAGCATTGAAGGGCGACATCCAACGACATTTGCTTGGTGTCATCCACCGCCGCAACAACAACATCGGAAACTCTGCTCTGTATGTCGAGAGCCCGCCGGGTTCCGTATCGAACGTGCAAGATTTGGACGAGTGCCTGTCACAAGATCTTCACGATTGCCATCCTGAAGCGTCTTGCTCGAACATCTGGGGCGGCTTCCGTTGCGAATGTTCTGCAGGCTTCAAGGATCCTTACGCTGATCAACCACATCGAGCGGGCCGCGAGTGTCTCACCTGTTCAGACTCATTCTGTAACAATCGGGGAACGTGCAGCTTTGACTCTAGTGGAAACCACGTGTGCGCTTGCATTGGCACTTACTATGGTGCAACGTGCGAAGTCGACGGAGAAGTCTTAGCTGTCGCAGTTGGAGCGTCGGTTGCTGCCATTATCATCATTATTCTGACACTCATTTGTCTCGTGATGTGGAGGTTCGTTGGCTCAACCAGGTCGATGACAATCAAAGAATTAATTTTTATCCTAAAAATTCCAGTCGCCGATGGCAACGCGAACATAAGAACGCGATGGTTGGCAGTCCAGTTTTCGGTTACATCGGAGGTGGCCAAGTCAAAACGCCTGCGATGGGAGCCGCGCCTTATCAAGTGACCCTGGAAGATCGAATGCGATGGGCTCAGATCGCTGACGTGATGGCACAGGCAAATCATTATGGAGTTGAGCCAGTCGCTGCGACACGTCCGTCGTCGGCGATTTTCCAAGGATACCCGCAGCTGCAAACAATCAGTGGAATGAACACGCTTGGAGCTATGTCGATGGGTGGGATGACGATGCATACAAACGGAACTTTGCCGCCAGTTCCTCTGCCAAGGTTGGTTTGTCTTATCGAACGTTAAGCCTTGTTCTAACTTTACTTAGAAATTACAGGCTTGGCTTGAACCGACCGAGCGGCATGCGAACGTTAGAGAACTCGAGCTCCAGCGAGGAAGAAGACAGAACAGATTTGCTTGGCAGAAACTTCCAAGTTCCTCGACCCAAAAGCCGAAGCAACGCGTCAGTCACGAGTGGAATTTACTACGACGTCGACTACTTGCCGTCGGGCGAGCAGCATTTGTATGGAACAACCAACCAAGGAAGTCACATTCAGATGAGCACGTACACCCCAGGCCGAGCTCCGTCGACCACTTACTATAAGTAGAATAAGACTCTCCGATGTATATAGAAATGACGAACGTACTTTGGAATACTCAGACGACAAAAAATATTTTTGCTTTGCTCTGGATATTCACAATTTCAGATCCTTGAGCCGTCACGAGCTGCTCGATTGAGGAGACTTTAATTGTGAATATTCACAGCCTGTGAATCACAGGATCGCTAACTTCTAAAATTAGATTAAGACTTTCACCTTCAAACGAAGCTTGAACGAGTTGATCACGTCAGTGGCTGATCAGACTAAACTGCTTCGTGTTTCTTGAATCATTTTCTTTATTTGAGTGTAACGTAAACGATCATGAAAATCTAAAACTAAAATAAGCGACTGATACTTAAGAACTATTTATTGAAAATCAAGACATTTTCGTGTTTGCAGAATTCACAAATTGTGCTGCCAAGTTTGAGTGAAAATGAAAAATAAAGAAATGTTAACGATTAAAGATTCTTAAAGTTTTCCCTCTGGCCGTTTCTTCGTCACTTGGCTGTGATAGTGCAGCGCTTCTTCAAAGGCTTTTCTCACAGCCTTGCGGTCTGCAGGTTTTCTCGATTCGACCAGCTTGGACTCGTCGATCTGCTTGTCCTTTCCGAGCAGCTCAAGTTTGCCTGAAGGCAGCCACTGCCACGTTCGCTTGGCGTCGAAGAAGAGAACGAGGAAAACGTCGCCCGTTCGTGTTTTGCGAAGGTCGAGAACGTGTTGTGGAGGACAAGGCAGCGGAACGGAATTGTGAACGAAGCCGTTGGGAATATCTGGATCGATAATGAGAGCAGGATACCAAGGGTAACCACGGCATTTGGCCCAAACCAGCTGAAGCGGACGCAAGCCACTCGGAGACAACGCCGACGGTCGCTCGTTGCTTTCGCTTTCGACGCTTTGTCTCGACTCTGACTCCTTCTCCTCATCCTTCTTTTCACTCGTCGTTGTCGTTTGCGAGTCTTCGTCGATTCGACCCGCCGGATAACTTCCCGAGTCGCTGTTGTTCCCGCTAACGATTTCCGAGTCGCTAACGTCTTCTCCACTCGATCCGTACTCGGAATTAGTGTACGACTCGCTGAAGTCTTCGCAGCTTGTGCACGAGTCGCTGAAGTCGCTTCCGTCAGAGTTCTCAGAATGCGATCCTTGGCCGCGGTACACACGGAAGCTGTCAGGAATTTTCGTGTCGAATCTTGGAGTCTCGAGCGTAATGTTCGTGTTTGGAGGAATCGTTGGTGTCCTAAAATGAAATTGTTCAATTGGCAACTTGTTGATGGTGAGAGCTTTGATAACTTACAGCAAAAGCGACTTCTTCTGTTCGTTTGCAGCCGCTTCCACGTTCTTCCTCGATCCTGGTTTCCTCCCGCGCTTTTTCTTCTCTTCAACTTTCGTTTCGACGTCTTGATCGTCGCGGAGCGAGCTCAGCATCGAATCATCTTTCAGCTGAAGCTCCGGGCGTTTCAAGACGTTTTGTTGTTTTCTCGTGAAGAGAACGGCGGTTCTGAAAGGTTTAGAATGAGTCTCAACCCGACTTACTAACTCGTCACTCACCTTCGATTGACGCCTGGATTCGATGGCGACGTTGTGTTCAACGACGAAGCCTTCAATGGACTCGTTGGCGGTGTTTTCATGTCTTGGGCTTTTCCACCGTCCGACACGCACGAGGCGCTCGACTTTGACTCATCGTCTGATTCATCGCTCAAGACAGATTTCTTCATTTTCGCAATCTCGCTTTTGATCGTTTTGAATTTCTTTGCTTTCGCCAAGTGATGTTTGAGCGTATTCGCTTTGACCAGCAGTGCTTCGAGCTTTCGCAATGCAGACACGGACGGCGGCTCATCAACGATCGCTTTCAGCTCAGCGTCAATGATTTTGATCAAATCCACGTCAGCAATCGGCGCCTCAATCATGCCAGACTTTTCTAGTTCTCGTCTCGCCTGTCTGAAGACTGAGCCTCCTTGTTCCTTCATCTTCAGGCCGACGCGGTGATAGAAAGTGTCCTTCTCGTTGAACAGCAGGCAATTCTTGATCATCAATGTGAAGTCTGCTTCGAGATCGTCAATAGATTCGTATAAACCGCCTTGAATCTTCCCGCGCATCGTTCCGAGATCCATCGGCTTCTTGATTACGTTTGGATAGTCGGGAACCTCACTAACGTCGACGGGTTCGAGGAAGGTCGACGTTGTGTCTTTCGCCACGAGCTGCTCAATGATTTTGAACATCGCAGTGCCCAGAGGATTAACATCGGCCAGCACACATTCCTCGGCAGTTTTAATGAGCATCAGCTTCAACTTCTCTCGCTTTCTCACCAACTCGCAAAGTAGTCGAGCTCGCTCCAGATCTTGGCGCAAGTGCTGCCAATATTTCAGCTGCTTGTAGAGCTCTCGAGCATCGGGCGATCCTTCCAAACCATTGCGAGAGCTTACACCAGCTTGAGCTGTTTGCAATCGCCGGAGCAGTGGAACTCCGTTGCGGTACTGTCGCTTCAAAGTCCAATAGGCAACAAGTCTTTGGATGAACTGCGACTTCTTCTGCATTGTTACAAGGTTAGAGATTTCCTGAACTCGTTCTGACGGGATGGTGGGAATAAGAATAATCGGCGCACTTGATCGTTTCTTCGCCAGCAGTTTTCGTGCCTGCTTCATCTTGTTGCGACACTCCTCGCGTGCTTTCTCATTCTCAATTGGAGATTTTTCCACCCCGAAATTCGTAGGCGTGTGCTGATCGCAAAATGCCATCTTCTGAACCATCATTTGATGGTTGGGATCGTTGGATTTCACCGTGTCCATTCTCATGCACAAGCCAGCGTATTGGGCGCAAGTCACATGAAATGCTGAGTAACAATAGTTCTTGTTGCACTGGATGCATGCGCCAGTTTTCTGCTTGCAGATGTAGCAAACGAGACGCCACCGAGCAGGTGGAATGCAGTCGATGGAGTCGATAGGTTCGAGAAACACTGTGTTGGCAAATCGGACCTCAGGAATCCACAGAGCACAAACGACGTGAGCCCATTCGCCAGTGTCAGTCTGTTTGAAGGCGCCGCCAGAGTTCGGGCAGAGTTTGCACTCAACGGGTTTGCTAGGTGACTGAAGACAACGACGACACAGCCACTGGCCCTCGGGGATGTAAGGTACACCGTAGCAATCTTGATGGACGGCCAAGTTGCACATGTCACAGAAGAGAATAACATTTGTGTTTTGGCATTCGCCGTCCATGCAGATGCAGCAAATCGCGTCCTCATCTACAATAGAAACCGCTTGTCCATTAGAAGCAGCCTGAAAGTATGATTCCTTCTCGAGTCGATCGATGAGCAGCTCAAGAGTGTCGATTGTGATTGGGTTGAGTCCTGCGTCGTCTCTCTTCTCGTTGATTATATCAAGCCACGTCGTGTCCTCTTCATCCACGTCGTACTCCACTTCGCCGTCAAGCTCTTCCGCTGTCTTCTCAATGAATCGAATGTAAGCGTTTGGCTTTGCTGGTGCATCGCAGATGTTGTAATCGTCAATGTTGCTGAACTTGGCTTCGGGTAAAGTAATCTGAGGCTCAGCAGGTGGTTCGATCGATTCAATCTCATAATTGGAATGCGAGGTCATTTTCTCGAAGACCTGAATATCGATGATGGGCAGCTCGTCGTCAATCGGCAAAGGCAACGTCTTTCCATTGAACTTGATGACCAACTTCTGAGAATCATCCAAACTTATTCGATTCTCGACGTTGGGCGAAGATTTCTCAGCTTTCGGCGTATGAAGTCCTTTCTTTTTCTTCTTGGGCGTCGGTCCAATAGGAGTGGATGGCACTGACGGGTCCTTGTCATGATGCTTTAAGTGATATGACAATCCTACGACCTACGACGACCACAAAAATTATTTCCTAAGCCGCTAAATTGAACTCAATGGTTTCTCACCGTTTTATATGATTTGTCGCATGACGGACACAGATGCGGTGGAGGAATGCCCTTGAGGGTCTTGATATATCCGTCTATATCGAAGTCTATCATCTGTAATGCTCAATAAACGCAATCAAATTAGTAACAACAAACTTTCTCGATTTAAAGCTGAGCGTCATTCGCTGATTCAAATTTCTCGAAACCGTTAAACTTTTCTCGCAAAGGGAGTGCAACAACGATTTTATTTATTTGGCAACTCGGAACAAATTCAATGGCTCGCTGTTTCCTCTAAAATTCCCAAGTCAAATCGAAGCGAACGACAGCTCAAACGCTATAATAAGTTGAGATACCGTCCACGGATGCGATGGAGAATGATCGTAAGTTGAATATTCGCAGTTTTCATACAAAAATAGTTGGAATAATTCCATAATTTTGTTTACATTAGATTTGGCGTCGTTGACGAAGATTCCTCTCAAGTCGCTGATACTTGGAACCTTTGAGTCAACACAAGCAACATTCGTAAGAGAGTGAATCATGCTTGGTGTATGCGCTAACGTTAAAACTTTCAGACAATTGGGAATATCGAGGGATTCGCAATTTCGTTTGACGCTAACGAGTTGTCAATAGAAATTCATGTGAAGCTAAGCCACATCAGTAGTGTCGACTTTAAGAACGACGGAAAGTTTGTTCGACTGACCATGAAGCCTAGTGGCGGGAAAAACCTTTCCTCGTTTGTCCCAGAAGGTAAATTGCGACCTAAAAATCTTCGAACGACTTCCAGATCAGAATATTTTTTCTTTCTACCTTTGAGGCTTCAATTACTGTTTCTACAAGAAAGGCGACGAGAGCCGCTTTATACTCAACTTCTGTGATAATCTCGAGGATGACATGAAGAGACAAATCGGGAATTTCTTCAGCAACATTCAGCCGGACATTGAGCAAGGTTGCAGTCCTGGTGAGTAATGTTTTGTCACGATTCATTTCAATTTTAAAACATTCTTCTGCAGCCAAACGATCAAAGCTCGATTGCAATGGATCAGAAAGACCAAAACGTAACTTGCGATCGCGAGTTAAAACGCAATACATCGAGGAAGATAGTGAAGACATGGAAATTAATCAAGCAATCCTGGAGTCATTGCGCGAAGTCGAAAACAATTCGAACAATTCAGTTAAGTCTAAAAAAACCATGAACACGTCAATCACTCCGCCTCGCCATGACTTCGACAACTTCAACGACTTCGAGACTCTCTTCGAGTATCAAGACATCACAGTTCGAATGGAAGACTTCAAGGTAAAAGCTTCAGTTCAACCCGAACCTATAAATCTAATTCTCTCGATTTCAGTGCCTCGACCGTCGTGAGTTGATCACGAACAACGCTCTCGACTTTTTCCTGCAGTACATTCTGAACAATAAGCTGACTGCGGAGCAACGTGAACGAGTTCACATCTTCAGCTCGAACTTCTACTCGATGTACTCAACCGTTGCAAACTTTGCTGGTTGGAAGGAAGACGCTAACAAAGAGTTGACTGCTCAAAAGAAGCGATACGATCGCGTCAAAGCCTTGTTGCCCGCTCACGTCAACATCTTCGATAAAGACTTTCTGATCTTTCCATGCCTGGACAACGAGCACTGGTTTCTAACAGTCGTGTGCTATCCGCTTCTGCCTCAGCTTGCTGCAAATGACGACAACGGTGCAACGAGCGAGGAAACTCGTTCTGAAGGCAAACCTGTCAAATCGCCAATGATCCTTTGCTTCGACTCTGTTCGCGGAAACCCAGCTCGTCGTACCAAAGCAATCCGATTCATTCGGGACTACATTGAGTCAGAGTACAAGGAGAAACACCACGAACAGTTCTACTTCGAGAAGAACAATTTGTTGAGCTGTCACGTTTCGGTGAGTTGCATTTTGTCAAGGTTTTCCACGTCAAAATAATTTGCTAACATTTCCAGAGTCCACAACAGAAAACTGTAACTGACTGCGGTTTGTTTGTGATGGAATTCGTCGAACACTTCCTCTTCAAGAAGCCGATCACTGTGTTCGAGAAGCCCATGGACTGCACCAACTGGTTCGACCCGAAAAGCATCGAAAGCCACGAGAAGCGCAAGGAAGTGGCCAGCGTGATGAAGTCGTTGATCATTGGAAACATTCCATTACCCTCGTTGAGCTTCGAACAAAACCCGAGCACTGAACCAAGAGCAGATAAGATGGACGAGAACAACAATGATGAGAAGAAAAACTGTCACGAAGATGCACAGCAAGAGATGGATAAGACTGACCACGAAACGATGGCAGACGAGATGCCGGCAACGGAATCAAGCGAAATGCCAACAGAGTCTGAGAACGAGATGCAATTAGAGTCAAGTGACATGCCAGCAGAGCCGAGCGAAGCTGCTGTCTTTCCACGAGAGTTAAAAGCCACAGCTGAAGCTCTCGATATCCAAATCGCATCGTCTGGGTCTGAGGATGAACCGATCCTGATCGACGACGATTAATGTGAAACGCAATTGAACATTCAGTCAGTACAAATCTTGTGGAAAATAAGAAAGTTTGTAAAGCCAGAAGCTCGGACTTCAAACCCAACCAGAAATAAATTCTCAATTATATTTTCTTCGTTTATTTTCCTATGTTTTCATTCAAGATTACACTTAACATGTTAATTATTCTTCATCCATTAAATTATTCCTCATTTCAGAAATTCTCGTTCAATTTAATAAATCTCATTTGCCATGTTCGCGCGTGTGGAGCAAAGCATCAAAGTGGTTGAGAAGGAAAGTTATTGTTAAAAGGATCACCATGGCAAGTGAGATATATTGACTTTGCCTGGAGATTTCCGTCTGCGTTATGTAGATTCACAAATCTTGTTCGGGTCGAAGGGCGGCGGCTTCCAAATCATCGAGCCATCCGATTCGAATTAAGGAAAAGATGTGAAATTTATTTACTACTATTATTTCTGTCGAAGATTTTCTCATTCATTTAGTTAATGTACCAAAGTAATTGTTTATGCTTCAATTTGAAAATATCTTTCACACTCTCTGAAATATTTTGTTTCTGTGATCCGAAAGAGTTGATGTTTGTTTAGTCATCGTGGCTTGTTCAACGATTTAATTTGCAATTTGAGAACGACACAAGTTGGATGGAGAGTTGGAATAGCGATTCTTCTGTTTAACGGGATGTTCAGACAAGCCTATCGCTATTTGGTCGCTAAAAGTGGAATTTGTAATCAGTCGAGGTCGTTAAATGAGTTTCAGGAGAGTCGTTAAATAATGCCAAACCGTCCTCACCTTCTCAGATTGCTAATTTGTTCTTGGTTGCTTAAACGAAGCGGCAGCTTGTAATTGTATTTGATAAGCTAAGTTGTGGATCTTGAATCCATACAATCTGTAAAGGAAGTTGTGATGAGCTTGTGATCTTCGTTGTTGTGCAGTTGGACTCACCGTGGAACAAATTGATTCGCTGGTCTCTTCGGACGATATTCGGGATGAACCATAAAGAGCATGTGTGGGAATCCGGTGCCAAAGTAAGCGCCGTCTGTGTGGTGATGGCGAGATGATTTCGGCGTGTAGACATCGATGCATTTCGGACAGTATGACTTGACCATCGCCTCTCCGGGAACGTCGGAAAGACCGAGCGGCAGCATTGGCTGGCTTTCGCAATAGACACGCGGGCAGTGACCGAAGTCGCCGCTTTGATATTTCTCAATCATCTGAGCGATGCCACGATTCGTGAGAATGTAACGAGCATGAATTAATCCATAGAGCATCTCTGCAGCCTGCTCAATAAGATCCGACTGGTTGGGGTTCACATCGATCTCGTCTTCATCGGGCTCGAGGTCCAGAATCATGTCCAAGGCTTGTCGATAGTTTGGCACTTGCTCGTTCAGGCCCGTCAAGTTGAACTTGTCTTGGATGTAATCCTCGTCGACCTCGCAGAAGAACTCGTTGCCCCTCAGCCCGCAGAACCATGATATCCAAGAAACTTCCTCAGAACTGCTCATCTTTCTGAAAGCCAAAGCAAAGGTTGATGAGGAGTGAAAATCGATAAATTGTTAATTAGATCAAAGCTTCTTGCTTGTTGACATTGACACTTTCGTGTAACGAGGACAAGCGACCGAAGCAACTAGCTTGACGCCAACGCTTAAGAATTCTAAGTCAAACAACTGACACTTCTACGCTCACTACGGTCAATCTACTCGCAATTCCCCACAGCCGCGAGAAATGCTCTCGCGAACTTCCTGGATCGCGCTCGGAAACGCGAAAAAAATGGCTCGCACCCACAGCACCGAGATATTCACTAATTACTTGATTGCTTCAAACCTTTACCTTTTGTCGGGTCCACGGAATAACTTGCGATTGGCGGCGCGTTAATGTCTGATCGAACTGATAAAGCGACGGCGATTAAGCACTTTGATTGATAAATAGGGAAACGGTGCGAGACAACCTCGGCGAAGCTCCGATTCTACGACTTTTCGGCAGAAAATTCAGTGAATTAGCGTGCGAAAGCCGTTGCCTTGTTGCCCTTAGACGTTTCAGAGCGCAATGCGGGGGAAATTTACCTTTTAATTCCTTTTGTAGCCACGCTAAATGAAGAGAAAATGAACTGCTGAATTTCGTACGACCGAACAATTGTAGCTGAACGCCCCGACTTGGCCGATGTAGTTGTGAACCCTTCAAGAACCGATTCGGTGTCTCGTGTAGTTGTAGACCCTTCGAGTGTGAACCGTTCCGGGGCTCAAACTACGCAGGTTTACTTTTCAAAACTCGCGTTCACATTAAATTCGCGAGTGACAAATTCGCAATTTCAAAGCAATCGAAGCTGTTCCACTGTGATTAGGCGCATCTGATTGCATTCAGCAGTGTCTACGCTGGTGAAATATATTAAGTAGAGGACGAGCAAACATCAGAAGTGCAAATCACCGCGAGCAAACATGAGTTCCAGACATTATTTTTCTTTTAATACATCGAATGGAGCCGCGCCGCTGGCTGAATCGACTGCCATTGGAATGCCGCTAAGTCCGCAGCAGGAACGGTAAGTTAACCAAACTTCCGAGTATTTTCACAATCGTTTGAAATTCGTTGTTGTGATCCGCAGGAACCAGAAGCGAAAGACTTTATCTCCGTTAGCCAACTCCAGCAAGCAACGGCTGTTGGGATCACCACAAATAGAGTCACAGTAAGTCCGAATTCATCGAACGCCGATCGCAGAACTCAATTTCTTTGTTTACTTTTAGTATCCTGACAAATGCTCAGAGTCGAGGAATAGTTAAGCGTCTGGTGACTTACTACGATGAGTCCCAGAACGAAGCAGAGAAGAACAGACTCGTTTACAACCGAGTCGGAGACTTCCCGTTGGTTCAGTTGAAGAAAACAGAGATCAAGCGCAAGTTGATTCGATCGTCTTCGGTCCGCATCGCCCCACCAAGTAAAACAATAATGAATCGTGATATCCGAGCTGCAATCTTGAGAAGCAATTCCTTCCAACTTGGAGCAAATGTTCCCAAGCTGATGCCGACTAAAATGCGTGCAAAGGAAGACGATGCTCATCAGATTATAACCAACCACGATCCACTACATGAGAGTCCACAAACGGCGAAAAGCGTTCTGGATGCGCTCGAGAAGAATTGTCGCAAACGAATCAACAACGAGGAGCTGACGTTGGATCGCAACAAGAGAATTTGTGCAACGAGTGCACAGCCGGAAGTTGTTGATTCTCCATCGCAAAGAGAGTTCGCCACCATCGTCCAACAGTCGGCGAAGCGAGGACGAGAACAAGTTTCTCCGTTGAAGAATAACGTGAACGACTCGCCCTACGCTCAAATGAGAAAAAGATTGCGGACGAGGAACAACGCTCTGCTTAGTTCGCTTAGCTCTAGTCACTATGCCTTGAAAACATTCAACCCAGCGCCACAACAACAACCGAGCAAGCCTCTTGCCGCTGCAGCTTCCGCTGTCTCTCAATCGAAACCCCAAGATGAAATTGACCGACAAGAAAAGCAATTGAAGGAAGTTTCGATTTCCTCTGACAAGATTCTTCCAGTGGTCGAGCCGCCTCCAAAACCAACACAACCTGAGAAGCGCCTGCATCTCTTCAACGCAAGATTCGATCCAAATAAGCGCCGAGTGTTGGCTGAGGACGACGACGAGCCGAAAATCAATTTCGTCAAGCCGCGCGAGAACTCGCAGCACTCAGATATTGACATTCTTCGACATGTCGAGACGCAAAAGCTGTCAGTTATGTTGTCTGGGTTGAGCGACGGCTTCAAATCGCCAACCGAAGAAGTTCGAAAGGATTTCGTTGATGCACCAGCTTCAGTTTCATTCGGAATATCTTTCACTACAAGCACCACTTCAAGCACAGTCGCTCCAATCGCTTCACCAGTTTCGTCGACGAGTCCTTCTGTGACTGAGTCGAGCTCTTCGAACTTATTGCCAAGTAGCACAGCAGCGACGACTGGAATTGGATTCTCGCTGATACCAAGCGTCGCGACTACTCCCAGCAATTCGTTATTGGTCACAGCCACAACCACAGCAGTTGCATCATCTTCTCCTTCAACAACCTCTGCAGTTAGTTCAGGAGCGATGACAAAGCCATTGGTTGGTTTACAATTCGGATTGTCTTCATCGACCACTTCCGAAGTTCCAAAGCCATCACTTTCAATACCTGCTGGATTGTCTACGAATGCATCGACACTAACTACTACATCGTCGAGTTTAATCGATTCGAACAAGTCGCTGATATCATTCACACCTATAGCGAAACCAAGCGTCGTTGCATCTACTACTTCATCGATGTTTGGAGGATTTGGTCTCACTCAAAGCAAAGAAACGACAACTGGAGGCTTCAGTCTCGGCAGCAACGCTAGCTCGAATGGATTTGGAATTCCCAATGCTTCCACGACGACGCCTGCGACCACAAATGCAGCAACAACGTCACCTCCTTCGTTTGGATTCAACACTCCAGCTACGACTGCTTTTAGCTTTGGTGCCAAACCGGCAGAACCAACTGCGACCACCACTGCGCCTTCATTCGGCTTGGGTGCAATCACTGCTACCCCTTCAATCTCTGGAATCTCAGGCAATCTTGGCAGCACAGTGTCGTTTGTCCAGAAACCTCAAACTACGCCATCGCTTGGAGGATTCAGCTTCAGCAGCTCGCAGCCGTCTTTACCAGCGGAGCCCGCAAAAACAGTCAGTTCTACCTTCAGTTTCAATGCAGCCGGAGCTGCAGCAGCAACAACGGCCAACGCCATGAATTTCGGATCAGGCGGCAACTCGGCATTCGGACAGCAAACAACAACTACGGCATCGAGCAGCATGACATTCGGTCAAATGGCAGCAACAACGACGACGTCAGACAAGCCAGCGTTCGGACAAGCCACGGCACCAATTACAGGACAGAGCGCTGTATTCGGCCAACCTTCAGGATTTTCTGGTTTCAACCAGAAGCCACAGGAAACTCAGCAGTCGAACGGAATGTTTTCCTTCGGTCAAACACCTGTAGCGACAACCGCAGCTACGCCGTCAACGTTTGCATTTGGCGGGTCAAATCAAGCGCCTGTTGCAACGCAATCCTCAGGTGGCTTCAGTTTTGGTCAATCAAATCCAATTCAAGCTACGCCAACAGCACCGGTTGCGTCTAACAGCATTTTCTCCAGGCTCGGAGACAAACAACCTGAAGCAAAATCAGCTTTCAGCTTCGGCGGAAATGCTCAAACACCGCAGCAGATGTCATCACCGTTCGGTGCTTCAAACAATGCTCTAGCTCCAAGTAGTACTCCAATGTTCGGTAGTGGCTCAAACAACTCGACATTCAACAAACCAACGAACAGCGTCTTCGGCAATAGTGTAACGAGTCCAGCAAGCAATGATTTTGGTGGAGCAGCTAAGCCGTTCTCATTTGGATCGAATACCGGCAATCAGCAGCAACAACAGCCATCACAGCCAGCTACCGACATGTTTAGTTTCGGAGGAAATGCAAACACGCTAAGCAACAACTCTGCATCGTCGAATATCTTCGGAGCTTCAAGTCCAACAGGGACGCAGAACCAACAAAATGTCTCAGCTTCCTTCACTTTCAAGCCGTCAACCGGAGCAGTCTCGAACAATTCGTCTGCCAACATTTTCGGACAGGCTAAGCCTCAAATTTCATCTGCAGCAGCACCTCCTGCTTATCAGTTTGGCAACAGTCAAATTGGAAACAACGTGTCAGCTTCGTTCACATTCGGAGGATCAGCAAATGGCGCTCAAAGCTCCCAGCCGCTATCTTCGCAGTCTGCTGGTTTCAACTTTGGTGGACCTCAATCGGCTCCAGCAGTGGGCGGAGGCTTCAACTTCCAGGGAGCTCAGCCGTCTCTAACGCCGCAGCCATCATCGTCTGGTGGGTTGTTTAGCATCGGAACCGGAGGAAATCAGCAGCGCCGACCGATGCGCCAAGCGACACGACGCATGAAGTGATTCACACGTTAAACTGGAATTAAATGAATTATTTTGAACAAGTTATTGGAATACCGAAATCTTCGTGCTTAATTTTTGTTTATATTTCTCTTTCAAATAATCAATAAACACAGTTAAGTTGGAATCTTTGCGATGTAGTTGTATACGCCATGCTGGCGGCCTTCACTTCGCGACCTTCGCCTAATTCACGATGGATTTCGATCTTTCTACAGTCACAAGGCCGAAGGTGTTTCTTTCTCATTGCTTTGCAAAAGCTTAAAGGTAAAATTAGGAATCTTCGTCTCGCGGTCAACCGGATAAATACTTTTTGAGGCTTTTGGGAAGCGGCAATTGGTTGAGCATTGATTTGTCTACTAAGCTTAGAATGACGTCCTTAGAAAGTGATTGAAGCGTGTTGATTCCATAGACCTGCACGATCTTTACTGATTTGGTCGTTCCATAAACATCGACACACACATAAAGCGGTATTTGTCTAAAGGGAATATCGTCTGCTTGCGCTCCTAGGTCGTCGCCATTTACAATAAAATGCATCTCCGCCAGCTCGTTGTCAACTTTCGAGGGAACAAACAACAATCCGATCCGACTGCCGGTATCTGAGGAAACAGTTCATGAAATCCTGAGCATTCAAAGATCAACGGGTGTCACTCACCGGTGGGAAGCATTTCAGACGAGTCTGAAGCTGTGGTAGGGTATAAGAGTGCTCGGTTCACATTTCCGAACGCTGTCCGAAAGCAAGGGTGCTTCGAGTCTCCAATCACATTGCTTTGCGCGCTCTGACGCGGGGCTGATTTCTGGATTGGAAAGATCCAGCTCAAGCCAAGATTGGCAAGGTCTGGTAGCGCGTATTGCGGGAGGTTCTCGTAAATGTTCTCTGGATTGATTTGCGTCAGGCCAATTCGTAGATGTCCACTCCAACCGACCTCCTTGTGGCCGATTTCGATAAGGAACAGCTCGCCGTTCTTCAAAGGCTTTTCACTGAAGCAGAGAGCGTTTGCAAAACTTTGTTTCCTGCAAAAGTCACGAATGATAGGAAAAGTTGACAAGATTCACGTCTGGCTCACCTTAGCGCTCTCGTCTGTCCCTCGCACAGCACTATATTCGATCCATGGCATCTATGGAAAATAAAGATTACGAAATGAATCAAAAAACCTTGCCAAATGATCCGAAATCGAGCGAAATGTTTGTGAAGCAATCGAGCTGCGCATAAAAAGTAGATCAAGCTCTAATTACGTGTGGAAACGCGTCGTTGACGTGCTCGGCATTTTGTCAGGTGCGAGATGAACTTGTTGACGATAATTGAAGCTTAATCGACGAAGGCTAAACTCTCATTGCAGCTCCAACGAAAAACTTGAAAACACAAAACTCTGCTCAGTGTCGCTAAACTTTTGTCCCGCGCGAACTGATTCGAATTTAAAATTAGAAAAGTCGTTAATAATTTTGAAACATTTCAGCGGGAAAAGTTTTGGCGCGAAAAATGTAAACAAATAAAAATTTTCGGGGATTCTTAAATTATACTAAACGCGTCATGTAGATGGAGAATTACTTTAATCAGTTTGTGTTATAAAGTCAAATAAACCAGGAGAAACTGAAGTGCGATCCTGCAGCGACCTGACAAGATGAATATTCCAGACTTCCACTTCCCGTTTCCTCCTTACGATATTCAGCTCGATTTCATGAAAAATTTGTATTCAGTGCTTGAACGAGGGTTAATTGGGATCTTCGAATCACCGACAGGAACAGGAAAGTCGCTATCTTTAATCTGTGGAGTTCTCAGATTCATCGAAGATGAAAGTGTGCGCAGTGTGAACGAACTACAAAGATCAATAGAAAATATTAATATTGAGTTAGTTGCATCAGTTGGAAAGAGCGATGACTGGATTGACGAGCAGTATCAGCTGCTACGAAAGCGCAAGGAGTTGGCTGAAGTCGAGGAAAAGCTAAAGAAAATTCAAGACTACGATCAGAAGATTCAAAACATTCGCCACAAAATAAAGGAGAAGGAAAGAAGAATTGTCTTGAAGGAACCTTCGAAAATACTCGACGACACTACACAAGGTGATGACGAGACTGACGACTTTTTGTTGGCCGAAGAGGATGATGACGAAGAAGACGAAGAGCCGATCGAGGACGAGACTGAAGCTTTTGCACCGTTGCAGATTTTCTTCTGCAGTCGAACTCACTCACAGCTAAGTCAGCTGGTGGGTGAAGTGAAGTCAACGTTATATAGTAAGATCCTTTATTTATAAATCAAGAGCTTGCTCGTTAATCTCATTTATTCTAGGCAAAAGCATTCGATCAGTGTCGCTCGCTTCACGACAGATTTACTGCATCAATAAGTCAGTGAAACAGTTGCGAAACAGCAGCCAAATCAACGAACGATGTCTTGAGCTCCAAAAGTCTCAATCCAAATCTACACAGCGTGACGACGACAAGAATTCGATTAAATCGAAGAGAATCTCGAACAAGTCTTGCCCGTTCTACAAGAAGAATCTCGAAAAGCTGCGAAACCTCTCGATCACTAAAGTCATGGACATCGAAGAGCTCGTGAAAGTCGCCACAGAGGAAAAGTCTTGTCCTTACTACTCGTCACGCGCCGCTGTCAGCGACTCCCAACTCATTTTTGTTCCTTATCAAATTCTCCTCAGCAAAGCGACTCGCGAGCAGTGCGGAATCAAACTCAAAGGCAACATCGTGATTATAGACGAAGCTCATAACTTGATGGACACAATTAGTCAAATCCACACATCCACAATAACTCTTGAACACCTACGAGTCTGCTACAAGCAGCTGATGAATTACAAGCTGAGATACTCGAAGAGATTCGGCGCACGAAATCTTCTCAAGTTCAATCAACTGATTTTCATCACAAAGCAGTTGAAAGAGTTTCTTGAAATCAGCGGAAATACTTTTAAAGCCCTTGAGGCTCACGAAGTTCTCAGCGAAACTGCGATCTATAGCGTAGACTTGATTGACATTCTGAAGTTTTGCGACCAGACGAAGCTCGCGCCGAAAGTTTTCGGCTACTCAAAAATTCACGACAAATTGCAGGCGGACGACAAAGCAAAAGAAGATGCGAAGAAAAACGCAACGAAAGATTTGCTGAGAAAACTGCAAGACAAATCGAAGAAAAGTATCATCGTTGAGACTCAGGAGAATCTCGTTGTTGTCGAGCCACAGCCCAACGTCATCAGAATTCTGCTGCAGTTCCTTGAATGTCTGCTTCAACGCTATAATGGCGGGCGGATCCTTGTCAACGTCGACAATATCACTAAAGAGCCTTCAATGAAGTTCCTGCTGCTTGATCCATCATCACCGTTTGAAGACCTCGTGAAAGACTGTCGTTCGATTGTATTGGCTGGTGGCACGATGAAGCCAACAGAGGAACTAACAGAACAACTTTTCAAGCACTGTCAAGACCGCGTTGAGATTTATTCTTTCGGGCATGTCGTGCCCAAGCATTCCATTCTCCCGATCGCGTTGTCTCACGGGTGCAGTGGAAAAGAATTTCTCTTCACCCACGCCAACAAAAGCAGTGAAATGGTGAGCGATTCAGATCTGAGTAATCTTGTAATGTTAACTTATTGCTTTCAAGGTTCACGAAGCTGCGATCACGATCGCAAACATTTGCAAGATCGTTCCAGGTGGAGTGGTTTGCTTCTTCACGTCCTACGAGAATATGAATTGCTTCAACGATCATCTCAACAAGTCAAAAGTAATTGACGCAATCAAGTTGAAGAAAAATGTCTTCGTGGAGCCGAGAGTCTCGTCGAAGGTTGACAAGGTTCTTGAAGACTACTCGAGATGTGCAAAGCAAAAAAGCTCTTCGTTGAATGGTGCAATCATCTTCAGCGTGATAGGCGGCAAGCTGAGTGAGGGAATGAACTTCTCAGACGATCTAGGGCGCTGTGTTATCATCGTTGGTCTTCCCTTTCCCAACAAAACGAACCCTGAGCTCGTTGAAAAAATGAAATTCATAAGCAAACACTCGAACTCGTCAGCAAGCTCGCAATATTACGAAAACCTTTGCATGAAGGCGGTGAACCAGAGCATCGGCCGAGCGATTCGTCATATCGGAGACTACGCAACTGTTCTCCTATTGGACTCTCGGTACCATCGACAAAACATTTTGCAGAAACTTCCCAATTGGATCAAAGAGAATCTTCTGATTGCCAATAGTTACGGCAAAGTTCACAGTGAAGTGGCAAAGTTTTTCAAGGAAAAATCGAAGATCGAATAAATATAACTTTTCAATTAAGTTTTTGATTACAGTTTAACTTTACAGGACATCAGTTTTGTAAACATTTCTCGGTTTCGGCTTCGGCGGACCTCGCAGTTGTTGCTGAAGCTCAACCAAAGCGATGCTTTTATGGTCGCTGATCTTCTCGAACTTCGCAATCGCCGTAGTCAGGAGAACTTCAACCAGATATGTCTTGTTCTTTGACACGAAGTTGAGCTGTGAATTAAAAGAAGAAATGTTTCGAATGTGCAATCATATGAAGGTCATTGAACTTACATCAACATTCTGCGTCGCTCCAGGTTTGATATTATGCTGAGTAACGAAAAGATCTTTCAGCAGTCTTTCGCAGTCGGGCTTCAGGATCGTGTTCTTGCCGAGAGTCGCGCAACTCTCAGTGACGCTCAGGAAATGGCGACAGAAGTTGACGGTTGACTGCGTCATGTTAACCCACGTATCACCAGTGACCAAGTCTGTCAAGTCGATCCCAGTAGCGATGAGCTCTTTGACGAGAACTCTCAGTGCGCTCTTGGATCCTAGGTTGTAAGGCTGCCAGATCTCTTCGGTTCTTCCGATGTTTTCGATTAAACGGAATCTTGATTCTTCAATCAGTTGCTCTAAAGGACCACGCAGCAGACCTTCCATGTAATATGAGAGGTCCAAGCCGATCTTTGTCAGTTGGGAGCAAGGCTCGCGAACACTTTCAACGACTTTGGCCACAGTTTCCAAACTTGTGCCCTTCGTCAAGTAATGTTTGATGAGTTGCTGAGCGAAATACTGAAGCTCGTCGTTGCTCCACACGACTAGAGCGCTTGTGCAAGCAACTTGCGATTGGAATGCTCTCAGGAACTCGCTGGCAACTTGAGCAAGATCGCAGAAGAAAAGCTCAGACACTGGCAGATTGTTACGACGAGCTTGTCGCTGTGAAGTTCGAATCGCGGTCGTGCAAACTTTTAGGAGAATGCTCGAAGCCTCGCGGCTCTTTTCCATCTCGACAAGAAGCTTCAAAAGCCTTCGCGACGACCGCAGCACCGATTGAAGATCACGGCACTGAGTAGTCGAAAGTTCGTGAAGCAACACGCTTGACAAAATGGTTTTCAAGTTCTTCACTTTGTCACCGATGTCTTCCGAGTTGTAGAACGCCGGATTCTTCTGAATATAATCCTCGCACTTCTGTATCAGCATCAAAGAGTCCTCGAAGTGACGTTGTGCAATCTCTGCTTGAATCTCCTCAGGCGCAGAGTTCAGCCATTCAGGGGCGAGATTCTCGGTCATCATTGACGCTGTTGGACTCAACGTCATGTCGCTCGAGATCGACTGAGTTTCGATGGACGATTTCTGCTTCTGAAGAGTCTTTGGCGGTTGTGGCGCTGGACCTTTCTTCGACTTCGCGCCTGACATCGGCTGGTTGAATTTTATGGAGACTTCGAACTTCTCAATCCATTCGGTCTTGACCGCTGCGTTAATCGTTTGATAGATCTTCGAGCCGTCAGTCGTGATGATGTTGATCGCATTCTTAACGCCAGTGAGTTCTTTTATGTTGATCACCGCGAGCTTCTTCGTTTCGTATTCATTTGTGAACTCGAGTTTCTTGTCATGTTTGATCTTTGCGATGATGAGAATGTCGTTGAACAGGAACAAGTGCGATCGACAAATCGGACGGTAATCGTTTGGATCCAGCTCGATCAACGATCCTTCATGTATAAAGAACTTGTCGTCGAGGCTCTTGGAATATCCAATCAGCGCGTCCTTAATTATTGCAACAGCTTTCTTGTTCTGATCCTGCTCTGAGTCGCCTTCGTCTGGATCGCCGATAACGTTCTTCTGGTCATCTAGAACGGTTTCCTCCCGAATCTGCTCAATCAAACTCCGCTGGTCGACGAGGATGTGGGAGAGTTGATACATTTCTGATTCGAGGTCTGTGGGCGTAAAATAGGAATGAAACACAAGACTTGTGATGCTGGGATTAACTGCTTACGTGATATCTCGCGGGCTGTCTCGATAAACTGGAAATAATGGTCGAAAACCTTGCGCTTCAGCCCCAAACTGATGTCTTCCTTCTCCTTCTGCAACTGCTTCTTGTACTCGCTCAACTCCGATCCGGCGACACGCTCCTTCACCAGCCGCTTCACGTAGTCGTCAGCGTTGAAGGTTTCGTTCGAGAACTCTTGACTTATCGGCATTTTCCTTAATTTTCAGCCACTTTTCCTATCAAAACAAATCTCGCAGTTTTCGCCCTTCGATTTTATTTTTTATTGCGGTGCGAAATCTTTTTGTTAATTCGCGTTATCTCGAGAAGAAGAAAGTTGAAGAACGTCACAGTTAGTTCATTAGTTTCATAAACACAGCGGCCATCAATCAATCACAATGTCAAGCTTCAACGAGGACGAGGAAGAGACTTTTCAAAACTATTCATCAATCTCTAAGCCCAAAATTCTTCTGTTTGGCCTGAGAAGAAGTGGCAAGAGCAGCATCCAGAAGGTTGTCTTCCACAAAATGAGCCCGAATGAGACGCTCTTCCTCGAGAGCACGAACAAGATTATCAAGGACGATATCAACAATTCGAGGTTTGCTCACAAATTCCTTTGCTGGATCTCGATTCCTTCAACTTGTGGCTTGATCTTTGACCTAATCAATCTCATTTCAGCTTCGTGCAATTTCAAATCTGGGACTTTCCCGGTCAAATCGACTTCTTCGACCCTACATTCGACTCGGACATGATATTCGGAGACTGTGGAGCTCTCGTGTTCGTCATCGACGCTCAGGACGATTATCTGGAAGCTTTGACGAAGTTGAATCAAACAATCACGAAAGCTTTCAAGGTGAACCCTCGAATTAAGTTCGAAGTGTTTATTCATAAAGTCGATGGAGTGTCGGACGATTTCAAAATGGAATCACAGCGAGATATTCATCAGCGAGCGACTGACGATCTTCAAGACGCTGGTTTCTGCGACATTCACCTTAGCTTCCACTTGACTTCAATCTACGACCATTCAATCTTCGAGGCTTTCTCCAAGGTCGTCCAGAAACTCATTCCGCAATTGCCAACTCTCGAGAATCTTCTCAACATCCTCATTACCAATTCAGGCATCGAGAAAGCTTTTCTGTTTGACGTCGTGTCGAAAATTTACATCGCAACTGACTGCGCACCGGTAGACATGCAAACTTATGGTGAGCTTTTAGTTTTCGTATGCAACTTCCACCTTCAGTGACAAGTGGAGCGATCAGCTTCTTGGTGAAGCTTGTTTAATGATGAACACATTTCAATCAATTCCAGAGCTTTGTTGTGACATGATCGATGTTGTTATTGATCTTTCGGACATCTACGGACTTTCGTCTGAAGCGAAGGCAACTCAGGAGCAAACCGCCTTCGACAGTCAGAGTTCGAGTTTGATTAAGCTCAACAACAATACCATTTTGTACCTCAAGGAAGTTAATAAGTTCTTGGCTCTCGTGTGCATTTTGCGAGAAGAGAATTTCATTCGACAAGGTGAGTTATCTTAATAACTTGTGTCTTAACACTTGAATGTAACTTCGTTTCCGTTTCCAGGCGTCATCGACTACAATTTTCTGATCTTCCGTGAAGGAATTTCACAAGTTTTCGAGCTCCGCTCGAAGAAGATGGAAGCTGAAGCTGAGGAGGAGGACTATCCACTCTACAGCAGCAGTACACATGAGACATAATGCTCTTTAACGATATCAACGATGC
The DNA here is from genome assembly GCA_033064975.1 of Smittia sp. YW1114-2. Lineage (NCBI taxonomy): Eukaryota > Metazoa > Arthropoda > Insecta > Diptera > Chironomidae > Smittia > Smittia sp. YW1114-2. The sequence continues at coordinate 2,951,236 of CP093833.1, forward strand.
TTGAACTACACATATGTTAACGCTTTTTGTACCCGCGGAAAGTTGGACGAAACGTGTTCGACAGTTTTTCACTCGCGACCAAGCTGATTAAACTTGTCACATGAATTTTAATAAATACTTTTTGTTGATGAAAGTCTGCGCGACCACTTAATCGAGATGTTTTTCCAGCGATGTTGCGAAATTTTCCTGTGACTCAATTACGAAGTGTGAAACTTTTTGCGAAGACAGGAAAGAGTTTTTGTTCTTGTTTGGAAAATGTTATAAAGCAGATCGTTTTGGAATGAAGACCAAGTCATATTACTGAGTTTACAGAGTCAACATGAAATTCCTGGGATTAATTTTACTTGTTCTGATGCACACAGTCCTTATTTGGGCTCAGGACGGAGGGTAAGATCGTGCTTGAAGTGAATTGAATCTCTGTCTAATCTAAAATCGCCCAGTTTCAAGTTTTCGTCTGTCGGATCTGCACAAGCTGCGCCAGCTCAAGCTCCAATCGTTGGTGGTGCTCCTCCACAACAAAGTCCTACACCAGCTGCAGGAGGGACGACACATGACATAGCAGCCTATGCACTTTAAAAGAGTTTGGAATAAACCTTTGCACAACTGTAAAATAAAATATTTTTTTGAATAAATAACGGTGAAATAAAATTTGAATTAGTTCAGCCGACGCGCGTGATTTCGTGAAAAGTCAAATCGCATTTTCCTCATTTGCTCGTTTTCCAGATAAGAATTAAAAATATTTATCGCGTCTCGGTACAAGTGAGTGAAGGTTCTGTGAGAATAAAGTGGAGTGAACATCGAGTATAAGTGAACAAGTGTGTAATTAAGGTAAGGATGCGAACAAAGAGAAAAGCTTTCATGTTTTCCTGAATATCTCAGAAGGATTTTCCCTTTCCTTCGCTTGATTGATCGATAAACGTTGTCTGAGCCTTTTGTTACTGGAAATGCAATCGAGAGTTAATCCAGCGACTAAGATTCGATGATAAATCGTTCGTCTGAAATTCGTTTTGTTTATTCTGCGAAGCGAAAAGGCTTTGAACTCATTTGCATTGAAGACTTCCGTCCCTCGCCTGAACCTTCAGACAACGTGCTCGCGTGGAAAGGAAAATCGATACGAGAAGTTCGCCAAACCCTTTCGACATGACGATGAAGCCAATTATAGTTTTGTTTATATGTTTCTCGTGCATTTAGCAACGAAGAAAGAGCAACTCATGAATCAGCCGTCTAATGAAAGAGAAATGGAAAACTTTCCGGTTTTCACGCACTCACACTGTTGCGAAGATATGAATCACCTGATTCGAGACATTTCCAAAGTTGAGCGCCTCGCCTGATCGTCGTTCGATGTTTCGTCAGTGGAACGGCACCTGCAGATGTTTGTGCAAAAGCATCGTGTCTACGTCCCATAAAATATCTAGTTCAGGCCGTTGCCGTAATCGCATTAAGACGGGAAGTTTGTCGATTGGATTTCCCTTGTTTGCGCATTCTCTGATATAAATTTATGAGTCATCGGGACAGTTTTGGCTTCTACATCAAACGATTTACAGATTGATCAAACGCCAAGCTTTTCATTCATGAAAGAAGCTTCGTCAGACGGGAAACTAAAAGGGAACGTGACGACCCGGACGCTCAATCCGCTCTCTTATCAATTGAACTTCAGACTGCGCTGATAAGTCACGAGTCGGCCGATATTCAAGTCATCGTTCCTAATGATCCGAGCTCGTGTTCGGCGTTGAATATCAGCAGATTCCCGGGCAAATTCCAACTTTCTGTCTGGTGATTCCATTTCGAGTGAATCCGCGACGCGACATTGAACCTTTTTTGATTGAGTTAGTCAAACGAATTAGTGCAGCAGCACAAAGGTCAATCAATAATACCTTGATGATTCAGTGAGTTTCGTATTAACGAAGTTCAACGTAAACAAGTTTGTTGTTTTGTAAATTCTTATCCGCTGCCATTCGAAACCAAAACAAATCCCACATGCTTTCCATGCACATCAAAGCGCGATTCACGGAGCAACAATGTAGCGGTGAACATGTGTGAGCTTGATTACACAACCGACTGTTTATCGGGAAAGCGGCTGAGCTAATCGAGAGGCTCGCGTCGAGAAAAATCACTCATTCTCGAGTGTAGCAATAAGGAAATATCTGCAATTTAGTATCGAACAAAACAACTTTCGTAGTTGGCGACGATTCATTACAAGTTATTGCCAACGCTCACGGAATGTTGTTTGTTTCTCAGCTATGGCGCTTGTTGATTGGACGAATTTAGAAGGCTCGTTCGCTCGCTCGATCGTTTTCCGTCATCACCGCGACGCTTGTTTATATCTCGTCTCGTTGTTCCTCCGCTCGTTGCGAAAGGAACGATAAAAGTCTTTTGCGTTGTAAAAACTCATAGATATCCGATTAGAATATATTCGCACGCATACACAGAGTGAGTGGCACTACTAACCCAGAAAACCTTGAAATTTACGAGAGAGTCGCGCGCAAAACGTAGAAACGTAAAAGATTGATTAGAGGAAGAGGCTTGTCCCGCGAGTAAAATTAGATTTATCGGCGAAGAATGTGATGTGCGAAGTTCGCGGTACGACCGGAATTTAGCGGATTTCCAAGGCTGTGCGATTGTCACCTCACATGATCTGGAAGTAGGACACAGTTTACGGTTCCTCAGATCGTCGTTCAGTCTCAACGACCTGCAGCCTTGAAGTTCTGACTGAGACTATGATGAAGTTAAATTGAACTGAGCTCTGTCATTGACAATCTTGAAATTTTTCGATCGCTCGTCAATGAAACTTTGTCCGCATTCGAGTGGTTTCTGGTTTCATCGGACGATGTGTATCGTACGATGTTTAACTGCTGAATGTAAATTGCTTTCGTGAAATGCAAGCGGCAACTTTCGTTTCACGTCCACTTGAGTCCCTCGTTTAATCACCGAGGCAGCCTTGAAACAGCACTGACCTTCAGCAAGCCTCAACTAATGGAGAGAAACAATAAATATCGTCGACGTGTCAGCAAATGTTATCAACACAAAACATTTGCGAAAACGCGTCATCAAACGCTGCGACGTAATTCGAACGCGGCAGTCATGCAAATCATCTGACTCGCTTCCTTCTCATCACATGAATTGTGGGCTCGGTTATGATAAGCTTCGCTTCCTTGTATGTCAAACGATTCGACTCAAACCGGCTAGTCCGATTTGACTCGCCGGATCACAACAGTGAAACTTCAAGATTGCTGCTCAATCAGGACTTTGTCATGTATGGCAACATGCATCAGTCACTGCTCACTTGTTGCGCAACCGTTCAATTATCGGTGCAGCTGATTGCTTTTGACCTTACGATACACTTTGGTCGTCGCTGTCCACGTGAAATGAGAAACGAGTTAAAATTCCTCCCTACAAATAATTCATTAGCTCAAAGCGAATATCGAATGCCACTGCTTAAAATTGCACCAATTAACTTCTACTAATCAACGCGAACTTTCCACCGTCATTGAAATTCAAATTGTTTTTAAAATGTTGCTTGTTGTTTGATCAACTGCGAGCGATGATGACGCGAATGTGTCAGGTGTGAATTAATCTTCGTTTTCATTCAACAACTGAAACTGTTTTACCTAATTTGCCAAATTGTTACTAATTTGCGTGTAAATCTGATGGAGATTTCCGTTAGCCATCCGCAATTAAAAGCAGCTCAAGTTGCGTCCAAGATTGAATCGATATCAACGAGTTGCCGTGAAGACTAAACACTTAAGGCTCGGCCAAGTAGCTTGCTAAGCCAATAAAGCCTCAGCAGATCTCCGCCGTAACTCGTTCTCCATAGTTTACATCATAGTCGCGCGTCATAGGATCGCGATTGACCCGCTGCCTTTTCTCCCTACTGAACAAGTGGTCCCACCGAATACATAAGCAACCCAACGTCGCATGTTGTTTTCTATCTTTCTCCGACTCGTACTGACAGCAGCGAACACGAGTAAACGAGCGAGGCAACAACAAGAAAAGCAAATAGCTCGGGCTCAGCGTTGAATTGAATTTCAGTTTTACTCAAAAAGCCGGCGAATCAAGACGCAGAAAAAGTCTCAAGATATTTATTTTCCCCTCGAAGGAAACAACGTTCAAGTTGGAAGGCAAAACAAAGTTCAGTTTGAGTCGGAGAAAAGACTGTGGAGCATAGCCAAGCCTCTGGCCGAACACAACAACCAATGAGTGCAGCGAGATCGATGCGATTTCGCAATTACTCGCATTACGTTAAACCTTGAAGCTAAAGAAAAAAGACTTTTTATGGTGAAAGTGAATCGGAGTCCGTAAAAGGTAAAACATTGTCGCGGCAATCAGCGTTCAGCTGTTTGACATTTATTGGATTCACCGCCAGCGGACTTTGCACCGCGCGATGATTACAATTTGTGTTATTTTTGGCACAGATTCAGGCCGCGCTAGTGGAATTTTTCGCGAGAACTTTCTTCTTCTGCCGATCGCGTGATGAAGAAAGCGAAATGTCGTGAAGAACACAACGGCCGACTCGTGGACGTTACACGCTGTCGGCCAAGTTTGGCTTCTCTCGGGTTTCCTGTCGAGCGCTCGGCCTATCGGAAAACTCATCGCGTTCCTTTGCCAACTAACTAAGCCTTGGAAATCGATTGCAATTCTCTTGTAACGTTTCAATTTCTATACAAATTTCCTCACTTTCGACTCGTGAGTAGCGCGTGGAAAGTTTTGTTTGCTGCTCTTCGGTTTGTTTATTCGATTTCTGTTTTCAAAACATCGACGAACTCGCTCTGGACTTTCGATTAGCCAATCGCGACATCCAAGCCCAGACAATATTTTCACTTGAATTTATTGCGATCAATCTTTCGCGACCAAGAAAATGCCAAACGGATTGTCCAACATTTGCCTAGCGATACCGCAGATCTGCGGCGAGAAATATCGCGTGCTGGAAAACAGCTCAACCGTGACGACCAAGCCATCTGAGCAAATTCATTGTAGCAAGATCGAAAACAGTTGAGGCTCAGGGTTGTCGAACCTTTCGCGTTGAAACCACTGACAGCTCGTTCAAGTAAGAGCTTGTGAAACAGCCGATCAGCTTGTATCGGAAGACAAACGTACGATGCGAGACGTCACGAACGAGGCTTCGAAACACAATGAAAGCCTCGTATTGTGTGAGTAGGCAAAAGATTGTGAGCACAGCTGAGTGGCACAAAGAATCGGCGGTTGGTCCAACGTTCACGATCGCGCTTCGGTTAATTAAGTTGGGAAAGAAGAAAACGCGGCAGCGACCTAATAATAATTTGCGATAACGGCTTGGCGTTACCCGATAAACTAGCCCAGAATGATTAGCTAGTTCTCATGAACTTTGTGGCTTCCGTCGATTAGCCTCACGTTCCGATGACGGTTGACCAAGGAAATCTCAAAAACAATTTCAGTTTGAAATCGGACACTCGGCGTTTTGTTTTTGAGAGCATCGCGTGGGTGTCGAAAGACGATTGGTAACGAGTTCGGAATTTTAATGTGTGAGCATACGAATTTTCTTCTTCCTTGGTGATTACTCTGATCGTTGAGCTGCGAGTTCATTCATGAATCGACTTTTCTTCGAAGCTTCCGGCCTGAAAGTCTTCAATCTTTCAACGCAATGAATCACCATAGATGTTCGAGCCAATTACTTTTATGGCCGCTTTGCACTGTTTAACAGCGAGAGCTTCTCATGTAGCGAGTCCTATGCCAAGATCCCCTTGATCTTCTTGACTAATGAGACAATAATTCGAAAATAGACTAAACACGAAACTAGCGGCTTCGATTAACGAATTCTCTCGTCTTTCCTTTGCAGATATCTGAGGCAAAACAACTAAAAAGAAGTTGACACCGCACGCAATCAGCAATCGTAGACACCTTAAAATTTAACTGAGCATCAGACCACAATAAAATCCAACATGCTCAGCATTGCAAACAAAGTGTTTCGCGACTTTAAGGAATTTTACAGTGAAATCAACGCCGCGACGTTAACCGGCGCGATTGATGTGATCGTTGTTGAGCAGCCTGATGGAACTTATCTATGCTCGCCCTTCCACGTGCGCTTTGGAAAGCTTGGCGTGCTCAGGAGTCGTGAGAAGATTGTAAGCGGCAAATCCAATTTCCTGAAAACATTTTCTCAATTTATCTTTTCACTCAGGTCGACATCGAAATAAATGGCGAGCCGGTTGACATTCACATGAAGCTTGGCGACTCAGGCGAAGCTTTCTTCGTCGAGGAATGTCCAGAGAGCGACCTCGAAGTGCTGCCACATCACATGGCCACGTCGCCGATCCCATCAAGCGAGCTCACAAACTTCGAAGACACAATCAGCGTTAACCAAAATGACCTTAAGATTCCTCTTCCCCGTCGCAACTCAGTGGATCTCGGAACGAAAGAGAACTCGGAAGCCGACTCGAGTAGTAAGTTCGAGAATCAAGCGTCGGATTACTCGCACCGGCGGCACACCGACAACGATATGGTGCGTCGTGATCTAACAGCAAACAAACTCGAGTTTACGACGCAAAAACTTCGTCAAGAGTTTCCTGAAGAACAAGACCAGCTCTACGACGAAATCAAGGAGAAATTCAATTTGCGACGTAACGACGAGAGTCAACAGTTCCGCCCGATAACCGAAGATGGTTTGAACGACAGTGATAAGAGCGGTGGCGTTGCAGAGGACGTTGCGAATAAAACCGATTTAAAAGAAAAGTCTGATGATAAGAGTCTAGTCAAGGACGATAAACAAGCAGCAGCGTCGCAACAATCCAAAAAGAAGCGAAGGAAGAAGTCGATGATCAAGAAAAAGAACAGTCAGAGGAAGAACAGCTCGAGCAGCTCAGCTGGCAGCGTCAACTCTGAGCTCGACACGCCCGAAACGTCTCAGGATACCTCGCCGAATACTGAAAATGATGTCACGAAAGATTTGCCATGTGACGAAGAGCCTGTCAAGCAAGAGAGCCGGAGAGAATTAGACATCCATTTCTTTAGCGACGGCGAACTGGGATCAGGACTGAGTCCGCATCAGAGCCGACCATCGACACCAGTTCAATCGGACACAGAGTTTGAAGTGTCGCAGCGTGAGAAGAGCGAGAACGCAATGACAAGTTCAGCAAGCTGGAGATGGGGTGAACCCGTCGTGACGACCGCTGATGATCACCCTGACAACATAAACGCTTCGGAATCGAACAAACGCAATTCAATGTTGAGTGGAATGTTGAGTTTCATGAAGCAGAAGAGGAAGAGCGTTCCCGAAGGTGGACTTTACCTCTCTGATCTTGATCCTGAAACTATGGATCCTGAAGTTGCCGCTCTTTACTTCCCCGAAGCGAGTAAGACCGAAAGCAAGGAAGCGAAGCGCGAGGACGATCGTGAAAGTGGCAACGGAACTAGCCTTCCCCAAAGCCCAACAACCTCAATGGAACTTATCAAGTCTGACTCTGATTTCGATGACAAGCATCAAGCTGACACATCGCTTAACTTCGTCTCGCTGTCTCTCTGTGGCGGAATGGAGAAGGGCGGACCGTCCGACGAAGACTTCGAAGCGAACATTATCCAGTATTCTGACATTTGCCATAATCCCGCTCTCTTCGCGTCGCCCAATCTGGTCGTTCGCTTGAACAACAAATACTACAGCTGGATGACTGCTTGCCCAGTTGTGATGACGCTTCTTGCTTATCAAAAGCCATTGCCGATTGAAGTGTGCGAGAAGCTTCTGATGATCGACGAGATGAAAACCGATCAAAGCAAGGAAAAGGAAGAGCAGCAACAAACAGCTCAGGCTGAGAACAGACGGAGTTGGTTCTCGTGGCGTCGCTCGGGCGGTGGATCAGTTCAAGAGCCGAAGAAGTCTCCATCAGACATCGTTAAGTCAGACAGCGTTGATGGAGTTGCAACTCAAACGTCACCAATTGCATCACCACTTAAGACACCAGTTGAAGCTCTTAAAGACGCTGAAGTGCGAAACGGCTCGCTCAGCTCTGAAGATTCGTTCCAGCAGAAGAACAACGATCTCGCCGAGTTGGGTTTGAACACAGAAAAGTTTAGGAAGACTCTTCGTTTGAGTTCGCAACAGATTGAGATGCTCAACTTGAAGAGCGGAATGAACGAAGTTGAGTTTAGCGTGACAACCGCCTACCAAGGCACGTCGCGCTGCAAATGCTACTTATTCAAGTGGAAGCACAACGACAAAGTGGTCATCTCTGACATTGACGGTACAATCACCAAGTCAGATGTCCTCGGACACATTCTTCCGATGGTGGGCAAAGACTGGGCGCAAATTGGAGTCGCTCAGCTCTTCTCCAAGATTGAGGAAAATGGGTACAAGATGCTTTACCTCTCCGCCAGAGCAATTGGACAATCGAGAGCAACACGCGAATATTTGAGGTCGATTCGTCAAGGAGACGTTCAACTGCCTGACGGTCCATTGCTCTTAAACCCGACCTCGTTGATCTCTGCGTTCCATCGCGAAGTTATCGAAAGAAAGCCGGAGCAGTTCAAGATCGAGTGCTTGAGCGACATCAAGAGTTTGTTCACCGACAAAAATCCATTCTACGCCGGCTACGGCAACCGAATCAACGTAAGTGTGAAAACATCTTTAAGCGTTGCAAGATTAACTTCACATTAATGTTACAGGATGTTTGGGCTTACCGTGCGGTTGGAATTCCAATCATGAGAATCTACACCATCAACCCACGCGGCGAACTGAAGCACGAACTGACACAGACATTCCAATCGACGTAAGTATCTCGTGAAAGCGATTATCTTATCACCAGCTGCCTATCATTTGAATGTGTTGTCTTGTGGTGGTTTGAATGAGTTTTCCCTCGATGCTTTTTGGTGGATGATGAAAGAGTTGAGCGGTGGTCATGTCATAAACATCTCGAGAGATTCAAATTCTTATCAGTTTCTCTTCTTTTTCATTTCTCCTTTTGTTAATGATCGTCACAAATGTTCATCTAAATTCCTTCGCTCGAACAGATATGAGCAACAATCGCTCTCTGTAAACGACATTTTCCCGGCTCTTCCCAAAGAAATGATGCCTGAAAGTTCCGTGCTGATTAAGTTCAGCAACATGCATGAGAAAGACGAAGACGATGACAGCTGCTTCACCGACGATGACGGCTTGCAATTTGGCGAAATGGAATATTAATTTACCTTCGAGTGTGGCTTATCAGCTCTCGTTAGCGTTGTGATGATCTCGGTTAATGTTTTTACTAAGTAGTTAAGTTTACTTCCTCCGTGAGGCTTAAAGCAAAAGACAGGACGGCGGGCTTTGTGACAAATTGACTTCAGGATTAAAGATTTCAGTGATAAAGAAGTCGGGCGAATCAGAAGCGTCCGCAGTGTTTCTCCAATCAACTTGAGAGATCGGATCTTTGAGATATGTATTTGGGAACTTCTCTCGACTCATCAAAGAGAAACGCTGCCCTAGCAATTAAGATTAGAATTAGCTTTTGTTGCCTTAATAAAAGAGGAAATTGTTGTTGATCTTCATTCGTCGAAACGTGTTTGTCTCACTATTGTTTCGATGAGCAATAAAATTTGTTATTTGTCAACTCGACGGTGTCGAATTTTCTCGAAAGTTTTTCTTGGTTTCGTTGTCGCTCCTCGATCGTTTGTAGTTTCTGTTTTTGCACGCTCTCGTTTTCGATGACAGTTGCTTCGCTCGCCGTCCGAATGACCTTGAACACTTAGTCAGAATGAGCTTTCCTCGGCACGATCGTTTCATCTCTCGTCACATTTGTATTGTTCGTTGCATTCTTATTTGTATATCTTCTGTCAACCGCAATAATTTTCCTCTTTCTCCTTTGCAGATATTGCTCCATGACTTACATTGTGGACCAGCTGTTTCCACCGATCATGGTGGAAGACGAAGGTGATTGCATCGAGTACACCTCGTTCAACTACTGGCGCGATCCCGTGTCTGAGCTTGAGTTGCCGGTTTCGCGAGACGCCTCGCCGACTGCTGACACTCCCAACGCGTCGCTGCAGAACGTTCAATCCAAGCCGCTGCCAACAATTCCAGAAAACTGATTGAAGGCGCACGTGGCTTGAGCGGAAACGTCGTTGGAGTCAAGACACGCTGATGCATTTACATACATAACCATTCTACCTAAAGTTATTCCATGCTACATCATCAAAATATAGAATTATCAATCATCATCACGAATAGAATGCTTCGAACGCATTCGTTTTAGGCTTAAGAAGAAAGACAAACGTAGATATTAGCGCCATTGCAAGGATCGCAGTTTGCTAGAAGTTCAGATGTTGGAACAGTGAAGCTTTTCTAAGCCGATGGCTCGAAGCTTTTGCTTTCCGTGTGATTACTTGAAGCTATAACGGTTGAGTGATCGAAGACCTGCATAGGATTCGATCGCGAGTCAAGTTTAGTTGCGTCGTTTAGTTCAAATTTCAGCATTTTGCTATAAAATTATTTTGTGATAATTTTGAGTGAAAGATTTTCCTCAAATGTTTTTACTTACGAAGAGCGCGAGGTTGATTGGGAGGGTGAAGTGATATATTTTTCACGGCGGAATTGAGTAGATGGACTAATGTTAACCACGGAACGGAGTTGTTGCTTTTATAAGAGACGGAGCAGATGAGAAATAAAGTTTTGTGCAACAAAGTTTAGTTCAATTTAGATTTTATTTTCCAGCAAATATAAAACTTGACAATCGTGCGAGCTTTAATCGGAATCATCCATTTCCTCGTCGTCAGACCCATCAGCTTCTTCCTCCTCGTCGTCTGATCCCTCAATGATCTCCATCATTGCGCTGTCCTTATCCTTCTTCGACTTTTTGCTGTTGGCTTGTCTGAGTTTGTCCTTCGCCTTCATTGGCTTTTTCAAAGATTTCTTGTCGCTTTTCGGCATCTGTATTACCTCGAAACCGTTCTCTTTTGTTATGCAGCACTCCACATTAACTCTGAATGTCGCGAGTGGTCTCCCGACCAGTTTAAGGATCTTTGCTTGTTCTGGTGTCAACGTTTGTCCTTTCTCGCAAACTGTGAAGTCGCTATAAAGCTGAACGATTCCTCGATCAAGCTTTGTGGGCATTCCAAGCTTTCGGAGATGTGGTTCGATGGCATGTGAGAATTCAGGCATGGGCCCCTCCGGAAGTTTCACGGTTTCTGTTGCTTTGAAGCCACTGCGCGCGAACTCTTCTGCCGAGTATTCCTTGAACCAGTCAACAACCGTGTCTTTGTCATGCTTCGTAAACAGCAAGCCTCGTTGTCCTTCCATCTTCTCGCAAAGCTCATCATCGATCTCTGCTTGTTTCAATCCAAGTTTCATCACAGAAATCTTGCCGAAGAAGAATCTCGAGTCCTTCCATTCGTTCCTGATATATTTCAACGTATGATTGCGCATGTTGTCGACTGAGAACAGAAACACGTTCGGGTACTGCTCGGCACATGACTGGATGTCTTCAATTACTTTCTGCTTGTTCTCTAAGCCTTTCTTGTTCGTCTTGGTCAGCGAAACTAAAACGAGGGAAGTTGAAACAAATCTGGTGAAGCAAATATCAGTAAACTTACTCTTCTTATCTCTTTTCGACTTCGGCATTGTGTCTCAGTTGATCCTTAACGTGATGTCTGTTGTTGAAGGCCTTTACTATGGTTGAACAGTTCCTGTAACTATTTTAAATCAATTCAAATTAACTTCTGTGAAACACGAGGGAACTTCGAGTTGAGAATTAAGAAACTGAAAAATTTAAAACGCTTTTTGGTTTAAATTCAAAAATGAGTTTACCGTTAAACTTTCCCCTTAAACAGTCAAATACAAAACCAAGTGCAAGTGCAGTTCGTGAAGTTTTATTGCATTAAATAATAAAGAAAATATAGAAGAATCTGTGACGTTGTAAAAATATAAAGGAAAATGTGTTGTTCTTAATACTTCTTCAAGCAAAACAGAAAGCTAGTTTGATTCTCGGTTATATTTCGCGATCGGCTTGTTACAACAGCTTTCGCACGTAAGGAGCAGCAATGCGGTAGATTCCGTAGCCAATCAGCCCGAGTGTTCCGTACTTTACAGTATTCTTGAAGATTCTTGTGCTAAGCGGCGCTTTAGGAATGACGAGAATTTGCGGGATCGCGTCCTGTAATCCTTGCTTTGACCAATTTCTCGTAACACCGGCACAGTGGCCAATGCCTAAAACTCCCACAATGTTGTTCGGATCGGACTTCACTAGGCCGCTTTTTGATGGTGCTTTAGGATTTGAACTCATCATTGCAGCCATTTGAAGGCTGTAGCAGAGATACAAATCTCGCTCGTTAACAAAGACCTCGCCAAACGCTGGGAATTCTCCAGCCATCTCTTTCATCAGCTCTTCCAATAAGTCTTTCTGCTTGCATTGCTCGACCTCCTCCTTGGTAATGTTTTCGTCGAACGACATCAGCTTGAAGACGAGTTTGCAAGTCTGCCATAGCGAAAGGCCTTTAATTGCTCGTTGAAGTGTAACGTTGATCGGCCTGTCGCCGAGATGTATTAGGCAATTATCAATTTTGGCAGCTTCTTTCATTGCTGTTCGGAATTCACCACCTGGTGCCATTCCAAGTTCTTTCGTGAGCTTAGCAGACATGTTAAGCAAGAGGATGTAGAAGATTCCATTGATGTAACCGTTGGACTTGATGACGTTTCTAATCTTTTGCATGTTAATGTCCTTCGCTTCCTCCAACAAGGTTTTCTCGTCGTGTTTCAGGATGTGGACTCGTGAGCTGCACAATTCGACTACAACCGCTCGAGGGCGAACGTTCCTGATAACAAATGCAACATCTTTCTGGGATTCCTCGCTGAAGTGAGCAGTCCCAACGAGGTACACGTTATTACCGTTTGGTGCTTTCAACAATGTCACTGTGTCTGGAAGGTTCTTGTTAAATTCCTCGATCGTCTCGTAAACTTTAAGGTCGGGGAAGCTTTCAGTAGCGACGAGCGGCTGCGGGTTAGCCTGTGAGTCAATATCTATCGTAACATGACCGGATTTCTGCAAATTTGATGCTAGAACAACACTTTCGATGCTATTCGAGGTCATTTCTAGGCTAATCTCTTATCACAAAATAATCTAAAATTAATAAAATAATTTGACACGTCATTACACTCAAATGTTCTCATCAACTCACAGAATCAAGTCTCAGCTCGGACGGTCTTGGGTGCTTGGTTGTGTGATGTTCTGGGAAGGGTTTTCGCTCGTTTTCTATTCCTACGGAAGCCTCAAATCGCTCTGATAGTGAAATTCTTACAACCAAAACAATCTGAAGTTGGCTGCGAGTTCGAAGGAAACTTTTGTGATGTTGATCGTTAAATTAAATCTTGTAAACAGCGCATTTGAGTGCTCAATGGATCTTTATTGGAACTATGAACCTAGAAAATGATAACAGAAGGCTTTATTCAAGTAATCTAGAAAGTATCTACTGATCACTAACACATAATAATGAGCAAGCCAAGTTTGAATTGAATCTTTTTAACGGCTCAGAACTTTTTGAAAATCAGTTGTACTAAACCTTTAATTTGTTCTAAACTCTGAATTTGTTCTAAAACGCTCCATTAAAATCTGGTCGCGTTGAAAATGTCAAACAAGCGAGAAATCCTGTAAAAACTCAGCTAGAATATTCGTAATCCTAACAGTTAAGCTAACAACAACGTTCTGTAAATGTGCAAGGTGAGGTTGGCGTTCTATTTGAGCCGCGAAAGTGATTTTTCGTCGCAATGTTTTTTTGTTGTTGGTTTCATCTTGCGAAAGTGAAAAACGCATGAATTCCGGTTAATTCACCGCCTGTGCTCTTTTACCGTCATCGAATACTCATCTCGTTGAATTTCAGCATTGCGCCATCTACTTTAGTGAAGTTTCGACCAAATGAATTGATTGCAAAACAAGAAATCGAAAATCCAGAGAGCAATTCGGAAAAAAGAGAAAAGTCAGCTAAGGCAGCAGCCGAACAAGAAGAAACACAACTGAACGGCAAACGCTTAGCTTAGTGAAGTGAAAACCATCCGAAAACAGTGAAAACCACATCCATAAGTGAGCAAGAGTGCGAGGGACTAAGGAAACAAGATGGCATACGCGAAGCCAACTGATCTCGACGGGTTCATAGCGCAAATGGGAAAGTCTGATATGCGCATCAAGACTCAGCTCGCCGAGGACTTGGTCAACTACCTCTGCGACTACGAGAACTCCATCATGTGCACGGACCTTGGCCTTCTCGTCGATGCTCTCATGCCATGGCTAACGGGCAGTCACTTTAAGGTGAGCTCCGCAATAAAAACATAGCGCGCGTTGATAAGATAGTGGAGGAATGTTAATTTTATCGATGGAATCGTTCTTTTTAATGCCTAACGACCATCACTAACGAGATATCCGTAAACACACGCGAAAAGACAACGCAAACTTTCGACACTTTCTGAGATCCAGTTCGAGCAACATCGCCTTAATTGCTCGTGGCATTTCATCGGGCTTCGTGAGATTGTTTTCTCTCTACTTCCGCTCGATATCAAGCTTACCCGAAAAATCAGGACAAAGTCGCGTGGACGACAATTCTTCTTTTCCTCGACAATGATTTTTCGAGCTGTTGACACACCCAACCCGAGAGTTCCGAAACGTAAATTGCAATTTATGATCGCTCTCGTTGTCTAAAGCATGGAACAAATGCTTTAATTCACATGGAGCTCTCGTCTTCGACCATTAGCCGCAACGTAAAACTTCATTTCGCGGCTCGCTAACGTAGAAGGAGAAAAAATAACAAACGGCTCGAATTCATCGATCGAGTGACTCACGATGGAACTCTAAAAGGCTGTTGCTTCATCTCGAGCATTTCTTTTATGTACTTTCGCCGATGCTTCTTTGTCGCTCGTCTGGAGTGCAAGAAAGTGATTCTATAAATAGTCTGCACGCATAAAGAACATCGCTAAACGGTGTGCCAAGAAGCTAAATTTAAACTCGCTCAAGCTCCGAACCGCTAGAACTAGAATTCGTTCCTTAAACTAGATTCCCATGTTCCATCGACTGTTGACATTTTTCGCGGATGATAAATTTTGTTTTCGAGCTCAATACGAACAAACGCAACATAAAAAGTTACGCGAGAAGCAAGAAGAAGCGTTGAGCCGCCAAGCCGCGGTGTGAGTGGATTTGCATGATTCGCACGAACACAGCGAGCGGCAGTCATTGAATGGCATCAAGTGCGATTGCGGAAAGTGACCTTAAGAGATGACATCACCGCCGATAGATTCCGTTTGATCTTAACGCTGCTTTTGACTTGCTTGTAATCGCCCATTCGGTGATGGATGGCTCGTCTCTCCTTCTATCTCGCATGTGATAATTACGAACGTCTTGGCTGTGTCATGTCGCTCGAGCCACGAAAGTCTTAATTCAGTTAACTAATTAAATTATTGTTCAGTCGAAGTTTGACAAACGACCACATTCATGAATAAAACTTTTTGTTTCGAAGCGCTCTGATGAAAACGAAAGTCAATCATCTTTCATAAGAAATCTTCCCAATCGGTCAGTGCGTCTACGACGAACAATATTGCTTGCCGCTAAACGTGGGAGATTCTCTCTTGTTGTCGTCGCTTCCACTTCTAAAAACGATCCTATGACAATTGTCTGAATTGAATTTATGACACAATTTCAAGATACAAGTGACGACCACAGCACGAGCTACAATGTTACGAGATAGACTGAAAGAAATTTAAAATAAATCAGGCTTTATTAATATCTCGAACTCTGCTTTCAAGCCTTGGAGACTCGAGTGAGTGTGACGTAACTGCCGATTGATACTCCAAAGTCGCCACTACTCAACCGCGGCTCGCAGTCCCCGTGGGTTGAAGATATAATTCCATAACAGAATTTCGGTGAAGCTGTCTCCAGTTTTCCGTCAAACTTCGTTCAGCTCGCATCTCTCTAAACCGACAGAAGTTTCTAATTTCAAACTGCAAACATCGGAGATCAGTCAACCAAACCCGACGAGTTTATTAAGTAAACTTCGTCTCTCTTGCCTCCTATTATTTACATACAATATTTTCATTCTCCGGCTTGTCGCGCAGATGACGTCATGTGAATTTTCGAAGGCCACGTTCTTGAATGACGAAAGCTAATCCGTTTTGGTTTGTTCGCAGATCGCTCAGCGCGCACTTGAAGCATTCACAGAGCTTGTGCAGCGATTGGGCCAGGATTTCAACGCATACACATCCAACATCCTACCTCACGTTGTCGATCGATTGGGTGACAGTCGTGACACAGTGCGAGAGAAAGCTCAACTGCTGCTGCAAAAGTTAATTGACTGCAAAGTAATTGGGGCACAAAATTTGTTAGACAAGCTCACTGGATGCTTCAAGCACAAGAACGCGAAAATTCGCGAGGAATATCTACAGACCATTGTAAATACGTTGAACGAGTAAGTTAGCTCATCGACGCCGCGACAGACGAAAAGTTACTCAACCATCTGTTCATATTTTTAGGTACGGAACTCAACAAGTCGTAGTCAAAGCATTTATTTCACCAATTGTCGGACTTCTCGGAGATCCAACAGTGACAGTCCGCGATGCCGCATTTCAAACACTAATTGAGATCTACAAGCACGTCGGCGATCGATTGCTCCAAGATCTGAGAAAGAAAGAAATTCCCCCACAGAAGCTTGCGATCCTCGAGCAAAAGTTTGAAGAGGTCAAGAGAGATGGCTTGCTTATGCCAACGGCTCTCAACAACGTAGCATCGAACTATGACGAGCCTGATGCAACAGCTTTAGGACCTCCAGCGAGACCAACAAAACTAGTTAAGCGAACGATGTCAGCGACGGCATCAGCGAGAAAGCCAGGCGTTGGCGACACGCCGACGAGTGCGGGCAGCGGCGACAACATGTCAGCCCAAGCCGGATCTGTGTCACAAGAAGTCTTCGAAGCGGCATTTGAAGTGGTTCCTCAACTCACGGTGTTCGGCCAGCGAGACATAGACGACCTCATGAAGACAATTAACGGAATTATTGGTGATAAGAATATGGACTGGGAGAAGCGAGTGGATGCGCTGAAAAAGCTGCGTTCGCTGCTTATGCTTAACGCCCAAACCAACCCGAACTTTCCTCAGCAACTCAAGGACTTATCGATTGCATTCCTCGACATTCTCAAAGAGCTCCGTTCGCAAGTGATTCGCGAAGCCTGCATAACGCTTGCGTACATGTCGAAAGTTCTGCGCAATAAGCTAGACCAGTTTATCGCCTACATTTTCCCAGAGATGATCAACTTGATTCAGAACTCGGCCAAGGTCATCTCGAGCGCCGGAACCTTGGCCTTGAAATATGTGATTCGGTACACACACGTTCCCAAGCTTCTGCCGATTATGACAACGAATCTCATGCAGTCCAAGTCGAAAGACATTCGTTCAGCCCTTTGCGAGCTGCTCATCATGATCTTCGAGGAGTGGCCGACCAAAGCATTGGAGAAGCATCAACTGCTCCTGCGAGATGCAGTCAAGAAGGGCATCACAGATGCTGACGCAGAAGCTCGAAGACACAGTCGCAGGTGTGTAAAGATGCGAGCGTGAATTGCGCAGCTGCTTTCATTTTCCTTCACTTCAAGGTCATACTGGGCTTTTCGAAAGCATTTCCCGGACTTGGCAGATCAACTCTACGGATCGCTCGACATTTCCACGCAGAGACAGGTTGAGAAGGAGCGCGACGCTGGTTCAAATGGTACAAACTCGATGAGTGCTAGTCTCCGTGGCAGTAATTCAAGTCTTAACTCTATGCCTGGTGCCGTTTATAGTATGTGTTCGTCATTTTACTTACTTTGAATATCGGGAAAGGAATTGAGTGGGAGATATCGAGAATTGATTATCGCCTCGTGCGATGATCTCACCGTCTCGACGTGTAAACTTGAATTGTCTTTTCGGAATGTAGATTCGCCAAGCCGAAATCAAAGTTTGTCTAACATGAAAGTCTAATCGGTGCCGGCGACAAACTTTGTTTTCCGCTTTAAAAATTCCTTTTCAACATTTCATATCAATCGAATCCCTCCTAATAATTCCCTCTCATCTAATCAAACATGAACCTCTAGAAAGGAGACAATCATCTGGACTTCGCAGCCCAGCAACTGCCCAACCAGGTAGCGAGCCTCACTTACTTAATCTTAGTGTTGACCTTGAATAATTCCGATGAGCAGAAGAACTAACAATTTAACTTGAAATAAAAACTTTTTCACGCTCACGTTTGGACGCAAATTAACTAAAGCAGTTGTTTGTAACTCGGTCGGTTCGCCCAGCGTGAGCACCGAGAACTTGTCGCGTTTCTCGCGACAGCCGTCGTTGCCTCGCTCCTATCGAAATCGTAGCGGTATCCCAGTAGCGCATCGGGAGCTTCCTAAAGGTTGGCTCGATGGAAGAGAAATTTGGTTTTGTGTTGCTTTTGTGTTTCGAGATGTTTTGAAGATTAAAACTAATCATAGAAACCTTGCTTTTGTCCCGAAATCTAGCGAGTAACTTTAGAAGCGTCTCAGCAGTAGATGCAAATGCAGTACAGCGAGCCAAGGCCAGAGCCCAATACGCGAACATGTCGAGGCTGAAGATGGCCGCCGGCCCTGCGTCAGTACGTAAGTATCGCATTTAAGCTTCGAGCGAGCATTAACTTGTAACCTTCATCCTTCATTTCTAATCTCATGCAATCTCATCCTCTTCTCATTGCATGATCTGCTTCACACTAACGATAACAGAAGGACAATACGCCCAGCAAGGTACTTAAAGCTTCAACACTATCTCTCCTTTCGCTTACGATTGCAATTCGAGAGATTTAACATTCCAGAAATTTAATTCTTCATCTTTGACATGTTATTATAGCCCGCGTTAAAAAAGTAGCATCCGTGAATGCAACACCATCACAAGCGTCACCTGAGCGACAAGTTCGATCGCGTCAGGCTGGCGTTTCACAATCACAACGTAAGACAAGCGATACAATTACGAGTCATCGCTAAGCAACGATTGTTTTTCTTGTAGCTTCTTCTCGCAGCACTTCTCCTTCTTCTCGACTTCACCACTACTCACCCGGCTACTCTGCCTACCGACAAACAGGAGCTGTTCCGAAGAAAACAACAGGCATTCCCAGGTCACTTGCTAATTCCCGTGAGACGAGTCCATCGCGCAGTGGATCGCAGTTCAACTCACTGAACCGCAGACAAATTTACAACACAAACAGTCCGCGAAGGGCCGAGCGACCGCCGCTCAACCCTGGCCGGCAATATTCAGCACAAAAGATTCTACAGCAAAGTCGAGACGCCGAAGCTGCGCTAACCGATGCATTGTCACCAGATGAGCAAGATTTCCAAAACGATCTGGCTCGACTCACGCTTAATCGAAAGGTTTCGCGTGAGGAATCAGACGATGGTAGCGAAGCGTCGTCAGTGTGCTCCGAGAGATCGTTCGATTCCTATCGACGCGGCAACGATTCGTACTCATGGAACGGGTCAAGGTCGCGGCTCGACGGATCAGCCAAGTTCATTGATGATATTGACACCATCATTCAATACTGCGCATCTTCGCATTGGAGCGAGCGCAAGGACGGACTGACGAACCTCACACAATATTTGTCAGACGAGAAGTTGCTGACGCCGCATCAACTTCAATGCATCCTCGACCTTTTCCGCAAGATGTTCATGGATCCACACGTCAAAGTCTACTCGCTGTTTCTGGACACCGTCAACGAGCTCATCATCGCATACTCGCAAGACCTTCATGACTGGATCTTCATTCTTCTCACGAGACTCTTCAACAAGCTCGGGACAGATCTGTTGGGATCAATGAACGGAAAGATATGGAAGACGCTAACGCTCGTCCACGAGTATTTCCCAGCTGATCTTCAGATGCACAGCGTGTTCAAGATTCTCACCGACTCAACTCAGACGCCGAACGTAAAAACGAAGCATGCAAGCGTGAAATTCTTGACAACTCTAACGCAAACGTATTGCACTAACGAGCAGTTCCCGATGGCGTCGCCAGCAGAACGTGCCATCTCTAAAATTCTGTTGTACGCTTCCGATCAAAAGAGTATGGAGCTGAAACAGCAAGCCAAACACTGCATCATTGCGCTGTATAATTGGAATCCAGCGAGCGTAAGTCAAAGGAAATAGTTTGAGGAACTTAAATTGAAGTTATTGATTCATTTCAGATGACAATGATCTTGGCAAATCTGCCAAAACAGTATCAAGATGCCGCAAAGAGCTACATTCAGCAGACACCTCGAAGTAATGTTTCTGGAACGAACAGTCCTTCTTCTCCACTCTCGAGCTCGAGCCCGAAGCCGCTGTTGAGCCCACAGCAGTTTGGGCAATTCAACAGTC
Source organism: Smittia sp. YW1114-2 (assembly GCA_033064975.1). Classification (NCBI taxonomy): domain Eukaryota; kingdom Metazoa; phylum Arthropoda; class Insecta; order Diptera; family Chironomidae; genus Smittia; species Smittia sp. YW1114-2. Next base: position 2,971,538 of record CP093833.1, read on the forward strand.
TGCAACATCACATTTCTAGTGAGTTGTTCAACGGAATTCACAGTCTCTGATATTAAAAATGTTGATTTTCTAGGTCCCCGTTCACGTCAAACCAGCGTCGAAGTCGATCACGCGATAAGCCACGAAGAAGTTTACAAAAACTTGAGAAAGACCACTGCGGAAATCCAGAACTACAGCTTCGAAAGCAAGCTGGATCGCGATGCCAACAGCAAAGACTCCGGGATAAGCCAAATGGGAGAAAATCACATGCTCCACGCACCTGCGAACGGTTTCAACAACGGTCACATTGGGTGAGTTGCTGCGAGATTCCATGGGCGTCAACATTGCTAAGTTCGATTTGCAGATTGCACGATAAAGATGACTCAGTCAACGGGTCGAAGACGCAGTCATCAGCTACGACAGAGTCCAACACTCCCGAGAACACGATTCGCTTAGAAAACTTAGGGCAGAAAGTCAACGCCAGCTACACAATTGAAAACAATGAAGTTGTTCTTGAAAGTAAGATCTTTCATCTATTGTCAAGCTAAAATTCTAATCGAAAATCAATTTTTCAGGAGGCGTCAGAGAGAGCGAAGTGATCAAACAAGCCATTGCATTAGCTCAATCAGACAACTACGATCCCGAGTACATGGTACAAGTCTTGGTAAATCTAATGCTTTGCATCAAGCATGGGAACTGTGAGCTGCCCATCAAGAGTTTCAAGTGAGTTCGACTGAGTTTGGCTGCTTGAATTCCACTCACATTCTGTTTTAGACAATTGATGATCACATTGCTGAAGATGATTGAGTCGCAGAACCACACGGTGATGGTTGCCGCTCTTCAGACGTTGTCCAAGATCATCCGAGGCCCTTCAATGCGACCGTGTTGGACAAATTTCCTCGAATTGATTCTCCTAAAGATTATCGATTCCTACAAAGCTGGCAAAGAAGTAAGTTCATCCATCTGATGCTTAAGCCGTCACTAACCGAAAATCCCACTACAGGTTCAGCGAGAAATCGATCTGATAATTACAAAGATGTCCGCGGTTCTTCCCGTTGACGCGTCGATCAACATTCTTAATCCAGTAATCGCCACGGGCGAGTTTCCAAACAATTTGTGTGCTCTCAAAATCCTGCGTGACTTGGCTGACCAGCAAGGCAAAGAATTCAACGATAATCATCTCGTGACGTTAATGCCAAATATAGCAAGGGTAAGTTGGCTGTTGTTCAGCCCACTCAGGGTTATCGCTCACGTCTAATTCTCTTTCCAGCTTGCTGATGTTGAAGAGTCGATGGTCCGCAAGGCAGCAGTCTTCTGTATTGTTAAGCTTTACTTCGTGATGGGTGAGGAGAAGGTCAAACCTCATTTCGCACTTTTAAATGCAAGCAAAGTTAGGTGAGTTTCCTTTCATGTTTTCCTTATTAAAACTGCTACAAACGTCTCTCTCTCTTCCAGACTATTGAATGTGTACATCAGTAAGAACCAAGGAAAGGGATCGTCATCGTCATCATGATCAAATAGATATCATTACTTCCAGAATTGATTACTGAAGTCGACGCGAAAATTGGCGAAAAAGCTTCGCAAGCTTAAGAAAAAGAAATTCACCGCGATTCCCGAATGAAGAGTTGGGCTCAACCTTGGCTGATGTTTTACTTGTTTTTCAACTTTGGTGTAGTCGCGTCGTTCATCCACTGTCACAAAATCCCTCGCCCCAATTCTTTGCAGTTAGTTGAAACGGCTCCTTTTAAAATATTTCCTTAAGCTTAGGCGATAAATTCATTAACAGCAAACGAGAGAAAGAAAATTATTGAATGTTTCTCAATGTAGAATATGTTTTGAGGAATTAAAAATCTGTTAACAAGCACCGTTCAAGCACTCGCTCGGTGTTCATCGTCATTTCACGCTGTTTCTATTTAATTCTCGATTATTAACGAACAAATTTCCTGCTTTTATGAACCATTCGCTTTAACCTTATTACACCACGTACGCAAATTATTTTTCATTGAAAAGAAAGAACATTTTAATAAAAGATCAGAATTAAAAGATATTGACGACAATCACGGAGTTTGAAAGATTATTTCGACGAGTGAGCAGAGTCCTGAAGTACGATTTGTGGGTGGAGAGACGTCGAACGTATTGACCATGCTTTGCCAGCTTGAATATTTGGCTGAGAAGAGTCGTTGGATCTAAATTGGCTGCAGACCGCGGTGTTTTCAACCTGACGAGTTAGTGTAAACTTCCGCTAGAAAGTTGCTTTGTTTTTCAGTTGGGCATTTGTTAACAAGCAACAGTCACAGATTTTAGTGAATTTCATAAATTTTCTTTCCAACATTTGAACATTCACGAGCGATTGGTACCGTGTGACAAATAATATGACAGCAAACTAGGCGATAAATAAACTCGTAGGTTCTTCGGAAGAGCTTCTTGCAAGAACAGTTGGAACTTTAATTAGAAAGAAGCTCTTAAGTGTCTCCATCGGATAGAGAAATCATCAACATGATCCGAAAAAAAGGGAATCGTTCGATCAAATTTTGCGAGAACAAAATGATGAAAACAGACAGAAAGAACGAGAAATCGAACCCTGCAATCGAAGTACTGATATATCTAACTAAGATATCTTCTATCTGACTAAGATGTCTAACTATTTTGGCGTTTGCCATTGAGTTATTGTTGCTACTTTGGTTAATTTTTGCCAAGTTTTCCCAGACTTTAATGAACTGGGTTCCTTGAAAGACTCCCAGACTCTGGAGCTTCGTCTGTTGGTTGAAGATATCGTCAGCTAGAATCACGTGACTGTTATCAAACCCTGGCAACCTCATATGAGCTGATTATAATCCTACTCTGCATAGCTTCTATGTCGCTGGTAAAAGAGCACAAACATGACGAAACAGTCGAACTCAATAAATCAAGCCGCAATAATAAAAACAATTGAGAATTTATCGTGAATTTGCTCGACAAACTGATGGAATTTATTTTAATCCGCTCGCAGTTTATTTTGGCCGAATATGAAAAATGGTTTGTTACAATGAACATGGATAATGCAATGAGATTACCACATAAATAGATTCACGGATGAATTGCGCGGGCGATAAATTTCCGCTTTTATGCGACGTGAACAATGGAAGATAATTCAGTAATTATTGATTGTAAATTTTATTATCTCCTCGCACCACGCACTCGATTGCGTTCGAAAAATCTTCGTCAAGCATAAATCACGCGACAGATTTTCCCTCCCGCGATTTCTGTTCCCAACAATGTCGGGCAAATTTCCCAATTTGACGTGTAATTAATGCTTAATTTGTAATCAAATTAGCTGCGAGAGAACATCAAGTCGAAGATGAGGTGGAGAGCGATGCACAAACGTCGGAGACTTGCTGAGTAATCGCAGATAATTGAGAAATCTTCACTGTAAACGAGTTTTCCTTTCAAGCAATCACGCGCACTCGCTGGCAAATTAATAGCAAGTTGCGTGTAAAAAGCCAGCCACGTGTCAGAACACAAGCAGCGGCGCTGTCTGAATGCGTCGCTGCTAATCCTATTTTTATTGCATGACGATCGTTTGATGTCTTCATTGCTTTCGAACCTTCAACTCTTCATTGCCATGGCGAAACTTACAGTCTGAGCATCCAGAAGGCGAAGGAACTTCGAATGAAAGTGAAGATTGCTTTACGCTTTCGCTTTTTTCGGAGACAATTTCAAGGACAGCAAAAGTTTCTCTCGTTTCTCATGCTCAGCACAAAGCGAACGAAAGAAATAAGTTGATGGAATCCTCGAGAAGTTTCCCCACTTCAGGTGACGAAAATAACATTTTCGACGAACGAGATGACATCGAGTCCTGAGGATTATGGAAATTTCTCGCTTCGAGAGCGAGTCATTTTGATGTTGTGGTGCGAGAAGCGAGGGTGGGCACCTCCGGAATGCTTAACAAAACGCACACACAAGATGGAACAGGGAGCTGGATTCAATCATGCGCAAATAAAAGTAGAAGCATTATGTAACGTGAGGGATGAAAAAGAAGTCGTTGCCGAGCCGCCTCGAACACAAAAAAGTCTCACCAAAAATCAATGGATGAAAGGCGAAATTCCTACAGCGCTTGTTTCGGGATTATCAAAATGAAGAAGAGTGCGAGAGAATGGAAGGAGCTGAGCCTACACACGGAATATCAAAAAGGTGAATCGCCAAGTAGGGCTTCTGTTTCATCTTCAAGCTGCGAGTTTGGGGTTTCTCTGTTTTCCAGTATGGGAGTCATGATCATAGTTTCTATGAACCGACCCCAGTCCCAGTCGGTACTCAAATTGACGAACCCTGCAGCCCGAGGAAATTACAGCATGTTCTCCTCCTCAAGGCTGATGCTACCTGCTTGCTTTCAATATCAATTGCATTAAATCCGTTCGACAAAGAATGTAACCGCCGAATCCTTTCTTCTCGACCTGAATCCAATCGATTGTTCTGAGATAATTCGGGATGATAATGTGGGAGAAGATGAAAGGCAACTAATTTCGGGACTAGTTAGATTTTCCTTTCGGCTCCGGCCCGGTCGGCAATAATGAAATTGGGATGTTCGTTTGTTTGTTCGCTGCTGCGAGTACATGAGGCAGTGATTGCAAGGGATTTCCAACAGCAAGGTCTAAGCGTGCAGATATGAGAAGATTAGAAGATTTCTGTTTCGCTTTCTTTGCCCTTCTAGTCGCCCACAAAAACATCCGAACAATCGAAGGGAAAACATATTAAGCACTCAAAGGGAACTCACATTTGCCGCTTCGCATAGCAATCGTCTCAGCTTTTTGTGTTTGCTCCTCGCACTGAAAAAACTATTTCGGAAACAAACGAATGTAACAAAAATGTGTTGACATGTCATGACAGAGAAACTTCAGGACAGAACTGAGCGAATAAAAAATGAGCAAAGTTTTTGAATACAGTAATTTATGCTACGGTGGATCTTGCGTTAGGTCGTCAGGTCTCTGTGTTTTACTTATCTTAGAATGTGATGATACTAAAACGATGACTAGAGGATTGTTCAAAGAAGGAAGAACACTACTTCAACGTTAATCATGTCAAGCTACTTAACACGCGATCTCTCAACTCTCGTCGCGTCTCAGAAATCAAATTAGAATCGTTCGCCTTCCATACATCAAGACGAGCTGGAAATTTGCATATTTTTTTCATCTCGATCGCGTCGTCTGCAAATGAACGGTAAAGCTTTTGAAGCAGAATCTTCCTTCGCCTTCAAGACTGGAGGCAATCTCGCCAGCTTAGAGGCGCCGTGCATAAAAGCATCCTTCGTTATAATAAATAATAAAGCGAGGAGGCATTTAATTTTTTCGTTCTGTAGCGCAGAGAACATTTCGCTCCGCTCGCTATCCAACCGTTTAGAGATTTCGCGTTCGCTGTTACTTCCACTTGGATGAACACAATGAAATAATGCGTACGGGAAAAGACGGCTCAGAATGATATTAAATATATTTCGCTCGTTGCGATGTTTATGTTTTATTTCTCTGTGGCGTTTCTTTTCAGATCGACAAGCTTTGCCGAGTGAACGGCTTTATTTGAGAAATGTTTTAACATAATTAAACGAGAACTCGAATGAAAACTCGACGGAGATTTTTCTCCGCAAAGGGTTTCGTAGTCATCAGGAGGGAGAGAGAGAGGACGACGAGCAAATATGCAATCATCATTAATTCAACTACAATATGTTCGACAAAAAACTTACTCAACTAAAAGGCTGATTGGGGGAGTGAGTGGATGAGAGCTTGCCGCGCTCTAACAAGATAAATTTGTTTGCTGACTCTCCGAGACGAGGGCTTTAATTAAATATCACCTGACGATCAACAAGCATCAAAGCTTGGCAAGACAAAAGATCAGTCGACAACTGACAAGGAAATATGCAATCGTAATTGCCCCTCCGCCCTCTTGAACTACATCGTTCCACACCCAATTCAATTGTTTTCGTCTGGTTTCGTTTGAGGGAAACTGCTGAAAAGAACAAGTGACTGAAATATGCGACGAGGGAAAGGTTTAATTCGTGGGCGGAATGTGCGGCGTAATTGATAAAAAATTGTGTTCGCAATCGAACAATTCAAACTCTATAATTACGTCGATGGAACGTGAAGGTCCCTTCATTAAAATCACAACCCTCTGACATGTAAAGCGCCGTATGCAATTTGCCAACCAGATATGCCACCAATTTGTCGAGTTTCTTGATGTGAAGTGTTGCGGAAGAATAAAAATCGCAGTCGTAGGATCGATTGAGGAGAATTACCTCTCTGGAAACTTTTCAGATGATTGTGGCTTTCCTTTTGTTTCGAGTTGAAAGGGTGAAGAAATTTTCCATCTGTAGAGATTGCTTCGTTGCTACGCAATCCTTCATTAGTCGCTTCGACTTTTCGGAAAACTTTGGCTTTCACTAGTTTTGAGTTGCCGAGGGAAAAGCGAAATCGAACGGAGAAGATTTAATTAAACTCTGCCGATTTTTTAATGTGACATTTGCCTTCTCTCCATTCGAGTCTTCTGGCGTGGAAAAATAATGGAATTCGACGGTGACTCGCCTTGTGGCTTTAATTCTACAATTCGATTTCCTTTTTGCTTGCGTTTGATGTCGGAAAAAGTCTTTTCGATTACTTTCTATTGTTGCGGTGTTTTGCGATTTCTGCTTCCATTGATCTCGGGGTTGCTGTTTAGCCTTTGTGGCGGTGAGATCATCCCTTCTTACTTTCATTAATTGCCAACTTTTCTCTCGGGTGATTCAGGCTCTCTTTGCAGGTTCGCAATAAAAAAATCTGTTACAACATGTTCAATTAAGGAGCTCGAATGCCTTGGAGGCAAAGCCAGTCGAGCGACAGACCGCATTTTCGATCAAGCAGAACATCGCCCTAGTGCCGAGGAGAAGATGCGAAACAATCGAGTTTTCTGTATGCAATTATTGAAGGCTCAGTACGCTCTCAACAAACTTAATTCAATGTAGAATAATCGAATCCTTCGTCCTGGTTGTAGATTGCGGTTGTGCGATAAACACAATCAGATTGAGATTCAAATTTGCCAGATTTCTTCTTTCGTTTGATATCAAATGCAATTATTGTGTATCATCGCTTTATCGAATTATTCGAGGTTCCCTTCATCCCAGTTCAGCCTCTTCACCGCTGTACTTCATTCAAACAGGCGAAGTCGCACATCAACTTGGTTGCTCGAAAACTAATTTTCCACTCGGCAACTGCGAGGCGATCGCTTTCCTTTCGGTTTCCGTACTTGTTAAAGAGCAATGAAAATTGAAAAAATGTTTGATATGGTCGCACATTTCCTCTCCGATTACAAATATAATTAACTTTATTGCCGACAACATGAAATTTTGCTGTCGATGTTTCAAGAAAAAGCCAAACAGAAAGTAATTGAGCAGAGATTTTTGTTATGAAGAGGACGGTTGAAGGGGAAGAAATGGTCAGAAAGATGTTGAAGATAGAAATTGTGTAATAATTTCCGGTCAGCTCTTTCACGAACAACTGCACGCTCTCGAAACCATCGGAACTATGAACGTTGTCTCTTGAATTTTTCCTGAAATTGATGAGTTTTCCGCTTCGTGGAAATGCTTTTCCGCTTTTGATGGGTCAAACTTTTCCTATTAATTTGTGAAGGTTTCTGTTTAAATCACTGCGGACACTTTGGACTAAGAGTTTCATGTCTACGAATTAAGAACTATAAATCAACTCCAATTCTAAATGAACCAAATTCCGGTAAACTCTGCGATGGCCAACTTTACAATTCACGTTGGTAAGGACAGAGGAGTTCTCGGAGGACCGAAAAAGCTCCAAACTCTATTTGTTATCTATCCGGCAAATGTAAAATGTTTTCTAACCTTTTGTCCGGAGCGTTTTGACGAGCTTCGTAACATGGCAACGGTGGAGGATTCAAAGTATTTTAATGTAAACATTTCGAAGAAAAAAGGTTTTGATATCCCTGAGACCAAATACACAAAAATTATTTTACATTGTACACAGAAATGAAGTTAACTGGCGCGGAAAATTGTGTATCCAATTTGTTTCGTAAAAATATCATTTCGACATTTTGTTCTTCGCTCTGAGCTCTGCGAGGAATGAAATATTCTATTGTGAAATGTTTTAAAACGTCAGAGGGACACGAGGAGAGACAAAACTGAATAAAGCAGACCGGACAGCGTTGTAGATCTGTCGATTCAGCTGGAAAGATAATGGCACAAAAATATGATGTTGCTGTCTCGGTAAAAAGTGTTTACGTTACAAAATATTCTGCTTCGCAGACTTGGTATGACGACTTGTTGTTTTCCCTTGACAACGATGCTTCGTCTTTAAAGTTGGCTGAACCTTAAATCCATCGAGCTAACTAGGACGGGAAAAATCTCACTTGTCATCGCAGTTTAGCAACCGCAAGCTCAATGTTTCGTCACGTGGAGTCATGGTTCGAGGAGTCTCAAGGAAGCAGGGCAGATTGCTGCTGCTGTTGTGCTTGCGAGGGTTTCAGGGACCATTAGTTTGTAATGAAGCTGCTAAACGAAGGCGGCCTAGAGGGAAGTGAAAAATCTATTTTTTTGCACATTCACCACTTGAAAAATGATTGGATTTTTTCGGGGGCTCTCGATGAAATGGGAAATGGAATTTCATAAATATGATTATACTACGAGCTTCTCGAGGGGGGAGATGTTCTCGAGAATAAATGGGTCGATTATTCATCATGTCGGCATGAAATTTTTAAATCACTTTTTCGACAAGTTTCGCATTTGATGAATTTCCATTGCGGAGCTTGATGAAGAGTTAATCATTTTTAAAATAAGTTTGGGGATTTGGTGGTAGACCGAGGAGGATAAACCTATTGAAGTAACTCACCAACTGTCGAGCAGACAAATCTCATCAGCTTCCGATAAACAAAAAACGTTTCTTACTTTTAGCAGTTTACTCTTTTTATTTACAAATTTCTCTTTTTGTTTCTTCTCTTCATATATTTACTTTATTAAATATATATTTCGTACTTTAATTAATTTTTTGTAAATGCAAAAACAATACCATTCATGTTTTGTCATATTTTATTTCATTCAATGCATTAATTATTTATAAGTTTTGTTTTTGTGAATTTCTCATTTCATTTTTAATGATCTTAAATTAAATAGTTAATTTTTGACGCAAAACTGTTCACTGATTGAAATTCGACTGCAATTAAGTTTAATTAATTCTTCTTTGTGTTGTCCCAGCGCTAAGTTGTGTTTGCGTTGCTCCCAGATTTAATTTTACATACAGAGTCAAATAATTATAAAGTTCGATTGTGGAGTGATGCACAGGGCGGAGGACGTACAGGGAAACATTCAAACACCATTTTATATCCTTCTGAATTATTGCTTTTAAATATCGATCGTCCCTCCGTCAAAAATTTATCTCCACATGAAGTTACAATAATTAATCGAATGCCGCACAAGAACTTTCCAACTGGTGAATTTCCTTCAATGATTTTCGAGTCAAATTTACAAGAGTTTGCTTTCATTTTCGTTATTTTCATTATCAAATTAAGCTGGACCATTTGCCTTGGTCATGGCTGGAGAAAACTTCACTCCCGCCATGACCAACCAACGATCAAGTGTGCTTGAGAATTGTTTTGTTGTTTTCCAGGTACAAATTTTGATGTTTCTTCGTCTCGAAAAACTTATTGAACTTAGACAAATTCGGGACTTTTTCTATGCATTTTGAACTGGGTTTAAATGACAAATTGAGTGACAGAGACAAATACAACACTGAGATCGATTCTAGCAATGACTAAGTTAAACTATATTTACATCATTTCATTTCAATTTCTGGTTTCGTTCGCGCAAACTTTACATTCGATCGTAGTTTTCAAATTCACTAGGCTAATCGTTTTCCATTTTCTTCTTCGGAGTTAATTCGTCACAATGAATTACGTAAAAGTTAAGAAAATTTCACTTTCAATTGCTTCTTAAATTATTCATTCAAACTGCTTCTTCTGCTTCGCCTTTCGATTATCATGATGAAACTAAGCGTTGGGGCTTGGGAATTCTAAATTAGGAAATTATGGCGTAAAAGAATTAATCTTCGTTCTCAATCTTCTTGCTGACTTCTTCAAGCTCTAAGCATGAGGGAAGGGAGGGCATGTTGGCGGAGGAAGACGGACTTCCGGCACCTAGTCGGAATGAAAAGGAATTTCATTAATATTTAATAACCTCGGAGTCGCGTTATTCTCACCTAATGTGGGAAGCCCGAAAAATGAAGATCACTGAAGTCGCGGCCAGTAGTTTGTACCAATGTCTGAACCTTGAGACGGAATTTGAACCGGCACTGAGATCCCTGCGGTTATGACACCTTCGTTTAATTGATTCAAGTCAGGGAAACGTTGAAGAAATGACTCCAGTCTCAACTTACCGGTGGTCGAGCCGCCATTTGACGTGCTGTAATGTGACTGTTGATGTGCTGCCGTTGGATTACACGCTGAACGTGCTGGGTGAGCTCCATACGGACTACTTAGCGAGTGCAGCGGATCGGTAAACATGTATGGATAGCCGTCACGCTGTTGCAAGCATTGCGAAGTCATCGAACCCAGTGAGGGTGGCATTGCACTGTTACCCAAAGAAATTCTGATTAGAAATGTGAGCAGGTGTCACTGAAGCGGCAAATCTACCTGTAATTCTCGGCCATCGTAGCAATTGGTTGCGGAATTGACGCGTACATCGAGTTGAAGCCAGAGTTCAAAGGTATCCTCGGCGTTGTTGGTACTGGAGGGCTGACTGAGTTTGTGTTGCCCACATTCGCACTGCCATTGCTTCCGGCGTTTCCATTTCCGGTGTTGTTGTTCGAGCTGCCATTTGCTCCGCTCACGTGATCTACCGAGCGTCTTTGCGTGCGAAGCTTTTCCTCGCGTCTCCATTTTGCGCGTCGATTCGAGAACCAAACCTTTGAAATGGAGGAATTGTTACGAATAATTTCTCAAATGAGCAGAGCACATAAACGAAATACATAAGAAAGTGAAAGAGTGTGAAAAAGACAGAACAATAGGCACGTACGTTGAGCGAAACGCAGCGAAAAAGAACAGGGAAAAGAAACGGAAAGTTTCTTCTAAAATGAAGATGCATGCGAGGAGATCTTTTTGCTCGAAAACGTAAAGACAGAGAGGGTTTTACCATTCGAGATGAGGCCAAGGAACGAAAAGGTGTTGTGATGATCTTTGGCACAAGAGACTGATCATGGCGGAGCAATAAATCTTGTAAAATTGACTCGTGAGTATTCAGGCTCGAGTATCGTTCGTCTCTTTTCCTTGGAGGAAATTACATTTCCCCCATCGAGAAGAGGGAGTCAAGTTTTACGGCATCAAATTTATGCTTTTTTCATTGCTTCCAGCGACATAAATTCGAAAGGATGATGGAAGACAGCGCAAGATTTAATGTCATTGCATGCGATGGAAACTTCTTTAAGCCCTAATGCGCACAACTCGTGAAAGCTGATGAAACTTCGTCGGGATCGAAATTATCAGCAGAAACTTTTCTACTCGGAGTCGTTCGCTGCTCGAGTCGAACAAGAACGATAAACAAACAAAAACATTTTTCCACATGATTTGATTTCGTGATTTCACAGCCTGGCAAGTTTTTATTGCCGTGCATTAAATGTGTCGTCTGTCTAAGTTTCTCGTTTCGAAAGGGAGACTGAACGCTGATGACTTTGAAATTCTTTTTCTTTCTTTGCGATTTCTTGTGGCGTGTCGAGGACTTGAAATTCGATATTTTCTCGAGCCACTGGCGGCGGTGCGATGTCACATCTTTCCCGCATGAAAAACGTTTGTGTTTATTTATGTTATTATTGCACAATTGAAACAAGACATTACATAGCAAATAAACAATAAATAGAAATATCAATTGCCCTATGTTGTGACAAGCAGGGGGAACTCGACAAGATTGCAATCAAGAGTCGGGCAGGGCATATGGTTAGCTTTCATTATGATAATGCTTGATGCGACAATGAATTATTAATATTTCTCTTGCTAATATTTGAACTGCACTCGCTCCGCAAGCATCTCAAGCTTAATGAAGTTTCACGACACGACATTAGAGCGCGAAGGAACTATTACAAATTAAGGCTTTTGCTTGGATGGCATTTTCTGTTTACCGACTTATCTTGTTGCATGGATCTTACTTGGATTCTGGCTTCAGGTAATCCTATTTTCTCAGCTAATCGTTCTCGGGCAAAGACGTCGGGGTAGTGCGTTCTCTCGAATTCTGTGGAAGGAGAGCACAAGAAAGGATAAGAATGAGTTCAGCACTTGAGACTCTTTTCAACTAATTTTAATTAAATACTTTAAAGTTCTCTCTTGTCGTGCGAAGAGGGATAAACCGGTCTTACCTTTCTCGAGACTATCAATCTGTTCGTTGGTGAAAGATGTTCGGTTTCGTTGTAGTTTTCGTTTCAGTCGAAGACGCATCTGCGAGTCTTCATCGCCCGAAGAGTTGTGCTCGGAGTTGCCATCTGAAGTGCTCTCATGGAGACTCGATTGCTGAATGTCGACGGAAAATAAATCTGCGGGGATCGGAATAAAAAATTTATATTGCATGAGCATTCGAGTCGCAAAATATTTTAATGTTCAATTTCCGACTTTAAATTTTATTCTTTCCTGTCGCTTTAAACTCGTAACGGCGTCGTTCTGTTATCAATCGTTTTCACTCCTTTCTCTCTCTTTCGAGATCAGGCAATAAATAAAATATAAAAGAATTAATAAATATTCTGAATATTTGACACATGTCAACGGGCGAACAAAAGGGAAATCGCTTCGCCCTTTCCGAGAGTCTCTCGCACTCAGTTTAATGCTTCATAATCTTCCTTTCGCCACCCTCTCAACTTGCACTCGACGAGGACTTTTCAATCCCAATTGGAAATATTGTTACATTTGAGTGCCTCGCGATGTTCAACGGCGGATAAACGATTCTGCAAACTGGGATGAAAGGAGTGTGTCGAATACACTCGTCGTGTGAATCATCGCTTATGTTCCTCGATATTGTTATTATCACAAATTTATAAATTATGATTATGATGCCGCTTGTAACGAAACGATTGTCGAGTAGCTCTTTTGTCAACTCATTGCCCTTCCGTCGCATGAAAAGAGTTTTGTAAGCGATCCTCTGTTTATTTATTTAAAGGACGACAATCTAATAATTTGTATGTTGTCGTCAAGGCCCTTAACAGCGTTGATTAGCTGAACACGCTTCGATTAATTATTCCTCGTCTCACGAAATCAAAAGTTGAGATTTCAATTAACAATCACTGAGAGATTGTTTCGATAATTGGCGTGAAATATGAAAGCAATGACTTGGACAAGACGTCGCTAATTAGTTTTTAAAAATTAAATTTTTCGTTTGACGAGCTTCCAATTGTCTTCCGTCTCAATCAAATCCAATTGCGCTAATTTTCAAAGTGTTTCATTAAGCTCGGTCCCCTTGAGAATCGTGCTACGCAATGTTGCCGTTCCTTGATTGCTTAGCCTAACAACAAAGGCGATCAACAAATGCCCTCGTTCGGGTTCGAAATAACTGTAACGATATTATTTGCTTACGTCTGGCGACAAACAAATGCAATTTGTTGATGCTGGATAAGCTAATAAAAATAATACACAAATTGAATTATGTTCCTTCGCCGCAGTTGTGATTCGTCGCATGAAAAGTTTTACGCTTCGATTGGCTCAGTTTTTAATGCGTCTCGAGCTCGGCGAAAGATTTCGTAACAAATGTGCAACCTAATTTTCCATCTGATGGAATTGTTAAGCAATCAATGGACTTATATAAATTGGTAATCCGTCTTTGTTAAAGCTAAGAAATAATAATTGGCTGTAGACTCAACATTGCGGACCTTCACGATTGTTATCGGAGGCAGAGGCTCTGACCCAACGACAGCTTTGAACCTACTCGTGTTACGCTCCATGCCGAGCACAACGACGCACATAACGAGAAAGGGAAAAAGGCAAATTAAATAAAAGAAAAATAAAACAAATTGGATACAATTTTACACGCCAATGACTTTCATTTTGATCATAAAAAGGATAAAATATATATTGCCAATTATTTTCGTCATTATTTTCTGTTATCGTTTATGACTCTCGAGCCTTTTCTCTCTCGCAGGCAGCCAAACGAAAACTGTTGTAACATTCTTGCTATTGTGCAATAAAAGAAAAACTTTTCCTTTTCTTTACTTTGATGGCTTTATCGAACTTTTCTGGCATCAAACGAGAGGCAAACTTTCGTTTCGGGCGTAGAGCGAGTTGTGGAAATATTTTTGAAAGCACACACAAATTCAATCCACGGAGTCAAAGCAACAATGAAATGGGAAAAAAACGTTTTATTGATGGTTGCGTAACTTCAGCTGGGAAATGAATCAAAACCAAAAATAATTGCAAACATCGAATGTAACTTTTCTTTGACGCGAGGACGACAAGGATTTTGTGCCCAAGCATCACGCTGGCGTTGCAGTCGACTCTGTTGCAGATCCTTTGAGCCTTTGTTAATTGAAATGCTGTACTTCTCTCGACGATCAAAGCAAGAGCTTTAGCTTTAAACGTGAATGGAAACTCTTGTGTAACAATGTGCTTTTGATGTCAAAAGTTTTTCCTCGACACGGCTCCGACGATTTCACGAGTGCAATTCTCATTTATGAATAAAATTACAGACGGCATTCGTTTCTGCTTTGATGTTTCAAACGCTTTTGACACGCGTGACTGTGCTGTGCCGGGAAAAATACGGCTTTAATTAACGGGAAAAAATCTGACTCGCAATCGTGCAATGCAGTATTGAACACGGAAGTGTCTGTAAGTCCCGAGTTTCACCTTAATTACAGGATTCAGATCATAGGACTGCACGTGGAGTCTCAATGATCATTCAACCAAGAACACCCTCGCAGTAGTCGACGACGTCTTAGGGAGTTGCCATAGCTCAATCCAGCGGCCTCAGCCATTTGGCAGTCCTGCTAGTCTTTTCTCGCACATTTACGTGTTCACTCCATGACAAGGAATTAAACACGCTCGACTTCAGCTCTTGCACATTTAAATTATATTAAAGCAAAACCTGTGAGGGTTTTAAGCGATTGTTGATTGCTGAGATTAGCGGAGCGGAGGAAACGAAAAGGCATTTGCTACGATGATTGCTGACGATCAAATCAGTCTTACTCGACAAAAGCTCCATGTGGGGAACAACGAACAATGGACACACCAGCCATTTCCTCGAAGCATTGTTGTCAAAATGGCAGAGCGAATGCAAATCATTGTACATGGAAACGCATGTCAATAATTTATGTCTAAAGGAGCAACTCGATGGACAGAAGAGCCGAACGACTTCACATTGCGAACGTTACAAAGATTTGACGACCGACATGCGGCAAGGGTTAACAACTTTCCCAGGCCTGACGGTCAATAAAAATGGAAATAAAAGAATCGGTCCATTGCAAGAGGAGAAAAGGAATTAATTATCGATTTATCGGCAATCAAGTTCTGTTGATTTGGCTTGAGGTCGTGTAACTCTTGTGTGGAGAGAAAAGGGTCCTCGACCAAACACTTGTCTTGACAGGCGGATTTCAATTTCATTTAATCTTTAATCTATCAACAAAGCTGCTAGCTGTTATTCAGCGGCTTCGTTTGCTTGTTCATTCATGCTGTTCAAAATATACTGCAGCTTGAAACTTTCAAGAAGTCTTAAAACTTTAGCCTAGTTTGAACGGATTGTTGTAAATTTTTATTCTCCTATTTATAACTTTACGAAATAAAATTTCCAGCTTTAATTTACCAATAAATCTCTCAGGAACCATATCAAGCCTAGCGCAAACTTTAAATCCGAACTTCCTCTGCCGATCGAGGCATTATGTATGCGAAATTACGGAAACATAATATTTACATAAAATCATTCCATGTTCGAAGGCGAAAACATATTCCGGGAGTGAGAGCGCCTGGCAACATATGGAAACGTGTCTCATGTATAACAACATTAATCTAATTGATGAACATCAATCATGTATCCCTAAAACACGATTTCGATGCTCTCGCTCTGTTCCCGCTAAACAGCAGGAATTTGATTAAAAGCTACTGAACCTCCCCAATTTGGCGCCCGAAAATCAATAAGTTACTGTCAGCGACGACATTTTCATGCGTGTTTGGCTTCTCTGTAATCTTCTCAGATGTTTGCTTCGGATACGATTCAACAGTTCTTGCGCTAACACTTTAATTTAACGCGTCGCAAAGTCGGAAATTGGTTTAATTAGACCGCAAAATGTTTTGAAATCAAAAACTCACCACGTTTTTGTAGCTCGTCTCTGGTTAATTGCCCACTGAGTTGTGCTGACGTTGGCGTCGGAGGTAACGAAAGGTGTGTTGGTGCTGTGTTGCTGGTGGGATACCAAGCCCATCCGCCTGATTGGCCGTTGAACATTCGAAGTTTGTCGTAGACGGAGTCGCTCGGAACCGATTGCTGTTCCTTTTGTGAGGCCAAATTTCTTAGTACCCGGTTAATCGATGAAACCTGCAACAACGGAAGAATCTTTTAACAGTCAGAAAAGAGTTTTATGTCGTCAGAAGGATTCAACTTATTCAAAACAGGATTTTCAATCTTTCGCCCTCAACAGTAATTTACGCAACGATGAGCAATTTTCTATGATTCAGTTTTCATGATTTGTTAACCCCACGAAAATCAAACACAGAACTTTTCCCTTGCTCATTCGTCTTGTCGACGCCGCTTGAAACTCAGACGCACACACAGAGCGTTTTGTTTCGACAATTTCGTTTTGTTTCAAGAAGAAAATTGTAGCCATGAAGCTGAGATTCATCAGATGAGCAAATGATCACAATGGGCTTTTATAGTTTGAAATGATGCGAGTCCAAAATTTGCTCTGATTAATTCTCTAACTCGAACTTGCTTGATCATTGTATATGAATTATTGGTTCTAGATTCGACTTAACCGCTTCCATTCAGTCTAGCGAACTAAAAATGTCTGTCGATTATTATGTCGAGCAAGTCTTCTTTCCGATTCACTCTCGGTGCCATGAAACTTTGCGCCATCAAAGTCTCATTCCTGCTTCGCTTCTCATTTGCGTTGGCAAATATTTTGATTCCAATGGTCTACGCTTGGATACTTTGCATGTGAAATAACAAAACTATGGAGCGAAAGGTACATTTGAATACATTAAAACGAGGTTTCTGTCTTTCGCCTTTTTTCGCAGAAAAACAATGCAAATGCTTTGTTTAACTTCTGCCGAACCTTTTCCTCTGCCATGACGTGGATGAGTAGGAAAATATTTTCGGTCGCTCAGAAAATAAACACTGCGAGAATTGCGTACACGCCATAACTCCTTTCGTTGTCGGTGCTTGTTTAAGGCCCGAGCAAGTTTAAATAATTCTCCATCGGTTCTCGGGAGGCGTTTGCCTAGAGGGGGCGAAAAGGAGTGAAAACACTCGGAAAATGTTCGGAATTTTAATGAGCTGACCGGAGCGAAGTTTCAACATTGACCCAAGATGGAAGATGCTCCTGTAATTTGCGAAAATAAAGTCTCCAGACGACCCTTATCAACAAGAAAGCTAGAAGAACTAATGAAACTTTTGAGTTTTAATTTTTTCTCATCATGGAAAGGTCCTCGAGATTTATGCTCTGATCCACATTAAAAACTTGTGAGCGAAGGCCATAATCATTATCCTTTAAGTCTCCTGGATAATCGTTCGCTTCCATTTCGTATCGTCATCTTTAAAGCATTCACTCGTTGTGGACAATGCAAAGGCCCACTCAATTTGAATATTATTCTCTCAAGTGCTTACATTTTACGGGACCGTAAGAATATCTACTTGAAATGGACATAAAAAAGGATAATTGAAAATTTCATCTCCTTCTCTCTTATCTCTGTCGAGGTTTTATGACTCAGAAGAAGCCGGCACTCATTTCTCCTTTAAAGCATGTTTTGTGCTTAATCTAATATCCACCTATCTCGATTGTTGTTCCAACTGTAATTTAGAGGGGATGGCTTTAAGTCTCTCTCGGTCTTTCGGGCGCTTTTCTTTCAAGAACAAAGCGAACAACTTCTAATTGTACAGCAACTGTATTTAAATTCCTTTCGAGAGAAAACATGTTCGGGTTCGCTTCAGAGGGATTTGAAGTAATCGATAGGTGCTGTGAGAGCCGCCATTGCTTGCATGGAGCTGGCGAAGCGGAAACCTCATCGTTAAAAATGAGAAATTCTCGAGGCGTGGGTGGTTAAGGTGTGCGTTGGAATTGAAATTCAGGAAGCTCCCACTCCGCTTTCGTTAGCAACATGTACACATTCCATTAGCATTTTTCACTCGCTCTAACCCGAAAAGTAAAACACCGAAAAAATATTTCTCGCTCTTCTCCAGTTATTTATTTTTCTTCCTCTAAACAGCAGGCTTTTCCTCGCTCGCTTTTCTCATTTTCCGCACGCACACAAGTGTAAACATCATTTGGCAAACACAGAGCAGAAATAAATTAAAATTTTGTCGGTACAGAAAGAAACGGAAAAGCGTTTTATGAAGGGATATAATTTAAAGGAACGGAAAAAGTTCCTCGTCGCCATCGATGTCATCTCTGCAAGATTTTAACGGAGACGGAGCGACTAGATTATCTAAGCTGTGTGTCTGTAAACCGATGCTTCGTTAGTCCTTCAACGAGTGACTTTAGGATTCATGTCTAGTTCCGAGAGATATCATTGATACCAGAGAGAATTTCCTCTCGACGATTTTTCTCTTCACCCTGGCGACATTAAGAAAAATGGGGGATTTCTTGCACACATTTATTACGAAACTTTCTGCGCATGATTGAACAATGGAATCGGAGGGGCGCACATTATATATTCTCCCCACAAGACCACCCGAATCTCGCTGAATCAATGTGTATTGGTGTGTGCTCTTCAATGGTGATTTGCTTGCGAGTGTTTTGACTTTTCCTCTTTGGAATCGAATTCGGAAAATTTGCTTCGCCGCCCGTCGATACAAAGTTTTAACTTTTCTCCACTGCTCATTAAAGCCAAACTCCTACGAGCTGTAAACACTCGGCAGAATTTCGTAGGAAGAGAAAACAGAGATTACACGGATGACTTGTGGAAAAGCTGTTGAAAAACAAAGAAAAACTTTGCTGCAGCTTCGGCACGAAGAATTTCTATAAAACTGCCATCGATGAAGTTTTATTCCGTTCAAAGTGATAGCAAAAGCGAGGCTAAACTTGCCATTGACCGAATTCAGTGAAAGTCTTTGAACTTTTCGCCGGTTTTATTCATCGGTTAGTGGGCTATGTACTTACACTTGGTATATTATCACTATTGCAGACGGCTTCGGAGAGCAGTCGGTCGCGGATCTCCCATGCGAATATGCTCGGACACTCGCGCTTGTAATCGGCTATTTTATTGACTACGTTCTGGGTAGCGACTCTCGGCTTTGATCCGCCTATTGCTCGTGGTTTAATCGAGCCGGTTTCATAATATCTGCGTGTTGGTAAATGAAAAGCGACAGAGCGTAAGTCATTAAAGGATAGAGCGACAGAAGACCGTTTGAAACTTACCTTCCTAATATTTTACTAACACATCCATTCGAAACTTGTAATATGCGGGAAATATCACAAGGTCTCGCTCCAGAGTGAGCGAGCTCCACTATTTTTTGTCGCGTTGAGTCGGGCAGTGGACGACCTGAAACAGTTTTGCGATTATCGAAAGAATTTCAATCGATCAAAGACAACTCACCATTAACATAGACGCCGCCAAGCTGATTGATTCCACTGTGGCCTGCCGATGAGCATCCGAAGAGCGATGTCTGACCAATTGCGGAGTGTCCATGCATTTTGTCATGCACCGACGGCGGAATGTCCCAGTATGAAAGTATATTGAGTCCGTTCTGAAACACGCTTCAAGCTTTAAAGTGATGATCGATGTAGCTCGATTCGATATAGGCGGGAAGGCAGTCGAGTCTGTAAGACAAAAACAAACGCTGAGTTAATAAATAACCAACAAGTTGGATTTTTCACTCAAATTGCTAAAAAATTTCACGACAATTACGTTCGCATGAAGTAATAAAAACCGGATTAGTTTGGATTTACGTTTTTTAGCTTCGATATAATATTCCTCAGTTTCAAGGATCGATTGAGGTCACGTGGCGGATCGAGCGAGCGACAGTTTCTAATAAAAAATCCATTTATAATAGGAGCTGTCAAAGCAGGCACAAGAGGGGGTTGTCTTCCGGACTCTCAGTCGCTCGCTCACCAGTCGTTAACATCTCAATCCAAGTCGAGGAAATTGGCAGTTCAGTCTGGAGGATTTTGTGTCATCAGACCGATTAACGACACATCCCTGGTTTTCACTCAACCGTGCAATCGAGCACGCGACAATCTCTCGTGCTTCAAAGGAAACATTGTGAACAATCTTTCCGTCGTCTCTGCAACAGCCTCAGTCACCCGAGCGTTGCATTTGATGTTGGAATAATGAATCGGCTCGTTGGTTTCTTTCTCTTCTTGCTCGCCCGATAATGGGAAAACAACTTAAAGTTGGAACTGCGTGTGGTTGACTAATAAAAATTCGTTTGGTTTGATCGACGTCATTACGAGAAGTTTTCCTTCTCTTAGACAAGTAAATATCGGCAGCACAATAA
This sequence comes from Smittia sp. YW1114-2, assembly GCA_033064975.1. Lineage (NCBI taxonomy): Eukaryota > Metazoa > Arthropoda > Insecta > Diptera > Chironomidae > Smittia > Smittia sp. YW1114-2. The sequence goes on from CP093833.1 coordinate 2,992,137, forward strand.
TGAACCGGATGATTTAAGAGGAAACTTCGCAGTTGAGTGAGCAGTGAGTGCAGGGAAATCGTTTGGTCATGTTTTGAGATTTTAATTGATTTTCTTCCAATCTCTCTATGCAAGGAGTCAAAAGCCCTCTTCGAACAGACAACTTCAGAAACACATTAAAATCAATTAAATTTTTCATGTCGTCTACGGCTCAAGTGTAAATTACAAACGTTTTCACTCTCTCTGGCTCGAACGTGAATTGCATTCGATTAAAATTGAAATGAGATTTTTGTCGGGCGATAAAAATCTCTGTTCGTCGCCCTCGTCATGCAACAATCACAAAAAATGTTTGCTGTTAATGTTCTTGACTCTTTCGACTCAGTTAATAAAGCGAAACTTCAAGAGCTTGGAACGCAATTTGTTTTGCTGTTTTATGTGCCGTTTAAATCGATTTTTCAGCAGCCGAGATTTTAAAGCGGAAACATTGAGATTTCGCTCGCTTCAGTCACCCTCGCCTTTCTTCCTTTATCACGCAATTATTCTGCGTCTCCTCGATATCATTATCAGAAGTTTAAAGTTGAGAGTTTGTCATCTGCATCGTGTCAAGCTTCCGATCAAACTTTTGAATCACAGCACATTATGCAAATGTAAACAATTTCTGCTGCAATTACCTTAAAAAAGATTTAATTTGCTTTGAAAATTCTCCTTAAGCTCGACAACATTTGATGTGGAAATTCTGCAGCAGATTACGACTGACGAGACGCTGAACTTGAGAGAATTCTTTGCAAAACAGTCATCGTGTATTTCTTCGCGCGAATATAACTTAAGGATCTTGCAGCCGAACTAAAGCAGCGAATTGAGTTGACTCGCTGCACTGCTTAAGAGTAAGGAAACTGAAAGAGCTTCTTGACGCATTGAAACCGTCATTGCAGTTCTTAGTTCAAAAGAAACCGTGGGCAACTCGAGAAGTTCTAAACAGTCTGAAGCACCAACTTGTCGTCAGAGAACTCAAGAGATGGATACAGATTGCATAACGCACTGGTAAACATACGAAATCTGGCTTCATAAACCAGAAAATTAGCAGAGCATTTTAATTTTTAAATCAATAGGTTAAAAGATATTCGAATTCCATCGAATGATGGATCACAGATCTCCCTTTTAACTTATTAAAACTTTATTTTGTTCAGAGTTCTGATGACATTTAGATGTTTATAGTGTTTGTAGTTGTCTAAGAACTCCCAAACTCCCATCTGAGATTGTGATGGACATCAGAATTATTCCGTAACTTCATTAATATTATTTATGCGAAAGTAACAACACGAGATGTTTATCAAATAATGAAAGTTCCTTTCTGGGAATGGCCATAAATATGTTCGCAGAATAATAAATCTACCAGGAGATCACAGGAATTATTATTTAATGCAATAATGCCTGTCATCGTACGTGAAACTTTTGTTGAAGTGGACATGGACTGAAGCGGTTCTCTTAAATATTTATGAGTTGACGCTTTCGACTCGTCACAAGTTCTTAAAGACATGTCGACAGATCTGATTCGTGATGGAGTCTTGTCATCATCGGAACGAGAGAGAAATGAGTTTCGATAAATAAAATCGTATTTTCCGCTAGCTTGAACATCTCTTCATACTCTACGAGTCGCTGTTCGTTCAGTGTTTGAAGGAATTTCTATGGTTTGATTTATGTAAATTTATTTTTCTCCAAAAATTGTTTGCCATATTGATGGGATTTCTTTTCAAGGATGCGAGTGAGCAAACTCAGAGGTTGATTCCATTGAAATCCTTCTTGAGTTGCATTAAAATCTTCACATCGGGCGAGGTATGAATGTTGGTTGAGCAAACAATTTTGATTTTTATAACAGAAATCCACCACTCAATTAATACGCCGCCTAATTTTCCATCGCTTTTCTTTCCACTTTATTTGAAAAATCCGATTTCGGCTTCTCGCCGATCAAACAACATGCAATCATCACAAGAGCTCACTTATTATTTTTGAATCGAGCGTTCAAGTTTTCCAGAACGGAGATTTCGGTTCAAGTGCATAAACGAAGATCGATTGAATTTTCCTAAAGAGTATTTGAAGAGAGCGCAACGTCAAGAATGAATAATGAGAGAAGCGTTCCTCCGACGAACAATAAAGTTTATTGAGTTTCCCGGGAAAGCAGGGGATGCACAAAGCAGTCGCATCGTTAACAACAAGTTTGCGTCCTTAACTCAATAACGAGACAATAACAAGGCAAGCAAGTTACCTTAAACTTCTCCCAAGAGGCGTCGTGCACTAGCTCGTGCACATTTTGGCCACAACAAAGTAAAGAGTTTGGCAAACAAACGAAAAGAGTTAATAAAGACATCACCATCTACCAGCGGGTGTAATAAATCCAACAAATTGAACAGCTTTACGATCTATAAAACGTGTGCCGTTCGGTTTGGCATCTTGCAAAGTGCGCCTCGGGGGAAAATTAGAGCGAACGATGTCATCAAGCAATTTGTGTAACGACGTTTGAGCTCAAATCATTGCTGACAACATTCTAATGGGCTTTGTTGGTGCGTCGAGCTTCAGTTTTCACGAAGAGATTTTGTTGTTACTTTGTAAATTTAAAGTGTACAAATCTTTAACTTGCTGCTCTCTGACAAAACTTCAATCTTGACACTTGAACTTTAATTTTAAATCATTTTTTAAAATTCAAAATTAACTGGAAAATCAACTCGTAATGAACATCGCAAACATCAAGTTGAGAGCTTTGTTACTAATTAGCGATTCGCTGTCTTCCATTACCTGCAATCAACGCTGCTCATTGTTCAATCCTCTCGATAAAAAAGCAAACCGACAACAAAATTGCATGCTCGACTATAATTGCTAATTAAATTTGTAATCGTCGGAGAGAAACAAAAGTACATTCAGACTGAATTGCTGCTGCCAATTTGCAACAAATTTTCATTTAATTCAATACAATAAAATGGATTTTTTGTTTGTGAGGAGCGAGACTGAGAGCAGCACATCAGTCGACACTGAAATTGATTGTTCAAATTCAATTTTTCGTTAGGAGACTGAGAATTATAATTATTTTGGGAAAATCGTCACACTGAATGTCGATTGTATCATAATTAAAGCGACAATCAAATTAATAATTTAACGCTTGAACGCTAATCCATTTAAATGGAAACGACAGTACGTCGCTTTGAGTTCTGGGAAGAAAAGGGAATTAATACTTGCACGCTTTGGATCGCGTTCGATCTAAGTCGATCGCTCTCTTCGGTAACGGATATCTTTGTTCTCACACAAAAAACGGTGACACATTCCAACATATCAAGCGTCTGAGGGCATTCTTAGGTTTTCCTTTTATTCTAATTAAGACTAATTTCGACTTTCGACGGCTCCTTTCATTCTCAAAAGTCAAATTACAGTTGAATTGGGGAAATATTGTTTTACAAATTCCTCGAAAGGCGAGAGAGTTCGACAACGAAACTCACTTCAGGATAATAACGTGATAATCGTGACCACCGTTTTGTGCAAGCGTCGAGTTTCACGCCTTCTGTTAGTGGCGTGTTAGTCGATAGAATTTCCAGCGAACGCGTCGCTTCCGCAACATTCCACAGAACTATTCCACTTTCGCTTCTAAAACTCGTTTCGAGATAACTGGAACGAGATAATTTTTCGAGAATCGCTTCCAGTCATCTGAATAAACGCTTGCCCAACTATGATGAATGAGATGTGTTTTGAAAAATAATTAACATTTTTGAGTGACATCACTTCGAGCGGGACCACCAGTCGAGCTGAGTCTGCTGGCAGCTCTTTCTTGTTTACCTTTTGATAAAGGTTGAAGGCAAGAAACTCTCATCATATTTTCATACAACAAAACGTCATAAGCGCAGCGGGATCTTGCCTACCGTTTGTAGAAGGCATTTTCTCTGATAGCTTCATGGCATCCCTTTTACCTCGTCGAGAAATCCATCAACATTAAGTCGAAATGTGTTCATACAGTGGCAGAAACCTAAATTGAATCCCAGGAATGTTCTGAGCTGCTCGGAGATTTCTTATGTCGAGATTTGGACAATGTGATATGCAGTTTCTCATAAAAATTTGTCAGATAAGCGGACGTCAGACGGAGGTCTAACGTTTCGCCGGGCGCCAATTTTCTGCTCGACTGGCGAGGAATGCAATCGTTTATGTCAGACATTTTCCTTGCTCTCAAACATGTTTTTAATTGTTGCCCTTTCGGGTTTTTATTTGCGGTAAACCATGAATCTGGGGTTAGAGATTCCATCAACCGAAGATTATTTCCTTCGCTCTGGATTTAAAAAACATTACAGTAATTTTTTCAATAAGGATTAAAAATATTATTTTTGAAAAATGCTTTAAAAACGTCTGGCAGGGAGGGAAGGTTAAGGGCTTGTGGTAAACGGATGACGAATGAGAGACAAGTCCGCAGCCCTGGGAATTAGCCGAACACGAACATCTGTATCGAATAGTATCTATTTCAACAAGGCTTAACGAACAGCCACTCTAGGTTATTGAAGGCTTCCCATCGTAATAATTCATAAATACGTTTCTCTAAATATTATCCTTCTTCACCTCGACAATGAGTGCAACAAACAGTCTCGAGCGTCGCTCGCAAATCCCAAATTGTTTCGATTCTTCTCCTCGAGGAGCTTATGAATTTTTAAGAAATTTTAATCTCGGTGAAACCACTTCAGCCATTGAGGGAATTCTTCTCTCATTCATTGTTAATTGAGGTTTGACAAACCCCAGACTTTCTGGGTCAAAATATTTTCTTGAAGCAATTAGAACTTTCAAGCTGTTTGCTGCCTTTTGTTCGAACAAACTTTTGATTTCTTTCTCGCGAAAGATCTAGAGCGAGCGATAAGCGAATCAACATTTCAGCCGTTCATCCATCTTTGTCTGATTCGTCTGAAATTAAGTCTTTAAACATGATATTCTTAATACCGTTCAACAAGGCCCGGTACACAGAAGAGAGGCGAATAAGAAAACATTTAACTCTCGAATTAATAAACTGATTTGATATATCTCGAGAAAATATAAAATATCACTCGAACTCTCCGCGCATTTGATCCGAGCCGACGCTAAAATATTGTTTTCGCTCGTTGACTCACAACGTCGTTGATCGCGCTAAAGCGAACTCACTGGCTGAGGTTCACGGGCGATTAAGCTAGTTGGGTGAAGCGATTAGAGGCAGCTTTCTTGTTTTGAAGTGAATTAATATTTATTTGGATTTGTTTTGTGAGACATTTCCAAACAAAAACTAAACACATCATGATACGCCATCACTCAAACGGCTAATTAGATTTTACACGTTTAGGAATTTTCGTCGAATCGAGTTGCCTTAGCGCCATGAAACATCAATTAAAGCTTTATGACTAATTGGCTCACTGATGTGGTTTTTCGTCAGCTCTAATTGAGTTCATTAATCAGAGTCAGAAAGTTCAGCGACAAGTTCTCGACTCCAAAACAGTTCTTCAATCGATCAATTTTCCGCCCGTGTTAGGATCTTAAACACTCGAGAACCTTTGACTTAATATCACTGAACGGATTAAGATGATCGACATTGGAACACAATCAAGAAATCGAGAGCGAGAATTATTTAAAACGAATCTGTCAACGTTTCCTTCATGTCATTTGTCTCACTACATGACGCGTGTAATTAATTCTCGAAGAAATGTCTTCATTCCACGGCCGCTCTTCTCCGACGCTGATCAATTCGAGTGAAAAGGCTTCAAGGTATTTGTTTACATTTCATGACGTGGCCGCCTTGAAACTTTGAACGACCGAGTCTGCGGTGCAAGCGGAAAAAAGTTTTAGTTTTACTCGAATGAATTATAAATGAGATGGAAGTCGGCAAAGTTTGTGCGTTCCTCGCCGCGCTGCCAGACATGAAATGCACAAGCTCTGAGCTGTCCAAAATATGATCGATTGCGGCTGACTCGGAATGAGTGAGATTCCATGGGGACAAGGTACTGCTGCCGAAACTTATGATGAAGAGAGTTAGAACCAAACTTCGATCATAGTCAGTTGGTGAATCATAACCTACGAGACTGTCGTTAAAAATCGATACGAGAATCTGCTGCCTTCACAACTCACTCTTCCATCGATAATTTGTCATAATAGAAATCCGCTTTTAATCCTTGAACTAATGTAATGTCTGCATGCAAGAGGCGCTGAGTAAATCAATTTATTAGAGCACACATAAATTCATCAGTTAATCCATGGGATTGTGAACGGGCGCTTCTCTCTCGCTCACAGCTCTTACGCAATGCTGTGTTTCATGATGGGGACGGTCTCATTCCCCTTTTCTCTACCGCTTGTACATAAGGATAGGTTCCTCGTCTTGATGTACATAGCAGCCAAAAAAAGGAAGATGGTGAATCGTCTGATGCTGATTTTGCATTTCATGTTTTGTTGATTTTATAATTTAAGCTTCAGATTGAAGCTGGAAGCGGAGATGAAAGTAAAAGTTTTCTTTTCTCGAACACGAGGCAAATCCGGCGCTAGTCTTTACACTGAGCTCATGGAAAAGTTTCAGTGCAGCATGAATTTTCTCGCCGCTTTCGATTTCGATAGGGAAAAGCAAATATTTGTGTCGGACGGGCAAGAAATCGCAACTCATGTCATGTCAAATGCATTTGTTCCGCCGTAATGCAGCATCGCATGTCTAAATTAGTTCTAATTGAGTGACTTCGATTGTGGGATTTTCAGATTTGATTCGGGAAAACTTCACTCTAGAAACTGACGGGATGTGAAGATTTTTTCGATCGTCAAGTGGCTCGAACCACGCGGCAAGGTAAATTGACCTTTTCACCGCTAAACGCCATGACGCCCAGGAACATATCGAGCGGTTATTGTTCATTAAGTTGCATCTAATGATCGTCTCATGTTACCAGAAAACTCAATAAAAGGAAAACATATCCATCGCCTTCGAGAGCAATTATTTGAATAATGCGCACCCTCGCCCGTCTCACTTCTAAACAGCGGCACGCGGCGGACACAATAGGAACGCAATTCTCCTGCCTGCTAGTTCCAAATCAAATAATTAAATGTATTTTATGTCCTCGACATAACTTCTAGTTTTTTGTTGAAGAAAATCTTAGTTTCCATCGTTGTGCAGTTTTATAATTCGATTTTGCTTTTTAATAATGGAGCCAGTCGAGTGTAAAAGTGTGCAGAAGTCATTGAGGCTTGAGCTGCCTTCCTTTTGATTTATCGCTTTCAATTTAAATCCCCCGGCCTTTGAACACTATTCCGTGACATCATCACTCGACACATAAATACCAGCCGAGATTGAAATTCCTTTCGCTGACGACTCCTGATGAAATATTTGAGTTTTTGAGGGCGGGAGGACGTGATGAAATTGAATTGCCATCATTCCATGTCCTCGCTGACGGCTTCTGCACCGTTCCGGTTGCACAACTGCGGATATCATTGCCGCCAGTTCCTTTTCAAGTTGTAACTACTAGAAACCCTTATCGCTCCTACTTAAATAAATCAAATTCTTGCCCATCACGCATCAAATGACTGTAAAAAATGCTAGGAATTCCGCTCGTTCATTGATGCGCATCCACTTTCATTTCATCATGCTGAGAGCTTTCGAAAGCAAAGGCATCCAATCTAAGCGAGTCCTTTTAATTACTGGATCTCTATTTTTTGTTGATGTAAATGTGCATTAAGAGTATTATTCGGTCTCTCGTCTCGCGTACCTTTTTGCAACATCCCATTCCTTTCAGATGAAAATGGATGTTACAGGTAGCGAGTAGTCGAAACCTTTTATGCTTCCACTCACAATTCCATCGCATTTATGCATGACTTCCATTTTCTTTCAGTCTAATGAAAAAATCTCTGTAATGCTTAAAAGAGCTACTTCTCATTGCTCGGGAAATGTTTCAGTTTTTCATTTTGTTAAGTGTGCTTTTTATCCTCGAGACTCAGAATGAATGAATGGACTATTCAGCGTGGGCATCCTTATGTGCTTTTCCCAGTGCCATTGCTGGCTTTTAATTATTTCAAACGATTTTTTAATTAGGAGTCGAGCGGCAGCATGAAGAGTCGTGAAGAGTCATCATTAGTCGTAATTAGATTGGTTCTGGTATCTCGGCAATGGTTGTGGAAGCTCTATCATGTGTTGCACAATTCCAGTAATGCGAATCTGCTTATCTGATCCGTTCGGAGATGAAACTTCTGGTTTGGAAGATTTTCATTTTCAGATAACATTTTTCAATTACGCAACGAGCTTCATTTCCGAGGGTAGCGTTCACCCTCCCATCTGATGACCTTTTAGAAGGCATGGAGAGAACAATTGGATTGACTTTGATAGCGAAAAAATGGTCAAATTTTCCGGTAAAGTGATCAGATTCAATGACGACGCTTTCAGCTGTACCGCAATACGCTGAGGAATTTTAATGAAACGATTTTTTAATGACAGCCTTCGTCTCTTTTAATCTAACAAATGTGTTGCCGTTGTCTCTTGCCTCAAACCGAAACATATTTTGCATGCGGAACGAGACAGAGATCGCTTTGAACATGTTGTAACTTTGTGTCCTTTCACTTTGATCTTTCTCCTCTCAAATGAAATGGGAGAACTTTTTGCTGTGCTTCGGCTTTGGCGAACGGTTCGAAGTAGAAACTTTTAAATTTCGTTTGATACTTTGAGCGGTGAATTCAAATAGTTTTGCGAGTGGAAGTTTGCAAATTTCGTTTTATGACACAAAATTGTTTTTAAAGTTTTGCCATTGAAGTGAGTTTTAAGAAAAATCATGCGAAAATGCAGCTGAAGTTATTTTGAGTTCAGCACGAATTCAACCGCGAACCTCAGTCAAGTCTTGACCTAGATGTTCTTCCGTTTTCACGAATGAGCTAGTAATATGAATGCGACAACATTCTAATGTTTTTCTGCAAATTGATCTTGTAAAGGGCAAAACAAATGCGTAACAAATTGCCTTCGATCTGTTCGCCAATTCTCGCTACAGTTCAAGTGAGTGAATGAACGAGAGTAAGGCGCGCAGCGAATGTATGAATTAACATAATTTCTGTTTATAAAACATCATTTGTCATTCCCTCTTTCCATACATGAAGAGTGTTCTGCGATAACAACACGAACATTGAATTGAATTTTTCATGCGTACTTGACATCTGATATTTTTCATGTCGCTTTTGTGCCGCACTGCTCTCGAGGAGGAAAGATGACAAAGTTGAAATTGAGTGAATTGACGTGTGCAATTTTCTCCATTTCGAGAGAAAGAAACTTTTTTGTGTTCGACTTTTAATTGCGACGTTTCCACAAATTAATTATGTGAGAGGAATTTCTCTTTGCAATTGCAGCGCGAATCGTGTCAATTGCAGATATCTGCGATAACGTCTCGTTAACATGATGATGTTTCAAGGCAAAGAACTTGTAATTCGCGTACGAGTCCGATCAATCATCGCCAGAGCCTTAATTAATTATCGCCAGCTTGCTAACATGTGCGACAGAGACAAAGACCTTTCAGGTTCTTTCGTCCGCTCCACTGTTTGTTCGCATCCCGACACGATGTCATTGAGTTTGTTTACTCTTCGCTCCAGCCAGACGCTGGCTAATCCAAGCTTGTTTCGACTTGAGAAAAAATATCGATTAAACGTCCGAAGCAAGAAAACTTTTACTTTCGAATGCTGAGCATGAAGAAGAAAACGGGAACGAGCCAGACGGAGATGATTCGAGCTAAAATAAAATGACCGGCAGCTTCGCTTATAAAACTGTCATCGCCGCCCTGCATCCGACACATTATCTGTTTACTATTCGAATGTGAAATTCAACAATTGTTGGCCACTCAAGCGCGCTCGAATATCATATAGAATTTACTAGTTTTCGAATTCTGCAGACACTGTCGAGTTCTTCTCGCTCTTTATTCGCTGCAGTTGAAGCATGTGAAGGGATTTCATCGCGTCTAATATTTTAATCTCCATGAACATTCTTTTTTTAAAGAGAAGCCACAAACGTTTTGCGCCAGTTGCCGATTCTCGCATAATTTAACTTACATGAAGCAGTTGATTGTCTCGAATTTTGCTTGCGAGTCTACAGGGAATCAAAGCTTCGATCGGGAATGACTAAGTTTAGATTCGATGGAAGGGATACGTTCGAGTTTTAGTCTTATTGTTGGGAGTAAACGCTTCTCTCGAGTAAACTGTTAAACTGTAAAAACTGCACAAAACCGAAACGGTTTATTATGTTCAGTTGGAAGCAAGGGAGTTGTCAGCAGAAAAGGGGTTGAGGTTACTTCTATTGTTGAGCCATTACAATTGTATCAAAATATGAATTGAATAGCAAGAGCATTTATATCAATGTCCCGTCTGCTACGCTTGTCTCCCTTCCGAGTTTCCCGATGAGCTTGTGTGAACAGTTAGCCGTCATTGGCAGATTCGAGTCTATCTTTATTACTCAATAGCTTGCGGGAACGTAAATATAATAAAATAAAATAATTATGTAATTCGATATCTTCGAAGCCGGTCGAGAGAGAATTTGAGATTGCTGAGCTTGCTTGTATGCGGCAATTCCAATAATTTTGGATTGTGGATCGCAGTTTCTCAGAAAACTGAACAAATCGGCTATGGAATTTCATATGTTGTAGCAAAGTAGTTTTGGTTTTATGTTTTTCAATTAGACTTAGGAACACAGAATGCGTTTTAATCATCGATTGCAGCACAGATAAATTTTATAAAAACCGTTTTTGAATCTTTATTTTAATAGATATCTACTAGAATAAGCCTAGCAAGTTTCAGCAGAGTTCGAACCACGACAAGTTCGCGCTCATTATTACGCTTACTTTTCCGCTAATTATAAACATTAACTCACCACTTTTCTTTAAGCTAAATCCATTTCTAAGTTCCTTTGTCCACTTTTTCTCTTTAATCACTTCAAAGCAACCGAGCACACACTTTAAAGGTGCAAACTCCTCGATGGCAATGTTTTGTTTCGATAAATTTGTACTTTGTTTGATTGGATTATACTTTGTTTCTGTTTGCCGACGGTGCGAATTTTCACGCTTTGTTAGCCTCGGCGGAAAAATCAATTTTCATTCACTTTCTAAACTGCAAGAAAATCGATTAAAATATTTTGTGCTTGCGACGGAAAATCGTTCAAGTGAATCCACAACAAAACTTCTTGATCGAATAACGCAGGATAAACTTTTCACAAATCTCAATACTCGACACCTTTCGCTGGTTGGTGACAAATTGGCAGATTTATTCTGTTTGCTCAGGAGCGGAATGAAGGAAAAATCATTCGCCAGTTGCTTTATCCAACTTGATCCAAGGCGCGGAAAGCGAGACACAAGCAAAGTCTTACGAGAGCGAACGACTTTTGAAGTTTACACAACACTGAACTTCACATACGACACGAAAAGTCTTTACGTGTTCGCAGAGTTTTTCCTTGCGGCAAACGGGAAAGGAAAATTGTATAAATTGTGTTTCCTTTGCGACTTCTTGCTCGCTGTGTATGATGATGTTGAATATTCAACGCGAGAGTTCCAGGCGACGCGAGAGGAAAAAAACTAAAAGCAAAACACCAAACCCGAAAACCGAGAAAGCACCCCAAAAATCATGAAACATGGAATAAGAAAGTTGGTTTCATGTACAAGCCTTGTATACATAAATCGCTCCGGTGGTGTTGGTGGTTGGGTGACACAACTCAGAGTCGGGCGATAGGAAGCATGAATGGGAGATGATGATCCAGAGCAGAGTTCTGCAAGTGGATCTCTGTTGAAACATGAGTTCGAATCAACAGTTCGCTGGTGAACTTTTGCGAGTAGTTCGATTCTGATGATGCAACAACTTTCTGGACTCAGTCATGCTCTCGTTTACTGGCAATCGATTAAAATCTCGATCGCCGAAAACTTTTCCTCAATGAAAAAACTTTTCGAAACCCCGGAAAGGAAAATTCGACAGAATCTTTTCTTCCATCGCGCGCGAGAAAATTCATCCGGATCACTGAGGTTCAACTTTCACTGAAAATGTGGGCGGGTCTTTCTCGTGCATCTCTAATGTGATTTTCTCGAGCGCTTGTTCGCTCAGGTTGAAAAAATGTCAAATTTCTTGTGTGAAAAACAATTCGACATGAGTTTCATGTTTTATCTAAATATTTGAGCGTAAACGCATCAGGCGCACAACATCAAAGAGATTCGAATAAACAATTAATTGACGAGAACTTGATATGCAAGATTTTTGTTGATTTCGCTTACTTTTTTAATCACTTTTCGACTTGCGACGAGCAGCGAAATTAAATCGATCAATCTCGATAAATTTTATTTTGTTGTTTAAATCGAGCGATGATTCGAGCGATCGCGAGCTAAAAGAAAAAACCAAAGCGGGCAAAAGAGTTCAAAAATTCATTTTCTCTTGAGATGAAAATGGATGAAAATTTGCTACACTTTTCATAAAGTGTGTCTACGATAAACATTTTTCATTTCTTTCGTGCGTGCTCCACGCGAAAAAATTAACATTTCTGTTTTTTAATTTGATCTCACTCAAAAAAATGGCGATGATGGTTGCATTTTTTCTCAGGAGCGGAAAAGGAAAAAATCGCCAGTTTTCATAAAAGTGCGCAAGAACGATAAAAGCATGGTATTCTTACGAACAAATTTTTGAAGTTTTTTCATGCTTCAATACGACACGAAAATTTTCCTTTCGCAGAAAGAATTTCTGCAACGGAAACTCTCATCATGAAAATCTGTAATAAATTTTATTGACGCTGTTCAGTGTAATGAGAGATTTCTGTGGTTTGACGTTTCGAACTTCACTCGGATCTCAAAAGCATTTAAATGCAAGGAAATCAACGAAACGAAAAATCATCAGAAAACTTTCATAATTCTCATCCAGCCTTGTGGCGAAAATGATGGTATTTTCATCGATCGCGATCTGTGTAGATGAAATGGAAAACTTTGCACAAACACTGATTTTAAAATTTTCTCGCTGAATTTTCATTATTCTTTCCACATGTCTCTTTCGCTCAACAAAAAATTTTTCGTGAAAAATGCTTTTTGTTTTCGACAGAGAAAATCGATAACTTGCGCGCCCACAACATTCGATGGGAGGGTTTTTGTATACAAAGGATTTCTCGACGCTTGTTTTGTTTGCAATGTTTGCAAATGGATTTTCAAGCTACTGGCGGATGAAAATGTTTTGTAAATGGACTTTTGCTTTTTTTAAGATATTTGCAATTTTTCTGATCGTACAAAAAATTTTCTGTGTGCATGTTTATGATTTGCGTTTTGTAGAACTTGACCTGGTAGAATTTTTGCGATTTTCATTTGCTTTTCTTTTTTCTCGAAAAGAGAAAACGAAATTGATTTCACAATCTCTGTTGATAACTTTTATTTGTCATGGAAAAGTTGAATGCTCGTTATTCGACGAAAAAAATTCAAAACAAAAAACACAAAGAAAAAGGTAATTCCATAAATTCACGAATTTTTTCAATTTACAATGGGCGTAAACTTTCAACATTTTAAAAAAATTTTCCCTGCAGTTTTTCATTTGATTTCTCCGTCGTTCAATCAAGCTCAACAAACATGCTTTTCGCAGAATGTTTTGTTTTTCCTGCCAAAATGAATGAAATGTTGCTCTGGGACTCGATGAAAAATTGTTTAATAGTCACTTTTTATGTTGGTTCGAAATGTCACAAATTTCATTTGGAATCCGGTGATAAAAATGTTCATGGTATTTTCTTAAGAATTTTTTATGTGTTGCATGAAATATTTTTTTTCCTTTTTTCGTACGCTTGAAATGTTTTTTCCACATCTGATTTTAAATGAATAATTTTATTCATTTGTTATGTTTCTGATTTGACATTTAAGCTTTTGATAATACTGCAACGAAGTATATTTTATTTCTAAATCTGCCAAACATTTTACATGTAAAATCTTCAGCAATCTAAGAGATTTCGCAATTTCGATTGACTCAGGTTGTCAAACATACATTCCGCATAAATATGATGAGCTCGAACATCAAAAAGTTTAATACCTTTCGTATCTTCTCGCTCCAGATCATTCGTCAAACTCACTACAACGATCGTAGAATCTTTAACGATTCGCTTTTGTAGACATTCGAGTCATCTTCTTCCCCCATGACAATAAATAATAAAATTGTTATACATTCTCCGTCTTCGTTCGCTTTATTCTTTTCCACCGCCATTCCGCAATTTTATATTTTTATGTCGGCTTCGAGGAAAATAAAAAAAATCCTATTTATCATGCAGCGTACTTAAACAAGAAGAAAGCGAATATAAATCTCTCGTTTTTATCAGCAGCATTGTTCAAATTAAAAAACCTCCATTTTGCCAACGTTGTGTTGCCCGAAGCGTCAGGTTTTCCTTTCGCAATCCCTCAGATGTCGTGGTGACGAGTGAAATTCCAATTCCAGCGTTCGGCAATCCACATCAACATTTTCCACCGAGGTGCAGAGTTATTTTCCTTTCTGTGTTGTCGAGGGAAACATTTTAAAAAGATTTGCGACGAATCCCTCGCTCACAGCTCGGCAAAAAAATAAAGTTTTAATCCCTCATTGTATGCCTTGGTATCACTCAAAGCCTACCTAGCCTTGCATGTAGTGACACTGCCGACGTCCCTGCGCCATAATTCCTCGTTTCATCTCTCAGCCACCCGAAACACAATGCGATGCGATGCGTGTGTGCCTTGCCGCGCCAATTGTGTAATAAGCCAACGAGAGATACAAATAGACGAGAGAAGAATAAAATGAAAAATATAAAAGATTGGAAATCTTTCAGCAAAGATTTCTTTTCACGCTTTGCGCTCAACATTGTTTGTATCATCGTCTTTTCTCTTCATGGCTTACGATGAGATATATGCGTTCGTTTTTATTCACTTTTCACGCGATTTAACTTTTTATTATGCTTGTGCGTTGAAACCTGAAGGTGAAGAAAAACCTTCTCCTCATTTCCATCTTTGGTTTGTGTGAGTCGACTAACAAATGGAGCTTTAAGCCTCAAGATATTCTTTCTGCGGCAGCGGGGAAGATTCTTGCTTTCAGATAAATTTGGCAGGAACATCCATGCTTCGGAACGAACCCTCACACTCGCACGAAGGCATTTCCATCGAGAGAGGTGGCGAATGGGAATTCATTGTGTTGGAAAACTTAATGCCACACAGCGGCGCGATTTTTCCTTTTTACGCATGACGAATCAGAAACTTTTTCCTTGGCTCGAAGAGACTTTCCTTCGCTCGCTCGACGCGCCTAATTTTCACGAAAATTCATTTCCTTTCTCCGCTGGTAACAAATAAAATTAATTATGGATATTGAGTTTTCATGTCGCGGAGCGATTTTTCGTGGAAATGGAATTAAAGGCGACTCGAGCGTATATCCCAAGTTGGCTGTTGATTCCGTCCCCAAGAAAGCTAAAATTCCAGAACGAAAAGCTGCGATCAAGTGTCGAGTTTCAAGTCAAAAAGATCGGCTGTCAGAAGCGAAAGTCGATGTTGAAGTTTTGATGGAATCTTTTATGATGTTGATCGACTTCGCTGCTACGAACCTCAACCGAATGAAAAGCTAAGTTATTCAGGCGTGAATTCTTCTCTTAAGACGTCGAGTTGAAAGACGAAAGCCTCCACGAAACCTCAAAATAATGAAGGCAGGTAACGAGAAACCCTCGCGCGTAGCTCGGTAGTCACCTCGAATACAATGGAGACGTGATATGTTGAAGAACAAGGCACATGGGAGAAGAGGAAAGGCTGTGATCAAATGAACCGTGATGGAACAAGCAGACGAGAATATTCTGCTTTACAAAAGAAAGATGCGACGCTGGAGATTAATTATAAATCTCTTTCTCGATTATTTGAAACAAGAAAAAGCAAACGTGCGAGTAACGTCTCAAGTTTCGATAACATTTTAAAGCGATTCGGCGTTTGCTTTCCGCAAATATGCATTAGGCTAACACGGCTCGGCTGCACATCAAATTGTTTAGAAAATTAGGCAGTGACACATTTTCTCACATGATGCCGAACTGAATCATAAGATCATAGAATTATTAAATTGAATCATAATTCTTTTGTCGGATATCTGCGAACCGCTCAACGACTCGCAAGGATCTGAAGCTCGTCAAATGTTTCGTTCGAAAACATTTCATACGTTGGCGATTACGTTTCAGTTTCATAAGCTGTGCCGCGCATTATGGCAGAAATTGAAAACAACTTGCTTAAACAGTTCCCCAGAAATATTTTATGTAGTCTTAGGACGCGAGAAAGATCCCGGAAGGATTATAATGCGAGCAGTCGCAGTATCTGTGGATGAGAGATCACTGGGAAACTGATCCTGCCTCGCAGGTCTTTTAGCTGGAGGGCTGCTTTAAAAGCAGTTTAACCAGCGTGCTGACAATTTATCTAGGACGCGAGAAATCAGAAAATCTATTTTAGTAACCAGAAATTTATAGTAAGAACAAAGCTATGGGCAACTGAAACTAAATCAAGTACTGGAAAGCTTTGAATGATTTTATCGAGAAAAGAGAAGATTCATCTGATCTAGTTAGATACTTAAACTTATACTTTAAACTATTTAAAATAAAAAGAAAAAGTTGTAATCCACCCGAATGATTTATCATTCATTGATCAACTGATTTCTTCAAGCTCATTTTTCTATTCGTTTAAGCGATCAATTGAATATCAAACAATCCTTCGACATCCTTTCCATAGCACGCCATCTGCATCAACTTTTCGTGGCTAAGCAAATCAATGATTCTGAAGATGGCGAGAGATCACACAAACATTTTGAATAGCGCGTCAGTTGTCATTTCATCTCTCTGCATCATCGGAAGCTCATCAGTTGCAAGTGAGAACTCGTGCCATAATGAATCTGTTATTTCTCCTGCTGGATTCGGATGCGTTGGTATCCGAATCAGAGCCGGCTTCAGCTCCGGCTTCATGTATGGTAGATGCTCTTGCGTACGCTAATTAACAACCTAAAACTACCGAAAGCAATAAACACAACTCCGGCCTTGATAACACTTATTGAAGTTAATAAGTATTCCATTGCAAAAAGATGAGCTCGATTTTTATTATGAAATGAGAAACATCTGAGGATTAGCAGCCAAAAAATCGATCTCGTCTCGTCGGCAAACTTCAATTACCGATCATGTCGTGTTGAGTCCGTTCCCGCAGGTGTTTTCCTGTACTCTCCCGGCACTCTGCTGCTGTTAATAGAAACGAGAGGCTGTGGCTGCGGTTTTTTTCAATCCCAACCATCACAAAGGATACGAGCTAGGCACGGTTAACCAAGTTAGTTTCCCATCTTTTTTCATTATTCGATCTCGGCTATACTGGCGAGCGGGCGCATAAGCTTCATACCTTCATAACGGCTTCGTTCTATGAATTTTGCATTCTCATTTCAACAGTGCAATTTCCATATACATGGAGAGAGCGTGCACCATATTAATTGAACTGGATCAATTTATGGCTTTTCATGGATGAGAAGTTATTTTCGTGGTTGATTTGAGTTCGGAGAGTGGGAGGAAGCGATCGGAACTGCTGGCATTGTTTTCGCTTCAGTGTCATTTTCCCCCAAAGAGGTAGAGATGAGAGCAACCACATCATTTTTACAACGATGCTGCGAGTGTTGAAGTTCCTGATGACAGCTGCTGTTTGCAGCTTCTTTCACCAACTTCAAGGTTTTCCCTTGGAAAACAACAGGAGTGAAATGACACCGCAGCATAATAAAAACTTATCATTTTAGGAGAGAAGATTAGCGAAGTTGGATGCGCTCAATTTTCACGCTTTTGTTTACAGCAAAAAGTTTTTCATTTAGAAATAAAGTTTTGTCGTCATCAGCTCGAAACTCGGCAGGAGAAACTTTCGTGTATTGAGACATTACAGAGCGAAAGTGATGCAGACGAAGTTTTACATATTTTGCCAAGAAGAGCTTACGAGAGCTCATTCATATTTTATGTGGTGCTGTCAATGAGCTGTGGAAATTGCTGTAAATTGGATGAGTCTTATCATTTATTAGCGAGGTGACGTTGCGTAATGTGCTTTGGGCTGCGATAGAACGAAATATGTAAACGAATGGCAAACTGTACGGGGATTGAGTCACAACGTGTGACTCCCAAAACTCAAATTTTGCGTTGTCATTTGTCTCTCTCACAAGAAACATCGAACTTGAACTTCATCCAAATATTATCAACGTAACTGAATAACGCGTGACATTCGCAAATTTTAATTCTAAAATTCCAGCAAACATGCAAATCTCGTTTCGGCTTCGCATTTATGAGCGAAAACGCAATTCAATCATGCACAGCGAGTGGATTTGCATTTAGCGAGTTTGCGAAATGTGGAGCGGCAACCACCGACGTAACACGGTGATAAAACACGAAATGAATAAATATTGCGGTTAAACGGCACCACATGTTACTACTCTCACATGCGAGGAAGCAGGAGCCACAATAAAATGTTCTTTATCAATTCTTGGAAGCCGATAAATCATCGCAGAGCGAATTGAAGAAATAGCAAGTCTTGTTTGTTCAACTTTCAACTGGAGGAAAGTTCTGTTTATGTTTTATTGAATTTTATTGTGAGCTGAAATATTTATAATTGAGCTCTAACCGAGGGAGCAGAAGGTTTCGCCGAAAGACTCGAAACTGCTTCAATAAACTTCGAATGAAGGGGATCATTATTATCATGATACACAAGCTTCGACGCGGGATAAACCGAGCGAGAGAGAAAGGAAATCGTCTTGCATTAATTTTTCAAACGCTTTTCCTCTTTTCGCTCCTCTTCAAAGCTTCTAATCTGAATTCCTAACAGAAAAATTATATTTCTTTGGCTGTCTAAATGTAATTGCATTCACTTTTTATCTGATAAATTATTCATCGTTCTTGCCTCCTCTTCTTACCCTACTTCATGGCTTGACGTTTAAAATGGGTTCATGCTAATAGAACAGCAGAGTTCCTCAACGGCAAACAGAGATGAAAAGAGGAAGAGCCAAAGAAAATCTCATTCTTCTGCTTTTTATTTCGGTGGCTTCGTTGCTGGCTTTTGATGTGGAAATGAGAAAATGCTTGAAAAAATCTCCTCTGACTGTGGGAATCAGCGATGGGAAATCAGAAAGGCGAAAACGAAATTGAAAATTATAATTGAAAACTCTTTCTGAATGCTAAGAGCTCGATGTACTTTTCATAAATTTTCCTCACAACATTAAAACATTTTTCTGTGGTGTTGCTCCGTTGGGATTTTTCAGATTTCTTGGGCACTTCCTTGTTACTGACTGGGGGAGGCAGCCGAACGCTGTGATTGCGAACAGTCCCTCTCGCACTCGCTCAATCCACTTCTAGATTCTAATGCTTTTTATTAGCGTTGTAACTCAGATTCTGCAAAGGATTCTGCACTTCCCCGCTTACGATTTTATCCATGGGGGAAATTTATTCGGCGAAACCCTTTTCCGCCACCACGAAAAGCCTTCATAAACTTTTCTCGAGTCATGTGATAAGATCGTAAAAGTATTTTCGCTTTAATGGGTTTCGCTTTCGTCTGTCGTGTTCCTTGGCGGACTTGTTGACGGTGAAGAATTATGAAACTCTTAAACGCAGATGCACTTTCATTTACAATTGTCATTTAGCTGAATGATGTTCATAAATTTCGGAATGAAACACATTAAAAGTGTAATGAACATTCGATGGCAATTTGTGCAATAAATTTCTCCCCTCGTCCTTGTGCTCGCTGCACACGAATGCACTCGATTTTCTATGGTTAAGTCGTCCAAACATTTCAAAAACACTTTTCCCTCCGATTGCGGATTTATGGCTAGAACAACACTGAGGAAAAGTTCCGTCAGGTCTCTCGCTGCTCTTGTTTCAGTCGCTTCCGACCCTCACGAGCTATCGAGCGATTTGTTTGCACAATTTGCTTCAATCTTGCTGTTCAGTTTTTGTAATTGGTAACATCAAACTGCCTTTGAGCGGAGAATCGTGTGCAAAAAGATTTTTGAGCGAGTAAATTTTGGATTTGATTTGAAAGCTAGATACGCTAGGTCCGCTTTAAGTGGAATAATCTTCGTGCGTGTCAGTATTATTTTTGCTTATCTAGAACAAACCGAGTTGAGCCTCTAGAACTTCTTGACTAGAAGCGTCTTCATCGCACCGAATTTCTCGCCAAATGAGAAATCTTTGCATTCTTTTAGAGAAAATTAAAGAAGTTGCAAATCTTTAAAAAGACCTTCAACTTTAATTGGCCTATTTTGATTCGATATTTATCATGAATGAATTGCGTTGAAAACAGTTTGAGAATCTTTGAGTTTAAACGACGAAGAAAATTTGAGAGTGAAACGACTGAAAGCGAAACGACGTTCACGTTCTACCAGAAAATCTTTCGTGTTTTCCTCGAAAAAAGAAAATTGAAAAGCGTGAAGTATGTCAAAGCGTGATGATTGATTCGCACCGATTTCATTTTATCAATAAACGAGTGTCAAATCGGAATCATCGGAAAAGTCTCAAAGTCTGATGCTCGGTGAAATCTTTATCTCTTTTCCTCGAATCATTAATCTTGTGGGAAAAGCTTGAGTGAATTTCTACAAGGATTCTAATGTTTTAAGCTAATGGGGATGATAAAGTAGAGACCGTTAATTAATCATTTAGATTCAATGAAAGGCTCGGAAACTAGTCAGGGCTTGTTTTGTCGACGAGTTAATCATGAAGCAAATTGCACTCAAAACCATTGCGAGCATGAACACCCTCGACTTTAATCTGATGAATTAAACATAAACATCAAAAGTCGTTCACACAAGTGCGTTCTGTATTGTGCAGTAAATATTTAA
Organism: Smittia sp. YW1114-2; assembly: GCA_033064975.1. Classification (NCBI taxonomy): domain Eukaryota; kingdom Metazoa; phylum Arthropoda; class Insecta; order Diptera; family Chironomidae; genus Smittia; species Smittia sp. YW1114-2. Next base: position 3,012,915 of record CP093833.1, read on the forward strand.
AGTGAGCGAATGCGAAAGGAAAATATCAAAAACATTTCACTCTCCCCCGCACTCAACTTCGTTACGATAAAAATGAAGCGAAAGCGAAGAGGAAAAATCTGAAAATTCTTTCCCGAGAGGAAATTTAAATTTGCATTAGAAAAGACGGAAGACGAGAGGAAGCTTTTGAATGCGAAATGACACTGAAACATTCAAATCGAGTTTCGTGATGTGTGTAAGGACTTCCCGACTCGCTGCGATAAAAAAGCTGTTAGACGACAAATTGGGGGGAAATTCCTCTCCCCAAGATAAATGACTCGTCTTCGTCTTGTTTACCAGCAACGCTCCTCGTTAATCTCACGGGAGGCTGGAGAACCTTTCGGATTAAATCTTTTACAATCGGAAGGTCACGGCAGGGATTCTTTTCTCGAGTCCTTCGAGCTTTGCCGCAATCTTAGGAAGCTCTTCAGACAGACTTTCGCTTATACGATGACTTGGCGATTCCATGATAAATGTTCCTGTTATCAGCATCAAGGACACGCCAGTTTCCCAGGAAGCCATTAAAAGAAAATTGTCCTCTTCCGCTCTCGAAACGTTTATCTTTCCGATGAAAGTTGATTTTGGAGCAAACGACTTTCGAACTTTTTATAAGTAGCCCCCTCAGTTTTCAGCGCCAAAGCTTTTCCTTTCTATCTGAGAACTTCCGACGATTTTCCTTGGCAGAAGAAACGAACAGTTTGATCGGAAAATAAGAAGAATTTCCTTTCATTCTCATCCACGGTGCCTTTGAAACTTGATTGCACTTCTCGTTAACAGATTCTCACAACTTTATCTACAGCTTCAAAGCGATGACATGAAATCCCACGATAATAGAACTTGAGTTTTCCTTGACATTAAAGTGTCGACATGAGGCTTGAAGAGCCAAGAGACACACATATCAGTGTCGCGCATCGATGTCAAGAGACTTCGGTGATAGGATGAAGAAGAAGTTTTGAACATTATCGAGTTCTTGAACTGACGTCTGACAAGATTCTCGCCTTAGCTCAACGTTCGATGTATTCATCGTCTAATGTGACTTCTTCTTTCATCGTGTCAATCATCATCAGCAGTCAGCTCGCGACGAAAACATCTTTTGCGCAACACCATCAAGAGCTTCGACCAGATCACTTCCATTCAGAGTTGATGAGCCATGAAAGTCCTTTTCCGTCTGGTTGCAATCACAGATGCAAATTGCATTTTCTGAAATTAGTTTCGTTATGTTGCTGAGTGGAAGGCGAGGAAAAATCCGCTTCGAGCATCGCAACGGAGTCAGTCAACTGCGGAAGCAAAGGCAGAGCGGGTTGATGAAAGCAGAATCGAGAGAGAACTTACTCGGATGAAGATATTCACGTCACGCTTCTAGTTTTTCGAGAATCGCTCGGATGGAGTGTGTCAAGCCTGTGAATTATTTTCCCGCTTGCATGAGTTGAGGAGACGAAAACTGTTTTCGAGTCAGTCAATTTGCAATTCATCTGAATGAAAGGTGTTTTTCCGCAATTCAAACACATTTCAGTCTCGGGTTTTCTTTCTTCCACTCCCATTGAAGGGAAGCGCTTGGGGCGCTTGGGGCTGTCGATGGTACAGAAAGATTTTACAGTCAAACAAATTTCCAAATGGCAAAACACTTGAGCTGAAAATCTCTCGACAACTTTATTTGTTCATCGTGTCGTAGCGCAATTTAGAGGCAGCAGAGAGCAAGACTTTCCTTCGTACTTTTCGATTTACATTCTCTCGTTCGTTTGTCTTTTTGTTTCCTTCGAGTGCAAAGAAAATATGTACTTCATTAGTTCATGTTCAAGCTTTTTGAATACTGACTAAAGGATTTCCTCTTCTTCGCTCCTCTGAAAAAGTCTTCACTGCCAGAGATCTGCTCGTCTTGAGCTTGCTTAAGACGATGAAGAATTCTTTCTGAGAAGATCCTGTTATGCAACAGCCAAAGAAAGACGAGCACTGAGTCCGACCACTTGAACATAAAGAATTTTAATTGGAACATTTTTGCTCTCCTACCTTCATGCAGCAATTCATACTATGTTGTCAACGTCATTGACTACTTGACCTGATAGGAATGAAGTTGGAGTGTTATTCAAATCGTCTATAGAATGCTAATCAAGATCTCAAGCGTTCCCTCCCTCCTATCATCTCCCATCGCCTCCAAGTTTAAACACAAAACGAAGCAGAATTAATAAAGACAGACCTGATTATAATTCAACGAAAAGAAAAATAAAGACGAAGATTGAGAGAGTTTCATGCATCATGCAAGATAAAATATTTGCTTTCCCTCCTTACATCTTGATTTTCCTGACATTTCTCGAAGCAGCATTATAGCTGATTGATGGGAAAAAAGGAGCGTTCCGTGCAATCAAGAGTTGTTCGTAGTAATTGGATTCACGCCACTTCTCCTCGTAAATTATTCAAAAGAACCGGGAGTGAAAGCTTTTATTCGTTCTGTCTCTCACGGTGTCGCAAGTCTATCGAGAAAGATTTTCCTCTGCCTGAGAAAATTAAATAAAACATAAGGAAGGAGCGAAGCTCAACCGCATAAGAAAATTCAGGCCCATAATCAATCAGGGGATTTTTGCCTAATGCCAGTCTTGTGTTACATGAGCACGATGGAAAAGATATTTTCAACGATTTTGTGCCACACGGAGCGCGAAAGCTTTTCCCGTTCGCTCGGATTAACTTTATTTTACCGTTTTTTCTACTTCCCCAGATCTGATAACAGCGTGGATGTGATTTGAAGGTGTTTAGATGTTGGTTTATGATTTGCTACCACAGCTTTAGAGCATTACTGATATTGTAAAGTTAAGCAACGGCTTCAAGCGAAAGCCTCATGAGGCGAAGAGAATGAAGACAGTTTTCACACGCAATAAACTTTATGTTGGCACACGCACAATCCAGCGCTGCTGACCATAATCAAGCTGTTATGGCTGCTCCATTTGTTCCAAACAGCGAACGCCCTCGACCCGTCTTGACCTTAAGCGTCGAGTGGGTTATGGATCAAGTTGTTACTGAGGGTGGATTTCTCACGCATATTTATGGGTTCTCGCTGCCTTTTCCACGAAAGCCATAAACATTCAGCGATGTGGAACTCCCACGGTAGCGAAGGCTTCCTAGTCAACGACTTGACAACTCCTGGATCTCGGGTGACTGCATCACTCTGCTGCCTAGCCATCCAAAACTTGGAAGCTCCCTCGAATTTGTGTAAGAAGGTCAAAGCAGACAAATAAAAAGCACACGTCTCTCAACATTTGCAGCACAAACATCACCGCTCGCTTGTTTGTTGGCCCCAGTGTTGTGTCATGTGTAAGTTTAATCAGAGAGCTGCAATCATGCACAACGACGATGTCATAGCTGGGTTGATGATTTATCCGCCTTCGTCGCTCGCTTCCCTCGAGGAGCACTTCTCGAACGAATTTCTATCACTCTCAAGCTCGCTCGTTCGGAAGCTGTTGAACTGAAAAGCAGCATCGAAAGGGAGATGATTCAGCAATCAGCCGGAAGACGATTTTCGCTCCGAGTCTCGTTCGGGGACGAGAGTTTTTCTGTCGGAAATGAAACTTTTTTCATATTTTCTAATGCATCACAATGGATTCCTCTCTCGGGAGTAATCTGCATCTTCTGTCGACCTTAATGACGACCATTTTCTGATGAAAAGCTTTTAATGCTCTTGCCTTTTGTGTGGCAAGCGAAACGGTAAGCGCAGTAAAAAGCTCTGGCCGCGTAATCAGAACGAAAGTCAGATATTCCGAATCGTGAATCTGACGCTTTTATTAAGGAAGTTCATTCAAATTTAATTTTATTGCGAGGAAAATCTTTGCTTCCCTCGATTCGTTCCGAGATTTCACCGCAGATTCTCGTCGGATATTTCAGCGCGAAAGGGTAGCACCGAGGTTCGGTGTGGCTTTAAAGCGAGCAGAAGGAAATGAAACTCAAGAGGAAAATTTATTGTTCCCACTTGATACATTTTCGCGGGGTTTTGTGTGCTTAGCATTTATGAAAAACTTTTCAAAGTTGCTACTCCAAGTGGCTTCAGATTTCAAGAGTTCATTAATACTTGATGGCGGGAAGGAAATCGCTTGCGTTGCCTGTGAGAGACTTTCAGATTCGCTTTCAACAGGCTGTTGATTTATGAGCGCCCACGTTCTGTTCAGAATATTTTAAAAAGTGCTGTCGGCGTCGAGAGAGGAAGAAATCCCGAATGTTTTCCATTAAGAGGAACGTGTAATCAGCAGTGTTCGCTTTCATGTTGCGGAGTTTTGCTTTCAGCTTCCAGTCTGGTGCAGTGTAATGAGTAAGAACTAAATGAATTTACAACTTGTAATTAATGCAACATTCCAGTGAAATGAACAAGGAAATGAGCTTGCAAATTTATTGAAGCCAAAATGTAGAATATTTTAGTAAACTGAGCTATAAATTTCAACCATAAAAGTTTAAACGTAAAGGGGAATTTCATCTAAAACTGCGAAAAATGTGAAGCTGCTGGAGACGAGAACAGTTGCTGAAAGTTACCCGCTCAGAAGAGAAAGTTGGCGTGCATGAAGCTGACGAGCTTTGAAACTTCTGACATGTTAATTAGTGCAACGTTACACCAATTTTGTTTATTTTTCTCGAAGCTTTGTATGTAAATGAGTGAGCGACTGGTTGAGTGCTTTCATTCTCAGAACAGATTGTTTTAAATAAGTTTGTTGAATAAAAAGCTGATGGTCAGGAACAGCAAAACTCAATGTTCGTAATGCCAGTCAATTATTCTGAAGATTGAGCTACTCAAATTACAAAACGCTGGTACAATTTTTGGGAAATTGCAGGAGATAAAACAACGCAGATAAATTATTTTGAAATATCAAATTTTATATTCCACAGATTCTTTTAAAGTTATTTAAACTTAAGCTGTTCAAGGTATTTTCATGCGATATTCCTGGTGATGAACAGTAAGATATATTTTTATAAGTTGTAAAATGTTATCATTCAGTAATTTACCTTCTTGCTTGCTTTTCCAAATGTAAGTAAAACAGACTTAATCAGCTTTTATTTTCCCCTTTTTCCTTATTCAAAAATATTTTTTGCGGCTGTTGCGGGAAGAGCTTTTAAAGCTGAGAACAGAAGAAGCTTTATGCCGAGTTTCACAAGTTTGAGTAGAGAATTTTCAACAAGAGACTGAAGCTACGAATTTCAAGATGAACTTAAATTTGTTACCAGATTTTCCTTTAAAGTTTTACAACTTGCAGCCTCGAGCTATCGCACGAAGTTGTTTCTATCTTGCCTTCAAACATAGCGACGCTCTTTAGTGTTTTATCCCCTCGCTTGCAAGCGACGAACAATGCTTTTCCTGAAAGCGACACGAGGAGTTTTTCACTCAGCGATCTTATTATCGCTGTCAATTTGAAAAGTTTTATTCACCGCGGCAAAAGGATTCGCGCTGAGCATAATGAAAAATTTATTATTCTGTAAATTATGTTAATAAACTGTGTGTGAAAATTGCTCGACTATCTCTCGCTTGTTTACGACACAACAAGACTTTATCATCCGTCGGAGAAGGAAAAGTTTTACTGCGAAATATTTTTTACGGTAAAAGCTTTTAAAATGGGTTCATTAAAGCGTCGTCAGGAAAGTTCCTCGTGCATTTCATTCCTCCGACTCTGTCGAGTTTCTCCAACTCTGTTGAGTTTCAGTGCTGTAAGTTCCATTCATATTTCATGCGGTTTTTGAATGAAGGTTGGCTCGAGATGCACTGAACTCAGCTCACATTTTTGATGGCTTGTCGCCCTTCGCTGTCACTGATCTGAATTTGAATCGTCTCCTTGTTACCTTTCAAGGTTGTTTTCATATTTCTAGATTGCGCAATCTTGATCAAGGCAAACAAGGTTAGTGTCGCTCTAAAAATCTCAATTTGGCTTTAACGCCGAGGACGGAAAACTCTCTAAGAAATTCATGCGAAGGGGAAGAAATCATCTGTCGGCTCAGAAGAGACAGCTTTCAAAAGAGAAATCATATAATGAGGTTTGTTGTGAAAGAAATAGCTTCGGGGTTGAACACTCGGGAGGGCTTTCTTGTTATTTCAGTTTTCAGTTGAGCCGAATTTCCTGTGGAGCAACTTTTGCGGTTCTTGAACTTTCAACCAGACGATTCACGGCCAGAAAACAGTGAAATATTTCAGCGCTCTTGACTTTCATCTGGGGCAACGCAAACTTTCTAAACTCTCAATAATTTATTCTCCCAGGAACGTTGCATTTAGCGAGTTTCAATTTTCCCTTCACCTTCCCTCAGCGGACTTTACACCGAGTAATCTTCTTTATCGTCTGCGAACCTTTCGGAGATGTAAAACTTATGGAAATGAGAATTGAATTAATTCGACTTTGAAGATTTTTCAGTTTTATTTTTCTTTCGTCGAGTCGAGCAAGTTTGCATGAGAATGAGAGAGCGAGACAAGTTATAAACTTTTTTATTGCCCTCAGTTTCAGCACTCGAACTTTTTATATTACTCAATTGAAAAAGTTTCCTCTTCCTCACTCGCCCGTTCGTCTTTTTCGGAACGACAGTAATTTTTTGCTAATTTCTCCTTTAAAAACAGATTCGAAAGTTGCCAACTTCTCTTCATTCTCCTGAGTACCGAATCCGAATCTGCAGCAATAAAGATTTCGTTACATTGCTTATGACGCTTTTTGTTTGCTGGGAGCTTCAAACCAACGACGAGCCTCCACCTAGTGGACGACGTGGCCAGTGAACGGAACTTGGGCCAGTTGAGCGTCTGCCAAGTTAAATCGTGGATCGCATGACCTGCCCAAGGATTTTGCGAGTGGTGCAGAAACGCAACGCAGGACTCAATTGACTGTTTATTTTTTTAATGGATTGGCATTTCCGCTTTAAAAGCAGTAAATTTAATCTCCATATTGCATGCATGCAGAGCCAGCGACTAAGCGTCTAATTAATTGCTGTGATTTATCGCCAGCTCGCTCTGTTATTAATCATGGCGTGAAATGTTGTAAACAACAAATGAGTTTCTCCGCTCCGTCGTTGAGATTCAAATTTAAGATTCTCATCACGCAAATTTTAAAAGCAACGTAAATCTACTGTGCGCCATCGGCTACGAGCGAATGTCGACGTCGTCATTTAAAACATGTGTCGAGGAGTTTTATGGGTACGAGCAGATGTGAGAATCAGGAGCGTTAATGTAAAAGTCATGTTGGGAGAACTTTCGTACTTTCTTTGATTTGTTACGAGAAAAATTTGTCGCATCTTTTGGGAGTTCTCGTTACAAGACATGACTCAAGCTATTAGTTAATGTCTGACGAAGGCACAGACGTTCGAAACGAGCTTGATTTTCTTGCGAGGAACATGATAGGAAGCGATCCCATCCACCTTCCAAGTCTTTGAGCGAGCAAGGGAAACACATTTCACATGCAATTAAACTTTTACGACCCTCTCGTCTAATCGATTGTAAATTTAATGATCGAGCCATAAATTCAGACGAACTTTGTTGCTACATCGGAACGATAAGAATTGATAACATTTCTCATATTTCGCGAGAATTTTATTACCGACAAGCTTAAATCATCGTCAGTAGCTTGTCGGAGTTTGAATTGAATTCAGTTATCCAGAACTCTCTTGAGTTATTGCAGAGAGCTTTGGAACTTTGCAAGCTTTTGAGAACTTTGTTGGCCCGAGGATGCTTTGAGTGTAAGTCAAAAGCTTTAAATGAAAGCCTTGGAAAGTAAAGCAAGATCATGCGGAAGGTTCGAAGTTTTGATTCTTCACTCAGTTCACGTTTCCAGCAATGCTTTTCAATGTCAAAATGTGCAAGCGAAATGCTAACATATAAAAGCATGTCAGCCTCAAGGTCACATCAACTGCTTCCGAAACTACTTCCGACTATTCAATCATCCTTAATGGCCTCTTATCATTCACATCGTAATGTGCCTCAACATGAATAACTTCGCCATCAAAACAACAACAAAAGTCGTGAGGAAAACAACTCAATAGAGAGCAAGCAAGGATGAGAAACGAGGCTAGTTAGCGTAACGACCTTTACGCCATCACATTTGTCATTGGAACAAGTCATGTGAACATTATTTAGGCGAGCATATTCCTGATCTTACCGAATCCGAAAGTTCGTGTACCCAAATCACCGAACAGAAAAGCACAAAACTTTCTTTCTTTCTTTCTCATTTGGCTGAAAAGGGCAATCTAGAAAACAAATGTCTGCGAACGCCTAGCGTTTTCTCTCCGGCTCGGCTTCCTTCTTTGCGCCGGGAAAATAAAAGTTTCGGAGATTTATGTAGGCAAAAAAGTCCTGTCACGAACAAAAGGAGAACGAGACCTTTCTCACAGAACAAATCTTGATTAGGCATTTCGGTGCTTGAATTCTTTGTTGCTGCCTTTCCGCAACTGAGAGAATCTCGTCGCTCTCCTTCCGCCTTCCCCTTCATACTTATCAAGTTGAAGCAATTGATTTCCTTTTCAGAAGTTTCGTTTCCTTGTTTTGCTTGTCAGAAATTTGTTGTCATGAGTGGGAGGGTAGAACTTCCACTTGTTTAAATTTAATCGGCTCGACTTCTTTGCGTCTTCCTACGAATATTGTGCTCGTATGCGGGTGAAATTGAATCTGTTGCGGAAATTGATTTTCGGCAGTATCGGAGCACCATCAGAAGTTTGTATCTAAATTTCTTTGATGGCTGGGAGATGAGGAATGATACAGGCGGCTTCCCATCTTCAGATTCACGTTGATTTTGGAATAATTCAAACTCGAAGCTTGTGGAAGTCTGAAACAATTCAAGATCACGATAAACAACCAAACATCCTCTGACAGCTTGAATGCTTTCAAACTCGAGCGCAGGCAGAGAGTTCTCCCAAAATATCCGGCAGCATGCGAAGCTGCCTGCAGACAAGTCCTCGCCTACTCCAACAATGCCCATAACAAAAACACTTTAGAAGTCATAATGTATGTCAATTGCCTCACACATAATAGCTTGTTCTGGTGAATTTCTTCCCATTTCACCGAATGTTTAGCACTAGCAAGAGAAATAAATGTTTGCCAATAAAACTCTCAACATCATCCCTTTTCGCCTCCTTATCGCATCTCTGCTCCAAACCCATCTGAACACATAAATTATTTTCCGCAAATAAACACCACATTAAAGGGAATGTGTGGAAGCGAGAATGTCTTACAATGCAAGAAAACCTCGCACTTAATCCTCATTTCCACTATTCGTTATCATCTTGAGCTCAACGTGAGCATCGGAGAAATTCGATTATTTGATAAGCCGGAATGATAAAACAAGCGAGAATCTATTTATCCAGATATCACGCTCCTAACAATCGATTCGATCAAACACGAAGCAAAGTTCATGATGACATCGTTGATACGTTCTGCTCGAAGCGAGAGAAGGTGATTTATGGAAGTTAAAGCTCGAAAGCTTTCGCAGACTTCTGATAAAAGTAGAGCGGAATTAAAAGAGCTTTGTGCATCAAATATTTCTCGAGCTGCAGACAATAGCACTGAAGCTTCAAGCACAGCAGAAAAGAATTCCAATTTGCTTTCAACGTTTTGAGGCCTTTGAAGAATTCTTAGATTTATTTGGAAGTATTAAATTTTCACTAACTGGGGATCCTTCAAGGCGTTCGCGCACTGGGTCCCCACTCCCTAAAATCTTTTATTTTTGATCATTAGAATGTTATTCGTGTTTATTGTTTGAAAAGATTGAGGGTTTTTCTGCCAATTGGGGGCAAACCGATGGTTTCCACTTGGCTTTTCCCCCACACAAGAGTAAAAATATTGAATAAATAATAATAATAACTAATGAATTATTAATTCAACGGAACGACATATCAAAAAGAAATGGGAGAGAAAATGGAATCAAAATAAATTGTAGAGCTTGAATATTCGAAGTCGCTCGCTCTCGAGTTCAATCATTAATGACATGAGAGTTTGTTGAAAACATCAGGAGCAAACTGAGGGTTGTGGCATGAGATCGTAGCGTAAATTAAAAGCTTTTATACTTCGGATTGCTTGGTAATCTTTTGGGAAGCTGCGGACAGAGAAAAAATCGTTTGATTCGAGTTTAATCTCTCGGATTATGGCGATGCTACGCGAAAACGCGCTACCTCGACTTGCTTGATCAGGTGAATCGTAATGCATCCGCTCGCTCGCTCGGTCGTCGCTTCACCTAAACGCAGAACACAAATCCAGGATTTTGAAACTCATTAAAATATTTTTCTCCGTCTGCGAGCACGACGCTCTTTTGTTTTTATCACGCGCTACCCAACGAAAGAGGATTACATTCTTATTAAAATTGTAAAATTATTCCATCGAGTCTTTGTGGTGCAAAAGAGCTTTAGGCATCAATGACATTCAATGGAGAAGCTCAACAAAGAAGCAAGCATGAACAACAAACTTTAGAACTTTATGGCTTCTGATCGGAATCATTAGAAATTCATGAGCCGACGAGCGACTCGTCTGCCTTTCCATAAATTATTGAACGGTAGCGATTTAATTGACGAATTTATTCGCATCCGGCGCTCGATTAATTTCGAGTTCTTTTCCAACGAGTTTTCAAATTTTCCATTGCGGAACATCCGAAGCTTAATAAAGCTTTGCCAGTTGAAATTGGCGCTTATGGTTTTGAATGGAGAATATCAACGATTTAATATCACTGGAAATCATGAGACGATTTCACCGTCGAGAATGTCAACGAGCTCTTTAGTGATTTGTAGTACTTAAACCTACAGGCGACATCAATAAATTCAGCATTCAATGACAGAGATTGAATCTAATCGGATCATCCACTGCAAATTGCTGTTGATATCCAATCATTTCGATATTTCAATTAAATAAGCTCCCGCATAAACATCACTGTAATCCCTTCGCCAACTTGAAATCTTGTTCAATTGAATCCCCAACATTCATCCCTTGTCGTTAAAACTTCCAAGTCATCCAATCTCCACAACTAAACTACACAAGTCGACTCCAACTGATCTCTAATAATCTTGTTGCGATAACATTGATAACACTTTTAAATATTAAGAAGATTACGAAAAGGTTCCGAAGTCGTACGTGAATGGAATTCGTCTCGCTTTCGGTACAAGTTGACATGGTCCGGTCCAACGAAAATATTATTGGGTTACGACGCTTTCATTCACGTCTCGAGCTCTGTCCGGATGCCTGACATGCGGGATGATTGATTTTATTTCCTAATCTTCGCAGAGAAAAAAGAATTTTCGCTACACATTACTGACCTAGATGATGCCGACTCATTGCACAAGCCAATTTCGTCCGCTCGATTGCGACAGGATGCGATTTGTATTTGTTTTCAGGCCGGCAAAAAGGCGAAATTTGTTTTCGAGTTATCTGCCATTTTTTCGTCGTTCGCCTTTTGCCAATTCACGAGCATTTTGTGCGTTTGGACCAACACATCGCAGGAGGGAGAGGACTGACAAATTAGTCACTCGAAAACATTTGATTGGAGTGATTTGTCAAATGGAGCCAGTTAGGAGTTTGCTGCTGTTCCTGATAGCCATCGCTCTGTGTTCATCTCTCGCTCGCAGGTTCGTTGAAAAAATTGCACGATTCAATAAGTTGAGATCTCGACATTTATTCTGCGCGCTTTCGTTCTGAATCAATGCTGGAGCTCAACGGAATCGAGTAGCTGGATCGAGAGACTTCAAAGGAACAACTGAGCCACATGAAATTCTCTGGGATTGAAGCTTTTTCTGAAGCTCAACCAAAACCTCGAACACCTTTGATTAAACATCGACTCGACTCAATTTGTAAAGAATTCTCGAAGCTTTCATCGAGTTTCATTCAATCTGTTCAAGCTCAATTCCACATCAAAGGTCATGCAATGGAGCTGCATGCTACCAAAGCCTCTCCTGAATGACAAAGTTAAAATAAAGCATCGAGCGATTCATTTCATTTAATTAATGGAGCTCAGGTAAACCACTGAATGCTTTCAAAGGTTTCAGCGCTCAAAGGAAAATATTTGCGTCGATTCAACCTCGACAGGACTTAATTGATTTATTCATTCACTGTTTGTGGAACAGTTTGTAATTTGCTAGTCAAGCTCAATCAGTCGACCTTTGTGCTTTAGAAACTATACTTTTGTCGTGGAGTTGATTAATGAATGTTGTCGGATTTGTTTTTCTCTATATTGACTTTTAATCGAACTCTCCATGATTGTTGCTTTTGTGTTGGCTTTCAATTAGGGCAGTTTGTTTACCCAGCTCAATCCTCAAGCTAAATAGTAAATTGTGGCTTGAAATCCTTCAGCGAGCTTATTCGAAAAATTCCATTAAAATAAATATTTGAAAATTTCACCTTCGGGCGTCTCATGAATTGCTAAGCGAGTCTTGTGAAATCATCTGGCAGTTTCATCGATTTTCTGCATTTCGGAAAAGTTTCAAGGGAGCTTTTGGTACATGGAAACAGATTTAAAAGCGGTCGGCAACCCTTTCACCATCGATCATTCTCTCACTTTCCATCTTGACGGATGGTTGAGATAGTTGGTGGTTTTGCGTATCAGCCACCGTTGACGTGAAATTGAAACTCGGAGCGTTGTAGCTCCCAGATGCTCGTTAACAAAACAGCCTCTCTGCTGGTTTTCAAGTCAAATTTGGCCCCAAAAACATTTGCAAGCCCTCCTAGGAGGAATCATCAAGTCGGAAAGTGCTTTTGAATCCTAATCAACATCAAAAACAACTGATTAATTAGCAACAAGGAATGAAATCAATTAGGCAGATTTTACGAACTCATTAGAATTCAAAAGTTTGTCTAAGACTTGACCTTTTGGCTTTCGGCTTGATATGCCTTTGACAAGCTCCATAAAACATTGAAAGCATAAAAGAAGTCGAAGTTTCTTTCACCAGTAAATTAGAGCCTAAGTAAACAGCCCTCGGCAGTGTGACCCTTGACACTTGAACGATTCTGGTTGTAATTAAAAACGGCTCGCTCGTTCTCGCCGAAGGTCGAAGGAAAAATAGGATGAGAAAGTCTAAGACGGAGATGAAGCTCGTCGGTGTTGTTTTCGTTTCGTATTTTCTACGACTCAGCTCAATTAGGAGAAATATTTCGACTATCTCGACGGGAATTTCCATTAATTAGTTGCCCTTGACATGAGACGAGAGAGAATACATTGCGATGCTTTTACTGTCGAATTATCTCGGAAAAGGATTACCGCATTAGGCTGAGATTTCGAGGTTCTCTCTCCGACGAAGATAAAGGAAAAACGAACAAAGAAAGATCGACGCAGCAAAAGCATTCAGGAAGACATTACGTTGGTAAATTGCCTACATGACGAAGCGTGTCCAAACACTTTCAGCTTGTACGCATTTGCCTTGTAAGGCTGAAGATAGATTCTTTCGTCCCGTTATCGCCTTCGATTGGGAATTTATCGGGCAGTGAAATCGCATCCCCACAAATCAGCAGGAAAGTGGAGAGACAAGCTAGTTCGGTTTGTCCATTTATCATTCGTAATTAGGCGATTCCAATGATCAACGAATATTTTATTAATTGATTAATGGTAAGTCCGCTTGTAAGACGTATGAGAGAGAGAAGAATTGAATTAGACGAGAATGGATCACAATCATAAGTGGAACGAATACAATTTAAACCTTTTATGGATGTTTAACTGCGGGGAATGTGAGAGACGAGACGTTGAATTGAAATCGACACGCTAAATAATTTATTTATTGCCAGTAGAACATCAAGCGGATGTTCTGTTATCCACAAAGTATATCTTTAAAGGTCGTAAAATAGTTCGAGAAGGAACGGAGAAGGGACGAGGAGAACTCATAAATATCGCAGTTCGACTTATTAAATTACAGATCATTAAACACTTCCGCCGCGCTCGGTTTTGAAGCAGCGCTATCGAAGCCTTTTGTATTTAAGGAGCACAGCGCAAGGAAATTCCAGTTCAGCTAAATCTCTTGAACTTTTTCCACGCTAAGCTCTCTCGTAGTCTGCGATGCATCAAAGCACGAAACGAGAAATCTCTGAAATATGATGGAGATTAAGGCACAGCGGCACTTTAGACACATCAGCATTGAGCGGATTTATGACGTGTTTGCGCAACAAAACAGAGCCATCAAGCTTGGGAAACTGAAATGCAGTGCAGGATTGTTGCTCGAAAAAGAATTTATTTAGTCTCGCGCTCGATAGAAACGAAGCGAAGCTTAAATTGCAACCAGCGATGTGGAAATAATTTTTCCCTCTGTTCAGCGAGGGGAGAATAAATCAAGTCGTTGTTGCTGCTCTTAATTCAATGGCGCGCAATTCTTTCCTATCGTCAATTAGCTTTATTGAACAAATGAAATATTTCCCGAAATCAAGACATATTTCTCTGTTTGTGTTCCATCGTCTCACGCGCCTCGCGTAGTCTGAAATTCACGGGATGAGAACAGGAGGGTTGGCAAACGCGGATGCTTGGGAACCTAGCTAAGGAAATCAACAACGAGCTGCTGGAGATGAGGAGCGAGGTCATAAATAACGATGCTACGAGGGAGTCGCTGCATTAACATAATTCCTTTTTCATAGCCAAACAAGAGCGCGGCTCTTGAAAGACGGTTTTGTCGCTTTTCAATTTAATTGAAAAACTTTCTCCGTTCGTGAAAATTCATTGGAGTTTTCTTTTGTTTTTCCTCGAGATTTAGTCATGGCAATATTTACTTTTGAATGCGAGGTGCCAGCAAACGCGTCTGAGTTGCAGTGAGCTAACTGTTTCGTGACTGAGTTCATTGGCCTGCAAGTTCATAATCAGGTTTAGTGGAAGCGTCGAAGAAACAAATAACAAAATTACTTAGCCGAAAGTTTACCCAAAATGCAATATGTTTCTCCCGGGATATTTTTCAAGAAACTTTTTCCGTATGCAAATCACGAAGCGAGAAAATTTATTTCGAAATATTATTATTGTTGTTTTCCCAGAGTTCATGCAAACGAAAGCTAAGCAAGAGTCGTGTGGATAAAAACTTTTCCAGTTGACAAACTTCAAAGTTTATCCTCATGAATCTGATTTGAGTACAAACACACATGAACTCCTCAGAGCGCTTGGTTGGGCAAATGCAAATATTGAATTATTTTTATTCTCAGGCGAGCGAGAAACTTCTTAAACTTTTCATATCTAGTGATCCTGAAGCTTGCTCGTAGATTTCCATTTGAGGTATTACAGTAATTCTATGCAACCCAATCATCTCCAATGTGTCCTGAACAGTTGAAAGCTTCTCTGAATCTATTTAAAGAGCGTATCGCTCTTACTGAGTAACCAACAGTAACGAGATCTTTTCCCTTTCTGCACCTTTTGTGCTGCAATGCCATCCAGTACATTTGCTTGTTATCCAGAAGGAAACCTGGAAGATTCGCTTCGCTCTCTGTTGTCGGGAATTCTTTGCTGTAGAAATCAAATGCTATGTCGTTCTAACCAAGGAAAAGATAATCAAATACTTTGTGTGTTAAGAAAGATGAGTTCAAACCTCGTAGAGATTGAGGTATTCGCTCAAGCTGCTTCCTATAGCTTCGACTATCTCCGGAACGAGCATCGCGTAATTGAAGAAATTGCTGCGGTCTGGATGGAAAATCGGATACTGAAGAGCTGTTGCTGGGCAATCTGGAAAGAATTTTTAGCATTTTGTCAAAGCATCAAACTGCGGGCAAACTTACAAAGAAAGTTTCCTTTGACTACCGAGCAAGCGAAAATACTTCTTGCAGTTTGCTGAAGGATCTTCACTATGTCGTGCTCGTCATTGCTGAGTTCGACAAGCTTCAGAAATCTTTGGAACTTCGAAAGCTCAGCGAAAGTTTCGAATAAACTTTCATTTCCGTTTAGTGTCAAATTTCTATAAATTTTATCGAGAAATGAGTCGTCAATTGCAGTTGAGGGAACGCCGGCAACGAATTTCAATTGTTTGCGAGTTTCAATAAACTTCTCGTTCAAAAAGAGAGTGGCAGACTTCATCAAACCTTCAGCCGCAGTTTTGAAACGCATCGGGAAGTAGCGACGATCGAACAGAATCTTTGCTGGCAATGTCATCAGCGACTCAATCAATCCACTGCAAATCTCGAACCGCTGAGGTGTTTTGACTGCTGCTTTGAATTGCTTGTAGTTGAATGGATAAATTTGAAAGAGGTTGCGATACTCGTAGAGTATCTCAATGAAAATAATATTTGCGAGTTGTCTGGAAGTTCGGATTGACATTAATTTGTTGCGATAGCAAACATTTTCTCTCTCACCTTCTATCAACAGTAGCGAGAAAGTTAAGACGAGACTTGAGCAAACTTTTGAATCTGATTAGGATCGAGTCGTTGACATCGCGATGCAGCCATCCTGGAAGTTGCGCGTTGATTAAACGAAGCCAATCAATCTCGGGAAACTCGAAAGTCTTTTGCAATTCATTGATCTTTACAATCAAAGATTTTCGATCCGAGGAGCCGCCGTCGCGCTGGGAGACACGTTTGATGTTTTGATCCATTCGCAGATAAGTGTTTACGAGCTTACCTTTGACGACGTGTTAAAGAATCCGTCAACCATATCATCAACGCCCTCAGTTGAAATCCCGAAAATGCTGAACATGTCTCGAATATCCTTGGTAGTAAACTCAGCGCTCGTTGTCTTGTACCTTTCCCACGAATGTTGTTTAACTGAATACATGCAAACGACGTCATCCGTCGTCAATGGATCTGTACAAAAGTTTATTCGCATATTGACGAGGTATTCCAGTTTCACTTCGTTGAAGAGCTTTGTAAAGTTCAATTGGCTTTCATTCCAATTTCGTGTGAGGAGTGGAAAGCTTCCGAACGAGTTGAGATATATGAGAACATCTCCTCGGCTAACGCGTTCAACGTACCCTTGAAATCGAAGTATTAAGTTTCAGCGAGAAGAGGAATCTGAAAACTCACTCCAGTCGATGCACTTCTGATAAAAGTTCTTTACGACTCGCACCGCCTTGCCATCTCCCGCTCGTATCGCGTCTTTTAGCACTTTGTGTCTTTTCTCATCGTTCCTAAGCTCCAAGTCTCTTTGAAATCCAATCGTCTCGTATCGTTCGTTCAAAGCTCGCTCCTCAAAGAACGTTCCGCAAGTAAAGTTTTGGAAGTTCTCGCAAGGATTTAAATTTGAAATGTAAGAAGCGCATGCAATAAGTCGTTCGGCGTCTTGGAGACAGAGCTCCGAGTGACAGAGTGTGAGATTGTTGTACTGCTCGATTGTCAAGGAGTTTCCTATGTATTTGATGGGGAATGGACCATAAGCAGAGACGCAGACGGAGAGAAGACAAAGAGTAATAATCAGTGACGCCATAACTCGTCAAACTTCTTCATGTTAATTAGACAAACAAGCTTTGAATATACTTCGACGTCGATGCTGATTGTACTTGAAATCTCAAGCCGATTGATGAGCACAAATTCGAACACAACAGTCTGCGAGTAATTGACAAAGTTGGTAATGACTTCGAAATTAGTTTTGTCGGAAACTTTTGGTCACCTGGATACTTCAGAGAATAATCCGGAGTCAGCGTACAGTTGTTGTTGGTTTTGAGAATTCCACAGGATTCTTGAGTGACTGAAAAGTCTTCCCCACAGCTCGTGAGCACGCAGTCTTCTTCGTATGTCTCGCCGGGCTCCAGGTTGATATAGTCGATGTTACAATAGTCAACACAGTTACCGCGATGGCAAACTTTGACACCATAAATTAAAGCAAAACACAAACTTTGTATTCAAAGTCGTTACTCACTTGTCTTCTTCTCGCCAGGTGAGTAGCTTCTTGCTGCTTGCGTTCCCAGCACTGCGAAAGTTAATACCAGCAAAATAGAAATCTTCATGTCTTTGAGCTTCTGCTTGCTAGAGCGTCTGCTTTCAAACTACGCGACGCAGACAAAATAACGTCGAAGGTCAACGAATAAAATTTCTTCTCGTCTCGCACGCGCTGATACTTTCAAGATTCCGCAGGGCATGTGTGTGATACCTCAACGCGAAATTACTGTCTGAGAAATCTGATTCCGTCAACTTGGCAAATTTAGACGCTGCGCTTTGACTTTCCGAGTATGAAAATTCGCCTTCGTTTCCAGTGCATGATTTTGTCAAACCTCCAGAATTAAACTCATAAATGTTGGAAGCGCGCCAGGCCTTCATCGATCTGCTTCTCTGCTGACGGATGAAGCGAATCTTCTAAAATTATATTGTGCCCTCAAAACCTATCCACAGTTCTGCTCTCGATATCTCCCGTCTGAATCTAAATGTCTCGTGTTCAAGCTGAGCATAAAAAGATACGACGAGGCGAATAAAAACTTATTCTTTCACAATCTTCATCGCTAAAGATTTGGTCTTAATCGCTGTTAAAATCCAATTGTTTGAGCTTCGAGAAGTAGATTAAAACAAATTTCATTGCCAATTAAGCTGACGGTCGCCGGAATTCAATTTGAGTGCTATCAACTGAGATGAAGGGATCGCCGTAAAAATCCATTTGCTTAATTTGACAAAACTTTTCGCTTCGAATTCAATTACAAAATTGGAATTTCAATTTTATCAAGTTCGAGTTAATGAAAATTTTCCTCGACTTTCATTGCCAATGTCAATTAATATAGCGAGCGAGTCACATTTTCCGAATGCAAATGAATTCATCTCGATGATTGGAGTGCTAATTGGTTTGATAGCAAAGCTGATTGATTCTTTTATACGACATGAGATTGGCTGTGATTAAAAAGCATCCGACTCGGCTGATGTTTCTCATCGGGTGACATTTTTCATTGCGGAAACTTGATCGAGCTTGATGTCTGCAATTAAATTGAAACGGTTTGTGATTAATGAAATTGCTATGCGGTTGAATTTGAGTTTCCGTTTGTTGTTTGAGGAATTCCTAAAAGGCTAGACAACCGCTTCCTGCTCCCTCGAACCCGTTCATTATTGTTTTTCATCTACTCGATTGATTTATGAACATCGCTGCTCATGCTAATTAAATTGAAGCAATGAGTTTTAACATAAAGCAACCAGAACGTTGCGCCCTGTCGCAGCGAACAACTGTCCAACTCTATCGTTAAAAAGGGTTCGCTATTGTTCGAGACGAAACATGAGTGGATTGTCTTCTCATTTATTAGCTCAAAGTGAGTTCAAACATCACAATCTTGCTCCCTCTCGTTAGATCACCGGCAGACATATCGAATGACATCTGCGCTGACTAGTGAAGTCGAAGAAAGTATTGAGAGCATTCTTTGTTTTCAAGGCTGAACGTGATACTTTCATCGTTTGATTAATGACCTGCTTGGCAATGATCCGAACATAATAAAAGTTCAATTCTAAATTGAAAAGAGCTCTTGTATGTTCGAGCCTCGTTCGATCAATTATCGTATTTCAACGGATTAAGATGGCTACATCGTTACCGCATTTTAATAATTCGGCTTTGGAACGTAATCAGAATGTTTGGGTTAAGAGGGAGACCGCAATAATCTCCAAGAATGATTCTCGTTAAAGAGAACTTAAGAGCTTAGAGGGACAATCCCAACATAACATAAAACTACTTACCAGGGAGGGTGAGAAAAGAGTTGGATGACGTAATGATTGAACAGCACCTCAGTCGATGCTTTAGACGAAATCTCGGCTGGCAATTAGCATGGCATCGAAATGTGCACGGCATCTGTTACGCTGAAAGCTTTGCCTTTGAATGGAGAGATGCGATGCTGCGATCCAAAGCGTAACTTAAATGAAATGGAGATCTTTCAAGCTGTGATTCAAGCACGAGAATTTATTCGCTGCTTGAAACCAGACAATGAAAATTCTTCCGAAACATTATGGAGATTAAAGCGAAAAGAGAAAGAACGGCAAAAGGATTTATGACGGATGCGGGGCGTTGTATTTGCGCAACAAAGTAGAAGAGTTTTAATTAGACTCTTTAAACGTGATGAGGGTTCACTCGACAGAGCTTTAAGTCACTCGAGAATAATTGAAAAAGTTTCCCCTCGAAGAGTGAGCCATTCTGAAGCTAAACGACTCGAACTTGGCTGGCAGCTCGTTAAAGTAGTTGGCAAATGCAATCAAGAAGACTCCTGATTAACTTGAAGTGAATTTAATGTGATTGATTAAGCTTGCTGTGACAAGTTTCTAAGTTGAACAATTTAATTAAAACTGAAACTACTTGAGACTCTCGATGGATTGAGATGGAAAAAGTTCGTGGCATCGAGATGAAAGGATTCAGTTTATAAGATTGAGGAGAGAAACTCTTTGTGAAACCTTGCTAGACTTTCACTGCGAAGGGGTCTGCATAATATTTTGAAGCTCCGTCTTCATCAATGTTCAGAGTCGTAATTCGAAGCTTTTCTCGTCAAATCTGATACGTAGATCAGTTTGGAAGATCCGATATCTAACAAGCTCTTCTAATGAGCGAGAAAGATTATGTGGCGTTTTATGTTTCAGTTTCTGTTCCGCTGCGTTTACTCTTCTCTTCTTCTAGCTCACTGTCGACAAATCAAACGATATCTTCCCTCGACTCATCTTACAACTCAATATCTTACGCACGATTTACTGCCGAAAACATCTTTTCCATGAGAGAAATCCTGAAAGTGTGATTTATTACGTAATCTCCACATTTATTTTCTTGAACAGTATTAAGGGTTGAACATATTTTTAGAGTTTACAGGGAAGCCCGTGTTTACACTTGAAGATTTCTTTAGACGCGTCTTCAACGAGTGCAGCCTGATATTTCTTCTGATCAGAGGACGAGTGAACCTTCCAGCAATTGTTCCAAGGGCAGAAGGTAAGCGTTGTCAAATGCGAAGTGGTTATTGTGGGAAGGTTGGCGAAGGAGGTTCGAACAAAAAGTAAAAAGGTAAACGATATTGAATTAAGGCAGAGTTAGCCTAAGTATCCTAATAACTAAAAGAACGCCAGACGATGAAACTCAATTATGACAACAATTGTCGGTCTCATTTCCAATCAACTTCAAATGCAACTGAGTCGCTGCTTCAAAACGAAAGCTTTCTGTTGCACTTAGCTCAACAGCAATTTCCAGAAAACATTTCCATCACCTCGCTTGCTTTTAAAAGGCGACATAATCGCTTTGAAGGATGAAACAAAACGTTCAGAATTAAATTACATTTCGTTTTTCTTTCGCTGTTGTTCAAGACGTCAAGCTAGTCAACAGCAACAGCAAACCCATTTAAATTTCATTTGAATAAATTTCTGCTCTGAAAGAGTTTGCTTCTTTGCCGAGTTTCTCGTCGCGCATATGGATTTCCTCGTCTCGTTTGTGTGCTCTGCAATTTTAACGAGATTTTTTAAGCAAAACTCAATAACAAAACTTTTTGTTTCTCCGGCAAAATCTTGTTGTTTCGGGTTTCGGCTGCTCCCACTTTTGTCAGCAGGGTTTTGTACAATTAATAACCTTGGCGCTTGAAGTTTGTTGATGTATTCCTTAACTTTCTAAACACTGAGCAGGGCGCTTGATTCCGCGTATCATCGAAACGTCAAAAACAACACCGCAAGGAGCGCAATTTATGAATATAAATACTTTATTTCGCTCATGTCTATTAATCATTGCACACAGGAACGGCACGGCGGCGTTTTCATGTTCAATCCTCATTTTTCTGAATCATAAATTAGCATGATAGCGCCAACTAATGGCGGATTGCTAACACGCGTGAACTCAGCTCGGCAGTTCAAAGCAAGGAAGTTACTGAACCATGAACTGACGTTCGGGGCGAATCATAATGATTCCAATGAATCTACAAATTTCACGAAATGAAGGGTGTCTCTTGTGAATTTCGTTGATGACTGCAAGTCATTGCACATATGACGAGATATTTGGTAATTTTCCAAGTAACGTCGCATGACTTTTGAGATATTTTGAGCTGCTTGAGTTGACTGACTCGACTTTCTCGTTAAAGCGGACTCAGAATTTTTTGAAACTTTCCTTTCTTTCACATTCGTTCTGAGCCAGCCAACTAATTTCTATATCAAAGCAGTTGTTGTTTGCACACTCACTGCATATCAAAGGAACATCTCCCTCGTGAAACTTCAATGCATTGACATATTAACTTCGCTCTATGATTATCTATCAATTTTATGGCGCAATAAGCGACTTTCTCGTTTTTTATGTCATCGACATTAACAGGATGATTTCATTTTTTTACCCGCTCGTAATTACGAAAGTCATCGAAGAGTTCAGCGAAGCGTCTGTTAATTTCTTTCTAATGGAGAATCGATCTTAGGGTAATCATCAAAGTGCCGTTTAACTCAGATTTATATCTCCACTCATGCTGATCGCATTAAGTTCTCGGTAATTTGAAATGCAATCTTGTGAATTGATTCGCTTTGGCTGCAATTTGTTTTCATTTGTTTAGTTGGGGAAAGGAATGAAGACAGAATAGAAGGAGAAGCGATGAAACTGGTTGGAAGGAGACTGAAGCAAGTGCTATTTATTCACGCTTTCCTGTTTGTAGTTCCTTATGTTTCGCATTTAAACGAACCCGAAGCCCTAGAAGGACCGTGAAAGTTTCGCCGAACTGTTTCGGGTTGCTAAGCAAAAATATGGAACTAATGGAGAGAATTGGGTTGAAGCAAAACAACGCCGCTTGCACCCGGATGAGTTGGATTCACAATGGCTTCACAGCGAACCCTTCGTCAAGATTTTCTAAATTGTTTCCTTACGCTTTATGAGTGAATTCAAAACTCATCTGGCCTTGAACGAGGCGAATTGTGCACAATCTAAACTCGGAACGATTCAAACTCAACCCCAAGCATTCCATTTCACGGAGCCAGTTTCATATTTTTATGCAGAGCATGAAACGAAGAAACATTGAATTATGAATATTGTTTTTCTTCTCGCTCCAACTTTCCTTCGCCTTTGAAGCCAAACGACAAACTCATATGGAGGCAAAAGTTTCGGAATTGACATGCTTGAAACTTAATCCTTACGATTGTGAGCTTGAAAAATAAACATAAACTGCAAATGTGGAGAAATGGAGAAAGAGCAGGGACAGCAAGCGCCTCAGATCATGTGTACATGGCACAGAGAAGTTCGAATTAAAAATGATTGCGAGGGAAAACCTTTTGCTGTTTGTTCTATTTTTACGACTTTGAACTCAAATTTTGCCGACTGAAAAGCCTTTCAATTCATTTACTCCGTACGACAATGAGCACCAAGTGTGCCTAAACCCATCAAAACAGCGGCAAAGCGTTTCAACAACATTTTTTCTCTGTGCCGATATAAATTCGGGATAAGCTTGTGAGGAATAATTTATTTTATTGTCAGATAAACGAGTTGAAACTGCTATGGCACAATAAAAATAAGCTTTATTCGCCAAATAAATATAAGCATTTATACGTCGGGTTCTGTAAATTATCTCGCAAAGCTTTTCATGGCGCTCTAAATTTCTCACGAGCAAGATAAAGCGGCTGGGACTGGTCGCTCGTTGAGCAGCATTGAAGTGCCGGAATCAAAGTTTCAATGCTCGTTTCAACGAGGCAAATGATTGTGTTGATTGATCTTGAAACTGAAGTTGAATTTGTTGGATTGCGATGTTTGCAGGAACAGAATTTTGATGGATGGTTTGCCAGAAACAAACAGTGGATGCTACTCAAAGTTGGTGCTTGAGTGTTGGCTATTTACGTTAAATTGATGCAATTACTTTGTATTTTAAACAAAGATTGATTCAGTGAATTAAATGATTTGCGGTCATCACATTTTGCTGAATAGCCAGGAGACTATGTAACTTAATTATCTCCTCTCTCAACCAGCAATGCAGTCTGTAACTCTCATTCCGCAACGATAACTTTCAACAACACAGAAGTCTCATGAGCAACAGAGTTTTCCTCGGAAGTCTAATGACTTCTATCGAGCGTAACTTCTACAACAGAAGCTTCACAAACTCCAGCTTAAACTCTTCCATTCCGAGCTCTCGTACAATTTCCTTTTCAAACATTCAAACATAATGACATGAGATCTCCCCCCGGAGACGAAAAATCTTCTCTAACAAGATGATTTGATATTTTCTTCCGTGACTCTTCTATCCTTTGCATGATACTGACCTAGTGAACGAAGAGAACGTAATCCAATTTTATTGTGTACCACTATCACAACGTGATAAAAATTGCTCTCCATTCGTCTTAGGGACTCTGAGCAGCTTAGTGCGCTTCCGATGCTTCCGAAATTCCGTTCACGTCTCAAAGAATCCTGAAAAATTTGCCACTTTTGAAACTTAATTGATGCAATTTCAACTGTTATTTTCCCCATACGGAAACATCCCCAGAACAATACGAGAGCTGAAACTTTATGGTTTGCGATGAGAAATGATATTAGCCTTTTGTTTGTTCCTATTGCGGTTGATGTGAATCTCCATGTTGAATATGAAGTATATGAAGTTGGCGAGAGGTTAACCAGCTATAGTTTCGTACACTCCGCACTCTCACATGGATTTCCATCTACGGTTGGGATAACTTTGCATCGCAAACCATCACATATGGTCGAGTCTATTCATTCCAACTCTCCCGTGCGAGCTGTGTTTCGATTCGGCTAAGTAATTCGGCTGGAAATTCTCCTCGTAGCATAACGTTATTAAAGTTAATGTCGCCGCCACTTTGTTTAATCTCTGTCTGCTTCGAGTTATGGTAATGAACGCACGAGATTTGCCACACATCATTTCTCTTCATCTCTCCACGTCAGTATGTTACACATGATTCTCCATGGTTTAAAGCGTGCCTAACATTTTGTTTGTTTCCTTCAGCAAGAATTGTTTGATCAGGTTGCTTTGTCGCCCTATTCTCCTTCCTATTTGTACCACCGAATTGCTTTGATATCGATCGAGTGACTTTTTTTGAAGATTTAAATTGTTAGGGTCTTTCAGCTTGAGTTTGCATCATCAAAGTCGTCCGTCTCCCTCCTCGTGTCTGCACTCGCTGGCCAGAAACGAAATTAATTGCACACTTTAACAGGATAATAAAAACTAAGAAGTGAAAGGGAAACTCGAATGATAAATGATGAGTCGCCGATCAGACGATTACGAGGAGAAATATATCGGAAATTAATGGATCCGAACGAAATGGTTTTCACTTTCTGCTCGGGCTGTATGCAACGGTTATGCTTCCAGATGAGGAGAGCCAGCACTTGCAAGCAAACGCCAAATGAGTAATTATTGTCAGACAAAAGACGTAAACAAATTAGAGAGCAATTAGGAGGAAACCTTTCCGCATTCTCGGAGCGAATGAATGTTTATTAATTTTGCTGATGAATGATGCGAGCATTCCTTGTTCAAGCTTTGCCGCTGTCATTCCCGATGTTTAATTAAACCCCCTGAAATTGTTTGCCGAGCGAAGCTTATTGAAATTCAATGTTGTGTCACTTTAAATATTTAATGCAAAGTGTACTTTAGCGCCAAGCTACGAATCACTGTCATGAGTTGCGTAAGAACCCTCGATGTAAATTGATACGAAGAGCGAATTCGTGTTTTATCCTCCCGAAGAAAATAGTATAATTGACACCACTCCAACGAGACGAGCTCGCAATTCCATTGTAACGCGATATTTTACATCGCCGGACGATTTGATTTTTCGTTATTTCGATTCATTTACGTGGATGGCTGCGTTGTTTTCGACGAGGAGCGGGAGCGAGGCAGCCGAATCGAAATTAAGTCCGCTCGTGACTGTTGTTTCGATTCAACTTGACGACATTGTTGCGCCGCCTTCAGAGCGCGTTTCCTGCTCTAATCCGATGTTCATGCAAAGCTTCGGTGGAGGAAAAATTTATATTAAGAGGTGTTTCCAGCGAAGACAAACAATTTGCTGTTAGGCAAACACGCGGGTGCGATGACGGAGAGCCGAAAGCAGAGGAAACATCGGCAACAGGATTTGAGTTGGTGAAAGTATTTGACGAGTCTTGGAAAATGTTGCGAGGCGACGTCATGGCAACAACGAAGTTTGCGATCGATTCCGTTTGATTTTAACAAATCCCGAGTCTCAGTTACAGGCTGTAACTTACAACTCGATATTGACCAGTGAGCCGTGCAAATCTTCTCCTCTAGGAATGCAATTAGGCTTCGGTTTATAATGAAATTGATTTTCAAATCTGATTTCCCACATTTTCCTCGAGCGGGGCGCAAGAAGAGAAAATGCTCGACAAGCTTCACTTCAAATGTGTGCAACTGAAGTGTTTGTAATGTGATTTTGAAATCAATCTACATAATTTATGGGAATCGAGTGAAGTGAAGCGGAAAGGTTTAGGGAGATTCCTCGAGCGGGCTTCAAACTATAATTAAGGAAGAATTATGCGACGAATATATCATGACGATGCAGTTATCTTCCCTCAGCGAGATTGCAGGCGAGTTCAAGAGTTAATCACGAGTGATGATCAATGAAGCTTGACATGAAAACCAATTCGCGAGGGAAATTCTGAATCTATTTGAATGAAATTACCTCACTCAGTCGTTGCCAGTGAAGTGAATTTGAATAAAAGCTTTAAAGAAACCAAAGCTGATTGCGAGTGAGTTCCCTCGACGTCACTTCCACTCGCTCCACTGATTGAACACAGCGAGGTTTAAGTACAATTAAAAGAGTAAATTTTCATCTTGATTGCATGTTTCCTTCCACTTCGAGCGAGAGATAAATCTGAACGGAAACTCAGAAATGGAAGACGAGGAGGCGGAAAAAAATTAGACGTCTCCTAATTGAGCCATCTCGAGCGTTAAAGCTTTTTACATTTGCTTGAATTAACATCTCGTTCCCTTTTCCGAAAGTCAAAATTGATTTCTATTCGAGTTTTCCCCTTCAAGCCTCGCTTGTCTCCTTGAAAGCGTTCGGAGTCAAGACAACTTGGTTTGCTCACACTGGCGGAAAAGACTTAGAATTTAGAGTGAGCATCGATTGAGAAGTTGTCAGCAGAAACCTGGCAATTGTTAGACACTTGTCAAGGAGCTCGAGCGCCGCCTCACCTGCCATCGTTTTGAAATTGATCACGTTCTACACGAACCCAGTATTCATTTCAAAGAAGTCATTATAGTGATTGCATTTTCCCCTCTCGGTGTTCTAGATAGCAATTTGTGTCGTCGTTTTGGTGGAGAGGAGACCAGCGGAGATGACATTCAATTTCATTTTTCCCATTCGATACAGAAGAAGCTTCAAGCAGGAATGTCGTAACGACGAAAGTACGAGGAAAAGTTTATAACGTATCGCTCCAAGAGTTTTTCGTTGGAACTTCCGCAATCTCCAGGGATCGTACGGGAAATTCATTTTGCTTGCTCTGCTGTTTCCTCTCCGATCTGATGAGATCCAAAGAAGGGAAACTCGTGGACTAATCCGCCTCAAATTGAAGCACAACCCAAACCCTGAACTTGTCCCACGCTTCAGATTTTAAACGACAACCGAAAGCTTGTCTTGCAATTGCGGAAGGGCGAAGCAAGCAAATCTAATTCTCCGAGATTCTTGCTTTGCTTTGAATTCTAAATTTGTCAAATTCATTGCCGTTTCCCTTCTTGCAGTTAATGTAATGCTTAATGAAATAAAAGACATTATCCACCCTTTTGCCGAGCGATTGTCTTGTGATTTTATATTCTCTTAGATCAGACATTTCAATTTAATCAAATATTCATGAGGAATAATAGCAATCATCAAGCGCTCTGCGGATGCGAGTTGGAAATGGCAAACGAGGGGATTTTAAAAATGTTTTATGAATAATTCGGAAGGCAAATTTTTCGTAGATTTTCGCGTAATAAATTTCTTAAAATTTGACTACAAATTGCAAAGTTTTGTTATCCGAACGAATGAATCACGAATGTTGAATCTCTTGGACCGATGCCAAGCGTCGTTAGCTTGGCTTGTTTTTACTCTCGCTTCCGATTCCTCCTGATAAACACGAGACTCGTAAGACTCATAATCAATAATGATTCGCTCTTGAAACTTTCTTATAGCGAATCAATTTTTATCCTGCGACAATGTCAGATGATCGTCTCAACGATTTTGTCTCACACGAGAGAAAGAAGTTTGCCGATAACGATACAAACTTTTCCCATAATATATCCGAGAGCGATATCTTCGATAATTTAATATTCGGAGCTCTCGGAACGAGATAAGAAATTAGATTGTCGTAGCATCGTTTCGGAGAAGAAGATCGTTGCGACGCGCCATTCCAAGTTTGACGTCGTTCAGCATGATTCTGTTATAAAATTAGACCGTCCCGGGGACAGATGAGAGCTTCTGCAAAAGTTCTGCTGCCTTCGAAAGCTTTCCGCCGCCCTCTAATCGTATCAGTTGATGATTGAGCGAGAACGAACTCGCCAATCGAGACAACAAGTCATCAGAACTCACAACAGATTTGTAGCGGAAACAAAGCAAAATAATCAATTAGATCGAAAAATCACTGCTCGTTTTAATCGAATTATGAAACTCATTAAACAAATCTCACTCGACATTCCGCACATTCATTGCCAATGTCAAAGAGCGGTTTCATTCCGAATGTTAATTGAATCGAAATCGGCTTTCGATTCTCACATTTCGCTCTGACGCGAGAGATTGATTAAATTGATGCATGAAATTAATTTCATGATAATGCTGACGCAGCGGCTCGTTTCACTAATGAATCTCCGCGCTGTCTAGCTCGTCCCGCTGTTCGAATTTGAATTTGTCAAGAATGGCAATTCAGCGAGTCGTGAATTGGCATAATCATTTATCCATATGCTTTCATCAACGAGTCTTTTATTTGAAATCATTTCTTTGGAAACGAAAAGTTTCTTCTTCGCCTCTTGTCCCTGCGAACGAAAATCATGGCTTTGTCGATCTCACCGAGCCGAAGAATCAAGTTTCAACCAAACAAAGAGCGAATTTGAATAAAGAACGACGACAGAACCGCCTTTGTGAGCCTTTATGAGAGGTTTATGCATGCTTATTATGAAGTTCGAGAAGAATCGCTTTTAATATTTTCCCTTATTTACTCAATTGATTTATTAACATCCCTTTTTCATGCTAATTAAATAGACGTAATAAATTCAAAACACCAGCTAACCAATGTGCGGCATGTAGCGTTCAGCTGTAGGGAAGAAAAACTCTCAGCTTGATGCTGTTATTGTATGAGCGTTGTCGTCAACGACGTCAAAAAGGGTTCATTATTGCTCGAACAGTTTTTTCACTCTCTCTTTCGCTGTTCATTAGCTCTAATCGAGTTCAAGCATCGTGAAAAATTGCCCCGTTGCATCATCGAGCGAGAAGAAATATCAGATGACATCTGCTGACTGGTGAAGTTGAAAAGACGATGGCAAAACTGTCGCTTGTTGAACAATGTCGAATTTAAATTCATTGTGACGTGAAAAGGCACTCGACAGACATTTTTATATCCTGACATGGCTGTAAAGAATTTATATTTAAATTTTATGACGAATGATAGAAACAAGATACGGCTCACGTTAGCTGGGCTTGATCGAAGGTAATTTCGGATAGTTTGAACTCGAAAAGTTGAAGTTTTAATTTCCTAATTAAAATCAGAAATTAAAGCATTTTAATAAATTTTGGCTAAGCGTTCATTTGTCATCAACAGCAGCTGAAAGGTTTAAGCATTCATGAGTGACCAGACGTTGAAGCACTTACCTTTCGACTAGAGAAGGAGGCAACATTGTGTTTCAACCTCATCAGGAAGACGAAAACATCTTGACGTTCGTCTGGATAGTTTTAATAACGACGATGAAACAGACTGCGTCTTGCCTCGCAGACGTTCGCATTCCCATCCGTTGCCAAATAAAAATATTTTATTATTCTTACATCTTAGGTGAATTTATTGAATAAATCTTATCGATGACAAACAAAAATGTTACAACTAGAAATTAATGGCTTAAGACAACCAATAAGAAAAGTCTTCGGTCGGAATGCAAAGAAAGAGACTCGAGAGAAAGAATAGCAACGAAGATCAATGTAAACTCTTTTTATCATAGAAAATCACGTGGTCCCATACAAAAATAAAGAAATTATTTACAGGTTCGAAAACTGTTTGCTGTCATGATCGCGCATCTTAAATTTATTTACACAATGAGTTCACCATCAACGTGTTGGGGACGTCGTCGACTGTTTATCTGGGATCATTAATTCATCTGCTCTCACGTTTTACTATAAATAATTTCTTCACATAATTTATCGTGTTACTGTTCAGGCCTATACGTTGCTCTGCTTTCATCATAATCATCTCATCTGCTCTCTGATTCACGTGAAATATTATAAAACATTTTTTCGCATTATGAATTTCTTTTTCTCTTTATGCCATAATTAATTAATTAATGTTTTAGCATCGAAGCGAGCAAAATACACAGCATTGCAGAATAAATATTGATTAGTTTTCCCGCGTTGGCAGATGCTGAGCTGCTGAGCCAACCCTTGTCCAATAGGCCAGCGCTGCGCAAAACGGTGGGAGTGTGCGACGGTTCCAGTTCAATATCTAATTAAGAGAAAATAAATGAGGAAACATAAGCATAAATAAACAGGAAATTGAGTTTCAATTCGGCGCTGGCGACGACTCACCCTCAGCTCGTGTCGAAAAGTGAAAAACGTTTGACAATTTGTTCCAGCCATGGTCGTTGCGGGCTTGAACGCGTGCCTCGTAATTACTCGCCGGCGAAAGATTCTTAATTAAGTAGCTCATGTGGTGATGAGTATTGACGTGGCTGTTGTAGTGATATTCGTTGAGATTGAACGTCGATGGCTGCGACGGATAATACTCGGGGAAGTTCTCGGGTATGACGACGTTCTCCCATTGATCAGATAAGCTTGTCGAGTACGGAGGCGAATAATGGTGTTGATTGCCAACCACTGCATTCTCGAAAGATTTATCGAGATGCTGCTGAATCTGATGCGTCAACATGTAGGACTTTGTCGTCTGCTTGCGATAAAATAATCGATACTCTCGAATCGGCGAATGACTCTGAACATTCCATGTGATGTTGTATCGGTCTCTATAGTCGCTGATTGCTTTCTGTAAATGTTTGTATTCAATTTCGAATCGGAAAAGATATTTCAGGAATCTCATCGAGACAGTGCACGCCAAGCGAGAAACGTTTCTCGGTTTACTTACCGAATCGAAATAGCAAACAGTGGGAATGCCACTCAATGTCAGTGATCCTCGATCCTTGCCCAAGTTGTTGGACGCCTGACAAGTATAGTTGCCCAAATCTATGTACGTTACGTTACGAATTACAAGTGAGTGTCGGTTGCCTCGGTTCTGTGAACGGATAACAGAAATGTTAACTGAAGTTTCGAGGAATCTCCCCTCTTATCAGGGCTGCTAAACCATCAAAGACCTAATCAGATTGGTTTGATAGTTTGTTTCTTAGTTTATAAGTAAACAGACAGAAAAAGGTTACGCGCTTCTGCTTCGGAACACCAGCTGAGCTTCGCTCCGATTTTTCAACATTTCAGTTTGACATTCGAAGAAAAAGATTTTTCACCAAGTTCGTAATACCTGGTAATACCTTAATTTAAACTTTACGATGAACGATTCGAATAAACAACACGAACTATTTCTACCAAACGTAGTTTCGTTTTAAGCTGTTTGATCGCTGTGAAGCATTTCATGACAAGGAGTACGCGAGCGAGAATGATGTTTGCATGTTCATGAACTATTAAAAAGAGAACCTTCAAATATTTGCTCTTTACCTGTAGAGAATGTTGTTCTGTGGTTCCTAATTGGGTTGAATCTTTATACCAGACAATGTTTGCCGGTGGTTCGGAATGAACGAGACACGTTAATTGCGCTTCATAACCAACACCCGTGTGAATAAAAGCGCGTTCCACTTCGATTTCGGGCGCAACTGTGGGGGGCAAAAGAGGAAAATGATAAATTCGCATCGTTACGATAACAACGAAAATTATTTCTTACACAAAACGTTCACGAAAATTTCTCTGGTGTCAGCCGCACCGACTCGATTGTCAGCCGAACAGCGGTAATGGCCAGCGGAATGGCGATCGGCGTGAAGGATCTCAAATACATTTCCTGTCACATTAGCCTCTCCGTTTGGCATCAGATTGTTCTGCAAGTGAAAAAAGATTTCGTGTTCGTTTCAATCAAAACGCTGCTTCGGCAAAAAAATAATCACAGCGCACCTTTCTCGACCAGTAGATTTTCGGCATTGGGTTTCCCGAGCCACGGCACTCCAAGCGAATCGGAGAACCTTTTGCGACATCTAATCTTCCGCCGGTCGGTGCTGCGAAATCGATTTTCGGCGGGACCAAAACTTCTAGCGTGTGCACGATTTCCTGCGGCTCCATCGTTCCGATCTGACAGGCATACTGGCCAGCATCGACGGTCCTAACATCACGCAACTCCAAATTGTAGCCGGTGGGAGACTTCACTGATGCCCCGTTGACTTCAGGCAATTCGTGGACGGGTATCAAGCGTATCCGAGGATTCATTGTCACTTTTACGTTTCCAGCTGTCAGCACTGCATTGCCTCGTTTCCACGCTAACACGTATTGGATATTTTTGTCTGCAGAAATAATTAATCATTTAGCTCACGGGACAGCAAGACGACAAAAAGTTCTCGACAGCGAGACGCAAGGTTGTAACAAGGCTAAAAGCTTTTTACACTCGGGAATGTTCATGTGGAAAATTTTCGGGAGCAGAGCAGTCACATCTCTGGCAAGAATCTTTTGGCGTTTTGAGGAATAAAGAAAGGACGAAAGCACGTACCGGTTTCGTTAATTTTACATGGCAAAATGACTGTTGAGCCAACTGCGTAACTGTAATAAAAGAAAGCTCGTTATAGAATGATCGCTTCGATGTTTTCCTCCCGCAGGGCCAGTTCAACTCACTTATATTTCTGCCCCGACGTGAGAAATCCTGGGGAAAATCTATCATCTTCTAGATGGTTATCTTGATATGTTGGAATGGCTCCTATTTCTGTAGGGAGAAACAATGTTGGAAATGAAAAATGAGCGAGAGTTAGAGTAATGACCGTCGTTGCTAAAGCATTGCGGACAGAGAGAACATGATAAACGTTAACCGTAGGTTGATACGAGGCTAATCTAATTTTTCCCCCGCTGCCTTTCAAAAGAATTTCCATGGCTGCCAAAGGGTCGCTTACTGTTCCGTCTTTTCATGTGGCGGAAAAAGGGCGAAAAGCTTTCAACAAATTTCTTTGTCCCTCATTAAAAAAATGTTAGAATCAACTGTCACAAACAAAAAGTGAACGGTTGATGTGTCCTCAACAATTGAGATGTTAGGACCCGTTGGTCAGTTATGTAGCTTTTGGGCTTTTGCCTTCCTTTGTACTTTCGGAGAGCGGACTACAGAGAACAGTTCGTTGAAGCATGAACGAGAGCAAAATATTCTGAAAGCTTAATCTCCTCGAGCGAATTTCAGGTTACTGATTGAAAGTCAAAGCGAGTTAATGTATAAACTTGCAAATGAAACAAAATGATATGCTAAATTGCAGATGATTAGACAAAAAGTTGAGTGGGATATCACAATTTTGAAAAAGATGAAACAAAAATTTTAAGCTTTTTATAGAACGAAACGAGTTTATAATTCAACAGACGAACTCACTGAACCCTTCGCTGCTTCCAGCGACTGCATCATCTACAATATCTGCGCTCTGATCGTTACTCTCATCCCAATTATCTCCGAAAAGATGAAACATAAACCGAAACATTTTCCCACCACGGTTCGTAATGATGTTATGCCTCTCGGACATGATCATAAAGCATTAGGTTAGTTATTTAAATTGCGATTCACAGCAGCTTGATAATTGCGTTAATAACGAAACAGCCAGAAAATCATTTAGAGACTGTAAGACACACGAAGCCGTCCTAAACAAACACCTCTGAGGCTAGAGCAAAGAAGTGACCCCAGCCCTGTTCTAGCCAGCTTTCCCATGCTGCAACATTCACTTTAATGTCGAGAATTAAAAGTAAACAAAACCAACTCATGCGATGGAAGTTCTTGCTGAAGAGCCGCATCGAATTTTGTGAGAAGAATGTGAATTGGGATGATGCAGGAATAAAAAATTAATTTAAAAAAGTTCACTTTTATTGTTATTCTTTCATTTCCCTCTCGTTCTCCAGCACGGCGAGGCAAACAAAGCCTCAGACCTGCCTGGATGATTAAAGATATTAATGAAAAATAATCAATAAACTTATGAAGCGGCTCTGCACGTTACCAATTACATGGATTATACACCTCTCAGATATGATACGAGTGTGGATAGACGGAGAGAGCGAGCCGAAAAAAATATTTATTGAATAATGCCGCCTTTGTTATGTTTATAGGCTTGGTTTCATAACAACAAAGCGACCCGATTGACAGCAGGTAGAAGAAATTCTTCGATAAAAAGCATGACGCGCTCTTCCGAAATGGTTCTCGTTCCTTTCCCTCATGTGTTAACAACTGCACAAAGCGACGGGTAGACAGCGAACGCTCGATTCGTTTGAAGAATTTATGACTCTTTGTTGCAAAGAGAAACCTTGAAATATCTTCGATTATTCATTCAAATCCCGACAATCGTGAAGTGCATTAAGGGTATTGATTTTCCAATGGTCGCTTGTGTAAGCAACGATGGTAATTTAGCGTTTTATTGTGCCCGAAAGTGAAAACCCTCGAAAACTACCACAATCATTTCCATCTCTAATCCCGCTGATGAATGTGCGACTCGAGTTTGCTTTCATTCTAATGAGGAAAACGAAACCAAACTCGCGCAACTTTCCGTCAAAGCTGTATAAACAGTTGGAGAGAGCAACACGAAAGGTCATCAACAGAGGTAAATGCGAACCCTCTTGTGCTTCCTTCAAGGCGCGTCCCAGATGCATTGCAGAACCCTTATGGCAGTAATAAAATAATTACAAAGGAACCGCCGCACAATGCCGACAAGGTTGATTCTAATCTAATCATTACAGCTTTTTTACAAGTCGGAATAAAGGAAGAAGCAGTCGCCATGTGAAACAAACATTTGAGTGCACCCCTCGTCCCGAGAAAATCTGAGTCATCGGATTTCAAGCTGAAGCTAATGCACTGCTGTGAGAACTGCACATAAAAGTTTCCACTTTAACTCATTGTGAGAAAGGGAAAGCGCTTTAATCTTGTCTGCTTAAGCTGCTAACGCTTCAGTTCATCACTTGATTAATGCCGCATAGCGCTTCGTCAGCAAACAGTGGAATAAAAAGTTTAATTAGATTTTTAGAACTTTGCGGGACAGAGAGGCGAATGAGTCTTTTATGTTACAGAACTTTATGTTCTTCACACATTCTGCCGCATGCCGTCATTTAATGACTTGATTTACATAATTTTTTCCGTCGAGGTTCTCCTCGTGTTTTACGGCACTCAAACAAAGAGACTCGAAGGGAGAAAGTCGCTGCACTTTTATGAAAGGTGAGATTAGTTGATAAAATTTATGGGTTGCGTGATGTGCAGACGAGAAAATGTTTACGGCAAGATTTTGTTTCGCCTCCCAAATGTGAAATAAATTGATGGTTCGGCTCGAAAGGCAAACACAATCCGGAGGCTTCGATCGATGATGTTTGCTGGTTGCCGTCGTCGACGTCCGGATGAATATATTGTTTGTAAATTGCCAACATTCATGGCATGTTCGAGCGCATTATCGCTCTTATTTGACTTAATGCCGAATACACATGAGACGAGATAACGAAAAAAATATTTGCCAATACGAGTTTTGCCTCGACTTCTTGCACTGCCTACATTATCAGGTTTCTTCTTCTTTAACCCATCGGAGCTGCTAAAGTACACATAAATTATTTTCCGCAAATAAACGCAACATTTCTCGTCTCGGGGAACGGATGATAAGGGGATAGAGAAGTGCTTATGCAAGTGAAAAATCGCTGGTAATCTTCTTCACCATTTTCGTGCCCTTGCTTTTTTATGCTCGAGTCGTAATCTGCGCTGAGATGAGCGAGAGGAAGAAAAGGGAAAATAGATTTTCCTCGATAGCGGTTCACACAAAAAGTGAGAGTGGAAGTCTCATAAAACAGGGTAGAAAGCTATCATGGGTAAACCTCAACACTTAATCGAAGAATTTGTGATGGGAAGAAGTTGCTTCTTATCAACAAAAGGAGCTTTTATGGTTGGTTCTATCGTTATTGACGCGCATTCCCGTCTTATCGCACTATTGACTCTCGGCAAGAGCTGGAAACTTCTGCTGATGTCGAGACGGGAGAAGAATGGAACGGATGGCGCAGGAAAAGCACGGCGAGAGATAAACCTTTCTTTAAACTGTTATTATGATTGAAAATTCTCTTAATGGAATTTTAAATGAGATTAGACGTGCTCGCTTGCCTCTTTTCCCCGAGACTCAGCGAAAGCTTTCTCCATGAATCAATCTTAATTCGAGGAATGAATATTTTTTCATTAATTATTAAATTATAAATGTTCGTTCGTTTAGCTTGCACGCATTAAAACTTGAGAGAGGAATTTGAATAATAAAATTAACAAATTTATCTCAACGGTCGAGGAGAACTTCTAATGCTCAGCTGCCTCATTTATCATATCAAAGGCATTACTAGATGGAATTATAGCCTGCGTCGGGTAAAATCTATAATTAATTAATAACGAGCCAAATGAGGTCCAAGTCGGACAACCTCCTTTTTAAAAACGTATCATTTCTCGTTCGCTGGAGGATGAAAAGATCGAAATCGCTCTAATGGTTATTGGTGTAATTACAACTTGGCTCTGTGGAGAATTTTAATATTTTCATAGCGGAACTAATATCACATCACTGGAGTTCTTAAAATTAAATTTCTATGTTCGCTTTTTCTGGCTCTGCCGAAAAGCAATTTGATCGAAGGGACTCGAACGTTTCATTAAGTGTCATTACGCACTTCCGATACGGCTCTTTCCACTTTGTTGAATAAATGCAGCTCAATGGTGTGCGATAAAAACTCTAAACACGAAAAGCAATTTCCTCCAAATCATCGTTGAGTTTTAAATTTCAAAGTCACTTTGTCGTTTGTCGCCGAATGGACGCTTCGATAAGCTCGGAGAATTTATTGAGATGAAATTGTTTAATTGAGGTCTTTCAGCTTTTAATTGCCTGCCACAATCGAGAGTAATCCAAGACACATAGCGGTCGCTTTCCAAAAGTCATCCCAGTCAGCCACACAAGCACATTTAAATGAGTTTTAATTGATCTTAATTAACAATTAAGGCTTAAAGTGGCTGCTTTCCTGATCTATCGCCTTTGATAATGCGACAGTTTGCACTGAATTCCTAAGAACTCTCAACGGCTCGCATGACATTTCCAATTTACTTCCAACGAATTTATGTAAATATTTCTTCAGGACTCATCTAAAGCACTTTAATTATGCCCACAAACGATTTCAAGTGAAGCATAAACTCATGAAACTATTCGAGTGTCTCGGGACCTAAGCAAATAGTCGAAAGATGCTCGAGATAACGTTCTGTTGTTACAATTGAGGGAAAGAAAAGATCGTTAAAGCCTCAACGACTCGATGTGATTCAATAAGTTGCTACGGGAAGAAAAGGTCCTTCCGCCTCGCTCAGGCTGCTCAGGCAAAAGGTAACGAGAGACTCGAAATTGCCCAATATTTACGAATGCAAATAATCTGTCAATATGTTCTCTCCGCCTGTCTCTGCTCTTTCAACGAAGGCAGAATCCGCTTAGGGAAGCAAACAATGCAGCTTACCTTCTAAACATATAAGCAGGAATGTGTTTACAAAAACTAATATCCATTTAATATTCCACATTGTTTGCAGCATGTCGAAGCTCCTCAAGTTCTCTCTTTGACGAATTTCCTCTGGTAGATAATCCGATGCTTATCTGCCTTTCAATAACTTTTGTTGTCCTCCTCCTTAATCAACTTCCAAGTTTTTCTCCTTTGAAAGCAAACTTTCTGTTTTTCTTTGACGCAAAATCTTTTCTTCCAAGCGATGCTCTTTATCACATTTAATATTTAAATGGGGAGGATGAATCGGAAACTTTTCTGCTGTCGCTTCACGAAGCCTTTTCTGTCGAATTTATCATCGAACGCGGGAGGGAGGATCGTGAACGAAGAAACTTTATCCTCGGCGCTTGCAAAACTTTTCTCGCTCAACTCTATTGATTTTTTATATCACGCGAAGGTACTTAATTAATCAGTTGATTAATGTCGAAACTTTACAAATATCTGTACTCAGCACTTTTCTATACTTTCGCCCGCCTTCCGCGAATTCTCCAACCTTCCGTTAAATTCTTGCAGCGACTTCGTCTGCGAGCACTTTCAACATTTTCCCAAGATTCACAACTCAGACTTGGACTGATCCCTAAAAGCGAACCGGCCGGAAGAAACGCTGCACAGTGACTGAACCGTGCTACGAAATATTTTTCGGTGAGCAGCATAAACATGCTTTCTTCTTCGGCGTTTCGTCGGGAGAGTGCGAAGCGGAGTTGGGCCAGAGAGAGAATCGTTCTGGGAGAGATTGCGCAAGAGTTTCGCTTTCCAGAGCGTTTCCTTGTGCAATCGGCTCCTGACGTTCGACTTCGTTTAACAAATCATCTTTAGCATTCCGTTTAACTGGATTTTCACTGAATTCTCATTACTCATTTATCGATCTGAAGAATGTGGAGCTAATACTGAAAGCTCTCGGACAAAGGCAGCGAAGTCACGCAATTTGCATTCAAATTTTTCACAAGCGGAAGTGAATATTAAATTATGAATTTATTTACTCCCTATCGGAAATCGTAAAAAGGAGCCGTCGTCCACCTGGTTAGCATATTGTGTTATGCTTGTGCTATGGTTCAATACTGCCCAGTTCAGGTCGCTCGTGAAATTTCTATGGCGATCGCCGAGGGAGAAAAACTTCATGCACCATTGGGCAATGAAAGCCTCGTTGTTATTCACTGCATTCAATAGGCTACCGAAGTCCTTCGTTAATTCCCTCCAGCTCACGACTTGCCATGCGAGGCCCATTAAAAACTAGGCACGCATTCTCTAAATTTAGAAGAGCTCGAACGGCGGCTAGCTGGAAAACTGCGAGCGAGGGAATTCGGAAAGCTTTTGTCGAACTTAACACAAATAGATTAATTCCAATCCATTCAACGGAAGAAATGAGCTCTTATGTTGGAAGGGGCTTGAGGTCGTTGCTTTGTTACTTGAAACTGGCAGGTTTTTATATGAATCGAACCGTTCAAAAACGAAATATAAATTTGAACTCCGGCACTCTAAAAATTAGCACAGACGATTTGTTGCTGGTTATCAGTAGTTTTGACCTGATGTGGCCCTCGAGTCAAACGAAAGCGATAGCCAGAGTGTATTACGATAGTTTGTAATCTCAGCATTTCAATTCCCTGAGAATTGCGAATTTGCGATCGCATTGCGAAATTGTTTATTTCATCATTTGCGAGAATATAAAATGTTACACGAGAGAAATTCGATCAGAAATCAAAAGGGAATCAAACAGTGAAGAGCTCAAAATGTATTCGCTCGCATTGTTCCTGATCGCGACTCTGAATGTGGCAACAGCGAACTACAGCTTTTTGACGAGCTTGCCGCATAAAGACAACTCTAGCGACACGAAAAGTGGGAATAAGGAAAAGTACATCTCGCAAACGGAGTTTGAGCTCAGTTGGGTTGATGCTGCCTTCTACTGCAACGCCAACAGATTGAAGCTTGCGAGAATTTCAAGCGCGAATGACCTCCAAGTCTTGTCGAAAAGGTTATCATCCTATATTGTGATCGCAAATACGGAGATCATCTTCGATGGGTCAAGTTTGCCCGAACGTTTCGAAGCTTCGCCATGTTCAGTTATTGATGCAGTGACTGGATTTACTAGAAACATTTCGTGCACTGAAGGATCTTTCATGTTTATCTGCGAAACGTTTGACGGTGGAGAACAAGCCGAGATGAATCGTGTGGATGTTTCGCAGAGGTTCACTTCGCACGCACTTAAGAAAATCAACAAAGTGTATTTTAACGTTTATGGCAACGGTAAGTTTCTTGATATGTCGGCAATTTCGACTCGAAACTCGCATCGAATAAATTTTGTTTGTTCACAGATAATTCTGGCGAAATCTTGAAGAAATATTTCATCTTAAGCCCTCGAATCCGCATGACAATTGCAGAAGCAGCAATGTTCTGCCAAAGCATGGACATGACACTGTCAACACCACAAAACCAGAAGGAGTACGACCACCTCCGAGAAAATCTGAAGACAGCACAAGTTGAATGGCAGAATTTAATAGCTGGGATTTATCGATCAGAGAACGATGAGACTGCCTGGATGAGTCGTGGGGCGGAGGTCAATTTTACGATCGCTTTTGCTCCTGGTCAACCAGATGAAAGCAATGAAAACTGTTTGGTATTTAAAAGGCCTGGTGTCGGAATGAAAATTGCCCCTTGCGATGCCAAACATCAAGTTTTGTGCGAAAGAGAAACCGAAACAATTGTGAACAGCAACGGACTCCAAACTGAAGCGTCAAAGTACATCAAGCCTATTGCTAAACTCAGTTTCGACACAATGAGAGGTTTCGTAACGAAGCGACTTTATGCCAACCATAACTTCTTGACGTCCTCTTGGTTCGGCGCTCGCCGGATTTGCAAAGCGTTCGGGATGGATTTGTATGCTCCCGAAGAAGCGCACGAGTACGCCGGCATATTGAGAGAACTTGAAGATATTTCGATTGATAACTTTTTCGTTGGAGTCACAAACTTGCTCACTCCTCCAGAACATTGGCACGCGACTCACAACGGCAAAATTCTCCGCTATAAAATCTCTTTGATTCCGGAACCGCACAAAATGTCAAAGCATTGCGTAATGATGCAACTGATCGATGGAGAACTTGTAGGCAGAAGCGTCAGTTGTACGCGTGGCACTGCAAATTTTATCTGCCAGAAAAGATCCATCGCTAAGGAAAGGCCAGAGCGGATAAGAAAAATGAATCGAAGAAACACATTTGAATTTTGGAAGGTTTCCGTGCCAGGTAAGATGAAATATTTTTTTCAATCAAAAGACTAATTGTCTTTCTTATTAAGATCGGCCTCTCGTTGAAGCCTCCAGCAGCGAACCAACTGACTATACTCCGAACTCGTCCGATTGCGACAACACACAAGACATCTTCGATGCTAACGGAACGTATTTGAAAACTGCCTGCCAATTCTCCTACCGAATGACTTATGACGAAGCTTGTACCGACCTTGAAATGAACAAGTTCATCATTTGTTCGCCGGATGTTCAAGCGCAAGTTTTGGCTTTCGCCTCTAACATTTCCGAAAGAGTTGGGACAACAAATTTCTGGGCAAACGGATGGGAAGACGTTGAAGGCGATTGGTTTACATCCGATGGCAAACGTAAGGAGCGTATGATGCCTGGAATCAAAGGACTTGAGCATTCAAAATTGTCCAATCAGTTCCGCTGCCGACAAGATTGCTTATCTTTGAATAACAATCAAATCTGGCATGAGATTTGCGAGGAAAAACTGTATGGAATCTGCGAGTTTAAGAAACCTGGAATGATCGACGAAGTGTCAACAGAAGAAGAGTCTTTGGAAGAAGATGGAGAGTTGGTGACTCGTGGAAGTGGCAAAGAATGTCCCTCGTTCAGAAATTGTTACAATTTTGATAAAATACTGTCAATTAAACGATAGAATCTCGCTCGATTTCAAGCCGCTCGAGCAACATAAATTCATTGAAATTTTTATCTCCCTCAACATGTAATGTGAAGTTGATGAGTTTTCGCTTAAGGTTGAAGAAGTCTCCTATCCATTTCGGGGAAAACAAATGGGTCGAGTCCTTATCTAATCCGAAAATATTCTCCGAGCATGAAAAAATTTAATTATACGTCAGGACTTTTGCTTTTTTCGTGTCGTCCTCTTTTTTTCCCAGCCCTAAGCACATAATTTTTAGATTATCGTCGTCCATAATGCCACATGTTACTCCCGCTCAGCGGGACTTCATTAATAAAAGTTTGCGGCAACGAGTGGAAGAGATTTGGCCGCGGAGATTATTTACTGCGGCGAACAATCGGGCAAAATCTGACTGGTGCGTTCGTGCAATGACGAAAGGCAGATAAAGAAATTTAATTCGGATTGTTGAATTCGGTGAAAGCGGAATTGTGTTTAAAGCGGGATCATTTTCCACTTTCCCCTCTCTAAACCACGCTCGATTCTAATTTAATCAAGATAAACTTGCCGAGCTGCAAAGAATTAAATCACAAATAACCGCTAATGCAAGCTTATTAGAATACGGCGAGAGAGATTTTAGAGCCAAGATTACGATAGAATTGCTTCTGTCATCTCTATGGCAACTGTTTCTGAATGATTATTGTTACCTTCGAACAGCACAATTCGCTTCACTCTCGATATCAATCATCATTTCTGTCAATCACATGGAAAAGTTATTTGTGTTCCCTCGATCGACTTTCCTCATAATTGAGTATTAATTCGTTGTCGCCAGCAGTGCGATGATAAATGTGGCGGCTTAATTGATAAGCTTCTCATTTTAATTGAATGTTAATTGCTCGACCCGACTGACAACAGCTCAGTTGTAAATGGAAATGTTTTCCCTCTCTCGCTTCCCCTTTTTTCCGCATGCAGCAAACATCATTTCCACTCAGACAATTAATTAAAAGCACACAAATTGATTTCGTCGGAAAACATTTTCATCCCATAAATCTACTAGCTCCGGTATGAATAAATTAAGAGCTTTTTATCTCGCAGCTCTGATTTGAGCGCAAAAAGCTTCGGCTCAAAGTTTAAAACTTGTTTAAATAGTTTTTGTTAATTGGTAATTGCTCCCTGATCCGCTGCTCGTGCCAATTTCATAATCTGATCGTGCGAAAAAAATCTGAGCTGTTAATCTGTTTGATGTGTGCCGAGAGATAATTGAGTGTGCATGCTCAACATGAGTCGCTCATAAAAATTCATGAAACTTCAACATCCCGTGGAGCAAGTTTCAATTCAAATGAAGCGTTTGAAATTTTTTAGACTTTTCTGTAGCCAGTAGAACAGTCTGCAGATCTATTCCAGCGATTGATACAACTCGGATGTAATCAGGAGCAGTGCAATGTGAGAGAACGAAAGGTAGTACAGCGTAGAAAATTCATCCAAGCCCCCTTACTATCCCCCCTCCCCCCTACCTTTTAGTATTCAAATAGAATCGATCTCGATGTATCTTTCATTAAAAAAATCTTTGATAGAGATTTTAATCCATGAGCACAAACAGTTTCCTATCATCTCTCCGATACACTGACGCCGCCATCCGTTCGCTCGAGACTCCTCTTGCATCGTAGGAGGAAACTTTCGAGATAAACCGTCGCTCATTATAATTTCTCTTCTCGCCTTTGATGTGAGCTTGATATGATTGCATGAATAATTCATGAACTAAATTTAATTCCATCCTTTCCTCTCGTCGCTTTAAACTTGCTGACGATGAAGTCGCTTTTTAAGCGCTGATAAACGCAGAACATTGTTTTTATGCTAAATCATTCTTCGTGATAACGCTCTCGGAAGAGAGAGAATGAACGTAAACGTGAGTCGGAATCCACTCTGTCATGTTTTACATCTCGATTATGTGTTTTTCCCTCCACCAGCACAAAAGATGCCAACCGAAGCGAGAAGGGGTCATAATCTCTTAATTTGACAATGTTACAGTACGTCGGATGATACTTTGCCGGCTTCTTAATCTCCTTTCGAATTTACACGTGCCCGACACGTTTCCGCCATCGAATCAAAGTCTTGTCGACTGCGAAATGAAATCGGATTGCTGTGTCAGTTGGTGAATGGCTCTCATTAGTTTTTGCAGCAGCTTTTCGAGTGCAAATTCTGTGACATTTGTCGAGTTGAGGATCAAAATATTCTCGTCATCGTCGTCCGGCTTCATGTTTTCTAACTCAACTACACACGAGCGCGGTTCCATTGAAATGTGCTCTCATTACCATGCGACAACTTTCGTGTGTTTGGCGGCGGAGTGGAAAATAATGCAATTCACATTTATGGCGCTCAACAACAAATCCCTTCTCGCTCGTCCCGCTCGACACAGTTCCGCTCTGAAAGAAGGCAAAACTTTTCAAACGTAAAACATTTCCACAAGTTTTTCCCGAGGTTTTTCCATGTTTTGTTTGTTAACCGAGGCTAGAGGAGATACATTCAAAAACGAAATTAATTTTGTTTCACAGCGCTTGCATAAAGTTTGCATTAAATTAAATGAGTTTCATTCTTTCAGCTCGTGTTTTAAATTAAATTGTTCTGCTTGTGTCGACGATGCTTTAAATTTCAAACGAGCTCTTTTCTGCCCGAGACTTTCCGCAGCTCTCCGCAGCTTAAACAAAATGCATTTGTGTCTCGAAAACTTTATCATTACAGATCCTCCTTTCATCTTTCATTATTCCAGAAGTCAGCTCATGTCGGAGAAAGTTAAACTTTGTGCTCGGCTATCGTTGCGGTGTGAAATTAAAGTTTGCGGAAAACAAAACAAAAATCATAAACTCACAAACAAACGCTCGTAAAATATTTTCTTTTCTCTTCTGTCGATGCCATAAATTTTGTTTTTCCTTCATCTGCTTTTCCGGCTTCCACCTTAAATTGAACTATTGAACTGTGGCATAGCAATGTCGAAACTTTATCGACTGGAAACTCATAAATTTTTGTCTTTATTGAGTTCTAATGTGAAGAAATTAGGGACCGTTAACTTAATTTCATGAATAAAACTGCATTCACCTGCCTCATTAATCGGGAATAAATTATCAATAATTTTTTGTTCTTTATGCAGCGACTGCACGACGACGAAACCATATGCGGGAACTCCCACGGAACACGACGTGAGTCTAGTTCCGTACATTTGACATGATGAAATTCAAATCATCTTAATGACAGCATAAATCAAATGCCTCACCTCGACAACGCTCTTCCTTCAACAGAATTTCTCCGATAAGCGAGATATTTTAAGTTGTAAGAAGATTAGTTGTGGGATTTACCGAAAACAAATGTGGT
This sequence comes from Smittia sp. YW1114-2, assembly GCA_033064975.1. Lineage (NCBI taxonomy): Eukaryota > Metazoa > Arthropoda > Insecta > Diptera > Chironomidae > Smittia > Smittia sp. YW1114-2. The sequence continues at coordinate 3,057,786 of CP093833.1, forward strand.
GAACGATGTCACCAGGTTTAAGGAGCTTCGTTGCTGTGACAACGAGGCGTGCTTGAGTTCTCACACGTTATCTGTCAGCGAATGTGTCATTGTTGTTAGAAAGAGTTTTGAGTGAGAACTTCTCACTCTTTCCAATCCGTTGACAGGTGGCGGAGACCGAATGTTACTGAATTTGTAACGTAGGCCTAGCTGACTCAGCCACCACTTGAAATGCTAGAAAAAAGGTTTCGACAACTTTTTGGATTAAGCACTTAGACGTTAGAACGTCGATCTAAACCTTTGCAACGGATGATCGAACCTGTATTAAGCGTTTATACAAATGACGTGTGTACCAGATAAATTCGTTTGACTTTGTTGGAAAAATTTGATTAGTTGATCACTTGTTTAACATGCCAAATAGATTTTATTACATTCTAAGATATTTTTATGAAGGAATATTTTTTAGTTTTGTTCAGTTTGCCGTTGGTGAAAGCCATAAGATGAAAACGGTCCTTTTGTTTCTTCTACTTTATGGAAATTCATGTAATTGTGGCAGTGACGTGGAAAGTGTCACGAGAGCTGACGTGAAAAGTGTCGCGACCGCTGTTGACGGCGTGATTCGCGGATATTACGCAAAACGATCAGAGCGTTTCGACGTCATCATTTGCGGCAATGAATCTTTGAGAATTGCCACCGAAATAATGAAACTGAACAAAGGAAAGAGTTCCATCGAATGGGCGTTTTTTCCTGAAAAACTACCACCGTACCTTGATCATATCAAAGTACCCGAACAGGCCATTTTTCTATACGATACCTTGGCGTCTTATAAAGAGTGCCATCCGTATCTAAAGCATGACAACTCATACAATTCCGATCGACTGTTTGTAACGTATATAAGAGACATCAATGTGACAGAACAGAAAACTATGGGCGACTTGTATCCCCCACCTGAACATTTTCATTATAATCTAAGTGTGATTAAGGAGTTTAAATTTTTCCAATACGAATCGTTTCTCTGGAACAAAAATGAATCAATAGAAATGGTTACATTTGAGTTGTTTCATCAGCCAACATGCAAACAATGGAAAGAAATCAAAGTCAATACATTTTCCAAGGTCTCGAGAAGATGGGAAAGCTCAGAGTTTTCAACGAAGAAGTTTACAAACTACAACGGTTGTGACCAATTAATAAATAAAATCGACATAACAGAAAGAAAGAAAAAGTACAGTTTCATTGACTTCTTTTCTGATCGTGTGAAGTTAACTCACAACATCGGCGAGAAGTTCAACGAAGTGTTCAGTCAGCAGCTCAACTACACCATAAAGTTCACTGATGACGAGGAAGACTTCTCGTACCTTTTACACCCACAACGAGAAACTATCGAGACACGAAATGTTGGGAAAAAGGAAAGATCGTTCGTATGAATTCTTTAATCATGATCAACTACTTCAAGACTTTTTTTGTGTAGCGAAATCGTTTGTGTCATCACACATCCCATCAACGGGTTTGACCAATACTTGTTCGCATCGAGGAACGGCTTCTACACGCCATTCGAGAAACTGTTCATGCCGTTCAGAGTTGAGGTTTGGATTTGGATGATCACAACTTTTTTGACTGCAGTGGCGATCATTGTTGCTGTTAAATTCTCTCCGATAACTCTTAGAAATATGGTTTTCGGCACGCTATCGAAAACGCCAATCTTGAATTTAGCGTAAAAGTTATTGAAAATTATTTCGGCATAAGCTTTGATTGAAACTTTTACAGAATTGCATGGTTTGGAGGATCGCAAACAGTTTTGCCAACAGGAAATTTCGCACGCTTCTTGCTTGCCTGCTTCTTGATGTTCAGCTTGATCATGAGAACCGCGTACCAAGGAAAGCTCTACATTCAAATGCAAAGCGAAATGAGAAGACCTGATTTCCAAACTCAAGAGGAGTTGAAGCAGAATAAGTTCACGCTCACATTCGAATTTGATGAATTAAGCGACTATCTCTTCTCTGACATCATCAAAAAGTAATTGTATATTTAGCACGTGGCATTAAGAAGGGCGTATCATGTGGAAAATTTATTTGTTTTGCATTGATTAAAAAATTAGATTAATCCCAATTTTTTCCAGCACTAAAGTTAAAATTTACGGCAGTACAGAAGACAAGGAAGAGTTAAGGAAAAAACTGGAAGATGCAGGAGACTACGTGTTAGGCTGCACTAACATAGCGAGCAACCGATTTTTGCTCAGAAAGTAAGTAACCAACAAGGGTGATTCAATTCATAACTATCGATTGCCTTGACCTAACAAACAAGGTCAATTCAAAAGGTTCAAACGTACCCAAACTTTTGTATGGATCGATTTATTGTCACACGGATAATCTTGAATCAAACAAGTTACCGAGCTCGTTTGTGTTTAACATTTTCATTTGCATTACTTGACTGTTAGCCAATGGAACGAATCTTCTACTTCAGTTTCTTCACCAACTATTTTTCATTCATTTGCAGAGCGTACACAAACATCGATTACTACGAAAACGCTTCTTTTGTGAAATCCTCGATCCTCGGTGAACCAAAGCAATATTTCACTACACATACCAAAACTCACTTCGGGATCGATAAAGAAAACTCGATATTTATCAGGCTTGAAGATGTAATTAGTTCGGACCTTGAGGGATTTTACTTTCGAACCAATGAAGCCAGATTTGGACCAATCAATGACATTGTTCTCCATCTGATCGAGGCGGGAATCGCCTATAAGTTTGTGGCCGACTGTGTGTCATCGTACAAAGTTGAACCTCCGGATGATTCGCCAGTCGTTTTCAATTTCAATCACTTGAGCGCAGGATTCTACGCATTTCTTTTCTTTTTGTCGATATCATGTTTATGTTTTCTCCTTGAGTTTCTTTCTAAACTCTTCATTTTTCTGAAACAGCAAATCATTTATTTGCTTATCAGAATGGTGTTGAGTTCCATCATCAAACAGATGGGGAATATTTCTTAGATTACTCTGAGGTTCACCTTTGAGAATGAGCATAAAAACTTGACAAACCATTTCTCTTAAAATCGCAGTTTGAACCTGAATAATTGGATTGACAAAAGTTTGAAATATTAACAAGTGATGAACTCATTCACCTTTCAAATTTAAAATAAAGAAAAACCAACTAAGTCGTTTATGAAGCTAACAAATTTTGCTTCTCAATTTCTCAAGTGTTCGACTGTTTCGTTTTCTTTCATCTCGTCGAGACGTTCTCGAAATGTAATGTTGAACTTCGCTCGCTGTTGAGCAGAGAATGTTGCTTGAAAGTTTATTCATTCGAACAATCTTGGTTAAGTTTAATTAACTGTCATGTCGACATTGTTCTAGACTTATTTTCTTTATAAATTTTTTAATTGGATTTGAAGTCTGATCTGGCTAATTATGAGCGTCTCTAAGCAACAGACGGGACCTGACAATCCAAGTGACGAAGGAAAATCAAAGGTCGTCGTAGCAACTCAAAAAGATTTCCCTTCCGAAGTGTAAATAAAATATTGGCTCTACAATGTTTACGGAGTAATCGTGATGATAAATAACATTACAGCATCACAGCACTTGATATGTGACACCACCGGAACCACTTTTTGAAAAGGTATACAGCCGCCCCCCCTCTCCTCCTGTCAAACAATTTCTTATGCATCGAGATTGAGGAAGCGGGCGTGAGGGTTGGTTGAAGTAGAATTACCGATTACCATGATGGTTTCTTCCTTAAAACTTGCACCGTAAATGATTTAGACTTTCAGGGATGTCAGAGTCGAACAGAATTTGTTCCTATTTCTCTATTAGAATCTTTGAATCGAAGTTCTTCACAAATTGCCTAACCTTATGTATTGCATACAATTCCTGTACCCTGGATTGATGCTCGCACACGTTTCACTCCACCAAAACCAAATGTGAAGAAAAACATTTGGGATGAATTATTGATGTGATTGAAAGTCGTTTGGCACACGACGAAGAAGGGCTGAATGATGCCAGAGGGGATAAAATTGCTAAATAATTTAATTTTGTATTTACCTTCTTCACAGAGAGTTCGGAAGACGCCAGAAGGTTGGCGAAGATTGTGAAGTTGACTGGAGGAATGAAGAAACTCTCCCTTGACTACGCTAAAGGAAAATTAAGAAGCAAAGTCGTTTTGAGCATTCTTCTCTCGTTATTTGACCATAAATTACACTTTGCGAGCTGATCGCTCAAGGAACTTTGTGCTTTGAGATGTCAAAGCGAGCAACTGTTGCTGATGGTTCGGAGCTTGCGACACTTGAACGTAGAGTTTTGTCACAAAAACTCCTTTGATACGATTTCATGAATCCGCTTGAAGGTAAATGCAGTTTGTTTTAGCAGCTGAAGAGGATTCCATGCATAAAACATTTTAATGCTTTTGCACGACACTCAGACAAAAGAGAAGAAGAGGAAGCAGAAGGAAAAGCAAATTCCTCACAATTTATTGCTTCCGCCGAAATAAGAAAATTGAAATTTTATGAACAGAGCAAAAACTGTTTGAGCAACTTTTCCTTATGCAAGACAATCGCACGAGAGCGGATGTCTCGGTGATTTAATAACAGATTTTATGATAGTTTTCGAAAACAGCGGAAAGGAGAATAATTTGAAGAAATTTTTTATGGGGAATTTAATACGATTTCCGGCTTGTTGTGTCCCTAATTGTTCGTGGAAACTTTAAGTTTTCCCCGCTGGGAATTTCTATAAAATCTTGCTCGAATATCACAGACGTAATAAATTTTAAGAAGCAAACTCGCCCAGCTCGAATGGTCGTAAAATTGATTTTGGTTCCTCGAACGTGCAGCGGAAGAATTCAATAATCTTCATCTTATTTCCCCGAGCGAGTCTCGCATCCCAAGTTGTGAGTAAACAGTCGGAAGATTCGGAAAAGTTTAAAAAGTTTCAATCGTCATGTTCAATGTCCTGATGAACATGAAATTCAAATTCTTCCGATCCCTCAAGTGTCTCGATTAATGTCAATAAATGTTTGTGAAACTTTCTTCTCCTGATTTGATTTGCGATAATTTGCAAACTTTTCCCCGAACCGTCTTCAGGGAGAGTCGAAGGAATGTTCAGAGAACGAAACTTTTCCTCGCTATCAGTCTTCGAGGATGCGGCGTGGGTATGTGGAGGCACGAAAATAAATTTTATGAATAATTTCGAAAGATGCGAGGGTGGCAAATTGAAATTTATGAGGGTCACTTGCAGAAAAGTTCTATCTTAGCCATAAAAAGCAAGACAACCGAAATAGGCAAAGGACAGCGCTGAGCGCGTTTCCCGATGATCAAAGCGTTTTATTTCCGAACTTCTCTTGATTAAGGTCGCTTGAAGCGAGGGGACGGGAGAGTTTTTAATATCCCGGGCGAAGTGAAACTTTCCGATCGTAAATCAAACGGCGCTTAATGAAGTCGCTCATTTCACTTTTCAATTTTTCACGTCACAGCAGACAACTTGAGAGTCTGCGAATTTCAATAGGAATTCTCATTAATCGCGACGAAATCCAATAAAAATAAAATCGCTCTCCCTCCGCTAGAGTGAATGTGTCGTTATTGAATTTTTAATCCTTCAGCAGTGAAGTTCTCTCGTCTTTGCCATAAATTAAGGGATTTATGCTCGAAGACATTAGCACAATTCCCAGCCGAGAATGTTTAATGTTCATTACCTGAGTTGAAAATGAAAATTTAATGAAATTTATAATCCGCAATGAGTAAATCTCGCCTCCTCACTCTAAAATTAGGTGACATAACTTATGGTAATCACACAAAAATTATATTATCATGAGACACATGATAAGAACGAAAACACGAAATAAATGATGATGAGCAGGGAAGAAAGGAAAGGGTTGCGCCATTAATTCTCCTTCATGAATTTGTCATTGGAGCACGAGACGAAGTTTTTTCGCCACCCATCTGGCTGCTTCTTCATGTTTTTCTTTTCAAAAATCGATTACAAAAGCGGATGAGAGACATTAATGACGAGGAGACTTGCTGAAGGTTACCACAGTGCTTCACAACCGGTGGATTGTCCAGGCAATTTTTGGTGTCGTTGAATGGCAAAACACTTCAATCTGGTTGGGTAGTCGTCGCGACAACGGACGACTGTGAGTAGTTAGGGCAACCAGCAGCTCCTTCAACCCTTAAACAATATTTTTTCCCAGAAGCCAGTCAAGTTTAATCTCGAAACTCTCGTTTGTTCCAACGCCCCTGCCAATATTTCCCAGTAAGTTTCAGAGGCAAACACAAAGTTTCATTCATTATGAATGCAAATTTTTCAGATTTTAATTAAATTTTCCAAGACGGAGATAGTGAGAGATCTTGATTAAAATGCAGAGTGTAACTCGACTAGTTAAAGCAATTTGAGACTCGATATTTAATCTATTGAGATGGCTTCCCCTGGAGCTGAGCAGGGAGAGCAAGCGGTGCACGTGAGTAACGTAATTTGTTTCATGTAACATGCCAACATGTGTTCAGATTCACAGGGACGAGGAAAAACGGCATCACAAATTTCGTAGATTATACGTCCAATAAATAATACAAATGTGGCATTTATGCTGTCATATGTTCCTTCGATTTCGATTTTTTCTCTCCATTGTAACAGCACAAAGAACTTTTTGGCCGCTCATCGTTATTTGACTTCGATTATCCCCGATGTTTGCCTTTCTAACATTACAAAAAACATTTTAATGGAAGCTTGAAAGAAAATCTTCGCTCTCACTCCTGAATTGAAGGGTTGATAAGGCAGAGTGAGAACGGCTTGCATGTCATGGTTCCATTAAACGGTGATAAAATCAAGTCGATGAATGTAAATCAGGCAGAATTTGATGTTCCCATCAAGCCGATGAGTCATCAAGTCTTTCAGCGGAATGAGCCATCAAAATCGCATGAATGGGTTGAACTGGTTGTTATCGACACCGCGTCTTTGATAAAGTTTTCAAATTATCTTTACCCCTTGCTCGGCAATAACACTTTCATTACAATTACATTTCCGAGTTGGTTAATGGAGAGACTCAAGATATTTCACGAGAATGAATTGCGCCAATAATTACAGCGATCATTACCCGGCGCAACTTTTGTAATCATTCACTCGAGACGAGATTTGTTCAACTGCGACTCCGTGGGAGGGAAAAAAACCTTCAACAACAAAATAATTTATCAAAATCCTGATGAAAGAAAGCTTTTCTTTCCGCCGAGTGTTTCTTTTGTTACGCAATTTAGGCCGTTTAATCATTTTCGGTCTGTGCGAAAGCTTCTGCCTTGAGAAATTACTCCGAGGAAAATCCATGAAAAGTTTCCCATTATTTCGCCTTTTCTCATTTTCCTTATTCATCTCTTTATCTTTAAATTGATGCGAAAAATATTGTTGCAACGCAGAAGAAAGCCGATGTAGATGAAGACCAATTTGCTGTTCAACTTTTTACTCTCTCGGCCAACATTTGCTGCTGCCTCCGCCCTGAAGTTGCGTCTTCCGCAGTGGCATAAATTATTTTTTTGCCGTCTTGTTAGTTTACAGAGAAAACAGTCGGAAGAGACCACGACGCAGTTGATGGGCCGGAAATTTGAATTGATGTCAATTTGATTCTTGACTTTCCTTCTTGTCGTTGTGAGCACTTCACGCCAACTCAGATAACAAAAGAAAAGCTTCGTCAAGCAAGCGAACAAAGTCCTGAAAATGATTCAAAGTTTGAACACAAAACATTCCCAAACAGCCTCAAACAAAACTCAAAAGTTTATCTCAGTCCAACTCGCTTAAATTGTCTTTAAGTTAATTTATAAAGAAAATATTTCCAAGACCAATTTTCCGTCTCTAATCTCACTCAGCTCGCCTTCTCCTCTCAACGAGATTATCTGCTCGGGCAAATGATTGAATTAAACGAGATAACTTTCTCTCTTTTAAAGCAAAACAGAATCTGCTTCGGCTCTTCCTTTTTTCCCACATGAAAACTCTTGTTGAGTCGAAGGAGAAGAAAAACCTACAAAGCAAGCAGAAGTAAAACTTTTCTCATTACCCCGAAAAGATTGCAGATTTTATGTTGGACGAGAACATTTTTATTCAATTAGATTTCTCGACTCGAAGAACAACAAAGCGTTCAACTGGAATCATTTGCTGGATGATTAGCTCTCACCACAAAACCCCTTAAAAGTCAATTTGAATTAATGAAGTTTATTAGATTCGATTAATTAGAGTTTGGATGGGAAGGCAGTGAAGCAGGCATCGAATAGTAATGAAGGATGTTGATCACTGGTTTGGCTCACAATTTGTTGGCTCATTCACGCATGGTCGGCAGCTGAAATTGTTTGCTTACCTTTCGAGTGGTTTTCAAAATTGCTCTGGAAATTTGAATTTATTTTAGTGCTATTAGAACTAATGACAGCGCCGTTTCTTTCCTTCGAAATATTCTGAATAAATTTGTGCAATTTGCATTACTAATTGGAGCGGAGGAAACCACTCGCCTATCCCCGCTCTCGCCCTCCACCGTGAATATATTCCGAATAATTAAACAAATCAAAAACCTTTGAAGAAAGTAAACATTTCCTCGCTTTGCATCTCCCACACTTCGCGCAAACATTCCATTTATGAATATTCATTTTCCAGGAAAGAATGGAAACATTTTCATTGAATTTTTGCATTGATCCAAAGGCGTAGGGAAATTCAATATAAAGCAAGAAAAATTTAAAAATCTGGAAAAGTTCTGAGTGAAATTTTGTAAAATATTTTTAAAAAATATTTTCTGGGATTATTTATAAAAAATTCTCCATCATTTTTGGTAGATTGCCTACGCCTTTCCTCACAGTAAAATCGCTGCTGTGTTATGTTTTAATGAAATTATGATTTAGCAAAAATAGAAAATCACAATTGCGACGGATAAAAATTAATTATGGAGCAAACAAATTCTTCCAATTCGTCCAGATTTGCTGACATTCAATCCGAAAGGCAAACATGAAAACTTATGAATTATGAATCTCTCTTTGCTCTGCCGTTGTTGCACAATTGTATCGAGGGAGTGAAGGGAGAAATAATTTAATTTGAGACGAGCGCAAACACATGGCAAACCAGCATTCTCGGCGTTTAAATTGTCTTAATTTTCGTAACGACGAAGGGTGCACGGGAAAAATTGCATCAGGGAGTTGGAAACGGTTGAAGTCAGAAGTGATAAGCAAATGAAAGCGAAAAGTTGCCGCTGCCAACGTTTGGGATTGTGTTTACGTTTCTCATTAAAATCAATTAGGATTAATTACTCGCAAACTGTCGTCGAGAGCGTCGTCTCAACGCTCCAGCGAGCTGCAAAACATGCTGGAAACAAATTCGAAACAAAAAGCAATTTATCTGAGTTTAAGTATTCGCACAATCGCTTGCTCGAAGCAGAGCGAGAGGATGAAGACATCAAAGCGACGACGCTGAGGCCGTGTATCCAGCTCCGGAGATAATAAGCGGAGACATAATAATCAGCAATTAGTCAATCTCTTCACTCGGAAGCGAATCGGAAACTCGTGCTCAAGAAGCGTTGGGGATTTGTTTATCTTTTAAACAAAGGCTTTCTTGGTAATCTCAATGGCAAGCGACAACTCTGAAACATTTATGATTCGCTTCTACGTGTTTTCAATCTTCACGCCGCTAGCGAAATTCCCCAAATGCCTAAATAATGAAAACAGAGTTTCAAGTGACTTTGTGTTGCTAATTCTGCCGATATCACTCGAATCTAAATTAATTTGAATCTAATTTCGAGCAAATTGTTGCCACCGTAAATGTTTCCGTGACAATGGCAGAGCGTTGAGCAACTTTCGCTATCGTGACTTTCGAATCTTGCGGCAAAGGTCTATTTGTGATTTCCGAAAGTTTATTTCTTTGAAAACTCGGAAAACTTATCGCGATCGAATTAGAATGAAATGAAATCGCTTGCGGCGGGGGAAAGTGGAAAATGAGATTCTGTTTAACGTTTCACCGGCTTTAACAACCCAAAAAGACATTTTTATCTTCATCCTGTCATTCCACGCGCACTGCAAACGCCGAGAGATTTCTCTCGATTATTTTCCGCAATAAATAATCGCAGCGACCGAATCTTTCTTCTTCTCGCTCGTCCTGTCGCAGCGCTATGTTAATGAAACCCCGTAGTGCGGGAGTAACATGTGGCATTATGGACGATAATCGGGAAATTATGTACTGAGGGTCGGAAACATAAAACTCCTAGGAAAATAATTATTTTTCCAGATTCGACGATAAGGCGGACGTTTGTTACTGTGAAACGTTTGCTAACCAAGGTGTGACACAATCAGTTTCAAATTAGACAAATGGGCGCTGGATCAGATGAAGCAGAGTCAGTGGCAAAGTGGCCAAAGGAAAATATTTGTTTTTACGGTCGACAAACTTTCGCCTTCAGTAGTTTTCAAGCAAACTCGCTTATTCAGCAAACTTCTAATTTTAGCCAATGCGTGGCCATGAAGCCAGAGCATGGAGAACGGAATTATGAGCGAGAAAATTAATATTGGACATCCACCTTTCCTTTTTTTGCCAGTCGATGATTTATCGCTTTTAAAAATGCTTGTTCATACCATTCCGGCCAGGCTTCGTTCCGCCACGAGTCGCTGCAGAGCTTGTACGTGAAAGAAGCGAGAATCATTGCGGTCGTGTCATGCTTTCTAAAGTTTGATGACTCCGAGCGACCAATAAGTGTTTTGTTTACGTTGTCTCCGTGTTCAATTAATTTTTTGTTCACAAGGATTTCAATTTGATCTCAAGACTCTAGCGATGGGTCGCTGCAATGCGGCTGTAATTTTTCTGGCGAGCTCGAAGTGTCTGCGAACTCGTTTGAAAATGGAACAAGGCAACGAGAGAGTTTCCAAAGAGAGAGAATTGCTTGGTCTCAATCCCCCCACTTCCGCCCTTCGACGAGGATTTCTCGTAATTGAGCTTATCAAAAATAAAACGAGACTTTAATTAGAGAGCCTTCCTCATAATTGCTCCTTTCCTTGACTTACTCTAAAAGTTCCCAAGTGCAATTAAAAGTTGTGTCAATTAAATATTTTTATTCAACAATCTATCAGCTCCATCGCTTCAAATGCCCCGATAGTTTCTCTTCCAGGGCTGTGAACTGAATCGCGATAAATAATTCAAGCAACTCTAAATATTTAATTCACGTCGACCGTTCCAGCTTGGTTTTTGGGAACTTTGTTTGGTTAGGCGCTTTTTAGTTTTAGATTTGGAGTTGTCGTATGAGGTCGATCACGAGGTCCACTCGAAACTTTCTGGGTTATGTAATTAAAGTGATGATCCTAAGAAAATATTTTCTTTAAATTTCGTCTCGTCTTATCGCTCGCTCCAAGCCGGAGAAAGTTTAAGCAAATAACGCTCGAGAAGATCTTGAAGATGTCAACGTTCTCGGAGCAATCTTCAAAGACTTAAGATTCTGTGTAAGAGCTACTCGAAATAAATTGATAATTACTGTCAATTAAAACTAATTTGAATTTTGACGAAGGCGACGTGGAGAGCCTCTCGAGAAGAAAAAGAGACGAGCGAGTTCACTTCGTGAAACAATGAAATCAGAGGGAATTTCACTCGTAAATGCTCGTTCGAAGCCTCTTAAGAACCCTCGTCACTGATGATGCAATCGCTTTAAAGACTGCGCGTAATTAAAATTGCTTTTTGTAACATAAACAGAATGAGTTAGACACAAATCCCTTCCGCTCTTCCCACTACGCTTCATTGTTGCTTCTCGCTTTCTCAGTAATCTCCGTAATATTTTAGGATACTTGAAACTTTGATGCTGAAAAATGTGAAACATGAACGCTGCACAGCTTGACATAAATTAGGATTGAAGCTCGTTGTGCAATACAGGCAATCGGAGGAATAAAAGGAGTCGCTTCTCTTGAGTTTTACGTTGGTTCCGCAAGAGCCAGTTGAAAGTTCAACATTCTTCTCGAGTTTCCGGAATGTTCGAGGAATCTGTAAAGCGGAAAATTTCTTATCAAACATATTTGAATATTCTTTACTGATTCGGAAGTGACGCAACCGCCATCAACTCCCACAACGAAAGGTATTTCTTCGAAAATGCCCTCGACAGTTCGAGCATCTGAGGCTTGATTCAAGCAAATAAATGATAATCCTTGCCCTTTACCCTCTTGCGAAACGAATGAAATATTTGCTGCTGATAAAATATCACGAGACTCGTCAGCAAACAATTCCGGGATGTCGTTCGCTCCCTTATCGGCCGCCCTCACTCTCCAAATAAACATCGCAAAGTGTAAATAACGCTCGAGATCGATTAAGATTAAATTTCCACAGTTGTCGGCACTTTTCCCATCGATATCTTTAACTCTGCCGAAAATAATTTATGTGATCGCCCTTAGTACTTCGACGGCCACCGATAAATGCTAGACGAGAGTCATAGAGACCGTCGAGATTTTTATTGGCAAACATTTTTCTTTCTGGCCCGCTTGGCACAAGCCAAAGACGAAAGTATTTTCGGACACGCTACATCATGTAGGCAATTTACAAACATAATGTCTTCCTGAATGCTTTCGTAATGTCCATTATCGGTCAACTCCTCTTTATTTGACTTTCAGCTTGTCCGCCTTTATCTTGAGGGAGAGAAACCTTTAAATCTCAGCTTAATGTGGTAATCCTTTCTTGGCATAATTCGGCAATAAAAACATTTTGTCATTTACTTATTCCTTTGTCTGTCTGTTAATCTTTAGGACAACCAATGGACTGAGACTTCTGACGACTCGAATATTACTAAATGTAACTTAATTCTCCACTCGGAACTGAACTGCTCAAGGCTGAACGTATTGAGGACCGAGAAACGGCTTCCCATGGCGAAAACTTTTCCGCATAATTATGTTAATTTCAGACATTAACGTCAGTTCATAAAACCTCTCTCTTGCTCAAGAGAGCCTCAATTCCGAATAAATCTAATTAAATTTCTTCATACCCTTTGAGGATTAAGCCGAGAATGAAACGATAAAGCGAAGCATCGGCGTCAACAGCTTAAAGAGATTTCCACAAGTCCACTGCAGTGCGAGAGTGGATTCTCGGCATTAGCGAGCTCATTATGCAGATTTACTGCAGCAACTCAAATATTGTCATTACACAATAATGCAATTAAAGGCTAGCTAGACGGTCTTGAAGGAACTTCCCCGCTTGGTATGGACGAGAAACTCGTTGAAGTGAAAGCGAAATGCCTTGGCCACCCTAAGCAAAGTCGAGAGCTTATAACACAATTTCATTAAATGAGTTTGCTCATCTTTTTTCCCGAAAAAGGGTGAACGCTTCATGGCATGACAATGAGGTTGCAGTTTTAAAACTCGTTACAGGGGGTGATTGACCGAAATGGAGAGCTCGAGTTTTCAACAATTTGTGATGATAAATTTGGCCCATAAATTTATTAAGTTGGGAAGCGACACGAAACACGAGCCAGTCTTACCTGCTGGTGGTGGGCGAAGCCTGGATCGAATCTACGAGCGCAACGAAGGCGGCACTTTATTGATATTCATCGATGGGATTCTGTGAAGAGCATAAAATCTGTTAAATTGGAAACATGCGGAGCCGCTCTTTACTATTTTATTGATTATTTTTTGTTAAACGACTTTCGGCATGCAGGTCGTCGCTCTGTCAGATCGCTACATTGTTGTCGAAGGAGAATATAATAATGAATTTTTTAATTAAATTTCCCTCCATCACTCAAGTCATTAAATTTGTTTATTTTAAATTTGAATTCAGCTCGAGACGACCGCAATGTTCTTTCTGTCCGTCCGCAACTATTTACTTAGGACGTTCGAGCTGAAATATTTTCTTAGCATAACAGCCAAACAATTGATTCATTATCGCATTCTGGAGATTTCTCCTTGGCTTCGACATCTTGTGAAATTGTTTTGTTGTGAGTTCAACAAAGCATTCGTTATGCTTTGACCATCAGAATTTCACGGACATCAGTGCATTGTCGGAATGCCGTGAGAGACAACAGAACGTTTCTGCTTTGTCAGACCTTCGCCACCTTGTTAGTCGGCTTATCTGATGAGCGAGAACATCTTCTCGGACTGAAACGCTCAGCCACTCTTCGTCGCAATCCTCTTTAATCCCATGATGCAGGTCGTAATGAGCAGTTAAAACCGGCTTTATATCTACACTATCAAATAACCGCAGAGCACGTGTGTTGGAAGAATGGCGGAACAAATTGTTAAATGTTTTCATTTCCACCCGGCGGTGAGAGGGTGACTCGCATGCGGAATGAAATTGAATTTCCTGTTTATTTTCGGATGTTTTCCTCGATGGCTTTCCATTCAATTATTAAATTTAAGTGAGAACATCTTGAGGGCGAGCGAGACCAAACAGGGGAAGCGGATTTTGAGAAGGGAACGATGCGAGTTTGCTTCAGAGCGCTGTCGATGAGCATGAAGGTCGAGTCTCAACAAGAACCAGTGCTGGGACGACTGACTGATCTAGTCTGACGACATGTTCGTGTATGTAGCTTTGTTTCTCGGTTTAAGCTTCATCGTATTAAAGCTCTCCATTCAAAACCTCAACGTTCAACAGTCCTTCTCCACTTTTAAACCGACGCTGTTGCCCTGCATTCCCCTCGCTTGCTCTCGCTCATTTCTGTCGTGTGATCAATTGAAATTTTGTTGTGCTCGTGTAAATTGAATATGACACATCGCAAGAAGTCCAAGAAGACTGTCGAGAGCTTCTTCCATGACAGTCACTTGTTTGATTTGGATGATGAATTGCTTGCAAACATCTTCAAATATCTTCCTGATGTGAAAACTATCAATCTAGTTTGTAGAAAGTTCCATAAAATCGCTGTGTCGATGGTTGCGGGGAAGGAATGGCTGTGGATCAAGAATGAGGAAGACGTGAGTTAATTGACAATGTTCAGAGCTCGACTAACGAGAAACGTTTAGATCGACGATGAGACTTTGTACGAGAGCATGATGAAGTCTAAAAGAATTTTGCGCAAAGCTGCCATCGGCGAGTCTTCAACAATCAGAGCGATTGACTACCAAGATTCTGACGATTTTCTAAGCGAGAAGTGGTGAGCTTTGTCCTTCCTAGCTGTTGAACTGTGATCACGTTAGTCTTGTAGGTATTTCCAAGCTGCACTTACCGTCATCGGGATCAAACATGGCGCAAACATTACGCAACTTCAGCTGATGAACGTTCGATTGCCAATTGGAAAACTCGCAGATCTCATCAGCTTCATCGCTAATCTCAAGTCGCTCTTTCTCTTCTTCGTAAACCAAGATGACAACGAGACGGCCTACGATCAACGAATCTACGACGAGCCTTTGCCCGAGATCACTGACGTCATTGTCTACGAATGCGGCGAATCGGTTGTTAAGTTTCTCGATCAGCTTCCAGCAGATTCCATCAAGTCGCTGACAGCAAAAGTTTCAAACTTTGAGACTCTGAAGCAAATGTTACGTCGGCAAAATTCGATAAGAAAACTAACGCTGATGAGCGACGACGTTGAACCGTTCACCGCGGACTTCTTCCAGCAGTTCGACCTCACTCACCTGGCTCTCAACATAAAGAACATGAAAAACTTGCCTCTTGTCGTCGAGCGCAACCGACACTTGGTCTCGCTGGACGTTAACGGCTTGACACTCACAGGCTCCGCTTTGAGGAACTGCGTTATACCGCAAGGTCGGTCCTCATCAATTCAGGAGCCTTCTACGGAAGCGATGTCACGATCATGTGTTTTCTAATCTACCGACGTTATCAATCGTAATCTGCTCTCCTGCAGACTGTCAATGTGGTCTTCATTCCTGATTGTCGCTTCCTTATTTTTATTTGTTGCTTGCATCTCTTTCAAATGTTAAATAAAAGATTCCAAATGTTAAATAAAGGTATCAACGTAATTTCAGGAGTTGGAGTCGTCTGCCAATGTCTATCAAGTCCATCAAGAAACATTGCTCAGTCCAATAGATCAAATCAAGTTCGTCATTGCAGCCGCTTATTCCAGCAAGGACAGCACAACTGATCTCACGACTGAACCAGCAGTTCCGACTGATGGGAGTCTCTAGGCACCATTTTTAGGCTTCGAATCCTCAGGGCTTAGCGCCAGTAGAGCCAGCTGATCGCTCCACCTTTTCAGGGATTGGTCGCATCAGAGGCTCAGAGCACGTGTCAGTTCCTTTTGCTAACTTAAGAAAATCTACTGAATTTAATCTCTTCAACCTAAACATTTATAAAACCGTCGAATCGTTGACAAATCCAACTTACTCAAATTACAAAATATTTTTGTTGTGCAAAGTCTCTCAATCGCGACTGTAACTTGATCATCTCCGTCGCTACGGCCAACAAAGAGTTAGCGCGCAACTTTGTAGCAAAACAAATCCCAACCCTCTCGACTTCCACGCTGGATAAAGCCGTTTCTGTGCTATTTTCTACCCTACGGCATGCCGCTGTTTCTTGCCTAGCTTGTGTTTTGAATTTATTACGTCAATTTAATTAGCATGAAAATGGGATGTTAATAAATCAATTGAATAAATAAGGGAAGGAGAGTTTTTTCTGAACTTTGCAACTCATAATCAGCATGCATAAACTCCTCGCAAAGGCGGTTGCGTTGTATTTTCCATTCACAGTTGTTCATTGTTGTTGGCTGCTTGATCTAAACTGCAACGGAGGGAATTTCTTATTACCATAACGTCTAATTACATGTTTCACTGTTTTATCGCTCGAACAGCGTAACGAAAGCAGCAAAATTGAGCATTCGCTGCGAGACTTCAAATCGTTCTCTTCACCTCGAAGGAACGAGATGCGGGAACGTTGAAATCTATTTGACAACTTAACAAGCTCGTGCAAAACGTGATCAATAAGAAATTAGAAAACATGACGATGAAAACTGAATCGATACGTTTACAGAATGGGAAATGAGATTTGTAAGTTACCAAGCAGTGATTTTCTGTACTATTAGGTAACTCAACGTCGCTCGGATGCATTTGCGGGAAACAGCAAGTGACACACATTTTATAATTGACAACGTTCCGAAAAGTAATCAGTGGCGTTAACAAAAATAGTTTGAACAGCAAATCGATGCGATGAATGTTGGATGAAGATTTCCTTGTCCAGCAAAGCTTGCCAAACACGACTCGACTTCCCTTGTCGTCCTTCTTTTTGATTTCGTTCCAGAAACGGAGTCATTTCCTCTTCATAAACTCGAATGAACTCTGAAAGCTTCGCCTTCTTTAAATAGTTATGGCTGCGAGCTGTTGTGATTCCCTGCCTGAAGTCGATCGACTTCTCAGATTTCCTACTGTCTCGACACGGTAATCAAGCATTCCTTTGTATTTTTAATGAGCGTCGAGTTTCGAGCTTTCTCTCTTTATGAATTTACATGTGAGTTTGTTCAACTTTCGAAGCAAGCATCAGTAAATGATGGTGAAGGAAAAGCAGATATTTTAATGATGTTACGTCATACAAAGCGATGACAAGTTGAGGATTATTTGATATGAGAAAAATAGCAAAACAACTTTCGTCTGTTTTTGCAAACAAATCTTTGTTTTTCTTGTGACCCAGAGCGCTTCCTGGTTTCGTTTTCAAGTCACCTCGACATATTTATCGAATGAAAACTTTTTAATTTTCGTAAAGTTTCCCAGATTTTGCTGGCAAACGTCTCAGGTCGCAGCAAGAGTTCAACATTTGCCGGCGTCTCGTGACGTCAAATCATAGAAAAGGCGACGATGCAGAAAAAGTTCTCGACATTAAAACTTTCATTTATTTTAGATGAGGATTCCGTACGGTTGAATTGCAAATTGAGTCGGAGGGAATTCGCCGAGCGAAGTGATGCGAACGGGAATAATTTACTGGCACATCGCACCAAACACATCGGCGCTTTTGTTCTCATTTCTCCCTCATCTCGATGTCTAAAACTACGAGGCGTGATCTGAAATTTTATTTCCTTCATTTCTAGTTTTCATCCGCAACAGAAAAAAAGTCGGTCGTCGTTGCTTTTTCCACTCGACTTGAATCAAAGCTTTTTATCACCCGCTTTCGTTATGAAGTCAGATTTTTTCTCTCGCCGCCTCACTAACGAAACTAATTTTTTTCGGCGAAATGCAATTTGCAATTGCGGCAGCGTGAATCCGACGTGTTTGCTCAACCTGTAAATGAAAAGTCACGAGTCGCTTCATTAAAGTATGCGCTCATAAAATCAGATTACTCCTCCCTTCATTAGCTCGCTTGTGGCTCGCTTACCGCGTTTGTTGTGCTTTTGAACTGAAAGTCTGAATTTCAAACATTTTAATGTACTCGAAAGCTCATTGCTCCAAGTCTTCGACTGTGCGCGGGCGAAGCATTTCACTTGGAAGGCAACAAAACAGTCAAATATCGCTTTGATTGCTCGAACGTCTCGAGGCTCTTCGTCTGTAACAATAAAAGAAAACACTCGGCGGCGAAAAAAATCTCCCAGATTTGCCTCGAAAGTATTTTTTCATTCATTCAAATGCTATTTTATTTAGGAAGGAAAAGTAAATTTCAATAAGACCCTCGAGCTTTCCATCTTCCTCGTTCCGCTTTAGAATGAGCCAGCACTGTTTCGACTTCTTGGAAGGAACGAAATAGGTTTCAATGGAATTCTGTAACGTCGTTCTCTTCAAATCGGGACAGCTAATCGTCGGGAAGTTTCCCATCATTACAAAGTTGTCCGAATTACTTCTTCAAAATTTCATTGGGCTATCAAATGACAAACTGTCTCTGTCCAACGAGCTTCTCTATCGCATTTGAAGTAACCATTCGAACCTAACCAGCTCTCAAAAACAAAGACCGAACTATCAACGTGTAGCGTTGCCGCACTCGCACAGTTCAAGTCAGCGAATATTTTCCATTCGATTCTCAAATATTTCTCTCGTGAAATATTCACGACATGAAATGTTTTGCGTGGAGGAGGACGACGCTGTTGGTTTTGTACAATGTTTATATTTAATTCAAGGAGATTAAAGCACTTGAGCGAGCTCTTGAATTATTCGCATTAGCACTAGAAAGCCTTTTTCAGTGGAATGAAAATCGTCGAAGCTAATTTCTTCTAATGTGTTTGCTTCTCTCGCGCGCTTGGCCCTTCAACCCTACACGAACCGGGCGGGCGGGAAAATGGGAAACGCTCGTTATCGAAAATGATTGTAATGGATTAGAATTAGCTTCAACGATCGTTGTAACTTACCCCGAGGTTTTCAATTTCACGAATTTTCAATTAAAGATTTAAAGGATTTTATCAGCTCACGATTCGAAGCCGCTGTTCCCTTTTTTGTCGCAATTTGTCATATGTTGCGTGAAAAGAAAAGAAAGTTGACGGAAGGGGGAAGGGAAATTCAATTAACAGAACGCCCAACATCATAGTCACGTTAACAGGCCGTCGACAGCGAAGTCTTGAGTTGCAAAACTGTGCTAAAAGCTGGTAACAAACGATGATTAATTAACGGCCTCGGAATGAATGTCACACGTCCTATGTGTTGGCCAGGAGTGTGTTTGGCGCCACAGACCTTGTGGAATTTCAATTATGCGTCCTGGGGCCACAAAAAACTGTGAAGATTAATGATAATCCGGTAATTTTTGCGGAATTTCTTCTCTTCCTGAGTGGGGCGCGTGAAGTGCGATTTGTTTCGAGTTAGCTCCACTTCTTCTTGTGAACATTGTCATTAATATCAAGGCTCAGCAAGCCTGGGGCAAAGATGACAACACATTCGATTAAAACGTGAAAAGATTGCGGTTGGATGTCAAGCAATTATTTCTTGCGCATTTGCCTTTAATCCTAGCCAGAGATTTCGTAGCAAGCTCAGCTATTAATATGCAAAAATATCTTAAACAAAGGATTCTCATTCATCCGTCCAAGACGTTTAGACTTAATTAAAACATGCGACGAAGTCTCGTACAAACGGATCAAGTAATATAAATTCCATTAAAATTTCATCAGTGGAAAGGTACGAGAGCTATTTAGCATTCCACTTAGGAATTGCGTTAATGTCTTCATAAATAATTCTCTAACAAAGCTTCGGAAGACGATAAGAATATTCCATCCTCCAGTTTTAATTTCGACCTTGCGAACTTCATTCCGTGTTAACTTCTCCCCGACGGAAGCATTAAATACTTGAAGACTTGACACTTCAATTAAGGTCTAAAGATTCCTCAGAAATCTCTTCACGAAGACTGAATCCAGGGAACGGAGCACAGAGCTGCGTACAATCAGAGCATCTCGCATGTCTCGGGCTTAAAATTTATAGGAAGCTTCAAGCCTTTTATGAATTCTCGAAGCGAACGCTTCCAGTGAGCCAACAGTTGTGTTCATTAAAACTTAAAAACTCAACGAGGATGTTGCTCGATGCTTTAGATATTCTTTCAACAGGCTGCTTATTTATGGAGCTCTGTAGCTGAGATGAATATCAAGTCTCTCGCATTTACATTAAAGTTTTGCTTGTAATCGCCGGCGCTCAAATTGCTCCTAACAACGTCAAATTTACGACGGAGCACAACATCAGAATTAAATTTCATCTCGAGCATCGAGAGTCGCTTCGCATTTCGCATTTCGACGAATCAATAATTCATTTAAAATGCTTTTCCGGCTTCCCGTAATTTCTGAGTGCGTGCGTTTGACGAGAGGAGGGAAGAGGCGAGTTTTAGAAGGCAAACCATTATGGTCATCGATAAATTTATATCCTCGGCCCCTCCCCGAACCTCATTGCATAAATAATGCCACACGAAACTTTTTCCTTGCTTGCTTGCGCTCTCTCTCCCTCGGTGAGCTAGCTAAGCGGGTGTCGGTCTCACATGTCGAATGCCAAACACGTAATTTATCGACACAATCGGGTCGTAAATTCTCTTCGGGGAGAAGTGATAAGTATTTTCCAAGCAAACGAAATGAAATTCCTGGAAAAATGCATTCTCAGCATTTCTTGAACTTAACATTTTTCTTAAATATTTGTTGCTCGACCGGAAAATGTTTTTCTCCAACATTAAATTCCAATTTTCATGTCGGAGCCGTTAGTCAGTCCCATCGATACAATTTGCACGCAGCGTCTTAATGTTCTCTCTCCCACCCGTCGATGTTTGTCTCTGTTTAACTCATTTTGCTTCAGCCCGTCGCGTAATGACGGCAGGCAGAAGCTTCCATTAAACTCGAGACGAGAATGTAAGGAAATAATGTTCGCTCTCGGGGGGAAACTTTTTTGTTAACCCAACGTGAACTTTGGCAAATGATGTTCAGCTCCTTCCGAACAAAATTGTTCGACATTCTCCGAGCGAGCATGAGATTCTCTACATCATCCCTGAAGCGTTCCTGTGGAAGGAATGCTCATAATTAAATTGAAATTAAATGCTTTTAAATGTGAGAGAGCGAAAGCGAGTGCAACACTTTGAGAAAGAACATTGCGAAAGCTAGCTCGAGGAAATTGCGTTAATGTCTTCATAAATAATTCTCTAACAAAGCTCTCGGAAGACGATGAAGAATATTCCATCCTCCAGTTTTAATTTCGACCTTGCGAACTTGCATTCCGTGTTAACTTCTCCCCGACGGAAGCATTAAACTCACTTGAAGACTTGACACTTCAATTAAGGTCTAAATGGATTCCTCAGAAATCGTCTTCACGAAGGCTGAATCGGCAGGGAACGGAGCACAGAATTCGCGATGCGTACAATCAGAGCATCTCGCATGTCTCGAGGCTTAAAGCAATTTATAGGAAGCTTCAAGCCTTTTATGAATTCTCGAAGCGAACGCTTCCAGTGAGCCAACAGTTGTGTTCATTAAAACTTAAATAACTTTCCAACGAGGATGTTGCTCGATGCTTTAGATATTCTTTCAATCAGGCTGCTTATTTATGGAGCTCTGTAGCTGAGATCGAATATCAAGTCTCTCGCATTTACATTAAAGTTTTGCGTTGTAATCGCCGGCGCTCAAATTGCTCCTAACAACGTCAAATTTACGACGGAGCACAACATCAGTTAAATTAAATATTCATCTCGAGCAGTCGAGGAGTCGCTTCGCAGAATTTTCGCATTTCGACGAATCAATAATTCATTTAAAATGCTTTTCCGGCTTCCCGTAATTTCTGAGTGCGTGCGTTTGACGAGAGGAGGGAAGAGGCGAGTTTAAGAAGGCAATACTCATTATGGTCATCCGATAAATTTATATCCTCGGCCCCTCCCCGAACCTCATTGCATAAATAATGCCACACGAAACTTTTTCCTTGCTTGCTTGCGCTCTCTCTATGTTTCGGTGAGCTAGCTAAGCGGGTGTCGGTCTCACATGTCGAATGCCAAACACGTAATTTATCGACACAATCGGGTCGAATAAATTCTCTTTTGCGGGGAGAATCTCTGACGTAAGTATTTTCCAAGCAAACGATTAATGATTAATTCCTGGAAAAGACTGCATTCTCAGCATTTCTTGAACTTAACATTTTTCTTAAATATTTGTTGCTCGACCGGAAAATGTTTTTCTCCAACATTAAATTCCAATTTTCATGTCGGAGCCGTTAGTCAGTCCCATCGATACAATTTGCACGCAGCGTCTTAATGTTCTCTCTCCTACCCGTCGATGTTTGTTTCTGTTTAACTCATTTTGCTTCAGCCCGTCGCGTAATGACGGCAGGCAGAAGCTTCCATTAAACTCGAGACGAGAATGTAAGGAAATAATGTTCGCTCTCGGGGGGAAACTTTTTTGTTAACCCAACGTGAACTTTGGCAAATGATGTTCAGCTCCTTCCGAACAAAATTGTTCGACATTCTCCGAGCGAGCATGAGATTCTCTACATCATCCCTGAAGCGTTCCTGTGGAAGGAATGCTCATAATTAAATTGAAATTAAATGCTTTTAAATGTGAGAGAGCGAAAGCGAGTACAACACAGAAAGAAATGCGAAAGCTCTCGAGGAACATTTGTTTTTATTAATAATTCGCTTCCGTTCGTGCTCTCTCAGTTGTTGTTACATTTTCATGACAGAAAATTTCCTTTCTTGTTCACATCGCTTGCTCCATGTTCATCTCGACATCTTAAACTCATTATTAGGCAAATTGCAAATTAAAACGTTAATGGAATTAGTCGTTTAAGTTCTGTGATTCGGCGAGCTTCGCTGAGAATTCGCGATGCAGAAATTTCACACTTCGGCGAGGAAGCGACGAAAGCAGATTACGAATCCATTAAAAAGCTTTTCCGATCGATTCGAGCATGGAAAGTGCGAAGATCAGAATGCATTACCATAAATAAATAACTTTCCAAATTAGGTGAGCTCAATAAATCGTGGAGCTTTTTAATGGAGACGAAGCTTTTAATCGAAAACCGGGTAATTTACAAGCGTTGAAGCCACCCGCGCCATTACCAAACACATAAATCGATCGCAAATCAGTTAAACATTGATCTGGATAATATTTTATTACCTTCAGCAGTCGAGGCGATTGCAGAATTTCAATCACCCGCAGTACAAACCAAAGTGAATAAGTGCCAGAGTCTTTAATTAATGATTCATTCGAATTTATTGCCTCGTGCTGCAAGGAGAGAACAGCAAGGCAAATACTCTTCGGTCATCCTTATTTGTCTGGAGATTCTCATCACGTCCGAATTTGTGCAAAGCCATTGTCGGCTCGGAGTTCGCCAGTCTATGTTTGCTCTAACTTCCTTATCATTGTTATTGCATAACAATTTAAGATTCATATGGAGTCCGACTCAAAGCAACCAGCTCGAATATCATAATAATCATCTTTAATGCATGAGGAAATCTCTGACGTCGGAACAACATCTTGGAGACTCTCTAAGAAGATTAGAGTGTGATTAACATGGAAGCCACCGAAGAAGACTGAGGATCCGTTCAGCTGCACCGTCATCAGCTTAGAGAGAGCAAGAAAGCATAGCCTTGAGGTTCAGGATCCACGACGTCGCTTTCGAATGAAGCCTAAGCAGTTGCGCTAATCCCCACAAAACTGATTTCATCCACTGGCAGGCCAATTGATTGAAGGCCTAGAGAGACGTTGAGTGGCAGGCTGATTAAGATAAATTTTTCCCGAGTGAGCTTTCTCATTGAATAATTATCTCGATCTTGTTTCAGTCATTTTCGAGCCTTTCCCTAATTAGCAGACGTTTATCGGAAAGTAATCAAAGCAATTAAACTCCATCGGGCTGAATTGATTTGAATTACTGGTAGGTGGAGAGGCGTTTTAATTGATTGCTGTTTAAATTTCAATCTACATAATGCACGAACGTTGCTCATTTCCATTCTGGTTTTGGTGTTTGCTGCAAATAAATGCGAATAAATCGAGGCTTGCGGCAATGAATCAATGTGCGAACGCTGAGTGATGTAAT
Source organism: Smittia sp. YW1114-2 (assembly GCA_033064975.1). Taxonomy (NCBI): domain Eukaryota; kingdom Metazoa; phylum Arthropoda; class Insecta; order Diptera; family Chironomidae; genus Smittia; species Smittia sp. YW1114-2. Next base: position 3,082,050 of record CP093833.1, read on the forward strand.
TGAGTTGATTGCATGATAATCGCTTGAAGAAAGTTTGGGTAATTAATTCAAGGGCCCAGCTCGCACAAATAGAACTCGCTGGTCGACGGCCGCAGTCCGCAACATTCTCATTAACCTGGAAGGGAATTTGTAATTTTACTTGCTTGGCTCCGAGCAGGGACAAAGTTATGCAACGTTCATTTCAGGCGCCGACTAACAAATCCTTTTTCACTTGCCCGGAGCACTCTTTCATTAAACAGGAAAACTTCCCGCAAGTTTCCATTTCATGTCTGTTTACTAACCAGAGATACATTTCAACGAACGGAATTAATTTTATTTTCTTGTATAATTTGCATAAAATTAAATGAATTTCTCGTGTTTTTTTGTCTATGGAACATTTTCACAATCTAAACATTGAGCTGGGAACTTTTAAATTGCATTTTTCAACGCAAATTCGAGTGCTTCACTGCTATTTGGAAAGTTTAAAGCACTTTCTCATGCATCACACTCAAACAGCTCATGTTTCCGCTCCTCGACGATAAACTTTTTGCATGAAACTCTACATAAATTATTCGCAATTGAGTGAAGCTTGATGTCATTATTTTTTCATTTCAATTTGCGAGGCAAAATATGCTGGAAAGCATCAAGAAATTTATGAACTTGCGATTCGATTCCAAACTTTTCTGCTTGCTCATGTTGTTTGCGACGCAACTTATTCAAAACTCCGCAACGACTGAGACATTTCGGTAAGATCAACGGCTGAGATCTATGCCGAGAGTTTTATTTATGCTGGGAAACTGTAGACGGGTGTCTTTGGGGGTTTAGTGGGATGTTGTGGAGTGCTGGAGGCACTCGAGGATTGATGATATTCAAACACTACTCAAATAGTTGTAGGGAGTGTGGGGGAGGTTCACGAACTCGAAGAATTCTTAAAATAAACTTCGATGCTTTTTTGAAAATCTGGTTTGATAAAATTTTGAAGACTCAAATTTATAACTAATATTTCTTCAACGTTTAATCTTTGCGTTCGATCTCAAAGCTTCTCCGCGCATCACTGAAGCGAGGTAAGAAGAAAGATTGCTCCGTTTGAATGAAGATAGAGGGCGAAGCTTAAACAGCAATTTATGAAAGCTCCGTTTTAACACATCATCATACGAGCGGGATTAGTTGATATTCATTTTATATGCAGCTCGGCTTTCATCGATGTTTGTTGCTAATGCTAATTTGTGCTGCTGATAATGTTTCTCGCTCGAAGCGAAATTCGAACCAGCCAGGAAAACTGTCGAACTACTCGGCCCCCAGCCAACATGAGAGGACTGGATCGCAGGTCGACATTTAGTTTGGTTGGTGACGAGCTCGTCCATGCGATCAGCAAATGCCCAAACGAACTGAATGCATGAAATGAATTTATGGTTTTATTCACATTTATCTTATTTATTCGATGCATTAGCGAAACCTTTCTGAATTAACTGAGCTCCGACGTTCGTCGAATCTTTGCTGTAAATTTCCATTTCCAGGATGTTTTCCTTATCGTTGTAGTTGACGACAGAAGCAGCCACACACTTATTGGCTACACTTCGTCGAAACGCTTCGATGGCAGGAGCCGACCAGGAACGCGGGTCTCTGCTCTTGACTCCACTCAGTCGCCCTTCGATGGCCTTTGGTGAGTTTTCCTGGAACTTCAAGGGCAGAGAACAAACTTTCGTGTAATGGATTTCGCTTCTACTCCCGAAGTCGATGAAAGTTATTTTCACGAAACCGTTTTCGTCGGGATCTGAAGTGACAAGCGCGCGGTGCCAGATGCCGACGAATTCAGCAGCTACGTGAAGACCTTGCTTCAAGTCTTTGAGATCAATTTGGAGCTTCTCACTCTCCGATTTCGTGTAATACTTTTGAATCTCGCTCATGAGCCTGTGCACGCTTTTCTGGTCTACCTGGAACCAGAAGCGGCTTGGCGAGTCAACAACAATGACGTGGATAAGAAGGCACTCTCCTTTGGTGAATCTGCTGGTTTCCACGATCACAACGTCGTCATCGGAATCACTCACTTCAATAACAATGCCCTGAGTCTCATTGCTTGAGAAAAGTTTGATGGATTTCTTGGAGTCCAACTCGTTTGTTGGACTGAACACGGCTGCAGAATGTTGGAATGTTGTTGCCTTCAACGTTTTGGATGATGGTCGATCAACAGCTTCTTCCTTGACTTTCCTCGAGTTCCTTTCTTGAGGATCAGTTTCCAGCTGTTCGAGTTCGCTTGCCAGCGCCTTAGAAATTTCGCTGGGACTTAAAATGAATCCACTGTCGATGGAATCGGAAGTAAAATCCACTCCGTTGTGAATTGCATCAACGTTTCTCTGCCTCATGACTACAGAGTTTGAGGCAACACCATAATTGTTTCCTCCCAGCGATCTTGACATAACAAATTGATGATAAATTCTGTAAATGTCGGCGACATTCTCCACGCAACTCGTCAGTTCATCGTAAATGATTTTGAAATCTTTCGGCCGGAGATGCACGAAATTGTCGAGATGTCTGAGATTGGTGTTGTACCAAAGGCTATTTTGCTCCAAGGCCGACGAAACAACTTGCTCTGGACTGTAATGGCCACTGGCAAGGGCAACTTCCATCGTTTCGAATGTGATCGGTGGAGGATAAAAGTATGAAGCAGGATTTGAAAGCGAAGAACCGTTTTGTGGGTGTTTAGAAGGCTGAACCTGTGGCTGCTTCTGTAAGCTCGACAGGTTTTTGTGTGGAGGCTTGATCTGTTGTTTATTTTGTGAGCTTGACGAGCCGTTGCGTGAAGATTCCGGAGGTTTGATCTGCTGTCTATTTTGTGAGCTTGACGATCTTTTTTGTGAAGATTCTGGAGGCTTAATTTGTTGTCTTTGATGTGAGCTTGACGAGCCGCTGCGAAGGTTTTCTGGATGTTTAATCTGCAATGTTTTTCGTGAGCTCGACAAGTCACCTTTAGAATGTTCTTGTGGCTTGACCTGTCGCCTCTTTTGAGCAGTCGAGGATTCTTTTTGCGGAAGGACTAACGGCTTAGTTTGTTGTCTTTTATTTGAAGGCAAATGCGACTTGATAGGCTTCCAGTCAAATGACTTTTTAAAGCGATTTCTAAAAGAGAAAGATTAGAAAACGTCGCAGTTTCCAAGAGAATTCTTACTTGCGTTGTTTGGCTTTGGTCAAATTGTCCAAGTGCTTCGACTTTAGTGTTGAGATCCGAGAAATTGTGGTTCCGTTGCTAGAGACTTCACAAATTGTTCTGCATTCTTTGCTTTTCAGGAATTTGAGCAATGACGTTCCGAAAAGCTGCGAATCGATTCGTTCAATGTCAAAACTTCAGAGATCAAACAAACTCACTTTTCTGATGTTTGATTCGATGCTCTCGCCAGTCTCTGCTTGGAAATTAGTCTTCAGTTCATTTATCGTGCAGCTTTTGCCCACAGAACTCAGAATGGCTTTGATCACTTCCTTCGTTTCCTTTTGCTGTTCTTCCTTCTTCGCTCCAGAGCTTTCCATCATAAAAATCCAACAATTCCACTTTTCGCACTGTATTTGATTCAATCCTCAAGTTCACTGGGACTTGAGTCACATTAACAAACTGATAAACTAATAAGATCACTTTGGAAAGTCTTTGGATTGAGTAGTTTCGCGATTGAAAACTGTAAACAAATCGTGCGCAACTTTTGGCCTTCGAGGGAACGTGAACTTCCTGAAGGGTTCGGAACTTAAACCCACGGAAACGAGCGCAGCTAAGAAGAGGCTCGTCGTGATCAGGATCCACAGCGATGTCATCAATCGTCTGGGAGAATTTGAATCTCAAACAAATCAGATCATTCGAGAATCTCAAACTCTTTTGCTATACAAAGTATTGCAAGAAAAATTCCACGCGTTGCTCGACTGAACTGAGATACATATCTGTCGTGTTCCTGTTTGGATATAAGGGGAAGGATCACGGAAGGCTCTAGTTTCGGGCTTCGCAAGAGGTGTGGACGGGAGCTGTGGGTGTTTGAGTTTCCCCGGAATGCCTGACAAGCTCCCTAGGAGCTCCAGCCGGCGTAGCAATTGAGCCTAGTTACGACTTAGGTCGTGGCGGCAAAAATTGCGGACCGGCATTCTTTTAATCTATCTATCTATCCTGTTTGGATCAAGCATTAATCAGGCTCTATGGTTCACGCTGTAAGAAACTTGAAGAGCTCAAGGTTCTCTGGTTCTCATCTACTTGCGACTTCGACGACATTCTTCTCTTTCCGAATATCACGAATCTAAATAACATTGGATACGCTCACACTCTAACCGGCATCAAACAGAAGATCAATGCCAAGCCAGCCGAACAACGAACTCCGATCGAACAATTGCTTTTTGAAGCTTAAGCTTAACTTCCATTTCTCACTTTTGAACTAAGGGCGCCTTCGAGATCCAACAGTTTACCTCTTTGATTGATAGAGAGAGGTTTGTAGTCCCGGTGCCACCAGTTTCCAAACAGGGTGTTACCCACTGCCTATAGTTCCAAGAACTTTCCGAGCCTCTTTGCCTCTTTATGTGACATAAATTGTGTCGATGATTTTCTCTGCTTTCTTTGAATGTTAAGTAAAAAGGACAAATAAATTTCAGTCCTAATAGTTTCACGCTTAATTAGATTTGTTATTTTGCTTTCGTGCTTTGCAGGTGAACGTACATACTCATGGACCATAAGAGAGATGCTATCAATTTCAGCGATGGAACTAAGTCCTGTTTCAATTAAGAGGCGAGTCTGACCGTCGAGACGACGAGAGTGAGAGGCGAACCCAAAGATATTTTGCCATCGAAAATTTCATTGGAATCACAGGCGAAGCGCCATGCAACCCGAAGCGAACGCTCGAGAATGAATCTTAAGCGATTTTAATCAAATTAATTTCTCCATGAAGAGCTGGGGTCGCAGTCAGTCGGCAGTAAAAGTGAAATTATGGTAACGACTTTCCACCCCTCGACATGGTTGAGATGCGTGAATTATTGCAACGTAATTTTGTTGTCTTGAACGTTATTTAAGAAGCAGCGGGTGAGGCGAACGATTGAATCCGTTCCCGCAGGAAGCAACTTTAAGCAAAGCCAGCTACTAAATGTTCTACCAATAATTAATACGAATCGTTCCTGAAACCAGCAGCAGATGGTGGAAGGCGAGATTCGAGTGTGGTTTGTTCGCGTAGATATTTGCACTGAAAAATGTTGTGAGATAATGTCGCAGATTGGACATAAATTCTTGATGTTACAATCCGCATGTGCTTGCTTCCCATGAAAGACAATAAATCGGAGGATTGCTGTCGAATTATGACATTTTACGATGTCATGTGTAACACAAGTCGAATGTGCGGTGCTTCGTAAGTTGAGCTGAGCCGACAACCTTCACCCTTTCCAATGGAACCGAAATTATTCAAACAGTCCAATAATCGATTTCTGACGAATCAGCTTTTCGTTTAGCCGGAAGATGACTTTGTATTAAGTTTCCTTCGCCCCTGCATCGAGGGTTGATTACCGAAACAAAAAGAATTTTTAATGTTCGTGCATGTCACGGTCGCGTTTCGATGATAAACTCGACTAGATAAATGTAAATCTGGATAACCATGAGTCATCGAGTCAATTTACGAAATTACCCGTTGCCCAGGAATGATTCGAGGGAATCCACTTCAACTCGTGGCGACCATAACCTTCCCCAACGCTCGCTAACAAGGCCAGCTCGTGGCGCGGCCGGAAAGCAGAGCGCCCGCTCCCAGCCGTCTTGCGGGAAGGAAAAGACAGAACTGATGATTCATTACTCACTTATCACGAGGATAATTATTACCTTGTCCCTAATGTAGTTAAACCATCAGAATGTTTCAGCTGCGATTTTCACGACAAAAAGAAGAAATTTATGGCTTAGCGATTCATCTTGTCGAATGAATTTATTTCACTTCCGGTCTTTCTCCCTCACTACCGACTCAAATCAGACACATAAATCATCTCGTTCACTCTCTTCGCTTGCCCATTGCATTGGGAAATCGCTGGAAAGGAGAAAAACTCATGAAAATTTACATTATTTATTCCTTCCGTTCCTTTTTCTTCTCGCTCAGCGAGGGAAGTCGACGCAGAAAGCAGGAAAATTGTTGTATAATTTGAAGAATAAGCAATTTTCCTCCGTCCGAATTTAATTATGACTTTCCAAACATTCAATTTTACAGCCATTTCAATTAAAGCTCGCTCAATCGAATAAATTACTTCTGTTCGCATGCTCCTTGCTGCAGCTTTACCCACGGTCGAGCGGGCTGAAAGAAACTTTCAATCAGAAGGAAAAATGTTTACATTCAATCGAATTCGCTTGATTCGTAAAAGTTTCGAAACGAAATGGAAAATCGAAGCGAAGTCCCATCGGGCGAAAGCAAATACTTTATGAAGAGTTTGATGCACAAGAGCGGAAGAATCTTTAAATCTTTATTTGATCTTTTAACATCTTGTGATCCCTTTAAGGATTGGCTGACCAGGTTCAGCTGAATTTCAGAAGGAAGGTGAAGCCTTCAACACGTTCTCTGCCTTTCCAACAATTTTAAATATTTTTGATTATCCTTTCAAACTTTACCTCCCGAATTCAACGATTCCTATTGAGCTGACAACGCGTTCAGCCTTTCCGAGAAGGATTAGAAACATGAAAATAAATCGATTGATGTAAATATAAATGTTGAGAGAAAGCATCTTCACATCCTTTTTGACGTTCATCGGAAGTTCGTAAGCCGCGCCTCGGGGTCTTAGGAGGTTTCGTCGCACGCGTTGTAATCATATTCAATGTGTGGAAAGCCGCTAACGATGCAGCACTCTCAATAAATATTTCATTACATTGAACATGCGGTTGCAGCCAGATATCATGGCATGTTTTTGAATTTAGTGTGTTTATCTGATGCAAATTGAGCAATTCCAGTGTGGATACAAATTCGCGGACTGTTGAATTGCAGTGATTTAAGCTAAAAATTGTCGGAGGTTTGACGTTGAAGTTGATTTAAAGTTAACGAGGTCAGACAGTTGAAATGTTAGACAAAAGCTCCTCACTTCGTTAAGTGCTTCCTCCTTAACTTTATCAGAGAAAATTCTGTTACATTGATGGCTTCAGATGATAAATCGATGGCTTCGATTGAGCCAAGATGCTCGGCAAATCTAATTTGCTCTCATCTTGTTTCTCGATTTTATTGAATGAGAAAAAGTTCGATTACCGAATTAATGACACAGACGAGGGAGAGATGGGAAAAGTTTGACTCGATCTAGGTTTCCTGTTTGAGGCAAACAACTTCTCATTTCTCACGGGAACAACATGTTGAGGATGTGAGCAAGCGACTGGAAGAATTGATTCGTCGTAAAAGTTTTTGACGAGGCGAAAACAAATTCCGGCTCGTCGTGAATTGTTTCTGAGAGCCAAAACAAAACCGTTGAAGCTCTAAGTTGCGTCGTATAAACTTTGCTAATTTCATCACAGCTCTTGTGGGATGTTTGAGCGCAGGCAGCGGCATCAAGCTCTACGACTTCGTCCGTTGTATCATCTAAACATATTAGATTAAGCTGAAATGCAAAGCAGACTCTGGAGAAATTTGCTGCTCTCAGCTCATAAAATGCCATGGAGACTTAATCTCATTTCTGTGATGAATATGTTCTTGCTTTCATATTCTTATTTGCTCTAGTCGATGCTATAAATCAGAAAGCTAAACAATGGCACAAGAAGATATTTTCCGCACTGATGACTTTCCTAGTTGGATGGGAAGAGAATAAAGTTTTTTGAGTGCTTTGGGCGGCGTCGATAAATTATGTAACCTGAAGAGCCATCGAACGGAAAAGATTTATTCAGCGACCTTAATAAAGCTTTAATGTCTCCGAAGCTGTGTGCTTAATCTGAGGGTCTTCGACGACTTAATTTATGCACATGTCCCTTCCTAACTGTTCCCATTTTGAATATTTCTCCTAAATTGCACAATCCTTACATCCAATAAAAAGTCCACAACACCATTTGCTCGAGTCGAATTTGATTTCTTTCCGTTCGAGGCGAGAAGACTTTTTGTCGCTTCTCGTCATCGTTTCCATCTAAACTCGTCCTGACACCGCAAAATCATGCTTCAGCTAAATTGAAATGGATCCTTTGCTCCGTTCACCAGAATTGATTTTGCCTCTCGAGGCGAACGGGCGATGGTGGAGGCGAACAATAAAACTGTTTAAAGCCTTTTAAGATCTGTTTTTATCGTCGACTCGAAGCATAAAACCAATAAAATCACAATCGATTCAATAAAATCGTCTAACGTTGCGGAAATTTTATTACTCACATCAGAGTAATTTTACATCTTTTTTCGTTTTCCAAGTCTCCGCCGGCAAATGTTCTTTTTGTTCGACGTCTCTCGACACCAAGCGAAGAAATCGTCTCGAACGATAATGAGCGTCGTTTATATTCATTTGACGAAAAGTGTTTTCGGGCTCGAAAGCTCTTTTTCATTGCGCGCCGTCATGTTAACAGAACTTCTCCTCCGAGCGAAAGGAAAACATGTGTCCGATCTGAGAACACGCGCGGGTATTTGTCACCGCGAGGCTCAAGCTTTAAAAGCAAAAGAAACTCCTGCACACTCCCGGAATGTAAATAAAAGATATTTCTGTGCCCCTGATTTATTGGCTTGTGAGTTTCGGCAGGATCTTACATGGGAACCCCGCCATATGTTGCCTGCCTTTTTATTTGCTTTATGTTTTGTGACTATAAAATGATACGTTCTGCTGTTGCTTGCAAAATGCAAATAAAGACATAATTGAATCATATTTTATTCATTCGTGTTCAACATTTATTCAATATTTGCATTTTTCCGTTGTTCTGCTGCTGTTTCACATTTTCCCTGGCTTTGTCATCGCGTATTGTTTGAGCGTGGCACGAAGTCAACGCTGTTGATGTTCAAACATTGTGTTCGTGGATGCTTCTGCCGATTTGTCGCCTGCGAGGTAATTTCAGACGCATTGACAACCATCGATTTTAATCGAACACAGCAAAATTAATTTCCGACAATCAGGCGATTGCGGCGGCTTCAAGCAACGGAGAGTCAATTTTGCGAGCATATGTCTGCTGTCAAGGCGAGTGAAGTTTAAAGCATGCAACATCATGACGGTAATTACTGGCAAAATTTGCTTCCAAAGCTTCTCACATCATGCACAAAATGTTCATCGTGTGATGTTTTACAAGTCATTTACTATGTCACAGACAGAGAAGCTCTCTCCGGCGATATGAATACAAAAAGGTTTTAATCTCTTAATGCAGAAATGTTTCAACGTTCAAATATTTAGCAAACGAGCATTTAGAGGAGAAGTGTTGGGGAATATTTTGGGCTAAAAGGTTTGAAACCTTCGGTTCATTTCAGTTCATTTTAGATATAAGCCAGTGACAAGAGTTAGAGCAGCTCTGCCTCGAATATTCCGAGGATGATTGTCTTGTTCTGTCAGCCAACGGAATGATTGATGGGAAATTTTTAAGAGTGAAATTCGGTTGCTAAAATATTTTCCCTTGCCACTGGGAGTGTTTTCTAACTTTCAATCACATGAACACTGCTCGAGACTCATTCTAAAGGTTAGCTGATGAATTTTTAAGAAGGTCTACCTGTTTTGCTTCCCAACATTCGGTCTGACGATTGCTGTCCTCACCAACCAACTTGCCATCGTTCACTAAAGTCGGAAGTTGAATTCGGCACTGACCTTTCGGACCTTAACTTCCCAACGATTCCCCACAAAGTAAACAGCTCCAGCTCAAAAAATGTATGCGTCCCTTTCCACATGAATAAATATAAACTCTTACCGCTTTGAAGGAGGTTTCCTTTGTTTATGACAGCTTAGTTATTTTGCATATTTTCCTCACATCAACCTTCATCGCTCAAGAATGTTGAAAGCTTAACAACCCGACTGACATGTTCGTAAATCAAATTGGCTTCTACAAAGCAGTGCAATTAAAGCTGCTCGTCAATTAGGATTGAGGGCAGATCCCGGTTCACGTCGTGTTCGCACAAACTCGGCTAATTGGATTAATAGAAATTCAAGTGAAATGAAACTTTAAGGCAGCAGAACTCTCGAAGGCACGAAGATATTTGCCTGCTCGGAATGCTCGTAACGAGATTATATTTCGTCTGCAGCAGCCGAAGCAAAGCAGAGGTAAGGAGAGTTCTTAAGAGACACACAAATTCCTGAGGCAGCACAGAAGCGTCGAGTGGAGGGGAGTTTAATACTGAAATAATGAAAAGGAATTGTCTTATGCAAATTAATTGTGGAAGCCAGCATGTTGACAATGGAGAGCTTTTCATGCTCACTTGAGACACTTCGAAGACAATAATCAGAAAGCTTCAGACAATAAGCAACAACAATAGTGCAATAAAGAGCAAACGACTCACCGAGCAACAATAAGATTATCAAAAAGACATAAAATGAAGCTTAACAACTTCAAGAAGCTCTTTTGCAAGTGTAATCAGACGATCGAGAGAGATTCATGTTTACAATACGTCATGTGTTTGTCCTAATTGGTTCTGATTATGCGGGCGTGCAATCGTAAAACGGATAATTAAATCCTCGAATTGATTGGCGTTTGAATGTCGATCTGCATAACTGATGTGTTTGAGGTTCGCTGGAGCCCTTTCGCTTAATACGTAATTAATTAGTTATCGATTTCAAAGCTCCACTGCAATAATGCGCCAAATTAATTGATTGCGGTGCTTACGGCAGATAATTGATTGATAATACTTCGGTATCTGCGAGTGAAGGATTTGAATGTTGAAGTTGTATAATGAAGATTGCGATTTGATTCTCCAGAGGCTATCTCGACTCGTCTAGGATTTTTCTTGGAATTCAGTTCAAGACGAGGAAAGTTCGAACAGATTTCTTGAGCTTTAATTCATTAGGAAGACGTTTCTCTAGAGAAGGAGACTTGAAGATTTTGCTTGCAGCATCTCATCTGGCTCGTCGAGATAAAGCTTGAGGCCTTCATAATTTCACATTATTTTAGGACAAGCTGCTCTTGCAACTTGTTGACTTGCCAATTGTTCGTATTATAATTCAATTAATTTGCTTATAAACGCAAACTTAAATCAAGCTTCATGTCTAGAGTTGAAGTGCTCATGCTTCAGAAAAGTCGCTAGCGAAGATAAGAGGCAATTGATGTGACCACTCCTCGAGTTCTGGAGCGTTGAGTCATCGGCGGTGATTAATAAAACAGCAGAAGCAATCTTATCGAACACGAAGTCTTATCGGAACGGGGACGACTTAGCACTTGTAATAAAACTGATTTTGCAGTCGAAGGTTTAGTACATTTTCGTCGTCTGATCGAAACACATTAAGCATGTTCAAGGCTTTAGTTATTCTGACGTTGGTTGCAGCTACTGCCTCGCAAACTCCAGTGAAGCCATGCGGCAAAGGGTTGCTGGTTCCGAAAGCTGTTTATTTTGGTGGCAAGGAAAAGTTCTGCTCGAAGCCGCCTTGCATATTGAAACGAGGTAAAACTGCAGTCACGGAAGTTGAGTTCGTATCGCCTCTGAGCTCGAACACCATCATGCCTAAAGCCATGGCCAAAGTTTTCGGATTGCCAATCGATTTGAAACTGGGCGTGCAAGCGGCAACGGCTTGCAATTTGCTGACCGGCGGCTGTCCACTGATTAGGAACAAGCCAACTTCATTTAAACTCGTCAAACCTGTGGAGCAGAACGCGATGGTAGGAACGGCAGATGTCGAATACTCGCTGGTAGGCGACCATAATCAAATCATTTTCTGCTATAAACTCAAAACCACTGTCGTGTAAAAATGTTATCGCGGACTCCGTTATCGGAACGATTCGAGATTAAAGCTGTTCAAATAAATTTCCACTCCGCTTTGATTCGATTCACTTTTAGGTATGCAAATCCATATTTCAGGAAATGCGTCGAAGCTCCTTGACTGCTTCTTGACATTCGCCGCGCATTTCATGTTAAATATTCACATCATGAAACGTTTTTGCTTGAACGACCTTTTCCCCAGGTTTATGATTAATTTATGAGCGAGTCAAAAGCATTGCTGTTGCTCTCGCAGCGAGCTGTTTTGGAAAACTTTTTGATGAGCTTCTTTCATGAGAGCCGAGGGCGAGGGAGAGTCGAAACAATTTCTTGCCCGGAGGTTTCAATTTTGTGGCCGGCAAGTTGAAAAGTTTGAAGTTTGTTTGCTGACCTAAAGTAAGCTGGCATGAATCGACTGGAGGGAAAGCAACTGCTGGTAATGCGATTACGTGTTTCCAGTTCAGCTGAAGTGCCGCCGAGGAATTGTCGGCTGCAAGTGAAAATAAATTCTGATTTAATCTTTGATTATTCGTATTTATGCTTCGCCTTTTACTCTTTGTCAGCAAATCCCTCGGAAAATGTAAACATCGCTTCCCGCTAACAGAAGAACTGCAAGGGAATCAAAGGAAAATCGAATGAAAATCGCTTTCAATTCCGGCAGATTAACTTTTCAGCCAATCGATTTTTCATCGGTCGTTGCTTTGCGTTTGGGAAACTTTGAGTTTTCCCCCTCTCGGTTCCATTTTCCATTGAACGTTCCTCTCTGTTTTCATCGTCAGCTGGCTTCCGGGACTCTGCGAACACTTCACTCAATGAAAAAAGTTTCTCCAAGAAAAGGAAATCTTCTTAGCAGACGTAAACCTCCGCTAGGCGCTCATTTATCATAGAGAAACACAATAAACTATTGTTCCTCTCCCCGAAGGGCTCCGCTTAATTGCTCGCTAATTTGTTTTTCCTTTGTTTTTAATCGCCCTGCACATGCCTTGGGAGTTGGAAGTTGTTTGAAGCGCGTTCGTCTCTTGGTGGAAATAAGTTTAAGAAAGCGGAGTTCGCTTCATTTATTCTCGATACTCAGATAAACAGCGAACAAAAGGCGGATCGAGACTCGTCATTTATCATTCTCGGGATTCATTTATTTCAATCCTGCTTTATGATATCGACAAAGACGAGAGCTCCACTGCAAGACGAGAGTTAATGATATTTCCTTGCGTAATCTCCGACCGAGAGAAGAGCTTCAGACTCCTCGAATGCAAATCATCGAGTAATTTGAGGAATCTCCGACAGCGTAAGTCCCTAATGACGTTTCCAATTTATGAAAAGCCGATTAAGTAGGATTCATGTGTGGTAAAGGCTTTCATGTGTGCCTGGTGGCTGTGGAGACAAATCGAATTATCAGCAAATTAATTAAATTTTGCCATCGTTCGTAAAATCGCTTTAATTAAATATTACGGAACTTTGTGTAACAGTCACCGACTAGAACGATCGGGAGCGGTTCAATGAACCGTCTGGATTCGATCGACCCGTTTCAATTGCAAGTTTGCTAATGAGCGACACAGGACGTTGGTGTAATGCATCACAGACTGCTGACCCTCAATTAGGTGAAAACCTTTCACTCGCATCCAAAAAATGTTTCAGAAGCTTTTTCATGACATCGATTTTCGTTCAAACGCTGAAGGCGAAACTTAGTTACCGTTCGTTACATAACAGCATTTTCCTCGTCTCCCTCTCTTTGCTTCTCGTGTACCTTGTCGATAAAATAAACATCGAAGCGAAGAAGAGAAGATGCGATAAAATAAAAATTTGCAGGAAAAAAGTTGGAAAATGTGAAATCCAATTATTTTTACGCTTCTTCTGACAGTCTGCTGATGATGCGAGGTTTACAGATTGCAGAGCAACATAATCATCAAGTTATCGAGTCTCACTTTCGCAACCATCGAACTCGACTTTAAAGCTTTTCGAAAGCTCGAAATTGACTTTGACGTTAGTGCTCAGGTTCTGTTTTCCAAGGAAACCAAGATCGATGCTTCCGCATTTGTCGGGTCGAGTCGATTTTCCGGACAAGTTGAGGCTACTTAAGCGACATGACATAAATATCATGAGAGAAACCGTATCGCAATGAAATGGATTTCTCGACGTCAAACATAATTCAATAAATTTATGATTGCAGCAGTCGAGTGATACGTTGCCATGACGAGGGGCAAATAGATAAGAAGTGTTATTTCTTTATTTCAACCACATTTTACGGGGCGGGGAGTTTATGACGGTACGATGTTGGGCTTTCGCTCATAAACTTCCTAAAATTTTTCATAAATTTATGAAAACTCATCGAGGAACTTTAAGTTCAAGTCAGAAGAGCTTCGTAGACCGCAAGTTTTGCGTTGCGGGAAAAAATCCAATCAAAGTTTTTTATTTTCTCAATAAATCGAGAGCTCGGTAGAAGTTGATTAAAAGTTTATTAATCATCGAGAACTCAAAGTGAGTTCGGCTGAAGTTTGAGGCAGGAAGTTCAGGTTTCTCTGACATTTTCAAGAGCTAAAAATCAAAGAAAATTACAGCTGAGCTTACTCATATTGCTGGGTTTGTCTAAGGATCACTGGGAAGAAGCGAAACGTCGCCTGATCTTTTTCGATATTCGCTTCATGTGCAAGTCCAAAATTGAATAATCTTGTGCACACATGCACTTAATGTGTCATGAGCAAGCCTCTTCAAGTCGACTGATTCCGTATTCATTTTCCTCTCGCTGCAGCGCAGTGCATTTGTGTGGAAAATGCGGAGCACAATAGACCAGCGCCGAAGCTAATAGCATGGTGTGTTGTAAAGATTTACAAGCATGAATGCGAACATATGAAGCGGACTTGGTTAACCTCGTTTAGTCGTCGTGTAATTTATTCTTCGATGCGAAAGCTCTTTAAATGAAAGCTGCCAACAGGAACAAGCCAGCAGTGTGAGAGAATTGTTGGCTGGCTGCATAAATGTTTTTCTTTCCATTGATTCAAGCTCCGCTTTCCTACAATGTCAGATAAACTCTTCAGACCTTTTCTAGAAATCATTTGTGATCTCTCTTCAAGCTTTGATATGAAATTACGGAAAACTATTAATTGAAATATGGAAACTGCACAGCAAAACTTTTCCAATTTCCCTCCTTTGAATCAACTTCTATCAGTGAAATCAAATGCCTCTGGCTATTTCAGTCCAGTGATGGGAAACTTCTATTCGAAGTTGCCAATGCAACTCATTAGCATTGACCTGAATAGCTTATTAATTGCAAAGCTCGTTGGTACTCGAGCTTTTCATACAAAGTTGTCTGCTTTTCTCTGTCGTGAGCTAAACCCTTGCAGCAGAAAGAGCCTGGAATTACCTGGAGCAACAAAAACTTTGGCTTTGCCACTCCGGTTGACGATCAGAGAAAATTTGTCGTCGTATTGCGATTCATTTTCATTAGCACTAGAGCAAAATCAGCAGCCTTTAAGCATCAGTTTTCAATTAATCGACAATCAGCATGGAAACCGGAAAGCT
Source organism: Smittia sp. YW1114-2 (assembly GCA_033064975.1). Classification (NCBI taxonomy): domain Eukaryota; kingdom Metazoa; phylum Arthropoda; class Insecta; order Diptera; family Chironomidae; genus Smittia; species Smittia sp. YW1114-2. The sequence goes on from CP093833.1 coordinate 3,097,352, forward strand.
CTGAACAATATGTTGATGAGAACATGAGCGTTTTCTGTGAACGAAGAGTAATCAATCAATTGTTTCCTAAACAAAAACCTTTTTCATGAGCATTTGTTGTTCATTCAGTGAGCTATTCATTTGCCCTCTCAATGAACTCCAGGCGCCTAATTACGAAGTTTATTTTCAAACATCGAACGAGATTGCTAATTAGACAAGTGAAGATGTATAAATTTACACTCGTTGCTTTCCATCGCAACAATGAGCGAACTCGAATGTCTTGGCTCACTGAACTTTCGGAAAAATCTACGAATTGCTTTTGAACTTTCGAGATGGTTTGCATGCAAACAGTTTCACTTCAGTGGAAAAATTAATTTCATTCTGCTCATCCTTGTGCAATTTGCATAATGAATATTTCAGTCATTCTCATTGTTTCAGCAGTGTTTTGATGCGGACGAAAAAAGCACAGAATTACATTGGTTTTACAGCATAAATTTCAAAATGCACAAGATGCAGCTAAGCTCTCTCTCTGCTTCATTAACAATTCAAATTTCCTTCCGTCCTGTGCGAAGTCGCTTTTCCTTTCGAGTTCATATTTCACTTGCGAATCACAAGAAAAAGTGAGGAAGCAGAATTTTTGGTCGAGGAAAAGCGAAAGATTTGAAAACAATTCAAGAATTCATAAAATATCTGATACGTTTCGTTTCATTGTTTGCCTCTGACAATCTCATAAATAATTTGTAACACTCAGTTTATCTCCCGTTTCATTTATCTAAACGAAAATAAGCCAGAAGAGAGAGAAAATATTTCTATTTAGTTAAATATTTCCATTGCTGTTCCGAAGCAGAATTTTTCTGCATCGTATGTGTAGAGAAGTGCAAGCAGTTGGAAGGAAATTTATTTTATTCTTATGGTTTTCATGAAGTGATGAAAAAGTTATGAAAGCTTTCGACGGCCCACAGAATTTTAACGGAAACTTAGAGTTTGTGTTTTCTCTTCTCTGAGCTTTTCATGATAGAAATACAAACTTGGGAGCTTTTGTATTTTTTGTATCATTGACAAGTTCCTAAACAAAACCTTTCTTTCTGACCTTTCGAGTAAAACTTTGTGTCATGAAAGATCGCATATCGAACTACTTAACTTGTCTCGAGTCTCAAGAGAACTCGACTTTGACATGACGCTTTCAAAAGGCTTGAAGTTTCGACATGACAACTGCCTTCGCGACTTGATTGTGGATGCTTCTCGAAGACGAGTTTAACGAAATTTCAAGCCATCATAAATTAATCCTTCGCCAACCGAATAACCTGAATTATCTTATCAATATTTGGTCGCATGAAAATGAATTTCTCTTAGCTAATGGTCTGAGAATTTCGTGAAATTCTAAAAATATCTCTCAAAATCGTTTAAAGGTCCCAGCGCTTACCGACAAAATTCAGTCTTTCTCGGGCAAGCAGCGAAAATGGCAGCAGAATCTCCGGAGGAAGAAATTAATTTCGATTCATTCATTAAGTTACCAGTTTGGGTGTTTCGGTTTTTCTTTTTCCATTTCGACCCTTTGAGAGAAAATGCAACGTTCGTGGAGAAGATCAAACATTTTGCCATGGAAAATTACTTTCGGTTCGTTCTGGTGTGCATGTGTTGCTCAATGTCGATGTTTGTGGGCTTCGGAGTTGTCACGTTCCAGAAAGACTTTGTGGACTCGTTGAGCTCAGTGCCGAACTCCAACTGCATTCTGCTGATCTTTTTGAAAGGATTTTACACGTTCGTTAACCGCAAAAAGATTTGGAACATCTGGCAGCAGCTCAAAGTTCTCGTGGATCAGCGAATCTCAGACATTGGACGATACAACATGAAACCTTATTTGGACGAATATCTTTTCATCATAAAAGTTTACGCGTGCCCGTTCTTCTTGGTCGTGCTGCCGATCAGCTACCCGATCATTCCCTACGTTTTGTTTGGAAGGATGGAGCTCGTGATCAAGTATTGGTACCCGATAAACATTTTCCGCATGGCAATTTTCCCCTTCGCATGGTTTTGGGTGAACTATGTCGCATACAACGCGTCGGTGCTGCTAATGGCTGCAGACTCGCTTCTCTACGCGCTGATCACTACGATTTTAATGGAGTTCGACCGGTTGAAAAACGATTTGGACGACCTAAAGGAAACTAAGAAAGAGGGCAAGATCAAGAAAATTGAAACCTTCGTTCATAGACATAACAAGTTTTTGGATCTCGTCGATGAGCTCCAGAACATCTACGACTTGACGTTTCTATTCAGCTTCGTCATAAGTTCTCTCATCGTCTGCTTCATTGCATTTCAACTGTCAGTGTTCGAAGCGGACTTCGAAGCTTACGGCTTCAACGTTCCTTACTTAGGGATGATGGGAGGTCAAGTGTTTGTTCTCTGCATTTACGGACAGAAACTGATCGACTCGAATCTTGCAGTGGGCGACGGAATTTATGAATGCGGATGGGAAGACATTGATGATGTCAACGTGAGAAAACTTCTCGTTTTACTTCTCCTTCGAACGCAGAAACCGAAGCGATTCACAGCCATGAGTTTTGCGGAAATCAATCTCTCAACGTTCACATCGGTAAGTTGCAATAATCTCGGTACAATTTTCATTACGTTTGAGTTTCTCGCAGATCTTGACGACCACCGGCTCCTACTTCACTTTGCTTAAGAACGTTTACTCTGGAGACTGAACGGGAAAAAGAATCGAGACACGACTCGTCAAACAGTGAAGAAAATAGTTCAAAGAATAAAATGTGAATCAAATTGTTCGCAAATATTGCACGAGTATCCAAATATCTAATGAAAATAAACATTGCACCGCCAAGCAACTTCGCTTTGACTCCGTTCGTTCCGTCCTAACAGTGAAGGAAATTTTCTGTTTATTCACTCGACTACGATTAGTCCTGAAATTGCTTCGGAATGAGTTGATATAGTAGAAACAATTTGAGTTAATCATTTCATAACTATTTCAAATAACGATTAAATGACGAGAAATTATCGACATGTGAGAACTCGACTGTAAACATTGTTGATTGAATTATTAAGCGATAGTTAGGACCTCCCAGGGCTTTTGAACTTCATCGTTGTAATTATTTTCACATTAAATGTAAGTTGGTTCTCAGCTTGAGTTTTGTTAAATTAATAATTTTATTCGTCTCAATTGTTCGTTCATTTACTGTCCACAAACCAAAGGCGCTACTAAGAGTTTGGATGGTTCGAAGCTTTAAAAGCTTCACATTTATTTGCGAGCTTTCAGTTTCAACTAAATCATCGTCAAGTTAATCAACATTTAAATATCAAAAATCTTAATTTTAACTGATTGAACATGGCAGTGAAACCTAACAATGAAGAAGTAAACTTCGACTCGTTCATGAAGTTACCAGTTTGGATGTTTCGGCTTTGCTTCTTCCACTTTGATCCGCTCAGTGAAAATGCAACTTTCATTCAGAAGGCCAAACATTTTGCGATGGAAAACTACTTCAGATTCATTTTGATTTGCATGTGCTGCTCAATGACGATGTTCGCAATGTTCGGCGTGGTCAATTTTCAAACTAATTTTGTTGGATCGCTGAGCTCAGTTCCGAACTCAAATTGCATCCTGTTGATTTTGCTGAAAGGCTTCTATACCTTTCGCCATCGCGTCGAAATCTGGAACATCTGGCAGCAGCTGAAAGTTTTGGTTAATCAACGAGTAACAGAAATCGGACGATACAACATGAAACCTTATTTGGACGAATATCAATTCATCATTAAGGTCTACGGAGTTCCGTTCGTGTTAGCAGTCTTGCCGATCAGCTACCCGATCATTCCCTACGTTTTGTTTGGAAGGATGGAGCTCGTGATCAAGTATTGGTACCCGATAAACATTTTCCAAATCGCGGTTTTCCCCTTCGCTTGGACTTGGGTTAACTTCGTAGCTTACAACGCGTGCTTTCTGTTAATTTGTGCAGACTCGCTGCTCTACGCATTGACTTCTGTTATTCTGATGGAGTTTGACCGGTTGAAAAAGGATTTGGATAATTTGAAGGAAACGAAGAATAACAAAGTTTTATTGATGAAATTGTTTGCTCAACGACATAACAAGCTTTTGGATCTTGTTGATAAGCTCCAAAACATCTACGGTCTGACGTTTCTCTGCAGCTTTGTCATCAGCGCTCTCATCATTTGTTTCATTGCTTTCCAACTGTCAGTGTTCGAGGCGGACTACGAAGCTTACGCTTTCAATGTTCCTTACCTAGCCATGATGGGCGGTCAGATTTTCCTTTTGTCGCTCTACGGTCAAAAACTGATCGACACAAGTGTAGCAGTGGCCGACGGAATTTATGAGTCCGGCTGGGAAGAGATTGATGAAATAGAAATCAAGAAATGTTTCATCATGATCATCTTGCGAGCTCGAAAACCCGCAAGGTTCACAGCGATGGGTTTTGCTGAGATAGATTTAGGAAAATTCACTTCGGTAAGTAAATGATTGAAGACTTCCAGATCTTAGTTCTGTATTCATGTTGCAGATCATGACGACGACTGGATCTTACTTCACTCTCCTGAAAAACGTTTATTCGGGAAAATAAGTTTATCATGTTTAAGTTGCCAAGCTGCGGAATCTTTTGATGGCCACACAACTGTAAGCGATGCGTTGAACGCAGATAATAAATTTGTTCGAATTAGGGACCGACAGTTAAAAGGTTTATTAGCTTCGTCCTGTTGAACTACGCAATAAAGATAAATGTTTTGCTTTTGCATAACTTATGATTGAAGCTTCAAGCGACGTTGTGAGTAATTCGAGAAGACGTCAGACCGATTTGAGGTAAACGCTTCGATTAAATAAACAATTAATTGTCAAAAGCCCGACAAATTTTCGTCAAAATCAGAAACAAATTAGACAAAAGTCCATGGATTTATATTTTGCCCTGTCTGGAACCGATGGATTCGTTCAATTCGATTTGAAGCAATTTCACTTAGATGAATTTTCCCATTCGAATTTACGTTCTTCAACTCAAGACGTTCGTCAATTTCTTATCAATTTCGTCTTAGTAAATGTTTCAATGTCAAAATCTCCAGTCATTTGAATTCCATTGATTTGAAATCAGAGCTTTCAAAGCTTAAAAGCTCGAAGGGCCACGCCGAACACTCAGTTTCATTTTAGACATCAACTGCGATGGCAGAAACCTCTCCCGAAAAGGAAGTTGATTTCGAATCATTCCTCAAGTTGCCGGTTTTCCTTTTCCGGCTGGTGCTTTACCATTTCGATCCTCTAAGTGCGACGCCAACTTGGGCACAAAAGCTCAAGCAATATTTGATGGAAAGCTACTTCTGCCTTCATCTTGGCACGACCATGTGCGGAGTTCTCATGTTCGCAGGCTACGGCGTCGAGCATTTCAAATATGATTTCGTGGACTCGTTGAGTTCAGTTCCGAACTCCAACTGCATGTTATTAATCTTTCTCAAAGGCTTCTGCACCTTCTTGAACAGAAAAGAGATTTGGAACATCTGGCAGCAGCTGAAAGTTCTCGTGAATCAACGAATAACAGAAACTGGGCGATATGACATGAAGCCGTTTTACAAAGAATACATTCGCCATATGAAAATCTACGGTTACACGTTTGTGGGAACCATGTTGCCGATCAGTTTCCCGATTATTCCTTTCGTGTTGACTGGGAGAATGGACATGCCAATAAAATATTGGTATCCGTTCAACATTTACCGCAAGGAGATATTCTTCTTTGCCTGGCTTTGGGTGAACTTTGTCGCATGGCACGCTTGCTCTTCATTGCTCGCAGCCGACTCGCTGCTCTACGCCTTAATCACTATCATCGTGATGGAGTTCGACTGCTTGAAACATGATTTGGACGCTTTGAAGAACACCAAGAAGGAGGACAAGCGGAAGAAAGTGGAACTGTTCGCTCAACGGCACACAAAGCTGTTGGATCTCGTCGATGGTCTCCAGAACGTCTACGATTTGACATTTCTGTTCAGCTTTGTCATCAGCGCTCTCATCATCTGCTTCATTGCGTTCCAGTTATCAGTGTTTGAGGCAGACTTGGAAACTTACTCCTTCATAATTCCTTACCTAGGTGAGCGTTGACATCGTTGATGATCCACTGCGGTAAACAGTGAGTGGACTAAACATTTCATTCGATTTATTGTCTAGGTATGATGGGGGGTCAAGTTTTCCTTCTGTCGCTCTACGGTCAAAAACTGATTGACACAAGTGTAGCAGTGGCCGACGGAATTTATGAATGCGGATGGGAAGACGTTGACGAAATAGAAATCAAGAAATATTTTATCATGATCATCATGCGAGCTCAGAAGCCCGCAAGGTTCACAGCGATGGGATTTGCTGAAATTAATCTGTTGAAATTCACTTCGGTAAGTTTATTATTGAGATCTTCCAAATTTCACTTCGATTTTTATGTCGCAGATCATGACGACAACTGGATCTTACTTCACTCTCCTGAAGAACGTTTATTCGGGAGATTAAGGAATAAATTTTAAAAGGTTTTATGATTCAAATGGTTCAATTGAAATAAATTTGATTTCCTAGAAAAACTTGCGGGAAAAATGCAACGATTAACGGAATAAATATTGCATCAAAAGTTGTCGATCGCAATGTTTCTCGCGTTGTTATCATGACTCAAATTAGCTTTCCATACACCGGAACAATGTCACATGCCACTGTGCGCTTTTCGTTTGAATGAGACGGTGTGCATTTACCTGAAACAAATGTCGGCTTTCTCACCCTGAACTTGAAACAATTTTTATTGCCGGCGCAGTGAAACTTGTCGACCAGCTGAGCGCTGTTTACGAAAACAGAGAGAAAGAGATACTTGTGAATGCCTCTGGTTGTTGATTCCCATAGACCGGGATTGTGTGAACTTAGAATGTTAGCAACAGTCGTAAATAAAACGTCATCGGCCTTGGGCGCTCGCTGACACGTTTAGCAGTGTTCGGGGAAGCCCGCCGCTTAACGTTTTGCAATCTCACCACAAGAATTCAATTCAGAAAACGAATATTTTGTCCTTGCATCGATTGACACTTCGTTCGTTGGTCAATTCTGCGGTTGTCAATGTGACGCCTATCATAAATCACGCTATCAATTCAATAATCTAACATGCAAGCGGGAAATTAATTGTAACTCTCTTCACACTTAACGTAATGTTAAGCAATTCTACTTACAGTAAGGCTCACACTCCGTCACGAAGTCAAATGTTGTCGTAATTAAAAGTTTATTATTGGAGTTCGTCACACTCGATAAGTTGATTAGAACTTTTTTGTTGTGAATTATTTAAACTCGAAACCAAAATCTAGCGGACGCTTTAGCTTGTGCAAGGAAACGCGAGGTTTTCCTAAAACTTTCCGAAGAAAGCAAGCAATAGAAGAACGCACCTGAGCCAGAAAAACATTCAAACTTTAATTCTTCTGATAAGCGAACGACGCTAATTTGTTTGTTCATCTTTTATTTCGATGTTTTGACGAAGAGAAGCGTCATCACACTCGACTCGAGTGACTCGAACGTTGTCTGCATTTAACTGAAAGCTTTCAGAACTGACCGGCGTGTGATCGGTTATGGACTTTGCTTGCATATCTTCTCAAGTTTCCTCAATTAAGTCGCAATCCTGAGATAGCAGGTTCAATTTCATTTACAGCTTTATTGCCTCCTCACGTCGATGTTTGAGCGCAAAAAAGTTATTCATTGCACAAACATCGTGCGGAGCTTTTTATCTAGTTCACCTGACTGAACATCGCCTCGCTCAGTTGCTGTTCGGAGCTCGAGTTGTTAACACGCTTTTGGGATATTCGGGAATCGTTCTGTCGGTTTGCAGTCATTACCTAAAACCAATTTCAGGTTCGCAAAGTGTGACAAGTTAAAAGTGAAATTATGTCTAATGTTTTTGCTTGCTAAGACCGGAACTGCGTCGAAGAACGAACGAGAACTCATCCGATTCAAAGTGGCGCGTAAAATTAAGTTTTTCACTTACACGGAATTTATTTGTTGAGCAGATAATTTAGCAGAAACTTCATTGTTCTGCGCAAGCTTAAAAATGACTCTCAGCAATGTCTAGGTCATGTTATTGACTCGTGCGTGTAATTCCTGCTTTGAATGACTTTCACTCTGCACGATAGACAAATGAACCGTCGACCGAGACTTTTGGCAAGAATGCGGTGAAGCGATTTGATGCTTCAATGGCAAGAGCTTCAACTTCAAGGGTGATTGATGCTCGTTCGCGGTGCTTGATTGAACGACTTGCCTTGACACTGACTCAGAGATATTCAAACAAGAATTGAACTCGATTGCTCTGCGATAAGAAAATGAGCAATCGTTAAATAATTAACTCGTCCCTCTTCCAATAAAGTCGCGCGAGTGATAAGAGAATCGCGATCAATATCAACGAACCCTTGTCAAGTGTCAATTGAAGTTTTCGAGCGTTCTCGGAACTAAAGTTGTTTTCAATTCATTATCGCCGCATGCTTAAACGCGGCTCAAGCACTCGATAAAATCTCAGCGACTCTTGAAGCTTATTTGCTTTCTGATAAGCGCGCAGTGACTATTTGACTACGTGAATGATGGCGCGGCGATTAAGAAGAAAATGATCTTGAAGATGAAAAGAAAGCTTGTGTTGCTAATTGAGTTGTAATTATGATCCTTTGTAGTTGCTTCAATCAGTTTGTTAAATTGGTTTGCTGAGATTAGTCGACTGGTTCAGCAGTTTCGTTCGGGAACTTCAAAGTTTCTTAATTATTTTTCGCTCGAGAATAAATCGCGTTACTTGTTTCATCTCGTGAAACTAAAACGTGGGTGGCTTGAAGCGAACTCCTTGCAGGTTTTACGTGCTAATTGCCCGATCATTAAGTGAGAATTCACAAAAAGTGCTAAGTGATTATTTGACGTACATTGTCGCTTGCTTTGAGGTTCGTTAGATCTCGAAAATTTTCCGCTTCGTTCTCGCCGCAGTTCTGGATCGGCAAGTGTGAAACAAGTGACAAAGAAAAGTGTTTGACTACTTTCCAGTTTCAATTTGACATTTGATGCCGAGTGACCAATAACAAACTTCCTCAATGTGGAATTTCTACGGAAACATTCTCTATCATTCGACCTGATTAACTTGAGGAGCAAATCGTAACAATTTCCGAATCGGAAAAACAATTGCGTGATTATTCAAACAATTCTGTGTGTGGTGGAGAACTTGTGACTAAGACGAGAACAACCAAATAGAATGGGGAAGAACGGAGTGTACAACGTTGCATTCGACAATTCATCGGAGAACGTGGTAAGTCGACTTGGAATAAATTAGATTTCACTGAGACATCTTGCGGGTTTCCCCTTGCTTGAGACTTGCGGTTTAACGAATTCCAAGCACAACTCTCGATCAGTAATTAACGACTTGCATTGCACGTGAATGACTAAGTGAGTTATGGATTCGTAAGCGCGATGATCTTCGAGTTCTCATGAGGCTGGGAAATCGTTATCTAGTCATCAGCTGATCAATTAATAACCATCCAAGTTCACAAGCAATCGTTTGTTTCCACCGGTAGTTGCGAAATTTTCCTCCAATAAAATGGTGTGTGTCGCTTTTAACGTTTGATTGCTTCAACCGAGAGCTTAGTGAGCTTGTCAGTTCTTGGAAATCGTCGCGATGAGCGAACAAATTGACTATTGCGCACTGGGGACGTCTGTTAGTTACGTCGCGAGATATCTCAAGCTTTTTCTCAAAGCCTGTTGAGCTTTCAGAATTTTCCCTGAAAAAACTTGAAGCGATGAGAAATCTGTCGTCACGGAAGTTTCAAACAATCCCGCACAATCTTCAACCTAAATAATTCATCGGAAATCTTCTTTCTCCATAGGACATCAAGCCGAAGGCGAGCAATGGCGCAGCGGCACCCAACAAAGATAGTGACTTGGTGAAGGTAAAATTGCAGGAGATTCCACCGACTTGTAAAACTTTAATTGGCGGCTATAAAGACATTTTATTGTCGTGATAAGACGATAAGACAGTCGCGAATAATATTCTTATCATTGATGTAGATTGTCGCCTTCACTTCTTTCTACTTTCGCTTTAATTAGGTGGAAAATGCAGCTGACGAATCGTCTAGACCAGTTTGGGGCAACAGCCTCGAGTTTTTGATGAGCTGCATTTCGGTAAATAAATTTTCTGCCTTCGACGACATCATAAATGAGATTTGTTCTATGTAGGTCAGCGTTGGGCTTGGCAACATTTGGCGGTTCCCGTTCACGGCTTACGAAAATGGTGGCGGAGCTTTCTTGATTCCTTACATCACTGTCTTGATTTTGATTGGCAAGCCGATGTATTACTTGGAGATGGCTCTTGGACAGTTCACCAGCAAAGGATCAGTCATGGCTATGACGGCCATTCCCGCTTTGAAAGGCGTCGGCGTTGCCCAGCAGATCGGAACGACCTGCGTCGTCACCTACTACTGCTCGCTGATCGCCTTGACGCTGTTCTACATGTTCAAATCATTTGCGGCAGAACTGCCATGGGCTAACTGCTGGAATGAATGGGACGATGGAATCATAAACTGCATAAGCGCGTCAACAACAGGAGTTCGACTTAATGCGACGAGCAGTTCAGAGCTTTACTTCATGTGAGTTCATTTCTGGGTCAACGACTTGAGTTTAATTGTTTGTTTGAGCAGCAAAGAGGTGATCAAGCAAAAGGACAGCGTTGCTGATGGAATTGGCATTCCAGACTGGCAGCTTACGCTTTGTCTGTTCATTTCTTGGATCGTAGTTTACGTCGTCATCATCCGAGGCATCAAAAGCTCAGGGAAAATGTCTTACTTCCTCGCCCTTTTTCCCTACGTCGTCATGATAATTCTTCTCATCCGCGCGGTGACCCTCGAAGGCAGCTGGAGCGGCATCAAGTTCTTCATCACACCAGACTTCAAACGGCTCTTAGAACCTCAGGTAAAGCTCTAGCTAAAACAACTTGTGACGTTTGGGTTTCATTCGGTTGACACAACTTCCACTGTGTTCTCGAACCAAAACATTCATTTCTTATCCTGACGTTTATCGAGAAAAGGTCTGGAACGCCGCAGTTACCCAGTGCTTTTTCTCGCTTGCCACTGGAATGGGTCCGATTATCATGTTCTCCTCGTACAATGACTTTCGGCACAACCTGTACAGGTAAGGCGCAAAAAATCGTTGTGCTCGTTTGTTGCTTCTTGGCACAGTTGAATGCATCCTAACTCATCACTCACACGATCACTAACCATCTAATGGAACTAGTTAAGAACCGTAGCTTTAACGACGATTGATCTGATCTAGGTTTTTTTGTCAGGTTTGGTATCAAGCCACGACTCAATTATTTTTCTCGCTCTCAGTCGGCATGGGATCCATAATCATGTTCTCATCGTATAACCAATTTAATCATAACATTTATAGGTAAGCACAGCTAGTAACCAAAGATGGCGAAGTTTCCGTTTCGCTTAAAAGCTTCGCTTCGACAATCAAAAGTCTCTCATCGAGTTTCTTGAGCTAAGGGTTTGATGGTTCAACTAAAATTTCGATGAGGGACAACAATGACAACCGCACTCGTAACCATTCATTACCTTCCTCAGAGACGCAATGATCGTGACAACGCTTGACACTTTCACGTCTCTTCTTGGTGGCTTCACGATCTTCGGAATTCTTGGAAATCTAGCGCACAACTCTGGAGAGACTGACATCAGCAAAGTGGTGAAGAGCGGAGGATCTGGCCTCGCTTTCATTTCGTATCCCGATGCGATTTCAAAGTTCACATTTGCGCCGCAGGTGAGAAGCTAATGCGGAATCGGGAAATCATTAGACTGAACCTTGTCTGCAGTTCTTTTCAGTTCTGTTTTTCTTCATGCTGTTCGTTCTCGGCGTTGGAAGCGCGGTTGGCTTGCAGTCGAGCATTGTCACGAACTTCATGGACGTTTATCCAACAGCTAAGTACTGGCAAGTTGCTGGAGCTTGCTCGCTCGGTGGTTTCCTGGTCGGATTGATCTACGTAACGCCAGGTGGTCAGTGGATGTTGAATCTGGTTGATCATTTCGGTGGAACCTTCCTGATCTTCTTCCTCGCAATTCTCGAGCTGATCGGAATCTTGTGGATCTACGGCATAGAAAACTTCTGCTGGGATTTGGAGTTCATGTTGAATCGAAAGGTCACAGCGTTCTGGAGGATCTGTTGGTTCCTGGTGACACCTCTACTGATGATGGCGATCTTCATTTACTCCATGGCCAAGTACGAGAACCCAACGTTCATTGGACAGCAATATCCTGGATCCAGTTTAGCTGCTGGCTGGTTCATATTCGCTGTTGGCGTCGCGCAACTTTTCATTTGGTCGGTTTGGCATTATTCGAGAGAAAAGAGCTATGGCAAAGCGTCTGCCCTCAAGTCGATTTTCCAACTAGCGCCCGAATGGGGTCCAATGTCGCCGAAGATCCGAAAGGAATGGCTGTCGTACAAGGAAGAGATGAAGGAGAAGCGTCGCATCCAGGCTGTTAGTCACTCAAAATTCAAACAAATTGTTTTCGCTTTACTCGGAAAATATTGAAAATAAAATATCAAATTAATGTTACAATAAAGTTTTCCTGACAAGTTTCCGAAGAAGTTTCTGTCGTCTTCTCGTCGTCAGAAACTCATCAACAAAACTCGTCTCGTATTTATTCACTTCACGTATCAACAGAGCTCTCGTCACACGTTTTCGGATAAAGTCGAAAGCAATCTTCATATCACAAGTCTCTCAAGTTCATTAACGGTTTCTCGTCTCGTCTTAAAAAATTGACTAATTTCATTAGTAAAGGTAAAGTTTATCTTTGATTGGCCCATTCTATCAATTCCCCGCCATCATGCGCCCCTGACTCGACCGACTCGAGCCACTATTCGTATTCGTGTTCACCGTCGTGTTGCTACTGACCGAGCTGTGACTCGACTCGCGTGACTCCGACTCGCTTCTCCCCCGATTGTGGTGATGGAGCTGAACGCTGCGCGTCGGCGTTGGTCGAAGATTGTGCTGCATTAAATGCTCAAGATTCTATTAAAGAACTAAAGGTGAACTGAGAGCTCGAAAGACTTGGAAGTTGGCTTACTGGTAGTTGCTGTTGAAGGTGCTGCTCTTCTTGCTGTGCGGCTTCGTTGGCCTTTTGAAGCTCTGCCTTCAAGTCTTGATTAATCACAATTTCGTGACACAATGGGCACTGAAACAAGCAATCGAATCATCGAATAGATCTTGGAAGCGCTCAAGCCTTCTCACCTTGTCCTGCACATAAAGCCACTTCCTTAAGCAAACGCCATGGAAATAATGTTTGCATCGAGTGATCTTCGCTGACGACATTTCTTGATAGCAAATCGCACAGACGTCGTCGAAGTTCTGAAGCTCAGTCGGCGATGCTTCCGACAACGATGAAATCTTTTGCACGGCCGTTCGCCGCTTGATGTAAACGGACCAGCCAGCCTTTGCCTCGCACCAGATGTTAAAGTAGCTGAAAGCAAACTCGATAAGCTTCAACATTCCAACGAGTTATTAGGCTCACTCACCTATGCACAATTAGCATCACGCCTCTAATTAAACTACCTGCATAATTGTGTTCTAATCAGTAAATTTGTCATATAGGAACGATCAAGATGATAGTGGAAGAGTTATATACAAAAAAAAAAGAGAAAGAAAAATATAAAACAGCGAAATGAAATAAAAATAAAATTAATAAATATATTTTGAATTTATCGGAGGATGTTGTTGATCTGTTAGGGTTTCACTCAACAACGACGTCTTTAATGAATGAGATTCCACATTCAAAGTTAAGTCGGTGATAAACCTTCGAGGTGAAACCAGTTCCGCGGTCTCAACCTTTTCGGTTTACCCCTTAAACGATCTCAAGTTCAAGTGTGTCAGATAACGCTTCTCCAAAAGTAGTCAGGCAACCTCTGCTCCCACAAGCAGAGTAATCTTCGGTCCAAGTCCAACAGTCAAACAACTGCGCACAATGCGCGCGGAAACCTTTCAATGTCTTCCGATTGGGAAAACTATCGAGAACTGACTGCCACCAGCGAAAAGCATTTTAACGGAAGGCTTCGCTATCTTCACGGTCAATCGTCTGTCACAACAGTTTCACTCTCGTTTAACAGCCGAAGATAAAAAGTCGGCCGTGAGTGAATCAACAGCTTACGAAAGCAAGCACAAAGAAAATCCCGCTAACCGATTATGCAACTTTTTGATAAACGAGCGTCTGTCAACTTACCGGACTCGAAGATGAGAATCCATGCGCCGTTAAAGAAGAGGAAAATGCCGAAACAAAACTCGACCGAGTTTCCAAATGCTTTGATCCAATAAATGTAGTCGTCCAACCTCTCCCAGAACGTTTGCCGTCGCGCGTCGAGTAGAAACAGCGTGTACGTGGCTAAGCTGACCATCACCTAAAAGAATCGACAGACAGTTAGTGGCGAGTGAACGGCAAAGATTAAACTTAATTACCTTAACAACCACTTCGATGGAGAAGACAGTGACGGCGAGCAGCCAAGTGCTCGGCTGATGTCGACTCCACAGCGTCACGAGGAGGAGAATCGGCGCGGCCAGCAAGAAAACGCAGACCAGCAACGCTCTGGTGTGTCTTTTACGCGACGGGTTGTGAGACGCGGACAGCGACATCAGGATGGGAGAGACCATGTTGTGCAAGAAGTGCAGAAGCGCTGTGACGAGCAGACACATGTTCCGGCAGAGTCTGATGAACCTCTTGTCGGGCTGCAGCGTCGTGAGGCCGGTTTGAAGCGAGAGAATGTAGAAGAGAATTGCGGAAACTGTGCCGATTGATTTGTCTTCGTCTTCCTCCGACATGAGGAACATTTGAAACATCTTTCCGATGTAGTGGCAAATGATGGAGATGATGCTGGTCATTCCGAGTAGAGCGATCAGAGTTTCACAGCCTGTGACCAGCAGCTTCTGAATGGTGAACATGAGTGTGAGAGGCTCTTGCGTCTCCAGCGTCATTGTCGCGAATTGTTCCAGTAATCTGATTGTCCAAAATGCTCGGAGAACGCAGGGAACGTTCAATCGCTGCCACTCGTTTTCGACGAGTGCTGACAGCCCAAAGTTCTCGGCGAACGAGACTGCGTGTCGATAGCCACTGATCAAAGTCTTGAAGATGTCCACTGAAGCACTCCAGATTGCAATTTTCGCTAGCACGAGTGGGAGAACAGCAGCGAACGTCGGCGCATGCTTCACGACCTTGATTGGAATTGGCAGCGTGGCGAGAAACAGTGGCGCGAGGAACGTGACTGGAAGCGCTTTCTGCGTCCAATTGTGCTTCGGTCCGAGATGGATGTACGAGAAAATCGTACCCATCACCCACTGCAGAAAGAAGTGCGGCATGAGACTTATCGCAGCCCCGTCCGGCGCCGTGAGTCTCGTGATGTTAACATTTAAAATATCTTCTAGTAGACTCGGTCCATCTTTGATGAGCGCGATTGCTGACAGGTTGCTCCAATATGAGAGAAAGATCAGCAGCACTGAGATGAGGTACATGTAGACGATGACGAGATGGCGCGTCCAGAGCATAAATATTGCCACCGAGCTGAAGCATCCTACAACGAAACCGTAACAAAGAGAAGATTGATAAAGGTCACGATCAAGCGATTGCGTACAAAAATATTGACTTCGTTTTCAATGTCAACGATCCGGACCGGTTGGCGATGAACGTTTTTTTGGTGAGTGATTATCACAGCGAGCGACCTTCATCGCTGAATATCAAGCAGTGCATCTAAGATGAATTGGCGTGTCACCATGAAACCGAAGCAGCTCCGCGCAAAACAACCGTTGCAACACTCACGACACGATCTTGATCGTTGGAAACTGCTTTTATGTGCGAGCGCCGTCGATTGGAAAATCAACTAAAGTGCACATAGAGAAAATTATTATTCGTTTGACCCTGACATTTTTTTTCCTTTGCCGTCTCGTTGGTGTGGATAATTCTTCTTGCGGCCTTTTATTTCCACTTTTGGAGTTTATGCAGCGCGCGGATTTACTTTGTCGCTCACAACCACTGCGCAAAAAATCAGAACCACCGAAGGGGGTTTGGCGTTAGAAAAGCTCGCCGGTAATACCACTTGAACTCGGAGCGTTCTAGGCTTCTGCTCCTCCCTCCAACAAACCTTTTTCAAGGCTAAACCTCCTCCCCACTTTGATATCTAACCGTCACATCTAGTCTTCCCTTGCTCACCACTCGAGATTCTCCAAGTGTAATCTACCCAGAACCGCCGTTGCTTTTCTCATTAATTCCCGATGGATCATCGTCCAAGTAGAAGAAGAAAACAACAACTTCGCAATATTTTTTTGTACGCACAGAACTTTTTTCTCTCGTAGGCTTATTGATTTACCTATGAGGAACACCACGAGCCTGAAGAAGGTCAGCGACAGTGCGTAGACGTCTAGGCTGCTCGCTGCTGTCTCGGTTGTGTTGGCTGTGATGTTCTGGATGATTGAGTCGTTGAGTTCTGCGACTAAGTAATTCAGCTGTGTTGGAGAACTTTCGAATAAATTCATTTTGAGGATCTCGTCGAGCAGAAAAAGCGGCGGAATCCGCATCAGCACGTCGACGAAGCCGAGAAACTTTGCCCTGATCGACATGTTTGGTTTTTAAACTATAACTAAAAATCTCACGACAGAGAAACCAAAATCTTTTTCCACTTTCCAGACCCAACTCGGACACTTTCCACTCGCTGACGCTGAGGAAACATAAAAGAAGACGCAAACCACCGGAAAAGCTGAGCGAAAAGCACAGAGAAAAGTTTTGGAATTTGTTTGAAAATTTCAAATACGTTCCGAGAAATATTTATATCAATTGATCGTGAATTGAATTAAAAATATTTGAAGAAAGTTGGGATCTGTTGAGCCTTCAAAAAGATCAGTTTATCATTAAGCCAAAATCGTTTGAACGAAAGAAATATTAAGAAGGACAAACAGTTTTCGTGCTTGAGTCTAACTAGCAATTAATGTTTGCCGGGTTCGAATCCCATTGGGTTCATTTGACACCATTCATAATTATCTTTTTTTAGGGTTTTTCGAATTTTCAAGGATTTTCTCTTCAAAATCTAGATTGAGAGAACGTTTCTTAGCTCCAAGCAGCTTCACTGATGACTCAAGAACAAAGCGCTAGGCCCAAAGCTGATCGAGCTGGTGAAGCCATTAAAGTAAACCGAGATTTTTTTCCAACTTTCAAGACTTTCTGCTCGGAACTCGCTTTTATAAACGTTACTGAAAAGTCAAAAAGCCCTTTAACTAAACGGGACACCCGGTGGTAAATGCATGCCTTGTTTTGTTCTATTTTTACCTTTGAATTAACAAAAAAGAAAGACAAAAAGAAGGTTCAATTTCTTAAAATATTTGATATTCGAATATCCCAAGCCCATTTGGCGTTTTACTCAAGCAATGTCGATATCCCATCAGTTCTCTTGGTCATCGCAATCAAAAGTCATGAAAATTCACACTAAATCATGGCGAACGAATCTTTATTATCTCAAGCGACATTCTAAATTTCCACACCTGAAAGTTACAAATTTTTATTAGGCCATAAAATCCTTGAAATCAGTTTTGATTCAAAACCTTTGATTGCATTCCTGAGTTGGATTCCATCATTTTATTCCCTTCAATGCACAACTTGTCTCAATTATAAAATTCGATTCATTCATAAAGTTTTTCTAAAGACTTTCCATTGTGCACAGGACAATAAATCACACGAGGAACTTTTTAATTGTCCGGGACGATAAAGGACTGCGCAAGGATATCTAATAACTGAATGAATTCCTTCGACACGATGCCGAGAAGTTTCGACCGTGCAGATCGAAGAAAGTATGTCGAAGATTTATCGCTGAAATGCTGAAAGGAAAAATTTATAGAACAAAAATCTTTTTCTCCTTTCAAGTACGTGAGAAAGTTTGCTCATCAGTTCGTAGAGAAGCGACTAGATCGCTAGCCGAACGACTGAGGAATTTTTTATCTTAATTGGAATCACTTTGAACGCTAATTGCATTCACAATTGCATTTCATACTCGCGCAACAAACGAAACAATGACCTGGATCGCTGGCGAAGGCAAAAAGACAAATAAATCCAATTAATATTAAATGCGTGTATGGCAACACGCCGAATAATGAAAAACCAGAAGCCAAACAGATAAGAAAATTATTGCGACAAGATTCATTCCCCGCCAACCTGTTTTCGTTCTCGCGCTGCCAACCGAACGGAACGCGAAAGGGAATCGAGAGTCGAAAAACAATAACTGAACATCGCCGGACGACAAAAACTTTGCTTGTTAAAATTCTTCATGCAATTTTTCGAGTTTTTTTCGCCGATCGGGCCGGGCAATGAAGTAAGGAGCCGCCATTTTGATGAGTCCGAGCGCTGTTTCGCCGCTTATGTCTTACTTTTATGCAATTCAATCACTCGCGACTGTGCTAAATTGTAAATTTTCCTCGAGAGAGCAAGAAATTCAGGTCAGAAATCTTTTGCTGCTCGGGGTCTTGTTCCCAATTAAAAGAGATGACAAATTACGAAAAGGTAAATTGGCCTTTCGTGCCTTGCGTCTCGCTACCTGTTTCTGCAAACGCGTTTTTTCGGCACATTCGGCTCCGAAGGAAGCAAAGGAAATTAAAGGCAAATTAAGAAAATATTTCGATGACACAGAGAGCTGCTCGATCGAGGTTCGTTGCTTGATTAATCAGCTCTCTTCAAGACGACCGAGTCTCGTGCCTTAAAAAACTCTTTCCCGAATCGGTCGCGAACATTTCATAAAATCTGTGAAAGTTTATCGGCACCGCAGCAGCTCAATGGACAATCATTCCTAAAGCGATCCGAGCCACTGTCACTCCAAATAGAGAAATAAAATTGTCGCATGATTCGTCCACAAATTGCGCAATGATTTCCTTTTACAAGCAGGTTGAGTGAACATGGAATTTATTGCAGTTTAGTGAGAATTTTTTGGTTGTTAAAATTCTCGAATTTCGAATTTGTCTTTCTTCAGATTGCTAATGATGCAGTTGCCCTTTTTCAACTTTTTACTTTCGTCGCTGGCACAAATTCTCGAATCGAAGAATTAAAATTCATCAAGCGTAGAGAAGAGTTGGATCTGTCACTGTGTTGATTTGGCAGCGTTGTTTGACGACACTGTCCTATTAAGGTTCGATTGCACCTTCACACACCAGGAGTTGGAAATAGTGTGAAGCTGTTACACAAGATGTCGATTAGCCGAGGCGTTTTTACGCAACTAAATGGACCACGCAGTCGCTCCCGACCAAACTAGTCGAATTGATTACGCTGCTTGATTTTCGTTTCTCTCACTCTTTCACCCGAAAAATCCTTCAAGACCTTCCAAAGGCACACAGAGGTGTCATTTAATTATGATTAATCGCTGCAGCTAAAAGCTTAATTGCATTGAGAAATGATTAATTTACGATTTGCATTTTGTCATACGCAATTTAATTAATGGCCGCGCTCGAAGCGGTCGGAAGATCGTGATCGACTCTTCAATCAGACGTCTCGGGCTGATTTTCTTGGCAAGTCTGCCATGATCGACAAGTTGTCATTTCTGTAATTATCAGAAACATGTCACAGTTCCATCTGAAAAATGTCTCACCATATCATCGCAAATATTATCATTCGATATGATATAAAATATTTCTCTTCTCCTTTTCCGAAGCTGATGAATCGAGCCATAAACGAGGTTTGCTCTCCCGTTCGTTTGCAGCAGTGTTAGGAATTTTAATATTTAATTACACTTTGCCAACGAGCTGGCAGTGCAGGCGACGCGCTGATAATCTTGAAGAACTTCATTTTCTCCGTTTAAATGACGTTAAGTGCGCCTTTAAATTCAATTGTATTCAATCGCCTTTTCACGGTTCAATTGGCCTGCAAAGTACGAGACGATTGCACTCCGACTTCGCTCGACTTAAGCTCGAAGCACGGACAAAAGAAGCTCACCATCGATTGCGAGAAACTAGGAGAGTCTCGCTGCCTAGTTGGATGTGAACAATGCAACTGAATATTGAATAAATCTTCTGAATTTGTACCAATATTTCCTGATGTGATACCAATTACTGGCAGCAAAATGAATTCAATTTATTGAATTAACGATTTCATTTCAATTGAAAACTGTCATCGAGTTTTCTCTCCATCGTTTCTCTCCTGACCATTATTCCACCCGATTCCACCATTCATTCTCCATCGTCTCTGCGCTCTGCACAAGCGATGTTCATTATAAAAATTATTCGACAATTCTTTTGTCGCCCAGTGCCACACAATATCAATTTATTATTTATATAATGGGCCAGGGAAATAATTGATCATTATAGGTGTATCGAGAAGAATTCAATTTTGCAGCTTATGTCGATAAATCAACTGATTGGTGGACGAGACATAAATGTGGTTGAGGTTCTCAAGTTGAGATCAATTTTCGCTCCTTGGATTCGATCTCTTATCGAGGCGATCGTGGCAGGTTTTCCAGAAAATCTCAGCCCGATGAGATCAGACGTTGAGCGGCAGTAGTTTGATACGTTAAGCTTCCAACCTTTGCTTAAGTCTTTGCAAGAATAAAAGTTGAGTAATCTCTTGGTTAATGGACCGAACTTTAAACATTTTTGATTTTTTGACTACCTATGCATTGAGATGTTTGAAAAACGATTGAGCTAATCGTTTCTTTTGAAAACGAAAGGTACGAAACTCATGAACTTGATCAATTAAAATCTGGACAGCCAACCACAACATCGCCGAGTTTCTCACAACAGGAAGCAATCACTCAAGAATTAATTAAGTCTCTGACGACGTTTGCTAATTGTTTTTCGTTTCATCGAGATATCAGAATCTCTAATCACTTGGCTAGCCCCGTCGCGCTATTCCCCGAGCAACGAATCCACGTATCGATATCATTTTATTCAAATTAAGTAGTCAGTCGCTTTGTCCAATTAATGAAAGTTTATTTCGACAAAAATTAATTTTCATTCAGCTCCGAGATGTTGTTGTCGCTTTATCTCGCTCGGTCCGTGTGACTGCTTCTCCGGTCCCGCGGATCGTTAACATGTCCGTGAGTTCAGGAATTTTATGGCGAGACTCCAGTTTCTGAATGAAGGTAACGATTTAATACAATCGTAAACTTCTGTATCTCGCCGCAGAGACAAAATAAAAGTTCCTAATTGGGATATTTCCTGAGAAACTATCGGCTACCGAAAAAAAACTCCGAGCTCCGAATTTATTGGATTTGAATTTTTTATTAATTGCGCTAATTTACGACCATATAAACTTCGATAAGGGAATGTTTCGTCGGTGATTTCCCCCATGAGATTTTGTCACCAAACCAGCAGCACGAATGCTCGGACCAAAGGAGAAGCGAGGTTTGTTTATATCGTCACTTATCAACTGAGATACGCGTTATTGGCATTTTATTCAAATTGGAACTTGTTGTGTTGCTGTGAGAGATTTTTGTCTTTTAATTGGGCCATTATCGAGCGTCTCGCTGATACGATTTGAGAAGTTCCTGCACGTCCATTGATGGGGCCTCAATCTCATGCCGCGACAAAATACTTTGACAATTCCTAGCCTACGGAGTCTAATCACGACCTCATCTTCCAGAAACAAATTAATTAGAAGCAAGATTCGGGTTTTAATTGGCCTCAGCATTCGAATCTCGTTCGCCGCTTTGCCCGGGCATTACATTTTAATTATAAATTCCGAAAGCCGGCGATCGTTTTTCAAACGTGATCACACCATAAATCATTTCGTTTTATTAATAGACTTTCGATCCACAAAAACCATCCTTGACCACTCGTACCTCACACCAAGTCACATCGACATGAGAAAAATTAAGCAATTTGAATTCTAACGAGCATTAGCGCACTAAAAGAAGTTAATCCTTGTTTATGGTGTGGGGAATTTTCGAGAGACTCTCGACAGTCGAAAATGTCATAAATCGGCGTTAATTAAAAGCTTCTTCGATGGTCGTTATGATTGAACCGATGCGCTTGAGATCGATGGTTCGTATTAGAAAGTTGTACATAATAATGCGACGATAATGAATTTGATGAAAGTGAGAATCGAAGCCTCGTTTAGCAGCTTTACCAACAACAAACTCACCAGAAGATTCGCCAAATATTTGCTATATTTTGTTCTAGTAGACTTCAATATTGAACAAGAGAAAGTTTATTTCATCTATCGCGGCAATCTCATTCGTCAGACTCTTTGATACATCTTTCCATTTTCGGATCGTGTTGATCATCCAGACACTTTCCACCTCGTCTCCTCACAAATTATCATCAAACAAATTAATGCCCGAAACATGAAAGTTATTCAATTAAGCATTTATATTCTCTCACTCGAGCACAATCGAAAAGCAATAAATTTATGATTAAAAAAATTTGAATCTTTAAGCCGTAAAAACGTTCCCGTAGCCTTTCCCGTTTATTAATTTGTTTTCAGATGTTTTGATTCGGTCCGAATTGCTGTTTTGAATTCTTAAATTTATTAGTCTAAGATTGGGGTGGTCACACTTACAGCGACGAGCGAAGAAACGAGATAACAAATGAGTGTGCGCGATACGTAAAAGAGAAACATAAATTGAATTAATGATGATTTATCTGTGCACAATTAATATCGTTTAATGTCGGCGGAGAGATGTCGAAGAAAAAACTAAAATTAAGCAAATTATCAATTCAAAATGTGTTATTAACTTGAACTTCTTCGAATCTGCATAAAAGAGTGTTATAATATTAATTTATGATTTTCTGAGCTCTTGAAAAGCGAACAGGTAATTTTTAAACGTCACGAGGTGAAAGGAAGGTTCGGAATTATCATTCAAAGACCTACAGGGTTTCAATGGGTCCGTATTGTTGCCTAATTTTGTGGCACGCTTTGATTTAAAGCTGGAGATTGTCGGTCGCCCAATGATCTGCAATATTTGAAGTAGATTTCGTTGCTGCGTCCATTGACGTGCAGCTGTTGTCATTCATCTTGGATTGCTCATTATTTTGAGTGCTCAGCATTCATTGAAGTAATTGAAAAATTCAAAGCGCAGTCCTTTGATTGCTGTTCAAAGTTTTGCTTTAATGATGCGCAGCATTATGTTGAGAAGCATTGAGCATTAATCCAATGCTCGACAACATTAGTCTTCAGCATTATTGTGATTGGAGGAACATTGGGCGTGCGTGCAACATTTCCTTCGCTTGTGTTGGGAGATAACTCGGAGCTGTGTGGGTCGCGTGAAGTGTTTTGTTTGACAATCACAGATTGTTCTTTGAATTCATAATCGCTACAAATGATTGGCGATAGTCCACACTTCTAAATGAAAACACTAATAAGAGAAGAAGTTTTTTTGTGTGGGAACAAAGTGCTCGCTTTGATGGAGCTTCTGGCGCTCGTCTTCAATTACGCTTTTCGAGCGGCAGCAAAAAACCGTCGGAACATTCGCCAACAAATGACAAATCAATTACGCGAACTTGTTAAGCAATCTCGAAGTTGAAAAATTAATTGAAGCGATCGTTCTGGGAACGAGGGCTGAACTGTCGAGCAGAGGAACAGAATTTTAATTGCTTTCGCACGGTATTTTGCCCCCGAACAAAAAAGAAATCTCGCTGTCATATGTCGTTCTGAGAAATTACGGCGTCTGATGATTCCGATCATTTATCATATGCGGTAAATAAAAATGCTGAAATATTAAAAGGCCGTTAAATTAGAAACAACAAGGCGTTCGCCTCTCTCTCCCGAATCATGTCACGTTACGGTCGCGATTCTCGTCTCGAATTCCGATGAAAATTTTCGACTAAATTGTTGATGACACAAATTTCCTTCTTGTTCTCGCTCGAGTGTCGGAAGGAATTGGAGTCGAGCACATGTTTCGAATAAAAGCGTTCCAAGAGTTTCCGTCAACGCAGCAGCGATTGTGTCGGCTGCTCATTTGAATATCTAAATGAAGAGGAATGAAATTGCTATAAACTTTGCATTACATCAAATTAGTTGCTGATTTTCCTGTGTTATGAAATCGAATGTTGCGTGCGCAAACATTAATTTTCTGTTCCATTTTTGCTGTTATCGCGTCGAGTGGCTAATGGACGATTAATATGTAGCATGGAAAGTGAATTAATCGGGAGCCAGAGCGCCAACTTTTCTTCTCCGTCGCTATCGTCAAGGGACGAAGCCCAAAAAATTATCAATTAAATGTCAATTAAATGCGATTGCGGTTGAATTGCTTAATTACCTGGAAACCGCTACGACTCTCCCATGAGGCCATTTCTCTTTTCGTCGACGACAGAAAGTCTCCACCAATGACCATAAGCAGAGAACAAACAGCCGCACAGACGTTAATTGGAGGAAGTTTCAATTAAGACAAATCAAAAAAGTTTGTCGTGTTGGCGAACTCAAACGAAAATAATCAAATTAAATGTTCAAACACGAGAGAGTTAATTGCGAGTTTTGACAATTTGTCGTGGCTCATTCGCTATGGTTCTGAGCCGAGGAAGCTACAAACGTCAACATTCCTTTTGACGCAATCATGTCAGCTAACAAATAAATTGCTGGAGAGCAACGAGAGATCTCAATCTTGAATTTGAATTTTAGATTTCTCTGTCGCAAGGCGCTTAATTAAAATCCTACTTAGCTAAACTGTGGCGTCTCAACGCAACAGATGTTTTCATACGAAAGGCTTCTATCGACAATCGTCGATCCTTAATTAAGCAGTTTATTTGTTCAAAAAGGTTTAAGGGATCCTCTGACCTTCCCCTGATCATAAAGATGTTTTGGTCAGATAACGCACCGACCCTTGAGTTATTTTTTGTTGTGCCGCTCGGAGAACACTTAGCTTTCACCGAACGTTATCCAAACAGTTAACAGCTAAGAGTCGACTGTGGCTTGCAGCCTGATTTGGCAAACGGAGCATTTCATCTTCCCTATACAGCGCAAATTTGTAAAATGACTGCCGTTTATGTAATTGCGAGTAAGCACGGAATTCAATGAACTTTTATTGCATCAGTTTTTGCGCTGGTTCGTCTCACATTCAAACTGCTGCCTGCGTTTGTTTTTTCGTCAATCATTGCAACCTGCAACTTCTTTATTCGGAAAAGCCTCTGCCGAGCTCGCAACTTTTTAATTAAAATTTATGAAATTTCTTTGTTTTTCACTCGCAGTCCGTCAACTTTCGAAAACGGTCACGTCATATCGACGTGTATGATAATGGCGAGATGACTCGAAATGGAACATTCGAGCGACCACATTCATCATTTTATTATATTATCAACAATTTTCACCCTGAAGCTGTTAATTCTCGCACCTGCTCAGAGCTCCGAATGGCAACGACTTCTATTTTATTGAACAATATTTTAATGACCGAATCAGTGGCCATAAATTCTTCGTTTTTCACTTCGCTTGTCCATATTTAAAATTCAAGTCTGCCTCCATCGTTCTGAGTCCGCGTCGCAGTGCAAGTTCAAGCCTTTTATGCTTGGAAATTATTATGTATCAATTGCTTCGCGACTGCATCTTGCAGAAGTATAAGTGAATATATCGTGCATAATTGATTAAGCCTTGCGAGCGTTTAAAAATGGAATAAATTGCCTTTCCAGAGGCTAACGTGTCGATGCTCGACGCTGCTGTCTGCGCTCGATAGTTTGAGTTCGCTGTTAGCTGGCGAGAAGAGAAGGAGAAGCCAGGCGAGTCATTATGGCGAAAGTCTGCTTGTGCCGTCAAGATTTATGATTGATTCAACTCCATTTAGAGACGCAACATTCCCCGATGGAAACTTCTTCCAACCTTCAACATATCCAAAAATTTCAGCAATAAAATAAATTTTAATTTTGCATGAAACTTTTTTATTCTCAGACGTTGCTTGTTCCTTCCTTCCGTTACTTTTTTTCGGGTTGGAAACGCGAACAATGTCAGGAAAGTTGATACAACAATAAAATAAAACCTAAAGCAGCTCGCAACGGCAGAAATCACCCAATTAGTATTTCTGCGAATTCCTGATTTGCCTTTTGCTTCAGCAGCCGCAATTTAATTATTTAAATATTTTCCTTCAGCAATTCGAAATATTTTGCCATTTAGGTATTGTCTGGTTGGCTTGGCAGCATTTCCATTGCCGGTAAGCGCTCAGCTTGCCTTGCACTTTCCTCGGCAGTCGTTAAAATTCACACCGCAATTATTGGAGCCTTGGCTGATTTGATCAATTGACATTTCCCCCTCGAGACGGACCCGCGATTACATGTTCGAAATTAATTTACTTTTATTGCCATTCGCTGTGGCTGCCATGCCACGTTCATTACATGGTCGAGCCTGCCTTTTCAACCCATTCACGTTCACTCTAATTTAATTCAGCGCTCTTGTCTTCCGTTTACCTCTTCCATCCTTCATTCGAGATGTCAGATTACGTGTTGAATTTTAAACTGCAATCGATGTTTGTTCTAGTGTCTGGCTAGAGTTAATTATGACGTTCATTAAGGGAATTAACAGTCAAGTAATTAAGAAGCAGCAGGAGCGAGTTTTACTCCCGATTAGAACGCTAAACGCGCCAGATGTTTTCGATATCGAGTTCGATCGTCTCGCTCAACTGCACAAGCACAAAGGAAGCTTCGTCAACTCGAGCGATTAAACTGTGACACTTTACGACAATCGTGAATACAAAAGCTATCAAAGAGTCAAGCGCTTCTTGGAAGAATCTTTTTGGAGCGTCGAGAATCGGGACGCTTTTGTCAATCGAGTCCCTCTCACCGTGACAATGCAGCGAACAAATTTTTTCGTGTTTCGCTTAATTTCAAAAGGAAAACTTTCCGTCACATCTTAATTATGATTGTCGATGTTTAATAAAGTGGCAATGATTTGATAACAAAAGCCAAACACTCCATAAAAGGTTGATAATGCGTTTCCGATCCTTACTAATGACATCGTAATGACGATTTTAAAGCGATCGCTTTGTGTTGTTAACTCCCGAGTCCTAGAGCAACGTCAATGGGATGTTTAGGGACGAGAATCTCGAAATTCTCCCATAGCCTTTATTAGGTGCAATCGTTTGTCGTTATTGCCAATAAAGATGGTGGAAAAAAGCGCATAACTTCCACTCGAGTGGGTAAATCCTTATTATAAATCGATTAGAGTCAAAGTCATGGAAGTCACAGTCATTCTGGATTCATTCATGTGTTCACGCTCTCGTCGCCGCTTAGAAAATTATCTGCTAAACGAGATAATTTCCGAAGCATTTCGCTGGTAATTTTATTGTGTTTTGTTGTGTTTCCTGCGAAGCGTCAGGCGAGCTTCGGGCGCTCATTAAAAATCATTTTGTTCGGAGCGAGAGAAAACGCTTCGCCATAAAAGAAATCGCCTCCATTGTTCGTTGGCTTTCCGTGAATGAAATGTTTCACTTATCCAATGAAAAATTTGCTTTCAAATTAAGGTGGTTGACTATGAGGCATTTGCTCGCCATATAAGCGGTTCTATATGTTTTAACGCCCTATAATTCCGGCTGACTTTTATAGCATTATTAGGAGTCTTTGACTATTGTGATTGCGCGAAAGAATTTCCATTATTCGCAATGGTCATTGTGAGCGCGAGCATAATAATGCAAGCAATGATTATGCATTCCTTCTTTCTTCGAACTGCTTTCATGCTGCAAAAGGCTTTTTATCGCTGCTAATGATACTTTCATTCATTCATAATCACCACTCGGAGTTCCATTCATTAACTCGACTCATAATGAATTGTAAATGAGCTTCGATATGCTCAATTTTTCATAAGATTTTTATGAGATTTATCCTGCACCGTCATTGACCATTCATAATTTCTTTCGAGTATCGCCAGCAATTGTCAGATTGCTGTTCCATTCTTGTGACCACCTGGAGCACAATCGGAATTCTTTCATTACCGGCGAGAGCTTCAAGACGTTTTCGAAGAAAAAAATCGTCGATGTTCGGAAGGCTGAACATTCGTCGATTTCACTGGAGACTTTTTTAGTAAGGAGAGATAAAAAGGTAACATATTAACTATGGACAGACATTTGTGGTGGTAGGATTTGAATCTAATCATTTTCGATTGCACCCAAAGAACCTTTAATAGCGAATCGGCTAATTGTTTTGACTTACCAAATTACTGACTAAAGTTCTATTTGATTAATCTTCCTGGATTTTCAGCATTGTGTGACTTGAATTGGAACTTTCTCTGACGTAGTCCAGGGCAATCTACCTCTAACTAAAAGGCCCCGATACTAACTTTTAATTCACAAACTGCTGAGCCTTTTAAGATGGTCAGCCTTCTGCTAGAAGTTTTCGCCCTTGCGGAGTTCTTGAGGGAACAAGAAGAATTAAAAAATAATTGACTACCCGTGCCTGATATCTATGACAAAATAATTTTTCAGCTCCTTTGTGCTAAAATTCATACATCATTTCTTATGACTTTTCTCCTGTATTTCATTCTTTCCTCGTCTCTCTATCTCTCGTCTCGTAAGCTCGTTGTATTTCTTTTTAATTGCGAACAAAGCAACATCTCAAAAGAGTTTCAGCAAGCAGAGAGAACACAGACAGAGGGAAAATGTGAATAATTGACTTCAATGTGGTTTTCACACACAGCCAATAATGAAGCATTAAGATCAATTCGATAATAATAAACTTGGAGAGTTCAAAATGTTTACAGTTGTTGCGATCTTTAAAAACCCATATTTCACTGCAATCAAGTTTCTCTCCGTCTCGTACAGCTTGGCTTCTTTTGCCAATCAGGTAAAGAAAATTATGGTCTTTCTTTCCGTTTCGACAGGCATTCTTGGGATCGCTTTGGAGCTGTTTGATGTATCGATCGGGTCGACCGAACGGTTCTCAACAAATTTGGGTTTTATTGAGAGTTTATCGAATCGAGGAGCAGCGGGAATCGCTTGCATTGATTAGAAGCGAGATGTCTAATCAGGTTTAATCTGATGATAAATTCTCAGCAGAATGAAATTTGTTTGATTGTTAATTGTGTCTCATGATTCGGTCCATGATTTCATGTTAATAAGGGTTTAATCCTCGACTTCTCCGCCGAATCTCAACAGATGTGCAGGCCGCTTTGTTGCCGTTTCAACGATCTCGCATTGTGCAGTTCAAAAGGGACACACATTCTCTGATTTTTGACTTTCTAGTTTATGAGTGCTCAAATTTATATTAGTTGCCATTCCTTTTCGCTTGCTTGCATCTGTTTTGTTATTGTTATTTTACGAGGACTGTCATTTATTAAACGCTCTCGAACCCTCTTCGGTTCTAATGAAAGATAATTTTTTATTAACAGCTTCGAATTACTGCTGAGAGCGGCGTTTAATGATGCTTTGTGAGCAAAGTCTCTGCCTGCCATTTTGGAAAGGTTGATTAAAATAAAACTCCGTCAGTTCTTTTCGCGCTTCAAAGGGATTCTCAAATCGGCTTTGGCCAATTATTCCCTTCGAGGATTTTGCCTTCGCTCAACGAGCTTAAATCAATTTGTTCGGCTCGTCGACGGGTCTTTCACGTAACGAGGAAACTTTTAACAACTCGCAATTTGATTCAGACTGTTTGAAAAATGGCTGAGACACATCGAGCGCGTCGCTTATGTGACAAAACGGCGCGTTGATTCCATTTCCAGCTCAATGCCTGCCGAGTGTGTCCATTCATGAACGAAAGCTAATCATTTAATTTCTTGTGTTTGTGTGCCGAGTCCACAAACAGAGGCATTAAATGCTCACTATTAAAATTTCGTTTGTCATTGTTTATTCTCCTCGTTCGTCTTCGCATTCGTTCAAAGTTTATTTATTCACGCCATACCTAATGATTTCTCGTTCTTTCCAGCTGGAAGAAAAGCTTCTTCTCACACAGAAATTAGTAAATAGAAAAAGAGAGCCCGGTGAAATGTTTGGACAACAATTCGGCAATTAATTGTAAAACAAAACTCTACGGGCGTTTTCCTTTGAAATTCAATATCTCCTTATTGCTTCGTTCCATCTTCGTTTTTGATGTTTCCAAGTCCGACTTTGGAGAGGAGCAGAGGCCCGAGCCGACAAAATTTATTGATTTTATTCGATGTTTGTTTCTGGGTAACCATAGACGACATCACGATACGCGATAGAATCGGAAGGTTCAGAGATTTGAATTCTTTCTCTAGCCCAACTTGAAGTTTGGTTATTGAGAAATTCAAATAATTTCGTGAGCTTTAAGGTTGTGAGTTTGATCAAAATTTTAAAATAAGTTGAACCATAGATTCATTTTGCTTCATCTATACGTTTATCGTTCAAATGTCAGACCATCTCCGAACCCCTGAAATCTCCCGAAAATCGACCAAATTCAGATTCTTACCTTCTGATAAATTGAAATAGTTTTCCAACTAATTGGTGAATTGAATTTGATTTATTGGCATTCAGCTTCTCGTAAACTAGAAATGTCAACTTTTTGGGTCGCCGTCGTAAACTAAAATCGAGGAGTCGACAAACAATGGCTCGACTTCATCCTCAAATTGTGGTTCAGGAATGCGCGAGCGCTTGCCAAATGGCGACTAATTAATCGAGCTCTCACCAACACTTTTGCGTGAAATTAATTACTGTGAGAATTATGAGCAGAATTATTCATTTCGAACAAATTAACAATCTTAATTAATAATTTTAATTCGCTTTTTCTCCTCTCCGACTGATAAAATCTCGCGGAGTTTATTGCCTTGGCGTTGGCGCTTAAACGCTTCAGCTTGCAAATATAAAGCGTTCAAGCATTAATTGACTTGTTGCACTTAATGATTGATGACGTTTTCCCCGGCTTGTGTAAATTCGTGTGTAGGCTGCTTAAGAGCGCGCTCCGATATTCGTCGAGACAGCGAGCTCTGCGAATAAATTCCTAATGAGCGATCATTAATTAACGAGGGAACAAGTATCTCTCTTTTATTGCTGCTGCACAGCGTTTTAATTCCTACACACGCATTTTGTGAAATCACGAGCATGTTATTATGACTTTTTTTTATCGTCCTCTCCTCTTCTCCCTCGAACGCATGTAAAGACGAATGTCGTTTAATTTAATTCTTTTCGTGGTTTCTTCTTTGCCCAGCATTTGCACGACCAATTAAGCTTGCTAATTAATGTTAAATTTCATTAAGTATATGAGAGAGCGAGATTGGGATCTTGTTACTGATTTTATTAGGCAAACTACCAATTAACTTCAGTATTTTTCGTTCGAGCTTCCATGCGAATGTGGATGTGTGATTGTTATTTATGCCTGACGCCATCGCGGCTTTCTCCAGCTCGCGGTACTCGCAATAGGCGGAATCGTTTTTCTGCCTGACTTTCATTGCATTGGATTAAACACAACCTGTAATTATCGGCGGACTATCTGATGAATCTAGCGAGGAATGATCGTTCATCCGATGCTGATGACATTGAACAGCTTTGCGAAGTTTCATTTGTAAAACCAGAAGAAACCTGCAGTTCAAATCTACACCATAAGAGATCAGCAACCTCAAGAGAGGCCAGCAGTCCTAAGCAACCTTTAAAATAAACAGTCAATATCTGTTCAGCCTACTCGTAATCATTACTACTAAAAGTGATTCAATTCCCATTTGCTTATCTTCATCGTTGCGTGCACGAAATTGCTCTGAGTAATCTTACAATTTAATTAAATATTCATAATTATGTTGAATGAAAGGTTAAGTGGAACACGAGTTTGACTCGTTAGTCGCGTCGAGATTACGTTTTTCGAGGCCCAGCCTAACACTTGTATAAATTATCGGAAGTATTAATTGAGTCAAATGGAACAATTGGCCATATCAAAGTTGACTAAATGCAATAAAGATCAAATAAATTACCCAATAAAAAAGTTTACTGTCGGTAAACAAGCAAAGGGGGTCTGCTGATGTATGCTTGAGACACTACGATGGCCGCCAAATAAACTGAAAATTGGGCATAATTTGAATTTTATTGACTGAAGCCAACAACACTCTGCCCAGTCAATAGTTGAAGCGTTCCGGAAATGCATTAGAGAATGGAAATTAAATGAACCGAGGGTTCGAAGCGACCAGCATCGTCGCGTTGTGTTCACGTCGCTCCTACACAAACTCTCGACAACAATTGCATAATCAAGCGTCAGATGATGGAAAATTGAAATCCAATTGTCTGATGGTTGCTCTGTTCGGATGCAGATTAGCCTTGAATAGACTCCCCGACGAGTTATCGGGTGGACCCATCTTAACGATACATTGTCAGCTGAACACATTTGCTGAAAACCGAAATGGTAATTGAAATAAATTAACTCGCTATCTCGCGTCAGCATCGAATACGTGCCCGAACATTTTTATTAATTACATTTTGAATTTATAGTAGTTGAAGCGGGAAAACTTATTTATTCGTCTCCCGGCGTAATTTTTCAACACCGCCATGTGTCACAAGCAATTCTCGGAGTCTCCACTTTTGAGATTTTAAAATTGTGAATAAAAAATGCCACCAGCAACTCTCGGGCAATTAACCGCGTCGAGTCTATTTTCCCGGCTCTTTCAATTGAATTAATTAGCCCCGCTCGTGTTGGACGGCCGCTGGTAGTCGGATGGGACTGATTTTTACGGTCGCCGATAAATTATTTCATTAATTAAGAAATTTCTCATTTAATTTCGAGCTTGGTGATTGCTCTCGGCTAGATAACGAGCAGTTTACCCTTTCTCTCGTCCCTTGCGTTGTTCTACCTAGAACGGCTCGTTAAGTCGAAAGGAAAACTATTTTAATGATCCACTTTCACTGGAAATTCGGACGAGCGACAACAAGGAGATGGTTGAGCGTCGATAAGACGCGATGCCACAAAATAAAGAACTTTGAAACAGAAGCCAGAGCAATAAAGTAAAGAAGGCGAAAGACGACGCAAGAAAGGATGAAAAATTTATCACCGAAAATTAATTGAACGGTAACGAAGTTCAAGAGAGAAATTTGTGATATTTTATCGCATCGGCGATGTCTGTGTATTTGCTCACGTTTTTCGGATTAAAAATTTAACGCCGTTCAATTTAACTTCGTCTCTTCCTTATCACATTCGGCTGCAAGACATTTCGGCTTCTGAATTCAATTATTGGCGGAGAGGAAATTCCATGAGATTGCCTGGCTATCGCATCGATCCAACATGGATTTTCGCTATAATAAAGTTTAATTAACAAGCTGAAGTAGCAATAAATTACAGTGTCATGTCTCATAAATTAATTTCGCCTGTTAATGGATTCTTTACACGATTTCTCAAACGCTCGATCGTTTAACTCCACTCGCGAACTTCTGAAGATTCAGACGTGCCCCAGTCAATTGAAACGACTCCGAACCATTTCTAAAACTTTGGATAATCGTAAATTATTCCGCAACTGATCGACGAAACAAAACAGTACGAAGTAAAAACTTACTTTATCGCGAATAATTGCAGAGAGCTATTAAGTTTTTCTTTCTGTTCCTTCTTGGCAATTTGCATAAACTGAAGGTAAACATGTTTTAATTACATAGTAGAAATATTTTCGCGTTTATGTTGCAGTATGCTGCATAAAGTTTCTGCGCTTGCATGCTCATGTACGGTTAATTTGTGACATAAATTCACGACAATTGTCCTCAAAGCGACTGCGGTAACCTTTTGCTTCGCGAGCCACAGCTTGGAAGTTGCAATTAGAGGCTGAGCTGTTGAGTTGCTTAATTGCTACAAGTGAGAGAATAAATAAGTTGAAGATCAAACACATTCTAAGCTTTCATTAAACTTATCTGCATTGCTCGAATTCCCGATTAGAGCGTCGAGAAGTGTTCGCAATTAAAAGTTCAATTGAGCCAAAGTGATTGGTTGGCATGTGAATAAATTCGAATTGAAGTGAGCAAGCTTTTCTATTTTCATCAGTCAAAGAGCCGCGCTTGAGCTTCCTATAAATAAAGAACTCTCAATTTGCCATCGCATTGCTATTAAGTTGTCTCACGAATTCTTTAACCTTCCGATTGTTTCATCATTTATCGATTCTGCTCGAGCGACGTCGTACGTTATGTTTTGTCTCCCATTGAATGCCGAATGCAAATCGACCATATTTATGCCCCAATTGACAAATGAATGGATTATTAAAAATATTTTTCTTTTCAATTGAACGTTGTCGCCATTAAACGATGAATGATTGAAAATAAATTGAATGTTCGTAATTATTATCAAATGAATTACAATCAAAGTATGCAAAATAGTCGCAATAAATAATTGAAAAGTATTTATAATCTCGGATTAAACAAAACAGGCTGCGGTCGCTTGTCGCACGAGCTCAATAGAGCTTTAATTACCTTCAGCCTGATTGATATTCAATTGCTTTCAAATGGTTTGCTGTTGAATTAATGTTGTAATTGAAAAATAGGAATCGGAGTCTCCAGAAGAGGAAGTGGAATTCATTGAAACATTTCGTTTACATAAATTGATAAAAAAGTATTTCAAATCAAAATCTTTTTTGTAAGGAAGCTCATTGTATTTTGCATTTGAATGAATCCTTTCTCCCTCTTCAACTTTGTCGAGGTTAAACAAGCGATAAAGTCGACACCCGCACAATTACAGTCGAGCA
Organism: Smittia sp. YW1114-2; assembly: GCA_033064975.1. NCBI lineage: Eukaryota > Metazoa > Arthropoda > Insecta > Diptera > Chironomidae > Smittia > Smittia sp. YW1114-2. The sequence goes on from CP093833.1 coordinate 3,131,855, forward strand.
ATCAGAAAGCGAGTGAACGGGGGAACGATGCATGTCTGATGATACCGAGGAGAAACTCATTCCGCTTAAATAAACATTTTTCTACCCTCGATATGGAGCAATAAATATTTAAGGGAAAGAGTGTCGGGTGTGTGAGTGATGACGCCTAATGGAAATGCCCTGGGGTGACTGTTTTATCGTCTATTAAATTCAATCAAACTAATACAGCAAGAGAACAACAATTTATTTCCAGTCAATTAAAATAGAGTTTGTTTTGTTTGACATGGAAGCGGAGAAGGAGACGGAGCGAGAAAGTCAGACATAATTGAAGTGAAGCAATTGTGGATGGCAAGGGAGACTTTTTGATTGAAGCTAATAAGGTCGTGAAATGTAGGAAGTCGAATTAATGTTTCTTTGCGCCTGAATTGAAATGACTTGAGCCATTTTAGAAAGGGATCGTAAAAGAAGTCGATTCGGATGAATAAATTATTTTTGTTTTATGGCTACAGACCTCGAGCGTGCAGCTCTCATACTGATGTCGTTAGCGATTGAACAGATTTACGCTGTTTATGAAGTTCAAAAGAGATGTTTAAACGTTTACCGTAATTAACAGCGACATGCTAAAATTATGACTGCTTAACGATGTTGTCGTGGCCTCTGCGACACTTTGATGATGAATCTTCTTCGAACGCTCAATTTCTTGACACCAGAATTCTCACTCTGATGTCTGACGGCAACGAGAACGCATCGACTCAGCTCGCAATAAAATTTATTACTGCAGCTCAGGGATGCACTCGAGGATTTAATAATAAACTCTCTCTCCACGTTGAGTGCATTTAACAAACTCATTTCCTTGAATTCTTCAGCACTTGAAGATGTTTAGAATGCCGGGAATGTTTTGGTATCAGAGTGTCATTAAAGACATTTTAACTAAAGAGCTATAACGCTCGTACATATTTCTCAAATTGATTGCAATAAATCTTTCTCGCTGTGATCTTTTTCCTTCCACCGTTCACTAAGCAATTCCCTTCCAACGGCTCAGACTCAAGATGTTTCGAAAGTTGTCATTCTATTCCACTCTCTCGCATGCCAACAGCTTCTTCTTCTCGCCGACAAGTGAAAAGTTTTTAACATTCTGAGGAACATTTATTAATGACTTAATAGATGCAACAATTAAATCGCTATGATTAACATTTCTAGCGACTTCGTTTCGGGGCGAAGAGAATGCGCGACAGCAAAAAGATATTTTTAGGAAGTTGACAGTGTTTCTTTTTTCGGTAGCTAAACATACCGACGAACATGTGTTTTATGGTGAAACATGAAACGGGATTCGTAGGAACTGTCTCGAGTTGAGAATTCAATTAAGCGATCGAGACGGAGACAGATTTTTGCTAATGATCTCGTGAGTGTTTTATTGCAAATCAAAATGTTAATTGTCACTTTCGCAATCCATCAAGCTGGCTTACATTACTCAACAGCGTGTACGAGCTTGTAATTAACGACTCTCGTCCATTTAAAACGTCATATTTCATTTAATTTATCCAATTAATCGTTAATACTTTACTGCATTTTTCCTCAGTTTCGTGTTTTGCCATCTTACAGCATTGCGCAACATTTTCCACTGCCGCCGATACTTTGCAGCCGCGAAGCATGTGAGTTTAATGCGATTAAAGAGATTTTAATTGCCGTCGACTTGAGACTCATCGACTGAGCATTTTTCCCTCTCATAATTAGCGATCTAATGTCACTGCACAACGGCCAAGCTTCTTCTTCGCCGTTCGCGCGATCATAAAAAGTGCAATAAAATTTAATTGCAACTCATCTAATTGCAGTTAAGTCGAGGAAATTCTGTTTGCATCTTGATTGTGGTGAAAACAGATTCTCGGAAACAATCTCTCGAGTGCCCACCCTCATCAAGTTTCACACGAACTCCAGTCGACTCCGACTATCGATTTCAATAGTTTCCCGAAAAACTTTTTTGCTTTCTTGACATTTTGAGTTTCTCCTTTCTTCTCTCTTGTGTTATTGATCGGATTATGTTGTTAGATTGTAATTTGTGCCAGCATGCATCCGACAATCCATTTATTGTGAATCTCGAGTTTGACAAACAACATTCAATTGCAGTTGGAAAGAAAGTTTTTGTTCGTAAATCTCCTGAGCATCGAAAGTTATTTGAGCTGATCGAAAAATAAATCTTAAATCGCATTAAAGCTGCAGCCTTCCGAGCAAAAACCTCCTCGGGCACGAAAGACGGCAAACAATTTTAAGCAAATTAAAAATGAATTATTGACAGCTTAATCTATACCTGAGCATCAAACCGTAAAAGATTAAAAGACGGACAAAGACAACAAACAAAATTTGTTAAAGGAATTGTTTGGTGAGAAGATTTAAAGATTGTTTGATGAACTCAGAGTCGTAAGTCAATTATTGATCAATGGCCTGTAGCAGCAACGTTGCCAATTTGAATTTGGGGGGAGGACGAGCACAAGTGAGTCGGAGAAGTCCCTGACGACTTGCAGCTTGAATTTGTGACAGGAATTCTTTTGCATGTTCTTCATCTGAGTACCTCAAGTCGAGCCTGAGGACGCAACAGTGTCAAGAAACTTCCAAGCGTTCACCTTTGAGAACTCCAAGTGCGCGCAAAGAGATTTTATAGTGTCTCGATTCTCGCAATCACATTTCTCACTCCAAATTAAGCGTTTAATAGAAAAATTGAATTAATTCGCTGTGAAGCTTACTCGCCTCGCTCGTTCGCGATCTGGTTAATTAGCGACAATTTTATGAAATGACAAATTCGCAGAGATGGAAGGCGCAGCGCTACAGCTTCATGCACGGTGGTTGTGTCGCCGATTCAACTGAATTAAACTCCATTTGTCAGACGACACAAAACGTTGAAGTCATTCACTAAAATGTTTCATTCATCAACAGATGCGTAAAATTCAAGAGAAATTTCAAATGTTCTGAATTATCTTCTCCCTTCCGCGCATTCGCTCGCTCGTTGCTGCATTTTGCGGTTTGTTAAAAATTTTAATTATTTCTAGGAAAATTCAACGCGTCCTAATTATTTCATTATTAAGTCATTAAAAGTTATTGTTGCTTAAGAACGAGGGAAGCGAACGGAACGCAGTCGACGCCCCGTCGTAACGTTACCTCACTTTCGATCGCCAACAACATGCATTTAATGCGAACGAGAGAGCGAACCTTTTTATGGCTTTTATGTTTCACTGTGTAATTAAATTAGCAATTTTACTGCACGAGCAACATTAAAAAATGTTATTAATTACTTTAGGTTACGTCTTCATTATCGTGCCTCGGTCAGAGGATGCCAATAAAAAAGCATTTCGTTCTTTCGTGAGCAAACACATCGCTCTGTCCGAAATGAAGTCCGTTTAACGATCGATTATTTGTTTGCGCAGCCTTTGAGGAAACGAGCGGAGAATTTGCATAAAATAATAAAGCATAAATATCTTGATGCCGAGGCATTCCTCAAACTATAATTTCCAGCCCAATTAAACTTATCTTTGCTACGGTTGGCGACTCGGTCGGATGTTTTCACGAATCAACGACTTTAATAGTTTATTCATGAAGCATTTACGCTTAGTTTTCCTACGTCAATTCCGTGATTAATTTCGGGAGATTAGATTTTAATTAGAGTTCGCTTTTGATGAGAAACGCTCCGGCAAGCGACGAACTGGGTTAACTCCAAGCTATTTTCAACTCCGACTGCGTATTCGCAAGATCATGCGGATCCGATAAGAGAATTCTAATTTCCATTCTCCAGAAAGTCGTTGGCATTGTCTGCTGACAACAAACATCGCTGATAACTCCCGAGAAATTATTAAAAGAAGAATGAAATTGATCTGTTGGTTAAGTTCTGTAACGTTAAAGTGAAAAAGTTTCAAATCGACTAGAATGTTTTTGAGATCAACCGACCCGTTTCTTATATGGTTAGCTCATTAGTCAGATGCCATGCTGACACACAGAGTGACACAGACTCTCGAAAGCCTTCTAGTTCTCGCTCGTTTCCCCTTCGTCGCCGAAGATTTTTCTTCTCGCGATTAACAGAATTTTCTATTTTCATTCGGAGGGAAGACGCGCGCGAAGCGATCCAATTATTCGCGAAAACTTTTTCGAGAACAATAAAATAATTAAGGGAAATTTATCAAGAGCGACAAATCTCCGGAAAACCGTCGCAATTAAAAATAATTACACAATGGATGAAATCATGAAGACGATTAAGAGGAATTTCTTTTGTTTTCGATGGGGGAAATTTTAATTTTTCAATAAATTAATTCGCGCAACGTCGACAATCACATTTTACTTTGTAGGAGTCTTCGCGCACCGGCAAGAGGTTTCGAGTTCCTTTGTCAATTGGCAGTTCATCCATTGGGTTTTAAACGGTCTAACTGGCTTAGTAAGTTTTCCACATCTCGTGGTCACCTTCTTTTTTTTGGGAGGCGATACCTCAATTGGGGTCTTCTTGATTGTTGGTCGAGGTGAGAGAGGGCAGCTGACGATCACACCGATTTTTACACTTTCATCGTTGGCCTCATCAGTCGTCGACTCATTGACGCAGTCGAACAATGTCTCAATCATCGTCTCAATAGCCTCAAATTTGTATAGCACCGCTCGTCGTTGGCATGTCTTCGCGCTTACTTCCAATCCCAACGGATCGAAGAGGTAGAAAGCCTTTTCACGTTTAAAGATCGCCCAGCATTCCAAGCCTCGACACAAATATCCGCTCGTGTAGCACGAGAACAAGTGACACAATTTGAACAGCAGCGACTCGTGATTCCATTCATCGCGAGCAATCTCATGAAATGGCAAAACTTTCAAGACAATTTCAGCGCCGCCGAGGTGAAGAGATGTAACGAGCATAGACATTGTGAGTTCCTTAGCATTGTTCGCTGATGGAAATTAGAAAGAATTATTCTCTCCATTAACGTGAGAGCTCGAAGGAAATCTTTACCGACTGTTGACTCGATGTACAAACTATTGCCGCACTTGATGACGCAATCGATTGTTTTGCCACACCAGCAACTCAAAGCTTGTAAACTACTATTGGCAACCGATACTAGACAGATCGCGCCAGCCTGGGAAGAGAGAAATCTTTCAATGAGATTCACTACAAGAAGATTAAACTAACATGATAAGGTCTTGTGAACTCATTGAACAGCGTCGAACTCCTCGACAGTTGACCGCAGATGAATTCACCGTTGGCGAAGGGAGTGAAGCTTGAACTTCCTTTCTTCGCTCGTATCAGTTCCACCAACTCGTTTCTAGCTTCCGCTTTGCATTTCTTTTCAGCTTGTTTGCTGATCTCTGGCACTGCCTCGACTGCTGGCATCACAATCTCTTCTTTCACCAGCTTCTTGATGGCTTGACTGCAATCGCAGATTGAGACTGGCTCTACGTCATAATCGGTCATTGTGATTGTGCAGCTTCTCAGTTCAAAGGGCTTGCAGTAGGATTCTCGATCAATGTTACTGATAATGTTGTCACATAGTTCGTTGACTGATTTGAACATGACGAGTCCAGGAGACGCTTGATGGGATTCATGACTCGTCTGAACTCTCTTCGCTTTTAATATTCTTCCGGCTTCATCGATTGGGCATGAGTAGAAGATGCAGAAAGCCCCGGGCTCCTTCCAGATGGCAACGATAAAGCATTGAGTGATCAGAACTCCAACTGAACAGAAATTGAAGAACTCTTCGATGGCGTTCACAAGCTTCGGAGCAGGGCAAGGGTGAATTGAGACGACACCTCGTTGGAAAATTTCCATTTGGATATTTGCGTGAACGTTATTAAGCTCAAAGTTCCAGTTGATCTCGTCGGGACAGAGCTGTTGGCTGCAAAGATCGAAATCGCTGAAGCAAATTCCTTCGCACTGGTTGATGAGTTCGTTGCCAAGCGTGAGCATTTTGTCGATGATGTCACGCGTGTAGAACTCTGGGTCGAGAGATCGGCTTATGCACAAGGTGGCGACGGCATAACAAATTCCCAACGGCATGTTTTCTTCTGTCCACTCGACGGTGTTGACATCCAGAGCTCGGATCGATCGAACATCGCCGGTTGAGGTGAACATGTTGTAGTCAGAGTAAGCAGACAAGTTGTCGACTTCCGATTCCAACCGACGGTGATCGCCATCTTCGTTTGTCTCTCGGAAGTAGTTTTTAACAACTGAGACCCTCGTCAACTGATACTCGTTGATTCCATCGAGCTCCTTGATGTTCCGATGGAAGAACTCGACAAGCTTCTTGTGGTCGGTAAATCGTTGCAAGCAAGCGAATCCTGTTGGCTTTCTTATGCCACTCGGGCCAATATCATGGGGATCGAACATCATGTAAGCTCCGTCGTCTGCTTTCCAGACTGCGACATGATAATCCTTTGATGATAAAATTCCTGACGGCTCCGAAGAAGCGAAGAACTCCATCAACGCTTTCTTCATCGATTCCAATGGTTCAGATTCATTGGCCTTTACAATCGGTTCCTTTCGGATCAGCTCATCATTGACTGAGATCACAAAGGGTCGAAGGAAGACGGGAAGATCAAGTTGCTCCAACCTCAGTCGAAGATTGCTTGGTAGCGATGATGAGATCTTGACAAGAATCGCCAGAGATTTCTTGTATAGCCGATTGCCAAGCTTCAAAATGATGTCGAGGACCGTTGGAGTCCAATCAGTCGGGCTGCAGAGTTCTGCGAAGGTCAAAGCCAGAACAGCATTGGCAACGTCCTGATTGTTTCGATTCACTTGAGAGAACTGCGTGTCATTTTGAGACAAGCTGGCGCGGAGGATCCAATGATTGACAGAGATTTGATGGAAACTGTTCCATGGCTCCAGCGTTTGTTCAGTCGATTGCGTTTTGGTAATCGTGAAGAAACTTAGCGTGAACGATTCGTTGACGAATCGGTTTGGAATCTTTCTCCGGATGTGCTGGTGAAGAAGGTCTATCGACGAGAACCAGGCAATGTATGCGCCTCCCTTCTCTCTGATTCTGATTGGCGACATATCGTTGTTAACATCTGGTGCGATTACTGGGAGCGACGCTTTTCTTATCGGAGGAACGAACACGACTTGTCTTCCGAAAATCAGCTCTTGAAATTCTTCCTGTAGCGACAAACGTTTCACCGTCGTGTCGCTTATGGCGTCGATCAACTTTTTTCTCTCTTCCGCCATCGTTCGCTTGATCAGATCTTCCAGCCTCTGCTGCACCATTAAGCCCAACTCATCGGATGCTTTGGGATCGAACACGAAGTAGAAACGGTCCAACTTGAAAATAGCGATGTCGAAGATAACTGAGTGAAGGATCGCGAACACTTCTCGCTCGCTGTGCCAACCGTTCAGAACAGTCAGAAGGGAATCGAAGTGATCTCCGTCTTCGGTGAAGATCGTCGATGCGTAAGGCATTTTGGTTTCGGAGAAAGTAATCGAAGGCTTCGAAGCTCTAAGCTCGAGCTCTGAAATTTTCACTTGGTCTTCGATGGTCTCGACAGAGTTGGCGGCAGTTGGTAGGACTCGTTTTTTGCCAGTGAATGTCCCAATGTGTTCGCTTTTAAGCTTCAGCGATAACTTAACTGAACTCAGTTCTATGGTCTCAAAAGAACTCCACAAACTCTCGTCATGGTTGTTCGCGATGCCGCATAAAAGTTTGTATCCGATCTTAAGGATTTCGTTGATGTCATGACTCTGCCACTGGCGGGGATTTAGGATCTTTGTGAAAGTAAGGCAAGCAACCAAGTTGCAGAACGTCTTCTGTGACAGCTTTGAGCGGAATTGCTCAGAGTCTTCGTGTAAATCATTGAAAGCGAACAATATGGCAGCAAACGGAGCATTGCCGAATTTCTTGTAATTGTAGAGACAAGGGAAAACTGAAGTTCTCGTCGATGCTTCGACGCGGCTAATGTTGTAAGCCGAATTGTCACCAATCTCAACGTTTGCAATGACATGCTTGGCTAGATCATCGGTGGAAAGGAAACGCAGCACGCAGGCGGTACCAGGGACCATGCAGCCGTCGATTGGATCTGTGGAGCAAATTGTTGTTTGTAAATGAACCCAGCAAAGACTAAACAGGGTTCTCACCGATGGCTTTCAGGTTTCTTCCGCGCTCATCACGAGCATGGCTGTCGAAGAGGTAGAATTCATCAAGGCGCTTCCAAACCGCAAGTGAAATGCCACAGGTGGTGATCACGCCCAAGTTGTCGTCTGCGAAGAACTTGTTAAGTCCTTGAGCAAGACTTGGGAGCTGTCCGTTGTCTTCAAGAGTTCCAGCAACAGCACAATCGTCAAACACGAAGTCAATGATAGTTTTGTCAAACTTCAGCTCAGTTCCAATTTCCGATAGCAGCAGATCTCGATCTTTTAATTTCCCCTCGTCTTCGAGTGTCATCATCGAGCCGGAGTAGAATTCGTCACCAAGCTCAACAATTTCGTTAACCGTTTCCGTTGTCCAACTCTGAACTCCGAGCTCGAGGGTTTTCCCTAGAGCTGCGACGGCAATGCACGTTGACTGATGGCTTCTGTTTTCTTCCCTGAACATATCCGACGACTCCGAGACGTTTCCACTCAAGATCCACTTGCTTGGACCAACTGCTTTAAAGTTTCTCCAACCACGTGCAATCTCTTCATAATCTAAGATGTCAACCTTCGCGATCTTGAAGATCGAGTTACGGAACTCTCTTGGAATGTTGTCAACATAAAGTTTTGTCAAGTCCTCGAGCTCTTTGAACCAACTCAAGCAACTATTCTCGCCTTCCTTCGACCGTTGGAAGTCCTCGCATTGGTTTGGATCAAACATGAAGAAATAGTTTTGCTCCTTCCAGATGGCGACGACGTCGGGCCCTTGAATCAGCCCACAGTCGAAATTCCTAAAGAAATGTCTCAGTCCATCTTCAAGAGCGATCACGTCGTGTCCTCGCTTCTGGATCTGCCCAAAGACAACGTTCTCTGCATGGATCTCGAGTTGAAGACTTTTTAACGATAGAACTGGGTGGATTTCAGTGATCGGAATGTCTTGAATTTTCACAGCTGATTCAGATCGCTTAGGTTTCTCTTTTTTCGGTTTCCGCTTATCTGGTGCTTCCAATTGGCTTTCTTGCTTCTCCTCCACTTTAAGTTCTAACTCTGAAAGGTCCTTGAGCAGCTGTAATCGTTTTGCTTCTCGTTCCTCCAAAACGTCGTCTACGTTCTTAGTGAAAAGCTCTCGACCCAATCGAAAGATATCCCTCATCGTCGATGCTTTCCAAAGCGAGGACTTGCACAATCTCAGCATTGCGATTGCTGTTGAGCAAACAAATGGAGCTCGTCTTGAACTGTCGCGGTTAGCTGTCAAGAACTCGTCACACCTTAGAAAGCCATGTGATGGCAACGTTGATTTATTGAAACTTCCGCCGATGTCTGGTTGAGGCTGTCGCTCGAACATCACGGCAGCGAATCCAGTCTGCCTCGTTTTGAAGAAATCTTTTTTGGACGACGAAGCACTCAAGGCTTGGGCGGTTTCATCCTTCTCCTTTTCAGTCACTTCGATTTTCTTTTCCTCGTCTTTCAACGCCACTTTTTCATTAATTTTGAAAGAGTAAAGCTCGTAGCATTTCTTCGTGTTTCTCAAATGCCCAGCGAGGTAGATCGCGAGTTGTGCAATCGAGTCTGACGTTCGAAGGACGCAGCAGGCTCCATGGCGCTTCTCAACGAGTTTACCGTTCTCGTCTGTGTCCTCCGAGTTGAACAGGTAGAACGCATTGAGTTCCTTCCAGATAGCAAAGCTCTGACCGCAATATGTGAAGATGGTCATGCCAAAGTCTGTCAGCATCTGCTCGAGATGTTTCTCGAAGTCTTTCGTCTCAGTCTGATCGAAGATTCCCCTCATCGTCTTTGTTCCGATCTCGGTGTAAATTTTAGCTCGGCTCGTGTACACTTTGAACTTAATTTCTGGGGGTTTGATCATAGCCAGCCGATGGAACTTTCTCATTTGCTTGCGAAAGTTGATGTCACCGTATGAGACAATTTCATCGAGATCGTCAGTCGCCCAAAGCTTCATTGGACACAACTTAGCATTCACAAGCGCCACGACAGCAATGAAAGCGCTCTGTGGATGATTAAATGGAGTCAAACATTGGAAAATTTCAATATTCTGGCTGCTAACCTGTTTGCCATTGCTTCTAAAGTTAAACTTTCTCGAATACTGCGAAGAATGTCCTCTCAAGATCTGCAGTTTCCCTCCGATGAACTTAAAGTTGTGCCAGCATTTGCCAATGGTCGACACTGGGATCGGGTAGAATGTCTTTTCTAAACGAACCCGAGGAGCTCTCGGCTTAACAGATTTCTTCGGTGACTGCCATGGGCTTCAAGGAAATGAATCAAGAAAGCTAGAAGTTAGCAACGAAATCATCTTGGCTTACGTCTTTCTCAAGGTCAGCGGTGGATATTCAACCTTCGGCTTAACTATTGGTTTCGCACGCGAAGCACAAGGAAACCACGGACGAGTTTTGACTGGTGGGTAAACGACAGTGGGCTTTGGCTTCTCAACAGGCTCAACCGTCGAACTTCTCTTTTCGTCTGGTTGCTTCGTTTTCTTCTTCAACGGGATGAACTTGTAAAGATCCTTTCGTGACTTTTTCAGTGGCTCCGCCGACTTCGGCTTTTGCTTTTTGATGGATGTCGTAGACTTTAGCTTGTCTGGTTTCTTGTAATCGATGGCGCATGGAATGTAATTGTCATCTTTCTTAATCACTTTTTCGCTTTTCACTCTTTTCACCGATCTCGAAGAAGTCAACCGTTTCAAAAGTGATCTCAGTGGTCGCTGCTGACTTGCTCGTTCTTTCTTCAATCTCTCAAGCGCTGCCTTGAACGTTTTTTGATCTTCAGCGGTTATTGCTGACACGACGATTTCCTTCTTGGCCTTCTCGCGTTTTCGCTGCGCAAGATCGTTGGCATAAGCGCACCAATTCTCAATGATCCGTTTTCCCCAAGGATTGAACTTTACTTCCTTCGCCTTCTCCTGCGACTTCCTTTCAATCGCCTCGAGAATCGTCACTCGTCGATCCATTGAAATTTTGAATTTGAATTTTGAAGAATCGAAAACCCGAAATAAAATTTAATGAAATTTGAATTTGCGTCCGAACTCTAAAGATTTCCAAACCAAAATGAAATCAAACTGATTTGTAACTTCTCAAAGGCTGCTGAGAGAATAAGGCTGCTTAATCCATTGCTTGCTGCATGATCCACTGATTCGTAGTAGTGGCAGCTTTGCTTCAAAACAAGCATCAGCAACTTCCCTCGATGCTCCATGAAAGAGTTTCTTGAGCTCCTAGCGAAATCGATAAAATTAAAGAGTCTCCATCTTAAAGTTTCTGCCACCGCGGCTCCTCATAGCTCGAAAATCAATATTTACTCTTTCTCTCCCCTCTGCTCATCCGCCAACCTTGCGCAGTTGGCAACGGCAGCAGGAACGTTCTCACTCCATCGTTACTGTTAATTGGCTTTCATCTCACGTACGTGGAACTTCACGCAGGCGTGGTTGATCGCGCCATCGTTGGCTGTGTTTGTGGAAACATGAAAAATTTTCTGGAGACTTGAGATGGGTTGTTTGTTGCCTTGGTGCCTTGTAAAATCCCAATATGTCCAAATTTATGGAATTGCTGTAGAGCGATAAATTACTGAAGATGCTAGGGAAGGGGCTAGCGGTGGGGTAGCAAAGCTCTTCTCTACAAAGACAACGAGACGGAAGAGAAGCGAGAGAAAATGGGAAATTATAATTTACAGAGATTTTAATTATGCAATTAACATCGTCATGGCGCTCGTTCACTGAAAGTCTAATATTCTCCGACCCATTTCGGCTCATAATTTGCTTTTAATCCCGCCTGGGACCAGCGGCAATAAATTCAAATCACTTTTAGGGGAAAAATATTTAATTAAATTTTCATGGAATGTAAATTGAGCAATTATGAAAATTTCGTGATGACGAAGCGTCGTGGAAATTGAAAATTCCTGCTACAATGAATCCAAAAAGTTGGCAACTTTTTTCACTCGAGAATTTCCAATTTCCTTTCTCCCAACTTTTTCCAGCTCGAAAATTTCCGTTCAATTTGCATGCTGATGGTGACGACAAAAGCTTGAATGAGAATTGAAAATTATAGTTCGGGAATTTATGGGAATTTCTTTGGAGTGTTCGGGGGGTTTGACTAGTCGAGAGGCTTCAAAGGCCGAAATGGTTCACGAGTTTCGCTTTGCATTGGCTCAGCACCGATCGACCAAGCTCATTTTTGAGCCAGCTGTCCTATCGTCTCACTCGGATTCCATTAGAAACTTTAAAAGTTTTTCAATTTGGCCATTTCCTTTCGGTTATTACTGAATTGCTACACGAAGTCGGTTCACTCATGACGAAGAGGTTTTCATTTCGAAGCAATAATTCTAACTCAGGGCATGAGACCTTCGGGAGAAGAGTTGGTATGAAGAGTTGAGCATGAAAAGCAATTTCCAAAACTCTTATCGGCTTGAAGGCATCGCCGCATGAGTCAAGTATCATCCGTAATCGAATAAAAATCAAATTTCCGGACATGTGAAATATTTTATCGTTCATGGAGCGACGAGCTTCTTCTTAATCTAACGAAGCATTCATAATTTCTGACACGTTCACGCACGTATCAGGCACGGAGGATGTGTGAGATCTGATAGGAATCCTCATAAATTTCGGTATCGACAACTGATGCTGAATGATGATGACGACGAGGGGAACCGAAGCCGCAGTAGCGAGAGGCAGAGCATGAAAAACGTTTCGAGGATAAATTTCACTGTAGTGGAAAATGGAAAATCTTTCGAGGCAAAAAATTATTTATCTCCATTGTGCTTCCTACTCGTCGCCTCTTCTCGATTTATGCGACGGCGCAAGAGCGACTGACAAATATCTATCTCGAGCAATTTAGAATGTCATTTAATGTGAAATTTATTTTTCACGTTTGAAAAGGCGAAGACGTTGCTGATAAAAGACGAGAGAGATTTTTCTTTGACGTCGTTCAACGCAAAATTACGAGGAAATTTTCACGATGAAAAGTCACAGCGACACAATGGGAATTATTTGTGTTGGAAAATATACTTATCACATCACATAATTTCCTCCCTCCGATGTATAATTTTTTTGTTGTTGGCGTCGACGTGTGGGAGAGCGAGGCGCTCAAATTTTCCACATTGAAAAGAGTTCTCCATGTTGATGGTTCATGGTGTGGAAAATCGAGTGTGAGTCGAGGCACAGATAATTTCCTCTTGTCATTTTCATCGTTTTCATTATAATTTTCTTCCTTTCATCGCACGTTCTGGAGTTGCACGATGGTAATTTGCTCGGCAGCTTATAAAGGCCTTGAACGTTGTGAAAGAGCGCGACAAGACTGACATGAAAAATAATTTTATTTCCACGAAATTTTCACTTCGTCGCCGATGTCGCAATGAAAACGAATAAAAGATAAAATGTTTCTCCGATGATAAGACGTAAATTTCCGAGTGAAATTTCATTGCGATGGCATTTAACGCGAGTAAATTGAGCAGAGTTTCAGTGACATTTGAGATAATTTGAGAATGATTTTGATAGTCGTTGAACTTTCGTTTTGAAACTTTTCATTAGAAGGCTCATTACATTTGCCAATCAAACTGAATTATCTTTTATCAAACTGCTTGTTTCATTTCTATCCGATAGAGAATAGGATAAGAATTGTTCATGATAATGTTTGGCTCCTGTAAAAGCAATCAACGTTCACCCATCTCAAACCCGCGTTTCTACAAAGCTTATGTTATCTCTACTTATCGAGCCAATTATAAGTTTTCATTCCTCTTTGCCACGATTACCTTGTTCACTCTCAACCCTTCAACTATCGAGCTAATGATTCAACAAAGCGAAACCTGCTTGCGCCTGCTCTACATTCAATTTCAAGTGATATCAGTTTTCAAAACGAAAACACCACACATAAGAGCCCTCGAGCATTACACAGAATTGTTGTTTTTAAGTTCTCATAATCAGATTTTACAATTTAAAGCCGGAGTGAAGAGCGAGAATCCATAAAAAATATTAAATTCATATTTTTAATAAAAGCATAATGATGACTGATTGTGGAAACGTGTCAATCACGTGATAAAGCTCAACATTGAAATCCTTCCGAAAATTAATCGTTTCATCTTGTTATCCTTCCTGCGCTCCCTCGCACGAATGTTTCTGCCTTCCTTTAATCGTTCTACAATGGCTCGACGTATGAACCGTATTGTTTGCCAAGGAGATTATTTGCCGAACAATAAAACAGCGTCGAGATTCGTCTGTGAACTTGCGCACAGAGCAAACAGAGCAATCACATGAAACGAGATGAGTTTAATAATCTCTCAGGTTTAGACGTGCGAGATGATGAATGCATTTTAATAACAAATGGAACAAAATTAATCTCAAATTCCCGACGTGATTTACTGCTAATTTACATGAAATTTACATTCGTCCGAACACCTAGAACTAACAATCCTTTTAATTTGAAGATTGATTACATCCCGAACAGTAATTTCGTGTTCTCCTTGCTCGATGTCACTTATCAGCCGCCTGCCTTCTCGACGAATGTAATTAGGAAGCCAAGCATCATGTTACGAGCACGTTTTTAATTTCCGCTTTTCATTATTTGAGCGGCAGTCACACTCGGGAGAGCTGTTATCAAAATGAATTTGCTAATATAAAATCATTAAACAATCAACTCGCCTTCAGCTTGCGAAAGATCACAACGAGGATTCCAACCCTCATTAAGTGCTCAAGCATTCATAACATTTTCAGTGGCGTAAACCAGAAGAAGTTATGAAAACAGATTACCATGTCAAACGCTTCTTGATTTCATTTAATAAGCTTATAATGTTCCAAAGGGAGATTGGCTTCGGGAAGCAGGCTTTAACGTTTGTGTAAATACTTTTCTTCCCCCTTTTCCGAGGAAAAAACTTCTTTCATGCGCTCGATTAATCTTTGTCCCCCGTTCAAAGAATATCAAATTTCTTGGTCGCATTGGCAATTTGGGAGGGAAGATGTCGCCTCGCTGCCATCTAATTCAATTCAACACCCTTCATAAATACATTCTCGAGATCATTCCATTGTAGTAAAAGTGACTTTATCGTAATCAATGCTTTTATAGCCTCGCAGCAAGGCAGGAAGGAAAATGAAGTAGAAAACGAGATAATTTCGCGAATAATAATTCGGCAATCTCAACTTCTTCTCCGCAACATGAATGGCAGAATTTTCATTCGGCGAGAGAGAAACTTTTAATTAACAATTATTTCAATAATAAAGATAATTAATTTTCCCTCGAGTTTATGTTTTATCGCTTTGCGTAGCAATTTCCTTTAGAGATTCACATTCAAATTTTTCAGGACCCTCGTCGCTCGTAACACGAAATGATATCGCAAGCGGACGCTGCTGAAAATTGTGTAATTTTCCTTCCCAACAATAAAAATTTCTACCCTTCGATAAAAAAGATTCCCTTCGGAACTTTGCGGAAGCGTTGCCGGTCCTTTCGAGCTGCCGGGAGAGGAGAAATCTCAAACGACATAAATTGTTATAAATTATTTATTATTAAATGATTTGTGGTTGTAAAAACATATTGTGAGGCAAGGAGCGACGATTCGACTCTGGCAGGCGTTTCGAGTTGAACTCAAACATCGAAAATTTATGCAAAAACGTGTCAGAATAAATCGACACTTGCTGGAAATTGTTTAAATTAAAACTTATTGGATTTCTCTCCTACTGAAATTGATTGGCTGAGCTACGAGAATGACAAGAGGAAAATGTAATAAATTCATAATTTTTATTTTAAACTGACGACGGCGTTTAATATTAAGATCCTGAAAGCTTCTGATTTGGACTTGAGAAAGTCACAAGTGAAAATTATGGGCGTAGCGACCAAGTAGGGCTAACTTTGGGTGTAGAGCAATCGTTTCAAGTTCGGACAGTTTGGTCGCGCTTACGATGAGTACAATCGAGATTGGCTGCAAAACGAAAACTTGTTTTAAACTTTTTAATTTTAGAATTCAAATATAAATCATCAAACTTTTCTTCATCAAACTTTGTCCGGTTCAATCAAACCTAATTTTTAATTCAAGTACTAGAGGCCCTTGAAAACCGAACCAACTCTTCCAGTAAAGTGTTAACTAGTCTCATAAAAGTTCGTTCATCTGCCCTGTTTGTTTTTCTCATGAAGAATTGCTCGTGCCAAGGCGATTAGCAATTTGCTTCCTCTGTTTCACGTTCGCATCCCTCACGAAAGGCCAACTAAAAAATCAATTTCAGCGATGCTATCGCAGTAACAAGTAAATCCTCAAATGTAAATACGCATAACCATCATCAGACGACCGTCAGTTTAATTTAATTTTTTTACGATGGCTACGCCTGTGAGGATATCAAATTACTCTGAGAATTACCATGAGAAAGTCAACATGTTTGTTTGAACGTTCGGTAATCGGATTTAGGGAATTACAAACTTCTCTCGACTTTTCACTCTGAGGCTTCGCTTCACATCGTATGAATTTCTGATTTAATGATCACATCACCCCTCAATGTTTGCTTTTTGATGTTTCAATCGAGATAGCTCTCGCCGATAATCTGGCTGATTGATGTTCACGAAACAACTTACAATTAAATCGTCGATTGTTCGTGCAGTTTCCAAGGTGGCAGTTAAACTATTTATGCTTTTGTAAATTTAAATATTATCGCGTCGAGCGTTTAACGACCTTCTTGCGTTAACATCATTCCAGAAGCTCAAGCACACCCTGAAGTTCATGCTGTGAAAAATGCTCGCGCAATTTCGAGAGCAAATGGAGTTCACTCTGGCTTCGAAGGAGCCATAACAATGAAATTACCAAAGAAAGCGCTCTCTTACTTTGAAGGAACTTAGGCTGACAAGATTAAAATTGAAACTGTTGAAAGTATTTCTAGTTCAAATGATAGTTTACATCTTTGTTTAAAAGTTTCGTTAGGCTCCAATGTCTTTTTCAATTCAATCTGGTCAGCCTCTGTAAGTGGCTTCGTATGAAAATTTTATTGCTACAATTTTGAGACGGTGAAAAATCTCTTTTGAATTTATATGCGCAATGTTCTTATAATCGACACTAAAATTTATATTGCCACGCTTGCTCCTGCATTGCTCTTTTCATCTCAAGTGCCATAAGTAAAAGCAAACTCGCGAGCGCCGTAAATTCGACGGCTCAAATATTAATTTTTTTATTGCTTCATATTTGACATTCCGAGCGCAGTTTTTCTGAAATTAGATTCTGTTGACTGCGCGGTAATTGAAATTCCTACTTCGCGTTAAATTTCGGTGGTAAATATTTGTGTTTAATCAAGCGCCAGCAGATCAGAAATCAAATTAAATATTAATTTTCAAGCCACTACACTGCGACACCTTTTCGAGTGAAATATTTTCGGTTGTCTCGGGTTTCGTGCAAACAAATCTCGTGACTCGATGGGCAAATGAACACGATTAATGAATTAGCTTTTGTTTAATCGGCGCTCGAGTTTGCTCTCAAACGAACGGAATCAGAGCAAAAGCAAATGCAGATCATCGAAATAAATAAAGATCGAAGATAATTTCCAAATTTTCCTCAAGCACAATCGAAATCAATTTAGGATTTTACCGTTCAGACGACAAAGCAGTGTTTGATTTAAAAGTTGAATGCAAATCGAACTTCTTTTATTTGCTACATATTTGAGCTAATGACATGATTTCCGAGAAGGTGTGGAGAAATTGCCAACCATTCAAGAGTCATCCGATTTAATCTTGGAAATTACACAGCGCTCGAAGGAGAATTTATTTTCCCTAGCGACGCTCTATTAAGAGAGCGAAATTCTGAATAAATTGTTAAAATATTTAAATTCAATGTTACTTCGTTCGCTCGCTCGTCGATAAAGACTTCGAACCCAAAAGCGCATTCAATATCCCAGAATCCAATTCTCGAGATTCTTTTTGTTGTTTGTCGAACATTCAAATTGGAAACAATTTTGTGCCGTGCAGAAGGCGAAGAACTAGAGACGGAGGAGAGAGAAGCCCGTTCAATTCTATGCAAATAATTCCCGGCTGCTGGTTGTGTGCACAGAGATATTTCCACAAACACCAGCGACGCTGTCGACGGTTTCGTGCCTGCCTGAAAGCAAAATAAAAGAATCCTCGAGAGGCTAAAAGCGAACGAGCAAATAAAACTCAAAACATAAAAGTAAATTAGTTGAACTGAAATTTTCAGAATTCTTCGTTGCTGCTGCTACATCGACTGCTGGTTGCGTTAGCGAAGCGAGAGAGATATTTGCATTAATTTCTTACTTTTTTGCACAAAATATGTTGATAATTCAATTATCCTTCTATTTGCTTCGTACATGAATTCCAATGAATTCTTTTAACAGCAGCAAGTTATTACGAAGTTATGCAAACTCCTTCAGACGCTAAACGAGTGGCTTCGCTTACTATCAGCTCCTCTCAAGGCTCTCGCCAAAGAAAGACGTCAAGACTTTCATTCAAATCAATTCAAATTAAAATTCTCGATAATTTTTATGATTTTTTCAACGTTTTTCCTCCGCGCTTCCTTCGCTCTTTCTCTCCACGCCGATCAGAAGGGAAAAATTTATTTGTTCATTCTTTTCATTGTTTTAATGCCTCTTCGCGGTATCCAACAGATTTGAATAAATAATAAAGATGTTTGAGCGCTTATATTCTGTTGTGCTGGCTCGTTTCGTCGATCGCAGTAATAAAATTGCAAAATATTTATTGTGCCTTGTTAAACAACGAAATTATGCTTTAATAAAAATGAAATCATGGAAAAGCTTTCAACAGCCACTATCACGACCGTTTTCCTTTTGTTCTTCTCGGAATCGCGAACCTTTGCTTCGGCGTGATCAATGGGCGAACGATTTGCGAAACCCGCTTTATTAAGTCTTCAAGACCCAACACGTTATCCAGTCGAGAAATCGATTTGGAAATGTGAAACTTAATTCAGCGGAAGCAAACGTCATAAAGAAACGTCTCGCAATAAATTTCCCAGCGCAAAACTTTATCGCGACTTTCATCGCAACAGCTCTAATGATTCCGCTTGACGGCAGTCGAGAGTGTCTGAAAAGTTGTTGAAACAAAAGATTTGTGGTGATGAAAGGATGCACTTAAAAGCGAACCTTCGACCTTAATTTCATCGGTAAACAGAAAAGATTTAAGGATCGTGTTGCAGGCGCTCGGGATCCTTTTGAAGTTCACGAAAGGTTCAGTGTTGACATACATCGCTCGTAAGTGGTGTAAATAATTCCTCAGATGCGTACTGAAGTGCATCTTCCGACGACTGCACGCATCGATCAAAGGTCCTACAAGCCGCATTAATTAGATAGACACATGCTTGAAGAATCCTCGCTTTAAGGATGAGCCAGGCAATGATGAACGCGATGATCACAACCAGGCAATGATGAACGCGATGATCACAACTAGGCAATGGTAAATAAAAAAATCATTCAAGGTTTCAGACCCTTAAAACATATAAAACGATAATGATTCACAATAAAATAATTTTCACTTTGATTCTAAGAACAAACTGCTAAGACCACACAAAATGTAGGAAGCAAAGCTGCGTCTGTTGCCTCTAAACTCTGCGAGTGTTGTCGACTCCCGAAAAACAAACTGATTTTTAATTGACTGGAAATAAATTGTCTCTCGTGTATTAGTTTAATTGAATTTAATAGACATAATATCAGCCACCCCAGGCTATCGTTTTCCGTTTCCATTAGGTTGCGTCACTCACACAGCTGCGGCGTCGACGCGCAGCCAACACGACACTCTTTATTTGATATTTATTGCTCCATATTGAGGGTAGAGAAGGGAAAGAAACGTTAAATGGATAATGATTATCTGGATGGCATGCACGAGGGTTCATATTCGGCGTTCTGATTTCTTAATGCTCGCTGCGCTTGTGTTGGTAGCGAAGTCGTTCATTCATGAAAAATTGGAAGCGTCTATCATTTTTTATGATGACTTTCTCATTTTCTGCCTTCTGCCACTTCAACAAGCTATCATTACCCAAGTTATTCGTTTAGGAATCGTTCGAAGGGCGAGAACAGGCATTAATTACAACGACGTCTCCATCTCTGCGTAATTGTGCGGGTGTTAATTTTATGATTGTTTGGTCAATGGGGATTTTCCTTATCGGCACGTGGCTCGTTTAATCGTCGCTAAGCTAAATTGAATTCATATTTGCTCAATCAACAAAATGCCGGCGGATTTGCTGATCGGTAGTCGTGTGAAAGGGAAAAACTTTACATCATTTTGCAATCCAGCGAATGCCATCAGTCTGACTCAGTCGAGAGCGATTTGTTCATGGAACGATGAAGCGCTTGCGACATTAGAAGCAATTAAGCTCCAAACACTCCGCTAATTATCGAGTTTAAACCTCTTGAACAACAAATAGTTGAGCGAACAAAAAGCGCCTCGTCTGATTGGAAATCGTGACAGAAAATTCATTACGAAACGGCAGAGCAATGGAAAGAGTAAATATGGGATTGATCGCAACACTTTGTAGCCGCTGAGGAATTCAACAGTTATTATAAGAGTCGCAATCGCAATGCTGCTACGCCGCTCGTTGCATTTTAATTTGCTCTTTCTTATTTGCCTTAAAAAATTAATAAACGCGAAGCTTTGAAACAATAAACTGCTTAACAAGATGCAATCTCATCCTTAAACTTAACTTAACATTAATTAGTGGCAATCTTAATTGGTCGTGCGATGTTAAAGCTAAATTAAATTACGATGACTTTTAATTGGTCTTTTACACAGCCAGCAACATGCGTTCCAGCGAAAAAGCATAAAATGTAACGTGGAAGAAGAGAATAAGTTTTAATCACATGCTCGTGATTCACAAATGCGTGTGTAGAAATTGAGATTAAATGCATGTCAGATCGCTGAGCAGGAGTTAAAAGAAAATGGCAAAAACTCGCTGGCACTCGTTTTGGTCATTCGGCGCTACGAGTTTTCTCCCGGCCAACGCTCAACGGCACTGTGAACTAACTAATGAGCGAGCGCAGCGAAATCTTCGAAAATCACAAACCGGAGAAAATCTTAAACTGAAGTTAATTGACAAAGAAACTCTGCAGCCTCAGCCCCGACGAATTTGGCTTCACGAAAAACATTAAAAGCATCGAAGCGTTTAAACGAAAAACATCAATGGCGCGTTCGTCGCTACACTCTCGTTATGAGCGCTTTGCCGTCGCGCCTGTGTTGGTGTCTCTGATCTCTGCTCGTTGGGAAAAAATTATGTTCAGTTGAGCTTAGTTGGTAGTTGAATCTTCATGAAGTCGGTCGGAGAAAAATATTCTCAGCTGAAGAAAAAGTTGACAAGGATTTAAGGAATAAAAAAATATCAGACAAGAAAAAATATTTGTGCAAACAGAGTGAAAAATAAATTATTCCAATAAAGAAAGAAATGACCGTTACGCCAATGCGAACAATCGAAATGGGTAGTCCGTCGGTAACTTCAGAGAGCAAAAACCATATGAAAACGATAACGTCGCGAATTAGCAACTTCAGCGTTGCATCGCTGCTAGCTGACACTCGCTCAAAGACTCCGCCGCCGTCGCGAGTCATCGCGAGTCACATCAACCATAACAACAACAACACCGAGATTTGTCTCACGCCGAAGAATCTGTCGATGTCTCAAGCCAGCTCGTGTTCACCAAACTCACAGCACAACGACAGCACGAACTCGATAAAACACAATGACAGTGACCAGCTCGACCAGAGATCTCACACGCCGCACAGTTCGATCGCATCCGAGGACTACGAGGACTCAATGCATGGAGATGAAGACGATGAAGACGTCGACATCGAAGAGATGAACAGTGAAAATAGTACAAAGCCATCAGGATTATCGACGCAGGCAATGCTCGGCGGTCCATCGCCAATCAGACCAACGCCGTTCAGCGCGTTAGCCGCGGCTGCAGCAGCTTGGGGAGGAATGGGCAACGGAGTCGGCGGATGGCCTGGCAGGCCTGGAATGCCGCCATTCGGTCCACCAGGAATGTTCCCAGGACAAGGATTTCCCAATCAAATGAACGGAGGTAAGAGTCGAATTTGCAGACACAAAAATTGATCGAGACGTTCGTTGAACTATTTCAACATTTTCAAGCGTCTCAGTTGTGACATCGAGTGATTTGGCTCGACGTTTTCATCGCTTGAAATATTTTTTCCTAAAAAGTATTTCGATAAAGGCATGTCACTTGATAGTCTTTATATGATTACAGATAAGGAGCCACTTCGACTGAAATGTCATCTGAGAAAGCATAAACCAAACAGAAAACCCCGAACGCCCTTCACCACCCAGCAGCTGTTATCACTCGAGAAAAAGTTCAGAGAGAAACAATATTTAAGCATAGCGGAGCGAGCCGAATTCTCGTCGTCGCTGCGACTGACCGAGACGCAAGTGAAAATCTGGTTCCAGAACCGGCGAGCGAAATCAAAGCGACTGCAAGAGGCTGAAATTGAAAAGATCAAGATGGCAGCAATTAGTCGAGCCGGCGGTGCTCAACTCTACATGGGCTACTTCCATCCGAGCCTCATGGGAGGCGCAATGCACCTGGGATAAGCAGCGAAGCCATTCGAAAGTGTGTGTGAAATCGTGTACTTAATCAGCAGATTGATTGAAAAGTGCCAAATTAAGATTAGTTGCTGACGAAAATACTCCAGTCTGTAAATAAACCAACTAAAGACTCAAAACCCGTAATTTAATAAGTGTATATGTTGTACAAATTCACGTAATCGACTCAAGTCGAGCATAAATAAAACATGACAAAAGATTTCAAATCGTCGCCAGTTTCACTCTTCATAAATTTGCCTCGTTGCCAGCACCAATCTCGTCGATTTATCGTGACGGGCGTAGCAACCCGAAGAGCCACCTGCTGTCATTCACATCCCGCATTAGCAATTGCGTAAATAAAACTTTTATGACTTGATTAGCTTCATCGATTTTCTCGCGCACAGCCTCGTAAACATTTGATGGCTTAATAAACTTTTTCCTCTGCCTCAAAGTTAAGTCCTACAATGCGAAATCTTCGCAATTACTGCTCAGTCCAAGCCAGCTCAGTCGCTTTACGGGGAAATGTGATGACACTCTATCGCTGGTGGTTTTGATAGATTCAGTTTTAATTTGATCGTAAGAAGCATGTAGCTCGACTGGAGTCGGCTGGACGCTTCTCGCAGCAGGACTTTTCATTTAATTTGTTCAATCTTTTATTCTCTTTCAACTTAAATGACTCAATAAGCAAGATAAAGTTTTTTATGATAATCATTTGCTTTATTAATTGATCCCACTCGGGTGCAAATCGACTGCTTGTCAGTCGCTCCAATTAATTGACTAAATTTATCGATTGACTTGATCAGATTTGAATGGCGAGCGAGCTTCAAGGAATGCAATTTCATGGTTTGTTGACAGTTTCTCTTTCATGGGGACTCGATTCTGAGAACACTCGCTCTAAGCCCTATTGTGAGAGCATTAAAAATACATTAAGAAGTTAATAATTTTCAGACACATGTCGTGCTGCTTCATAAATTGTTCTCTCCTCGCTTTCGAAAGCCAAAAAGTGAAAAGGAGAACGTTGGCCACCCTTGTCAGAGTTCACACTTGGATAGAAAAAGTGTTGAAGAGAGCAGGAGTTGACAAGCATTTGTAGTATTATGAATATTCAATGGCTTCGAGAGCCCACGAGCACCTTTTGAGGGATTTCCAGCTTATCTCATTAAATCGCTTTCAGGATCATCGGAAAGATTTTGAAAATATTTCCACAAGTTTTGCTATCGAACGGTTTGTGGAATGAGTTTTTCTATCAAAACTAAGTGAAGATGAAAATGCATAAAAACATATCGAACCATTAATTTACCAATATATTATTTCATTAGAATAATTGAGCGCCTTTTACCATTTCCAATTCAAATTTCATATGATCTGTGATACCTGCAGAGCATTTGCATCCAACCAGCCTCTCACAAATCATCCAATTCCCCTGAAACCTTTGCGGTGTCCAACCCGACAAGGGCGCGCTGTAAACTTTTATGGATCGGTGCGCCAAACGAAAGCGCTGACTTGACCTTTATTGATATTCGCGAATTATTTTCCTCTAATAATCGTGAATAATGTCAGCAAATAAAGTTTATGAGATTTAAATTAAGATGTTTCACTCGCTCTTTCTGCCATTTCCTAGAACACTTCACGATTTAGCTCGCTGCATTGGCCAAAGGATGTCGAAAGAAAATCTTGGTTAACATTATAATAAAAACAAAAGACTTTGCACATACATAAATGCAAGAGAGGATTTCAGCAAAACGAAGAAAATCAATGCATGAGCTGCATTCGAAGCATGAAAACGCCATGAACATATTTTATGCTCGAAGCTTATTGTTTCAGACTCGTTTGTGTTTTAATTTCAATGAATTGAATAATACACAAAAATTTAAATTCATGAAGCAAAAGTAGAATTTATTGCCTTCTGCAAATGTGAAATTTATTCGAAAAAAACGTGGCGTTTTTATGCGCTCGAAGCCAATAAAAACTGCAATTGAATTATAGCGAAAAAACCTGCGAAGTGAGTCTAATTTCATGACGCCATTTCGCCAATTTAGGATTTATTTATTTTCCTCTCGCCTCGCTCGCCTTTGATTTAATTAGGCGGACCTATTGTAATTAATCCATCGTAAATCATCATTAGCTCTAAGCGAGACATAAATTAACCAGCCAGCGATTAGGAGACTTGGGAGAAGGAGTTTTCAAACATTGTTGAGCCATATCTTCGACTATCGAACTCTCTCGATGAATCATAAATTGTGAACATAAAATATTTTGACTTGTCGGCCGAGCGTGGCTTGTAATTTTCAATTTATTCGATGCCTTTACGATGGCCCGCCACTTATAGCCAACCTTTGTTGCCTAATTTATGAGTGATGATGCGCAATCAACAAGTTTTAATGGCAGCATCTTTGGTGGTTTGTTAACAGATCATTTTATAATTTTGACAGCTGCGCGCGCGAGAAAATTCTTTTCGCTTTTGATTCATCTTCACTTTCCTTTTAATTACGTTCCCACTATAGCTAGATTAAGGACCACCTAAGATGTTATCTCACATCTTAGAGCCAATTATGAAGGTCGTAAAAGGATGAAAAGTTTTTATTTCATGTCCTAATCGACCGAGCGCAGAGAGCGCAGCATCGTTTGATCTTTCGTGATTATTTACACTACTTAAGGCGGCCGAGCTCCGTGTCAATAGGCTGCAGATTTTTAAGGCACACTTAATATTTCACTCTGCTTCCGTTGCGGCTTCTCGCTTTGAGTCGCAGTTTAAAAAAGCATAAAAGCGAAAGCATCGCATCCTTTTGGGAGTCAAGTGGCTGGAAATGAGGAATCGATGTTTAAGCGTCTTTAAAACTTAAGCAGTTTGTTGCAAACAACTTCGAGTACTTCGATTAAATGTGTATCTGTTGGTAAATTAGCCGCGGGAAAAGATTAAAGAAGAGCTTTGTTAGGAAATCTCTTCGCAACACAATAATCGCCTCATGATAAATGGTAAATACCTCGAAAATTGTTTGAATACACAACTCGAATTTAAAATCGATGAAAATCTTTAGACAACATTCATTACTCATCTTTTTTGAGCTGAGTTTAACGAAGCAACTACAAGAGTGGAGAGGAATAATATCTCCCGTGCCTACCACCAGCGCTTCGTCTGTTTATCTCGAGCTTCTCAAACAAAACGCTTTTGCGAGAGGTGTTAATTTTGTTTAATCTTTTATTGTTTCGGCTTCTTTTGTAGCTCAACTTGTTTGCTTTGGCATTCACTGTTTTCCTTTCCGTTGCTTCTCGCGAAGCAGTTGAAGTCATGAAATGATTCTGTGACAGGGACGAGGGCCTCAAAACAGCTTCATTCATTCGAATCAGTCGTGAATGAGACTTAATTTATCGCTCCAATCAAATCTCGATTGATATTTTATTGATATTGATTTATTAAAAATGTATTTCAATCAACACTTCGCTGCTGCTTATGTTTAAATGACTTCCACGTGATTCATCAGAAAATAAGTCCGAACTCCATTGAAAGGATCCAACATTCTTGACAGGAGAAAAGATGTGATTGATATTCCAGTTCGTAAATGAACTATTTATGATCTTCAAAGCCGTTTGTGGAATAATCGAGCTCGAACTCATAGTCAGACAATTACAGGTGATAAATGAAAAATTTATCTATTTGGTTTCGTCGATCGATTGTGTGCTCAAGTAATTTTCGAGTCGATTATGATGAGATTCGGATACTCACGGCTTGAATTCATCACCAAATAATGCCACTCTCAAAGTGTCTGGCATCGTAAATTTCAATTTATGTGATTATCAAGCTTTAACGTTCCGCCGCTCGATCGCGAGCCACCTTTTGTGCGAGCTAATTTCTGAATAACGAATTCCAATTAACATGAATTGAAGCTTCATCGATCTCTCGTCTGGATGGTTCAAGCATGAAGCGCGATATTGATTAGTGCCGTGAAAAGAGCCAAGTTCAAATACATAATGATGTTGACATTAGGCTGAACAGGTTTTCTTACTGGCGTTGTGGATCTAAAGTTTGTAAAACTTTGTCAAGTTGTTTTTGCGATAGAAAATGTTTTTGACGTCCAAGACCCTCATGAGTTCGATGGATAAACAGCCATCCTAGAGCTTGAACCGCTCAGTCTAACCCACAGGCAAAGCGAAAGAGAAAGATGCTCATGTGAAGTGCTTATACTTCCGATGGAACAACACTTGTCGGCTTTTTCGGAGTCTTCAAAACAAATTTCAAAGTTTTCCAGCTCTTAAACAAATTGATTTCCCCGCTTGTTGTTTTAAAGTTTTGCTTTTCTTCTCTCGTTTGTCGTTGACAGCGCCTGCGTTGATCATCAAATGATGGCCAATTAACCGTTTAAAGGGGGAGAGCGAGAGAAAGATGGAGTTTTTATGAAAGCTGCGCAGGGTGACAAAAACATAACAAATATTGATTTTTCCACCCGCCGTCAGAAAGGTTTTCCATCTACATAGCTGGGATCTTTAATTTCATTGATTTTCTTGGTCATTCGACCCACACAATGAGCTGTAAGCTGATGAAGAAAAAGAGTAGCAGCAGAGCCATAACTTCCCGAGGAGTTATTGAGCCGTCTCTTCGCATTTTTATCTCTCAAAATCTCATTCAAAAGGCGAACATTAAAATTAATAACTCTTCTATATCACTCGGAGTAGCGCGATGGAGGCAAGAATACAAAAACAATATTGATGGAACAGTCGAGATAACAATTTCTTTGGAAGAGATGTCTTAATTAGTTTTCCGTTGTTTTGGGTCGATCATTCAAGCCTTCGAGCTGTTGATGGAGAACGACTCTCGAAGAGGCTCAGAGTCAATAAAAATGTTAATTTAAAAATTTACGGAGGCAATTAGATATGTTTTAATTAGTTTCTATCGGCAGGTTTCCAGCGTTTATTTTTTCTGCACATTAAATTTAACAATCGACTGAGAGAGCTTTTAAAAGCGGAGAGATCGCAATGGGAAAAGTGATTATCGAGTTGAAATATCGGAGGCCTTTGCTCGAACACAAAAATTGGATTTGGTGCAATAAAAATTCAAATTAGACTTAATTAATTTGAATATATTTTTTGTTTGCGCTCATCGATTGAGATTCGACTGCGCAAATTAATTGGAGGTGCAGACGGAAACTGCAGCGGAGTGGGCGTCGCGACGCGAACCGAGCAAATTTAATTATAAATCCCTCGAGGCATCTTAAGATTTTCAGCGCCTTTGGACTTGTCATTCCACATAAAACCGGGCGATAAATCAGAGCAGCATTAAAGTCACACTGAATTAATTCAGACTTTTTCTATTTGGAGGATAATTTGCAGTGGACAGCATTCAAAGATCGTAAACCGAGCGGCCACTAAAGCGAGCGTTTTATTATCCTTTCCGCTTGAAGGCTGAGACGCAGCGGGCGGCGATAATCAATAATAAACTACGCAAAAGCCCCAATAACATGGTGATTTCGACTCATAAACGCTTCATGAATCAAAGAGAGGCAAGAAATTTTCTCGTATTAAGCGTTGGCTTTCACGCTGTGCATAATAACGACTCAACGACTGTGATGATTTAATTTTCGTTGGTAAATTGATTTTCCTCTCGCGCCGCGCGATGATCCCAAATTTTATTAGCTCGAAATATTTATCGCGAGGTTTTGATAATCTCGCCAAGCGATTAAGATTGAGAATTTATTAATTGCGCAGGTTTCATGGTGGTTGGCTCGCCAATTTAAATACTCGCATGTTGTTATTTTCTGCTTTCATAACTCGCGAAACGACAAATTTATAATTTTAAATTAAATAAAACAAAAAATTTATTTCCCTGGGAAGATCTCGAACGTTTTCGCTTTTACGATCGGCTCTTGATTTACATACAGATGAAGGCATTAAAGCAGCCCAAGAGTGGCGGAGGAAATACTTTGTAGTGTAAAAGAAGGTAGAAAGATGACAACTTTCTCCATCACTACCTCGCTAGCGACAAACAGACAATTTATGAGCTACTTAAACATCTTGAACTAGACTTCGAGGCGATAAAAACCTACGGAAAAGATTTATTGCTTTCAATCAGAAGGAAAATGCTGAAGTCGAGTAGCGTCAACGAGGAGTTCTCGAAAGAGCGGAAGACGATAGAGCGGTTCATTAAAAAATAAAATGTTGCAGAGTTAAAGGTTTGCTGACTGAAATCATTTATTCAAATGAGAAATTAGCAACAGATTTATTTTACTGCTGCGTTAAATAAGATTCAGATTGAAGAAGACGATGGATTCCACGTAAATTAGGACGAGCTGAGATGTTTGGGAAATCGTTGAAAATAATTTACCATTCACCGAATTTTTCCTTTTCGGTTGACGACAGCAAGAAGACAAAAAGTCGTGACAGAAAGTCCGAAAAACATTCGAGTTTAACTTTAAGGGAAAGGGCCCGAGCACAAGAGAAATCCAAATCCAATTGTCTGCTTCTCACTCGTCTCATTGCGCCATCGCATTGTAAAATTGATTGTCGTTATAAAACTCAAATCAATTTACCATTACACGATTATCGTCGAGCGCAATTAAAGCATGATTGAGGTTTCTCGAAGGAAAAAGTGCTGAACTGTTTTTTGTGCACTTTGCAGCTCTCACTCGCGCGCGAGAGAAGGAAAATCTTAATGTGGCTTTGCTCAATCGCTGCCTTATAAGAAGCCAAGGAATGAACGACAAAAGAATTCAAAAATGAGTGTTAAGAGGCAGTAATTGGGAGTGAAATCGATTTTTCAGAAAGCTGAATTGTTATTTTTCTCCGCTCCGCCAGATATTCGATGCATCGTGCTGTGAAACACAAGATTGGATGGAATTCAGCAATTTTAAATGCCAAATTTGTCAAAAGTTGGATCTCAGCAGTTTCGCGATGAATTCTGAAAGCCTCGATTCCGTTTTCTTTTCGTTTTCGCCAGCAATTTCATTGTTTCACTCCTCTTATCTGATGTTGATAAACTCCTTCTTCGGATTGTCGACGACTTTTTCCCCATTTCTCCTCACGAAAGCTCTCGTTGTTCGCTTTCCGACAATAAATCCGATAAATTAGTAATTCAATTTTCTCATGTTGCAGCCTTTTTATCGA
This sequence comes from Smittia sp. YW1114-2, assembly GCA_033064975.1. Lineage (NCBI taxonomy): Eukaryota > Metazoa > Arthropoda > Insecta > Diptera > Chironomidae > Smittia > Smittia sp. YW1114-2. Next base: position 3,161,520 of record CP093833.1, read on the forward strand.
ACGGCAAACATTTCTGCGGTTAAATTTCTTACCTCATTTTCAGTTTCAATACAAAAGTGGTTACAAATAGCGCATAATGTTTATTATTAAGTACATTGCCTCTCTCTCTACCTCGCCAATCTCATATGTTGGTATTTTAACGAGACTAAAATTATGTTTAAAGCGTCGAAAGTATGCACGAGTAATTTATTTGTCTCATTTAGCGGCTTGGCTCGCTGCAATTCAGTCAATTTTCGGGCATAATGAAGCTCATCGAATTATCGAAAGCCGCTCATTTGAGGTTTTGGCATTCGAAATCGTCCAAATGCAGTGACTAATGATGTTATGCAAATCGCGTAATGACCGCGCGATTACACAAACAGCAAAAGACCGTAAATGGTGCGACGATTTAATGAATCTTTTCTTCCAAAACCTCAAAAGGAGCGGAAACAATTAAGTTGGAAATCTATGAAATCTAATTCTTTGTTCAACTTCCATCCAACATTTCCTTCAGAATCCGAAAGTTGTCTGAACGTTTTAGATTTTTCAAAAACTTCATTTGCCACAAACATCTCAGCGTTCTTCACAATCTTAAACAGCAAACTTAGCTGAAAACGTTGACCACACTAACAACAAACAAAGCGCGCACGTGATGAAACCTTTTGAGATTACAAGTCGCGCTTGCTTACTCTCTGGAAAGACCTTCAATTTATGCAAATTATGCTCGACGACATCGATTAATATTTATGTTTTGAGAATTGCTTTGCTCAATTGTCGCATTGTTTATGAATATTTCTCGTAATTCAACTGCCAGATAATTAAGTTGTTATTAATTTAAATTTATTACTGCCGCGACATCGATACCTGTGTGTATGCAATCGAATCATTACCTTCTTCCACGAATTCCATTTCATTCAAATCACATAAAACAAATCATGTTAAATGAGCGCGATGATGCTAAGAGATATCGTCGCAAAGGGAAACAGTGAACAATTAAATACCAGAAGCTACAACGGAGACGATAACCCGAAAAAGGAAAAGACGAAGAGCAAAACAAACGGCGTCAAACTTTTAATTCGAGAAACGAGACCAAAATCCAATAAAAGATTCACAAATTTCCTCTTAACTCCGTTCGCCTCTCTCCTCACCATTTAATTAATTTTTCGCAATAAATTTTCCATCATTCTTATTTGCTCTCGGGTCGTTCGTGAGAGAGAGGCCGGGCCCAGGAGCTGATCAAGTGGAAAGGAAAAGCACAAGATAAAGTATTTAATTTATTCTCAATTGCTACTTCATTATTATTTCGTTTGTTTCGTTTTATTGGCTTCTGTTTCGATTTTCGTAAGCTTTTTTCGGATATCGAGCCCGAATAATCTTCTCAAATTTCCTGTGAAAGCGCATCATTAAAAAGAGACTTTTGTGTTGTAGATAAAAGACATCGGACGGCCTGTGCCTCGTTCTCGGGTGATCCAATAAATAACAGAGCAGCAAAGGGTTCTGCGTCTCCTATTATCCAACCGAGAATCTATGTCGTCCCAAATTGATAGAGGCGCATTATCGATTCAAATTTATGTTCCGCTGATGGCGTCCAATTTAATCAAGGAAACTCTTCTTCATCTACTCCGCTGTTAATTGCCTAGAAATTGCTGATGAATCTCATTAAACAATTAAAAATTATAATTCCGCTGGGTTGGTTTTGTAAAGTTTTCATCACATCCGAGTGAGCAGATATTTTTGAAAACAGAAATTTTAGAGTTTTCTCAAACCTGCGAAATTGAAAACCGTTCCCGGGTTGCAACTTGCTGTCGACACCCTCCGCATAAGCTTAAAGACCTTAGAACCATTTATAGTTTCAACTAATCTGTTACCGATTGCCTCGGACACTCAGCGCACGATACTACCTAGACTTAATAGAATTCACTTTTGCGGTGAGCGAGGAAACAAAGAGTTATGACCGAAATAAAATAACTCTGTTTGACATGATGGTGTTGAAAATTTATTATTCCCTCACTTTAAAGCTGCATAACACAAACTCGAGTTGTAATTAATAAAAATGTTTTGCATTGATTGTTGGGAGAAGATAATGGATTTAATTTATAACGCGACTCGCTCAACGTCGAGAGTGAACAGGAAGCCATCAAGTATCCGAGTGTGTGTTTGTGTGTGATATGAAAGCGAATTTATTTTCAGTAACATAATTTGACTGCCAACATTTTCGAGCCAATAAACTAAAAATCTATTCAATCTGTGAAGTTGAATCGCTTCGGATTGGCTTTAGCAGTCAAGTTTTTATCTCGAAAAGCTGCTCATTAAGATTTATGTTTATGGCTTCAATTCAGGTTTTATTGCTTCGAATGTTTACAAACGCAAAGGTGTTAATGCTACTTGACATCGGGCGAGATCGCAGCTTAGTGGACGAGCGCAAGTTTCCATGAATCAACTTTCTTAATTGTGCGATTGTTGGAGAAGCTGATTCACAATTACGCTCGTTGTGCAGACGGCGGAGGCTGAAAAGGTGCGAGAATCAATTCTTCTTGTTGCACGTCTGAATGAACGCAAACAAACTTTTCTGTTGCATTTTCTCTCATTTATATTTTGCGGTATTTACACTCATGAAATCAAATCACATTTAACAAAATAAATACAAATCAACTTTGAGGAATAACGTTCCAGTAAAACTTTCGAAATTATCACGTCGCGAAAGTTTCGGGAACGCTTGGTAAATTGAAATCCTAATTGGAAAGATAAGTTTGAAGTTCTGTTGGATTGCGAAGTCTTGTCTCGTCTTAAGTACACTGCGAAACAATTTTCTTATCCGAGATGCATTGCGCCTCCCATGAGACTCGGATGGAAGTAGCCCATGTAGAGTTGAGCACCGCCGGCTCGACCGATCGCTGCCATTTTGATCTTCTCCAGCTCAGCCTCTTGCAGTCGCTTCGCTTTCGCACGCCGGTTCTGGAACCAGATTTTCACTTGCGTCTCGGTCAGTCGAAGCGACGACGAGAATTCGGCTCGCTCCGCTATGCTCAAATATTGTTTCTCTCTGAACTTTTTCTCGAGTGATAACAGCTGCTGGGTGGTGAAGGGCGTTCGGGGTTTTCTGTTTGGTTTATGCTTTCTTAGATGACACTTTAGCCTCGGTGGTTCGTTATCTGTGAGCGAATAATAAATTTAGTTTGTTGTGTCAATGCAATCTAAGCTTGAAAAGTTCATAATCGCTTGAGATGCTTGAACTTTAAACTTTGAAAAATAATTTTTGTCCCTGAGAATTCGACTCTTACCTCCGTTCATTTGATTGGGAAATCCTTGTCCTGGGAACATTCCTGGTGGACCGAATGGCGGCATTCCAGGCCTGCCAGGCCATCCGCCGACTCCGTTGCCCATTCCTCCCCAAGCTGCTGCAGCCGCAGCTAACGCGCTGAACGGCGTTGGTCTGATTGGCGATGGACCGCCGAGCATTGCCTGCGTCGATAATCCTGATGGCTTTGTACTATTTTCACTGTTCATCTCTTCGATGTCGACGTCTTCGTCGTCCTCATCTCCATGCATTGAGTCCTCGTAGTCCTCGGATGCGATCGAACTGTGCGGCGTGTGAGATCTCTGGTCGAGCTGGTCACTGTCATTGTGTTTTATCGAGTTCGTGCTGTCGTTGTGCTGTGAGTTTGGTGAACACGAGCTGGCTTGAGACATCGACAGATTCTTCGGCGTGAGACAAATCTCGGTGTTGTTGTTGTTATGGTTGATGTGACTCGCGATGACTCGCGACGGCGGCGGAGTCTTTGAGCGAGTGTCAGCTAGCAGCGATGCAACGCTGAAGTTGCTAATTCGCGACGTTATCGTTTTCATCTGTTGCGGTGAGTCCGCTGAAATTGCCGACGGACTAGACATCGTAACCAAACGCATCGGTGTCACAGTCATTTTTGGAGGTTTCACAATATTTGAGTCCATAAAATTTGTTTTAACTTTTTTTCATTTAATCCTGTATTTAATCAACCCAAGGTTTCTTATTTTATTCACGTTTTGCAGAGGAAAATATTTGTTTCTCGCCCTCAATCATTTTTTTTTCGACAATTCATCTGCGATACAGAAAGTCAACAATCTTTTTGACGTCGAGGAAAATTAACTACAAATAAGTGTTTAATTGGCTTAATCACTTAATCTGTTGAGCGATGATATTTTTATTATTCTTTCTTCTTAATTTCACCGAGCCAGACGTCGACTGTTCCAAGCGGGTTTTGAATACAAACTGAGATAGCGAAGCGTGAAGGCGATCGAATTGAATTCAGCAGCATTAATACTCGCGCAAGCTGAACATGTCGTGGAGAGCAAAATGACGCGACGCCACGCCCATTTGGATCGCAATGCTCGATCAATGCTGCAATGTTCCTCGGATTAATGCTCCGATGTTTCTATCGCTTACTCCCACATAACGCTGACGACAAATTAAATCTTCTAGTCGAACGGTTGCAGTCCAGAGATCGTCCTGAAGATTGCTTCGAGGATCTTTGAATTAGGTTTAAGGTGTTTAATGCAAATTGCAATTATGAATTACAGATATTTACAGTCATAAATAATTTAAGAGACGCCTAATCGACTTGGAAATCTTTCCACTCTCGGGCAGATTTATCGCTTTCAGATCAGAAACTGATATGTGGCTTGGTGCTGCTTACAATGATCATTATTTTCCAGATATCGAAAAATAAATTGCTATGAAATGGACAGCAAGAATTGTCGAATAATATTATAATGAACATCACAGTTTCTCCGATCGTCGTCGCTTTCAACTGTCAGTGAGGAGAAGCTTGAAACAAAATGCACACAAGAATAATGACCACGAAATCGATGACAGATTTTAAATTGAAACGAAATCGTTTGCTCTATTCCAGCGTGCAGTCATTGCAGTTTATTGCATAATTGGTAACACAGCGCATTTTCCCAATCAATTCAAAAAGCGCAACGGAAGAAGGCAAAGAAATGATTTAGCTCGTTTGCTGTCGCACTCGCCACTCAGTAACGACTTTCATCTTGCGCGTTTCATGCAAAGTTTCCTCAGAACTTTTCTGCAATGTGAAAGTTAATTAAGACATCTATCAAAATGGCGTTTTATTTTATTATTGGATAATTTCAAGTTATTCCGATTCTCAATCGGTCAGCGAAGAGAAAAAACTGAAGATATTTTAACAAGCTCAAAATGCGCAATTTGCAATTTTCTCCGCTGCACTTTTCCCTCGGCCGGGTCGCGAACAAAAAAGATTTCGGAACCTGTTTCGTAAATTGGAATTTCGCATCGCTTCTGTTGACCGTGCACTGCGCGACATACACGCATTTAATATTAATTGGATTTATTTGTCTCCATTCATTGTTTTTGCTCTCCTTCTCACTGGTGTTTATAAAGGAATTACAAATGATTGAACGCTTATTGACCTCAAATTGTTGGAGCAAAATTTCTTTTTCTCCTGAACTGGTCGCGAAGAAAAAGCTGCTCGCTTGTGAAATCGCCTTAGCCTGCGGCCCGCGGTGACTAATGATTTAATAAGCCACGAGCAGTCAAAACACATTTCCGATTTGAAGGTTCATCGACTTGGAAATTTCCATCGAGTCATGGCGAAGGGCAGGAAACAAATTAATGCTTTAATCGACTCGAAGTTTTGGTTTTATTAATTTTCAAATTTCTATTTGCATCGCTCAAATTTCCGATGTCAAATGATTTCCTTCATTTGTCTTCTTGCTTTCCTGCATATCCAAAAATATCTTCTGACCTTTATTGCTCGGCAAACACTAAAAAGTTGCATGACTGATACATAAATTGTTAGGCTATAAAACTTTATAAGTCGAACCACTTAAATAAATCTTTTAGCACCTGCAGCTAAACGTATCGATTTGAGTTAACGATAGCAGCTTCTAAATAACAATGAACAAGGCTGGCTAGGAGTGAAGATGGAGAGATGATTGCGGGTTTGACTAAGATTGCAAATGTTGAACATTATTTCCATAATTAAATTTAACTTGGTATCTTATTAAAAGTTATTTCGGTCACTTTACGGTCGCAAAAGCCTTCAACACTTTGGCCAGCCTACAATCATTTCAAGCAATTAATTAGGTCTCCACAGTCGTCCTAACTTTCCCTCAAAAGGAAGCCAGTAAGAAGTCGTCATAAAATCTCATTCTATCAAATAACTTTTATCCTCCAATAAATCAACACGATGTTATTTAATGTCAAATGAAATATTTCGTCTGTTCCCAGTAATAAAGAAATTTCATTCATGATTAATAGTCGATATCGTAATAAAAATGTTTCATGGATCTCGATTCTCGAAACCTTTTTCTCTCGAAACATTTATTGATCCAGAAAGAAGATATTTTTATTACAAACTATTTCGAGCTATTTTCATTTCATTCAGCTCTCGAATAAAAAGAGCAGCGTGCAACAAAAGAAATTCTCTCGAATCGTGTGTGGGACCTCAATGAAAATCAAACGGCCGAAGCAAAGTCGACCACAGTTTTTTATTGTCTCATTGACAAATCTCTGAATTGAGCAATTTCTTGAAACCTGCAGAGTGTCGAGTGTTGCGTACAAGTCTGTCGAAAGCAATTCTGACATTGACCATGAGAAATGACCGGTCATGAAAAGTGTAAAAAATTAGATCATCTCAAGTGTGGGAAAAGTTTTTGCAGGTCCGACGCAAGTGGAGCAGGTAGAGAGCGTCATCGGCACTGATTCTGCTTCTGTTCGATTGCATGTCGCATTTCCTGGTTGCGGCAAATTAAGATTCTTATCGTTAGCACGTAAAAACTCTCATTCGCTTTATATCGCGATGAGAATTTTGGTTATAAAAACGAGCGAGAAGTGACGAGAAGTTTCAGTCAGATGGTGACGATGGCAAAACACTTTCTGCTGCTTCTCAACATTGTTCTCTGCTCAGCACAAAACAAAGATTCTCACATCTTCGAGGGGCGTTCGGGGATTGTTCACTTGTTCGAATGGACATTCAATGACATCGCAAGCGAGTGTCAGTTCCTGGGCGAGAAAGGCTACGGCGGCGTGCAAACATCTCCGGTGCAGGAGAGCAAACGCGACAACCTCTACGGCTGGGAGCTTCGCTATCAGCCCGTGTCGTATAAAATCGTCTCGCGTTCTGGCAACATGGATGAGTTCAAAAACATGATTAAAGTATGTCTCGATCACAAGATAAGAGTTTACGTTGATGTAGTGCTGAACCAGATGGCGGCAGGCGACGCTGAAATAATAGGATTCGACCACAGCACTGCCGACCCTCCGAAGCTGCAATATCCCGCTGTTCCTTATCAATCTGACGAGTTTAACGAATTCTGCTTCATACAAAATGCCACAAATGCATTTGAAATTAGAAATTGTCGCCTCGCTGGACTTCCCGATCTCAATCAGGAGAAGGAATCGGTCAGAGAGAAAATTGCTGCGTTCCTTAACGAGCTGATTGACTTGGGCGTTGCGGGATTCCGAATCGATGCTGTAAGTTAATTGCTGCGGGATTGGAAATGAAGCTTTAATCTGATATTTAGGTGAAGCAAATGTGGCCGATGGATTTGAAAAACATTTATGAGCGACTAAAGAATCTCAACGTTGAATTTGGCTTCCCACAAAATTCTCGTCCGTTCATTTATCAAGAGGTGGTCGATCTAGGGGGCGAAATTATATCGAAGACCGAATATAGCGGCATGGGCTCCGTCACCGAGTTTATGAACTCGCGTGAAATTGGATTGACGTTCCTTGGAAAGAAGCCGCTTCACGATCTTTTGCAATGGGGACCAGCGAAAGGTTTTCTGCCGTCGAGCGAGGCGATCGTGTTCATAGACACTCAGGACAGTCAAAGGTACAGCGGCGAGATTCTCTCTTACAAGAACAAGCGGCAATATATCATGGCGACGTCGTTCATGCTCGCGCATACTTATGGGTTGCCGAGGATCATGAGCTCGTTTGAGTTCGACGATGTGGTGCAAGGACCACCGGCTGATGGGAATCACAACATCGTCGGGAGGGTGATCGCTGCTGATGGACAGTGCTCGAGCCCGTGGGTTTGCGAGCACAGATGGAAACCGATTGTGGCGATGATTAAATTCAAAAACGTTGTCGGGAATGCTACGATCGGTCACTGGGCTGACAACGGACAAAACCAAATGGCGTTCTGTCGAGGCAATGCTGGTTTCATCGCCTTCAACAACGAACTTTCGCTCAACTTCAAATCTCAGCTGCAGGTTTGCGTTCCTCCGGGAACCTATTGCGATATCATGAGTGGCGAGAAAGTTAACGGAGCTTGCACTGGCGATAAGATCGTTGTCGATTCCAATGGGAAAGCCGAAATTGCAATTCCTTTCGAGAAGGAAATTCCTATCGTAGCTTTCCACACCGAATCGAAGCTGAATTAATAAATCAATCATTATTGAGAACCCAAAATCTCGTTGATGTCATTTGCTGACGTCACAGAATCAACTCCGTTTCAATTCAGTAGTCGCTGATATCGCCAATAACTTTAAAGCTCCTTCTCTTTGTCGTTTCGACCACGATTAGATTATAAATTTCTCTTATCGGACTCCAGTCGACTATAAAAAGCCACCGAAAACCAATTTCATCACAGTCGTGGAGAATAACCATGAAGTTGATTACCTCAGTGATATTGTTGGTCTCAATTTTATCGGCGAACGGACAGTTCGACCCGAACCAATGGGCCAGCCGTTCAGTTATCGTGCATCTGTTCGAATGGAAGTACCGAGATATCGCTGACGAGTGTGAGAGATTCTTAGCGCCGAATGGCTTCGCTGGTGTTCAAACGTCGGTGCCTTTGGAGAACAAAATCATTCCTGGCAGGCCTTGGTTCGAACGGTACCAACCAGTCTCCTACAAGTTCGACACTCGCTCTGGTAACGAAGCCGCTTTTCTGGACATGTCGAGACGCTGCAATGCGGTCGGCGTCCGAATCTACCCGGACATCATCATCAACCACATGGCGGCAGCTAGTGGACGAGGCTGGGCTGGAGGCGTAGGAACTGGAGGCTCACAAGCCAACCCTGACACTCTCGAATTCCCAGCAGTTCCTTATGGACCGTCGGACTTCAACCAACCGCAGTGTGGAATCGACGACTGCTATTGCAACGCAGAAAACATCAGAAATTGTAATCTGGTCGGCTTAACGGACTTGGCGCTTGGCAAGCAATACGTTCGTGATAAGGCTATCGAATACATGAACCGATTGATCGACTTGGGCGTTGCCGGCTTCAGAGTAGACACAGTCAAGCATATGTGGCCCGGAGACCTTGAGCAGATCTTCCCTCGCGTCAAGAACCTCAACACAGCTTTTGGCTTTGCGGCTAACACGCGTCCTTTCTTCGCTCAAGAAGTCATCGATCTTGGCGGTGAAGTTATCAGCAAATTCGAGTACAAACATCTTGGAACAGTCACCGAGTTCAGCTTTGCTGAAAACATCGGAAGAGCGTTTGGCGGAAAGTTGGAGTTGAAGAACTTGCGACTGATTGGCGAAGCCTGGGGCTTCTTGCCTTCCCACACTGCCTTCACATTCATTGATAACCAGTAAGTTTGAACGTAAAACTTTAGCTCAAGTTGCTAATGAAATTCTCCTTACAGCGACAACCAACGCGAGCACAGAGAAAACATCTTGAACTACAAGCAACCGCGAGCATACAAAATGGCAACAGCTTTCCACTTGGCTTACACTTACGGAGTTCCACGCGTCATGTCGTCGTACGCCTTCACTAACTTTGAGCAGGGACCGCCTATGGATGCCAACGAGAACATCATCTCAAGATCGATCAACGCTGACGGCTCGTGCGGCAACGGCTGGGTGTGCGAACATCGCTGGCGTCAAATCTATAACATGGTCAAGTTCAGGAACGTCGTGAAGGGAACAAACGTCGAGGACTTCTGGGACAACGGCAGCAACCAAATCGCATTCAACCGCGGCAACCGAGGCTTCATCGCTTTCAACGGTCAATTCGGCGTCGACCTCAGAGCTTGGTTCACTACAAAGCTTCCAGCTGGAACTTATTGTGACGTGATCTCTGGAGACAAAGTGGGCAGTTCGTGCTCAGGTCGCTCTGCTGTCGTCTTCGCTGATGGCCGAGCTGAAATCATCCTGCCCGCCAACGCTGAAGATGGAGTCTTCGCCATCCACGTTGATGCGAGGCTTTAAACACTTGTTATCTAATCAGTAGCTAATAAAATGAGCTGACCGTTCAAGTGGTTTTACCAATCAGAAACTTTCGAGAAATTATTGATCGTTCTTTTTATAGCTCGCGATAAATACCTTTCGAGATATGAATAGCTTTATTATCGAAAGTAAAGGCTTGCAAGCTCTTGAAAGATTACACCTAATCTTGGTTAGTTTATCACGCATCATACCACTCGCCGATGCTTGACTCATGCAACGTTCAGCTGTCCCACTTGAGTTTAGGAGTTTAAGCCACGAGCTTTCTCATTGTTCTTACAGCAACGACACCAGTGATTCTTAAGTTCAAGAGAGCACCAAACAGCGAGCTAAGTGGCAGTCAAAAGCAACACCACTAAGGAGTCTAAGCACTCTATTTAGCTGGAAAAACTGACACTAAGTATCACGACAATTGCCCATTCTTCCAATGCAGCGCTCAATGAGTCGTTGAGCGAACAAGACAATTTGCAGATAAATGAAGCGATTGAACCATTCAATTCTCTTCTATTCTTGAGCCATATTTTATGCTCAACTGCCTTACACAGCGTCGAGGTAGCGAGCGCTTAAGCATTATCATTCAACAGTTTAACGAGAGCATGAAAGTTTTATTTCTTCTTAAGGCATCAAGAGAGACAATCGATCAGGAGAACGAGAACAAGTCGCAGAGCGATCATTAATAATTATCGAAACGTTTGTGGTGGAAGAGTCTTCAAGTTGACGATCTGATTTATTTCCTCAACCAATATTTCGTTCTAATAAATCGAGGCAAGCTCACGACTTGTCATCATGTCATTTCCTTTTGTGTGTTCGTTCGTCCTGCTGCTGAATGTGCGTTGTTTCGTTTTAATTAATCACTACGTTTCGTGTTACTGAATTCGTACTGAATTAATTTACATTTTGATGCTCGCTTGTCGTCTCGTCGGATGTCGAAACCAGTTTCTAATTTGGTAGCAGCAATCACGCTGCCAAAAATCAATAATTTATCAATTTGTATGCCTAATAAAGACTGTTAATCTTTCGAACGTTGTACAAAATATTTGTACAAACGATCATCAATATTAAGTTGAGCAGAGAGAGACCTTTCAAAAGCGAACCAAACATTTATTTATTCCAACGTTAATCAGTAGCCGAAATCTTCCAACTCGCGCGACATGAGCCTAACAGTTTTTCGAGACAGAAATTAATTCACGAGAAATCATAAATCTAATTGGAACAGCACTGCGTCACTTGTCCACGTTACCGTTTCAGGTTTCTCTCTCTCGTTCCTCCTCCTCTTCTATTAACGTACACGCTGACGATCGATATGTCATTCTGCTTTTGGAATTTATTGTTCCAATTAGTTGTTGGGAATAAAACAAAATATCTCGGATTATTAATCAATTTCGAGAAGCGAAAAAAATCTTTCAATAAAAGTTTATCATTTCGAGGAATTTGCTGAAGAATGGAAGCGAAGCTCTTCGCATTGGACGAGGATAAATAATAACAGGAAAGAGATCGAAACCATTAAAATTTATTTCGTTGCACAAGTCTTTTCTTCTTCGCCTCCTTTTCCACGTCGCTTCCAAAAAAAGAGCGAATGAAGATGAAAATATCGCGCTAACAAGCAGTTTATAAGATATTCCGTAATAAGCCCAATTTATTTGACGATGTGTATTGGAAATCGTATTTTCTCCCTCACGGACTTTTTGGAACCGATAAATTAAATGGAAATTTGCTACTGTTTCGCCAGCGGAAGGTGCCACGAAATATTTCGTTTCTCTCGTCGAGTTTCTCCGTCTTCAACGTCTTGAGAGGTTGCTTTGTCTTGAGAGTCGCCTTGTGCCTCTTCCTTCGTTTGCCATACGTCCGAGTCAACAAGAAGCGAAGAGAAAACTTCGGAGGAGATAAAGATATGATGATTAAGGAAAGAAAATTGGAATTTTATTTGCTGCTATTTCAAATTTTTCAGCATTGTAAACTCTTTTAACAAGATTGCCTTCTTCTTCAGCTTTGCGCCCTTCCAAGACGACAGAAAGTGTTTGCGAGTTTCCGCGAAATCAACTGCGGTCGTGGTTACGGTGTCAGAAGTCAATGAGAATCATGTGAGGTTGCTTTGTCAGCAAATTAAAACTTTAATGTTCGAAAGGAAATTGCAATAGAGCTCAAAGGAACTTTGGTTGTTGACCTTGTCGGGTGTTAAGAAATTGCCATCGAGCATTTTAGGGTGAAACATTCAGCATGAAAATAATCCAATTTTTATAACAATTCGTAATATTTTTTGGTATCGCTCTGAACAATTCTGTTGATAAGATTAAGCTCTCCAAGTCAGCCAAGCGTACTAGGCTATGTGGCTTCGAAGTATGAGGCCAATGAGCTGTGACAAATTGCAAACCAATTTTCCATGTTGCTCGTGAACAACTCATCCGCGATTCTGCCAACTCGTTCACCTTTCCTCAAAACTCTTTAACCTTAATTTGACGTGTCGGCACTCGTACGCTATAATTTCACCAATTTTTCATCACCTCGCAAGTTATAATTTGACGGAGCGTTGTGATTGTCCATAAAAAATTAAACATTTTACTCAACAGCGATAAATTATAGTGTTTAATACGAAAGCGATCAAGGGAACGAAGCATTATGATAAAATGATTTTGTGATTACGAAAGCTGGACGTGATATTGTTAAGGAAATAAGAATCGATATACAAATTAGAGAGCAAATTATTGAAATTACTTCTCGTTTAGCGGAGCGAAGGGAGAAGTGTAAAATAGCATGCGATCGATCAAGACATTTCTGAGTCGTCGAGTTTAATAGCAGTTTCAAATGCAATTTCATCAACTCGAAAACGATCCACTCAATCCGCTTAAAAGTAATGAAAATGAATCGTGGAAATTGTTATGAGAGCAGCTGATAAAGAACGAATCTCATTTCACACTTAACGACGATTGAATTAACTCTGCAACATTGCTGCGCTGACCCGAGTAGCTTCGCTGCACTGATCGCTTTCAGTAATTTAAAATTTTATGAGCGATAATCAAAAAACCTTGTCATCGAATGTCGTCGCGATTACAGAATAATTCCAAGTAGTTAAAGTTAAAGCTAGAGCTTCAGACGAGTTAGCAAACTGCGACTTTGCTGTGAGGTTTCTCCGGCTCATCTCTTAACAACAACCACGAAATGTTCTCAGAACTATCACAAAACAATTCGAAACTATTAATCAAGTTGATGAGAACGTTGAACGACATCAACTTCTGACAAGCTCGCTAGCGATATGATTTTAATTGGAAACATCCGGATTGGGTGCTAATTATCAAAAACTTTCAGCTCCGTCATGTTCGCTATTAATTAGGAAAGTTTCGGATTGTCGAAAGAAATTTACGAGGAAATCAAGTAATTTATGATGCTCGGCGCAAACGTCGAACCCAAGTCAAGGATTTGACGCAACATAAAAATTAGAGAAGACGCGTGAAAAATTTATAAGTGGATGCATGCGGTCGAGTGCAGCCTGCATCATGTTACAAGATAACCTTGGACTCTTCTTCAAGTGAAGCTGGCGCGCTACGTGTAAAATTAAAATTGATGACTCTCGTCCGCAACTTTCTCTGGAAAATCCTTTTGCTGTTTGCTTTCTTTGCCTTCCGAACCTCCCACATCCTGAAGGCTTGCCCGGCACTCATTAGCTCAGTTCTTCACTGCTCGTAAAATTTGTCTCGAGTTACATTCTCATCTGAACAGAACATTGCCTGAACCGCAACAATAAGCCATAAATAATAATTCTTCACATGTTCCGACACTTCTCGTCTTTCATGCTCGATTTTCGGGAGTCTCCTCATGCAATATGCGCTTGTTTTTATAAATGATGCCGAGGATTTCTCTTCCTCGTTTCGTGTTAAATTAACTGCACTGGAACTGCAACAGTCTAGGCAACGCCTTCGGCGCCAGCTTCAACCATCACCGATGATTTCATGTTGCGAGTAGCGATGTCGACTATTCGATAGATGTTGGCATTTGAACTAAAACTGTTTGGTATTTTTAACATTCTTTCAACAGTTCTGCAGACTTGAAGTTACATTTAGGCAGAGACGTCGTCGATTAATCGTTTGTCGTCCCTATTCAAGATCCTGATCGACCTAATTTTTCCACAGCTTTTTTGCTGCTCTGTAATCTTCGATGTCTCGGTCATTAGAGGATCAAAGTCGTTTCAGGATGTGACGATGGATCCAATCAATTCTCGTTTAGTGTGAAAGCACCGCTCGTTAAAATCATTTGTTGGAAACATGGCGCGAGAGGAAATCTCGCCTCTAGTAATCTCGTTGTGGAAATGATATTGAGTAATTATAGGAGTGGAGTTTTATGGCGAAACATCAAAACGAAATGTTAACGGCGCTGCTTTCAGGCCAATAGACACAATGCCGACAAATGAGCGCTCGATTGTTGAGCTGGAATGAATCGAAAACATTTTTCTGTTGCGCCTTGTGAAACTTTGCCAGCGAGCGCGAGAAGACAATGAACGGAAAATTGTATTCAGACAATTTGCAAAATAAAACAGCAGCTAATTGATTCCACAAATTGTTTGTTAACTCAAATTTACATTTCGTACGTTCGAACAGCTTTTTGCTGCTTGCACAAGAATTACTCATAATCTTAATTGCTTTTCGCTGTTTGAATGCTCAAGCGAGCCTCGAGTCAACAGCCTCGCCTCAGCTTGTCCTTAGCGACTGCAAAACATTGCTGGCATCCTGACGAGCGTTGCTGCGTTAGATTAATTATTCCACAAGTTTATTGGCTATGGAAGAAGGCGGAGACGAAACATCGAGCACGTTTTCGAGGCAACTACGAGCTACATGAGAAAAACTTGCATGAGTGTTCGTTCCCCATGATCGCTGCTAGCAAAAACTCGTCCAACAACTTTTCAGTTTGTGTTTCCCTCTCGTCGCATGCAGTCGCAAGACAAAACGATTTCGCCGGAAGAATTTATTTCGTTCTGAGTTGAAGGAAAATCGTCAAAGTGGAAAATAAGAATACGAATTAGAAAATTAAAATTAGCATCTGAAGAACTTAAAGTGAAGCGAGTTCATTAGATTGAAAATTTGGTGAATAATTAGAACTCGAGAATTAATTCAAGAACTTCAAAACGGAAGTGAATCAAAAATTTTCGTTGGAAATTTATGATAAAGTCGCAAGAAATGACTGTAACACCCATGCGCTTAATTGCGATGTCTAGTCCTTCGGTAACTTCAGCTGATTCGCCGCCACCGATGAAAACGATAACGTCGCGAATTAGCAACTTCAGCGTTGCATCGCTGCTAGCTGACACTCGCTCAAAGACTCCGCCGCCGTCGCGAGTCATCGCGAGTCACATCAACCATAACAACAACAACACCGAGATTTGTCTCACGCCGAAGAATCTGTCGATGTCTCAAGCCAGCTCGTGTTCACCAAACTCACAGCACAACGACAGCACGAACTCGATAAAACACAATGACAGTGACCAGCTCGACCAGAGATCTCACACGCCGCACAGTTCGATCGCATCCGAGGACTACGAGGACTCAATGCATGGAGATGAAGACGACGAAGACGTCGACATCGAAGAGATGAACAGTGAAAATAGTACAAAGCCATCAGGATTATCGACGCAGTCAATGCTCGGCGGTCCATCGCCAATCAGACCAACGCCGTTCAGCGCGTTAGCCGCGGCTGCAGCAGCTTGGGGAGGAATGGGCAACGGAGTCGGCGGATGGCCTGGCAGGCCTGGAATGCCGCCATTCGGTCCACCAGGAATGTTCCCAGGACAAGGATTTCCCAATCAAATCGGTAAGAAATATTGAAACAAAAACAAAAGTCCACACCTTCTCACATCAAAAGTCTCAGTCAATTCAAAAGTAAATTAGATTCAATTAATTATTTCATGAAGTCAAATTGCATAACGAGAATCAAAATAAAATGGCGCTCGCATAACTTATAGCGAACCCGAAGCCATCAGTCCGTTAAACGATGAGAATAAAACTTGCTTTGTGACATTTGGTGCTAAATAGAAGTGTCAGTGGCCTAGGGGAGAAAGTTTTGTGGCAATAGACCTCAACCATTGATGAACGAACTTAATTCTAATCAAATGTTTCTTTATTTTACAGACAATGAGCCACCTCGCCTTAAATGCAACCTTCGAAAGCATAAACCAAACAGAAAACCCCGAACGCCCTTCACCACCCAGCAGCTGTTATCACTCGAGAAAAAGTTCAGAGAGAAACAATATTTGAGCATAGCGGAGCGAGCCGAATTCTCGTCGTCGCTTCGACTGACCGAGACGCAAGTGAAAATCTGGTTCCAGAACCGGCGAGCGAAAGCGAAGCGACTGCAAGAGGCTGAGCTGGAGAAGATCAAAATGGCAGCGCTCGGTCGAGCCGGCCCAGGAGCAGCTCAGCTCTACATGGGCTACTTCCATCCTGGACTGATGGGTGGGATGCACCTGGGATAGTTAGCAAGAGCAGCAAATGTGAGCTAATGTACTTAATTATCCAATTAAGACATTTCAATAAGTGCCAAAAATGCTTTTACGAAACTTTCACGCCTAACTTTAAGACAAACCAGTGATCCCGACTTAAGATTAGACGAAAATTATTTGAGTGGAAACTGTAAATATTGCCAGTGAGTCACTTGGCAGTGAGCGGATGAAATGTTGTAAGAGGATTAAAATCAAGGATGGAACAGAACAAAGACTTCTCGTGTGCAAATGAAATCATTTTACCCAAATTAAATTAATGTGACAGAGTCTAGGTAGCAGATCATGCGCAATGCAGATTGTTGAACGTATTAAGATGAGATGATGAGAAAATTTACTTAGAATAAAGAAAACCGCAAGTGAAACGAAGGAATTGGATTTTATTTTTGGGCTCTGGAGCAAGGAATTCTTTGTCTTCACCTCCATCAAGTTCGCTTTCAGATTGCCTCGCTTCAACCTTTCAGCCTTGAGCAGGAAACCAGCCGCTTGTTCCAGTGGCAATCGACTCTATCCAAATCCAAATGTGCAGCGCTCTAATTTCCACCCAGAGCGTGCTGATAATTTGACAATCGATAAGCGTCGCCACGCAAATCATCGAGCAACAGAAAAATTACTTCAACTCCAACGAGTCGCAGTAATTAAATAAGTTGTTCATCGAGCGCATTTTAGCTCGCAGAGAACTTCGAGATTTCTGCATCTGCCTTTACAAGCGTAAACAAATTAATTAGTGACCGTAATTGGGTTTTTATCGCTTTAAGTCAGCCGAGCGACTCATACAAATTGAAATTACATTTTACAAGTCCCATGCTTCTAATCACTCGAGTGAGAGAACTGCTCAGATCTGTTAATCTGTTTGTCTACAACAAAGTTCGAACGTCATCGCAATGAAGCTGAAAGATTTGAATTGAATGTTTGAGGGTCCACAGGTGAACCGATCGAACATCAAATATAACTCGAAACGAAAGTTTGAGACCGAAATTCAGAAGTTCTGCAAGTGACGGGCACCCAAACCGGTCAAAGATCAAGCTAGTTAAGAAATATCAGCGCAACTTAAAGCGATGAAAAGCTGCTCGCAAATTTCATTGGTTTAACGAAGTGAGTCGAATCTTTGCGCTGATAACGTCAAAGTCAACTCGAGCTTTTCGTTGACGAAACGAAAATTTCTTAATCTGTGCTAATTACTTTCATACGCCAAGAATTCGTAATTAATTAAAAGCAAAATTGACTTTGTACAATTAAGGCTTATCTCGCACTCTTCGCCCGTCCTCCAATTAAATCATTTTCCTTCGCTGCCCGAAGAGGTCAAACGTCACTTTGAGTGAATTATTTTCTAGAGCAACAATTTGTGATAAGAAAGAATTATAAATTAATTTCACAGAGGCGATAATGAGAGAAGCGTCTGATTGAATTAAAATAATTGGGGATTAATTAACGCGGAATCGAGACTTTGTTGCTACAGTTGGCACTCGCACGATTTCTCGCAACAAACGCGGATGTCAAGGCAGCGCGATGCGCAGTCAAAACAGTTTCCAGTAATCTGTTTGCTGCTAAGAGCTGCCAAAGCCTTTGCTAATCACGTAAGTCACTGCAATCATTCAAGTTCTCTTGCTGCTGTTGCTTGTTCCGCTATCACTTTCTTCAGTCGGAGGGCACGCAATCTGTTCAAGCGAAGACCAAGCTTCAGTTCTGCTCACCCTTCATCGCTCCAGTGCAACAATCTCGATCGCTTATCAGTGACTCCGCTTTTGTAACTAATTTTGAAGCTCGACTGTGTTGAAGCAATTAATCATCTTATTTCAAAAACAAATTTAATCATTCGTAATAAATTTGAGTCGGACTTCTGATTAAGGGGCCGAGAGTTGAACGGCAATTTAAATTATCAACTTGAGCGATGTGCTCAGCCAGCGTCGCTAGCGAAGCGAGCTTATCGGCTAGCCAGGCTTGTAATTGATGGGTAAACTATCAGCCGATGCTCGAGAAAGTCGAAGTGTCGATAAATTGAAAGTAATGGACAGAGTCTGCTGCTGATAAGCTGAAGCTGGAATTTGTTCCTCGACATCATCTAAATCAATTGCTTCACGCCTCGAACACAACAACTGGTCATTAAGGTTTTTCGGCATTTCCAAGAAGCAAAGGCGAAGAAGGAGCGGGCCATAAGTCCTGTGACAAATTACTTTCGTAGCTTTTCTTCCTTTCTAGCCTCGTTTGATATTTGAGACTCTCCGTTGCGGCCCGAGCAGTTTCGCAGACTTTAGGCAACGCCTTCGGCGCCAAAACAATTTTTACACAATTCTTGTGTTTTACAAACTTTTTTATCTTCGCAGTTTGTTTGTTACCTTTGTCGATTCTTTTCAATTTTACGCTAATTATGAAAAGTTTCTTAAAATTTGGCTGGCCAGGTCGTGAAGAGCTTGGGGAGATTTTTAAGAACGAGGAGCAGGCCAAGGCTTGGAAGATGATCGTTGGCCTGCATTGCAACCTTTCATCAAACGACTTCTCGCTTTTTGCATCGCTCCAGCAAAACTTTATGGCCAACCTTCACCACGAATCGGCAAACCTGCTTTCGTTCTCATTCCAGATGCTTAAGGACGAACCAACTCGAGTTTGCATTATCAACGGCCAAGAGCTGTTGCTCCAAAGAGTCCACGTAACAAAAAGATTTCGAGAATGTGACTTTAAAGATCTTTGGGCTCAGCACATGCCTGATGAGTTTCGAGAATCTTGACAAGACGAAGGCACACGTTAAGAATAGGAGACAATAGCCTGGGCACTTTAAAATTGCATTATCCTCAAAAGGCAACCTCCGACCGAGTCGTCTTGAAGTTGTCGAGCAATAAAAGGTCCATTTGATTTAAATTTCTCGTTGGCTTCTTTATAGTTGCCTCAATAGCCCCTAATGGAGCAACAATAAAGCTAGCAAGGTGTTCTCGTCGAGTGACTCTCTGGAATTTGTTTTGGTTTGTTTAATAGCTTGTCAGTTTCCTATGAAAGGTTCGCAGTTTTATGGATTTGCGATCGATGCTCAAGTTGTCAATCTCCGCCGCGAGCGAGCGCGCAGTCAAAGGCGACTTTCGAATGGGAAAAGAGTTGATTAGCTGATAGGAGAATGCCTCGGAGTTTATGGCGATTGGAGTTCTCTCGAGTCGATTGAGCGTCATAAAACATGTTGACGGAACAAATTATGGTCAGGCAATGCCCAAGCGTATTCGCATGATTTTATGGCAGCAATCGCAGCCTGTAATTGAAATGAAATCATTCGTTAACTCCTCCGTTTCACCGTTGCTGGTGTCCCCGGTGCAGAAACCCAATTTAATTAATTGATTATTTCATTCTTAATTAAAGTTTCTGCCTTTTAAGGAAGTCGAGGCTTGTCATCGACGATAATCAAAGTGGGAATTGCTTTGACGTCGTCGCACAGCGAGAGCTGCAAATTGAAGTCGTTGTGGAAGGTTCGAGCCGCCCAGAGCAGTCTGGAATGACTGCGAATCTCGTTGCGCAATTAATCAGAAGCTCGATTCTGAATACTTCAATTAGTTGGCTCTGCGACCGAATCGATCTCCTCCAACAACGCAAATTTATCTCTTAATTAAACGGCAATTTCCTCCGAAAAGGCCATAAAAGGAGCCTCGGCGAGCGATAAGATCGTGAGATATTGGCTGGGAAATCTTTCTCACAATCGCTTCGAAATTAAAATGTATCAATTAGCGGAGTGGGATCGCTCAAGCTCAGTGTACGACTGCGCGCTACTTTCGCGAGCTTTTGCTTTCTCGATAAATCGATCTGAGTTATTGGATTTGCTCGAACGATCTTGTGCCGCCTTCGCCATCGATCGCAGTAAATCAAAGCGCATAATTTCCTCGAACGCAAATATTGAAACTAATATTCAATGATACTTTGAGCGCAACATCGAGCCCAACATATATCTCAATAAAATATTACTAAATTAATAATTCCAACAAGAATGTAGCGAGCGAGCGCTAAAGCGTTTATCGTCAGTTCAAGCAGCGGCTCGAAGAAGAAAACTGTTGCGGCGAATGTCTTAATTTGCGAGAGAGAGCAGAGCGCATAAGCGAAAAGGAATAAAATAAATTGCGAAATAAATATGTTTACAAGTTTAGTGTGGCGCATGAGAGCCTTTGATGTCTTCAGCGGAGCTCGGCGCGGTGAGCGAGAGAACTTTCAGTTCAATTGAATTAAATATGCCGAATGAATCTCGAGTAGAACATGAATTAATGAGAGGGAAAACTGTCGTCTGAGATCGGAGCGGCGGCGAGTGGCTTAAATTATCGTCATCTGTCCCGCGGTTATGTGATTTTCGCCCAGCTCATCTTCGTAACGTCGCGCCAAGTTATTCCATAATTAGCGGCATGTAAATCGCCCGATTGCCGACCGAACAAATCGAGGCGACGACCAGTTGACAGTCAAGGTGGCAGCGACAGAATTTCATAAGGCACATTAGATCAATTACACTATCACGTTTCATCCCATCGCTCTCTCAACGTGCTGATCAATATAATTTTATTGTCATTTAGTCCATAAATTTCCGCCGCGTC
This sequence comes from Smittia sp. YW1114-2, assembly GCA_033064975.1. Taxonomy (NCBI): domain Eukaryota; kingdom Metazoa; phylum Arthropoda; class Insecta; order Diptera; family Chironomidae; genus Smittia; species Smittia sp. YW1114-2. Next base: position 3,182,729 of record CP093833.1, read on the forward strand.
CGCTGCTGATTAAATTTCGTCCGACGCGAAACTTTGCTCCTAATTCACGCTCAGAACAAGCAAACAAATCAGTGGCTGTCTCACCACTCTTGATGTCATTAAAATCAATTCATCTTGAACCTGCTGAGCATTAACGATTTGTTTGAAATTCATCACCTCGGATGTTTCTATGGAGCTTGATTCAAGCTCGCATGGATCGAAGTCGATTGACTTGTTAAGTGCTGAATAACTTGAGCGTTATATTTGTCAACAAAAAACACTGCGAATGATCCGAAGTGATTTGTCGGGATGATAAAATTCTGTTTGTGTTTTAGAAATTCGTGAATAATCTTGTAAGACTTTGAGAAGTTGTTTTTGTTGCTTGTCGACATGATTGGAGTGAATTTGAAACATTTTAAATCGTCATCTATGCAACAAAACCTTCGCGTTCTTTTGCTAGAAGAATCTTTAACAATTATTCCATTGGCTCAATGATAGAAAAATGATCAAATTTAAATTTACCGACTTTTCGAATTTTGAAAAAGCTTTCGTGAAAAGCTCTTGAAAAGCTTTTTGAAATTTATATTTCCGGTAAATATTTACGGGTTAAATGAACGAAAGAAAGCTAAATCCATTTTTAATCCAACCTCGTTTTAATCTCATTTCAATTTGATTTAGCTTTCAATTGGTTTGTTGGAAAATTTGTGATAGAGTTTCGAAGCGAGTCGTCGAGTTGGTGAAACAAATGGACACAAATGGTTAATTGTCATCTACATATGAATCATTTCATTCGCGTGAAAATTCTTGAACAAAATTCGCTCATCGAATACCAAAAATACCTTTCAACTTTTCAATTACAAGAAGTTGTTTTCAAAAGATATTTAAACTACTACATTAAAATTCTTGTTACTTTAAGTTCAGAGTTCTCACTCGAACCATTTTCAGCCGTCAGGTCCACGGTAGACAACATGGAAACTGTTCTCCCTTAACGGCTTAAAGATTTATTGACGTTTCAATTACATCTACTAATTCTCCAAATTAAGACATTAATATAACAAATAATGGAACGCATTTCGAAGCGAGAGCTTCATCTGTTCTCGGACACCTAAGCGCTTGCTACGAAGAATAAATATCAGTCCAATATTGTATTTTGAAAATGTGACAAAGATGGATCACATATTAGCCAGTTAGAATAGGAGTTGCTGTTGTTGTTTTCAACAGAAATTTCCGAGTGGCAGAAGAAATGTGTGAGAGTGGAAGAAAGAGAGCTGTCAGGAGAAATGTGTCCATTTCCAGCATAAATAATACACATGTAAGCCATACGCTCGAGAACAACACTTTTCACTCCGCGGGAGTTTGATTTTTCCGAGGGATAAAGTTGTTTGTGAGATGGCGTCGTGCTGGATCGATGGAGCGAGAGATTTCAGTTTGCTGACGGTATAAAACACACTGACGGATGTTTCCCGCAATTCTGGCCATTGAGATGTCTTGTTCTACTAGGATGATCAGGAGCAGATCGAGTGGCTCTTGATGGTTCGGTGTGAAGCATTCTTGCTGTTTAATAATCGAAGCTTCTGGCTTCAACGCTGGCTTCAACGTTTATTGACCGCTGGCGCCATCTGACCTCGCCAAGGTTGACAGATCCAACTGTCTCTTACCTCCCATTTCTTCTTTTATTTGCAATTTCCCTTCTCGTATCACTCTAACAAATTTTGCTGCTCAGCTCGGAGGAGAAAACTCCTTGCCTTCGCTTGTGTCGCTGGAAATTTGTTCTGTAACTCGAAAAGATTGATCACCTCTCACACTTTATTTCGCTTTTTTATTCAATATTTTTTCTTCTCTTCGGATGTCAACGCATATTTTAATTTAATTCTTTCGCTTTTTTTCGGATATTTCTTTTGCACAAAAAAGCTGTTGATTTTTCCCTCGCCATAGAAAAAGTCGACACAATTAAGATAATGACTGTGAAGCGTTCGGTCTTCTTGTGTTGCCGCAGCCTTCATAACGAAATTCCCATGCGAGATAACACACAAAGTCAGATTCATCATTTTCGCCATGAGGTTCGAGCCTCGAAGTCTCATTATTGCTGGTCGAACAGCGGAGCGGATTAGAGTCCTTGTACATTGCACCTTTTGTTGATCACGTCTCTGATCGCTCGCCGTCAATGCTTCGAATTTCAATGAATCGCTTCAATCGAATTCAGACGCTTGCAGTTCGATCCATGACGCAGCAAACTCGATTTTACCAAAAAAAAAGTTGTCGAACTGGTTGCGAGTAATGAGACGTCTTGGGGAGTCATTAAACCATCTGTCTGATAGCGTAATGCTTGATTGAATCAGCCGAGTGACAAAGGGGAACGCGGGATGACGAAAATTATGCAGATGAGCGTATGATGACCGTCGATAAATCATTTCCCTCGATAAAGTGACCAATTTGTTGCATCATAAAGTTTCTCGCTTGCAGAACGACTCAAGTACAAACGAATTGCGTAAATTGTTTCATTTTAATTTATGCTGTCGAGTTTTGATCTTCGAGATGATAAGACGAGCTCGCACTTAAGGAGAACCTGAAAGGCAAGGCCAAGAATCGCGGGTTAAGTAAACAGAAAATGGTTCACTCAACATCACATAAATCTTCATTGCAATGGTCTGGGGCAGATTCGTTGATGACGTCGGGATGCGCAACAAAGTTGCAGATGACAGTTTGCTGTGATGTCAGATGAAAGCTGCAAGACTTGAACAGCAGTCAGCAAGGGAATCATTCGTCAGTTAAGTTCCAGACGAAGTTGCAAGAGGAAAACCTTGACTCGTTTTATTGCCATGTAGGCTAGCGAGATTGGGTCGATTTAAAATGTTCCGACTGTGACTAAACATTGAAACATGTCCCGCTGTTTATGAAGGAACCCCCAATCGAAAAACCGTTCACGAAACTTTCTCTGTCAACTAAACATCCGAAACCGAATTAAAACTTCACCAGCTCGTCACTAAACTTTCAACGTCTCCCAGTCGAGCAGACGAAGGTTTTTCAATTTAATCATCTTTAAAACATGGCAATTACGAGTCGAGTACCGATCAAACTCGATTTAATCCTCGTGGCTGTTGCTTGAGTCTCGCTCGAGACCAAATAAACGAAAATCCTTCAAAACGTTGAAGAGCAATTTTCTGCAGAGCGCGAGTCAGAGGAAGAAGAGTTTTATGCAACTCGCATTTAGTTTTATGTAACTGAATATTCCACGGCACCGTTTAAGGGACATTAATTATCACCTCCTACAAGGCCCGTCTGATCGACTTGAACCAGCTCCACAGCAAGTAGCCGGGCGTAAATCAATTTGAAAGTTGAGACAAAGCGATCTCTTCTTTATCAAGCAAGACAATCACTCCAATTAATCTCGCGGCCTGAGGGAAAGACACGTTCAATGTTACATCAGACCCACAAAAGTTCAACAGCTGATCTCCGAATCACGAGACATTCAAACCGCCGACTTCACTCGATTTTCAATATCAAGTTTCTTCTTTTTCCTTCGCTCATTTCTCTGGCGTGTCGCGCAACATTGTCGAAAATCTGCATAACGATTGTCGAGTTTTAATATTTCACTGTGCCATTCAACGTTTGCCAAAACTCGTTGCTAATTGTCGGAGGCATTGGAAAGCAGCATCGCCGGCTACTTGACCTATTTCTCGCTCCGCGACAGACTTCAGGGCGTGCGGAGAGTTGGAATCGCTTCATCGTCTACTTGGCCTTCGAAGAGTTCTTTTGAATGGCCTGGGGACTGTACGTCAATGCCGTGATGTCGAGATTTTTTTACTTGAAGAACGTTGGTGATCTTGAAATTGAAGAACGTTAAAGAAAAAGACGTTTAGGTCATTCTAAGCAAAATCAGTTGACATAGACGGAACCTCCAGAGCTTTCCACTTTATTCATTGCTTCTTTGAAGCTTCAATGAAATTAACCTTTCGTATCTAAAAACAGTGAAGTCGTCTGAGAATCTTAACAATGGATCGCTTAAGCAGAACATCGAGAAAGCGTGTGAGCGAAGAGCATAATTTGCAGTCAGAACAAGTCGAGCATTAAGCGATGCCCCAGAGCTGGAGTTACGCAATGTTCTAGATGTCCATCTGATAGGCAGTTTCGCCCGGGTCTGCGAGAGTCGGCGAGCGTGATCGTCGAGTTTTTCTCTTTCATTTCTTTCCTCAGTCTACTGACGAACAATGAATAAAATCATTAAGGCGAGAAATTCAAGTGAAGGAAGAAGAAACTGCAGCAAACAATGCATAAATGTATCAAGTGTGGTTGTTGTTTAAGGCAACATGAAGCAAAGAAAAAGATCAGCGAGAGAGTCGCGAGCCTTGATGTTGCTATAAAAGAAACGAGCACTGGAGCAATATAATCATTCAGTGCTCGTTCATCAATCGTGCAGTATCGCAGCTTAATCCCCAAACTCATTAAAATGGCATTCAAAGTAATTTCAACTTTGCTTCCAACTTTCGATCAGCGCTAACTTTTGTGATTTTTCTAGTTCGTCGTCTTCTGCGCCCTCGTCGCCGTTGCCCGCGCTGGAGTTCTCGCTCCAGCTCCCATCGCCTACGCTCAGCCTATCGCTTACCAGAAGACCATCGCCGCCCCCGCCTTGGTCGCCACCAAGAGCGTCGAGGACTACGACCCAAACCCCCAATACTCTTACTCATACGACATCCATGACAGCCTCACCGGTGACGCCAAGAGCCAGACTGAATCTCGCGACGGAGACGTTGTCAAGGGACAATACTCCTTGATCGAAGCTGACGGAACCCGCCGCATCGTCGACTACACTGCTGATCCCGTCAACGGATTCAACGCCGTCGTCCACAAGGAAGGCACTGCCCACGCAGCTCAACCAACTATCGTTGCCAAGGCTCTCGTCCCAGCTGTCCAGAAGACAATCATCTCCCAGCCCGCTGTTGCCTACCACCAACCTGCTGTCGCCTACCACGCTCAGCCAGCCCATTACGCTCAACCCGCTGCCTACGTCAAACACTACTAAGCCACACGAAGCCAAGTCATCTCATCTGAATCTCGAGCTATTGAAGTGATAACAGTATTTTGTCCGAACTCTTCCCCAATCATCAACCATCCACCATCCTTTTTCTATCGGCTCGGGTAATACCGAAAGACAAACGTTCGTTTTAATTTGTAATTGAGATAGAAATGTTCAAAAGATTTAATACAAAAATCCCAAAATTATTTAAGTGAAACACAAGACGACTTATTCATTTCGTTTGCTTCTAGTTGTCAACCTTCGAGCTTCTCTCGGCGATCGTTTTCTTCTCGATTGTTGCGCAATGTAAAATTCATTTCTTCGAAGCGAGACGAGAGTGAGAGCGAACGAAACCTGCACTACAAGAGAAGAAGAAGGATTACCTTGGGTAATGTCTCGAGTGTTCGACAAGCAACTAAATAAGCTTCGACGTTTTCTCATGCTGCTTAGGGATTTGCCTTCAAACCTTTTACTAGTGCACACTGAAGAGTTACAGGAAAAGGCAAACTGGAAAAATTAGGGAACGACATTTCCTACATCCAGTTGACATTATCCACGGGGAGCCTTTCATTCCTCGGGTTGCGATATAAAATATTCGAGCTAGCTTGGAAGCTCGTGCGAGAACGGAGAGGTTGAAGGCGACGTTTCGAATGAGAGCGAACTCACGAATCGACGAACTAAATTGATGTTGAATGACTTATCAGCGGCTTGCCTCCTTTACACTAAAAACTTATACAACAGCAAAACGAAACTTCCCTATTTATTAGTTAGAACGTTCCTAACAATTTCCATCTTGCTTCGATTGAAATAAAATTTCAAAATGTCTGGCGCAATCGTCAATTTGAAACAAATAATTTTCTTTAAGTTTTGTTTATACAAAAAATAAAAAAGTCTTGGATTCGAGCCTAACCGTGATAGTTTAAAATTTACTCATGCGAAGACCGAGCGAATCTTCTGCACTTGGCGTAGCCAATGAATCCGCATCGTCCATCGCTACATTCTCGACCATCGTGTGACTGCTCAAATCAGTTCCAAGTCTTCAAATATCTCGATTGAATTCAGCTGATTATCAAACAGTTTCTGCTGACTCATCGACCCAGCCACCCAACCTGAAGACCTGTCAAGATCTGTCACTGAACAATTGGCACATTTCAAACTTTTTCTTCTTCGAAAAGAATTTTAATCAGTCGATCACGCTTTCACACATGCGTCAAGCCAAGCTAAGGAGGTCTCGTTGTGTCTCCCCTGAGAGAAAGACTGCGTGAAGTTGAGTTTTGCCTTAAAATCCACACGAAGTCAGCCAAAAGAATGCTCAGCAATAATTATTTTGTCAAAACACCTAATCTCTTATTTACATATTTCATCTCATCTCCTTTGCTTCGCCCTTCTCGACTTTCTAAGATGACTTTAAGTTGGTAATAGATACACTTAATCACGGATTAGCTTCTTTATGCTTTATTGCAAACTCATGTTTAGAATCGGTCCATTCATGTGCCTCAATCTGATTCGGGTTCGTAGAACAAGGCGAGACTCACACATCACGCTCTCGACTGAAAGATCGTCCGGGACTCGAGCGATGACAGCGCTCACTGATAACCGAATTTGTCTTAATATAAATCAATTAAACAGCTCCGGATCCTTTGTGTTTGCTGCCCGTCGCCCGACATCGATTCTTCTTCGATGTTTTTGCGCCCACATTCTGTCAGAACATATTAGTCGCTCCTTCCCTTTCGTCTCGAACTCGTTCCAACTCATTGACGGCTAATTGAGAAAATGCATTTCTGAATGGACGGAGTTGTCGAGGAATTCGAAGATTGTCATCGCCGTCGTCGGCTTTGATTAACAACTTGCGACAAATGAACTTCAAACGAGTTCAGGGATGGAAGCTCAACTGGTTCGAGTCATCTGGAAACGATTGCTTTGGCTGGTGACGTTACTATCTCGATGTGTGATTTATCAGAAGCAAACTCATGACTTTTATCGTCACCGTTGCGCAATTCCCTTCTCTGCACCAAAAACTAATTTCGCTCGGGCTCATACATCATTGGCGCTCGCTTCGGCCGAAATACGCAATTGTATTAATTTCTCGCTATGGAACGTGAAGTTCAATCTATGAACACAATTTCCGTAATCTCACTTAATGCCAGCACCGAAACCAAAATATAAAACACTCTCGATATCAAACGAGCTGATAAAAAGTAATGAAAAATCGTTGATAAAGTTTTGATATTAAATGGAGGCCTCAAACGGCAGATTGAAGCTTAACTTTGAGACGCATGAGACAGTTGCGAGTTAAGCCTTCGGAAAACAATAACAAGCGAATTCTCGAATTGATATGGAACGCTTTATCGCAACATGAATCCATCATTGATGGTTCGGATGTCTCAGGGTTTTTGGTGGCTGAATCTGGTCGATGGGAGGGTGAACAAGTTGTGGAGGAAGCAGAGAAGCGTCCAGGGTATAAGAAGCGTCGTCAATGTTTGAATGCAGACCCTTACTAGCTCGCTGTCCACTTTCCTGCTCATCCTAAATCAAACTGCCGTCTTCAAACAATTCGTAATTGAAGCTAATCTTCTGCTTGAGCAAACGGATCTCTATGGGGTCATCGAAGCTGTCTGTGCGACAAGAATCTTTGTCGAAATTGAATCGACGAACGAGGATGTGGATCGTCAGAGGAGTCAGACAAACAATGACAATTTCATCTTTCTCGAAATATTTTTTACAACTTGTCATCTTTTATCTCTTCTTCTTTCTCTCGAATGTGATCGCAGACGCATGCAAACAGACACATCACCTCGGAGCTGCATTTGCGGATGAAGAAGAATACGAAAGAGTGACGTCTGACATGAATTGCTTGTGTGAAAATGAGTGGAAGTAAACGTGCAGGAAAGTGTCGTCGAGACGAAAAAAAACTCTCGAGAGTCAAACATGGGCAGGTTGAATTTGGAACTCTTATCAGACCTTCAACCTCTTTTTAATTACGCAGTCATGGAGTTAAAAAAGGAACCAGAAGCGAGTGATAACGTTTCATATTATTTATTGTCTTTTAATCCTCGATTTTTATCCTCGACTGATAACACGACAACGTTATTTTCTAAACGCCTCGCGCCTTATCGCCAAAGTCATCAGCGAGCGCCCCGAAATATAATTGATTACTTTAAAATTCGTATTTAATGTGATTGCGGAGAGTTTTGTTGGCATTGAATTAAATTTTCGGCGTTCGCAGCCACTCGATGACTCCAGAAAACGACAAGGGAGTTTATTGGCGACCAACATTTATGACGCGCTGTTGATTGCTTTTTAACACTTGTTGATGAGGTAATTAGGCATAATTTTGGAGGAGATTGTGGGTGACTAATTGTGCATGAGACTTGATTGATTGACGGGTAGAGGAAGATGATGTTCGAAGGAAGAGATTAGCAAGCAGTCAAGAAGTGTTTAGTGTCAAAAGTTGCTTGCTTCATTAAATCATTTTGTTGTTTACTGGTCGATTAAATAGAAGGATCAAAGAGTTTCAACCTCGATGATGCCAAGAAATGTTTTGAAGCATCAGAAATATTTTGTAGATTAACTGTTTAAAGGAAAATCAAGCAGTTGACTTTGGTTTTGATTGAAAATATGAAATGGTTGTTAACTATTTTGAATAATTTATAAAACATAAATTAGCTAATGGAAAATTCATCGATCACTTGTTGAACTCGCCACTAAAATGCTCTTGCTGTCAAATTTGTAACAGCTTAGTTGTCTAGAAGGGTTCAGGGGACAATCCAATGGAAAAACTGCTGAAATATTTCTAGTGGAATCTATCGAATTGCAATATTATAAAAGTTATTTCCGATTAAATAATTAGATTCTCGTTTATTTTCTTCCATTTTACATGAGAGTTCGATGGAATCTGAGTCCTTCGATTTTGTAGTTTCTGTAACCGTGAACATTAAGCTGCGTCACATAGTCAAAGCTCTCCGACGATGTTCCTCAATCGTCTACGCAAGCCTCCACTGCTTCAACTCGTTTATCAACTAAGTGACTAATTACTCGTGAATAATAACCGCGATCGGCGAAATCGGGCTTCAAACGGCAATCGAATTAAGTGCTTTATGGCTCTGCAATATATCAAAATTCACGTTTCTCCATTTGCTCACTGGTTTTCACATTATCAAACTTATATCTCGTGACAAATAAAACGCAAGAAGAAGTAAAAACAAGTGCAAATCGCCCAATTATCGACTCGTTTATCGGTTCCAATAAATTTCGGCGTTTCAGCCATTCACAAACGGCTATCTCGGCGGCAATAAATTTAATGCCTCCACCGTCTTGCTCGAACACCACAGCAAATATTGCGATACAATTGAGACCGCAGCTATCGTAAATAATAATGTTTATTACTGCGTGAATTATAGATATAGATGCCTGGAATAATCCATATGCGGCCCGAGATATTTCTGTTCCTTGCGCTATGAGCCGAGCAGGAAAATCCATCATCATCCTCCGGCGGGAGAGCGCGATTGGTTGGCTCGCTTTCCGTTAGTTGCCTCCTATAACATCGCATACGTTCGTTTCGCTCTTCACTTTCCCATTAGACGCGTCTGTCGTCTCTTTCATGTGTGCTTTCTAAACAAATTTCAACGCACGGCGAATGCTAAGAAAGAAATTTATTGAAAAGTCTTTGGCAATTTAGCGAAAATTATTTTACTAAAATATTTTCAATTCAACTTTAAAAAATGTTTTGCAATTTTAGTGTAATCATTTCCAAGCCAAGTGAAATCATTTCCCCGACTGATAAGAGTATAAATTAAAGACGCGCTTAGTTGCTTTTCTATCATTGCATTCGTCTAACATAGCGAGCTCCAGTGCGACGGAAAGAGACGGCAGCAGGTCCCGGCAAACAGCCAAGATTGTCGAATTTTTCTTTTCGTTTTTCGTTTCTTCTCGCTCCATGTGTTTCGTGTTTTAATATTTCTTTCAAATCGAATGAGCTTCAGACTCGTTTCGACCATCGGTGTAGCGTGATCGCATTCAACTAGCTAACGGAACAAGGAATAAAATTACTTTTTGTGACAAATTATTAGGAAATTTTCTTTCGCGTTTTCGCTTTTCGTGCGGTGAAGTGGAAATTGAGTTTTAATTGATAAAAAAACTTCGAAAGTCACGAGAAAAACTGTGAAGAGAAGAAAATTGTGAAAAGTGTTAGGATCAAGATTGACCTATGAATAAAGTGTGATTCAATATGATGGACATTAGCATGTATGGGAATCATCAACACGCGAGTGGATTTCAAAGCCCCGACCTTGGATCGGGCGGATATCCTTACTTTCCTTCAGCACCTCATCACCATCACCACCATCACATTCAATCGCATCAAATGCACTCGCAGAACGCAGTGTCAGCAGCCTATGTCGCTCAAGTCATACCAAATAATTCTCCCGTCAACGCACCAGTGATTCAGTCAGCTTCAAACAACTCAAATCATTTGTATTCGGCGGCAGCGCATCCGCACTTGTATAGTCCAACGGCAATCGAATATGGAATTCACACATCGTCAGCGTCAGCCAATAATTCGCCATCCGAACAGTATTACGAACACGACAGTGCGTTCTACAATGCAGGCGCAAGTAGCGGGAACAACAACAATGGATCGCCAATGCCAGAGAACCATATTATCAGCTCTGATAACGGACTGAGTTACACAAACTTGGATTACATTGCTTATCAACAAGCTCACGGCAATCAAGCGTATCTTCACGCCTCCGATGAGAAAGTCCACCTGCCTCATCACTACAACGAGGAGATGATGATGGCGAGTGGCCAGACGACGCTTCACCATCACGGTGCGACCAACAACCCCTGGCACCATGCGCACAACCATGGATATGCCGTCGAGAGTTCAGGCAATCTCGCGAATCAGTTGAATATCGCGACGATGTCGGGGAATAATTTGGCGTCGCAACAGCATTCGATGCATTCGCCAGGCGGCGGTGGTATTCAGCCATCACAGTCCACCTCGCCATCCCTCCAGAACCAACAGCAGCAGTCGCAGCAGCAACAAAATGTCCCGCAATACAAATGGATGCAAGTCAAGCGGAATGTGCCAAAGCCTCAAAGTGAGTAACTGACGAATTTCTTAATTGAAATTCCAATTGAGCTCGCTGATTGGAATGTTTGAAGCGTCGAGCTTCCACGATGCCCAATTTACTGGCGTGATTGATCGTTCAAGTTGGCGAAATTCTCTGATTTATTGCGCGTCTCTCGATTAAGCTCAAAGTTCAGTGCGGGGCGAGTGCAGGTGCCACCTCTAAGCAAATAAACATAAATTAGCGTTCGGCTAACTCGACACTCGTCTAGTCTCATTTATAAATTAATTTTACCTCTCTCTCTCTCCCCGCGACAAAAGAAAATAATCCAAAGAAACGTCATAAAGCTTTTTCGTGGAATTAAACACACAACACGGAACAACGAAGTCAAACGAAAGAGAAACGGAAAATGTAAATAGGTGAAAAGGCGAAAGGAAAATTGTAAGAAAATTCTCGAGCTCGCGAGAATGTTTGTTGAACAAAATTCTTGGCACGCAAGCCGTCCGTCCTTTAAACTCTCTCACTTGTTCTTCACTAACCTGCGGGTTGGTATTGGCTTGAGTGTGTCGGGGGTTCTCGATGGGTATCACGACAAGCAGACCGCGGCCGTTCATGTCCGAGCGCATTCAGCGACCAGAAAGGAAAGAAATTTCCACATATTTTTACGTTTATTATTTTTAATTGGAAGTTTAATAAAGTGAGGCGGCAATTAAAGTTTGAGTGTCACAACAGTTTGAATTGGGGCCGCAATTTCCCCTTTGACAACATTCCAATCGCTTTATGGCATCCGAAATCATAAAACTATTATAGACGCTGAAGGAAACTCATAAAAAAGCAAATTGCGGCCCGAAGGAACGAAACTTTGTTTGCCCAGCGGCGTCTGAAGAATTCGAAGCGATTTTCGGTTTGATCGTTTACATGTCGACGCGCGGATTAAGTTTCACGCAAGAGTCAAACAACTTCATTGACAAAACGGTCCAACTGGACAATCAAACCTGACAACATTTGATATTGTTGGCCGCGAGTTCGGTCGCGGAGAGAACAAAAAGTCATTTGGCGACATTTCGACCGCGGGCATTGAAATGAAACTCCCGAAACTCAAGCAAATTTCGTGGGTAACTCAAGATGAAAAAATTTTCTATTCTAGTGCGCATTACGATATCGATATCAGATTAAATCTCGAGTCTTCGGCTTTCCCGTGTATTGACTTAAATCTCCCCCGAGACTGCCACTTTGTTTGGCCAGCGTCGCTGAGAGTCGGATCGAGACGCGAGGATCATGTTCTGTCGATATCGTGTTGTCAGTCGGCAAATATTGCATAATCTTACTCGAGACATCCAAGGAAATCATTCTCTGTTTGCTCTGGAATGAAGTGGGAAACTTCCCTCCACTGAAACTTTACAGACAAAGTTTACTCGCTCTGTCAATATTTGTGCATCTAAACATCGCATTATGCAACCGTTTGGGATCGATTCTCGGCTGAGAACTCGATCCATTGTCAATAGACGAGCAGACAAACAAACGGCAAAGTTTGGATTAGAAAAACCTGAAAGTCAATTAAGACGTTTCCATAATTTCTTTGTCGTGTTCTATTAATCATGTGGAAGCGAATGGGGCGACAAGAAATTAGATAATAGTAGTCGCGGCTCCTTATTCAGCTCGTCCGGCGTTTGAAAGGAGGAAGGGGCAAAGAAGAACGAAACGAAGCGATAGCCAAACAGAGAAATTGATTAATTAAATAAATAAACGGGACAGCAAATAAGAATATCTAGCGCCTTCGCTGACATGAAACGTCCAAGTCGCGGGAGACATGAAACGGTCGAGAACTCAATTTCGAAGTTAGATAATTCAGGGTCAGCAAACACCTATGAAGTGGTCAACTATTGATTTCTTTTAATTGCTCTGCCCTAGAACGCAAAAGTCTCAAGCTGCTATTCGGTAAATTGGGTTGCTTGTAAAGAATTTAAGACTGTGAGCTAGGTAGAACCATCGAGGCTTGGCTTAGCAAAGAGTAAACTTCTGATGTGTGTAGAGCTTGACTTCCAGGCTCGAAGCTCATGCGATTCATATCAAAAGTAATTAAACTCAAGTTGGCAAACACTCAACCGACATCGCTCCTTGTTAGGCATAAAATTTTCATGCGCCACCGACGACTGCGTTGCATTTCCAACTCTATTTTGATATATTTTGAAAAATTGTGACTAATGTAATTTTATTTTATGTAAATTGTCGCGTGTCAAGTGATGTGAGAGAAGAAAAAATTATAATGCCATAGAGTTGGCAGCGATAAAGATCTGTGTTGCCTACATGTAGCGCTATAGCCGAGCTTCGAGTGTATATTTTATGACATTTTCGCCGTCTTAAGCCGTCGTGTCAGAAGGAGGCGAAAAGTGCTGTTGTTGCCGGTGGCATGAAAACGTTAAAAAGCAAATTGCTAATAGCGAGAAAAGACTTCTCATCGGACTGGCAAGAGGTGGAATGGGGTTGGACGCGCGGCTAAGCAGAGTCATGAGCGAGGCATGGAACTAATCCTAATTAAGGACCTGTCACTAATGAAACGAAACCATTAATTTAAGCCTGATTTTTCCTGCATATTTGCGTTTCTAATTAGCAGGTGATTAATGCTTGTGAAGACCTGCCTGCTTATTGATTCCCAACAGTTGTAAATTAATTATCAACCAACTTGCGATAAGCGAGCAAATTCGCGGTGAAGAAATGGCGGATGCGCTTGCGATGAAGCGCGAATAATCGGCAATGAATATCAACAGCAATTTCATTCAGTTGTTCGTCGCTGGTTTGTGAAATTCGGAGGGTCGGCATAACTTGCAACGATGTTCAACCCTCATTCATGTTTGATCAGCTATGTCTAGTAGACTAGACGTGAAACGAGAATTGTTTGGATGCTTTGACTTGATGGAAAGTATTGTGATCTTTGCTTAATCACAACGCGAAATTTCAAGCTTCATGTCTAGACATTCGAGACATCGTTGGACCAAAGCTGCTGCTCGCTACTAACAAAGACTTTCTAGGGATGGGCCGGGAAATTCGGTCTTCTCGTTCTCTCTCACTCTTATGTGTTTCGGATTAAATTCAAGTAGTTTTTTGTGTTCCTGCCATGAACGGCTGCTCACTGCCTCGAGGAGAGAAATAATAAATTTATCACAAACAACAAAAGCGTGGAATCGTAGATGGATAAAATGAAAATGGCTTCCATGATGTTTCTATTAAGCCAGCGACGTGTTTCTGATGGTTTCATACTGTTTCGCCTCATGGATTTTATTTTTTGATCGACAGCCCGAAAAAAAACGTTTGACTCACTTTAAGTCGAGGAATACAAAATGGTCTGCGAGCCAACGATCTAGCGAATTTTACAAGTTCCAGTCGATTAGACGAGATTCCAACGTGAGACTCGTCGTCCTCAATTAACCTGTTTACTTCCAACGGTCTGACGATCGACGAAATTGAAAAATCATGCTCGGAAAAGGGTTCAATGGCAAAGAGGAACAGCGTAGCCTCGCTGCGCGAGCATCGAGATAAGTCAAATGAAGCCTTTAAACATTCTTATTGAGACGAGAGATTATGTGGCGAGATAAGCCCGGGGGATTGAGATGAGAAGGCTCTCCGAAAACAGTATGCGGAATGAGTGTCAAGTTTGAACTTATTCAATTTATTGAGATATCTCTCGCTGCCTTATGCTTTCTTATTGATCTCGAAGAATTGATAAATGACTTTTAAGCCATCGCGTCTCCATTGTACGATGTCGGCCGCATAATCTGAGTAAATCCTTTTCACGTCTCCGCGAATGAATTTAAAGCTTATTGATTGCCAACCGCGGTTCACTTATGGAAGAATCGTGTAATGAGCGCTCGCTCGCTTATCACTGAATTGCCAAGGATGGAAGTTCTCCCGTCGCTTGCCGCACTCGATGCGAAAAGAATAATTTATGATGTTTATTCACGGAAAGATGTTGAAAGTGTCAGAGATAAGGAGTCGATTGAGACATCATGTCTAAGGGCTCGACAGGCAAGCAGAATGTTCGACGAGCTCAGCCACAAGCCTCGACTTTATCTGTCGCACTCACCACAAGTACACGACTCTCGACAACTCGACAAATAATTTTCCCCAAATTATTAGCGAAAAACAAGTTTATCATTCGTGAGGCAGAACTGCGATTTGATAACGCGGCCACGGACGACATTCGTTCCAAAGTTCAATTTCTATTTTAACGATTATCATCGTCTTTGGGCTCGATATTTTCGTGCGCTTCTGGTTTCGTTGCGCCAAGAGCCAACCGTTGATTAAAGCCTCGTTTGCTTCTTTATCAAGAGCGCGAGCCACTCGAGCAACGATTTTTTCTGCTGAAAACGATGAAACACTAGTCACGTGCCTGATTGCCGCTGCTCCGTCAATTATCGCAATCGCATCAACCTTGGCAATTACTCGATTTTCTTTTATTAATAATTCACATGATTTTCTGTTGTTGGAACGAATTTTATCGAATCGCTTTGGCCAATAATTGTTTGATAACCTTTCGCGGAACGTGACACAAACAAGAGACATATTACGAGCCGCCTAATCGAGAAGAGCGAGGGAATTAACACTTGAGGGGGATTCGGTAGTTTTAGTAGTTTCCAGCAACCGTAATCTGTCAAAGCCGTGAATGATGATGAGGTCGCGGGGATTTCGGCTTCGCAAGAAATTCGATTGTTCCATTGCGATTGAATTGAAATGTTTCGTAGTAAAAACGTGACGGCAATAAATTGTTGAGTCGAATTTGCATCTGAAGGAACCTGAAGTCGTTTTGTGTTATGATCAGATATGTTTGTAGAGCTCCAGTAATTCGTTTCTATGGCGTAGCTACAGCATGTTCGTGGAAGAGGGGCCAGCGAAGCAGTAAACGATAGTGTCTTGCTGCTTTCAAACGTCATCCTCCTTCGACTGAAGCAGCGAGAGACGAAAAATGAGCGAGTCATGGACGCGATAGGCAGTCAGAACGTCGAAAAATCATAATTCCCGTCAATTTTAATAACGAGAGACACTTTACAGCATTCTCGTTTCGTCGGAACCGAAAACGAAGAAAAGAAATCAAATATTTGTTTGAGGGATTTCAAATCGAACTTCTTTACTTCACTTGCGGCTGCCTTCGCTCTCCGATCGTGACATTCCAAATTGATTAATTAATTTCTAAATGGTGATACACTCGCTGCGGGTTGCTTCAGCCCAAAATCACTTTTGGGAAATATTTTTTCAGCTCAAAATGAAGAGATGTTGTTGAAGAAACTGCTTAGTGTGAATGAAAATTATCGACAATTTTAAAAAGAACTTAGAATCCAACTAACTCAATAGCTTGATAGAGTTGCGACATGTGTCCTTCGACAGGCTTTGGAATGATTCTCGTATGGCTAAGGACCTGGAGGCACTCACGTGGCTTTTCTAATTCTGATTCACTAACTAAGTTGCTTGATTCTCGTAGTCTCATGAAATATTCTTTGCTATTTAACTAGAACTCTTTCAGATATTTGTCTAAAGATATTTCTCTTCAAACATATTCTGAATCGCACGGGACTTCTTTCTAGATTTTTGTATTCAAAATGCCACCGGTTTGCTATCTTCTGTTCGGTCAAACCTTCTCACGGCTCAGCGCACGCGATTCGTAAGAAAAATACCAAATAAACCTTTTAATGTTCGCTGATGAACCTTCAAGTGCTAAATAGCGAAGATAAGGGTTTGACATGATTAGACACTCATTAGCGAATAATCGGGAGCTGAAGACGTTAAGTACGTGCAGAGTTATTGCACAAATCAGCTTTGTCAAAAGTCACGCAACACGATAAGAGCGATGATAATTCTTAGGAAATGTTCGAGCTACCTAAAAGGCTGATAACGACATGTCTTCCCTCACATAATTTTTTCTTTATCGAAACTGTGTCGAAATTATCAATTTTTGTTGGTACAAGATCTAAACTTGGTATGAGCGACGGCTAAAAACCTTTGCACACTGAAAAGTCACTTTTTTCGAGCGAAAATATTTGTCTGAGATCATCGTCACAAATAACGATTTTTGTTCGTGGGTAAAACTTGTCGCTCTATCTATTTGTCTATTACTGATTGCAGACGGGAGCGCTGGCTGAAAAAAACTTTGATTGACAGTTTACAGTATTCGGTAGTCGTGTAGTTAGGAAAATCAAATATTTTCACGACCTGAAATCAAATTGATTAATTTGATAACAGATTGAGAAATTGTGGAAGCGTCGGTGACAAGAGATAGTCGTGCGGAGTCTTCATTGGCGCCCAATCGATTATTTTTTATTAGACGAAGTCTTATCTTCGGCTGCAGTGATGCGACGTTGAACTCAGTGAATGCTTGCGTCGTCTCAAACGTCGAGAGATTCGAGTAATTAGCTTCAACTCAATTAACTGCTTAGACAATTTGATTGCAATTGCAATAAAGCTGTCAACAGCATTGGTCAGCAAATGCTTCGCAATCCTTTTAATCCTCCTGTTGGTCATTTGTTATTTCTCGACTTCTAAAGGGTTTCGAAGGAAACGGGGGAAGTTCTGATAAGTCACTGTCAAGTCAACAAACTGAGGAAATATTTGTTCGTTCGCTGCACAAAATGCAACTGAAATAAAATCGATCAACATGAGATAACAGATTTTTGTTTGCGTTTCCCCCAAACAGCTTAAATCCGGTAGCTGCCAAATGTTTGTGCTCGTCGTTGAGCCGGCGCCAAGTCGAAAGATTGATTAGAACCAACCGTTCGTGAAAAGCGTCTCCGAAACCTGTTGAGTTGACTTTCCTTGCCGTTTCGTTTTTAATTGAAATTAATTCATCAACAAATTGTTAATCATTCCGCATGAAGGCGAGAGAAAGAATGATTTGACGTCAACGCGATAAGGAGACACATTTCCACCGTCCGCTGCAGACAAAGCTTTCTGTAGCTGTGTGAAAAAGATCTAAATAACTTTGATTGATTAGCGAGTTGGTGAAAAAAAGATTAATCCATAACACTAGCCAAAAAAAATTAACAACAATTACCCATCAACACACGCGCTCCACAAAAAGTGAATAAATGTTTCGACAAATTGATTAATTGAACTCGAGCGAGCTTTCGGGTGATTGTCTGCCAGACTTTTCCTTCTAATTCATCAGAGATTTGAAGACTTTATCGGGTAACATGATTTTAAGGTAAATATTTGAGTCGATGTGACAAGATACGAGCTCAACCCGAAACATCATTTGTCTGAACTCGCTCGAGTGCGTGAACAGCGTTTCATAATATGCCAATCAATGTTGAATGGGCTAATTAAATCAGACTCGTTGAAGCTGTGTTATGTTGACATTTTACAAAGATTAATTATTTAATTAGTCAGATTAGGATTAATCTATTATTTTAGTCAAAACTTCAACGACCTTCCGGAGTTCACAATCGCAAATGATTTATTAGTTTTTTTGGGGGCTTCGCAGGTTTTGTATTAAGTAGCAAGCGAGAGAAAGAAGTCGTAACTATTAAAGTAAAATTTTCATAAACACCCAATCATAACATCGAAGAGGGACAAATAAAAGTTTTAGCCAAATATGTTTATAGAGTTTTTCTAAGCTAATGGAAAATTAAATGATAACTTCTACTAGAAAGTAACAAACAATTCTGACATAAAATATTTTGCAATTTTTTATTCGACTTAATATCTCATTTTAGCCTTAAACCCATTGCGATTTTCATTGAGTTTGCTTCAACACAATCGATTTATCGATTTCATATTCCGTCCCACACATTTCCTTGTGACGAAACGAATCCTTCGCAAGCTTATGATTGTTTGCTTTCACTCTGATCCTGCTCCATCTGCGCTGTGTTGTTAATTTATTTCGATTCGGGTTCTCTCATTTTTCCTCTGCTGTGCGTCGAGCACACAATCATTTTATTTCGGGGTAATGTGTGTTCTTTCAATAGCTGACAACATGACGGATCACTCGAAGGGATGAAAAGGGAAAGCGCGCGGAGATGAAAATGAATTCGTTCCATAAATTTCCTGAAGTTTAGCTAGCGAAATTAGATTTCCAACAGGAATTCTTCGAAGGTTTTCTTTCCAATTAGCGGACGCTGATAACTTTGTCATAAATTTCTTTCAAGAAAATTTTATATTACGGAGAAATAAAATGTGAAAAACGATTTGGTCACGAAACCTTTCGCTGAACAATGAACGATGTCATGCCGCTGAATTTTATTTTCCCGACGGGTTGCTTTATGGTTTAATTGATATTTCTTTGAAACGCGAGCAATTATCAATTATTGTAAGGCAATTAAAAGAGTTTCTTTATGTTTGCAGCTCCTAAAATTACAACACCAATGCAGGAGTACTCGATTCCGACATCGATCGACCCGTGCCGGGGCTTGACAAACAGCTTAATGGGTAAGCAGAGACTTAAGTTATTATCACTGGAATAAACTAATACGGCATCAAAAGATTTTAATTACAATTCAGGCTCGGCGGCCGCCGCCAATTCGCTACTTTTGAACGGCAACAACACCGGAAGGACGAATTTCACCAACAAACAGCTCACAGAACTAGAGAAAGAGTTTCATTTCAATAAGTACTTGACGAGAGCGCGACGGATTGAGATCGCCAATGCCCTTCAATTAAATGAGACACAAGTGAGATTGAATTGTAAACGAACAAATAAGCAGAAATTTTATTGAGAAATTCTTTTTAAGGTCAAAATTTGGTTCCAAAATCGGAGGATGAAGCAGAAGAAGCGAATCAAAGAAGGTCTCGTCCCGGCCGAGCCTCTTAGCCAGTCGCCCAACAGCAACCTTAACAGCAATAATTCCAACGAGCAAACCAATCTACCTGGCAGCAGCGAGAACAGCAGAGAATCCAATTAGTTCGAGTAGAAGCCGTCAGGATTTTTCCGGAAAACTTTTGCATCTGAAAGCTTTCACGGGAGGAATTTTACTTGGAATTTTAATACGAATTGCAAACTGAAATAGCCTTAAACATAATCCTGAGAAGTCACACAAAAGCTAGTCGTGTAGCGTAAACTAAATAACTTATTATTGTTTTTATTGCAAAAGTTCTACGAGAAGCTGTAGATGTAAATAGTTAGCGAGTCGCACACGTCGTCGAGCAACATTAAATGACATTTTAAGCGAGATTCGATTGAGATAACTTGTACATTAAATTGACTTTCAAGGATCGTTTGCTCAAGTATTGTTGACCTATTTTTAGGCAAAGATTAAAGTATTGTAGTTCCTCACAGCGAATTTAAGAATAATTTTCTAACGTTTCATCCCGATAAGCAAAACAGTTTGAAGCCAAAACTAGAGTCGAGCTCCTTTGAAACAGTTCCTCAGGGAAATTGTACTCGTTTCGAGCCCAGTTGATGAAAATAAATGAAATTAAAAATTATTCCGAGTTTGCTTGACTTTTCTTCCAAATTGAATTCGCACTGGTAAATTTTTTAAATAAAATCTTGGGTTGTCTTGATTAGGATTCGATAGGATTCGATATTCGAACCATCAGGTGCTCGTTTCTGATTATTCACAGATTCATCTCTTTGTGTTCTATCTCTCGACACTAAACGTATAACTAAATCACGGTGTCGTCTCTCTGGGTTGATCCAACTTATCCCACCCAAATTATCTGATCAAACTTTTCAGATGATTCGAGAGTGAAATGATCAAAATTTAACTTGAAAAAACAATTTGAATTTCAAAGCTTTTCGTTGGAAGCTCGGACGTGAGCTTTGATCAACAATTACCTTAATCCCACGAAATACTGAAACTCGTCATAAAAACATTGAAACACTAACAAGCCTTCCTTGCTGGACAGAAGCAAGTAAATTAAAAATCTGTTGCAATCGATTTTGAAACTGACATCAAACTTTTACAAAGCTTAGAAAAGCTTCCATGGAAAAGCTCCACGTAAGACATCGCGTGTCAACTTTCTTCGTAAGAGAAATGCCCAAGCACAACAAAAACTAAACATATGTTCCCTCGAGTTCTCCACTCGCTGTAAAGCCGACAGCGCTTAATCATAACAATGTTAGATGTGAACGATCGCAAAGAGCGTAACGAAGGTTCAGCTTTGGCTTGCAGCACGCGGAAAGAAGCAAACCAACGCAATCTCCGAGCCGTCATCGTCGAATACATTTATGAGTTTACCACTCTCAAACACAACAACAATAATCCACTTCAATTTTTGTTGTTTTCTTTCATTTTCAACATTTCTTTTATAAGTCGACTTCAGTTTACGAGAGACTTTAAAACGGTACGGTTGGTAAAGCGGCGGTCGGCGTAGAAAAGTATAATCAGTAAGCAAAGAAAAGTTTAAAGATTTCTTCTGTCAGTGATGGAAGTTCCACCGTGGAACGAGATTAATTGGCATTGCTCGATGCTGCAACTCGCGGCGAGACGTCGGCAAATGTGTTGAATTAATTGATTTACCTAGAAGCTTTTTAAATGGACTAGGCCCGAGTGTTATTAGGCGAACAGTCAAAAAGAGAAAGAGCTAATGATTATTTCGGTTAGTTCTTTCACCAGACGGACTTTGAAAAGTGTAACACATGAATCTGATGATCTCAAGTGATTTTAGATCTTTCTCTCTAAGATTTCATCTGTGCTATTTCCTCTTCGCCTTTCGCCTTCTCGCGTGTACCAAGAAAGAAATGGAAATTCGGAATATCACTCAAGTGTATTGATGCTAAGAAGAAACTCGATTCTTTTCGTTCGTATGCCCAAAAACAGAGAGAGGCACGAAAAAAGTAAGACGAGGAATCTGTGGAGAAACGAGTTATAGATTTATTGAGTTTTACAGCAACGCTAAATGACTCTTGAGTATCACCGAAAAAATAATACAAGGAAGAGCGAGGCAGTTAATTGTGTCAAGCATTTTCAGCTGAACCTGTTCTCGGCCGTTTGACAAATTCCTTCGTCGACTTTTCGGTGCTGCGGCTTATCAAAAGTTCACGGCGCGTCTTCATCTCGCACACACCAACAAGCGCATTGGATAATAAATATTTCCATAAAATTTCCATCTCATTATCGTCTCGAGCCACTCGAGTGACGATCGATGTGCATTCTTGAGTCTAACTCAAACGAATACATAATTCGCTCCCCATGCGACATAAATATGTTACATAGCTTAATGACGACGATAAAGAAAAAAACTGTGAATGAAGTTGTGTAATTAAATTAATTCAATGCGTCAAGCTTACGGTCTCGGAGTTGCAGTACTTGTCGCGTTTGTCTATCGGTGAAAGAAAAAATATTGTGGAAACCGTTTGATGATTTCTTTTCATTAAGACTCATAATTCGAGAGTCGATTTGACGAGAAAGCAGCGCCATTGAGGCTAATGAAAAACGAGCTAAGATAAAATGTTTTCCAGAGGTTTTCCGGTGAACACAATTTGGAATATATCAAGGACGCACTAAGCTGTCAGGTGAGTGTTGAACTGTTTAAGATTTCAAACTTTCTACGTGGAGCAATTTTCCTCTGAACAAATCTATGGAGGAGGGCGAGAGACCACAGAGCAATCCGAATTCCATTCTCATGCTAATCCATGTGAACTTTCCTTCACTTTCCTCGTCAATCCACAGCAGCTCTAGCTTGCAATCAATACTTCTCCCCGCCTTTATTCAGATGCAAATGGCTAAATTACAGCCTCCGAAATGAACTCTCATTTCAATTTAGTTCAGCGGCACACAATAAATTAAAGCATAAACACTCGCGGACGTGGAGTAGCATAGGCTTCAACTTTGTTGTACTCGAAGCAAGCGTGCATATGCTAGAATGTAAACATATAATAAATCTGTCATGGAAAATCGCCACAATGAAACAGCAAAGCTGATATGTTTATTGCGAGCAGTTCAGTTAGCTCAATGGCTCGCACTTTTTGTGCAGCTAGCGATTGCAAGAAATATGTGCGAAAATATGCATGAATGGAGGCGACGTATGTAGATCAAGACACTTCCAGCGAGAGGGAAAAAGCGAAGAATTTTCACACGATTTTCTTTTCGCTTCGATAAGAAACGTGAACAGGAGAGTGACATCGAGACTGCGCTCTTTACTTCGGCTCAGTGCATAAACCTACTCCGCCCGCAGATTTATAGCTCATTACGGCGGCAATATTTATTCGATTTCTCGTAAAATGTCGAAGAGGAATCTCGAGCAGAGAGAGAGAGGAAAGATTTAAATGCTCGATGAGGCAATTTATCGATTCCCGTGCAGTTTTTCTTGTTAGCTTGCGAAAAGTTTAATGTTGTTTTTCTCTGCATTCTTTTGCTTCGATGCCGAAGCTGCACGTGCACTAGAGCAATTTCATAACGCTTCAACCTCAGAAATCTCTCGAGTTGATGATGGAAAATGATTCATTTCCATTTGTCGGCAATTTCAAATGTCGGAATTCACGACAAACGCTCTGAAATTCGATTCACAATCAAAACGATGTTGAACGTGCACAAACACAAAAGTTGTCTCGTGCTTGGTGTTAACCCACCGAGCCATTCAAAAGTTTATTAACATAAAAACCAAGAATTCGCTACTTCGAGATGCCGTTTTGGAAAAGCAACTGCGGCATTGACTGGCGGTTCCGACTCCAACGCGACTTGAAAACCGTTCATTGTTCGTTCTTACACACTTCATTTTCGGATAGAAGGCAATTTTCCACCTCTCGATTCGAAAACAGCTTTCGCAATCACTTATCTGACCTTCGCTTGATTTATTCTCACTCTAATTGAAAGGTAAATGTTGACGCCAAGGCCAGAGCAATTCTTATCTTTGAATATTCGATTATGCAATGTCAATTTGTGATACGAACAGCTCGCTGATGATCCAATCATTTATTAACTGAGCGGACTAGGGCGACTAATCGATTGACTGAAAGGAAATCGCAAACTTCGCGACAGTTTCTCTCGAGATTTGTCATCGGCATCAACTCCTGACATTTGCAATGGCCAACCATTCAAAATCATTGAGCAATCATCTGCCCATCCGTCCATTTGACAAAGCAACAATTGAGAGAAGTCGTTGGCTTCAATCTCATAAGGAGTTCACCGTACGTTGGCTTGTCGTAAACCCAAACAGTAAATTGACATCGCGACGTTGGGAAAAGTTATGAAAAAAGATTACGCGATATTCAAATTGCTTGTCCTCTCCTAATGAGACAACAGTCGGACGCGAAGCGACGTCGAAAAGGCGTGAAGTCAATTTAAATTCAACTCATAGCCGAAGAAACCCAAGCCCCGAAAAATGCAGCCGGGAAGTGTGTTAGTGGAGAAGTTTGTGTCGAGAACCTGTTTCTGAGCAGTGAGTAGGAAGTCGAATGCCACGGCGTGTGTGATGATGCATTCCAATGTCGAAATTTGACCTGCTCAACCCAATCGCAAGCGCCGTTGCCATCCAAAGCCATTCGCAGAGCTCACGTTTCATCCGAAGATGCATTGTGCTCGATTCCATCGCGAATCGTTTGCATGTTCTGCTACCCAAGCGATATTGTGGGACGCACGGTGAGGTTGGTTCACATGAAGGCCGTCATGTAAAAAATGTGCCGCAACGAATTCTCTTGGCCTGCAGTTTGAGTCGAGAAACGAGCCAACTGTCGTTGATATTTTTTTGGATAATTAATTCACGGTCGCCTAATTTAAATTAGTGGATTGAATGGAACCGTTGTCAAGCGTTCTCAGCAGACTAAACGTTGCGTTGCCAGCGCTCGCGGTCAGTTCAAGTTCGGAGCAGTTTCATCAATTGCATTTGTCGTTTGCCGCTCTCACGATAAATTCAACATCGTCCAGCCTCCGAATCCGTTCTCACCTGTTATTCAATTAAAAGCAATTGCAAACCTGAAATAGATTCCTTCCTTTGGGTATCGCTCACCGGAATCTCTAAGCGGCGAGATTAAAATCAAGTTAAAGGGAACGATTTCGATTTCTTTTCTCCAGTTTCGTCTTAGACTCGTTTTCAAGATCGTAAAATTGCTCTTACAAGACGATATCAGAACGTGGGACCGAGTAGAGAATCAGAGCTGCTGTCTCGATTAGCTTCACCGAAAAAACAAAAGAATTCTTAAGCGTTTGCTTGTTTTATTCATAAGGGGTTCGCATGCAAGTCACTGAGACTCTTCATAAATTAGCGGAACGTCTAGCAACGAGATGAAAAATTAGTCAATTATTTTATGACGGTTTAAATTTGCATTATTTTATCGCAGTCGACACTGATAAAATCTCGTCATTAACTGAAGCTTGGTTGCGGTCTCCGCCGTGGATGAAAACTCCGTTACTTGGAAAGTTTGCGAATGGCGTTCTGAGCGATTGGAATTTTCAAAAACAGAACTCGTTTTTGGGGTTTGCTGAGATTGCCGTTCATCGACATAGCTCTTGGAAGGCGCGACGATCTTACGGCACACGCTGAGCTTCATTTATTGAAAGACTGACAAATCGCGGCCGTGATCGGATGACAGAAGCGACCGAAAGATCCCGCGAAGCCAATAGAAGTCGCCTCGAGTAAAAGATCGCCAAGTTTATCAAACAATCACTACGATCGGCTTTCTCTCCGAGCTGTTCTTAGCTAAAAAATCATAATGTGGTTTTGCATAAGTAAACAAGAGCTGTGGAATGAGCGCGAACATGAAAAATGAAATGAAGAGACCGCAGAACGCGAAAGAAGTCGAAGACGAAATTGAGAAATCCTAAGAATGTTTCTTCACCTACCTCACTCTCTACCTCACTGTTTACAGTTACACCCGCTTCTTCTTCACTACGAGAGCCGAAACGCGAATGGAGAAAACGAAATTGAAGACTGTAAAATCATGTCAATTAATCATAAGGAAAAGTGCACACACAAAAACGCGAACGTCGTGTTCAGCATCGTCATTAGCCTTCATCAAAGAAATCGCTCGGGAGAAGAAGAGGCGCGAGGCATGAGATCGTTCTTAAGCACGCTACCGTTGCTGCCTAAGCGAAATCACGAGACTCGCTAAAAGATGTTTTCATTCTCGCGTTGGTCTAGTTTACCCAGTTGAAAATTTCAATAAAAATGAAATTTGTGAGATTGGAAACCCAATCGAGGCAACGGTGAAGATGCTTGAACAAGGTGAGCAGGTTCATCATCATGCAGGCACTGGACGAATCAATTAGTTCTTGCGATCGTTCATGCGATAGCATGTTATGTGACCAGAAAAAGTTTTCGTTCGTCTTTACGTAATCGCGGAACTCGATTGAATAAAAATATTTCCCATAGCTCACGTACGCGGACCATTTGAATATTAAATATTCATAAAATGTACTTCATCAAAGCTAATATTAAAATTGTTTATTACACGCTGACGATGTGAAAGTTTTTCCGTTTTTGTGTCTGCGATGTTAACATGAAAAGAGCGAAAACTGTCAGTTCCAAACTTATCTTCACGCAGCACTTCACATGCTCATGTTGGTCGCGGGCTCGAAAGTGGAACTTTCGTAGAACAATAAAAGTTAAACTTTGTCGCGGCAATTAGCCGGCGGTTGCGGGTTATTGCCGCCGCTTTCGTCGACAAGCACATTCCGCACTCGTTTCTTTTGTTATCGAATCGCTTTATAATTTTCCACGACATGAAGAAAAGTCTTTACGCGCACTCGCGTGTGATTACGAAAAGATTGAAAATTTAAACTTTCTAAAACGCTTCGTTCAATTATGATGACCGTCTTAGCTTGACAAAGAGTTTAACAAATTATCTCGACAATGGTCCATGTGTGCTCAGCTGATCTGATTTCTCTAAGCTCATTAAATATTGACAGTGATTTTTCTTCTCAAATAATCAACGACTAATGACTAATTATGGACTGAGGTGTGAGCCTGAGGTTAGCCATTGCTAAATTGTCATATCGCACGTGCTTGTTTCTCAGTCAAGAACTTCCAACAATTCTTTCTCACAGTCAAACATTGGCGTCTCAACCGACGCGTGTCTGCTCAATCAACGCGTGGACTTTAAAAATCCCGAAACGTCACCAGACGAAAGCTCGAAAAACAATTTGCAAGAATCTTTCAGCGTTCTTAGCTAATTTGTTGGACCAACATCTCAATGTTACTTTAATTATCACTTTATCTCTCGGGCGGCTACTTGCGCTCTACATTGTCTACAGCAGGTTTCCGTCGTTACTAAGATTGCTTTTAAAATAAACGTACAAAAGTTCCTGTATTGATCTTATCTTAAGCATAGTTAAATATTCACAGATCCGTTCAACTCGGAAGCGTTCAGGAGTTATCCTTGGTTTGGCCGTTTGTTGGGCTTCTTCGTAGTTTTTCTCTTCGTAACGTATTTCTCTCGCTTAATCTGCTGCTGTTTGTAAACGAACAAAGGCCTAAAACACAAGCCGTCAACCCAATTGGCTTTGCTAACGAGTAAGCAACTCACCTAAAAACAATCATTCTCCTGCCGCGGGCAATGTCGTCGTTGAGCGTCGCGCCGGTCTCAATCGATCTCTTTACCTTTGACTTTGTCTTGTCATTGCGATACAAAAAGCTTAGGAAGTCATCGTAACTTTTATCTTTCCTCGCCGGCTTATGAATATCAAACTCGTCTGGAGTGTCATCGACCGCCAGCTTTCCTTGGCTCACATAGTTCGTGGTGAACTTTATGGATCCACGATCAGCTGTCACATGTCTTGGGCTCTTCACGAACTCGTCATACCTGATATTTTGCTGGCCGAGGCTTTGGTGAATGCAAAATGTCAAAATGGCAAACTGTAAAGAGAATTTCGGCAAATAAATCAACAATTCGTGGCTGTGTGAACTTGAGCATTTAAGGAACTCGATGCCTCGCATCCGGGCAAATTTCACTCGGCGCTTGCATAATGAAGCGTCTCGCTTGTCCCTCGAGAAAGCTCCAATGATTGCGTTCTGCTTCAACTACTTACTGGTATTAAGTTCGTCTTCATTTTCTGTCACAACTCTTTCACTATCTCGTGAATATTAAACTCGAGACGATTTTTTATTTGCTCGAAAAAATGCCAAACTGGATTTTTCTCGCTCGTCCGCGGTCGGCTTTCGTTGGCGATTAAAACGATACTGTTTCGAAGATTTAGCTGATGCCAACTTCATATATGAACAAACACAACAAGAATCGGAATTTTATACGAGTCGGCGAATAGTTTTCAACTGATATCATGAGCCTTCTTGTTTGTGTTCAATTATCATATTGATTCATTCATTATCGCCTTTTTCAGGCACAGCATCATGAAGTATTTGCTTTGATCGCTGGCAGCGAAAACTGCGGCGAGCGGAAAAGTTTTCGTCAATTGTTTTCCTGATAATCTTGTACACTTTGCGTGGAAGTGAAGAGTGAATCATTGTCAAACCTGTTGACGAAAAAACTAAGAAACGTCAGAGGATCGAACATTTGCTCAACGAGTGATGCATCTTGTCAAAGCGGTTGTTGCAATTCTAATTAACCGCTGCTCGTTCGCTCATTCATCAATTTCTATTTCATGTCTCGTTCTCCTCGTCTTCATTGATTGCATCAATGGACTTGATTCAAGGCTCAGACATTTCTCTGCTATGAATTTAATTTGTTGTGCCAGTGCTTCTTCACTGGCTGCTCAGCTTTAAAGCAAAATTAAACAGCGAAACATTTCGATTAAACAACTCAAATTTGGCTAGGAATGTTATCATGATTTCCACTCGACTTTGCGTCGTTTTTCTAACCAATTTGCAATCACACTAAGCGAAAATAGTTCGCGCAGCTCTGCCTAACTTATCGATATTTAAATGCTGTTGCTTTGAGATTCCATTTCTCTCGGTCGAGCAATTGCAATATGTCTACAATGAAGCATTTCGATGTCATTAGATGGCAAAATAAAATTTATTGAAACATTAATTATAGCAGCTTCATTGAGCGACGTTGGAGTAAATGTAACGAGCCGGAGAGACAGAGGGAAACGGCAATGAAAGCGTCCATTCAGATCGTAAGCTTGAGCACCGAGGTAATAGATCTTGAATGGAGACGGCGAAGAATGATCGAGGCTTGTTTTAACAGCTTTGCTTAGGCTTCGAACACGAATTCGATAACGTTAATGATCAGGTTGAATCTCAACGCCAGTAAATCTCACGGTCAATGTTAAGTCAAACGATTTCCATGCAGATATGCAAAATCTGGTTTAAGCGGTTGCAAACACAACGCCAATTAGCATGTCTCGTCGATGAAAATATTGCAAACTATTTGGTTTGCAACGTCAGCACGATCGATAGCTTATCAAGTTCAAGCGCTGTCTTCGGCCGATATTTTCTCACAGTCATCGGGCTGTCAAAGATAAAGCTGCAGAACGGTCTCGTCGATGCTAATAAGCTTTTCAAACACTTGCTCGATTATTACGACGCAGAGATGCGGGAAACGATCACTCGAAGAGAAATTAGTCGAATGTCTTCTGCTATCTTCTGACAGAAATCTCCGATGAACAAAAAATTGTGAAAAGTGGTTTCGTGCAAAATCGAAAGTCGTTTGCAGGCTCAGTGAATGTGTGTGGCGGGTAATTACTTATGGCGAGTGTTATCAATGGATCGAAGAAAAGCGAAATTTCGAAAACAAGAGTCATTTGCTTCAACAAAACCCAACTTTGTTGTTCGTTGGCGTTTTAATCGGTTTCGATTTTCACTGTTAATCTAAACCAGTTAACGACCTGTCGAAGAGTTTCTGATTTAGAAAACTTTAACGAACCAAACTCACTCGACGTAGGAACAAATGGACAATTAGTTACAATCAATTCTTCATCGATTCCTCTCGGCTCGAACTCAGCCTCGTGAATGTAAAGTAAACACGAAACATAATTAATTGTGGCAGCTTAAAGATGAGGAATGATTTTCTTTTCACCAGAAAATGATCATCGAGCTCAGGCGGAAACATTACAACACAAACTCCAAGAAACCAGAAGACCGAACCTCACAGCACTTGCACGTTAATTCCTCGAATCAACATTCCTTTCTTCTTTATGCTCGCCTCACTTTTTCATGTCCGCGAAATGAGCGGGACAGGTTGGAGCGAATGCGAGTCGTAAAGGCTCGTAAAACCTCAAATTAAAATCAACGCTGTTCCCATGCATCGGAGCCGATGCTTCACAGATTTATTTATTGGAAAAGCAAGAACAGACCATCAAGCTAATGAGTTGCTTCAGTCATAAATCAAACTTGAAACCACCGAGTTGCAAGCAAAAACTTTCTTAGTTTTTCTGACGACACTTCGAGGCGAGAAGTTGGCGCAATTCATTAACCGCACCACTCGCAAAACAAACAGAATTTCGAGAGCTTCATGCACTTATAAGCAAGTGGAGCTTGGAGTTCTTCTTCGCTATTCTTACATTTTTAACAATCTCAGCTTAATTAGAAGTTCCACGTTCGCTTAGCAGCGCCATCGATCTCGAACGCTCGTGGATCGCTTTTCCTATCAACGCGAAAGTCTAAATAAGGCGGCTCTGCGTCGAAAGCGGCTGAAGCCTAATGGAAAACATGATCGACGAAAGAACGCTTTTAAGACAAGCAATGAGGCACGAGAAATTGGAATGAGAGTGAAGTGTAGGTCACTTCTGCAGCGGCAGCGAAAAGATCTCGAAAAGTTCGTGACTCGAGCATTTTAACTTGATGATTCAGCGGCTGTTTGTCCATTCACAATTCGGAGCGAGATCAAGCGTGACGCTCAATTCATTCATTAGCTAAATTTTGGGTTAAAGATCGTTCAACGATCGTTCATTTCAGGGCTAAGAGATTTCGGGAAACGCTTCAGTTATACGCTAAGAACAACTTGATTAAATTGATCAGGTTTATTTCTTCATCGGCTGAGACAAATCGCCTGAAACATACTTTGATTAATAAATTCCATGCGAAGCGATTTGCGATTAAGCGAGATCGTTCGCAGTCATGTACACACGCTCTAATCTGCAGCACGGGACAAACTCGTCTCATAATAATTTCTGCGATATTTTTCTAATTTACGTTTTCTTCATTTTCTTTCAGAATGAGCAGGCAGCAGCTTCAGCTCTCGGCGATATTCTTCTATCTCGTCGTGTTTGTAAATGCATCAGGATGGATGGCCTGCCCCGAACTCAGCCCAGCCTTGCGCCTTCCATGCAAATGTCAAATGGAGCAAATCAGCGCCAATGGACAGAAAAGTTCAGTTGGCATGGACTGCGACAGGATCGTTTTTACGACCGACACACCGCAAATTCCCTCGGGCGCTCCAATCACTTCGTTCACTCAACGCTACGCTGGGCAACAAGCTCTGCCGACTCAGGTATTAAGATCAGAATTTATTATGATGACTAGAGCGACGCATTAGCTCGCGAAACTCGATACATTCCCTCTCGTCGCTGTAAACTATTTCTCAACTCTCGGGTATCGTTTGTACATTCACACACAATTTTCAATTAGTTGTGGAGACGATAAAGTCTACAACGAAGCGCTGAAGAGAATGTCTCAAAGGAAACCGTAACTTTTCAATCGAATCGCGATACTTGCGATGAAATTCATGAGAATTGATTCACCTGATTGAAGACATCGATGAAGACGACGAAGTGGGTCAGACTCTGTTGGGCAGCACAGGGGTGGAGAACTTTTGGCTGAGGCTTAGGTTGAGTTTCAAGTTAACTTTACAAGCTAAGTTAGTCTTCAAAAGAACATGTCGAGCAACACTGGCCGTGATAAATCTTGATTACCTCCGATAGCTTCAACTTCCACAAAGTAACTTGACGATAGAAAAATATTTCTGGCGATTGTGTGAAAGTGCGAAAAAGTTTCGTGTTGCCCAGCGCTTTACACTCGAAGCCATCAATTTGAGATGAAACATTCGACACCTTGAGGAGAAATGCTTTTGTCGTGAGAGGAAGCACGCAATTATTGTTATTTGCCTCGAGCGGCTCTAAAGCTTCGCAACAATGTTTCGTAACTCATTAGACGGCCAAGACTTGCTTTGTAATTTTCTTCGTGATTATTGTCTATGAACTTGACTGCCAACAACCGTCTCGGACGTCGATGAGTTTCTTTCATTTATATGCGAAACAATTAACATCGACTTCCTAGGTGATTCGTCATTAATGTCATCTCGAGCCTCGTTTAACCCAGCGAGTCACTTAATGAGAGCTTTTAGCGTCTGATGTGTGTGCACTACGTGTTTGAATGACCTATTTCCGATTCATCTCTCAAGCCGTTAAGTGAGGTGAACTCGAACCGAATGCAAATTGAGTGAATGTTAAACGTTCACAGCATCGATTTCGCTGTCTACCACAGTAGAGGAGAAGATGTTGGGACTGGGTCGGTTGTAAAGATTTTATTGCCGATTATTCTGCGCTTGTAGAAATTGTTCTCGTGTTAGAGAACACGGCCGCGACAGCGAGTTTCAGTTCTCGCGAAATTTAGCGAGCTAGTTTCATTACTGAGTCAGCGTTTGGCTTCTGACGAACTTTCGATGGAATCACCGAATTGGAAAATTGAAGTTTGCTGATCGGAGACAGTTGAGTCAACAACCTGTCTCGGCAAACATTTCCGCAGCAAACAGAAAACAATTGGAGTAGCCAGCGACTGCGTTGGGTTTGCATTTGCCGAAGAGCTTTCACATTCGAAGAGAAAATTGAATAATTTCACAAAAGGTGCGAAGATGATTAAAAATGCATTGCGCACTTTTTATTAACTGCACGACTCGCCGAGCAATGCAATTTATTAAGCTCGATTCAATTTACGACTTCAATTACTTCCATCAGAGCTTTCCTCTCTTATCGCGGGAATTTCTGCGCGCAAAAACCGACAAACGGGAAACGAGAGAAATTCTCGAAGACGTCGCTTGGTTTATTAAGCAGAAATTTTCTTTTACTCTTTCCATATGCCTCGCATCATCATCTGATATGGACAATGGATGACCACAAACAGACGTTCGCAGCATCCAACCTGCCGATAAAGAAACTTGATTTCTCGCACAACGCGATACGGAGACTCTCGGACAAAGCGTTCAACGGCATTCAGGTGAGGTTCGCTGTCTTCTCAGGCCCGAAGTCGAGGCGTTTCCAACGACTCGTTGCATCAGCTAGACGATTCATTTGATTAATCGGTATTTATCGTCTGCCACGTTCATTCCGCAGGACACATTAACAGACCTTCGATTAACTGACAATTTATTGGGCGACTCGCTCAATCCAATCTTCTCGTCGGTCGAGTTTCAAGCGCTCGGCAACTTGCAGCTGTTGGACTTATCAGGCAACAAAATCAAAGCCATCGAAGAAGGAATCTTGAAGGGATGCACGAAGCTCGATGTAAGTTATCTTTGTCTGTAGATGATCATAAAAGCGAAATTGTTCCATGCGATGAACGCAAATTGTAAAGTAAACTTCTGACAAATTATTCTTCACCTGACCTGCTGACTTAAAGACTCAACGGTTGCTTGAGAGTGACCCAACTGCGGGTAATCAGAACAGAGCGATTAATCAAATTTCCACCAGAAATTTACAGTTGATATTCTAGCTGGGAAAAAGTTCACCGAGCGGTTCAAGCTACGATTCACAATTGAGCGCGGTCGTCTCGCTTTTTGCTTCGTAATTAATTATCGGGAAAATCTCTACAGTTGAGGGGGCAGCCAAGCTCAGGCATCTTCATCGTGAAATTATCATTGCAATTTTTCCATAAAGTCTGAACAAGAAGCAACTCCGGACGGACTTGTGACAAAGACATCGTTTGTCTTCGGCTTCGTGAACTTGAAGCTGCAAGCGCCTAATGACTGCTTGAGTAGCGTGTTGCTTCCGCATAATGCTGTTGATGTCTTTCGCCACGTCCAACGAGATAACAGAGAGCTGCAGTCAATTGAACTCTCGAGGCGCGCCTCATTATGTCTTGCTCAGTGAAAGGGAGAAAGATCGAATGAGAATGTTAACGCTAATCGATGGACAGAAACTCCTGCGATTATTCTTCATTTCCTATTTCTCACACTATCATTACTTAGGCATTCACTAGGAAGGGGTTAAAATCTGAAGAAGCATTTGTAGCTACTCAGAAATGTTGAGGAGGTTTGAATGATTCATTACTTGCGATGTTCAAAAACTAAAATCTGATCAGAGGCCTTGAAGTCGTCAAAGTTTTGCTGAGATCTTCCAGACTTTCATTGAGGTTTTCGAGGAGGTTTCAAGAGCTTTCAAGCTCACCTATCTCCTTCTCTAACATGCATAGCTCCGATTGCAATTCAAAGAGAGGTAGCGATCGACGGTTTAAACGCTCACGATGCACGAACCAACAAGCTAACAATCGAAGCATGAGAATTTCTGCAAGAATGAAAAGCGAAAACATTTTCTCCGAAGCATTTCTTCCGATGAAAGCTTTAATTGCATTGAAATTAAGCTAATTTAATCAAACAAAGAAAACGAAAATATTCTAACGGAGATCCGCGTATTGAAGCCAGCGAGTTGTGACATCGTGAACTCCACGCCGTCTCTCGCGCGACAGCAATTAAAAATTGCATAAAGAGAAAAGCGAAAAGCTTGTCGAGTTCAAGTGACAACAACCGGTTGGAATTTCACTTTCTGCAAGCCAACGGATGTTATTCAACTAATTAACGTCTTCACTCTCCGCAGGAATTTCATATGGACCGAAACAGTTTATCTGACGTACCCACGAAGTCTCTGAACGGCCCGCTGGAGCTTCGCATTCTGTCTCTGCGCAACAACCACATTTCAGTGGTGCGGTCGGATGCTTTCTCCGCCCAGCCGAGCTTGGAGAGGATCGATCTGCGCTACAACCGAATCAACCACCTGGAGAGCGATGCATTTGGCCAGTTAACGAAGATCAAGGAAATTTATTTGGCTGGCAATCGACTTAGTCGGATGAACAGCGATGTGTTCGAAGGCATCAAGAGCTTGCAGAAACTCGACTTGTCGGAGAATTTCATCACGAGCTTCCCCGTCGTGCCGCTGAAAGAAATCGAGAACGTCAAGGTTTTGAACTTGTCATCGAACATGATCAAGAAGATGGATGCGAGCTACTTACAGTCTTTGAAATCGCTTCAGATTTTGGACTTGAGTAGAAATGGAATCACTTCGATACCTCCAGGGACGTTCAGGGAACAAAAGAGCTTGAGGTTCTTAGATCTGAGCTTGAACTCGTTGAGAACGGTTAGTATTCACAGCTTGATCGCTTCCAAGTTGCGGTAGTAATCTTTTAAATTCTTTTAGATTGAAGACGACGCCTTAGAAGGTCTCGACTCACTTCAAACGCTGATCATCCGAGACAACAATATTCTGCTGATCCCTGGCAGCGCCTTAGGTCGCCTACCAAAGCTCTCCAACCTCTATCTCGATTACAACCGCGTTGCTGCTCTTTCGTCTGAGATTCTCGGCTCGATCCAAGCCGAAGACATTCGATACATGTCGTTGAGTCGAAACGTCATCAGAGAACTTCCAGGCGGAAGCTTTCAAAGCTTTAAGAATCTTTTGTTTTTGGATCTCTCTGGAAATTCTCTGGCAATTTTGAATGCTGAGATGTTTGCCGGCTTAGAAAACTCGTTGATGGAACTGAAACTGGGACAAAACAAAATCACGAACATCGGAAATGTTTCCTTGAGACTCGCGCAGCTCAGACGACTTGACTTGAGCTACAACAATATCGTCGATATTCCGAGAAATGCCTTCGAGGGAGTTGACAACCTTCTGTACCTGAACTTGAGCAACAACCACCATCTCGCGCCAATGCCAGTCAGCATCATCAACACGCTCACGAAACTCCAGAGCTTTGATCTTTCTAACGTTGGACTGAGAACCATTCAGCCCGAGCTTTTCGCCAAGTCACCGAACCTTCGAGCAATTTACCTGGCGAACAACAAGATCAACGAGCTCTCTGACGGAACCTTCAACAATCTCAGAAACCTAACGACCGTTGACTTGTCCGACAACAACATTATGTCGATCAAGCCGGGAACCTTCATCAATGCAATGAACATCAGATTCTTGTCGCTCAGAGGCAATCAGCTCAGCGCGTTCAGAGGCGAAATTTTCAACACCGGAACTGGCTTGGAAGAGCTCGACATCTCAAACAACCAGCTGAGCTATCTCTTCCCAACCTCCTTCAGAATTCATCCGAGACTGAAGCGTTTAGTGGCATCGAACAACAAGTTTAACTTTTTCCCAGCCGCGATCATCGCTGGCCTTCAGTTCCTGGAACACATCGACCTCTCTAACAATCAGCTCAAGACAATCGAGGAACTTGACTTCGCAAGACTCCCGCGTCTCCGACAGTTGATCTTGTCTAGGAACAATCTAGAAGCGATCAGCGAGATGGCGTTCCACAACTCATCGCAATTGCAGTATCTCGACCTAAGCATGAACCGTCTCGAGCGATTAGGCGAACGGACATTCGAAGGCTTAGCTAGGATTGAGCTTATGAATTTGGACAACAATCAGCTATCGGAGCTCCCAGAAACGCTCTTCGAGCGATCGCGATTGCAAATGCTGGAAAACATCATTCTCTCCAACAACAAGTTCGAAACTGCACCACTGAAGTCGCTACAGCGGCAATACTTCTTCGTCAGCTTCGTCGACCTGAGCCACAACAAGATTCGAGATATTCCATCCGACGACAGCATCATGGTAAACATCAAAAAGCTGGACTTGTCCTACAACCCGCTCAATAGCGACTCGGTGACGAACATCCTGAGCGAACCTAAAACCGTCAGAGAGCTCAACCTCGCCGGAACTGGAATCAAGGAAATCGTTTCTCTGGAAACGCCGTTCTTGCAGAGTCTGAACCTGTCCGACAACCAACTCGGCCTCCTCGACGAGAAAATCTTTGAACGAGCGACGCTGCTGGAAAGCCTCGACCTATCCAGCAACAACTTGAAGAATCTCAAACCTCTGTCTAACATTTGGCCGAAGCTACCTTCTCTGCAAGTTCTCGATGTCTCGAATAACTCGTTCGAAGCGATCACGCAAGGTGACTTTGACAATTTGGAGATGCTGCGAGAGCTTTCGATTCAAAGCTTGGAAAAGTGTTCAAGGATTGAGAAGAACGCATTCAAGAATTTGCCAAATCTGTCGCTGCTGAAGGCTTTCGATTACCCAATTCTTGGATACATGGACGTTCAGGGAATTCTCTCGGAGCTTCCCGGGCTTGAATCTTTAGACATTGAGCTAAAAGATGCGGCAGTTGGAAGCGATCAGTTGCAACCGGCAAACCATCCACGTTTGAGGGAACTTGGTATTCGTGGCTACAGACTGAGGTCAATCTCAAGCAGCTCTCTCGCTGGTCTCAAGAGCAAAGACTTGTTCATTCAACTACGCAACACATCTCTAAGCACGATCCAACCGGCGCTTCTCTTCCCTGTTCCAAGATCGGCGAACTTGCATCTCGACATCGCTGGTTCAATGGTGACAGTTTTGAGTCCACAGCTTCTTAGCGCATTGGAGGATCGAAGGAACAGTTTGACACTCACTGGATTGAACTCAAACCCAATTCACTGCGATTGTAATGCAAGAGCTCTAAGACGTTGGCTGCCCAACTCACACATGACCGATCTGAAGTGTGTGACGCCTGACGGTAAGTTGAATATAAATCAATCTTTGAATTTGCTGACCATTTTCCGTCCAGATCTTCACGGCCGTCTTCTGATCGAAGTTGGAGATGATGAACTGACCTGCAATCCGAAAAAGGCAACAACGTCGCCTGCTGCTGAAGAGACTGCAGCCACGTTCCCACCACCACCGAAGCCGTCATCAAGAATTCTCACGCGCCCAACAACTCAAGAGCCTGACATCATCTGGAGTGTTCCTATTACTCAATCAGCGAAAATAAAAACTAAACTGCCGCAAGTGAAACAACCGATGAGCAACGACGACACTTTAATTATTGGGATCGTTGGTGGCGTCGTCGCTTTCATCGCAATTCTCATCATCATCATTTGTATCGTTCGTCTGAGAATGACGCCGCAGTATCCTAACACTCATCTCATGCAAATGCCGATGGGTCCGGGAAGCGTTCAGCTCAGCTACAAAACAGCGCCGACCATCTACGCAGTTCCGCCCTATGCTGCACAGAGCTACGCCACCCTCCCACATAAAATGTCATCTTCGTCGCAACCTTCACTTAGACAAAACTTCTCGACTATAGGACGAATGCCAGTCAACGGTCAGCAGCAACAACAGCAACCTTACTACATCTATCAGGACGACAAAGCCTACAGATAACCGACGATCGTCGACTGATATTTATTTGTGTATATTACACAAGAACTGCGTGAATGCGAGCGAGTGTTGTTAAAGCTTTCTTCCTGTAACTGAGCCCGAATCTGTAAATAGGATTTGAAACTAGATTTTAACTTCTATCAGGTGTAATTTGACCTTTAATCGCAAGACGAGACATGAATAAAATTGTTACAAATCAAAAGCTAGTTTTGTTGAGAATCTTTGTTCTTTTACAAGGCATGGGCTAGTGAAGGGTTTGTTGTGGGGTTGGTTTGGCTGGCTGTTTGCCAATTGCTGCAGCCTAAAGTCATTTGCTATCAACGAATTCAGCAGAAAGTCGAACTCGTTCGTCATGTAAATTTCCAACTCTCATTTGAATATTTATGACATGCAACTGACGAATTAGCATCGTGGAAAAGCGAATCTGCTTTGAAACATTTCCTTTGCAATGTGAAAAACGTTCTCGTTCTTAGGTTGAACGGTCGACTCATCCCGTCGAAAGCTTCCAACTTATTTCATTTTTCCGGAAAAGCTTTTCCGTGTAAACACACAAAATCACCAACACTTACTCAACTCGAACACCACAACCATTCGACCAATCGCGAGCGTTTCCAACACTTTGACATCGGCGTGTAAAGACGCAACAGCAACACCAACACGAACTCAGAACATTTTGTTCCTTTGACTCCGCGTCTCGTGTTTCATGTCGCAGATCTCGTTGACAATATCTGACTAATTAATCATCGGAAAATTAGGAAAACTGTGGAAATGTTAAGGTACGATCCCGATTGATTGGAAAAGCGAACGAGACAAAAGTGTCGAGTCCTTGAAAAGGTTAAATCGCTTTTGTTTACATTTCCGGAAAACGCGAGTTCAGACAATTTAACCAGCTATTTCCATAGATTACTATCAATCGAAATGCAGCAATAGCGCATGGAGGGTTTTGTGCAACGGAACTAGACTTTTCAATCAAATCATAAGCAATGTCCATCACCTGCTGGATCTCGCTCGTATTAATGCTCTCATCAGTTGTGGTCCTCACAGGTAGACAGCAGCCGACCAGTAAGACCCCGCAGAGTTCCTAAGCGCCATTCGTTTCAGACTCATGTTCGAGCACCTTTGGAGTACGAAAGACCAAACTATCGGTTGAACCAACAGCGACGATCACACCTGGAACCATTCCAACGACAACTCTCACCACAATCATGACGGATCAGACTCAATCAGAGACAACAACTCAACCTGACAACCCGTTGAAGCGATATAAACATGTCCAGCTCTGTGAGGGAGATTACGCGACGAACTTCTGTCTTAACGGTGGCACTTGCTATAGCCATAACTACAGTGGAACTGCAGTCTTCGTGTGCGAGTGTGCTGGACATTATCACGGATCGCGGTGCGAAGAGAAAGCGCCTGAAGGTAGTTATGGGTCCGGAATGATATTAAGATTCAGGAGAAGCGATCGCCGTCGAAGGATTTCACGTATGTTCAGTTTCTCGAGTGTCTTGTCTCTGTTATGTTGTGGGACTCGTTCGTGAGTAGACCTTGCTACCATATTACCTGACGGTGAGGAAGAGTTGCGACGCTGCATGATTGAATCGCGCGGCCTTCTTCATCGCTTAGAGCTGCCACTGATTGCTGCAATTGATCGCTTTCCTCTTCTTCCAGACACAATCCAGAAACCTGGCCGCTCTGGTCAGCATGCTCATCGTCGACACCGTCGCTCTCGATCCACGGTCTCGCCTTGAAGGTAAAGAGTTCCTCAGTTCTGACAAGCTATCATCCACCAACCAAGTGCAAGAACACAGAAACAATTAAAAGCAGAGTTCCGAAAGTACCTAAAAGCATTGTGACACGATTCGAGTCGCCACCATATACATATCGCCTTATGTATATCAAAAGAAAGTCAATTTTCTTAGTCATTTCGGGTTATCAATTATTTTCAAATCGCGAACTTCTACGATTTTTTTCCTCCTTCGGTTCATTACTTAAACATTTAATTTCAACTTTAGCTATTTTCTCGCGGTCTTCAGAGGAAATTTCACGATTTAAGTTAGGGCCGTAATGATTGTATAGAGCAAAACTTCAGCGTGGGGCGCCGAAGTAACTGCAATTGTTGATTTGGTTTACAATTGGAGCAAAAATAAAGATTTATAACGTTAGATTAAGCTCGACGTGAGCTGAGCTTGAACTTCTTGTGAAGGAAGAGATAAGATTTAGTCAATCGAATTCGTAACAGTTGAACACGTGCGATGAAGATTTAAATTTCCCGCCATTTCTCGTTTGAATTTCCCGCTCGTTTCAGTTTGAATTCCCCTCGGAAAAACGAATCGACGTAGTTCAACTTACATCGCCGTGAGAGAGATTTTTCTTACTTAAAAATTCAATTTCTCCAATCAGTTGAAGGCGGCGAAACACGAAAAGTTATCGAAAGTGAAGATAGTTGATTTGTCGCTCAGAAGAAAGTGAATGAAAGGTTCCAAATGCCCAATTAGGCCCGAGGAGGAGTGAAATTGGAAGAGCTTGACGTAGCTACGCGTCTTACGTTTCAAAATGTCTGCGGGTCGGTTGCGTTGCGTCGTTACGTCAAAACAAAATTTCACGTAGAAATTATTTTCAGCTGAACTTCTCTTCGCGAGCTTCAAGTGTACGAACTGCCAGGAAACGATTTCGGGAGTGAGAGTACAATGCCATACGTGCCAGGAGGTCGAGCTGTGTCTGCAGTGCTTCGCAGCTGGTGCTGAGATGGGCGCACACAAAAACAATCACGCTTATCAGTTTCATGTGAGTCTCGTCGCTCGTGTAAACCTTTCGGGGTCATTGAACTCTTCTTTTAGGATCCCGGAGCAATCACAATCTTCCGCGGCAAAGGAAGTTGGTCGGCGCTTGAAGAACTTCGACTGTTGAAAGCTGTCGAGCACTTCGGCTTCGGTAACTGGGATGACATCTCGAAAGACATAGAAACAAAGAGCGCAGAAGATGCCAAAGAAGAGTACATAAATAAGTTTCTCAGTGGAACTGTTGGTCGCCACACCTGGCAACTGGAGAATGACCAACGGCCCTTACTTGTGGATCACACGGCCGGCGATGATCTCACTCTTGATGAACTTCAGGTTGAAAAGTTCTCAGAGGCAAGCCTAGAAATCTCCGGCGAGCAAGCGGCCCAGCTCGGATACATGCCAAACCGCGATGACTTTGAACGGGAATATGATCCGACGGCTGAGCAGCTCGTATCAAACTTAGCCTTGGCGCCAGAGGACGATGAGATCGAGACTGCGCTCAAGCTTGCGCAAGTCGATATCTACAACAGAAGACTGAGGGAACGTGCCAGGAAGAAACGATTGGTGCGTGACTACAAACTAATTCACGACTTTTTCCGCAAGTTCGAGAACGGAAAAGTGAAGAACGTTAACCAGACGAAAGATGAGAGAGGACTACGACTAAGCCTGAAGAATTTCCGACAGTTTTACTCCAACGAGGCGTTCGAACGACTCATCAACTCGCTGGAGCGAGAGCGAATACTTCGTATACGTCTCACTGAGCTGTGTCGCTATCGCTGGAATGGACTGACAAAGATAGACGAATGTGATCACTTCGAGAAGCACGCCGCAGCGAACCAGCATCGAAGCACTGGACCGTTCGGTCATGGCAAAACGGTAAGCGAAGCAAATCTCTTTTTCTTCATATATTTTTCATTCAACTTTTCGCCATCAACCTCCATCCTCAAGACCTTCACTGATCCCTTTTCGCTTCGAGCCCCTTTAATTGATTCAATTCGTGGGGAAGAAATGAAAAATATATTTTGATTCACAAATGCTCAAAGTTGAAAGCGCGAGATCGAGTGAAGTTTAACAAGAAGAGATCAGCTTCGACGAGTGCAGAGCTTGTGCGGTTGTTGTAGCTTCATTCTCGTTCTCGCGTTTTCGATTTAGGAATTTCTAAACAAACTCTAGACATGCAAGCTGGGACGGGGTTTGAGACACTGCACTTGAAAGAGTTTAGTTGTTGATTAAGATATGAAGAAAAAGAAACATGGAAAAGTTGAAATGAAAAATTCTCTGTTGCTTTATTTATCTCCTTCTTTAATGGCACTTTGAGTTGTTTGTTCTTACGCTCGACATCAGCAAAGTTTGTCTTTATTTGACGATCCCGAAAGAAAAACTGATTTTTCATCAAATTTTCTTCTTTTTCCATGTCTTTGCTTAACTTGAAAACAGCTTGCATGTCTGAGTGGCTCGAATGGGCAACTAAAAGCACAAGGTGGTTACGTTCGTCATATTTTAGCCGGCTCCCCAAAGCGAAGCCACTTTTCATCATCACGACGACAAATTGGCAATGGGCACGTCAGCGAAATATCATCAGCGTCAGGAGTTAATGGAACCACCAAAAAGAGAGTAAGTTACACTTCAAGGGAAGCAGTGATTAAATTTACTAATGTGAATGCTTTTGCAGAGACGTCGAAAAGGAAACAAACTCAAATTTCACCGGCCAAAGATCCACGCACCACACCGCAGGCCCTGCCTACTTCGACGCATCATCCAGCAGCAAAAGCTCCTCGGATAATCAGCCCATCGACCCCATGCAATTGGGCGGTCATCTTCTTTCGTTCAACGAGAACCAACTCTGCTCGACTCTCAACATACCACCAACTCGCTATCTTACCATCAAAACTGTTCTCCTCAGTAACCCGAAGCTCAGCGAACCAGACCCGGCAGAGAAGCTCATTCTCAAGCACCTTGGTTCATCAGGATGGGTTCGAAAGACGTCTATCGATTAAATCAAGACGATCTTTCCTTCGTTACTAACACCGTTTACTGTTCAATCGACTCCTTCGAATTTCTTTGTTTCTAAACGATTTCTTTTTGTACCAGCTTAGTTCAATTTTGAGGGGAGGAATAAAGTGGAAAAGTCTATGAAAATATTCCATTGAAATGTAAAAGTTGTGCATTCGTTTTATTGAGAGTAAAGCAAGATTAATAATTTGTTTCAGCAGCTGAAGTCACCGCTGGGTTTTCCCGATCGTTAGGACGTAGTCCCATCTGCTGCATGAGTTGCTCGTACTCCGCATCAATTCTTGTAAGAATCTCAGCTTGGCTCAGGCCACTCGAGTTCTCGACTATGGCTAGTGCTCGTCCGAAACTTTCTTCGACTAAATTAGTTTCCAGGGACTGAATCACAGCCACGGCGTTTTGGAAGTCTTCTTGGGCTTGGCGATCACGATCTTGTGTTCGAATCAATGCAGCTTCCTGAAGCAAATGCCGCAATCGCTCTTCATCTTCCTCTATCTGTTGAGTCAGGTTTTCTATTTGCCGCTTGATGTAACTTTTCTGCAAGAGACGGTAGCGAAGATCGTCAATTCTTAAAACTCTACGGAGCGCTACCGATCGGCGGCAGCGAGATGCTATTGGGTTTCTTCTTCGTGGAGGCGAAGCTGTCAAGCTGCTTGAAGCCAGCGGCTGTCTTGTAGCGTTCGAACTGTGTTGAACTTCCGATGTTTGCGGATCGTTTGCCATTTTAAATAAAAACTTCGATTGTCACTTTCGTCGTTAGAGTTAAATTTCGTCAACTCTACGATGCGTCGTTATTGGGATTCACAGCTAAACTGAAGATGCTTCTGTAGGTGCAAACATTTACCTGAAAAGCAATTAAAATCCAGTCGCCGGTAATCTCTTCCAATAGTTTTCTGACGCGACCCGTAATCAAGGAACTTCAGAGCCTCTAAAATCTTAAATCACAAAATCATTTTGCTCTCCTTCAATTTCTTTTAAACTAAAGTTGAAAATTTATTTAAACTTCAGAGTGCTTATCACAAAATCGTTTGAGTTTCTGAAAGAAAAGAAGCTAGAGAGGAAAGTTAGCGTCTTAAGTTTTAAATTGGAAATCTTCGATTCTCGATGATGTCGTCGCGTTG
The DNA here is from genome assembly GCA_033064975.1 of Smittia sp. YW1114-2. Lineage (NCBI taxonomy): Eukaryota > Metazoa > Arthropoda > Insecta > Diptera > Chironomidae > Smittia > Smittia sp. YW1114-2. The sequence continues at coordinate 3,226,868 of CP093833.1, forward strand.
TATCTTCGTCCTAGACAAGATAGATGACCAAGAAGAAATCCTTCAACTCTCGATCACTTCGAAGCTGTTCAAGTCCGATGACTTGTCTGATGTCGACGTTTCGTCCTTCTCGTCGTCTTCTTCATCGTGTTCTTCGATCAAAAATTGAAGCTGCGTGTTAAGCTTTGGTGGTGGAAAAGATATTTGTCGTTGGCGTGGATTTTTGGAGAAGAATCTTGTGTTCTTATCCAACGTCTCGTCGCTCTTCTGGACAGCAAGGAAAAACAAAAATTAATATCAAGGCCAGAAGTCCACAGTCGAACTCACCAAAAATGAAACTTAGAGATCATGCCAAGGCCATCAGTGATAGAAATTCACAGTCAGAGATTAATCAAAAGATCTTCAATAGACTAGTTAGCACACAACGTTTTATTCATGCAGGTTCTTCATGACTTAAGTAACATTCAACATAAATCCTAATTAAGCATTGGAGTTATTTGTAGCTTGCAACAAGTGAAGATTTAAATTATTATTCTACAGTCAGAGCTAAGGAAACTTATCTAACGTTACTTCAGAGATTGACGACATAGGTGCAAGACTTGCGAGCGAGGCGGGCTCATTGCTTACCAACAGATCGTCGGTATCCATGTCAGGATCGTCATTGCTTTGACTTTGTGCTTTGAGAGAATTCTGTGAACCTATTAGCGAGTCCCATTGCGGCTCATGATCCATCAATTGACTCTCTAGGAAGTTACAGTTGCATCAGTTAAGCAGCAAGCTTTCAAAATACTTTCAACTCACCTCGAATCCCTCCGTTGGTTTCCTTCGGCGGCTTCTCAGATTCAACCGTTGTCTTTGGAGTGCTTCCATTCTTCAGGATTCCAACTAGAGGCTCACCTGACTTGCCAGGTTTCGAGTCGGGATCCTCGAAAGCGACTGGCTTGTAAGAGAACTTTCGTGATCCAGGCGACTCGTGCATCTTTGCCGCTTGCTCCTTCGACCAAATAATACTTTCGTCTGTCTCGCGCTCGATGCGCTTCTTGTACTTTCGATCGGTGCGGTAAACTTCAATGATGCAGCAGATGATTATGACGATGAACAGGACGATTAAGACAATGAAGACAAATTGAGTTTGTTCTTCTTTCTCGTCGTTGTCGACATAGATTGACTTGTACGGATTCCTTGCGGGACTGTCCTCGACCCAGTTCTTGTCCGTTCCCAAGCTAATGTTCAGCAGAGGTTCGTCGATCATCTTCTGGATCGATTCGAAGTGAGAGTTGCATTGCGCCGACCGAACTCCTGTCGGATTCAGCACGAGAATGTTCTCGATGTCGGTTTTCGTGAACAGCATGTACTCGTCAAGAGGTTTCATCGACTGATTGTTGACCTCGAGGAAAATATCTGGCGAATAAAAATTGTAGCAAAAGTCGTAAGAACAAAGGTCGATGGTCTTACTTGACAAGCAACCGCTATAACTTTTATAGATCGCATATCGAGAGTCGGTCGAGTTGATTCCGCCAATGAAAACTTTATTTGAAGAGTCAATCATTGGTTGTGTGATGTTCTTTTGGATCTGGAGCGTCAGGTTGACTTCCGCTCGATCAATGAGAAGAATCGCGTCGTCAAAGTTTCTGCGAAATTTCAAGTAAAATGTGAAAACTGTTGGACATTTTTGTGACGAGCTTTTACCTTTTGTAGTACACTGAGTGTCTCGCGTTGTTCAGGAACTCGTGTTGTATTGTCGCTGAGTAAACGTTGCCGTTGCGATCTTCTTCGAAGAACAGATAGCCGTCGGCATCGACTCCAACCATGAGATAATAAGTTGGCTCGTCGGTTTGAAGCATCAGCATAATTCGATTGGCCCGTCGCAGATCACCGCTTGAGAAAGCGAGTTGTAGTTTCAGGTGATCGATCTTGCCAGTCAACGCATACTTTCTCTGCAAACCAGACTCCCCAGAGAACTCTGCTCCAGTCTCTTCCATGCACGAGTCTCCCAGGAAGCTCGTGTGCTCACAGTTACACAAAACTGTGCTGTTGTCTTTCTTCGCAAAGTTCTCCGTGCAAATTCCTCCGTTCTTACAAGGCTCAGCATCGCAGTACATGTGACAATCCGCGAGAACTCCATCGGCCTCGTGCGCCTCGTTGCTCTTAGACATTTCTGGCAAGTCGATCAGATTGTTTCCGATCTTCAAGCCACGCACGCAACCAACCAAACCGTCGAGAACGTTGTTGTTGATTCGCAGCAAGTTTGAGGGATCATAACCGGCCAGATTCATTTGGAAGTAAGCGACAGTCGGCGCGGGTGGTCGATGCGGCGACAAGACTTCAACCTCCGGATTGCTCCATGGTTTATTCGAGTACTCTTCGAGCAACGAGAATCCTTTGTCAAGTGTGGCGTTGAACTCGTTGACGTGAAGAACTGTGGAGTGCTCGCTCCTGATGACTGCGATCTGGATGCTCTTCCCACTGTTCAGTTGCTTGTTGCTTACCGTCAAGTTGACGATCTCGTTTCCATAATTGTACATGTAAACAACTTCGTTAGCGTTCGTTAAATAGAGGTGAATGAAGTTGTTGAAATTATCGTGAGCGTACAGAATCAACGAGTGCGTGTCGTAGGTTCGAATGTTGATGAGTAGATTTTCCCTAAGAATTCCGCGGAGCACGGAAGAGCCGTCAGCGTCATTCACGAATATCTTTTTGAAGTATGAAACTCGGTTGGTGAACGTCAAAGCTTTCTCGTTGTAATCTGCAAGAAGAAATTCATTTAATCTCGTCATTAAATCAATTGGTTGAAAGCTTTTCTTACTCGTTTCGCAGAAGTCGCCAACGTGCGACCAAGGATTCTTGCAGACGCATTGGAAGTTCGACCACAGCTCCTTGCATTGACCTCCGTTTTTGCACGGGTTTGGCACGCAGCTCGGTTTGCAGTCTTTGATAATCTCAGAAAGATGGACGGACATGTAGCTATAGATGTCAAGGATCTCGCCGTTGACCACGAGACCTCTGAAGCAGCCTATCAGGCCTTGTTTGACTGAAGCTTTCTTGAGCAAATCAGCTGTAGCACCTCCGATGAACCTTTGGATCACGTCAAATATTGAACTTCCAACTTGTAGTGATTAATAGAACTTACATTGATCCTTCGAACGGCCCAAACTCTTCTTCTGCCAGCAAGTCGACCATCTGATAGTCGGTGTTGATCATGAAACGAACGTGATAGTCGTTGTAATCGATCCATATTTTGTGCCATTCTCCACCGTTGAGCTTTCGGTTCGAGTTGATGACCATTTCGCGTGAGGTTCCGGTGTTCAAAGTGAAAGCGAACGTCAACTGGTAGTCGCCTGTAAGTGCCACGAGGAACGAAGGGAAATTTGGACGGATCGGCGGTTGGAAAAGAAGAATCGCTTTCTCTCCAGTCGTCCTGAACGAAAAAGCGATATCGCCTTTGCGCCATCCAGGAACTTCAATGTAGGACTGCGATGTTGTGAAGGTCACGACGTACTTTTGGGTGTCTAAAAAGTTTGAGATCTTAGAGTTGAACACTTGATTGTTACAGACTCACTTGTTTCCACACATTCCAGCGGCCCTAGCGTGATTCGTCCTTGCGACTCTTCCTCGAGGTTTTTCTGTTGTAAGAAAAACATGTTCGTGATGCCAAGAGCGTGCGGCTCCACGAAGTCTCCCTCGTCCGACGACCACTTAGTGTCGATCTTGTCGCAGTTACACGTTTGGTTTGGATCTTCACAAGTCTTCGCTTGAGCGCATGGGCAACTTCCACTATCGATAGGAAAATATTTGGTGAAACTTTCACTTAACAGTTTCGTTTTCTCACCGTTTGCTTTTCCCGATGAAGTCAATGACCGTCAAGTTATTTTTATGTGACGATTTGAACCAAGTTGCGCTGTTCAGATCCAGCGGAGCTTTCATGCAATCGTACTTCAGATGTTGAGTGCAATAAAGGGAGTGGGAGATCAACTCTTGCAGCATCTCAGCCGAGAACTCTCGGTACTTGATGTCGAAGCTAAAGTCTTCGAAAGTCGGTGAACGAACATCGACCTGAGATGGCAAGTTGTGCTCAACGATGGTGATTGTCTTAGTGCTGTCCTCGACGCTTTGGAAGTCGCATTTGACGTGAGCGGGAGGGAAGATTCCATTGCCATCGATGTCAATTAAATAGACGTCAGACTTCGTGTAGCCCAGCAAAGCGAGCTCTTCGCAAGTCTTCCGGTATTTCGTGAAGTGGCAATTCTTGCCAATGTATCCAGTTCCTTTGCAATCGCAGGTCACACGATCGTTCTTCACTATGCATTTCCCATTATGCTCACACGTGTTTGGTCTCCTGCAGGGATCGACAAATTGACAATTGTCCAACGCGATCTCGCCGACGACTCGCTCTGTCTTGACTACAAAACGCGGCTCAATTTCGACTCCGTTGATTCTTAGATCGCGCATACAACCAACAAGGCCCGCTCCAGAAGCCCTCAAGCTGCTCCCGATGATTATTTTGTTGCCGACGCTGAATGAGAGTCCGTACATCTGCGAGACGGTATTGCGATAATCTACGGTGAAGGTGATCGTGTCGTTCGAGTAAGAAACTTCAACCGCATGCCACTGCGTCGGGTTGTCGATCTTTATCGAGGTTGGGATCGTGATATTGCTGTCCGTCACCAAGTCGAAGCTTATTTTATCAGTCGACAGACGGATCTCCCAGTAGCCCGTTCCCTCCTTCGTCTGCACTTCGCTGTATGCTAAGATAGCCGTGTTGCGACTGCTCTTGAAATCGAACTTGACATTCATTTCTTTCGTTTCTTTTATTGGCCACCAGATGTGCGATGTTGCGAAAGGATAAGTGATTGGAATCACATCCACTTCTTTCTCGACGAATTCAGGACTCAGCACGCCGATGTAATGAACTTTCGGATTCTTTTTCTTCAACTCGTATAAGATGGAAACATCGCTGTAGAAAACGTATTTGAATGAACCGGCAAAGTTGTTATTCGACGCCAGGCCTTTCTTTTTGTTCAGGTCGGGACCGCCGCCGAAATAAATCTCAGGGTCGAACAGCAAATTCTTCGCACCTTCAAACACTTTCATTTGATCGTCAAGGATAACTTTTACAGTTTTGTGGTCGTGGAAGATCGTCAGATTATGCCAGTAATGGCTGACCAGGTCGTTGCCGAGCGTGCAGTTGAAGGGACCATCGCCGAAGTCCATTTCGATGTAGGTCGCGTTGTTTTTGATCGAAGCTGCGATGTACTGAGCTTTGATCGTTTCGCCACTCGCGTAGAATAAAACTGAGTCGTCATACCAAGTTTTGAAGAGTAAGCTGATGCGTGTCACGGAGCTATGCGTTCGGTCTTTCCAGTCGTAGATGCGATATGAAACGTAACTTGATCCACGAAGTGTGAGAACAGTTGCAGCTGTAAAGTGAGAAGAGTTTACCTCTGACAACCTTTATATTTGCTTCCAATACTCACAGTAGATGTCACACTGCTCGCCCTCATATTTAGTTCCGAAGCAATCGCACGAGAGTGTTGAGAAATGATTCACGCAACGTGATCCAACGAAACATAAATTCTCCCGGGAATCACATTTGTTGTGGCAGCCTTCTACGACGTTTTCATGCTTTGAGGCTACCAATGGATTAATCGGCAGCAAGTCGGACGCAGCTTTGCCACTCTTAAGAACGATGTTCCTAATGCAGCCGACAAACGACTCGATGATATATTTGACCCCGTGAAGTTTCTCCTCCGAACTCAAACCTAGAACAGATTTGTGAGCTTGAACGTTTCAAAACCTTCAGTGGACTCACCTCCAACCAACACAACCGATGGCAAGTTCGTTGAGACTCCATAGTTCGTGTCGTGGTTCAAACCTTTAAGGTAAACTTCTTCCTGACTATTATCAACTCTCGCTATCAGACGCGCGCCGTGGACGTCAATTCTTACAACGACACTATGCCATTCATCACGATTTAATCCTTCGCCAACGATTACCTGTCAATTGATTACAACATGATTTAAAATCCAATTTAAAAACACTTAGATTGCTAACCGATGTCGAGTGCTTGCCAAACACGTGGACGACTTTGAGTTGGCCCTTCTCGACGATAACGTAGAGTGCATACGGATCGAGCTCGATTCCGTCCGGATTCTTGACATTGTGATAGACAAGAAGGCCATGTGGAAGCCTCGTCCGGAACTGGAAGCTGATCTCGCGACAAAGCCGTAGCTGGAAAGTTTTGATCGTGTCACCGTCGATTTGGATGAAAGTGTTGTTCTGTGCGAACATAAATTCCTTCTCAGGTTTCTCCTTCTCCGTCTCTTTGAACACTAATTCGTCGCCATGCGATTCCTGTGAGACTTTCTGTCCGATATTCGTATCGTCTTTGGCTGTTACGTTGATGTTTTGTGGAATCGGAGTCGATGTGAGATAAGGAGGCAAAGTGTCTGGAAAAGAAACTTGTGAGGGAGTCCGCAAGGTTGGGGTAAGAAGCTTTTTTACTGTTTCCTCCAATGCAATTCGCTAGACATTCGACTTCAGAATCAAATCGGTTTTGTAGATTTCCTTGGCAGCCGCCCCAAATGAAAGTCGTGCACTCCTGTGTTGTTACTTCGAAGCGCCATTTGTAGATGAAGCTCTTGCATGGACCCGGCTCGCCTAATAAGTTAAATTTGAAATTTTACACCATCAAGGCTCAAAAGCTTTTCCTAAGCTATCAAGAAATGAGTTCTCAACAAAAGCTTTTTAGGACGAAAAGCTTTGCCACAGATTTTGAACATATTTGTCTTCAATGGCTCACCTGGTCCTCTGCATTTCTCATAAACAATCTGTCTGTTCTGTTCGGAATTCGTCCCTCCGATACTCTTCAGACTTGTTAGCAGAATCACGCAAAATACTTTCAGCAACATTTCACTTTCAATTCACATGAAAACCACAACTCAGCAGCTTAATCCAGTTCTTGTTCCAGTGCTGTTGACAGTTGTAACAATTGGTTTTTTTTTTATGTTTTCCTCGTCAATTCACGTTTCCGTACATTTTCACACACGTCTAATTCGTCGGAGAATCGCCGGAGCGCAAAGTCAAGGTGAACGAACAGAAATCAAATTGCTTGCATATATTCTAATAAAAATAAATTTCTCGTGAATAAGACAAGCCGGATCGCGATGATTGCCATGACGTTGAGCAACAATTTCATTTAATAAACTTAAATCATCTTCGCGAGGAGAGCCTCGGCTTATACTAATTCATAGCGCCATGCAGCGACGAGAACGAATTGAAGCGCTTTCAGACGACAAGCAGACACACAAACGTCGAACGACATCCGCGACTGGATTCAAATATTCTCATATGAAGAAATGCGCAAGATAAACAAACTGATAAGATAAGCCCCCTGCAAATGAATTATGACACATGTGGATCGTGCCGAGTTATGTGGGGGCAAATATTCGTCACCGATGGAAAAAGACGCGAGCATCAATTAAGCTTGCGGAATTAAATCGGCGAAAAAGTTAATTTATGGTTTACTGTCGTACGTCGAACTGAGCTCGCCGCTTATTTTGATGGACGACAGTTGCTAACTGCAAGATTTCTCGAGCAAGTTAGCTTTTTTTCAATGAGTTCATCGCCCCCTCATGAAACTTCCTTCAACTCTAACTGCACTGCTATCGATTTGACGGACGACAGTCTGCTCACCGCATGAGGTTAAAGAGTTTCTGCCACGATCAAAAGTCGCACTCATGTTTTAATTGAGATTTTTATCTTGAGAACGAGTCTCGAAGGCGCAAGTCTTTAGTAGAGCATTGCAATATTAATAAGTTAGCATCTCTCACGTTCAACAAACAGCGCTAATTAAGTTTAAACAGACGTAACCGCGACGATATCGGGAGCAAACAGAACCGTTTCTTCAGGTGCTAGCTAAGTGGCTCCTGGTTAGCTCTTCACTTTGACCTTGGCAACTTTTCACTAGTCGAGAGAGTGACAGTTTTCACAACTTCCTCGCGCACCGCGAAGTCTACTCCGTCGAAAGCTCAATGTTTCACTGGCTTTTGTCAGTTGGAGAGTAAAAGTCTTTATGCAATAAACGACTTAAAGAGTAAACTCAATTGAAAAATCATCTTCGTTATCTGGCTGCAGTGACGTCGGCTAATCAAACACGGTTAATTGACTTTGCTAATTGTATTCTCCTGGAGTGGTTACACGAAAATAAAGTCGCCGAGCTTTGCTCATTACGGCGCACCGCCACTGGCCTTGCGGTCAGCTCATTTTCTCACTAGTGCCTCAATTTAATTCAATTGAAGCGAAGAAATGTTTCAGACCGCACTGCGACGATGCTTTCCAGAGATTTCGTGAAAAACTGGCCATGAAAACTCTGCCTGCCGTCTCAGAACTGACAGAACTTTGATTTATGATGATTTATTGTCAAGTGGAGCGATCGTCACCATTTGGCGGCGATAAGTTTTTTCTTCACTTTTCCGCTAATTGCAGCCGTAAACTTTTACATTCTCGCTGATTGCTTTAGGGCTAGACTGCGGGTGCGGGCACTCTTATGTAACTCAGAACTGATTTTAGCTCTGCTTATCTATCACTTATTGTGGGAACCCCAACAAATGGCGATAACGTCTCAACGACGTCCTTGAAAATTATGCAATTTCTTGATAAATCTCCTTGACACTTTCTTTCTCGTTCTCTGTCTAGGTCTAAGTCGAAAGTTTCATGGTCTTTTTAATCCACGAGATCGGCCGAAAAGCGCTTCAAGTCGACTCTTACAACAACTTTTCTTCCACCCACCAGAAAATCTTGACAATTATGACGCGAGCTAAACGACCGTTGCAAGATTTCAACCGCTCGCTGCGAGCACTCGATGATAACTGATCCCGCTGATAAGTGGAAATAATGCTCAAAGCTCACTGGATCTGTGTAAGTTTCAACTGGTTCAGTGTGTAGAAATAATTAACAAATGTCGATGGCTGTAGTTGAAGCATGTGTCGCGTCTCGCACATCAACAAAGTAACGAAAAGCCGCAAAATGTTTGTTTACAAAACTGTGCTTTATCTATTTTCTCTCTCGCGTTCTCACCGGCGATCACCGATTGCGTCACGAGGAAATCTAAACTGACACATGCTCGCAGTTGAACAAAATTCACATTCCCTCGTTGTGTTCACATGACTCATCTTGAAATCTCTTCGATACTCCGGAAGCTTTTTACTCCGAAGCTTTCGAAAGCTCTCAAGCAATTTTATGCGACATTTTCTCTTACTAATCTGATCGTAAATGACTGCGGATGAACTCGAAAGCGAACTCCAGGAAGAAGATAATAAAGCAAATCGTCATGCCGGCTGCATATAAACCAAAAACGGATTTCAGTTGCTCTAGAGAAATTTGTTTCACTCCCGTGGATTGAATCTGACCGGCTTTGATTCTTCTTATTCTGATCAAATCAGTCTCTCCGACAGCTGAGCTCATTTGATACTTCGCGATGCCGGCTTCGAATATTCGCATGAGAAGTTCGTTGAATCGCTGGACGAACGGCGATGTCTTGGGAACTGAAGTAGCGTAGTAATATTCGTAGGGAGTCTCTTCGATGTGGGTGAGAATGTCGTTGCCGTTTCGGTCGAAAAATGATTTTTCCAGCAAGTCTAGAAGATGATCGAGGAAGAGAAGAGCGTAGCGACGTGAGCGAATCATCTCGCCCATGTTCGCAACATCAATGAACGCATTCTTGTCTCCGATCCGCTCGAGCTCGCGAGACTTTGTCACAACCTTGTTGATAAACATATGGGACTTTGTGGCGTTCTCGAAGCTGCCCTCGAACAGAATTGCCATCGGGTATGGAATCTTCACTTCCAGATTAGTTCTGGTCATCTCCTCGATGCTTCCGATCTGCTTCAGTCCGAAATTTGTGTTGAGGAACTCAATCATTTTTCCTGCATACGTGTTGCCGATAATCAGCCAAACAATGACAACGGCACCTGTGACATATCGCGATGGCCAATAATGTGGCAATTTAACTGATACGAAAGTCATTATTGCATAAAACATGAGATAGCTTTGTGCCACTGCCTCGAACGAGTTTTTCCTCGGACAGTTCAAATACTCGAATGTTGAAATCAAAATCGGAAGCAGCAGAAACATCAGCACGATCGAAATCTTGAGCTTGTCATCCACAAAATTGTACAAATTGGTGAGCATGTTGACTTCGGTCCACAGTTTCAGCGGAACTGCAAACTTCAGTTTGACCGCCGTCGTTGGAAACAAGCAAAGAGTGTTCGATGTGTTGTACTCAGCAATAAGCCTCGAGTTTGCAGCAAAATCTACTTGCTCGTACTCCACCATCCCAAGCGATCCCGTAAATGTAAAGTTGCTTGTTTGGTAGCCATGGTTGATTCCATCAGGCGACGCCACAAAATCAACTGTGAAGTTTGCTGCTTTCGCCAGAACTTTAAGAATTTCGCCGTCTTGAAATCTGAGGCTTTCGATTTTGAAACTTCCATTTGCATTTTTCTGTCCATCGCTGACCATCATGAACGGGAACAACACAACCTTCAGTCGATGGCCCGAGAGGTTTCTGTATCGATTCGATTGAAAAGTTTCCAGGGTTCCAAAGCCATCGAAGGCGTCGGAGAAAATTATTTCCACTAGTTGATTTTCAGCGAAAGCGTCGAAAGTAGAAATCGTTAAAGCTTCGAAGTGTTTGTCGAAATCTTCCTTGACAGCCAGGTAAACATCGTGGAGTTTCAATTGATACCAAGCATATGAAAGCATTTTCTTCACTTGTTGACTGCCAATTCCATCATTAACAATCACTAAAGTTCTCGTTTTCGGGTTGAACTTTGCGAGCTTCGGAAAGAAATCTTCCATCAAGCTTTCGAGGTTGCCTGAGAATATAATGCCGGTCGTCATGTCGTAGTCGATCATTATGCTCTTGGGAACCTTTCGCTGTTTGAGAATGTTACTGGAGATTAAGAAAATTCAAAGCAAACTAAACTGAACAGTAACTCATTTAACTACCTGAACTCGTTCAAGCGATTTACTGCGATGTCGTGCAAGCAATTGAGCGCGGCTTGAGCTTCGCGACTTATTGTTAAAACTGTTTTCTTCTCCTTGAACAACTCGTAAAGAATTTTAGTGTGAAGGCTTCCGCATTCTGTTTGGTTTATTTGATAGATCTCATTTTGAATTACTCCAAAGACGCTTGAAATTACAACGGCACGAAAAAGAACGTTCATCGTGAAGCTTTGTCAGAGTTCAACTGTGGTCATCCAATAGAATCATTGAATGAAGTTCGTCCTAATGATCCAACCAATTATTTAATGGCTCTTCTATAAAAACGCTCACGTGGGAGTGAATTGATATCATTATCCGAAATAAATTTATTGGTGACAATCAAAATCGGCTCCTCGCTTGAATTTCCCTGGGCAGAAATATGTACCGAGGAGTTTAAGAAATCAATTGAATTTCATCGCAACGTAGCGAGCTTCGATTATGTCAAAATCGTGCAAAAGTTTCGTCGTTATTTTCAATTGTCTGTATAAAAAGCACCGCTTTAGAACGAATGTCAACAATTCCTTGTTAGGAACATGAAGCTAAACATCGTTCTTGCTCTGGTTGGAGTTTTCCTCGTCGACGGAATTTATGGCGGTGGACAATCGTTTCAACGGCCGTTGCCACCGGTTGATAGTGAGATAAAAAAGCTTGATAAAAATACTTTTCTAAAATTTCCACCTTAGAGAGCTGCGCTCAGCCGCTAAACAGAGGCACTAACAACTGTGGATTTTTTGACCCCAATCCTGTGTGGTATTACGATGCTAAGTCAAATAGCTGCAAACCGTTCGTCTACATGGGATGTGATGGCAACGATAACCGCTACAACACTGAAGGTGTTTGTCGAAGGGTCTGCGTTCGATAAAATATCGCCTTCAAGTTTCAGTGTCCGTGACAACGATTCAATAAAAGATCTAAACAAAATCATGAACCTGAAATTAAACCTGAAATCGCTCCGATAAAATTTAACCCAATTGATCCACTCAATATGTCGATGGACTTCTTGTCTATTTACCTCGCAAACGGAACGATCTCTGGCTTGATTGAAGCCGCTTGAATTATTTTGACAATAGCAGTGACCGACCAAGTCCTTCCACTGCTTTCCACGAAGCTTTCATCAAGTTGATAGCTGGTCTGCAGAATCTGAAAAAAATGGCTTCAAAAATGCAAAGCTAACATAATTTTTTAGCTCAGTTTATCACCTCAACTCGAAGCGAAATATTTTAATTCAAAAATTACTTGAGTTTCTCCACTTTTCGGTAAAATTGTTTTCCGTAAACGATTTTTATAAAAACAAGAGGTACGGTAATCTTCGCGGTCCGCGTTTAATTAAAGGGTTTTTTTTCTTGCCCTTCGCTAGTGTTTGTTAACAGTAAAGCAATCTAGAGCCAAGAAACGTTCAAACATAAAAGTTTCTGAACTAAAAGTCTTGAAAAATCGAAGAAATATCAAGTTCACCAGCTCCATTAGCTTTGGGCCCAGCACCTCGAACTTAGTATCAGTGGATCCGTGTGAAGCTTAGAAATATTTCATCTCAACACACGAGCCACCAATTTCGCCGGGTCAAGAGATTAAAAAGAAAACTAACAAAGGTTTGCAACAAGGAAATCCTCTGTCTCCGATCATTTTCACTGTCGTAACTGCCAAAATACACAGGAAACAACAGGAATACACAGGAGAAAACGAGGTTTACATCTAATCTATGTAGCTCTGCTTAAATTCACCTTCTTTTCATATCCAGTCAAGTTTCATTACTTGAAGGAGAGACTCAAGGCGGTGGTAAATGTGTAAACAGGAGAATAATCTTGATACATTTATGAAAATATTTCAGAACAAAGTAGATACTGGTTCTCACTTTTCATTATTTTGTGTTCCAACAACTGCACAATTTATAGGCACTGAGGTCTAGTCTACTCAAAGCTACCTCAAACTTAGTTACAGGATCTTGTTAATTCAAATCGATTCTCCACGCAATCAAAAGAACCGAATTGAATATCGGTCCACATCTCGATTGCATCAGATGTACATTGACTAACTGCACAATTGATCAGAAATGATAGTCGAACTAGTTCATGACCTTTGAATTCGCTGCGTATTTGCGCTTGAATAGTTTTGTTTGCTGAAATGTTGTGGAGGCTAATCGCTGATGAAGTCACCAGCGCAATTCTCAGCAGTAAGAATTTTTGAAATTTCTTCACGCTCATTTCCAGCAAATCAACAATTTCCGTTCAGCTGTGAGTGAAGGTGACATGTTTTCAGATCGAACCCAATAAAATAATTGAAATGTCTTTGTTTCTCAAGCCATATTGAGTTGAGCGTAAATAATTGTTCTTTCCAGTATCGAGTTGCATGCTCAGTGGCCGATCATCGCGGAGCGGATAAAGTTGTAACAAGAATAACACGACAAACAGCAAAGTTAGAAACAGAGTGACCCGAAATATGAAGAGTCGGGACGTGATCGCACGTTTGAACGGGACGTTTTCTTTATCTCACTTCAAAACAATGGACAATAAATCAGTTTATCGACACCGGACTATTCATCATGAATAAACAAAATATAATATAGCAATTTCAAAATGCTCAAACCAATTGCTGATGAATTTTCGATTTTTCAAGTTGAGTCAGTTGAAGTTGGATTTCAAGACTAAGAAGTTTCTTCCGCGTCGCTGTAAGATTATTTTCTGCAGGAGAGAAGTTTGGATGAAAAGGTTCTGACGTCATCAGTTTGAATGAATGATTCTGACAGCAACAGCAGCGTGTGGAAACATCAGATTCATTCATAAAAATAAACTTCTCCCCTCCGAAGATTTTTCGATCCTGGAGCATTCTGAGGGTTGTCGTGGTAACCGAGAATAGAAAAATAAAATTTGCTCTCTTTAGGTCATGTGCGTTAGTAAAAAGAAGAATTTCTCATCGGTCGGTTTGCGTTGAAATCGTCGTGCATTCGACTGCAATTAAAATGTGGAAGAACGAAAATGTTGTTCGTCTGGTTTGTAAAGCGCCGACTGACGATTACTCTCAGTGAATCTTCTAAGTCTGATTCTCACATCTGCTTTTACTTTATCACTTAATTTTGTGAGTTTGTTGAACTTGAAGGAAAGAAACCGTGACGACTAAAGGCCAAAGACTGATAGTGCGTGTGGTGCTCTCGCGTCATTAGAGACATAAACATTTGAGATAAAAATAACAGTTGAGTGAGGTGCAATTTGAGATGAAACACATGGAAGCAGCTTTGCTTATCTAAGCTGCTGAAAGGAAAAATCAGAGTTCAAAGAAAGGCGAAGAAGAATTCGTGAAAATCTTATTGGGCGAAGTAAGCCAGGGGCGTTATCGCTTCTCTGTGTAATCGCCAAATTCTTTAAGTGAAACTCGATGGCACTGGAACGTCACTGGTTTCTTAAATATTTCCACACTCGTAGAATGTTCGACATTGCATTGTTGCTGCCGCATGTTTCAACTGACTTCACTTCAAGTGACTCTCTATAGCTCTGGAATCCTCTCGGAAAATGGAAACGAAGAAAACAAAATTAAACTATTTATAACAGCTTCATGTAAATCTGAAGTTTGATTTTTTTTTCTCTCTCATTTCAGTTTGTGGTGACTGACAGATTAGCCGCACCGCGAGTACAAGTCGATTGTGAATATGTGACGAAGTAACTTGCTCAAATGACTGATAAAAGTTTGCTCGAGCGTTGGGTTCAGATGATGAAGATCATTCCAAGTGACAATCGAGATGGCAAAAAATCCTGGCACGAGACTTCCCAAAATTTGTTGTCAACAGAGAAAAAGATATTTGCAATTAAAATAAGCGAGGGCGAAAAGACCACCGGTTATCAATCATTCATTTCACCGAAGAAGGAGAGCAAACGTTTAGCTCTCAAAAAGTGGATTGCAAAGTGTAAATGGAAACTACCGAAAGGAATAATTTTGATCAGCGTTCTACAAGTAAGTTGAGCCCGTTCGTGAAACTTTCTTATCTTATCGTCTGAGTGATAGCAAGTTTGTCAATTGTCAATCGACTTTTCTTCTCAATCTTCTCAGATTTTCTTCCACTTGCTTGGTCCCATGGATCTTGCATATCAGACCTTGGCCTTTTCCCCTCTACGAAAGGTCGAGCTGTGGCGGTACTTCACATACGCTTTACTTCATGTCAGCACATCTCATCTTCTTATCAATATAATTCTTCAGCTTGTCGTAGCAGTCCCTCTCGAATCGGAAGTGGATTCACGAAACGTTCTTTTTGTTTACACAGGAGGAATTTTAAGCGGTGCGCTTGCTGCCAGTTTAACTCAAAATTTAACAGTTGGTGCCAGTGCAGGTGTTTACAGCTTGCTCACAAGTCACATATCAAACGTGTACATGGTGAGCTCATTTCTTTTAATTCCTATTGAATTTTAATTTTAACATACTGACAGAATTTCACCGCGATCTCTCACCGAATCCACCGGATAACATTCGTTGTTGCCCTGTTAGTTAGCGACATATTGTATGCAACGATCCACTGCCTCGGAAATCATGAACCGCCAATTGCTGTTGGAAGTCACGTAGCTGGTGCTTTAAGCGGAGTTTTGCTGGGATTTATTTTCTATGAGGATCATAGACTAGAGAGCAGAAATGAGGACAAAAAGTTCAAGTTCCTGAAACAGATTTCAATTCTCATTTACTTGTGTTCCTTCATGACCATAGTTGTCTTGAATTTCGTTTAAAATGTACTTTGAAATAACCAACTGAACTAGCGAATTTAAAAAGAAAAATAAAATGATTGGATTTTCTATCAATAAATTCAAAATGAACACTGAAAGTTTTATTTTGAACTGATTCATTTTTAGAAAAGAGATCTGAAAATTCACTTCTCGTTTTTCCCTGTCGGAAGATTACAGAACTTAGACTAAAGTACAGGCTCAAGTGTATTAGCAATTATGCTGTCGCATTGGTGTCGGCTCGTAGTTGTTAAAGCTTTTTCTCACTTTATCTTCTCTTATCTTTTGGCATAACGACAGAATGCAAATGAACGAGTAAGTTGTGTAAATGGCGAAAGGAATGTACTGCCAATGCAACGATACTAGACTGAAGATTATTGTGATGAGAACCAGGACAGATGTTATCAAAAACGGAAAAATTAATCGAACGTCTTTCTAAAATGGATTCCAATGTTGAGTAAACACATCTCGGTAATAAAAATAATTTACCTTCGAAGTTCCAACGATGAGAAACACAGATGTGATTAGGCTTAAGCTGAAAATTGTGATTTCTCCCATCAAAATAACTAGAGAGACTGAAAAGCAATTGCATTAAACAACGCCTCGTTGAATCATCAAGTTTTAATACACCTACAATTGTCATGCGCCAACGAATGTGTCAAACGGAATCCAGAAAATGCAATCAAACAAGAGTGCAGAATAATCTCAAAGGTTCCGATGGAGTAACCTCCGGTTTCAAGATCGAAGCAAAGAAAATTGTCTACAATTGGCATTCTGATTGAATTCCACTCACGCACGTTTCCGAAAAACTACTGAGCTTGGATCGAATACCTCGCAGTCTTATCATTGGGTTGTCTGATAAGAATAGCAGATAGCATTGCGATTTCAAAACAATCCGCTCTCCGCCTCGAAATTTTCCGCGCTCATATCTCTCAAAATTATGATTTCCATCGTTGCGATTCGGATCCCCAAACTTTATGTTCGGAAGCTTTTATAATGGCGCACACAAGATGCGAATATCGTCGGGGAGCAGCCGTGCATTAGCGCGGCAAGTTTCCACTCTCTGCCTAGCTTGCTAGTCCTTCAAAGTGGAACGCCTTGAGGGTAAATCATGTAGCCACATGATTTCGAAATGTTTTTGATGAAGTAACTAAAATATAAACAGCGCTTCGCACTTTACCGAAAGAGCCGATTCATGACTGGCAGCACTTCTTGGTACATTTGTATCTCAGTTTCGAAAAGCGGTGCGGATTCAACCACTTGCATTTTAACATCTTCACTGGCTTGGCCCTGATAACGACACTTATTGACTTATTCAGATGAAAACTCAACGTTTGATTGGAACGTTGTGCTGGCGAAGTGTTCGCTGAATGAAGTGTTTGCGGTGAAGTTAGAGACTTTGATTGAATTGAAAGCTCTTCAGAAAGCAAAGCATTGTCGACCCAATCCGGCTTTTTTCTTTCGGTGGCATTTCCATTTTAAGCGAGATTTGCCTGAATTAAGATGAGAGAATTTCGATAATGTGACGAGGAAATCTCGTTCTTCGGAAGACTATCCGTGTTTACTGTTTAACGCTAGAACTTATAGAGCGGTCAAAAAAAGTTCACCAAACTTACAAACTTTTGAATCTGACTAACTCCTGCGAATAGAAAACACAAACTAAACTAATCAAATTGTTCGCTTAAATAATTTATTTCGCCGAAAGCAAAACACATACGAGACTTTGATATTGATTACTCTTACTGAATTGTCGCTGTGTGAAACACGAAATTAACCGAAGCTTTTGATTTTATGTGTTACATTTCAGGGGCAAGGTCGTTCAAAAATGAAGAATGCAGATGTATTATCTTCGGTGACTGATGAGACTGTCATTATGAAAGTGAACATTTTGTAGATATGCAATGACTCATGTGTACAATCTGTTTGATTGAGTTTTGCTCAAATTAGAAACTTTCACTCTACGTTTAGATAAACAGAGCTTAAAGATGCCAGAGTTTTTATTCGTCAGAATATTTTGAGCAGTTACATCAAACAACTCAACAGCTTAAGCTGATCCCGTCAATCCTCCAGCAATGTTTAATTGCATTTTCGAACTTCAAAGACAGCATCTGTCATCAAACCCACAAACTTTTGCTTCTCTGCTTGTCTTTGTTCTACACTAAATTGCGTTTCACCTAAAACAATAAGTGCAAAGACTTTGTTAACTAATCCTAGTTGCTTGATTTTTTCTTTTGCGCAAGCCTTGGAGCCTTCACCGGACAGCTGCGCTGAAAATTGACCCAAAAGAGATTTCTCAGATTTCTTGGTCTCTTCTTCTATATGTCCTAAGCAGTTTGCTGTTGAGATGTCAACATTATCAGGGTTCAGGACGACGGTATAGCTGCTGTCAATTAGTTGGTTGTCGACTACGTGCTTACGAATACAGTATTTAGTAACAGGATCGTCCTCCTCATTGGAGTCGAATGATTTGTTCACGATTTTATCGAATAGTCCAGAAAATAGATCGTTGAAAACACACGGCCCATAAGTCGCCTTTGCAACTTCCTCGATCTTGGCAAGGACTTCTTGTGTCTTCGTTGCTTTCTCATCCGGTGTCAAATTGTCCGAGGAAGAATAGACATCATTTAAGAATATAATTTCGGGCCATTTGCTTGCTCTTAAACCAGACACTACGCATTGTACCGATTTTCCAAGGTTATTGCTTCTTAGCCCTGAGTACACGCCTTCAAAAGTTGATTGAGTTACTTTCTCAATTATCTCTGCGCAGTCAGCAGTCGAAAGTCCAGGATGCCTCGGATAGTTTTCCTCCAGCATTTTCGATGCTTTTAAATGTTGGATGATGCAATTAATTTTAATGCTCGGGTCAACAAGTCTAGCGTCAACGATGACCAAAGCCAACGCGAATGTTAACACAAGTGATAGCCTAGGTGAACTAACGAATAATTCACAATGATTAGCTGAAAATATTTCTGACTTACAAGAGCTTCATTCTGAACGACGGTCTGAGACGAAATGAATGTCAGAGAGTCGATGGCTCCCTTTTTCATGTATAATTCAGATTTTATTCCAGTCGGTTCTCATGAGTTCTCACATTTTATGTTTTGTCGTAGCACAGGCGAGAGAGTTCTTAAATAATTTTACATTCGGAACGTCATTAGCTATAATCACGTTACACTCATTGAGAGCTATCATTAACCTAGTCGCGGATCCGATAAAGATTTTCATCTCGTTCGCTTCTTGCTCAGTCAAATCAACTGCTGCCAGTACAGACACAGCCAACATTTTATCTGCAATTCCAAGTTCCAACAGCTTTTCTTCGGCACAGTCAACCGAGCTTTCATTGAAAAATATTGGGAGATTGATAGCTACAGCTGACGTCAGCATTGAGAGGACTCAGCGCGACGGTGTAGTTTGAGTTGATTAGATTCTTTTCGACGACATATTTTCAAGTGCAGTACACGGGTATAGATTTTTTACTTCTGTTCCTTCGTTTCAAAAGTTAGCGTTCAGTAGACAACGTGCAAAAAATTGTTCTCCGCCCAACGGTTGGCGTTCAAAGTTTGAACTTCAAACACATTCTGAGGCATGTTTGAAGTTCTTCAGAAGATTGCGATGTAAACTCACGAAGTGTGTCCACTACGATTCGATAAAAGCTTGGTGTTGCTACATCTATATCCGTCGATGTTAGCTTGTCAATAGCTGGTTTAAAAGTTTGTTCAGTTTTCTTTGCCAGCAAATCTCTCGTCGCAATCATCTTCCGTTGATCCAGCAAACGTTGGTTGGTCTGTTTCAACCATTTCCAGTGTTTTCAAATGCTGAATAAGACAATTTAATTTGATGGTTTGAGCTGGAACTGCATCAACGATCAGAGCAGCCACGTAAAGCAAAACGAATGATTACCTGATTAAACTTGAAATGAATTTCGAATGACTTAATAGTCGAATAAATATTACTTACAAAAGCTTCATGCTGACAAGCTGATTGATAAGAAATGAAGCATTTTGTAAAAATGCACAGTCAACATACTTTCAATTGTTGACCTAAAGTTTATTTTTGTAATGAAAATGAAGTAAAGTTTACGTTGTAAACGAAATGATTCTCATGATGTGATTCACTCAAGTTGTATTTGGTCAAGTGAAACAAAGATCAGACGCTCAAAAGGCCTGAAAACTTAAATTGCATTCAATAATCTGAAGAAAATGGTTATCAAATTGTATTTTCACAAGTTCTAGGAATTACGTGTGATGACATAAAATAATGTCGAACTTCTCAGGCTTTGCAGTTGTCAGCTTTTTCGACAATGTCAGTCGCTATTTCTACGAACATTTTCTTCTCTACTTGTCGCTGCTGGTCGCTCAGCTGAGTTTCGCCTAGAACAAAAACTGCCATAATTTTGTCAACGAATCCGAGTTCCTCGAATTTCTCGTGAGCGCAAGTCCTGGAGCCACCAATACCAAAATCCCTAGAGAATTTTTCGACGATAGATCTATCGATTCCTTGCTTTGTTTGTTCCAAAAGCTCCTCGCAGTTAGCCGCTGAGACGTCCAAATTTTTAGGGTTCAAGATGACGTTGTAGCGGCTGTCGATCAAATGATTACCAATGACATATTTGCGTTCGCAATATTTTTGGAATGGATCGGAGTAAACGTCATTGGCTGCGGTAACAAGCTTGTCGAATAATTCAGAGAAAACATCGGGGAAGATACACGATGCGACAGCCTTGTTCGAGATTTCTTGGATTTTCTGAAGGGTTTCCTGTTGCTTTGCTTTCTTTTCATCCTCTGATAAAGTTCGCGACAAGGAGTAGACAATCATCAAAAAGTTGTTCTCGATCCATTTGTCCTCCGTCAACCTCGACACAACACAACTTGTATATTTTTGTAAATTTTTCATTTGGAGCCCAGAGATCACGCTTTGGAAAGTCACTTGGGTGGCTTCATCAATCAGATTTGTGCAGTCGTCAGTGGACGGTCCAGGAAAGTTCGGGTAACTTTCAGCCAGCATCTCAGACGCCTTCAAGTGCTTGATTAAGCAATTCATTCTGATACTTTGGTCGACAGGCTTAGCTTTCACGTTAACCAAGGCCAACACGAGCAAAGAAACAATTGATAGCCTGATGAAATGAAAATAATTTTATTCTGAGTAGCTGACAATCATTTTTTACTTACAAAAGCTTCATTTTGATCAACAGTCTGAGATGAAATGACTTTCAGAGAGATGCCTGCCATCTTTATATACATTTCTAATTGTATTCCAGTCAGTTCTTCAAATAAAAAGTTGCGTTCTACGATTCTGATTGAACTTGTAACTAAGTATGCGCTAGCGTGCATTTTATTGCTGATTTATAATAACGTTGATTGCGTTACTCATCACAATCGTTAAGATGTGAACATTTATTAAGAGCTGCGAATTCACATACTACACATGATTTTTCTTCTTTAACATTTGTGATTTAATTTTATTCGATTCCCTCTATCCCTCTATTCGGTTTGATGGACCTGCCAGCACAACTTCCCTGCTTTACCCCCAGACAAAAGCAGCCGATCATCTTAAAACTTGGTGGACGGTAAAGTTCTCTATCGATGGATGAAAACGAGAAGTCTCTAGCTGCTTCCGATCTCGTTCAACTACAAACACAGACAGACACACGGACAAAGTGGCCCCATAAGAGTTTTTTCTCTTGGAGAAAAGGCACGAAAACTTTGGGCTATTTTGAGGAAGTGGAACGTGTCACATGTAACGTCTTAAATATCTTCTTTTTTCGTCTAGTAGAAAAATGATTAACTACATTTTCAAGACCTTTACGCGATTTCATAAAGAGAATAATATCCGTTCTCAGTCCGACAAATTCTCTTCTTCCTCTTCAAGTCTCCAACTATCATCGATTGCTTATAGGTAGCAACTGCCTTAGTTTCGTAATTATGTCCTTTTTCGTCTGTTCAAGAAATAACAAAACACATTCGCTTGTAAATGAAAAACGTTTCAGTTTTATTTTGTACTTTTATTTCTCACAACACGAGCCAAGTTTTTGAGGTATGAGACTAATCATCGTGACAAGCACTTTACGTTTAAATACCTTCTCGTGCCAGCCACTTCGAGGAGCTTAAATAAAAGGCTCCACGAACGAGTCAATTCTATCAATACCTGTTGGAATCATGAAGTTAGCACTTGCTCTGTCTTTGGTTGGACTTTTCCTCATCGTCGGGATAAATGCTGGCGGCGAATCATTTGAAACAACTAAAAGACCGATCCCAGGTGAGTTTGTTTTTAAAATATGTACAAGTTTTTGAAAAATGATAATATGGTTTTCGGTCGCAGCTAGGTGTTTAGAAAAAATGGACAAGGGCGATAAATCATGTGGTGATCGCGCTACGGTCAAACGCTATTACTATGATTCAGCATCAAAAACTTGCAAAGAGTTCGACTACGAAGGCTGCAAAGGAAACAACAACAGATTCGCTGGCCCGCAATCATGTAGAGACACTTGCATTCGCATTTGATCGCAGATCTGATCTGGTGGAAATGAAATAAAATAGATTTCACTGAGTAACTTTCTTCATATTTGATACCGGTTTGGTTTGGGTTACAAAGTTTTTCTATCCAACGTTTTCTCTATAAAGTCGATGTAAAATTTTAGTATGAGGAAGTCGACTTATAGAAGGACTTACCAGATCACCATAAAGCGAAAGTTTAAAGTTTAAAAAAACAGAAATGCGAGTCAGAATCAATACGTATTAGATCTTGAAGAGGAACGCGCTTGAATTGATAGTCAAGACCTTCCTTGGGTACGTAGTCCTAAGGACCGATTGTTTCTTCCACTACCCAAACTGCAAAGAGTTCGTCCACTTGACCTAGGCTGCAACAGATTCATGAATTTTGCTACGTGTAGTTTTAAGTTTGGCTTTCGCCAAATGCATGCGTTGAAATGCTCTCACGTCTTATCTATCTTATCCTAACAATGAAATTGTAAGAAATAAAAAATTCGTTTCTCCAAAAAACTTTATTTCATATTTCAGTAAAACTTTCTTTACATTCAAAGTTTAGTATAAAAATGCAATAGTTCTGGTTAAGTTGTCTGATCATCAAAGGACGATCGGCGTCTTTATAAAGTAAAGTCAATCCACATCAATTATAAAGTTCGGTAGTCTTAAGTGCTAATTTCGAAAACTTAAAACACAAAGCGAGTATTTCAATGATTAAAAATCTTTGGTTTCAAAAGAGATCTTCCAATTGTTCATGGCACAAAATCATAGCAAAAAGTTATTTGTCAATTAACGCGTGAATTCCAATTGATCACTGGGAAGTCAAATTATTCAATTGCAAGTATGATTGAGATCATAGATCATTTACGTCGATGGCTCGTGCAACAGAACGAAAAATTTAATTTCGCAAAACAAAGTTTGAGTGAAACCAGCAAAGTTTCGTCGAGAAAAGCTCTCGAGCGAAGCTTTCGTTGACAAATCTCGAAACTTTCAAGTTTACTTGAAAGAGCGAACACTGATTGTTGATCCGGTGGTTGATGCCGTTCGGTTCATGCTGCCAGTGTTGATCTCCATCTGGTCGCCTGTTATGAAACAAATTTCTAATTAATGGAAGGAATAAAACTCCTCCGCCAGTCCGATTCACTCACGTCTCTTCTGCGACTGGTGCCAGACTTTCAAGCGATGGACGATCTCGGCAAAGTTAGGGCGGCGAACGCTTTGCTCGTGCCAGCATTCAACCATCAAGGAATAAACTGCACTAGGGCAGGCTTCAGGACAAGCGAGCAGTTGTCGCGCTCGAACCATATTGATGACTTCTTGATTGCTATATCCAAAATACGGCTGGATTCCGTACGAGTAAATCTCCCACAAAACAACTCCTGAATGTTAAGAAATGAGCAAATCGCCAGAAACATTTGTTAGTCGGTCTCACCGTAGCTCCAGACATCTGATTCAGTTGTAAACTTTCCGTACAAAATCGCTTCGCTAGGCATCCAACGAACTGGTAAGAGCGATTTCGACTGAACTCGATAGTAGTCGCTGCTATAAATGTCTCGTGACAGTCCGAAATCGGAGATTTTCACGATCAATTCTTCACCGACCAGGCAATTTCTTGCAGCGAGATCCCGATGGACATAATGATGGTTCGACAGATATTCCATTCCTTCCGCAATCTGAAGAGAGATGAACAAGAACTGCTGCTGGCTCAAATATTTTCCTTCGTTTGGCGAGTTTGATATCAAATATTCGTGAAGATCTCCATGTGACATGTACCTGCGAATGATTGGAATTGAGTTCAGCTGTTGATCCAAGACCGTTGAGCCCATTCAACTAGTTAAGTTGTTGGATACTTACTCGAACAACATGCACAACGGCTCTTCCTTCAAGACAACACCGAGAATACAAACGATGTTGCTGTGTTTCAAATCAGAGATCAACTCGATTTCACGACGAAAGTCTTGCTGCGTCTTTGGCGACGCGTTTTCCTTTAGAGCCTTCACGGCAACAAACGTTTTCTCTCCGCTTTTTAGGAGCAGTTCGCCTTTGTAAACTTTTCCGAAAGCCCCTTCGCCCAGCTCCTCAACAAATTTAACATCTTGCAATCCATATTGAGGAATTTTCATGATTGAATTGCCTCTTGGGTTTGTCGAGTGGTGGAGGTTCGACATGCCGTTCGTCGCCAGCAGCGAAGTCATCTCGATTGGTGAGCTGTGTCTCGAGTTGCCGTAGATATTCTTGTCGACATTCGGCACGGTTATCTGAGGAAAGAAACAACGTAATGGAGATAAGTCGCTAATCCTATTAAGGCTAACGAGCTCAAGCAGTCATTCAACTCACGTTCTGAATGTTCGAGACACTTTGGCGCCTCATCTTTTTGCAACAGACAAGCAGTGTGACGAACATGGTAATGGATAAGAAGAAGATTAGGGCACAAATGATGATGAACCACATTTTGTCAGAGCATTTAGGAATGTCACAAAGTTCAACAGTCTTCTGCTTGTCGACATAGCACCAAGGCTTGGTCTGAGATCCGTCGGGGTTTCTGCAATAATTGTTGTTGGCCAGCTCGATGTGTGTAATCTCTCGAAGAACCTTCGACCACTTCAAGCATTGTTTGCCATTAATTGAGCGGTCTTTGATGCCTCGATATTGGTTGCCATTGTCCCAGAAGCAAGATTCGCTAGGTGAGATGTCGACATTGATTCCCATTCTGAGGCAATCATCGTCATCAGGAACTTCGTTACAGTCTTCCAAGGGCAATATTTGACCGATAGTCGGATGTCGTTTGGCTATCGCGTATTCCTTCTGACAAATTTCGTTCTCCAAAAGTTCGCAGTCAGATCGACAGATTCGTCGCAGGTTCTCGGAATGTTTCGTGGGTGGGAAGGCATTTTTAATACTGAGAAAGTCAATGTCAATGTTCCTTCGCCTTCGAAGGTGATTCGGTGGTTGTTCAGTTGCAAAATGGTAACTGTTTGGTTCTTCGTAATACGAGTTCGAGTTGCCTGAGAATTCTATCTCTTTCGGCGCAACCTTTGAAATCGGTGGGATGGGAGATGTGAAGGGCGTTGGAGCTTTCGTGCTCTTGGGTACTTTGTTCTTTGTCTTTGCTTGATTCGACTTTTTTGCCTTTTTAGTTATAAACTTGTCAACCGGCTTGGCTTTGTTCTTGTTTAGGAAGTAATAATGATTCGTTTCTTCAGGTGTTCGACAAATCGGAAGGACGGTGATGCACAAACTTGGCACAGCAAAGTTGGCGCAAATCGCGTTCATGTCCTTGCTCTCCTTAATTACGCCATACGCTCGATGGAGCTTCATCTCTAGCATGTCCATCGTCGTTTCGGGTGATATGAAGACCGTTTGATTTCGCATATATTTCTCGCAAATCTTTCCGGTGTACGCCTGGCAAATTCCCAACTCCGGCGACGGTTCCGTGTCGAATATTTGGTCAAAACTAAAAAATGCAATAAAAGTTTATCTAGATCAAGAGTCTCGGGCAATGGCTGGGGGGAAAAGTCACCTTTGGACATTTTCGTGGGGAACCAAGTCAATGAACTCGTCGTTGCTTATGTTGATATGTTGCTGTTGTGAAGCTGATGACAAGGACAAGACAAACACTCCAATAAGAATTCGTTGATGCATTTTGACCCAAACAAATTTCTCCCTCGAAAAAATTTATTGCTTTTCACTTCTTTATGTAGAGCAACGATTTTCTTGTTTGTAAACTAAAATTCTCTTAAGGTCGAGTTCTGAATGAAATCTTGCACAATTCGGGATCCCTCGGGCTTTGCTCGAAGGCTTCTTCTGAGGCCTCCAATATTTAACTAAGGAAGATAGGAAATCACTGATAATAAGGCAGAAATTTAACTTTTCCGAGGGATTACATGTAACTCTTCATCCCTTTTGTTTCACTCAAAGCCAATTGGACTAAGGCGGGTGACTATGCTGGTGGTGCACATAGCGGTGAGATGTTGCATAAACCCGTTGGAGGTTTTTGATTTTCTCTCAGTTGTAAAACATGAAAGATTTTTCCGTTTTTCTGGAGATAATCTACATGACAATTACATAAAATTATTTGTTGAGTCAGTCGTTTTGATTGAGTATTTTCATTTTTTGCAACAAAATTATGTCAAAAATCATAAATCACAACATATATCTTCAACGATCTATGCTCACAACTGAAACATTTTTGTCCATCTGGACGGATTTTATGTTGCTGGAATTGTTTATCTGAAACCAGTCAAATGTTTAATCAAATATTTCTAATAAGATATTTGTGATTTTGGATCTCATGAAACTATTTCAAAATTATTTTGCCTCTTGAACTTACGAACGCAAATAATTGTTCAACGCAGTGAACTGTCAAGTGACCTCAAACACTGAACCACAAATCCAACAGACAAAAAGCTTTGAGCTTTGCAAAGCTCCGAAATCAGCTGACATTTCTCTCATCGCCGTTTCCTCTTCGACAAAATCTCGCCGCTTACATGAAGAGCTGATTCGCTCAACTCCGCGTTTTAGTCTCTGCCGGACCGCGAGAGTGTGAAGATCGCAACAGAAATCGTGGTAGATCGGTGTTGCTGAGTTTTCTATTTGTCCAAAGTGAAATTGAGCATCGCGTGAATCTCAACGCGAATATTTTAAATTTATGCAGAACTTCTAGCTGCTCCGTTATCGAGGTGATAATTTGATTTCTACACAAGATTTTAATATTCACGACACACTGGAAACTTCGGCGTGTAGAAAGAAAGTAGGAGAATTCAGCGAGCAGCGCGACGATAACAACAAAAGCGACAAGAGCGAATCTTTATGCATAAATGGGGCAGTCCATTAAATATGTCACTGCTGACCAAGTTGAATTGTTTGATTGTGCAGTGAAAGTTTACCGTCGCCATGAATCACGTTGCGTTACAAAGTTGAAGTGAAGCCTCGCGGATCAAGTGGCAAAAACCATCGGCCGAACGAAAGTGTCACGTTGCGGGAAATCGACTATAAAGTTGAAGAACTTTTTGTGTAATAACTCATCGGCTGTGCTTAATTTCATTTTCAAAGCAACATAAAAGTGCCTGCTCATCCATTGATGATTATGCTGATGGTTTCTCACTTTCTCTCAAGAATTCTTGTTCCGTCTGATTGATGTGATTTTCTAGTGAAATGAGTTTAATGAACTTGAACTGCTTAAGATCGATGCACACCAAGATCGCGGACTGTGCGAGGAAAAGCAACAAATCTATTTCTGTTTATTTGCTCGAGCGTTTTGCGTCGGTTGGAGCTCGCTTATCACCATACACAACAACTTGGAGCGAATCGCAAGTCGCGCTTCTGATAATCCAAGTGATCTTGAAGATGATACAAAGAATTGCCAGCTGTCGCAATACGCCAATAAACAAGCGGCGCGACGTCGTAATATGTGCTGAGCGTTATGCATTTAATGAATGTCACAAGGCTTCCTGGTTTCTCATGTGCATTCAAACTCACTTGATTACTGAATTCACGTTTCGCTTGAACGCTGTGGCTGAGCTTCGAGTTTTTGCGAGCTTTCAGCGCAATTTTGTCGCTCTCTTCAAGTTATATCTCTTGCCAAGCAATGATCGATCGGTGGTACCTCCGAAACAAGCCGACAGCCAGTTCAATGAACCGTTTATCTCATCTTGTATTCAAATATTCGAGGATCGTGACTCACTCATCGAGAAGCTCTAAAAATATTTAACAGAAATGTTTGGACAAACCTGAGAAAACTTTCAATTTCGATGCTGCGATCTATGATTCGGCACACGATGATCTTGAGCCAATTGTTTATTCTCACATCGTTTAATCTCGCGAAGTCGTCGTTCGATTATGAACTCGTACGTCAGAGGCTTATGCGAGCACATAGTCGGCTGTTTTGCGCGCTGCTGTCGAACGCTAAGCCATTGTGTTGCGGGAAAAGTCTCGTCGCATGACTCACTGTCAATGCTTCTGGTTGAATTTTATGTAATTTCTTCTCCAATCATCTGGGAATTCACACAGCGACAAGTCTCAGAAGTTGTCGTTGAAGTAGGTCATAAAACTCACGTTCGAGATGAAACCGTTTCAGCTCTTCGATGCTGCGTGGTCGAAGATGTAAAGTGAAGTGCGATTGAAAGGGAATTTTCGGACTCGATCGATCCTCCGAGCACAGATTATTCAAGTATTCTGGAATTTTGAGAGAAATAGCGCACTCCCGTTAGTTGATCTATCTCCGATGAGTTTTCGATGTGGTCGTGCTGTTGCTTTTTCGTCAGTTGAGTCGACTTTTTGTTCGTCGATTGTTCGCTGTCTAACAACGTGCAGCAAGTTCTGATTCGAGCCGCTCTTAATCCAATTACTTTTGTTGCAGATTCGGTTGACTAAGTTTTCCGTGGAAACCAACTTAAAACTAAACTCTAATTAAACAGAACATGACAATATGAAACCAATTTTTCTCATCGTTTTACTCGTGACGTTGACTGAGAGCTTCATCGATGGTAAGTTCTTGCGGCTTCCTAGACCTGTGACTAAAGGCAAATTGTTTCATTAGCCTCACCGTTGCAACAAAGCGCGCAAAGAGGACGCCGCAACACAAGGTCACAAGTCGCGTGGAAGCAGCCAGAAGATAACTGGAACATAACGACAGTCCCACGAAGCGTTCTACCGCACTTAATGAACAAAAACTTCACACACTCGTTGCCTGCACCCGGAAACATTCAGTACCGAGTCTTGGACGCCGACGAACGGTTGATGGAACGATTTCATGAGATCAAGGCAAGTTTCACTTTTCTAATCATTATGAAGCCTTCAATCATCGAGAAATTCGTTTCAGGCCAATGTCTCTGCTCGGACGCTTTGGGGAAAGGCCGAGTCGACCGACTCTCATTACTCGCCGTTCTTTGACAAAGCCCTCAAGCTGCTGAATCTTCAGCAAGTCGCGTTTGAGATCGAGAACAGCGTCATGTCAAAGATGTCGTGTACAGCTTGCAAGGCTGGAGCAACTCTGCTCCAGAGCTACATCAAGTCTGGCAAAAGCAAAGAAGAAATCATCAAGACCATCTACCAATATTGCGTGAATCTACGGATACAATCAGCCCAAGTCTGCGAAGGAGTCAGTCAGTTATTCGGTGGCGAAGTCATTTACGTTTTGAAGCGCACGAACTTGGGCGCCGATGAGATTTGCAGCTTCATCATCGGAGAAGCGTGCGGGGACATTTACAACCCTTACCACGAATGGGAGGTCGAGCTTCCGCCAGTGCCCAAGCCAACACCACATGAACTCCCGATCCCGAAAGAAGGCGCGCCATCCTTCAAGGTTCTTCATCTCTCCGACACTCATTACGATCCTTATTACGAGCCTGGAGCGAACGCTGAGTGCAAAGAAGGAATTCTGTGCTGTCGACATTCGAGTGGACGACCGACGAGTCCAAATGGAGCTGCAGGAAAATGGGGCGACTACCGGAAGTGCGACATGCCAAAGCGATCGCTCGATCATATGTACGAGCATATTGCGACCACTCACCCGGACATTGACTACATTCTGTGGACCGGAGATTTGCCGCCACACGACATTTGGAACCAAACGAAGGAAGAGAACTTGAAGATCTTAAAAGAGACGGTCAAGCAAATGTCGGAGATGTTTCCAGGCGTACCGATCTTCCCAGCCCTTGGCAATCACGAAAGCGCACCGGTCAATAGTTTCCCGCCGCCATACGTGAAACAAGGTGAAATTTACTAGAAGAAAAGATTAAATTAAACATGAACCTAATTTTTGATCCCAAGTTGACAGTTCGATCGCGTGGCTCTACGATGCTTTGGATATTCAGTGGAGAAAGTGGCTGCCAGCGAGCGTCTCTCACACAGTCCGTCGTGGCGCTTTCTACTCCGTGCTGGTTCGACCGGGTTTCAGAATCATTTCACTCAACATGAACTACTGCAACAACTTGAATTGGTGGCTACTCTTGAACTCGACAGATCCTGCAACTGAGCTTCAGTGGTTCATCTACGAGCTTCAAAGTGCTGAGTTCTCGAATGAGAAAGTTCACGTCATCGGGCACATTCCACCTGGACACTCAGATTGCTTGAAAGTCTGGTCAAGAAACTACTACAAGATCGTTCAGCGATACGAGAACACGATCACGGCGCAGTTCTTCGGCCACACTCACTTTGACGAGTTTGAGGTTTTCTATGATACAAACGACGTCTCGCGGGCAACGAACGTTGCTTACATCGGACCAAGTGTCACGCCTTATTACAATCTCAACCCCGGCTATCGAATTTACTACGTCGATGGTGATCACGACGTGTCTACGAGGCTCGTAATAGATCATGAAACTTGGATCATGAACCTAAAGGAAGCAAATCTCTACGACTTCCCAATCTATTACAAGCTTTACTCAGCTCGCTCAGCTTACAACATGAAGGCTCTGCGACCCGCGGATTGGGATGAATTTATTGAAGCTCTCACAGACGATCAAGACAAGTTTGATCTTTATTACAAGTGAGTTCATTTTGGTTGTTTGAAGAGCTTTGAGGTAATTTGATTTGTCCAGGAACTATTGGAAGGCTTCACCTGTTCGCCCTAGCTGCGATCCCGACTGCAGAAAAAGACTGCTTTGCGACGCAAAGAGCGGAAGAAGTCACGACCGGAAATTCTTCTGCGCGGAAGTCGAGTCGAAACTCGATTCGTCTGCAGGTTGGAAGTCGTGGATCTACAAAGGAATCAGCTTCTCGTACGTACATTTGAATAGCATTGACCTCTCATTTGATTAACTCAACCTGGTGGTCGGTATCGTGTTAACGATTTTCTCTGTTCTCTTTCTATCTTTTTCCCGAACACGTGAACATGATCACAGTAATAAAACGAACTTATTCAATATAACAGCTTATCAATTATTGACTAACGATGTTGGCGAAGAGTTTCACACAGCGACATGAACATTCATTCATTGACATCACCAGGAAAGCTTTTGTATAAATTGCTTCTAGGTTTAAACTTTTTTAATGACAACATAATTTTAATCGACTGTAAATATGACACAAAGGGGATGAGGCGGTTGTTGGGAGCAATTTACTTGTTCCAAAGGTAAACTTGTGATTGCAATCTGGTTGGCTTAGTTCTCACCACTCTCTGAACTCCTTTACAGGTTTAACGCTTTATACTCAGCGACAGCAAAGATTCCAAGTTATGTGATGAGCCTTGGATGACGACGCAACCAGTGATAATGCGCAAAGAAATGTTCAAACACTCATAAAGTGAGACAAAGACTCATTCCCCGACATGTTGTTAACTCGTTTAGTTCAATTCTCACCCCCTTTTCAAAGGCAATAAAAGATTTATCGTTTTCTAATGAAACGCGTTCTACGTTAACCGTTCTCCATTTCAGAGCCAACCTGGAAGCCGTCTCGTGACTAATTGAAATTTTCCCTTCTAGCGGAAGTTGTCTTAAATCATTGAGTCACGTGCTCGGCGCTAGAGTCACTCTTGAAGCAACATTCTGTTCTAAAATCGAAAATGCTAATGAGCGATTCGGAACATATGATTGGCGATAACAGGGCCGCACTAAGACGAAAGGCGCTTCCTTGAGCCTTCACCCAAATCGTCACGAGCCACAAATCAAGATCGACACGGCACACATTCATTCATTCAGTCAAGCACATGTCACTCCAAGACTACGGCACGAGTTACACTGAAGTTTCCCACCGCGTTTCCCCGTTCAAGTCATTCAAGCATCCACCACAATACACACTCAAGGCGTCATGCAATGTGTTGTGGATATTCTTCCATTCTCACCTCAATTCAATTTACATTCACTTCTTTAGCATTCATCGTATTTTGATTTTGGATTTTCCTTTTTATTCCGCGCTCCTCGTTTAATATGCGCCACAATACATATTGTTATATTTTAATACCATTATGTGTTCGGTTCCTTCGGTGTGGATATTTGCGCTCCTTCCAGGCAAGCCACTTCAGTCGAAAGCGCGCGTCGGTACAAAGAAGTTCGGTTTGTGGCGATCGTCGGGCTGCGATTTCTTAAGGCCGATTAAAAGTTTCACACTCTGATTTGTCACTTAAGTTACAGGAAACGGCTTTGGATTATTAATCGATCGTGGGCGATTGGGGAATTTTATGTCTACAAAAGTAATAAATTGTGCAGGTTTTACACAGAAAAAGTTCAATGAAAAGCTTAGAAAAAGCTTTAAAGTTTGAAAGCTGAAAGTTTAATGATCGTAAATCAATCACCGAAAGTTTCAAGCAAAGTTCCAGCTCGAAACCTCTCGAAAGTTCAACAGTTCATTGCACTAAATTTGATAAAAGAAAACCAAGTGCGAATATGCTAATTGTGTCCTCAAATCGGGTCAGCGAGAATTGAAATGACCGACATAAACGAAAGCAAAACCGAAACATAGACGGGCGGCACTTGAACATTATGTAACGGAGCTGGCGTTGTGTGAGACTTACTGGAGTGTTTGCCGCATGAAAGAAAAGGAGTTCTAAACCCTAAGCCCAGTTTTAGTCATGTATGGACATGATACGAATGCAATTAGATCGCGCTATGATTACTATTATTCGGTCTCCTCGCCGTCTCTCTCGCAAGCGGCAAATTACTTCGAGAATCAAGCGAGTTTGTTTGGTGAACCGGTTGCACCACTCCTTCCACCGCCCATTCAGAAATCCCCATCGCCTCAACGTCTTCTTACACCAATGACTGCTTTTGAGGCTCTAAGCTCTTCCACACCTTCTTCCGGCTACGTCAATGCCATGCGAGCCCATCCGCCGATGATCGAGAACTTCGATAATCACCTCTACGAATCGATTAGGAGGAACATGTTGGATCAGAAAAACAACAACAGCGACATGACCGATGCCTTAACAAAGCATCAGCTTTGGACACAAAATTCAACGTCATCATCAAACTCTCCTCCCAATGAAGCAAATGATCGCGAAACATTCGAAGGCAGACGAAAGCGGGCAAGCACAGCATTTGGACATTATAAAAGCGATGACGACGTCTCGCAGAATAAATACCGAACGTTATCGGCCCACAGTGAAGTCAGGTAAAGCTTGGAGATGAAAAGTAAATTTATTGTTGGCCGTATCCAGTAATGAGGCAGCCGAAGTTTAAAATTTTCAAAGCTCTGCTAGTTTGAAAGCTCTTATTTAAAGCTCTGCGTGAGCTTCATCCAAAGCTTTCAAAAAGTTCTCGATTCATTTTAGTCTTTTCAGGAACTTCAAGCTGTCAACAGAGACTGCGTCAGATACCGATAACGGACCAACTCGAGTGTTCTTTAGTAATAATAAACCAAGCCGTGTGATGCCTATTGAAACTACTTCCAATTCATCCTCATCAAAGCTTAATCATTCAGTTGCACATTCCAAGATTCCATTGAAGAAAAAACCTTCGAAATCGGCCGCGGTACAGAAATCTCCTTTCCTGATGGTGAAGAGCAAGAGCGACCTGAACTCGCTGAAAACCTATCCTGACTCCTTCACAATCATCACCTCGCCTAAACGTTCACCTTCCGCGGGTTATAACAATAAACGACGGAAAAATGCGGAGGAAGACGACGACGATTCGATAATTGAGTTTGAATGGGTCAAGCCGCCGCCCGAAAAGCTTTATGAAGCAGCAAGTGCTGGCGAAAAATATCTCGACGAGCCTTCCTTCATTGCAGATCACTTTGGGCAGCGGGTGTCACTCCCATCCTCGCCCATTATTACTGATAAAATTATGATTGGGTCGAGCAACCGGTAAGGAGAAGCAAATCAGTGATTAGACAATTATCTGACCGATGTAATTTGTTTTAGGGTCCCGCCCGGATCGTTCCACTCACATAAGAAAATTGCCTTCGCCATCATCAACGATTACAAGAACCGAAAGACGCGATTACTTCAGCATCGGCACAGCGACGATAACATAAGTTTGTCGGGTCGATACTCGCCCTATTCCAAGTATATTATGCAGCGTGAGCTATCAGCTCCGGCTCTAAATCGCCTCGAAAGCTTTGAAAGTGACGACGGTGAATTTTATTACGTGGTTGACGATCCTGGCGATGAAGAGAGTGGACGGAAGACGTCAATCGGGTTCGTCCACAAGAAGCAAATGTCAGCATCGATGTCGAACTTGAGCACTCGCATACGACCGATGAGCGAGCTCTACAAGCATGGAAACCGTTACCTGTCCACGCCGAATTTTATTAAGATTAACAAACGTGCTGTGATTCAAAGTTCGCCGATGGAAAGGATCAACCCACGGCTGGTGCTGCATCGAAGTCTTAAAGGCGTCTTGAAGGTCTACAACAACACGAATATTCGGACGAAGAGAAGTTTCAGCGTGGAGAACATGGATATTTTCTTGCCGAACGGAAAAATCGATCCCAACCTGTTGGCGCCAATGCCAATTACCAACGAGGAGAAGCGATCAGACAAGCTGAAGAAGCATCAAGTGAAGGCTGAGAAGAAGCGACAGCTTGCTTTGAAGCGGAGGAAGCTCTCGCCCATCGCTGGAACCCCGCACAAAGATTCCAAAGAGAGCGAGAAGACACCAAAGCGTAAGCCAAACACGCCCAAGACTCGTCTCGAAGAGAGATTGAAGAAAGATAAGTTTGGCCGTTTGCTGACCCCGAAAAAGGAAGCACTGCCGAGTTTCCGGCCAACTAAGAAGTCAGCAGCAGCAGCAAAGAAAAAATCCGACACCAAAGCTGCTGAGAAGGCAGACGAAGAGCCGAAGGATGACAAGGATACGAAGAAAGCCATAAACTTCCTCCAACAAATTCAAGCGCGAAACGTCCTCGGTCGATCCATTAAGGCAAAACTGGCTGCTAAGAATCCACCACCGTTGACTCGACAGCCTTCGAAGCAATCAATCGACTCGCTTTTTCAAGAGAAGCCAGTGCTGAAGAAGAAATCGAGCTTTGGATCTCTCAAATCGCTTTCACAATCGATCAAAACAATTGCGTCGTTTAAGTCAGGCAAATCGGAACCGTCGCAAGAAGACGAAGACGCTGAGGCTGGCGATGAGATTACAAAGCTTCAAAACGTGAAGAAAGATGCCAAAAGCAAAGCAAAGGGTTCGATACTGTCAAAGTCGAAATTGCTCGGCCGGCTGTCTTCAGCGAGTTCCACGAGGTCTCAGAAGGAAATGACCGTTCCACCTCCATCTCGATCGGCTTCGAAAACCTCGATTCTTAGTCGAGGCTCAACGAAGGAAACTGACAAAGATGCGAAGGCGCAGGAAACTCCTTCTAGGAAAAGCGAAGTGCTCAGAGCGCCATCAGCGTCATCAATCATGTCTATGACGACGGCTGCCATCACAGCAAACCCTCTGAACACAACTTTGACTATAACCAACCAATTGGCGACTCAAGGTGCTGAGCTTCGAGCGGCTGAAAAGCCTTCAGATGAAAAAGAAAGCGCGACAGCAGCAGCAGCAGCAATGACAGCGGCGGCTTCACACCCCGACGCCGACAAATCGTCGATGGCTTCGCAGAAAACAAATTCATCACAGAAAACCAACAACTCAAAGACAGGCTCAAGAAAAACTTCCGCTAGAAACTCAGCAAGAAATTCAGCTGAAGGGAAACCTCGGTCGAGAGCTGGCTCTATGATCGGAGCCATCATCGGAGCGAACAGCGCAATCAGGTATTTGAGAAGGAAAAAGTCTAGTGATTCGATTAACAGTGAAAAGGACGACGGAACACAGGTGACAACCGGTCCCGGAACCGGTACCGACAACGAAGACTACACAGTCCCTATAGCAGGTAAAATATTAGAACAATCACAAAGATCCTTGGAGAGGGTTCAGAGAACCGTCGATAAAGCAACAAGTGAGATTCATCAAACAATAAATGCCAACTTAACAGATCTGAAGACGCTCGAGAAGAAGCTGAGTAGCCGAACGCTCCTCGATCAAGACGCCAACAACAACGACGTCGCGAAGAATTTGTCCCGACACAGCACAAAGCTCGACATGACTGCTGGCACTTCAAAGCTCGCCAACACCTCGGATCAAATGAGTGTCAATGCCATTTCACTGGCGCCCGATGCACAATCTGCCCTTCACCATCAAGCATCGCAGGACTCGAAACCGATGGATTCCAGTACAAGGTGAGTGCCGTTGATTCTAATGGATTTCTAATTCGCGTGGGTGCGCCGCGCGAGCTTTCTCAGTCCAACGATTCATGGTGGGAATTCCAAACAGACTCATTAGTCTTATTACTTCAACTAGAGCTCTTACGACGAACCTTGAACCTAATAGCGACCTAGTAAATCGCACGGAAAAAGCCACGACAAAAGATTTTCCGAATTTTTAATTGGGGCTATTTTCCTTTCACGAGTCGCTCACGCCGGACAAAAGCATGAAAGCTTTCCACGCAAAAGGGAGGAGAATATTTGTGGAACAACAGAAAAACGCTGGGAATGTCTGAGTGAATTGTTGGCGTTTCTTTTGTGATTGCCTTGCCTGATCTTCCTGGCCGTTCAAGTTTCCAATGGACGCTCACTTCAAACTCCCCCGCACGACATGAAAATGAAACTTAAGATTTCTTATCGCACCTCGATCTCGTGTAGAGCGCAAAGAAAATCCGGAGCAAAACGCAACGTGAAAAACTTTTCCTTCGCGGCGTTTGTGTGTCGTCGGCGATTTTATGCAAATTACAGAACTCGACGCTGACCGGAAATTGTTTTTCCTTCGGTGGTCTCATTCCAAACGTCGGCGAGAGTGTGTTGGAGCGCAGCTTGTTTACGTCGTGACACACATTCGTCGAGCGAAAAACATTCCTTGACAATCAGACGGTTGGCTCTCTTCCGGCGTGCTGGTTCATGGGAAACCGTTATCGATCCACGTCTGACAATTGATTGGAGCAACTCGCACGATCTTTTCGACACGCTTTATTTACCGCGTCAATCACTCCGCGAGTTTCCCATTTTTCATTCAATTAAAAAACGAGCTCTAATCATGATAAATTGCCTCAACATTCCACCTACCAACTAGCCTCTGGTGGCAAATAAAAGTTAATGAATTTCTCGACGGCTGTTGGCGGAGGCATCGAGTTGAGAGAGAGAAACATGAAATTGGCGTTAAATGGGTCTTGGCATTTAGTTTGGCGAGGGAGCTGGAGGATAAGATACAGTCGAGTTACTAGAAAATTAACTTGGGGAAAAGCCAAACTGATCGTCAGTTTGTGGAAGGTTCGAATACCAACAATGTAAACCTCCAGTCTAGCCACAGTGAAGTCACTGAACGCAGGATATTACAGTCGTAGTTCATCTCCTAATCAGCCTCGGGAGCTTTCCACGATCGCATCAAACTAGCCCAGGTTCTCACTGTTACATATTCAGTGCGCCAGATTTACGAGGCGAGCACTTTGCTTAATGTTTTTATTGGCAAAATAAAGTTACCAACACAAGCTCGACGGGCGGGAAATTCTTACACGCGACCCCGTCCAACTCACGAGCAGTTTAGCTTTGCAATTTCTTTCGTTCCAACATTTGGTCAATGGGAGTCCATTAAGGAAGGTTGTTGGGGAGGAAAGCTCGGGAAATTGATTGAGCTTCTATCGGAGCTTTAAGTAAAATGGGTGAAAAACAAGAGAAAGTGATTTACAACATCACGCTCCAGTCGGAAGATGACGACGAAGTTAAAGTTATCGATAGGTTCAAGTTTAAACCGAAGGCTTTGTGATAATTTCTTCATAAAATTTTTCTTTCGTTCAGTTCCAGCATGAACGAAATGTCGAGGAAGCGAAAGCTTTGCTGTGGCCTCTCTTCATGCTGTGGTAAAACTCGATCGGAAAGCGCTCAGATGATCACCGGGAAGTCAACGAGCCAACCGATGACGAGGCGTGAGAAGTGCGCGAGCTGCTGCTGTTTGCCGTTCCGTAAAGTTGGGAACCTTTTCAAGCGGCGGAAGGTCGAAAGTATGGACGGCATGATGAAAGACGAGTCTCCGTCGATGTGGGAAAGGCTTTGCTGCTGCAGCAGTTGCTGTCGTCGTTGCAAAAAGACCAACGACATGGACTCGATGAAGAAAGTGAGTACTTTATTAACAGCGCATGAACTCCGCTTCGAGGACTTACAACAAATTCGCATCCATTCGAAACCTCATGCAATTTGCATATTCCTGGCTTACGTGTTAATGCAATCGCTGAGCTCTGATTTGAGAAGCCATTAATTAGCTCAGGGATACTTGTGAAGGCTGCATGAGAACTTTTTGCTTGCTGGAATCGAATCCTCAGTTTCCTGACTAACGTTTTACCGTTAAAACCTAGAAGAAAGCTGCGGAGCTGAACACTGCACCCGATGGACAGAAGCCAAGCTGCTGGAGTCGCATGAACTGCTTCAAATGTTGCAAGCCTTGCTGTTCTCGTATGAGGGAGACGTGTTGCTGTTCCAGCTGCTGTAGGAAAAAGAATTCGCAATCAACTGATTCGCTTCAGTCGGACGGACCCAAGGAGAAAGACAATTCATCGCCCGGGACGTGTACAAGAATCTTTTGCTTCTGCTGTTTGTGCTGCCGTAAGAAACCAGAGCAAGTCGTGGAGGAGAAGAAAAGACCAAGCATGGCCAGTCAAAAGAAAGAGTAAGTCAGATAACACAGATTTGCTACCATCGTAACAATTTCCGTTCACTTCGAAGGTCCTGCTGTTCACGAATGTGCAGCGCGATGATGTGTTGTCGCAAGAAGAAGAAGATGGAAGACAGCAGACGCACGAGCATGTTAAGCAAGAAACAAAGTCTTGCTCCAACGATTCCTCCACCAGAAGTAATCAGATATAAATATTTTATTCCCTTGCTAACAAAGCTTAATTTTGTGTTAGGAACTTAAACCAAAGCTCGACATGGCTCTGGTGGAACACGCCTCGCTGATGAAGGGAGCAATTCCAGTTCTTCCAATTTGTCTTGCTTGGTTCTGCCTCATTTGCAATGTGATAGTGCCAGGGACGGGTAAATGATTTCATCTTCTGAAAACTTTGCTAAGCTTTCAAAGCTCGACAAGTTTATTTAAATTAATCGGTTCCTGATTGAGCTTTGCCTTCCTCTAGGGACAATTTTCAGCGGCTTCTTCTGTCTCTGCCTTGGAATCCCACGATTTTCCCAACATGACGGGGCTCGGGGACGCATCGGTTCATTCATCATAAATTGGATTGTTGGAATTTCCCAAGCGTTCACAATCATTTTCTGCCTTGTTGGATGGGGTTGGTCGATTTGGTGGGGAACAATTATGCTGAGTCTTGCAAGTAAATCGACCTTTATTGACTTGTTTTCTCTGTATCTTATAAAGAGCTTTGCTTCCAGGACGTCACGAGCGTATCAAGAAAGCTGAAATGCAAAGGGACCTTGACGAGGAGTCGTCGAGAAAAAGCTCACTGCCAGGATTGACTCGAGCGAGGTCGAGAGATGCCGAAAAAGGGATTAATTAGATTTAAGAGAATTCATTTCTGTCAAGTAATCGTAATAAAGACTTAAAGCTACTCCGTTTGATCGTCTTCGGCTCCGACCATTTTCTTGACAATCTCGACCGCTTTCATTATCTTCAATCCCTCGAGCGTGTACAGCAAGTTGTCGAGGTCAGCGTCGTCGTCTTCTTCCATCCAAACTGTCAGCATGTATTTGCATGGATTCGAGTCCTTGTTGGTGTAGAAATCGAGGACGTCTGACGTGTAACCCAATTTGATTCCAAGCTTCTTCCACTCGTCGCCGATAGCATTCGAGATCTCGATGATTTGCTCGGACGTTGCCTTTGTTGTTTTGTGGACATTTTCCTCTTGTGATTCGCCGTCTTCAATCGTCTCCGCGCCAGTCTCTGTGAAGGTTTCAGCTTGCTCCATCTGAAGCTCGACGGAGTTGCTTTGCTCTGTCTTTACCTCGCCTTTGTCCTTTTGAATTTTCTGCGAGAAGAGTTTGAGGTAATCGGTGATTTTCTCGATTTTGTCGTTTGGCGGCGACAGCAAAGTGAAGAAGTGAGAACTCTGACGAGAGACAAGTCGCAAGGCGCGCCACTCGTATGTCGGATCATTCTTCTCCTTCGGGTTCTCCAAATAAGACTCTAGAGATGGCAAGAAGTTGCGATCACTGCCTTTGCAAGCCTGAAGGTTGTCTGGGCACAGATTCCACAGTCTCGTCAGCTCGTTGTTGCCCAAGTCGAATTTCCCTTCCTTCGTTGCTTCAGCAATGATTTCGCCCAACATTTTCCGCTTCTTCGCTGGAGGTTTAGCCGCTTGTTTCGATGCATTGCCATCGGGTCGTTGAATCTCTTTGCAGCTGTCGTTCTTCCAGCTGTTCCACATCTCTTCTCGCTTCAAAATGTGCTTGATGGTTTCAACGAACTCCTTTCCGTTGGGCGGAGTTTCCTTGAGAAGTTTGTACACCGTCGCTTCTGTTTCTTGCAGCCACTCTTGCTGTGCGGCGCTCAGCTGCTCCTTATCGCTCTTGAACTTCACAGTAGCCACGAGATACTGGAAAAGTATCAAATACTGAACGAGCACAGTTCGGCGGAAGTTGGAATCGCTCAATTGGAGCAACAAGAGCTTGGGATTCGTTAGAAATTTAGCGAAGAAATGATCGCGCTCTTCGGGCCTTTCGCTGTCAACTTTCATGGAATCGTCGCTTGATTTTGGGACGAACTGTGCGCTTTCAGATTCTTCAAGTTTGAAGCTTTTGAACGCTGCGAGGATTTCTGATGAGTGAGCAGTGAATTTCTTCCATTGTGCAGCATCGTAGCAGATGTTTGGACAGCGGAAGAACTCCTGCAACCCCCAAAACTTCATGTAAAGATGCTTGTCGACTTGCATTGTCGCTTCCTCAGTTGTTTCGCCCATCAAATCGTCGCCATCACTCGAACCGAATTCCGTGATATTTTCAATGTTGAACTCAGAAATGATGTTAAGCCCGCTTCGTTCTGAGAATGGGAAGAACTTGGCCAGGAACAGAAGGATCCGGCCACAGAAAACTGTGTTTTGAGATCTCGAGAGACGGCGGAGGAGATCGTTGCACATTCGGAGCAGATGATTCTTGCACGGAGTGAAGAAGTGTTCCTCCTTGAACACGCTGACGTTCCTCTCGACAAACATGAAGAGATTTTCGCACAGATCCAGCGTTTTAACGTCGAACACATCGACGAGCAGCACGACCGGCGAGTATGGAGGAATTAAGTTCAGCTTAGCGATTGCAATCGACATCTCAATCAGCTTTTCAATCGACGGCAAGTCGTTGATGTATGTTTTCATTATCAGCTCTCGCAGTGCATGTTCAATCGCTGGTTTCTTCTCCGCGTCGTTGCCCTTGTTCTCATCAAATAACTTTTTAATTTCCAAAACACTGGCGTCGCCTTTTGACTTCGCCGCTTTCCTCGAAACATCCTAAAACGAGCACAAACTCTGTGACATTTGCTGATGAAATTGGAGCTGAATAACTTACCAACACGCTTTCTTGCAGTAAAAGATAATTAGACTTGTTCATCCTTGTGAATTTTACTTTCTAATCTTTTTGTAAATTTCTAATCTTTTTGTTGACAACTAAAAAACCTTACAACGTTCAAATTCAAAAACCTTACAATTCAAAAATTCTATGGCCGTTAATTTTAAACTAATTTTCAAATTACTGCAAAAGTTTTTGTTTCAAGTCTGAGCTTTGACGACTTTAGCTCCGACAACTTTATACTATTGACAGCTTATCATCTCCGACTTGTAAGTTTTCTGCAAGCATTCAACTCACAAGTTTTCTGCAATTTTCGATGCTCTGAACTCGTTCATTCGAGCTTTCAAAGTTGAGCTGCTAATTCCTCTGGAATTCATCGTCGCAGCTCCTCGGGGACTTATCGTGGTGTAGCTTCGCTTGCAAGTTAAAACTTTGTAAGATGCTGACGTCCTGGTAGTGCCATTAAAGCCGTAGTAAAATACGCGATGTTGCAAGTTGACGTTGCCAACGTGATAAGAGTCAAACGAGGAGACTCGTCCGACATAAAATGTGTACGGAGGACTCAAAACTTGAATTGCATTGTAGACCGACACACCGTTTGAAGACGCCACCCACTTGTACTCGCAATCTGACTCTTTGACGTAATATTTGAGATCGCTTCTCAAACGTTGGACGCTCTTTCCGTAAGGAAAATACAAACCGACGTTTTCGCCAGAAATAATAAGCTCGGCAGGTGATTTCTGAGCTTTGTATGTTGCAAGACCGACAAAGATTTCCTCCGAATTTTGATTAAAACCACCCGAAACTCCATCAAGCGAAGGTTGACTGTCGTTCAAGAAAGGCTTCCAGTCTGAGAATTTCGAGAACGCTTTGGTGAATATTCATTTTGCGAGTTTATTGCGAACCTGAATACGAAGAGTCGAGCAGAACAAGCACGAGAATCGCTTGAACCTTCATTGCTGGAACGTTAAAGTTGAATGAAGTCGTCAAGAAATCCGAGAGAATAATTTCGATGTAGCAAATAAAATAGAGCAAAAGTTTTAACGATAATCTTCCCATTGACACGTGACAGCAATCAGCTCATTGATAATAATTTCTCCGCAGTATTGAAATCACAACTTGTGATTCCGCCCGGATGTGGAGGAAAGTTCATCGCAAGCAAGAGCCATTCGCTTGGGACGCCCTGCAATGTTGGGATGTTTTCTAACGACGGATGGAGATCGCAGAAAGATATAATTGAAAATAATCTAGAATTTAAATGCATTGAAATTGAATGTAAATTGTGGCTATCAAAGCATAAAGCTAACCGTTGATGGTTCCATTCTAGCACATGTGCACGTTCAGCCTGCAATCAAATATTGAATAAAACCAGGCAACTCATTTATCTAAAGTTTTATTAATGCTTCAATTATGAAATTCCAGGAAAACATGTTTCGTAACCGTAATGATATAAAATGATCGTGAAAACCGAAAGAGTTTACGTTAGTCGATTAAAATTAATGCGCGAATTAAATTCGCAAATTGAAAAGCTCAAACAAAACTCGCATGTCGAGTCGTCAAACAATCGAGAGCTTTCATTATTCGTGTAAATTCATTTTATATTATTGCTTTGATAATTCATAATTATCTACATAGATAAGTTGATTACTAAAACGCCCTCAATTAAGCTCCTGTCAAAGTTTCACTAGAAAAGTCATGAAAGTATTTTTCCGGGGTCGATTCTCACCATCGAGTGGCTTCCTTAATTGTAATGTGCGTTTCCCAAACGAAACTTTTGAAACCATTCGAGTATAAAACTAATTAAAACCCTTTACAACTTTCAGTTGAAATTTCCTCTTCGAGTGAAATAAGGCAAATGGATTTTTCCTCTAGCAAACCAGAAAGAATCGTTTTCCTTGTTGGCGAGGAAATCAACGGTGAACAGTTCTAAGGTTAAGTAACAAACGAGCTTGCAAAGTGGAAGCGTCTTGCATCACTTCCGGACGCCGTCCAAAGACAGAAAGTTTCTAATTATTTCTCTCGTAGATAAAATCCAAGGAATTCTCCTCCGCAATCTCACCGAACCGAAGGAGATGGCGAGCTTTCTCTAAATTCAACGTTTGATGGTTTGGTTCTGCTTTGGCTTAAGTTACATTCGCCCTACACCATGTAGGCAACGAACAAGTCGCCGAGTTTAAGTCTAGTGAGTAAGCTAATTAGTAGCCGATGATTAGAAAACATAATGATAATGGACGTTGTCGTTATATCAAATGTGACTGTCGCCTCGAGGAACCGAGGAATTCCGAAAACGTGAGTTTCTGCAAATCAAATTAATTATTAATAACAGGCGTTGTGACGGATGAACGGTGATCTGGTATTGGTCGGTACAAACCTCGAGAGCGACTCGTTCAAGTCCATGTATCCATTCACGCGATGATGATGATCACTGACGTAATTATTTGTCGAATTAATTGTGGCGGGGTCGAGCATTGAGACGGTTCGAGCGTTGTATTGTCGCATTTTGCGGCCGATCGTGGCGTAGCCGTCGACGAATGAAGGCGGTGGTTTCAAAGCCGACGAAGGGGAGAAGGTCGTTGTGCCGGAAGAGCTCGAGGGTGTCGAGACGTACGACCGTCGTTTAGCATAGAGAGATGTTAATGATGGAGTGTTAGATGACGATGAAGATGAATCATACATTGTACTTCGATTATTTCTAATACGCGCGGAGATATCATCGGGCGACGATTTATTAAACAAATCATGGTGATGATGGTGATGGTGATGCGGTGGTGGCAGACTCGCCATGTGACTAGGCTCGTAGTTCAATCGACGATAAGAGTTCGAATGCTGCAAGGTGTCGGG
The DNA here is from genome assembly GCA_033064975.1 of Smittia sp. YW1114-2. Classification (NCBI taxonomy): domain Eukaryota; kingdom Metazoa; phylum Arthropoda; class Insecta; order Diptera; family Chironomidae; genus Smittia; species Smittia sp. YW1114-2. The sequence goes on from CP093833.1 coordinate 3,271,315, forward strand.
CGTTCTCTCGCTTGAGTACTTAGACCGTGTTTGGCTTAACGAGCGAGCAGTTGCCGACGTTGGCGTGTGTCTTGTCGAGGCTATCGAACGGTCGATGCTTGAGCTTCGTCCAGATAAGTCGGGAATGATGCTTGTCGCTGATTTCGTATACTCTAACGGACGGGAAACGCTTCGCTCTCGATAATAATCCTTGGCGGCTGGACCAACGATATTCGAAACACGCTTCGGCTTCTTCTCGTTGAATCGAGAATAAAAGCTCTTCCGCCTGATTCGGTCGACAACAGACTCGTTAGACTCGCTCTCGTCAATCGGAGTTTGATTGCGGGAGCTTCGAGACAATCTCGATAGCGACGAGCTTCCCATGGGATGAGGTGGAAGCGCGTGATGTTGATCGTCTTCGGAACAAGTCGACCACCTATCGAAACCTACATCCGATGTCGGGGATAAAAGCGTGCTCGATTCATCGTAGGGACTTGATGAATAGTTTGTCAAACTGTCATAAGTCGGCGTCTGCAAATTCTCTTGGGGCAGCGGCGGGGGGAAACTATAGTTGTTGTGACGTGACGACGATGTTTTCACTTCGTTAGCTTTCGTTTCGCCTTCAAACTTAGAAAAGTCTAACATCAGCCCTTTCCTGTTGTTCTTTATCCTCTCCTTTTCCTCGGCCGAAGCTTTTTGTTCCCGCTTGTTGACCGTGTTCGTCGACTTTGACGGAGCTATTTCAGTGCAATCGGGACAAGTGGTCGCATACTTTACGGGAATTTTGCTCTCCGAAATGTTGTTCAACGGTTCAAAGGCTGATCCGTTCTTCTTTATTTTATGGACGAATCCACTGGATTTCGGTCGTTCCTTTGAGGGCGTCGTCGCCTCATAATCGTTGCACGACAAATAGCTCGTCGACTTTGTGTTTTGAACCTTCACGTCGCCCGAGGAATTTTCCTTCTCGATCCGTTTGAACAGTCCGAGCACCTTGTTCACCGTGTTCTTGTTGAATGTGTTTGGCATCTCCTCGACACTAACGGCTCGCTTTATGAGGCCCGACTCCGTCAGCTCGGTGTTGCGCGGGAGGGAAGATTTCTCCTTCAGATTTTTTATCATCGCATCGATTTTCGATTTCCGCTCCTGCCTAGTCGCCTCGTCAACGTCCTCCGACAACATCGCTTTAATCTTTTTCTTCTTCTCCTTCATTTCGGTTGCTGCGGCCTCGGACTCTTTCTTATCTTTCTCCTTTGTCTTCGGCTCACGGAGCTTCTCAAACTTCTGCCCAATGGTATAGAGCAAGCCTCTGCCCGTCTTCTTTTCCGGCGATTTTTCTCGCTTCACTTCGACTGTGGCGGCCACCTCCGGAATCAATTCATTCTCCGAAGCTGCGATAACGTTCTTTGACGATTTCTTTACAACTTTGATAATCTTTTTCGTCTTCTTGGGCTCTGGTTCGGGCTGACTGATAGCAACGGACTTGTCGCTAAGGATTTCGCTGCTCGATGGATTCTTCGTGGGCTCACTGGGAAGGTTGAGGATATTTGCTAACGAGTCGGGGAACTTCATATCTCGGGGCGGTGTGATTTTCGAATTGGGAAAACTTTTGGGTCGGGCGAGTTTGCTCGGCGTTCGCAAGGTGTCAAAGTCTGAAGGGGCGTCGACAGTTTCCGCAAGCTTATCCGCAGACTTTACTGGCTGAATGGTGGAATCTTTAAGGACGTAGGACTTCGGCCGCGCTAGTTTCGATTCGCGCTTCGTCGATGGCGATTTTCCATCATCGGCACGCGAGTCCTCTGGTGATTTATCCTTCACCTTCTTCACCAACTTCCTAATCGTTCCGTCGCTCTTCACCTTCTTCTTCGATATCTTGTCCTGTGTCTGCAGCTCTCGCTGATCGAACTTCTCTAATTGCCCGTTCAGCAAGCTTATCGAATTCAATTCGTCCAATATTTTATCGTTGATTGTTGACGAGACGGATGAATGAGAATGAGTGGAGCTGGCTGTGTCGCTACGTGACTGAGTCTTGTGTTGATTGGGTTCGGAAGCTACGAAATTTCCGTTCAATAAATGCTTGCTTATTTCGTTCGTTGCGTATTTATCTAGGAAGTAGGAAATTCGATTTTCCTTCGGCTCCTTCTCCACACTTTTCTCTCGGCTCTTCTCGCAAAGCTCCCGCAGTATTTTATGGCTCTCAAGTTCTCGGGGCTTTTCAATCTTCCGAGGTTCATCGTACAGTTCATAACCCGAGCTTTCGGGCGACATAAATCGTGACAGGCGCTTTTGTTTCGGTTTCTCCTCCAGCGGTTCCGGAGAAAAGCAGATTCGTTGAATGTCACTCCGGAGACTTGTAGATTTGCTGTTGCTCTTTAAGCTCGAGTAGTATTGACCACGGAAATCGGTCGGCGATAACGTCGCCTCCCTCATCTCACCCGAACGTGAATTGTTGTTCATGGAGTCATCGAACGTTTCATCTCGACTAACACTCCGACGATACCGCGAACTGAGCTCTTGCTTACTGTTGTTATTCAAGCTATCAAAAATCTCATTTGTCGGCGTTATGCTGTCTCTACTGTAGCGGTTTACGAGCTCCCGCGGATTATTGCTAATGCTTCGTCGATAAATTTGTGAAGCATCCGACGATATTTTCCCGTTCTGCACTGACAACGTTCTCGAGAGCTTTTTCGCTTGGTTTGGAGGAAGTTGTGCAAGTAGTTGGTCTTGCAAGCTCTTTGACAAGCTCGGTGTCAGACTCGATAACGTCTCGAGATCTTTTTTCGTCAGTCGCAATTGACTCAAGTCCAAATCCCTTAAATCTAGCACCTCACCATTAAGAGCTTTATTATTGTTCTTGTCGTTATTGCTATTGTCAGTTGACTCGTCCGCTTTGGACTTCGACTTTGATTTACCTAAACGAGAAGAGAGAAGAGTTGAGTTGAAAGGTCCTGGGGAGGGGTGGCGAGAGTTTAAGTTTAGCTCGGCTCATGAACAATGACTTTCCCGCTCCTTCGACAAGGTTTTCACTCGGGGGAAAGCTTCATTGAACGTAAGCTCGTTGGAAAACGAAAAGAAGGAAACTCAAAAACTTTAAGCAGAAGGAGAAAAGGAAGAAGTTTCTATGTTTGATTTGGAAAAGCTTTTCTTTGTGGAAGTTTTGTGTTTTATCCGATTCCGTGTGTTTGCATGAAGAGAGTGCGTGATCAGTGTATTATGTCGCAGTGATGTTGTTGGAGCCCGTTGCCGGGCGAATGAATAAAGGATTAGAATGTTTTGGTGTGTGAGAGAAGCTTCTGATTTCGGTCTAAAAGTTCTGCAAGTTGAATCGCTACAGTCGCAGTTTGGTGAGAACTAACAACATGCGGGCGGAGTGACATTCATCAAACATTCACTAAATCATTTTAAAGTTTTTCACTCAAACGCTTGGTATGAGAACCAGAAATCTGAACTAGGAAATCGTGGATGCTTTTCGCGGATGGCTTTGAACTTCAAGATGCTAGTTCAGAGCTTTTGAATGAGATTGAGAAGGGCCATAAACAAGGAGAATCGGTTAGATCTCCTGAAGAATTCAGTGAATGTTTTCACGAGATTTCGATATGTTCGAAGAGCTTTGTGGTTCTCCCAATCAATTGACCCGAAGCTCTGAGCTTCAAATGCCATTTTAAGTCCTGGGCAGGCGTTTCGGATGGAAAACTCCAGGGAAACTCTTAGGTTAGTCGTGTGAGTTGAACGAATAGTTGTTAGAATCATCGTCAGGCAAAGACACGCACACAGCAAGTGAAAGGAGATGCAATTTAAGAGGAGAAAATCTTTAAAGAATAAAATTAAAGAAAACTTACCTCGCTGTACTTATTTAGATAATGAAAAATGTAATTCAATATTTCAGATATTGCTTTCTAAGGTATTTTCTATTTTCGTTCGATTTTCTGTTTTTTTTTATTACAAATTGTCAAAAAAATTTTTGTGTCCCATCAATTTGTCTAAAATTAAATCATCAGATAATTGGTGTGTTAATAAATGATGTTCATAAACGTTGCTCTTTAAAAATAACATTTTGAAGTTGAGTTGTTAGAGTGTGGAAATCTTTCATGGCACGGCCGATTTGTATCAGAAGAGCTGCGATCGCTACCTCTAACGTCATTAGTTCGATTGGCGAGCGGCTGGCTTAGAGTGGACCATTTCGTAGATCTCTCTAAGGCCACGTAAAGCATTACTCTTAGCAAGTAACGGCTCACGCATAGTCTACTCTTGACCATTCACTCCATCACCATTTCCTCTAATGGACTTCCTCTAAGAATTATTGTGCAATTCGGAGAGTCATTCGTTGTTAGAAGTAACGACCTGAATTGTTAGCGGATTTTGCTGGTTGCGCACAAAGTATTTTCACACTTTTCGGAAACAATAAGATAAAACTTTTACTTTTATTTTGGTTTGTTAATTCCTCAGAAATGTCACTCAAAATCACATGAAAGTCTCATCGCCTTGAAAACGCCATGCTTCGGAAAACTTCCTAATTCGACTAAGCTCGTGTGTTAGAAACTAAAAGTTTAAGAAGCAAAGGAGGAAGAGTCACAACATGTCATGTTCTCAAAGAAAGAAAAACCGAAAATGTGTTACGGAAAATTTCGAAAAATTCCAAAAAATGTTCCCACCAAATCCAATGATTTAATTTTTTGCATGATCAACTTTATTCTTTAGATATTTTCTGCTCCAGACAGTTGAAAAAAAAAACTACAAAAAATTTCCGTTCTAAACATTTATTAGAGGAGAAGGAAAACGTCGCCTTGAAATTTGATGCTTGATGGAGGTTAATTGTCTCACTAAGTCACTTTCCAATTCAATTAGAACTTTCCATTAGCAGAGAAGTGAAGAATGAACTTTTCTTTGAGTCTTGATTCAGTTTCTTTTGCAAAATAACATTTAAATTATTCTCAAACCAAGCGAGCGGCTTCGCCCGACGTTAAACAAAACTTAAAACAAACTTTCTTCTTGTTAAAAAGGCACAAACATCAATTCAATTTAAGGCTCTAATAAAGAAGTTACAGTCGAATGATTTTCCAGGGAGCGTTTGTAAATTACATAAAAGCTTTTTTTCTTTGCTCAATTTGTTCCACCGGGAGTTTTATTGGAAAACATTGAAAACTCTGAGGGTTTTTTTCTCAAAAGCTTTTAGAGAGCTTTTCCAAGCTTTCTGGCAAATAATGACAATTGAGGTTTGTGAAGAAAATGATCCCAATTAGACTCGAGGGCTTACAATCCATCAAATTATTTCGGTGGAAACATCGCTCTGCTTTTACCCTTCTACGTCGTAATCATGGTAAATGCAATCACAAACACAGCTTTTGTCTAAACCCGAGCTCATAAAGCTCCTTCTTACATAATTTACGACCGCTCGTTTACATAATGTTTCTGTAAAATGTTATGCAATCTAAGCGAAATATTTTAATTCTGATTAAACAGCAAATCTAAAGACATGCGACAAAAGTTTGTTCAAAACATCTTCACGAGAAAAAAGAGGCAAAACGGCAAGCCAAACTGTGTGAATGGATCTGAGTTAAGTTGCTGGGAGCTGTTTTTAAACGTCGTTCTATAGGTTGCGAAGGGTCTGCTTAAATGATTCAAAGCAGTTCCTAATCAGAGGTTAAGTAGGTGGTCAAAGTTCTGAGAAGGTTTCATCTCTAGTTTACGAGCGTTCTCGAGGTTCTCGCGTAGTTTTTGAACGATATTTATTAACAGCTCCCTGACTGCAGTGCATGATAATTATTCAGGAAGACTTGTTCGTCATTATTTTAAAGTTCATCTCAAGCTTTATGTCTGTCTCTCTCTCGCTTTAATTTCTTTTTGTTGTATGCAAAATTTGCTTAAGTTCGCTTGTCTTTCAAAGTTTTAATGAGTTTTTCTCTTCCTTTAAAATAAACTAATTCAAATAATAACTTGTGCGAGAAGTTATTGTATACAAAAATATTGTTGAGTTCAAGCTCTAAATGTTGATAACAAAACTTTTTTATTAATGAAACTCATTGTTTAGTAACAAATAAAAATAAAATGGGAAGATTTCTGTTGTCTCTCTAAACAAGGACGACACACATTCTAATTAAAGAAGCTGCCATATTCACCTCTCGGAAGTGTTGCTCCAGAGCGAGAGAACATCGAGTCGAAGTCGCTGTGCAAATCTCGAGCCATGCTATGTCTCCATGGATGCATGTTGGAACGGCTGTCGAACGGATGGGAGAGAAAATATTTTCATTTAAAGCTCAGTTGTGCGAACACGGCAAGTTCGATTAACATTAATAACACTTGTTAGACGACTACCTACGTTTTAATTGTTTCTGTTATTGTCTCGCTTCGATAGCTGTAGCCAGGCTTGCTGGTAATTAGAGATTACAACGTTAATGATAAACACCCACACTCGAGTTAATTGCGAATTGGTTAAAAAGCAGACAGAGGGAACGTGCTTAAACACAATTCATCATTTAAAGTGACGGCATAACAATTACGACTCGATTGCTACTTTGAATGACGATATTGCTTAAGAACCAATCACTTCCGTTCTCTGGTGAAAACATGAACATCGCTGAAGGCGAAGAAACTTTACCTTTCGAACGGATCGTTGTTCCAGAAAGGACTTTGTGATTGTCTTAGATTGCTTATGAATCGTGTGCTCGGGAAGTTTGACGTCGACTCGTTGTTAACGTTTAGTCGATGAGTTAAGGCTCGAACACGCGACAGAAGCGTGGAGAAAAGATTCTCGGCCGTGAGCAGTTCAAAGCCATCGTCGTCGTCTTCTTCGCCGGAACTGCCAGACTCGTTTGGATCTTGACTGAGAGCAGTCGAGCGCTTCGTGGGACGTGAGCTCCTGTTAAATTGAATTATTAATCCCTCGTGTGGGAGACGAAATTGATTTCTAATACCTTAAACGATGCATAGAATGGAAGCGCGGCTCTTCCGTGTCGCTTTCACGACCAATCGAAGTGTGACGGTTAATTTTGGGGAAAGCGCCGTTCGATTCGTCTTCCGAATCTTTCTCGCTGAAAATCGAGCTAATTCTCCTGGGACGGCTGATTCTCTTGCTGCCCACGCTCGATTGAGTTGCGGTTGATTCAGATTGCTCGAGACTGTTTGGCTTCGGCGTGACGATTCCGCCGCCTTCAACGGAAATCGGGATGATGAATTCCCTCGGTGACTTCTTAATTGGCTGTTTGTCATTGCTCGACGTGACGGTAGACGAGGATTGCACGAATGATTGAGTTGGTGTTGTGTCGGACTCGTTCGAGTCGTTCGTAGACTGGCGCGAGAGTGGATTCCTGTGAATAAACCGACCATGCTATTCTGAGAAATCTATGTTGAAACTCATCAATCTCACCTCTGAGTGCTGGATGATGAAGTACGCGAATAGGTTGGCGGCTTTTGAATGTGCCCAGCAAGCTCCTTAGCCTGCGGTTCCAAGCTCGTCGAACGATTATTGTGCAATGAAGAGAATGAAGTGTAAGTAGTTGGAGGATGCTCTCGAATTGGAGCACTTCTTAGATCAGGCACTTGATGTTGCTGCTCAGCTGAATATCTCGGATCAACCTAGCGAAATCGTTGAGGATTATTGTTAACAAGTGTTTCAAGGGCCTCCTTCGTTTGTTTATCTTGTTGTGAAGCTTTAAAGCCGATAATTGTTCACATTCAGACGAATCTGAAAAGCTTCCATTCATGGTAGTTGAATAAATATCAAACTACGTAAACCCCAGATCAATTTGGTTTCAATGGAACTTTTAAGTTAACCATTAAGCTCAACACGAGCTTTCCGGTGCTTCCAACAAGATAAACATTGCACTTTGCGTGTTGATTTGCACTTACTTTCGGCTTAATTTCAACCTGAATTTCCATTTTTGTTGGCTTTCGTCGAGGTAAAGTGGCTGACTTGAGTGTGATTTCAGCGTGAGAAGTTTTAGTGGTTTCTGGTTCCGTAAAGTCGACAACTGAAAGCGGAAACATTTGTCAAATAAGCGCTACTAAGTGAGCCAACTACAAAACGAGCACAGGAAAACAAGCAAAGTACCTTTTTCCGGAACCACTTGACTTCGCTGGTCGACGGACGAGAATCGCCCGACGGAGGGTCGCGCTTGCTGCGACTGTTCCATTGAGCTTGACTTCAAAGGAACAGAGCTGCGAGGCGCTGGTGTTTGAACTACGCTTCCTGAAACGGAACGACCATGTAAGCCATACACCGGAGGTTTTCGCACGCCAATTAATCGACTTGGTGGTATTGCATTACCAATTATTTCCCTAGCTGCACGAAGCTTTTTCTCACGATCAGTCTCTTCCGGCACTAATGCAACGTTCTCGGTCTTCGAGCAGAGCTGATCCATTTCCTTCGACTGCGACTCTGTCTTTGCCTTCTGCAAGAGCGCAATTGAATTTTCCATGCTGCGGCGAGCGTCCTCCAGCGAAAAGCTGTGCACCGAGCTCTTCGAGTCGCTCTGATTTATTTCATCGTCGTTTTTACTCGCAGTCGATGCAGTCGAGCTCGCCTTTTCCAAGCTATTACTCTTCTCCATAGCGCTGTTGACTTTCTGTGGTGGGGTTGTGGAGTTCACTTGGCTGCCAGTCTGGTCGAAGCTTTCACGCTTCTCTAACAATTTACGTGGCTCCGCTTGAGTCAACGACGCCTTTCGCTCGAATTCCTTCTTAAAGTTGCCCACACTTACGCCGGGGATTGAGAATTTCTTGTATTTTTCATTGTTCTGATTGTTCATGTTTTGGAATTTTTCAGCTGTCTCAAGAATGCGAGAACGACGCTTCTCTGCCGGCTTCACGACCGACGACGATTCTTCCGGCACGCTGCTCTGTCTCTCCGCAACGATTGGCTGTGCACCGGCCTTTTCGGGCTCCTTCGCGATTGAAGTTAATGCAGTGGACAAATCAGATGTCTTATGCTTCACCATATCACGTTTAACCGGACTAGCAATCTTCTTCACAGCGTCCTTCTTGACAGTCTCTACAGGCGCTGCTGGAGCTTTAGTCTCCTCGGGTTTCTTTTTATCGGTTTTCTCCATCAACTCGTCGCAAAGCTCTTCAATCTTCTTCAAACTTTGCTGAACGTCGATGCTCTCCTTCTTCGCTTCTTCTGCGGACGGAGTTTCTTGTGGCGGCTCAGGATCGACTTCCATTACTTCGGGAATCGATTGCTTGGAGGGATCACATTTAACATCGTTGATTGGTTTCTCCTTCTTCTTCACGGCTCCCGTGGCATTTTCTGTAGAAACGGTCGATTCGAGCTTACGTTTGGGTTGAGCTGACGCAATTTCCGATGGCGTGATTATCTTCGTCGCTGATGGCATAATCGCTTGTTCACCGCCGGCTGTGGAAAATCAGACAAAAAAGGTTGAACATTCGATTAAACATTACAATGGTCTCATAGCCAACCTGCTACCATATCCAGAATCCTGCGCTCGGCCTCTGACTCGGCCGGCATGTCAATGATCGATCCGACCGAGTGACTCTTCTGGATTCGATCCTTTCCATCCTCGGCGTTGGGGACCAACACTTGATCCGACGTGACTGATGGCGGAGCGAGCGATAAGAGAACATCTAATCGAACTGGTGTTTGATTAGCCAGTTCCTCTGCCAACTCTAAGCAACTCTCGTTGTAATCCTCGTTCACCCACCAGTGATTGCAAATTTGCTCAATGTTCGCCCGACGAACTGGACATACCGTCAGCATCTCTCGTATCAGAGGCGAAGCTCTTGACGGCTTTTTTGGCTCGAAGTAATCACCTTGACTAATTTGCTTCACAAGTCTTTTAAAATTGGCACCATCGAACGGCATTGCACCATAGACTAGAGCTGAAGTGGCGAGACAGGAAAGAGAAATGCTATTAAACTGGGTTGAAGAGGGAGAGAGTGTTTGCTCGAGACTCACTATAAAGTAGCACGCCCAGCGACCAGCAATCAACCTCCGGGCCTTGATATGGAGTGCCTTTAACGATCTCAGGCGAGGCATAAAGCGGGCTACCACAGAAAGTAGCCAACAGTCTTTGCTCATCAAACACATTGGACAAACCGAAATCTGCAATCTACAATGACACAATGTTGGTTACTTTCATGCGCCATTAAAAACTTTTCCACTTTACTTTTGCGTTGCCATGCTCGTCGAGGAGAATGTTCTCCAGCTTCAGATCACGATGACAAATTTTATGCTTGTGACAATAATAGATGGCAGTCGACACTTGACGAAAGATCCGCCGGGCTTCCTCTTCTGTCAAAACTTTTCGATCCGATAAATAGTCGTAGAGCTCGCCGCCAGCCGCGAATTCCATCACAAGCACCATTTTCTCGCGATTCTCGAACACTGTGGACGGAGATGAAGAGAGAGAGATGAATATTTGGCTCGATATGAATGAGTTTCCGCTAATGGTGACAGAATTTCAAATCAGCAAAACTATTTTCTTTTTAATATCGCGTGAATCTGTGCAAGTTTTTTGCTCTCGCGCCCGACACGATGACATGAGAGAAATATTAAACAGCGTTCACATTATTCATGACTAGTTTCACAGTCTCGTATGTGAAAACGCTTTCCGCCTCGCTTTCGATTGATTTTCAATCTTAAAAAATGTAACGACACACACGAAAATTCAGTGGAGCCGTGCGGGGATGTCGACACGAGTCGGCGAGCGGACGAAGAGATTTGTTTAATCACATGCCATGTGTCAGATATCGGAGGACTCTCCTCGAAGCCAGGGAGCAATAAATCCATTTTGATTCATGCTAAAAATATTGTTTTGCACATTTGCCAACTTTTCTCTGTCGGCGAAAACTAAAAAGCACAATTCAAACATTAAACAATAACAAATTCGCCCTTGTTTCATGCCGACGAGGGAATATTTTTAGCAAGACTTTCGCTTGAAAAACTGTGCTTCAATCGATTATCGATTACAGTGATTCCATAATATATTCGGCATGATTTATTGAACTAAATTGAGTTGCATTTGGAGAGCGCCCTTGAAGCTTTTCGGTCTTCAAACATACTTGAATACGAAATTGCTGTTCCCACTTATTTTCCAACAGGACTGCTCAAGCTTCGTTTTGCGATGCGGCCACTCATAAAAGCATCAAATTAAATCATATGCTCTTAACTTGAAAGTTTTTAGGTGAAACTCTTTAGATAACAAGGTAAAGCTTTTGGAATTAAAGCTCAAATGGGCTTTGAAATCGTTTTCATATAATGAAGCTCCTCAAATCCTGGACATGTAGAGACAATTTTCCACGCTCTCGCACTCACCCTCGTAAATGTGAATGATGTTAGGATGCTGAACAGAACTCATAATCTGCACCTCCCGTCGTATTCTAATGAGATCTGCTTCCGTCTCAATTTTGCTCTTCTTGATCGTCTTGATGGCAACCTCTTGACCTGTTTCTTTGTTAATCCCTAATTGCACTTTTCCATATGTTCCTTGGCCCAATTTCTTTATGATGTCGAATCTGGCGAGAAGGAAAAGATGTTCAATGTCAAGCGGAGAGCATAAGGAAACGCTCTAGAAAACGTGCTTAATCACGTTCCTTTATCCCGTCGTATCGTCTACACAGTAACGATGAAATATGATTTGCGCTATTTGTCTCCCGCTTTACCTCTGTCTCAGCTTCTTCCTGTGATTGTTCATTTTCACAGCACCCGTGTTTTCTATTCCACTCATTATATTGTCTATTGTCGCCTGCTGAATCCCTAATGGCTGTGGGGGCTGCTGGCCACCGACGGCGTCATTGTCGGTCGCTCCGTTTTGCGCTCCTCCGACTACCATCTTGAAGAGTTAGTTGTGTGTCGAAGCTAAAACAAGACAAAAAGAGGACATGGCGTTAATTGAGAGATTGAGAACAAAGCAAACACGTTGAGAAAGTGAAAGACAAATCTGTTTTCATGCTTGTCATGTCCGTGATTTTCTTTTTCATTGCGAACGACATGTGAGAGACAAGAAGGAATTCTGACGGTGGTCATGAAGCTTTTTCGTGTCTTCAGCTTCCATTAGGTTGAAGAAGAATTTCACTTTCGATTCGAAATTCTATTGATTCATTAATTCATGTGTCCGACGACGTGCCCCAAATCATGCGCTCACTTTGACTCGCCATTCAATTGCCAATAATTTAATTTTCGTGTCGAAGTCTGTCGTTCGACATTTCTTCTCTCTTTTCGTATCGCAATGTCGATTCTTCATCAATGCCAGAGCCTTAAATAAGCCGAATAAAAAATACGCTGAAATCAACAGCGAGAACGAGTGAGAATTTCTAAAACAGGACGAGAAGCCGATCTTGTTTGGGTCGAACTTGAGTCGAGATGGGAAATGCAATATCAAAATTTCACGCTACATTTGGGTCTTGAGCTCAATAAACTTTTGCTTCAATTGTAAGAATTTCAGCCAATAATTGAAATGTTTTCATGGATAGAAAACTCTAAATAGCAAAGTATGTAGCGTAGCTACATGTTAGAAGACGGCGTGTACGTCGTTTAGACATTACATGTCTGTTGAAATACACCATTGATACAAAATTTACAGTTGTGAACTTTGAACAAATCTCTCGGGACAAGTTTTGACTCGGAAATGGAAACTTTGTAACCACATGAAGTTGTGCAATCAGACAAGATGGAAAACCGATGATATATATCATTGAAGTTTCGTCTCCATCCAGCTTTAAAATTGCTTGAATCCCATCGCATTTTCTCAATGTTCTCTACCGGCTTTATCATCAACAAACGACGAAGCCTGGAGAGAATCAAACTCTCTTGCCGTGGGCTGCTTTTCTTCCATTCTTTCTTTTCTTCACCCTCCTATTGATTAAAAATCGAAATAAAATGTTTCGTTTTCTCCCTCACTGAACTCAATCACGCCATCGAAGGAAAACGCCGATTTCATCAGTTCCACAGATTCCCTCAAAACTAATTGAGAGTTAGCTGATTAGAGAGTTTCTGGAAACCAATCGACGCCTACGAAGGGCGAAGCGGTAAATAAATAACTTTGAGAATTAATTTGCCAAATGGAATTGAATCCAACACAATTAGCTCGTTCGGAGAATGTTTGAGTTCACTCGCTCAAAACAGGATACACGAGCGACGGTCTATCACTCGAGCTGAGGCGAAACTTTGCTTCCGCGCTATCGGAATTCGCTTACCCAGACGAAAAGAAACTTTCTAAATTAACGAAAATAAAAATTTCTCTGGCGGCATTTTCGTTCCAAACCATCTTCCGACCTCAAACAAGCCTCAAGATTTTCTATTTTCCGAAGAAAGAAAGAAAGTTTAATGGGTATTTCTCTCCCGGCTTCGAAGCAACAGCGAGGACGAAACTTTTCGAGAACGAGGGCTTTAAATAAATTCATGAGTTGAAACTACGCACAAAAAATTCGGAAGACTCTGGCCGTAGACGATGGAAACTCTTTTCTTGGCTTTGAATATTTGGTTATACAACAACAAGCGATAACGAGACCGAGAGTGTCGCTAAAGTGTGAAAGAATTTTTGCCTATTTCCCATGAATGATCGAGCATTTAAGGCGAATCAAAATTGGCAACGATGGCTTTCCACTCTCTCGCCGAGACGTGCACGACAACAACAATCTTGTAGAACAGTTTCTTATTTTCTTACTGCGATTTTGCTTTATAAATTTTCCTTCGCGTTCGAAAATTCTATTTTTAACGGGCCAACTCTCCACTATATTTCCCTGCGCGCTGGTCACAGAAATGATTTTCCTTCGAGAGACGATTTCCTCAAGCGTCTCCTTCGCACTGCCGATCGAATAATTCTCTAAATCACATTTCAATTAAGATATCTTAGCTTAATTAGCCATTAAGCGATCTGCGTAGACTTCAATTAGAACTAAATATCTTCAGACGCTCTCGCCACACAAATCCACCGATCTTTCATACGCGACTGTTTTGAGAAAGCGAAAAGAAATAATTTCCCAAATCGCTGAGCAGTGTGCGAGTCGGAGTTACAAGCTCTCGGCGGCTGTTGCGGCGAGAGAAGAAGAAAGGATTGAGAGCATTAGGAAAACTCTGTTCATCATTTCCTATTTAACCGCGATTTTCAGCGTGCGAGTGTGAGGCGAATTTTAAACGTTGCTGCTCATCAGGAGAAAGCCTTTCGCAGCTATCGCCGTCAGTTCAGCCGCTGCGGCCAATTCATCGAGATAATTATTAAATCAAACATCTTAATTGAGTGCTAACAGCGGTGATTTAAAGGTGGCGGAGGTGAACGGCGACAGCTGCTTTAAACTCAACGATATCGCCGTAGACCGAGTGAAGATAAAAAACTTAATCATTGCAATCTTGTAATTTTCCGAGCTCCTGCAACTAAAGCGATTAAAAATCTTCCTCCTGCCAGCAACAGGAAGTTTCCATCCGCTTATTCCCGTTCGACATTACAAGGATCATTAGCAGCCTCTCCATCGCTAGCAATATTCACAGTTCCTTAATGAACTTTCGTTCTACGCTTTGCGTTCATCCCAGGTCTTCCACTGCTTCACTAAATCACCATTAGTCATTGTCGAGTATAAATGGAACAATAAATCCTTATTCCACACTTAAATTGAAATAATTAGGTGTTCAGCATTTTTTCCGCTCGCCGGACTTTCCATGAATTAGGTTTAAAGCTTTCGAGCAGGGTTGTTTGACCTTTTGATGCTTCGTCGCTCTATGACGTGAATTGGCAAGCTTCGGAATGACTTTCGACGCTTGTGTGGGTCGCAAGCATCCTGGAAATAATTTCCGGTTTCAGATGAATGTACAAGGCTTCGTTTCCGGTCATACAAATGTCTAAAGATCCATTAAAAAGCTTTAAACTTTACTCCAACGAAAAGCTTAAAGTTCTAAAAGTTAAAAAAGTTTAGCCAGGTTAGTCAACTCTGCATTGGAATGTTCCTCTGAGTCAGGCGAATGAGTGAGAGCATTGTCATGTGCGGCTTGAAGTTGAACCAGTTTCCTGCCGCAGTTACTGAACAACTTTTAAAAACATGGCACGGTCAGTTTGGAGAACTTTTTAATGAACCCCAGCAATATTTTATCCTTCAGCATATTTTTCGTTTGACGTTTTTCATCAAACATGCAAATCTGAATTTTTCTATGACACGCTAGACTAACATCGAGGGCTAGTTGAGAGGAGGTAAGAGCAATTCAGTTTCCTTTAATTTGAATATCTGCTATCGCAGAGTGGAGCGAGTCGAAAAGGATTCCGATTGCGAGATTTTTTTCGTTCTGTTTTCGGTTTCATGAATTATTTGCATAAATTTCTCATTCATTTTCTCGTCTCCCCCGACCACTTCTTGCTCTCCTCCTCCTCTTTCATAAGCTCGAAATTGGAAATTTTCATAACAAACGGAAAAGCGGATTAAATAATTTTCTGTTTCGACATTCCGAGAACGCAGTTGATAAGACTTGATCCGCAACACGAGCTGAGTTGGAAATCAATTTAAAGCTTCACTAGATGAGTACGTGAACGCAGAGTCTGAGATGACTTTCGATTAGTTCGAGACGCGTTTCAAAAATGAAACCAAAAGTCGGAAGCTCTGACCTTCGACACAACGCTACGCTCACCTCAACAAGTCGACTATACCAAAGTCCCCACCAGGCTCGTTAAGACCTTTCAAGCTTAGAACAACCTGGAGCATCGTCGACAGATCAGACTGTTTCTTGTGCTTCTCCAGCAGTCTTAATCAACAGAACAAACTGGAAAGCGATAGAGAGCTCAGCTGAGCGGAAACTTGAGTGTGCAAATGATCGAAGTTCGCAAACAAATTACGATGCCATGTAAGCACTGCGACAACAAACCAAACGGGGAATAAAGTCATTGACTATTTGGAGAGAGAAGGAAGGAAATCGATGGCATCGCTAGTGCGAGCTATCCATCACATCGCATATGATGACGAGGAATGAAGGATCATTTTTCTATCTCGGAATTTTGTTTATCTTGTGACGGAGATAAATGGATGTTCGAGTTGAGAATGGAGCGTTCTCGGAGTTCAGATTGACGCTTGATGAAATTTAATCTCGCCATGTTACGTTTTTGAGACTTTTGACAATTGAAACTTGATTAAATCGCAATTAGAATTCATCGTCTTTGTTGCCGAGTTCAGAGCGCAGCAGACGGCGGCCAAGTTGAGTGAGTCACGGAATTTAATTTCAGTTCCACGAAACGTTACTCAGTCGCGAAGATTTCTCCGTCATTGAATGTGTGTGACTGACTCTGAAACGAGTGGTCGTCGAAATGACGTTCTACATAAATGGGCATGACGTGATGCAATGCCACACTTTCCTCTCCTATAATCGATAAACTTGAAGTGCCTTTAGTGGCGCTTGAAGATGCAGAAGAGCGAAGGAAAAGGGCGAGTACGCCAACATCTGCATTACCTCGTAAAGCGTTTTGATACGCTAGAGTTTTCAATTTAATTGCAAATGAGTCTCTGTAGTGCTTCCACTTCGTCACGAAGACCTTCATGCAACATTTGGTTTTCTCTGTCGAGGCGTCAGGTGCTTTCGTCAATGGCAAATTAAGGAAAACTTCTCGAGAGCGACGCGTTGATTAAAGGAAAGCGTGCGGCAACGAAACAAACGTGCAAGTAAATGGAAAGCAAGCAGAACCTTTTTGGAATCGTTCGCCTTCTTTCGTTGGCTCTTTAAACTTTTTCACTTCAACTCCACTGAACAGAAAACGATTTTATTAAAGTGTCTTGCGATTGCCTTTTAAACAGAAGCTGAGCAATCGGTAAGCTATTTATAGTTTAGTTTTATTGCCCGTCGTAGAGCGAAGGAGACACGGAGTTGATGAGGATGCGTTTTACTCTTGAAAGAGCTTCGAAAGCACACTCAGCGCCCTTCATTTGTCACCCTCGCTCGATTAAACCGAAGCCGCTCAGTTAAATTCGAGAGAACAGCAGATTTCAGCCCTCCGTCATCGTGAGTAAATCACTTATTACTGAGAATAACTGTGGGGGCGAACGACTGTGGGAAAATGTGTCAAATCAAAAACATTTTGTTCTCGTGCGCTCGGCAATAATTTCATCTGTTTTTGTTTGCCTCTGTGACGGAGCCACATAATCTTACAGCGAAGATGAAGGATGTCAATGCGGAAAGCTCGGCGAAACATCCATCCAGTTCTCGGGTTGCGTGTAGGCAATTTATATCATGTTTATTCGAGCTGTCATGTTTTGTATCGAGAGCGAGCGTTGGCTTATCGGAGTGACAGCGACAGGTTACAATCCCAGGCTGACGTCAGAGTGCCAAGGGACGCAAGTGAGTGAAACAATCTTCGATTTGCTCTCGTTACTCGACGGAAGACATTCGGTAGCGATCGTAACTAAGGAAACACGCAGAGCTCTATCTCTAGCAGGCTGACATTGAACGACGGGCGTGCATTGAAAATGGGAAGAGATAAAACTCTTGCGGGTTAAGCGATGTAAATTTATTATTTTCAGGTTCGAGCGGAAAATTTGACAGATTTCCCTTTAGACATTTGAAGCCTCGAGCTGCCACCGCACAATCCGAATCGCACGTGCTGACGCAACTGTGGCGGATTCGGCGATTTTCGATGAACATGTGATTCCATTGCACGCTCGCCTCTATTACGCTCACCACACACGCGAAATATCTACAGCAG
Source organism: Smittia sp. YW1114-2 (assembly GCA_033064975.1). Taxonomy (NCBI): domain Eukaryota; kingdom Metazoa; phylum Arthropoda; class Insecta; order Diptera; family Chironomidae; genus Smittia; species Smittia sp. YW1114-2. The sequence continues at coordinate 3,288,915 of CP093833.1, forward strand.
TCATTGATCTATTAATAAAACGTGGTCTTGAGCAATAAAATCTTTATACACAAACGCATGCTTACATTTCCTCACACACGGGCCGCGATTAAGTGACGTAGATTGGAAATATAACAACAACATAGGATGAGCATGCTGCTCATTTGGCTTGTTTGAAGTTAGCGGAAGCGCTCTCTTTGTTTGTGTCGAGAGCCGTTGAAGGTGTGAATGTGGCACGGAAAGTGCGTTTACCCCGAAAATTAATAAATCAAGCGCGCCAACACACCCCGAGCTAGCTCATCAGTGCCCGCGACTTTATCACCGCGAGTTTAACGATTTTCTCTTCCGTGAAATGCGACGAAAGGAAAAAATCGTCCGCGAGATAAATCGACGTCGACGATTTTCTCCAATAAACGCGACAATAACTTAACCGCCTCGATTCGCAGCCACTCGCGCCTTATTTGCCCGAGAGAGAAAATCGAATTTTTCCATCATCTCAGCGACAATGTCGCTTTTGTGGTCTCTGTTGATGCTTTCTTTCCTCGCTTCTTTTATTTTCGCCACACAACAGAGAACTCAAAATAAATTTCGTCGTCAACTTTCTGGCAGGGAACATTTAAATTGGTTTTAAATGACGGCAAATATGAAATGCTAATGGGCTTGGCATTAAAGTCAGACTCGGATCGTGAAATATTAACAAACTTTCGCGTTGGCTCCTTCGGTACAATAAGTTCTGCACAAAGCTCTCGAGTCGCTGCTCCCTGGGACTCGAACGTAATCGAGATAAGAGCCATTGAATATTTGCAGTCTTAAAGCTTTAATAGAGCTAACAAAGCACGTCGCTTGTAATGTTCGCAATTAGTCACTCGTAATCAGCAATCCTACTAATTTGATTTACACATTCATCCGGCCGGAACGGGAAAACTGCTCGGATTTCCGATTAAAGCTCTCGTCAAAATTCTCTACTAAAGCTCTCGGTGGATCTGAATGAAGCAAAAGCCTTTCAGAACTTTTGTGATATTTTCCATGTCGAGAAATAATTTAAAGGCTGAAAGGTTTCACTGAATACCTTGAAAACCCATTAACACGTTGTGGGAGTAAGCTGGATGAAAGCTAAACAGTTCGGTTGCATTCGAAGTCATAATTACAATCATGACTAACACATGTGGCTTCGTCGCGCTGTCCTTTAGCCAGTGCCGTCACGCTAAAGATGTCACTGCATGCGAAAGCTTTGATAGTCAAAGCGTAAACTTTTGCGATCGTTATGGGCAACTTCAACCGCTTTTGACTCGTTATAGTATGAAAATGCAAAACAAATATGCTGCGAGTTTCTATGAAGTGAAGAAATCTTTTGTGCGGTGCAAGTTGAAAAGAAATATGTGGAGAAGTCAACGAGTTTTAGCTGCAAGCACGATGATTACTTTTTATTGCAATGTCCTTTCAACTTTCGAATTGAGATCTGAGATGAGATGGAAAGGTCGAACGAGCGCAGGGAGAAATTTCTCGTGGAGAATTTTCTCGAAAATGTGGAAAAACAAGAAAGACGAAAATCCAATTTCAATTCTTGCTCGATTCAATTGAGTTGTCTGATCGTTTGGACAACTTTATCATCGATTTATTACCGCTTTAAAGCTTCTCGACTTCACCTCTGTCAACGTGCATTTAAAGTATGAACGTTTAGGCGTGACAAGGTTCGGTTATCTTCGAGCGCTCAAAGGTAAATTCTTGATGCCTAATGAACTTCATTAAGTCTCTTCCAACTTGATAAGTTGCCGCCGTCGCTAGCGTTCGGAGTCAAGTTTCTCTCGAGTGCCTGCGTCGCTGTATTAGTTTGGCTGCCCAAATAAGCTGAATCCAGCGTGGGTGGGTGTGAGTATTTTCGAAGATTTTTTCTCCTCGCATTTCGATGAAAAGAAAACGTCTCGAAATTATTCATCAACTACGTCATTAGCTAAATTATCGTAGCGAGAAATCACCCAAGGTTTTCGGAATTTTCAGCGCCGCTCGCGACGATTCTCGGGACTCCGAATTGCATAAACAGCAATTTTTATGACGGCGACCACGAATAATCGAGCACGGACGGCAGTCAAAGGTTTTCCGGGGCGACGACTATTAATTGAAAACCCTCACAGCCCATCAAAGCGCGCTAAGTCGCTTAGTCGTAAAACTGAAGTCTCCCGGGTTTTGATTACAACTCTCATTTGTCGTTCTCGAACAGAACGGCGTCATGAATAAAGCATCATTGTAGTTTTACTGCTCTCAGCAGCGACTGCAGCGAGTCAATACCCTACCTTAAAAATTCTTATTGAAGAGCTCGGCTGGCTGAATTCGTAAGTCCCAATTTATGTGTGTTCAAACGCATTTGTGTTCATCAGCGTCGATCTATTTTTATCCCTCATCCACAGCGATGTAAAAATAATTCTTTTTCACTTTCTCTCTGGCTTATGTCTGCTGCCTTCGGATTCCTTCGAGCAATCTCTCAACTTTGCACTCTACTCATCACTGCTTGAACGAGCCCAGACAAGTCGATTTCCAGCGAGGCTCAACACTTTCCCTCTCCGGTAAGGCGGAAAACGAACTTACTGACACTCAACGTGGGAGTTTCCATCAATTTAATGAACCTTGCTCGAGACTTGATCGAATCTTTTCGGGAAAATCAATCATATTAGTGAAATTCGTGTCGTTCTTTGCACAGATGTTGACAACGAGCAACGAGCCGTGAGCTTTTATCTTCTCTCAATATATTTTTTTCCTTCACTTCAATCTTTATTATTGCACAATTGCCTTGTCGAGACTCTCGTCAATCATTTATTTATTGCTCGGCACGTTCAACACTCTCCAACTCCGACAAACGCTTAAACTACTCGAACTATTTACAAAATTTTTGTCAAATCAAAATCACTCTTCTTCTTAAATAAAAACCCGGAAAACTCGAAAACGCATTTTTCCGAGGGAATTGACTGATGAAGACTGAGCGCCGAGCGAGGAGTGAACGACTGTGACTCACAAAAATATCTTTCGCAACTGTAGCCGTCTCGCTCCGGCTTCAGGAAAATCACGCAATACAGCGCCGCTTCGAGCCATGGATGTGATGAGAAAATACCAAACGTTGGAAGTGACTGTGGATCGCACGATGAGAATGAGAAACGCTGTTGGACGAGAGGGAAAACTCCCTTCGATGGCGTTAAAGTCCTTTCCCAACTTTAAAGGATCGCAATCTAAACTTGGGTGGGTGGAGGATGAGATGGAGATTCTTTTAGGATGAGACTCATCACGCATGAGAAAAGTGTCAACAAAGAAGGCGGATGGAAGAAGAACGTCACGTAATTAATGAATGGTCTTGAAGATGTTTTTCTCTCGAAGGAGATTACACAACGTCTCCTCGAATGGGAAACCGATACTTCGCAGCGTAATTGGTTATCGTCAGAAGAAAAGAAAGAGAAGCTATCTAAGCATCTTTGATGTATCGCACTTGGACGAAGATTATTAATGACGTTGAATTACCTTTATTAATAGGAAAGCTTAACTGCTCCTGATATCAATTACGAAAAGACATCAGGGCGGGGGGTTTTTCATGTCCATCGAGACCGGAGGCTTGCAAGGCATCGCTTCCAATTCTCGGAATCCATTCAGCATAATAATTCATCACGTAGCAGTTTTAATGAAAATTGTTTCAAAGTTTTCATCGTCTCGGAGTTTAGAGAATCCAGAAGCCATTGAACACGACGAGGCGTAACGCTTTCATAACTTTTGGTAATGACATCCAAGTTAGAGATTTACGAGGAAAATCCCATCAATTTCATCTCATTCCGGAACAGAGAAAGCTTTCGCATCGGAAAACTTTAAATCGAATGATTTCTTTGATATCATTCTCGTATTGTTTCCGCTTGTCTAGTCGAATATCGAGCCATGCACGTCGTAAATCCATGACGATGCTTTTGATTCAATTCGAGGAGAAAGTTTATCTTTTTATGATCCGACTTTGAGAGACAAACAATAAATAACGTCGGGACAATAAATCATGATCGGGGAGACGACTTAGGAATTCCTTTGACACATTTGACTCTGCGCTGAACGAAAATGAAAAGAAAATTCCACTCTAAATAAATAAAACCAAATCTACGTGTTTTCTGATCGTTCGCTTGATCGTCTCGCTATCATCAACTAAGTAATCGAGTGTTTATTAATTGAAAATTTCAGCTTGAAATTAGGCAGAAGTTTCTGAATGCTCGCGAGACGATGCCGATGTTTCGTTCTGTTATTTCCGGTAGTTTTCTTTCGCAATCCAATGACGCTGGATTCGAGCTCTTCGTGACGGTCGCTAAGGGTTTCGGAGAAACAATCCTGTCGAATTATAGGTGTGCGATGCAATAAATGAGTGAGAGTCAAATTTAATAAATTATTATCTGTTTTGCTTCTAAAACTAAACCTAAAAATTTCTATTCATTCTCCCTGGAATTTTCTTTCGCTGCTTTAAAAGCTCGCGATGTAAATATTTGCCACGTTTTGCTCCGTTTGATCAACAGATTAACACCACATGCCGCCTGCTGCGAGTGTAAATCGATTTCATCGCGAAAGCTTTTCTCAATTTCGCTGTGAACTCTTGACAAACTTTCCTGCTTGCCTTCTTCATTTTCACACAAACAAAACGTTTTTATTGCTTTTATGCAAACTTTTCCATTTCTCTGTTCCTCGTTGCTGCTCAGTTCTCTGCTGTTCATCAATTCTAACTTCCTGCGATGCTCAATGAACCGAAGAGGGAAATTTATTTTATTGCACAATCTCCGCCATGAACTTGCCTCCCACCTCCCCCCACTATCGAACAGAAAGAAAAACTTATTCACATTCAAGCAAACAATAAGCTCAACATTTCGAATCACTCTCGTCTAATGGCCAATTTTCAATTAAATTCAATAAAAGTTCATTAAGTGTCTCCGTGCATGTTACGAGCTGAAGCAACATGATCTGTCGTCATCGGAAAGCGTTCGTGGAAATGGATCTGTGGCGTGACATGAAAACGAGAGCTCTACAGCAAAAGCGTTAAGCATTACTCCGACTCCCCCATGGGCGATAAATTCAAAGAGTCGCATAAAGGCCGAAGTAATGCGAAGCGTAAGAACGGAATATTGGTCGAACGTGGCCTAAAGACGCCTCACAACGGGAACGGAAAACCCATTACGATGAATAAGTACAGTTCAGAAGCGTGGGAAACCCATAAACTCCTCCCCACCCAGAAATCTCATCTTCCGGTGGATAATTTCAGCCTCGTGCTGTTGCCCCAGACGTTCCGATAAACTCCCACGAAAAAGCTTTTAAGCAACACACAACGTCTTCGACTATTTATCGTCGTCGAAAGCACATTGATTTCCATAATACTTGAGGATCATCATTAAATCATCGTTTTCATTAGTGAAGAAAACTGTTTGCAGAGATTAGACTAATAGGATTTGGGAGCTTCGAGCGAAAGCTTACAGGAGAAATCTTGCATGCTTGATTGCTGAGCTTGAAGGTTGTGCCAAGCCCCTGGCTGTCACCGTTTGCTGTAAAGGTTTATCCCATAAACCATTTACTTGTGTCACACCAATTGTAAACTTCACATCTTTGTAAGCTTTCACATCTACCAAGTACCCTCGATAACCCAAATTTCCGTCTCGTTCGACAAATGGTTTCTCGAAATTTTGCGGTGCTAAAATATTCATTCTGGCGAGGATTACTTTCCATCTTCCTTCCCACCGATTTGTTTTCCTTCCTCCTTCGTACGAGATAATGCGATGGTAATGTGAAGATGTTCCATTTAAACGGATGAAAATTCATTTTAGATGAAGCTCTGATTCCTCGTTCTTGGGTGATTGAATGAGCTTCGGAGGAAGAACGAATTCAATTTGAGTTTGACCGGTGCTCTCTACGCTTGGATAAAGAGAGTTTATATTGATTTGCCTTCCATGCATATTCAGGATTGAACGTTAATCATTCTGGAGCTTTCAACTTCTCTGATATTCGTTGCCCGATTCCCCGGGGGGAACTGGATGCAATGATTCACGTGCATTTATAATTCATAGTTGCAAGATATCATCAATTCACGGCGAGCAACGGCGGAGGAAGAAGCTCACTTTATGCTATTCAATTTGTAATGAAGACTGGCTGGTGGTTTTTTCGTTCGGTGTGTACATCGTTGATGAGAATCGTTGTTTACTTTGTAGCGCTTTCATTTCTTTCCACTATTTGAGTTCGAGGATAAAAGAAGAAGCTTTCTTGTGACATATATAAATGGGAGTCGCGCAACAATGGCAGCTTTTGAAACGGGTTCGCTTTCATGTGTCGGCTCGGTTCAATGGTTTAATATGTATTTTTGATCCCTCAGTGGCAGAGGAAGGCAGTTAAGCCTTGGAAGATGGGGTGAAAGCGACTGAGAAAACGCAAAATTAGTCAACAGTCCCGTGCTTCGTAGCCAATAATCCAAAAGGGTCTTCGTTACTTGTCAAATTTATTTGCTCAAGAGCTTGAATACAGTCAGTTAAAGTGGAGCTCAGTCTTTAATTAAAAGTTTCTTTGTTGGCGAAATCAATTAAATTGAATGGCCGGAGATATTCGCAAGCGAAAAGGCTCGCCCTGCGTCATCTGATGGAATTTTGTTTTTGCCGTTCATGAAAACACGCATTCGTGCGGCGGATGAATTCCGATGACTGAGAGGGAAATCGAATGAGCGAGAGTTGGGAAATGAGAAAAGCATTTTCCGTCTCGTTTTCCTTGAGATTGTGAAAAGGAAAACAACGAGTCGTTGCCTCATTTTTCTTTTTGAAACTCTGCAACGTTGGTTTTCGTACTGCTGAATTTTCTTTTATTTGAATCAAACGTGAGAGGGAAAATGTTAAACATAAAATGATCTGCTTATTTCATGAACTTGCTGCTTTCGGTGAGGAATTTGCTGGAGCGTTTGGCGTCCAAGAACAATCCGTTGATCTCCACGATGTCGTCCTTGATGATCTGCGAGCGACCGTTGACTTTTGCGGATTGGAATGCTGGCGTCATTAGTTGAACGGCATAGCGCAAGGTTGTTGAGTTTCCGATCTCGCTCAAAGCGGTGATGGCTTCATCGTCGACCGACAATCCTTCGGTTTGAGCGCGCAGTTTTATGATTTGTTCGATCTCTGTGATTTTGTAGGGCGATGTACGGATGATCATAAGCCGATCCAACAGATCCAAGGGAATTCCATGCGGAGATTGAATGTCGTCGGTACCGCGAATGACGCAGCGTCCGCGGTTGGTGGCAAAGATGACAATGGGAGCGATGACGGATTCGAGTGACTTGTGGAGATAAGTGAAAGTCTCTAAATCGAGCATGTGCACTTCGTCGATGAACAGAACGCCTGGAACTAATTCAGCAATGCCTTGATCGATGTACTTGTTGACCACTTTGTTGATCTCCATTCGCAGCTTGTCAGTGATTTCGGTCTTCTTTGGTTTCATGAGCTGACCGACGAGCGACAGAACGAGTGTAAATCGATTTCATCGCGAAAGCTTTTCTCAATTTCGCTGTGAACTCTTGACAAACTTTCCTGCTTGCCTTCTTCATTTTCACACAAACAAAACGTTTTTATTGCTTTTATGCAAACTTTTCCATTTCTCTCTTCCTCGTTGCTGCTCAGTTCTCTGCTGTTCATCAATTCTAACTTCCTGCGATGCTCAATGAACCGAAGAGGGAAATTTATTTTATTGCACAATCTCCGCCATGAACTTGCCTCCCACCTCCCCCCACTATCGAACAGAAAGAAAAACTTATTCACATTCAAGCAAACAATAAGCTCAACATTTCGAATCACTCTCGTCTAATGGCCAATTTTCAATTAAATTCAATAAAAGTTCATTAAGTGTCTCCGTGCATGTTACGAGCTGAAGCAACATGATCTGTCGTCATCGGAAAGCGTTCGTGGAAATGGATCTGTGGCGTGACATGAAAACGAGAGCTCTACAGCAAAAGCGTTAAACATTACTCCGACTCCCCCATGGGCGATAAATTCAAAGAGTCGCATAAAGGCCGAAGTAATGCGAAGCGTAAGAACGGAATATTGGTCGAACGTGGCCTAAAGACGCCTCACAACGGGAACGGAAAACCCATTACGATGAATAAGTACAGTTCAGAAGCGTGGGAAACCCATAAACTCCTCCCCACCCAGAAATCTCATCTTCCGGTGGATAATTTCAAGCCTCGTGCTGTTGCCCCAGACGTTCCGATAAACTCCCACGAAAAAGCTTTTGAGCAACACACAACGTCTTCGACTATTTATCGTCGTCGAAAGCACATTGATTTCCATAATACTTTAGGATCATCATTAAATCATCGTTTTCATTAGTGAAGAAAACTGTTTGCAGAGATTAGACTAATAGGATTTGGGAGCTTCGAGCGAAAGCTTACAGGAGAAATCTTGCATGCTTGATTGCTGAGCTTGAAGGTTGTGCCAAGCCCCTGGCTGTCACCGTTTGCTGTAAAGGTTTATCCCATAAACCATTTACTTGTGTCACACCAATTGTAAACTTCACATCTTTGTAAGCTTTCACATCTACCAAGTACCCTCGATAACCCAAATTTCCGTCTCGTTCGACAAATGGTTTCTCGAAATTTTGCGGTGCTAAAATATTCATTCTGGCGAGGATTACTTTCCATCTTCCTTCCCACCGATTTGTTTTCCTTCCTCCTTCGTACGAGATAATGCGATGGTAATGTGAAGATGTTCCATTTAAACGGATGAAAATTCATTTTAGATGAAGCTCTGATTCCTCGTTCTTGGGTGATTGAATGAGCTTCGGAGGAAGAACGAATTCAATTTGAGTTTGACCGGTGCTCTCTACGCTTGGATAAAGAGAGTTTATATTGATTTGCCTTCCATGCATATTCAGGATTGAACGTTAATCATTCTGGAGCTTTCAACTTCTCTGATATTCGTTGCCCGATTCCCCGGGGGGAACTGGATGCAATGATTCACGTGCATTTATAATTCATAGTTGCAAGATATCATCAATTCACGGCGAGCAACGGCGAAGGAAGAAGCTCACTTTATGCTATTCAATTTGTAATGAAGACTGGCTGTGGTGTTTTCGTTCGGTGTGTACATCGTTGATGAGAATCGTTGTTTACTTTGTAGCGCTTTCATTTCTTTCCACTATTTGAGTTCGAGGATAAAAGAAGAAGCTTTCTTGTGACATATATAAATGGGAGTCGCGCAACAATGGCAGCTTTTGAAACGGGTTCGCTTTCATGTGTCGGCTCGGTTCAATGGTTTAATATGTATTTTTGATCCCTCAGTGGCAGAGGAAGGCAGTTAAGCCTTGGAAGATGGGGTGAAAGCGACTGAGAAAACGCAAAATTAGTCAACAGTCCCGTGCTTCGTAGCCAATAATCCAAAAGGGTCTTCGTTACTTGTCAAATTTATTTGCTCAAGAGCTTGAATACAGTCAGTTAAAGTGGAGCTCATTCTTTAATTAAAAGTTTCTTTGTTGGCGAAATCAATTAAATTGAATGGCCGGAGATATTCGCAAGCGAAAAGGCTCGCCCTGCGTCATCTGATGGAATTTTGTTTTTGCCGTTCATGAAAACACGCATTCGTGCGGCGGATGAATTCCGATGACTGAGAGGGAAATCGAATGAGCGAGAGTTGGGAAATGAGAAAAGCATTTTCCGTCTCGTTTTCCTTGAGATTGTGAAAAGGAAAGCAACGAGTCGTTGCCTCATTTTCCTTTTCAAAACTCTGCAACGTTGGTTTTCGTACTGCTGAATTTTCTTTTATTTGAATCAAACGTGAGAGGGAAAATGTTAAACATAAAATGATCTGCTTATTTCATGAACTTGCTGCTTTCGGTGAGGAATTTGCTGGAGCGTTTGGCGTCCAAGAACAATCCGTTGATCTCCACGATGTCGTCCTTGATGATCTGCGAGCGACCGTTGACTTTTGCGGATTGGAATGCTGGCGTCATTAGTTGAACGGCATAGCGCAAGGTTGTTGAGTTTCCGATCTCGCTCAAAGCGGTGATGGCTTCATCGTCGACCGACAATCCTTCGGTTTGAGCGCGCAGTTTTATGATTTGTTCGATCTCTGTGATTTTGTAGGGCGATGTACGGATGATCATAAGCCGATCCAACAGATCCAAGGGAATTCCATGCGGAGATTGAATGTCGTCGGTACCGCGAATGACGCAGCGTCCGCGGTTGGTGGCAAAGATGACAATGGGAGCGATGACGGATTCGAGAGACTTGTGGAGATAAGTGAAAGTCTCTAAATCGAGCATGTGCACTTCGTCGATGAACAGAACGCCTGGAACCAATTCAGCAATGCCTTGATCGATGTACTTGTTGACCACTTTGTTGATCTCCATTCGCAGCTTGTCAGTGATTTCGGTCTTCTTTGGTTTCATGAGCTGACCGACGAGCGACAGAACGTCTTGTCCGCCTTGAGGTCGAGCGTTGGCGACATCGAGATCGTGGAGCGTGACGTCCTGGACGACTTCTTTCTTCTTGTGAACGTCTCCCTTCGGCAATGGAACATATTCTTCGGTTTCCAGATCAAACTCCGTAGCAAAAGTGTCACTGCGACCCTGACGCTTCACTGCTCCGCTGTTGGCTTCGATATAAATCACGTCGCCAACTTCGACCTTCTCTTTTTGCAACGCGTCGTAGATGCTTGGATCGAGCTTCAGCTGTTTCGTTCCTTTCGCAGTTTTCAATCCAATGACAACACTGCTGATAGTTCTCCCATATCCACCCATCGGATTCTCTGTCTCGACTGGCGTTAACTCTGTCACTTCGCCTTCATAAACTTCCTTCGTCTCACGAATTCGCAATCCAATTGAACGGCGGAAATTCTCCATTAGAACTTCGGTCTTTTTGATTTCACTGCTGAAGACTTCGGATCCAACCATCGGACAGAATGGAACCTTAAACAAAGAAGATTAGTGTCACAGTTGGTTGGGGTTCGATGTCAATGTGTTTACTTTGTTTCCCAACTCGTGAGCGATCGCCATAGCAATTGCGGTCTTTCCTGTAACGAAACTTCAATTGAATCTCCGGCACAATCACATATTTTCTTGATTACCTGTTCCTGGAGGTCCTGCAAGGAGCAGCGCACGACCAGACATCTTCTTAGACTTGATCAGATCCACAGCGATTCCAGCGGCCTGATCATGAAATTGAACAATTTAACCTCCTGAGCGAAATCAGCAAATTTCATGAATTACCTCCCGCGCTGGCTTCTGACCAACGAGACCAGCTCCCATTTGCAGCGGAACTCCATTCTCGTCTAATCCCAAGCCTTTGACGTGCGAGTGAGCAGCGATTCGTTGCGTCTTCACGGTGCTTTTAACTTCTTCGATTTTCATGGCTGTTCTTCACGATTATGTTGAATTCTTTATTCCCAGCGAGTTCCGCGGATGTTTCTTATGTAGATAACAAATTACTCGTTTCAGTTACAAGTCGCGTTGGATTTTAATTCACCGGAAACTTTTTGTTTATCGACCAAACGCCGCTTTGTCACGGAATACAAAGCGAGCGATTGCGACTTCGCTAAAATCAAAGACGCGAACGTTTTTGTATTCCGCGACCAAAGAAGTCAACGCATGGCGAATAAAACGTAAACATTGGGAGTAAATTAAAGAAAATCCTGCTCCAGACTTGAAATATCAAAGCGAATTTGAACTACATTTGAACTGAGAGAAAGAATTATTCATTTGCGAGTGAAGTTTGGTGGAATTATCAGCTGAAATGACGATTAAACACAAAACTGAAAATGTCTTCAAAGTGAGTGAATATTTCCTAATTAACCGAGTAGTTCCACATGAGTTTCCCATTATTCTAGTTCAAAAAGTTCAGCGAACGTATCGGCGAAGTGGATTTGCGGTCATCAGCGCTTTACCGCATCGAACATGTCAACGAAAAACCAGACGAGGATCAATCCTACTTCTTCCAAACTCACCAGAAGTGGATCGTGCTCAACCTCACCGATGAATTCACTGCACTGGAAAAGCAATTACGTGGCGTTGTCACCACGACGCTTCCTCAGTTGCTGCATCATAAGAGCAAAGTTGTCGACGCTCTTCTAAGCCGGTTGGATCAAGCAACAGTTTTGTCACTTCAACCACTTCTTGAGTAAGTTGAATCAAGTCAATCGAAACTTGTGAATAACCAAATGAATTTTAGATTAACAGTGGCGCTTGCAAAAGACCTCCGTGAAGATTTCTATGTCCACTTCCAACAGTTCTTTGAAAGGCTTGTTAAACTTCTTCAAACTCAAGACGCCGATCAAACCGAATGGACATTAGTTTGTCTTGCTTACCTTTTCAAAGTGCTTAAACCTTTTCTGTGCAAAGACATTGCCATCGTCGTCCACCAGATCATCCCGTTGCTCAGCGAGAGCAATCAACCAGAGCACATCATCAACTTTGCCGTCGAGTGCTTCGCGTTTCTTGTCAGAAACTTAAGGGACAAAGACAGCTTTCTCCTGATCATTTTAAAGATAGTCAAGCAAGACGAGGCAAGCGTAATGGGATGTGGAAAGCTGTTTTTCGAAATGATTCGAGGCTTGAACGGACAGTTTCATAGCAAAGGCGAAGAGTTCCTCACAATTCTGTTCGATACTTTCCGCAAAAATGAATACAGAAAATATTGGGACACTCTAAATGAGGTAACTGATCTAGTGAGCGGTGTAACATCTCATTAATCCTCTAACTTGTTGCAGGTTCTTGTTCAAACTATCGGAAACATTCTGGACTACATCGAGCTGAAACACATTGGAGGATTCTGGAACATTATTCACAAGACATTCGATGATGTTCTCAAAGAAGAAAGCAAATCGATGGACGAGAGGGCTCAAAGCTTGCAGTATCTACTTCACTTCCTTGGACAATCCATCGAATATCACGGAGGCAAAAAGGTGGTCGACCTGCCTAAAATAATCAACTTGGCGATCCGCATAATCGATGAAGATTTTTCGCTCGATTTGATGATGACAATGTCGAAGATCGGGGCCGCGCTGCTGTTGTCGAAGAACTTCACGATGGGCCAACTAGAAGCTAGCCGATTGTCGAAGAAAATTCTCCACATCAACCACGCGGAAGTCTTCGAGTCGTTTGTCATCAACTCGATCGGCTACTCGCAGTTTGACGTCCTTATACTGCCTGACTTTCTGAAGTATTTCGAGAGGAACTCGAACAAGCGAACGATGGAAATTCTCGCCAAAATTGTGAGTCAACGATCATCAGGAGAACTACTGGATTTGGACAGCGCTGAGGCCTACAGCATCAATTTGAAGAATCAGAAGAGCGTAGACGAAATCGTTAAGAACGTTCTTAGCTTCAAGTTGGACTCCGACGACACCGAACAGTTCTTGTTCGCAATGCAAGTGCTCCCGCATCTGATGACTTTCGAGAAGGAAAAGGTTGAGAAACATCTCACGCAAGTTGTGAAAGAACTTTCAAAGGGCCTCAAAGCCAATCAAGGAGTTAAACAAGTTTATTTGTTAGCTGTTGTGATCTCTACGCTTCATGCACTGAAAGGTTCAATCAACAAATCGCAAGCGGTTGAGCTCATCGATGTGATTGTGCCGCTAGTCCAAGATTTGCAATTGAGCTTCGCATCTATGAAAATACTTCGCTTCCTGCTCAAGAACCTTCAAGAGTCGCAGCTGAACGATAAAATGTTCCACAAAATCCACAAGGCGCTGCAACCGAATTTCTTGTCGCCTCATCACGAAATTCGCCTTTTGACGTTTGAAATTCTCTCATCCTTCGATCACTTGAAGCTGGCGAAGATTGTCGACAGCGAAGAGTCGATTTTCTCAATCTTCCAACAGATCGAGGAGATTACGCCGTCAATTCAAAGCTATCGCAATCAAATTCTCTTGTTACAAAAGCTCGAGCACGACTCGACATATTTCCAAGACATCAAAAACTCGCCGTTCATGGAAGACGCGATTAAGTTTTGTCTGGGATTCCTAAACGTGAAGTTTCAGCTGTTGTGGGAACCTACGAAGAACGTCCTGGAATCTTACATGATTGGATCAAACTTGAATGATTTCTGGGTCATTTTTAAGGAGCAATTGCTGCTGTCAATCAGCCAAGAAGCGAAGATGATGAACGGTGACTTGGAAATTACAGAAAATGACTTCATCAACCAGAGTGTCGCCCAATTTACTGCTGCAAACAGCAAAACTTACGACCCAATTGATTATCGAGTAAAACTTTGGCAGGTGCTAAGCGAGTCGAAGTCGAATGTTCACGACACAAAACAGCACGACATCGTTGAGCTGTTCATGACCTTTTTGGAGAACGAGTACAAGATAGAGGAAGGTGAGAACGAGAAGGAAGCGCCGAAAGCTCGACAGAAGCTTCTCATCAATCATCTTCAGGTTTTATCGAAACTGAACAATCCAAAATGCGCCTTCAAAACTGATGAATTGCGCCAGCTCTACAACGAGTTCCTGTTCCACCGCAACTTCCAAGTGCAGAAGCTTGCGCTTGACTGCATCGTTCAGTACAAAGACGAGTGCATTGTCACGTATAAAGATCTGCTCTACAACATTTTGAACGAGAAAACGTTCCGTCAAGAGCTCGTGGGTCTGAAGTTGAGCGAAAAGGTGCGCGAAGATCACCGCGATGGATTCGTGAAAGTTTTGCTTCCCATTCTGTATTCAAAGATGACGATCAAAGCAACTAAGAAAGACCAGGAAGGATTCAAGAACAAGAAGGAAATCATCGTTCGCTTCATGAGCAACTTGAAGGAAGAAGAATTGACTTTGCTCGTTGACATCGCGGTCGGAAAAGTTTCTAGTTTGATGTCAGGTCCGTCAATGACAATCGCGGACATCGCAAACGCTTCTGACATCAACATTAAAGTGAACGAGCTTCAATCAATGCTGCAGCTTCTTGATCTCATCAAGCGAAACGTCGCCGGCTTGTTCAGCGAGTCTTTCCAAAGGAAAATCCTCAACAGCATTCTCGCCATCTCAAGCTTTACCGTCAGCAGCGACACAACGATGTACAAGAACCTCAAGCAAGCTTGTCTCACCAGCCTCGTTTACTTCTTCGAGCATTACGACGAATTCCCGTGGACTGACAGCGAGACTGAAGTTTTGTTCGAGATTTTCGTGTGGCCTCAGCTGACGGAATTCCATCAAAACTCTTCGCAGAATGTGACCGGTTTGATGAAATTGTTCGTGGAGTGGTCAAAGAACCCGAGATATTACAATCTGCTCGAGAAGTCGGACTCAAGTGGGAACTACGCCATGAAAGCGATCATCAAGCTGTTGGCAAACAAATCAACTACAGCTGTCGTCTCCGATTGTGTCATGGACCTTCTTCAGCGACTCTTGACATTGACGTTGGACGAAGATGTTATCGAGACCATCAACTATGGAACTAAGCTCGTCGAACCGTTCATCCAAGAGGTTCTAATGAAGCTAAAGGAAACGCTGAGCTGCAAAAAGGGAAACGTCTTAAGCCAAAGAAACCTGTTGATTCTGTCTCGTGTCACTGAGCTGGTTACCGACGTCGAGTCTTCGAAGATTCTGCTCGATATTCTCTTCCCGCTGACCTTGAAGAAGTCTATGGAACCACAACAAGACGGCGAAGGCATTCTCAAACTCATGACGACGATGTCGAATCTGCTGAAGGTTATGCCCGATCCGTATTGCTACATAAAACAAATCTCCCCGATCTTCGAACAGATCCAAGAGGTCAACCATCGCAAGTTGTTAGTGAAAATATTCAACCAGATGATGACAAGTGAAACTGCTGAACTCAAATCGATGGTTAACGATTTGAACGCCTACGATCGCCGGTGGATCGAGCAGCCTGATTTCGAGAAACGACTGAGCGTTTTCCATCGTTTGGAGAAAATCATCAACACTGGAACTCTTTCGATGGACCTTGCAGTCATCGTTCTTTATCACTGCTTCTACTTCTTGAAGCACGAGAAAGATATGGCGATGAGGGACAATTCAGGTCACTTCCTGAAGCTGATTTGCTCGAAAGTTATCAAACAGTGCGAGGGCGACAAACAAAAACTCGATTTCTTCGTTGATAAAATCGTGTTGAACTTGATTCAGAAAAGAATTCGCGACGAGGCGAAAGTTCGAACCGAAACAATTCAGCTGCTCGGCGAGTTGGCGAGAGAACATCCGACGGCTCATCCTGTGCTTTCTGATTTGCATTCACTGACGAACGCTGCGAACCGCGATCAAGACTTCTTCGACAACATCACACATTTGCAAACATTCAGACACATGAAAGGCTTGAGAAAATTTGTTGAAGTTGCTGCGACCTACAAACACGTGCCGAACCTACGCACGCTTAATGAAATTCTTCTCCCAATTGGCCGAATGTTCTTGTGCCGAGATGAGTACAGAAAGAAGTCAAAGGTGGTTGAAGCGGCAACTGAATTCATTGCGGCAGTGAGCAAGTTCCTGCCGTGGAACAGCTACGAGCTTCTTCTAAAGTTCTACATCAGAAAACTTAGGAGCGAGACCGGATATCAGAAGCAGCTAATCAAGCTCATCCCAGCAATTTTGGATTCGTTCCACTTCGATTTGTCAAGTGCTGACAAAAGCTTGATTGTCACAGAGTTGCCAGAAGTGGAAGAAAACGATGAAGAAGATGACAGCGAGGCTGACGAAGAGGACGAAGTTGAGGAACATCTGGCAATGAACGATATCACAAGCTTGCGCCAAAATGTCGCGCAAAGAGTTATCAACAGTCTGACGCGTCGATTGATTCCCTCGCTGTTCCGAGTGATCTCAGAGATATCAACCGACTCTCACAAGCTCAACAAAGAAACGAGGCGAGAGAAGGAAAAAGCCGACATGCAAAAGATCCCAATCGCATTACCAATCATCAAATTACTTCAGAAACTTCCATCAAAGTTCCTCGACGACTATCTCTCGCAAGTTGTGCTGAAAGTTTCTTCGTTCTTGAAATCGAATTTGAAGCAAGTTCGTGCGGCAGCAAGGCACACGCTGAAGGACATTCTCATCGCATTGGGACCGAACTATCTCGAAGTCGTCATCAACAATCTGAAAGGAATGTTGTGCAAAGGATTCCAGGTCCATGTGTTGTCGGTTACAGTTCACACTCTGATGGACGTTCTCAAAGTTCAACTGTACGACTCAAACGTGACCGACAAGCTTCTTCACACAGTGCTCAACATCTGTATCGACGACATCTTCGGCAAAATCAGTGAAGAGCATGACGTAGGAAAAATTGGGAAGAGAACGCCAGAGGCGAAGCCAAGCAGAAAAAGCTTTTTGACTCTCGGCATCATCGCATCGGCCATCGGCGAGAAATGCGTGCTTGACTTGTTGGTGCCGTTCAAAACTCAGTTGCTGGAAACGCAATCAAGAAAGACTGTCATTAAGATCCAAGAGTGCCTGCAGCGAATCGTCGTTGGATTGACGACCAACAAAAAGATCCCGAACGAAGCTCTGATGATTCTTGTTCACGGCACAATCTCTGAATCGATCTTCGACTTACTGCCCGAGAAAAAGAAGCGCGACAACAAACCGAAGAAGATTGTCAACGACTCCTTCATCATAGCCGAAGAGCCAAAGCGAAGAGGAGCAACTGTCGCGAACAAGCAAGTGAAGACCAACAAGCAGACAAACTCTTACGTACTCGTCGAGTTTGGATTAGAAATGCTTCACGTGATGCTCAAGAAGAAGAAGTTCCCCGACGAATCGTTCTTGAACCCTCTCGTTCCGATGCTCTGCGACTCGCTGAAAAGTAATTATCTCAAAGTGAACACTTGGGCCGTTAAGTGCTTGGCGATCATGTGGCATCATCAACTGGATCTGGAAAACTTGAAGGCGAATGTCAACGAAATCATCTCGGAAGTCTTCGGAATCTTGCACAAATATGCGACCAACCAGACCTCGAAAAGAGACAATCATTACTTGCTGGTGAAGAGCGCGTTCAAATGTGTTATTGTCGTCATGCGTCAAGTCGAATATTACGTCGTCAACGAGAATCAGTTGAAAGCTCTTCTGCTTTACGTCGAACAGGATCTGAACAGCTTCGACAAAGACACAATCACGTTCACTTTGCTCAAATCCATCCTCGAGAAGAAGCTGATGGTCGCGGAGATCCACGAAATCATGAAGAAAGTGGCCGAAATCAGTGTCACCTCTGAGTCAGACGAGAAGAGATCAGCAACACGGCCAATCATTTTGACTTATCTGATGGAGTATCCGCTAGGCAAGAAGATCGATAGCCTCATCAAGTTTTACATCGCTCAGCTCAACTATGAAGAAATCAGCGGAAGGGAATCAGCGATCCTCATGATGGGATTGATCTTCAAGAACTTCCCACAAGTAAATACACTGAAACTCTCAAGATAAATTAATTCTATTTAACTCTTCTCACAGGTTTTGCTGCGCAAGTTCAGCGGTCTCTTCTTCTTGTCGCTCGGAGCTCGCCTTGTCAACGATGAATCGCCAAGTTGTCGTGAGAAAATCGCAGAGATCCTTGAACTTCTGATTAAGCAATTGGACAACAATCCACGCCAACAGCTTTTCGATGTCGTTTTGCTGCTGTTGAAAGACAAGAAACTTGTTCATCGCGAAATGGCAGCGCAGCTCGCTATACGATTCATGAACGCCGAAGGCGATGATTTCAACAAACGAATCGCGACAGTTTTGCCGCTGCTGCTTCAGTCGTTCACAAGCTTCGGTGTCGATAATGGGGACGACGAGCCCGGAAAGTTTGTCCGAGTTAAGAAGGCGCGTCTTGAAGACGAAGCAGAGGATTCGACGGACGAAGCCGAAGATGAACGAGACCAACAGACTATCGAAGATCACCATTTGATCCAAACACTCAACGCGATTATTCGAATCCTCGAGCTCAACGTGAGCATTTTGAAAGACGACGCTTATTGCACAACCGTCGATGAAATCGGATTCCAAGCGCATCATTTGCTGTCTCATGATCACATCTGGGTTCGCCTACGTGCCCTCAGAATCATCAACTTTATGATTAAATCGCTCGACGTTGACGTCATCGAAAAAGTTCTGTTGGACGATGAGAGCATTGAGAAGAAACCTCGCGAGTTTCTCTACACGAAGCTGCAGTTCCGCGCAGTTGTGTTCGATATGGTCGTTCAACTGAAGTCTGATATCGACCAAGAAGTTTTGAAAGCGATAATGGAAAATCTCAACGAAGTGTCGAACATCATCAAGAAGGTTCCGTTCGCCGGAATGGTCAACGACAAGAAAGACTTCAACCTCATGTGGTTGCTCCGAAGGCTCCGCTATGCAATCCACTCAGAAATTGCAACAGCGCCGTCTTCGTGCGTTCTGAGGAAATCAATCTTTGAGTATTTTAATTTCCTTCTGAGCATCATCGATGAGAAAACTCTAGCGAAACTGGCAAGTTCACTGTTGACTCCAATGCTACGAGAGATGGCTGAGGGAGAGCATGGCATCGAAGAACTCAAGCTTGTTGCCAGCCAAGTCGGCAGCAAAATCAAGAGCAAAATTGGCCTTCAAGAATACGACAAAGTTCGTTTCGAGCTGCAATCGAAGATGCTCAGGAAGCGAGTCGACCGACGCAAGTCACTCGCTCAGGAGAAAATCAACAATCCGGCAAAGGCAGCGACGAGAACGATCGTGAAGCAGCTCAAGAAACAAGACGTGAAGAAACGAAGGCGAGAGCACATTCAAGAGGGCATCATTCTGCCGAGAAAGAAGCGACGCATGTTCGCCAACGGGCTGAACGATACTTACGAGTAAACAAAACTCTTTGCAAAACTTTGTTGTTTGATAAATAAAGAACTTTTTATTGAAACTTAAAAAGCACAGAGCGTTCAGAATTTTTTCAGATGGGCGATGGGCGCTGCTTTCTGCTTCACAAATTTCAACGTCCTTCGCGGCAGGAGACTGTAATGATAATAATTAAATTAGACTTGGCGCTTCAAACGATCCGTTTTAATTTTTTTACGAAGCTTTGGATTGAAAGCAACTTAGCCATGTAGCGGTCAAGGTTCAACTCACTTCGATATTTGAAAGATGCTGATTGACGAAGGAACAGTGACGTCGAGAGCGTCTCTCTTGATGCCTTCCACTATAGCGTCCGCAACGTATTCGGGCGTCATTCGCGGTGCCATCTCTTGAGTTTGATCGAGGATATCGCCAAGCTCCTTTCTTGTGTTAATAAACGATGGGAAGACACATGTAGTCTTAACGTAATTATCAGAACCGTCCATGCAAAGCTCATCGAAGAGAGCAGACATGAAGCCTCGCACGCCGAATTTCGTAGCACAATAGACACAAGCTAGTGGAAAAGTCATTTTACCACCGAGCGAAGCTATCGCGACAATGTGCCCACGTTTTTGTTTGATCATCTGATCGAGGAATGTTCGAACTGTCTGTATGAAGATTCAATTAGTGTCTAAACAAAATTTGACGGCAGTAAATTACCCAGAAGTGTGACGTAAGGTTCACGTCGATCACTTTTTGCAGCTGACTCGGTTCGCCTTCTCTCAAAGAAATTGCACTCAATATTCCCGCGTTGTTCACCAATATCTCAACGTGGCCCATCGAACTTTCTATGTCGGCTTTAAGCTTTTGGATGGCTTCATAGTCTGAGACGTCGACCTTGAACGCTGAGGTCTTGACACTGAACTTCTTAGATATCTCGGCGGCTGTTTGCTTCGCTTCGTTTATGTTCAAATCAGCGATGACAATGTTGCACTTTTCTTGCGCTAGACGGAACGCGATAGCTCTCCCAAGCCCGTTGGCTCCACCTGTCACTAATGCTAACTGGCCCG
The DNA here is from genome assembly GCA_033064975.1 of Smittia sp. YW1114-2. Lineage (NCBI taxonomy): Eukaryota > Metazoa > Arthropoda > Insecta > Diptera > Chironomidae > Smittia > Smittia sp. YW1114-2. Next base: position 3,309,691 of record CP093833.1, read on the forward strand.
ATATGTCTTTCGGCTTATCAGGATTGAAGAGTTTGATGAAATTGATAAGAATTTCATAAATCAAAATCGCTGTGCCCTGCACGCAAAGCACGGCAAAATTCCACATGAAGTTCATATGATTATTCAAGCTGTAAGTCATTGGCTTCGCAGCCACGTAACTTTTGTTTTCGAAATCTTCAAAATTATCCATCTCTATCACGGAGAGTCTCAACGCGTCAACTGCAAAAATGAAACTGACGAGGAGAAACTCATTGAGCGAGCGGGTAAAATTTGTTCGAGCAAGTTTACCTGATGTTGTGAACGAAAAACACGTTCAGATATTACTTTCGGTAACCGCAGCAGCGAAACGGTAATCACGACCGCATTCAAAAGGTTTTTGACGTCACTACTGCGCGTCTGAATCTGGTAAGACCAAATGAAAAACGTGAGCGCACATTGGGCTTTAACACTTTAAGGCAACGGCCTTGGGAATGCTCACTGGAACGTCTTACATCTTAAATTCAGCTAACCGTCGTCACAACTGAATCAAATTATTCATACAGCCGGCCAGACACGCAATAAACTTAATTCTACCAATTAAAAAATTAGATCAGCAATCTGAAATTATTATTCTTAATAATTTTGTTACAATGTAATGCAGACCTTCGGTTGTTCTAAGGTTTTTATCAGACGTTTATTTCAATAAAGGCTCTTGATTGAAGGGTGAACACACAAAGGTATCAAATCTAGCCTTTACCGCACAGAAAGAGCAGCTCAGCAATAAGCGTACAGAAAAAATCATAAGAAAAGTTTTTGCATCAAAATTGTTTCAAATAATAGACCAACAGTTCGGCATATTTCGGTGCTTTCCGATTGTCTTCAAGCTTTCAAAGTCTGATGCTGTGCGCAAATGTTGCTCGAACTTTCGATAGATTGATACGTAATCGTTTATCTAAAGAAAGCTCGTCCTAAGAAAATCTTAACATAGATGATGAGACTCCAATGTTCGCTTTCGAGAACTTAGCTTGAACGACTAACATATTTAACTGGCAAAACCTTTAGAACTTTTTCAAATGAGCGATTGGCATGGCTTTCTTCTTGATGAACATGTAAGTCATTTTTGGGAGGAAACTGGAATGAAAATAAATGTAAATTCATATCAAAATGTTCAGCTCGATTAACAGCTTAGCATGTGCACTAAATTCTCATTCAATCGATAGAATTCACATGCATCGAACTTGGTAATCAAATCAATTAACTCACTTGATTATCTGTAGATACGATGCGATCGCGGGAACAGTGACGTCAAGAGCATTTCTCTTGATTCCTTTCACGACTTCACTCGCCACATACTCGGGCGTCATTCTCGGTACCATCTCTTGAGTTTGGTCAAGAACATCTCCAAGCTCCTTTCTTGTGTTAATGAACGATGGGAAGACACATGTAGTCTTAACGTAATTATCAGAACCGTCCATGCAAAGCTCATCGAAGAGAGCAGACATGAAGCCCTTCACGCCAAACTTGGTGGAACAGTAGACGCAGCCAAGTGGATATGTTAGTTTACCACCGAGTGAGGCTACAGCGACAATGTGCCCACGCTTTTGTTTTATCATTTGACTGAGGAATGTTCGAACTGTCTGTATGGAGATTCAATTAGTGGCGAAGGTAATTGAAGGCAATTTACCGTTTACCCAAAAATGTGACGTAAGGTTCACGTCGATCACTTTTTGCAGCTGACTCGGTTCGCCTTCTCTCAAAGAAATTAAACTGAGAATTCCCGCGTTGTTCACCAATATCTCAACATGGCCCATCGAACTTTCTATGTCGGCTTTAAGCTTTTGGATGGCTTCATAGTCTGAGACGTCGACCTTGAACGCTGAGGTCTTGACACTGAACTTCTTAGATATCTCGGCGGCTGTTTGCTTCGCTTCGTTGATGTTCAGATCAGCGATGACAATGTTGCACTTTTCTTGCGCTAGACGGAACGCGATAGCTCTCCCAAGCCCGTTGGCTCCACCTGTCACTAATGCCAACTGGCCCGATATGTCTTTCGGCTTATCAGGATTGAAGAGTTTGATGAAATTGATAAGAATTTCATAAATCAAAATCGCTGAAGTCTGCATCCAGATAATTAGGAAATTCAGAAGAAAGCTGAGATGATCTCTTGAGCTGTAAGTCATTGGCTTTGCAGCCACGTAACTTTTGTTTTCGAAATCGTCAAAATTTTCCATCACAATCGCGAAGAGCGTCCGAACGCGTGAACCTCAAAAACGAAACTGGAAATGGTAAAACTGCAAGCCAAGCTCTGAAACCTGATGATGTCCGATACCGATCAACCAACACGTTCAAGATTTTTACGGCTAAGCGTCGTATGTAGATCATCTTTCGTTTATTGTAAAGTTCTCACTTGTTGATACGAAGTCGAATCTGGCAAGACGATTGGAACAGCTAATTGAACTTTCACCGCGACCTTGCGATTACCGCTTCTGAAAATATTCAGCAAATCGTCGCACTGGAATCAAATTATTCATATCGATTTTATTTTCTCTCAACCGGCTAGCGGATCGCTTTGAACAAGGCGAATTTCCCAACAATATTGTTGTTACAACAGTTAACACTAATTACACGAGTTATTCTTTTCTCAACAACGTTAGCTTTGAATAGACATTCATTAAAATTTATTAGGCTTTTGATTAGTTTTAACTAGCGAACTCAATCCACGGGAGAGTCCCGAAATTTTCTCCATCTAGATTCTAGAATGAGCTCAAATGTCATGAGATTCGAAGACAAAGTTAAGTGAAATAATGCGGCTGTTAAAAGCTTAGTGAAAAGGAAAACTGGCTAATTCATTCACTGATTTATTCCGTCAAGAAATTGCTAGACATGAGAAACATTCGGAAGCTTCCAAAAAGCTCCAAAGCATTTTAAAGAGCTTTTCTGTCTGTTCGTATTCAGGAACGATAATCATTTGAGCACATTTGAAAGCTCTAGAAAAGCTGTGAAAGCTTCAAAAATATCGAAATATTTGGTTCATATTTGAACCTTTTCAAAGCTTACAAAGCTTTTTAGAGCTATTAAATATGCTAAAGCTTTGAAAACTTTTTCTGTTTCCGATCAATTTGAAAACTTTGCTGATACACTTTCTCAATTTTTTTCCTTTTCTATCGCTTATCGAAGTAGCGATGGCAGAACAATTTTCGCTCTCGTCTTGGAACTTCAAACTTTCTGTTAGCTTTTCCGTTCGAATTACCAATTTCATTTGCCGTATTGATATGAGAGAGATTTGTAAAGATTAAAGTCGAAAGCTGAAGCAATGAGAAGTCAAGGAGCGAGAGAAATTTGTAAGTTGATTCACCGATACATTTTCAAGTATTTTGGGAGTTAATTGTTCAGTTATTCTCTATATCACATCAATTTCAATAGAAATCATATTTCTTCTTGTTCTCCCAATCGTAATCATTATACTTTCTATTTGGCTTATAACTTAAGTTGCTCATGCTGTCGGCTTTCGAGTCGATTGAACCGCCGGCTGAGTTGTATTTGTAATTGCTTTCGACTCTTTCGCCTGAATACCGAGACGGTGAATTCTCTGCTGACTTTGAGCTTCGAGCATCAGTCGGAGGGAATCGGAGAAGTGATGAGTTGTGTGATGGCGATCGAGGTGATCTGGAGAAGTGCGATGATAAAACTGGGGAGGTCGGAGAGCGGTCGATACGAAACTTCACCGACAAGTTCTCGCGACTTCCGCCCAACGGCGACTTCCTGCCAGCAATGTAATCCTCCGTCGACAAGTATCGTAATTTCGCAACATAATCCGGATCGATTTCTGGCGTTCTTGCTGTAAATCGCGAGGGGGATTTAGATTGAGTTCTTAATGGTGACACTTCTCGAGAGCTCTTGTAATTAATATCGCTAGCATCGAACTCGTATCGCTGCCTACGAGGCGATAAATCAAAACTCCTGTCAACAGCTTTATCGTCGTCGATAAATGTTCGTCGCTTATATTGCTCAGGGCCAACGTCGTCGATTTTGAACGTCGGCGATCCATATCTGCCCTTGGTCTTGTAGGCTCTCCAGTCCATGTCCGTGTCGCAAATCTTCTCCACACTCTCCATTGCTTTATCGTAATTATTTTTGCTATTAACTAAATCGGTTTTCTGACAAGCAGAGTCGAGGATTTTGATGGTGTTCTGAATGGACGATAAAGTGTTCGAAATATTGCTTGGGGACGATGACAAACTGTTGGATGGGCTCGACTTGAAGGGCCGTCGCATTCGCTGCTCAGTTTCAAGCGTGTTGACATCACGACGTCGGAAATCATTCCGCGGCTCGTGGTCATAAAAGTAATTTGGCTTCGGTGTCTCGGGGGAACTGACACGCGGCGAACTTCGAGAGCGTGGCGTTCTCTCAGGACTTAGATTGCTTCGAGAGCGTGGCGTTCTGACTGGACTCAAATTGAAGTCAATATCGAAGTCTTTTTGACTTTTCACCAATTGTTTTGCTTCCACGAGCTTCTCAAACTCACGTTCCTTTATCATCAAGAGAGTTGCCTCTGAAAGCTTTTCAAGCTCACGTTCCTTGATCAACGTAGAGAGCTCCATCACTGCGGATGTTTCGTAAGTCGAACGACCTTTTGGCTCACCAGACCGCCGAGATTTTTCAATGCGCTCCAGTTCCATGTTGAGCTTGTCAAGAATTTCTTTCGAGTCTTTCTTTGGCTCCGCTTTCACTTCGACTGGTTGATTGCGCGGTTCGTCTTTAACTGAGTTATCCTTCGACTTATTCTCAATTTTTACTGCCTCGTTCTTCTTTCCATCCACTTTACTATCATCAAGTTTGTTATTTTTATCACTCTCAGCCGGGACTTCTTTCGCTTGAGGCTTCTGGCAATGTTCCAACTGCGTATTTAGTTTCTCTAGAATAACATCAGAATCACTCTTATCGATTTTTTGCATAGAACCGCTCGCTACTTTTTCAAGGTCGCCACATGCGATGCCTTCTCCTTTCGAGCTTTGAGAGGCTTCGCCTTCTAATCCGATTGCTTTTGCTGAATCTTCAGCCTTTAACGGATCATCGACAATCGTCGTAACTGACTTGTCAACCTTCACTTCACTCTCGGCCTCTGTCACAGTTATGGAAACTTCTGGGAGCTTTAGAGCTTTGTCCGCATTTTCAATCTCAACTTTCTCATCTTTAATACATTTCTCATCACTTTTGTCCTTCTTTTCTGTGGGCTTCTCATCGACCTTCGGCTCAATTTTCGCTTCAACAACTTTTTCCTCAATCTTTTCCACAACTTTTTCTTCAACTTTAGATCCACAACTCATCAACTGACTTTCCATTTCCTCCTTCAACTTAGTTACCATTAGCTGGATCTCGTTGAATTTCGGCGATTCGCTTTTTTCCTCCGCCCTGCGAGCTTCAACTGTCTGCCTCTCACTATTCAATGTCAAAGCTTTTAAGCTTGAACCTTCACCTTCCGCATTCGAGTTGGTTTTGTTTTCCAACGGACTGCAAGCGAGTGTTGCCAGCGTTCCATTCTCGTCGGCTATCGATTTTCCAAGCTCCTCGGTGACGTTTTCATCTGTGTATGTGTTGCAGCTGAATGACGCATCGTTCGACTGCTTTCGCGTCGGCAAATACGTTTCGATGTTGGCTAGGTCCTGTATGTCCGACAGCATAATTCCCTCCTTCACCTCTTCGGCCTCGTCAGCCTTGTCAATCGCTGCAATCTCGTCCTCGACGTCCGATGAATTTCCCGGAGATTTCGGCTCCTCGATAATCATCGGTTCAATATTTAATTTCGCAAAATGAGCCTCGATTGGCGACTGGCGAGATTGCGATGGTATGTGCTTGTTCAGAATTTTCGAGTTCTCCGCAATGATTTTCTGGAATCCATCACTCTTGACGTCGACGTTCATGATTGTGCCGTCGGAAAATGATCGGTTGATGGCGACGATTTCTTCTTTCTCCTGAGTTTGTTCATCCATCGATAACGACTTTTGTTTTATGTACTTTGGTGAGTTTTGAATCTCGGAACTTCTTAGAAGGGAAGGCGAATAGGATTTTGTCATTGACGAGTTATTCTCTGGCGAGACTGGAAAAGCTGCGTTGGTCTCTTCGAAAACACGCTCGAAAAATTCGTTCGTGACGCCATCCTCATTCACTCGAAAGCTTTCGCCTTCCTGAAATCTCTCGCTGTCTTGAAAACGCTCACCGGTGTTTAGGATGAAACTGCTGAAGTCGGGAAACTCGAAAAAGTCACATGGCGTCTGAATTGGGCTGATGGCGGTGAAATAGGATGAGATATCTGGCATAGGAGACAACTGACTCGTGCTCGTTATGTCGTTACTTGAAGGCAAGTCAAGATAAAAATTGGCAATCGGAGACGGAGACAGCGGTTTCGTTTCACCGTCAGGGCAAATGACAGCAATCTCGGGACAAAGCGACTCAGTCGCGACAGGCGAAATTTCCTCAATCGTTTTCATGTTTACAGGTTTTTTCGTCACGTCTAGAGGCAGCAAATCCTTATGGCGTTTCTTCTTCATTGGACTAGCTTCTAGCGATGAAGTGAGATCATCATCGCATAGACTTGTGCTGGTGCTAGACTCACCGTCACTGTCTTCGCTATACGACGATGAATCACTTCTTCGCTTAGGAGATGCCACGTCTGCTTTGCTGCTCCCACCAAGTGATGAGGCACTGGAAGACTTCGACACAGTTTTTAGCTCCTCAGCTCTTTTCTCAGCATTCAAATCTTTCCAACTCATGCTATTACGTCGCTTCTTTGCCTCGTCTGTGTTGTTCCAATGAAGCGTCTCATCGAGTTTCAGTGGCTTCGGTTTTGAGGTTTTATTCAATTTTTGATTGCGAACCGGAGGAATCGATCCTTTCGGTGGACCTTTTCTGCCCTTCGACACAATGGCATTCTTGCCAACCAGCAATTTGTTAACTTGCGTAGCTTCCGTTGAGCTTTTCCGGCGCTGTTGCTGCTTGGACACTGCTGACGTCAGGATAACATGAGCCTGCTTCTGCCGCTCTCTCAATTTGTCGTATTGCTTCTTGAGAATCGTGATGTCTAACGCTATCTTCTCTCTGTCGGATTGCAATCTCGGTTGAGACCCACGCCTGCTGGCCCACGCATTTGCCACAGCCATTCGGGATTCTTCGGATTCGGCACTTTTGTAAAGCATTCTGGAAAGTTAAAAAGTTTCTATTCGTTCGTTACGAAGCAAAATTTATAAACAACTTACTTCAACTGCTTCTGATCATTGTAGGAAGAAGCCAGATGCTTTTGCCTGAGTTGCTGGAGATCATTAATTGGGCCCAGCGTGCTTATCATATGAATCAGTCGGTTTGCGTCAATCAACGTCCCATTTAGAAGCTCAGCGGAAAGTGTTCCCATCTTGCAATAAAAATCGTCAGCTGTTCGAACCTCTCGAAGAATTCGACTGAAATCGAAAGGAAGATGATTAAGAATTTCTGCTTCCGGCCACATGAAACTCACTCTTCCAAAAGCTTCCAAATCGACAAGGCAGTTCGGAGAAGGATGTCGCTTCCTTCGATCATGATTAAATCCCATATTCGCAACACGTAGCTCATTGGCAAACAGTTGCAAAACAACGTGAGAAACCACTGCATGGTAAAAACATTGATGATGGGAGGCTCGAACGATGGTTCGTTCGTGGAGTTTTGTAATTTTTGTAAATGTCTAGCTAGCTTTGGTAATTTATATCCTAACAGTTCCCTAAACACAGCCATATCCGCTTGCAGACCCATGAGACCTCCGCAGAAGTATCCTTTTCTGTAACGAGAGAGAAGTGTAATGAAGCTCTAATTGAATCAAGATGGCATCATTGCACTGTGACTCACGGCAGTAAACCTTCGATCAGGAAAATCATCACTTTAATCGAGTCGACTTCGCTCTTATCCATCACTTGAAGGATAATTGCTCCGAGCATATTGAAACCTTGGCAGTATCCGACTTCAGGATTCCAGCGCGTATATCCCATAAGAATCTTCTTCAACTTGGCTTGATACAGTTGGCCGGATGAGCCTGAGAGCAGCGAGTGGCCCGTTCGATGAAGATCCTTGACTATTTGAATGCCGAGTTCTTCGTCGTCAGCTCGCCAGTTATCGCTCAGCCATTTCACCTTCTCAACGTCCCAGTCTACCTTTCTCCTCTTTAAATACCTTTCTGCGAGCGCAAGCCAAAGCTTCGAAGAAGAAAACTCATTTAAGCACGTTGCTAATCGGAATTGTATTTGATTAAGCACCTTTCTTCGGAACTCCACAGGCATTCCACCAGGCAAACGGGCGACAGCCAACATGCTCTGCAGCCATTGATTGAAATCGGATGCCGACTCTGGTATCGTCATTCTGCTGCTTCCTGTTGACGCTTCCGACGACGTGATATCTAGTTTCATCGTCAAGTCGTCTGTGAATGCAACACGGAGTCAAATGAGAGGCTTCATCTAAACAAATCTTATAAATGATTTATAAAATCATAAATCGCTTCAGCCTCGTGTGGAATAATTCATTTTTACTCGGAGAGATGAGCTCTTCAACCCCAAGAACCCACAAGAGGGTTGTTGAAAAATTTATCCGGCAATTTTACTTCTCCGCTTCTGTGGCATGAAAATATTCTACATAAATCATTTTATTTTTCTTCAAAAGCTGCGGAAAGCTGAGGGTTTCGCTCATTGTATGGCATCAATGTCAAGGTTTTCGTAATTATATCAGAACAATTCGGAACATTGAAAGCTTCAATTCAAGAAACGACTTTGATGTTCTGATCTCAACGACATTGCCTAAGCTCAAATTCTTCGAATGCCTTCGGTGACTAAATATTCACGGAAGCCTTGACAATTGAGGGTTCCGCCGGAATAGATTTAAGTGCTCCATAGAAATACTTCGAAGTCTTTCCAGTAAGGAGAACTGATGTGAAGCTTTGGCTTAGAAAAATCACAGCAGGGCTCCACTCTAGTGGACACTGTGCATTCACTGTTTCGATGTTAGTATTTCTGACGAGTCGTAAGATTCAATCTAAAATGAATTAACTGCAAACGTTTTATTACCGTTTTTATCGTCCTTCTCTGCAACAGCATCGACTGCTGGCTCGGATGATGTAGCTGCTGTCGTTTGTGTTTTATCGCTTTCGCTGGGGGTTTTTATCGACTGTGCACTTTCGTCCGTACTCATGTCAAGAGAAATTGTAGATCGACTTCTTCTTGTGTTTTAATCGCTGACAATTGTTTATGACTTTACCAGCATTGCTTGAAACGATTTCACTGTTGCACTTCGACGCTCTTTCATCAATATTTATTTCCATATCTCGGGCATTGAATTGCTGGGACCGATGGAAGCTCCTATCAACTGCCGCGCTGCCTTTTCATTCTTCGAACAATCGATTGTCGTCGTCGTCTGTGTGGAGGTGGAAATTCAAATAGGTCGATGAATCACGAGATAAACTTTTGTGGTTATTATCAGTCTATTGCTCGGCGTGTTCATTGTTGCTTGTTCCTCGCCATGACAACGGATCGACTAAATATAAACAAATTGCTCAGTAAACTAGTTTTGCGAAGTGGATTTAAGATTTTTCCGAGGACTGGCTTGTTAGGCTGATGGACGATACAACGGATAAGTACTGCAATTACCGAACGACGGACTGTACTGTGACCAGCACGCGGGATTTGTACAAGTCGTTAAACTTTCCCAAGCGATTCGAATGCCCGTGTAAGTGTTTTATCCGCCTGACCTAATTCCACAGCCTGAAGTTGATGCACGTCGTTTTAGATGCATTCTCCGGCTATGGAATACAGCGGGAGCAGAAGAATTGCATCTACAGAACCACCAGCTCGGATTACGGATTCTTCACTCCTTCACCACACTCTGTGCCGTCGAGGTAATGGAAACATTGTGCTCCACAATCGATCTGCGATTCATTTTGCTCATGTTTCAGATATTATCCCTTGAATCAACAGTTCAGCGCACACTTAGCCAGGACCGGAATGTACCGCAACTACTCCTTAAACACGAGCTCCGATAAACCATTTTGCAATCAATACTAATTGTGCTTGACCTACAAAACCAGTGCAATGGAGCGTGCGTAATTCGCAGTGATTAAGACAAATGATCGGCGCAGCGGTCGGCACAAAAACATTTTCTTCTCGCACTCTTCACACTTCCATTCTAATTTTCTCAAGTTGAGCAGAATAAACGATGTCGTTCGGAGCTAGCAATCGGTCATTTACTGCTGTTATGTTTGACATGAAAAAGCGACAAGCGGCCTTGGGAGACGAAACTTATCACTCGACAAGCATTAACTAGACTAGAGAACAATAACCGACCAAATAAAGGTTCACAACGTGGGAATTTATTATTCAAAGGAGATAACGATGTCATTTTAACGCGCGGACTTTACGAAGTTAGCGAAACAACAGCAACGACACAGCACAACTTTTTGCCAAATTGAGTTACCAAATTTTTAGGAGAATACGCTCAGCATAATCAAATCTCGTTGATTTCCTTAACTCCTTGAATTATTGATGTTCAATTTGAGGAACCAACCTGTTGCGCTCCACGAGGCTCAAGGGGGAAACAATTAACGAACTTAATTTGCCTGAATCGTGGGAAGAGCGAACTTTGTTCAACGCGTGATCTGGCGAATGCTCAGACGCAAGACCTCCGGCATTCATAATTCAAAGCGATTCCGCAAAGCTCAGCTTATGTAACCTTTATTTATTTTGGAATGGAACTTTTCACTCAAGCACGCCTACAAATATCTCATTTTGTTTTCTTCGTCTTCTGGGGAAGGAAAAATTTAATGAGATTAGAGCTTTTGCTCCATCACTTTGATCAGTACGTGATTACATAAGTAATAGCAGATTCTACTGATTGCGTGTATGCAGATAAGTGAGCTCAGCGTAGTTTGATTATGTGCGCACTCGACATGGAATTGCGAAGATGCTTGAGATTAAAAGCTTTAGGAGATAGCAACTGAGAGCTTCTTGAGACTTTCGGGAGCTTAGCCTATTTCTTGAACTGTCCTTTCGGCTCATGTCTGACGACAACATCACATAAATTTCGTAACAAATCGATAACCCTCGACGATCTCACATAATTTACACACTTCAGTGATTCATTGCCTCGCAGATCAATTCATTTAACCTCTGGAACAAGAAACGTCGACATTCGTGTGACGTCTGAGCGCAAGCCGGACGCTCTTCGAGTACAGCAGACTATGAGGCATCGAATTATGTGAACCAACAACCGAACCAAATCAGCTTACAACAACGTCAACGGAGAATCACCCGAGCGGCCAAGGAGAAAGGGAAAGGAAAACGATGTTGGGTGGAAAATCGATATTTTCGCTGTTCGAGCAAATTTGAAGTTTTGTTTTCTTTACTCCGAGTTCTAGATGAGGCTAAGAGCTAAGCAAAGTGCCAAAATGTTTGCTTTTGATCTGTAACTTTCAGCTGAACCAAAAGACACGCACAAACGTTATCTTAAGATGGCTCAGTTTGATTCTTCGACTTGGAGAATTCTTTTGTGTTTATCAAAGATATTTCTGAAGCAATTTACATTTCAAATTGATGCGACACACTCAAATCACTCCGTGGACAGTTCGCAAGCTTTCAAAGCTCAACAAACGAAAGTTTCCTTTGAAATTTAGACTTTTTCACAAAGCAGTGAAAGTTAATAATCCATTTTCGGCACACACAACCGCTCGCATTGAAGTTCGCACCGAGACTGGAAAAAGAAATGAGTGGAAATTTTCATCAGAGAAAACTCATTTTCCGCTCGCGGAAACTCTCGCCGTTCGCTCCGCTTTCTCTCGCTCGTAATGTTTTGTTTTGGTTGGAAAAACGTGGACTTGGACTTTCGTCAATGAAAGCTCTCCAAGCATAGTAAAGTTGTAATGTTGATCAACGCTTGCTGAAAACATCGTTTTCCGGGAAAAGAGGAAAACTCAATTTGGCTTTAACTTTATAATTTCCTCAATTTATTCAACTCAAAGTGTAATTTCAATATTTTATAGATAATATTTAGTTTATAACATTACAGACATTTACTTCAACATACTTTAATGCTAAATTTAATGAAGTTTAATGCTCGTGATGAAATTTTTTTATTGTGTTTCTGCTCTCTCAGACGCCGAGAAGATGGCAACGTCTGTTTAATAAACTTGGGGATTCATAAAACAAAAACCAGCTTCGTTCCTTCGTTGTTTGCTAAGATACATATTTCTCAGTGCAGCTAACCATCTCTGAACTCATCATGGAACTCTGTCGAGGAAGTTTGACTCGAACTGTGGCATGATCCAGTCAAATATTACCGTTGAACTTCTGAGAGAAGATCAAGTGCTTCACTGGCCAGGTCAAGTGATTGAATTACTAAGGTCATTGACCTCAAGGAAACCACAAGCTCTTCGATATCTCAACCCGATGGTTAGCCAACGAACATATTTTAAAATCTATAAAGATTCAACAACTTATGCGTAATGATGCAACGAAAATATCTCAAAACTTAGAATAGGTTTGAACTGAATTGCTGTGGGACAATTGAAACTTTTCCTCGCAAATCGTTTGAATAATCTTAAAATGTGTTGTATAATCTCATAAAACTGTTTGTCTTTAATTTAACGCATATTGTCACATTATGATATTTTTTAAGTATTCTAAGCAACTAAGCTTCGTCTATCATCTAGATACAATAATATCAGATAGCGCTGAGTTGTTCGAGAAAACTTAGACAGAGATTCGTTTAAAAGTTAAAGTGTTCTTATGACATTTACTTTCATAGTTCAGTGAAATGATTTCAGCGGTTTTCGGATAGATTAAGTAACATTGAAATAAAGTTCTTGCTTCATCAAACAACACACGTAAAGCAACATAGATAGAGATAGACTAGGCTGACCATCTTCCATTCAAGAATCTCAATCTCAGGAGATTAGGCACCAGGATTGAATACGCCTACTCAAATCCATTTGCTAATGATTTAAGGAGGAAATTTAAAGTGCTTATTCCAAAACTTCAGCTAGATGGTCAGCCTATAAAAGGAAGAAGTTGATGATGTGCTTAGGTTTCGTATAATTTATTCGTAGATGTGTGCCTAACTATTGATGCTTTCGTTCTTCTTCTGATTCTATTCGGTTTAATTGACTTCAGCAAGGTCTGACGGAGATCTCTGGAATGCTCTCGTCGGGTTATTAATTTCAAGAGTTGGTAAAAATTCTAGTCAAGCGTTTGTACAACCCATTGGTAGACGAGACTGTCCAAGTTCGAGTAAAGTGAAGACCTAGTTCAGCCAATCTAGTCGGAGTCCTTGCATCATCTTTAATACTGTAATTCGTGTGTCACTACGGATTATCGTGGCAGCTAGTAGGTAATCGTAAACACATCTCGTTGATAAAGTCTATCAAGTAAGTTCCAGCGGAGATAAGAAGGTAAGACTCTGGGAGAATACAACGTATTTAGCGATAGTTTTAAAGTCCAGTGATTACTTAGAAACAATTCTTAATGCTACAGCTTTTCCCGGGCAAGTCGTGTGGTTAGACTTACCAAAACGCTTTAACTATGAAACCAGAAAACATCAGAGGCTAATTATTTTAGCGGGTAATGTTCTTATAAAGTAAATAATTCATCGCTGGCAAGCGAAATGAGTGAGTCAATGAATGAACAATTATTGCGTATCAATGTGGAAATGGCTAATGTTTAACGCTAGCAAGCCTTGTGCATCTAATTTACTTCAGATCGTAGTCGTCGTCTTCATCGTGGCTCCAAGGCTTTTTGGTCGATGTCGTCGACTTTGGAGTGTAGTCCGAGAAGGCGTCATTGCTGATTCCTACGAACGGTCGTGAAGCGATGACAGACGGGTCATTGGAGAAATCGCCGTCTTTGTCTGACGAGACGCTCAAGCTTTTTTGGAACGAGTCATTCTTAAGTGCATCTCTAGTCCCATAAACATAGTTCGAGTCCGTGCTGGTGCTCGTGAAACTCGAGTTAGATCTATTTCTACTGTAGCTTTCTACTTTAAATGACGAAGTATAAGGTTCCGGCTTGATGCCGAAAACTATATCGGCGTCAGAGAGCTTTCTTTCGAATTTATGCCTAGGCTCACTTCTAACGATGTCATCGGTCGACGGTTCTGTAGGAGCTGGCTGGGGCTCTGATTTCTCGGTTGATTTGTATGTTGGAAGCGGCGGAGGTCTGTAGGAGTAGTCAAACCCGCTGGAGCTTTTGAAGGAGCTGATAGACTCAATAATCGACTCCACTGGCTTTGGTTCTGGTACCACGGGAGCAGGCGGTTGAGCCGAAGAGAGCGTCGAGTAAATTCCTGATGTGTTGCTAACAGTTGGTGTTTTGTTCTTATCGAACGGATTTATTCTTTCATGGGAAAGAACCGCTGGTGGTCGATACGGTTCGTAGGCTGGCTCAGGAACAGGCTGGGTAGGAGCAATATGACTACTTTCTAAAGAAGAAACACTCGCGCCGGGTGTAGCGCTACCGACGGGCATGGCTATGGTCGGGCATGTTTTCTCGCTGGTGCTGCTTGATGGTTTGGGTTGAGTAGTAATTGTATCACTGATGGAGTCAATACTCTGCTGTGACACCGTTGAGCCGGCACGCTGCTGCTTCTTCTTCTTTGCTAAATCCTACATGTCGCCAAATATTCCGGCAAAAGTTTTACGGAGATTCTTCATCGTGTCTTCTGCCTCATCAACGACTGACGATTGCTGTTGTGGTCGAGCTGGCGATGGTTGCCCTCGAACCGAACCCGATTGCGATGTCTGCGATACCTGAGAGTCACGACGACTTAAAGACGAATGTTCCGACTGGTCGATGGAAGCACCGCTCAAGCTACCATGACGAGCGATGGAACCGACGCCAGGTGTTTGTCTCTGTGGAATTGGCGGTGGAGCGCCTGGCTGTTCGGAAAAGCTTCCCGAAATCGAGCGGATGCCAGCGGACATCGGCGGGAGCTCTTCAACGGGGCTGCCTGTGCGCGAGTTAACAGTTGGCCGTGATTGAGATTTTGGAAGCGGCGGCCGACAGACGTTCTAAAAGACATCGGTAAATTTATTGCGAAGGCGAGTCAAACTTCAAACTCACCTGCATGCGAGCGGTAACAATGTCAGCAATCATTCGACGATCTTCTTCCTGAGTGTCGCCAATCAACGAGAAGGTGCAGTCCGAAGCCTTCAAAATGCATTCCTTTCCGTCTTTTCCAACGAGGACCACCAAAGAGCAGATTTCCATTCCGCCGAACAACTCAGAGACCTTTTGAGACGAAAGAAATTCGTTATTACAACGTGTACTGTAGTGTACTTGATCCCTTGTCTTTGAAGTGATTGAGCGATAAATGCTAAGGTCGAATTCGACTAATTTAGTTAAATCATATTCATTGTTTCATCGATCTAATGGCTTTTACATGTATGCTAATGTGTTTAGCTCTGGTGGGAACGCGGCTTTGTTAATCTGTCGGCGTTTCGCTGGGAATTTAAATTCATAAAGCGGTTTCGAGCGTCCGCGGACCTTTCAGCCCATCGGAATGTTCTATTTAAGCCGTAAATATTTTTCTAATTAAGCAGAAACCGCTTGAGTGCGAGATTGAGTCACCCGTGAGCTCACAATCGCTTCAATAAAAAGAAACAGCGACATTCTCGACACATGTGCGTGAAGTGATGTCATAAATTTCGAGTCGTCGAGCTCTCGTTTCTTCTTAGAAATGGAACACGAAAACATTCTCGCGATCGTCATTTAAGTTATGACCTCACAACCAGCTCGTCGTCATCGCCAAATTGTTTTCTGTTGTGTCTTCGTTTGAAGTTCGTGCAGCTGTTCGCGAGGTTTTTTGTTTCGCTGCTGGGATCGTAAACTTCACTTCTCTCCCTCGTGATTAAATCACTCTGTAATTTTCTATTTATGACTGTCGATCATTTTGCAAGCCAAAAGCTTGGCCTCGTGTGATGCTAATTTGAACCAAACAGCCAAGCGGATGAGTCTGTGAAAACTCTGCGAATTTACGAGTCGATTCCTCGAAGTTGACGACCAACTGTAGATCGACGTAGAGCAGAATCCCTCGTAAACTGGCGGCACCCACATTCGGATCGACAGTTGATTTATTTTCGCAAACTCCGGGTGATTAATTTTTAACGCGAAACGTAAATTTAGACGAAGCAATAAATTCCCAGGAAATTCACGAGAGGCGATCAACTTATTTGGCAATGCGATCGGAAGTGTTTGAATGCAGTTCACGTGCTTCGATGACTAAATCAATCGTCGAGCGAACGTTTTCGTTGTTGAACGGAGATCCAGTTTCGTTTTAATTCATTGTGCTCACGCTTCCTATTCGAGATTGATTTCGCGATGGTGTGAAAACCAATTGCAGGATGGCCAGGTTCAATGGTATTCAAAACTATCAAGCAATTTGCGATTCACAAACTCGTCTGCTCTGTTACAGCAATTTCAAGATCAATCAAAGTCGCTCCTGCCTTCTTGAACCGAACCTGGCTAGCCTGGCTGTTATAAAAAGCTTGTTTTCGGGAGTGAATCATCAGGTTTGAAACAACGCTTCTTGAACTCTGTAACAGCGTGTTGAGCAACACGAAGCTATTCCGCCTCTAGCGTCGCTCACAATCTTTGTGGGAGAAACGAAGTAAACCGAATTTATGAAGCGATCGTTGACGACTTCATTAGAGCAGATTATCTCGCATCAGAATTTCTCTCTTTTGTTTTTCATCGGTTGAAATGGGGGCGTCGAAATTCATATAAGGTTGTGTCATTTTCTCCACTTGAAATGCGATTTTGTTGTGTCGTCTCGATGTTGTAAGCAATCGCTGACTCAATAAGGGAATTGTTTACACTTCGAGTGAATCGCGCTACTTGCATTAAAATAATCAAATTACCGAATCGAATAAAGTCATTACCTCATCGATCCAATTCTTGTATTTCTCAGTGATGGGAAGCTGCTCTAGCATCGCGGACCCCTGATTTGTTTTCCAGTTGCCGGTCATTGATTTGCGCCTACGGGGATGAAGATGAACAGACATGTTTAGTTTGCTTTGCGCCAAATTCCCCGCAACTTTTGATTTATTTTATATCAAGTGTAATAAGCAATAAAAGTCTGATTCATGGCTGTGCATGAAACCATATGTGAGATGGCAGCGAACAGTCCGGAGTGTGAATAATGAAAGTGGTTGCGAAATGCGGTTGAACGAAAACGTTTGATACTCACATGAATGCCTTGTAAGAAGTTCCGATCTTTTGCACTAAAATGTCGTATTTTGCTTCGACGAACGGCTCAATGCAGCAGTATGATCCCTGAACGTTCAAGACCGGACCGCACAACAAGCCGACCGCGTCTTGTAGAGCGCCTTGAATATCCAACTTGGCGATGGCTTTGCCGCCATGACAGTGGCCAGCCTTCAATACGCAAGGGAACTTCGACCAGTTACACTGAAAATAGAATGGAAAGGGGTCAATGAACCGCCGTGGTGGAACTAGGTAGAAGCAAAAATCCAACATTAAGTCACGTCACTCAAAAAGGCGCGACGGCGAAAGACGGTTGCGCAAAACGCGGGGCGAACGTGTCAATCTCTCGCTGACTTTTCGGAATTTCCACGCGACCCGCGATCGCCGATTTCGATTTTGTTTTCTTGCACACGTTTCTCTGTTTGTTTATTTTGCTATTTTTCGTTCCTTCATTCTTGACGAGCGCCTTGCTCGAGCACATTCGCGAAGCGTGCAGACATTAAAGAGCAATTTTTGTTTCATTCTCAGCCCATGTGTGCGTCTTAATTCCTCATGATATCATCGGGAAGGTAATGACATTGAAATTGCAAGTTTCTTTTTTTCGCTAGCGAAACACCGGGTAAACAAACATCTAGCTTGTCAGTCGGCAATCAACCGTAATGGAAGACTTCAAGCAAGCTGAACTCTTCCAACTGCTGCGAGCTGTTCCAACAATGATGAGAAAATTGCGATATTAATAGACTCGACACAGTAAGGCGCGAATATGGATCGAATTGGATCGTCCGTGTAATTTATTCGATGATAGAGCGGCGACTAACATCGTCCAATCACAACACGTCGTAAATCACAATAATTAGCGTGCATGAGAAGTTATTAGAAGCATTTTAAAAATGCGTTCTAGATTTCATGACTCGATCACCGAGCTGGCAATCGTCCAGGAGGAGCAAGCAAGAGACCTAAAGTCATCAACATCAAAAGCCGTTGAGTGAACTATCAAACAGCACGTTATGCTCCGGCTGTGGCGGCTCGAGAGACTCGAAAAAGTCTAATTAACACTTCGAAATATGTATGATGTTCGCTGAAGCGCAATCAGTAGTGAAAGGAAGGCATGCAAAAAAGAGCTGCGGCATTCTCTGGAAACTTTGTATCGTGGGTAGCCGAAAGGGTCTCGTCGTGTCATGCCATCTCATCAATCAACGTCTTGAAAGTTTAAATGCAAAAATATCGATAGACGTCAAAACCAAAACTTGTCGGTGTATCTAGGAATAAGCTCCAAACAGCCCACAGCCGGAAGTCGAAGTCTTCCAAGAAAATTCTCGACGACAAACGAATCTTCGATGAATTTATTTTCACGAAAAAATCGAGACTCGCTTAAAAAGGAAGATAATTGCTGTTTAGTCGAGACGATGTGTCATTGATTGGAATTTTCATCGGCACGGGGGAAATGCTCGAGCTCGAGCGCTTGGGCAAATAAAGGCGGCTGCATCCGTTTACATTTGCTTCCCGCGAAGTGAAACGTTCTCAGCTCGCGCAATGTCGTCCGTTACAAATTTGCGTACAGCACATGGTCAAGGATGTCATAAAAAGTTATTAATTGAGCGTTGCTTGCCATTCAATGTCGCTGTCGTCTCGTCGCCGGGCCTTTCGACCGCAAAGAGTTTCGCTGAAATATCTGCGACATTAAAAGTTATAATTTACAACTTTTACCGCAGCGCTGGAGAGAAAAGTTCGAGAGGAGCTCTGATTGACTTAGCGATCGCACGCGCAACGTTAAGTCGCTTCATTCTCGATATTTCTCTCTCGGCAGCGCCGACGTAGAGCAACACATGAAGCGTAATATAAGCGACCGCAAGAGAGACGTCTCATGCAGTATAGTTTCAACCTTCGTGGAGTGAAGATTCAAGTGAACCGCCTCGAGAAATATTCACACACCGTTTAGAAAAATACAAAAACTAAAAGAAGAGAAATATTGAAAGTTGGATTAAGTTTTAACTTTTTCCCTGTGCAGTGAAGAGCCCATAAAAAGAGTTTTGAAGGCTTAAACAGTTTCTGTTGTTTTCGCCGAGCACGAGAATTAAATTGCGAAACTACAGCGAGAAAGACGAGAATTAACCTTGTGTGAAAGAAAGCTCAAGCTCAGTGTTTGAAGATCATAAATAAAACGTCTGCGCGCAACCAAATCGCCTCTGGAGATTAATTTCTCAAAAGCCAAAAAGCAGTTGTTTTTTTGCACAAACCTCCGAGAGGAAATTAACGGTGTGAGTCGCAGTTTTATTATTTCATTTACTTTTTATCGATAAACTAGACTGGTCAAGAGCAATGTGATCGCCCATCAAGTTGCGTTTTAAGTTTGTAATCCGACATGAACATGAACGTCGCATAAAATTGAAATTAATTGCGATGCGCGTGGGGAAACCCGCAAAATCTTCAAAAGTATTAAAGCGCGATATCATTCGAATGAAGTCCTGTGATTACATCAAAAATTGTAGTGAGAATTTCATCAAAATATTTTCAAACTTCACAAAGAACATTTTTCAAAAAATATTTGGAGCTGATCCATCTTCGTGATTGTGTCACATGGTGATCACAGCTCTAGCCTTTTCTCGCGTTCAATAATTTCACCGAGGCCTTTCTTTGATATCATCATCAACTCGAGTTCGTTTTCGTTTCTGGTCGACTGGGGAAAGGCGACGAAATTTTCCTCTCGCCGCAAGATTCGAGAAATAAAAAAAAAGATTTTCCCAGAAAATTTCTGATGAATTTTTGGTTTTCGTCGAGAAAATAATAAATGAATTCACGGTGCTAAAAATAGCTCGCGGACGACGAATGAAATTAGATTAATTAACCATATTCATTCGGGATAAACAACAGATTTTTATCACACGAATCGAGAGTGAATGAATGACGAAAACAACGTCTCCCCTCTATTTTTACTCGGGCGATGAAGAAGAAAAGCGTAAAGTTTCCACTCGACTGCAAAGGGATTTCTGGAATGTTGTGGAGCCGAAAATAAAAATGGGTTAGCGCAATGTCGAAGGTCTCAGAGGGTTTACTTCACGTTCTCCGTCGTGAAACAAGAGTCTGCCTCGAAACGCTAATTAGCGTTTCCACGATTTCTTTTTGGTTTATTGCTTCGGTGCCCGAGAGAGACTTTTACATGGAATTTGCATCGACTTGCACTCTCCTGCGTTCTGTTCATGCCTTTCATGTGTCATAACAGTTTATTTCTCTTTATTTCACTTTGCGAAACACAAAATGTATCAAAACAATTTCTTTATCAGATGTTAGCAGTCGTCGTCTGTTTTCGCCTCGACAATTCTCGCTTACTTTTCGCCACACAAATATTTAATCATGAAATTCCATACACGACTGAAATATTGCTATTTGATAAGATTTCGGTTCGCCTAGGCGCTCACTCGTGTCGGCTAACCAAAATACAGTGCGAGAGGGGAAAGGCTGACTGATATCTATCCTCGCACACTGTCAAACAGACTCGCGGTTAATTAAATCATTAAGCGTTTATCTACTGCGCGTTTATGGGCCGCGAAGAAAGAGTTTCATGCCCGCGGTGGAAAGCGGCGATAAAAGTATTTGCAGTTGTAAATTATTTCGCGTTCAAATGCACGGCCACGCCATTAATTATTAGACGGCCGTTTATTTGCATATCTTTGAGGAATTTTCATGATGTTTGCGAGTGCCTGCGATCTTATCTAATCGCCGATGTGTTTCGTTTAAGGAAATGTGAGCGCGATTGTCTTGAATGTGTCAAAAGCAATAACGAATCTGCTCTCTTCCCTCGCACAATTTTTTCGCGCTGCTGGTAATGAAAACTCTTTCATAATTCATCAGAGTTATCAAATATCTCTCGAACAGTGTTCTATAAATCAACTTGGCGTTAACTGTCAAGTCGTGATCGCAAGCAGGCCTGTGGCTCATGCAAAAGCCATCGCTGTTCTCTGCCATTCATCCATAAAGCACTTGTATTAATTTCAGCAGAACCATCTATTTATACATCCAGATAATTACATGCCTTTCAATCTCTAACTCGCATTGGCACACACCAGCGAGTGATTCGCGTGTTTTTGCTCGTCACTCAATTATCAATCGCGAACCAACGCTCAAGGGGGCTGATTTGCTTTAAGCTCTCGCGCATATGTTATTGATAATGGGAGTGATTAAGCACTTAAAACTCACATGTTGACACTAAATTTCAATTAATCACTGAGAGCGTGGACGAAAAAAATTCTTATCGAACGCTGCGGTGCATAAAGCCAGAAACTTCAAGATCGAAGCGAAACAAACTCGAAGTCTGTTCATGTTTCAAAGAGCAAACAAAACTTTTTGTGTGTAAAGCGACACCGCGAGTGGTCACATTGTATTATTTTGTTTACTCAACGAGTTAAGAAGAAATGACAAATGAAGCGCATTCGAAGAGTTTGCGTTGAGAAAAGCGCTAAGAAGTTTTTTTTTTGTCAACGTTTGCTTGTCTTTGGAGTTTCTAACTGTGACTGGTGTTAACTTGTTGAGTTAATTGACGTGTCACGACGATTAAACCACGATGATCGAGCTTGTGGTTGGAGTGCAAGCTTGTGAGTTGTGTCAGCCTGAGCTTAAGGGAATCATAAAGACATCAAACCGACCAGACAATTCTTTGATTTAGCGAGGACATTTCGGGTCTCTTGCTAAGCGCACTGACTCAACGATTTCCAACCAAATAAATAAACAACGACTCCCTCAATCGAATCGTTTCTGTTTCATTTCTTATATTTTGTTATGGCAACGGAGGAAATTCAATTCCAGATCTTCGGGTCACCGAGAGGAAAGAAAGTAAACTCAGGCTTCCCCAATCGAGAATTTGATCTTATTGAGGCCGATTGAAATCAGAAAAAAGTGTTTCCGGTCTCGGCGACTGCGGAAACAAACGTTATTGTGCTCTCAATGCTTTCATTAAAAAATTCCATCAACTCATCGCTGCACTGTGATCACGTCGAGATTAAAACGAGCATAACTATTTCGCGAGATTGTTAAAGCGAGACCGAGCCGATAATGCTTCGAGCCGCCGCCGGGGAAATTTCGAATCATCGATGCATTTATGCGCTTAATGTGATTTACGAGAGAAAAGGTTTTTCCCGCGCTTGGCGATTTTCTGGCTTCAGCAGTGATTAGAATTCGAGATAATCGAACAGTCACGCACGTCTACCTTTGATGTTGGAGGCGGGGGAATAGGGTATTGTTGTTCGCCATTTCAATCACTCAAACCATTCGAGTTACGAAACGAACTTCAAATCTTTCCGTGGCTTTGACTGATCGTTTATAATGACGAATGTGTTTTCGTTGCGAGCCAGAAATGAAAGTAGATTTGCCAATCGGTTCGGGTTTCGATCGTTCGGGAATTGACATCAGATGCAGACACCTGGACAATTCATTCTGCTGACAACAGCCGTCTCTGATTTCAATCGATCGTTAGACTCGCTTTGCCATCTCCGAGGAGTCGTCGAAGAAATTGGAGATCAAAGTCGTGGAATTGTGAGAAGAAATCTTTCTTGATTGAACTCGAACGACGAACCCGAAGATTAAGCATTCAGCTTGATACTGGGAAATGAGGCTGTTCACCAATTACGTTATCAATTTTCGGAAATAATTATTGACGAAATGAGGTGGAAATTATTGGCTCGACTGATGAACGTGATGGACATCGCGCTTCGAAATATTCTTTTTTCTGGCTACGTCGTCGATGGACGAGCCTAAGCCGTGAACCTGCAAAATTTGCTTTGTGTTGCAAAGCACCATTGAGAGAGCTCGAAGCGGAGTCGAGGAGAATGTAAATTTAAATTGGCAGCGAAGCAGCGAATCAGCAAATAAATAAAAGCCAAAAGTTGTGTCAACACCAAGCGAGTCTTCGCGTGAGTCATTCGAGCGTTGGGCTGTCAAAACCGCACTAGCACCGACCGCTGACATCACGACTAATCCAAACAAATGGCAACTGTTATCAGCTTACAGCGAGAAAAATCTTATCCAGGGCACCTTTAGTCGCTTTCCGTCATGAAGCTCGTTTACGTTTACTCATCAAGTTTACTTTCTCGATAAAAAGCGCTTTCAGGCCAGCAAATTGCAAAGCAATGTTTGCGGCAAATATGTTCTAAAGAACTGATTGGATTGTGCAAACTACAAAGCAGCGAAAGCAATTTCTCACGTAACGACTCGTGTCGGGTTATCAGTCCGGGCCCAGCCCCGTCCATTTATGCTTTCGCTTTTCACATGTCACTCGACGAGCGACTCGTGATTATTGAATTAATGTTCGACTGCAAATTTTTGCACAACAAGAGAAAAGCGACGGAGCGGCTAGTTGAGCAGCTTTGCCAGTCGACAGCCACGGCTTCGACTCAACTTTTATTGAATTTCAATTGTCACTAAAACAATTATTGTCGAGCACGGTAATTGCATTTAAATTAGCTTGTCTGTTCCCTGACACATTAATCGCTAATGGCTGATGAATACCGACTCGATAGCGGGGCTTATGTAACAAGCAATAAATGTTTAATGATCACCGAACGAAGTTTATGTTGAACGCAGCAATTTATTTCCATTGTGCACTCAATCATTGATTAAACAGAAACGAGAGTCTTGAGTGCCACTTCATATATCGGGAGGGCTTGCTTCTAGGAAAAGCTTTCAGTGTCAAACTTGAACTTGAAACTACTTTATGTGCTCTCGAATGGCTTGTAAACATATTAGCCGAGACATGTAAATGTTTTCTCATCGGCAGATTGCAGTTAATAATTGGAGGGAAAAGCAATCGTGATCACGATTCTTTTATCATCCCGGAACTGTTTGATTAAGCGAATTCCTCATTCCTTGACGTTCAGCAATTTATCACCAAGCTCGAGGCGAGTCAATAGGTAGACGCGACTGATTACAGTTTAAGGAAAAGCAATTTTTAGAAAAATGCTGTCAACAAATTCCAATTGAGCTTAAGGTCTCGTTCAACACGTCGCAAAAGAATGAGAATTCGACACGTCGCTCGACGTATGTGCTCCGACCCCCTTCCCCCCGTTGACAGCGTCGTTGCTGAACAAAATTTAAAGAATTTTTAATCGGATTGAGCCGTTGATGGCGTCTTCCTTAGTTAAGCTCTGCCACGCTGTTGAAGCCGAACGAGTCAACAGATTTGTTGAATTATTTCGTCAGCAATCGGCAGTCGATGTTTTTAATTTTAATATTTGAATTGCGGTTGAAATGTAAGGCACACAAAGTCCGCTGAATTTGTTTAGTTCAACCGGCGACGAATGGTCGCAGAGCTAATGTTTCACTGACCGAATTTTGTTTAATGAATAATTACGGATTGCGCAAGATTAAAGAGATTGATGTCAACCGAACAGGTTGTGTCGAGAAGACTTTGAAGGCGAAGAAACATGAGTGCGACGAAAACTGCTCCAGTCACTTCCTATTGTGAACGAAATCGAGTGATTTTAAACAGCGATAATCCTCTCAAATGAGACAGGCGAGTCATTCAACTCTGTTTTCGTGTTCATAGCGAAAACACAACGAAGCCACCGCTGAAATATTAATACGAGTCGAGTGGATCTTGTTCTTCTCTCGATGGTTCGTGGATCTTTCGAATTCTATTTGTGATGGGCATGAGTAATTCCGCTTTGACGTCGTCCCGGTCGATTGTTTTAAGCTCGCAATACTTCAATTGCCGATTAGAAATTCCGCGAGCGTCTCTGCCGTAATTAGTTCTGACCAGCTCGAGACTCTCAAAAAGCCGCAAACATTCCACCGCAATCACGTTTGGCCACTTCTCCTGCAACGGTCGACTCAATTTCTTTAATAAATTTTTATTGCCTTTTGAAAAACGTCAAAATTGCCTTTTCACGTTTCCATTTCAATTGAATTTAATGGCTCGAATCAGCAGAAAACTCAATGAAATACTAACCGAGCCACATCGGAGATATATAAACTTTATGTCTTCTCCGCGATTTCCAATCGACATCGAATGATTTATTCTCTTGCACTTCTAGTCGCCATCACGGCTGACTTCATCGTCCAGATTAAAGACTCACTTTTAACTTTATCGCTCAAGTATCGAATAGAAATGATTGAACAAAGTTATCAGCGTAAGCTTAGTCATAAATAAGCTAAAGCTCTCATTTAACGAGCAACTCATTAACTGGATAAACTAGCTGGCACGTGGGCGGCTGAGGGAATCATTGAACGATCGGGAAAAGAATGGAGGATTCTATAAGAATAACTTTTGATAGTTCAAAGAAGTTTCCGATCAATTTAACTGATTTCACTGATGGATGACAGAACAAACTGATCCTCATGTTTCTTCTTCTTTTGCTTTGCAGACCATTTCATCATTATGATGGACCAAAAAAGGCTGATTCTATGCATAGTGGCGGTAACGTTCACGATCTTGCTCTTCTCGTCTGAAACACACGCTTGCTCCTGCTACCCATCACATCCGCAAACGAGCTATTGCAACTCTGAATATGGTAATAAAGCCAACGAGCGCTCATAAATTTCGTTTCGTCACTGATTTATTGAATAATTTCTTCAGTTATCGTCGCGAGAATTCTGAGAAAATCAAATCGTCGCATCAATAACCACCACATTTACAAAATTGATATCGTCAAGACGTACAAGACCTCGGAGAAGGCGCAGCAGTATCTGAAGCAATCGCGATTGATAACGGCACCGAATGATGGATTGTGCGGCATCAACTTCAGTAAGTTTGCAATCGAACGCTCTTTAGTTTCGAGTCTGATTTCGTCTTTTCGAAATAGAAATCGGCCAGCTCTACGCCATCGCCGGCAACTCACATAAGGTCGGACTGTGTCAATATATCAAAGAGTACTCGAAGATGTCACAGGTGGAGAAACGAGGAATCGCTGGGGCTTACAAGAAGGGCTGTGGATGCGAAGTGAGTGATGAAAGGGTTTGCCTCGCTTGCAATCGAATTATAAACGTTTTCTCGCCTTAGATTAATCTTTGCATGAACAACAGAGGCTGCGATCCGACACCTTCCGCCTGCGAGTGGTCGTTCTACAACAACTGCGAGACAGACTTTGGAATTTGCGTGCCAATGCGAAGCTCCAAAGACTCAACCAAACAGACGACAAAGTGCCAGTGGAGACGAAGCCCTTTGTACCAGCAGTGTATAAACGACCCTTAGATCGCTCTAGATTCCAAGAGCTTAATTTGTAAATGATGTTTATAGGAATTAATGCTTCTCGCTCCATCTTCGATCGGTTACGAACAAAGTTAAATTTGAAGGTCTCTAGTGTAAGCTTAAATTATTTTCATTATTATTTCTTGAGAATTCTTCTAGTGTTTAGTTCTTATCTGTTAATCGACGAAGAGATGAAATTGATTACCGGTTAGGCTTAGTTACACGCGTCTTGAGACGGCGGTGATTTGTTAGATTTGTTTCTGAATGAATTGAGTAGCGTGATCAACTGCCATTGTTTGAAGAAATGCGTGCAGTGTTGAGCAAGAAAGAACTTTGTAATTGTTCAATGGAAGATTCACTCTCAAACAAGGAAAACGAGTTACCGCTTGGTCTCTTGCTAAGTCATTCTCTAAGTCGCGAAACTTTCTGGAACTTCGAATTGATTCGCGCGGCTTGAGATTGAGCCCAAATAGATGAGGAATTAACTAACTCCTCAATTGATCGGAACGAACGCGAGGGAATTTTATCGAGAACACAAATCAATTTAAAATATATTTTTGAGAAAATTAATGAATGAATGTTGCGACGCAGTTCTCGCCAAGTATCGTTTATGATTTTTGTATTTTATAGTACAAATTAATAGAAGCTAAGATGATGAGTTGCCTCCCTTTAATTGTTTAATTATTTCTACATCTTGTTGAGAACTTATCGTGCGCGCGATCCGACGAAAGTCATTGAGAAATTGTTTGTACGACGCAAGAGAGTTAAATAAAAACGATATCAGAGGAAACTTGACACTCACCATCTCAGTGGGGCTGGGGAAGAAGTGCTGCTCGATGAGAGGGAATTGGTCTCGGCCGAGGCGTCTTTGTAACTGGAGAAGTGCAGCAAACACATTTGGTCGATCCTATTAAACGATTAACTTGATTAAAGTCTCATGTCACAGTGATTGATGATTTCTAGCAAACTCGAAGGCCAAAGAGATAAAGAGTGTTGTGCAAATGATGAAGTATGATAGCAGTCAACACCTAGGCTACCAAGCAAAAGCCAAATCCCAATGCAAAGCTCTTGGACAATTACATGGTTGCTTTAGTGCGGAAAGTTAATTGTCCAGTAACGTGCTGCAAACAAGTGTCGAGAAATGTTTCGCACCGCTCAGGTTTTACGGGTTGACACAGCGAACTGCTTTTGATTGTGCGACCGACCTGAGCAACACTGCTGTAAGCAAAAAGTGGATGAGAACTTACTTGGAATTGCAGAAGGCTGTTGAGCGAGTTGATCGATGGAACGCCACCGAATTTAAAACCGAGCAGAGTCGAGCGATAATCTTTTGAGCCATCGCGTGGCGCTTGCCGGACGAGCACGAAATCAGGTCGGAAAGTTCGTGACGTCTGAAAGTAGAGCGATTGACATTATGCTTAAAGAGACAAGCAGCAATCTCTTAATCACCTTCGCACCAGTTCGATAGCTGACAATTGCGACGGACGCACCGCCTTCGCCACTGGCTACAACGGATATTTCACTGAACTCCGCCTGCTCGACACGGATGTCATAGTCACCTGCAGATTAAATTACGGCACGTTCGAGTATCATTTTTCCACAGAAACTCTTAATTCATACCGTGCAATCGTTTCCCACGGAAATATTTCGACCAATCGGTGTTCTGATCGTCGATAACCAGCAGAGTGAAACAGCGCTCCTTGTTGAATGCTTGAACTCTTGAAACGGTAGACGCAGCGGCGCCGATGAGATTCGCTCCTTGATCACGTGCGGCGCCCGTCAAGCTCTGCACTCTTTGCAATAAACTTTCACGTGACTTTGCTGGGCTCGAAGGCGCAGAAGTGCCTAAGACGTTGCAAATTAATCGAGGGAACGAGGAGAAACTTTTAAATACCGCTTACCTCGAGGTGGCCCCTTGCCAAAACTCAACGACATGTCCGCGGTTGATGCTGGGCCAGCCGAGCCAGGTGCTGTAAAAAGTTTATTCATGATTGTTGTGACGTTCGAAGGCTTCGCTTAGTGCGAATGGATAATTGAACTTCAACAGGTCACGTTGGATATTTAATCGAGACGACTTGTTGCACTCAATCATCGTAATTGACAGGTAATTAAAGTCTTATCGGACAGACCTGGTGGCGGGGGAATGTTGGGCGGACCTCCCGGCATCGGTTGCTGCTGAAGCGGCGGCGGAATTGGCCTTGCACCTGCAGCTGCAGCCGGCAGCTCACTCTGCTCTACATCATCGCACTCGGTGCTCAAATCTCCCGAGCTAAACCTGTTGACGGAAAGCAGAACTCAAATGATTCTCGCTGTGTGGCATGTCGGAAAGGAGAGAGCGTGTGCGGATTGATGTTGAGGTGTGTCATAAGTAAAATGTTTTCATAAAAAATTCAAAACTTTGCAACGTTTATGAGGTCGGTGTGGAAATTATACAAAACGGTTTTCGGTTTGTGAGAGAAATTGTTTTCTGACAGAAACGACTTTGAAGTGGGGAAGAACTTATCTGCTCGTGAGCTTTGAAAGCTGTTCACTAGATTATTTCGATCATTCCACGAAAAAAACAAGATCGTAAAAAAGAAGAAGAGGGAAAAGGGTTCATTAATTGTACAAAAAGTTCTTTGAACAAATAAAATATTTCATGTAGGCAAGGCGCAGACAGCTTACCTCCGTTTCAAGAGGTTGACATTTGACGTGAAACTCGATTTGAAGCTTGCGAACGACAGGGTGCTGCTTGCTGGTTGTTCCTGGGCGGAGAGAAGCAAATCCATCCGTTAAATTACTGAAAATTACCTTTGGGAGTCTCGTGCACAAGTAATCAACGTTAATCCATAGAAATCAAGAGAAGACTGTTCAGTTGTTGTAGTGATGCAGGAGCCCTCAACAAGCCGTCTTTTCTCTGGAGATTAGATTCGCTAGGTTGGGAACTCCTGCCGCTGTGTGTCTGGATGTGACTTCAGAAGCGTTTTGTGTCTTAAGAGGTTTATTGTCATGTCAAGCCAAAGAAAAAGGAATCAAACAACTCAAGCTAGCGTTAAACTTCAGACTTTGCATAATTTATCCTCTTGTCGGAAATTATGCTGATGAACTAAAGGTTTCAAGCGTCAAATAGCGAATCGTAAAATGTTAAACTGGTGCGGAAAATATTTTTCAGGCGAAAAACGTGTAAGAAATTTCGAAAGAAAAGTTTATCACTTGAATTACCTTGACTTGGGGCGAAGGACAGACTCCCCCGCAACTGATCGCGTCTAAGGCGCTAATATTGATTTCTTTAAATTTCTAGTTTACAAGCAGGAACTCTGTCAGTCCCTGATTCCTTTTCTATCCTCGTTGGAGTTTAGATTTGTCAGTAACTGAACAGTCTCTGCTTAGAGTTTAAATTGGTCACCGAGCGGGGAGGTGGAATGCAATGAATTATGATTAAATCAACAAGTCTTTTGGCAGTGGAGTTACGTGTTCGGCATGGGGGTTGGTCATCAGTCGAATCCCTAAACCACTTATCATTCCTCATTCCTTTTTGAGGGTCAGCCAAACTCGATTATTTCTGAACAAGCCCCATCCGTTCTGTCATCAGCGGTTGCATCCGCGCTGTGACACGTGAACACGGCGGACAAATGGAAGAAACGTGCTTCACAAAAATTACCTTCGACTCAAAATTATCCTCGCTGGAGAGCTTTCGGAGAGCTTTTATCTAAACGCTGGAACAATACGGCTTCGGGTGTGATAGCTTCAAATGGAAGAAGGTAGAAAGAAAGCGCGATTAGAGGCTGGCAAACAATTAAGTGTCGTCGCCTCGGGAAGCTGAAGTAAACGTCGTCATGAAACTTTCATAAAATAATTGCTTCGTGACGAGGAAGCTTGTCGGCTATTGTAATCAGAATCATCGCTCCCTGCACAATCATCAGCTCAATGGAGTGTTTACCGAGCAACACCCACAAACTTAAGAACGCGCCGGCTGGAGAATGAAAGATTTTTATTATTTCTAATTGTTTGCGAAGTTTTCTCGGCTATAACTAGCGACGTTGCCGTCGGCGACTTGGCTCATGTCGTAAACAACAAATTACGTCTGATGTCACGAGGCTCGAACAATGAGGCAACATTTTTCTCTCGCTCGAAGCGAAAATCGATTGCTCGAATAAGAGGGAAACGTCTAACGGCAGAAGGAGTAAGAAGTTTAACAGCTCAAGTTGGACGACGTTCTCCTCAATAAAATGGAATCGTCTCTAACGACGGGCTGACGTAGCGGCTGCACTAGATTAAATTTCCCTTGAAACACATTCAGTAAAGTGCAGCGTTAAATTGTCGCGAAATTTCCCAATCAAGTCAGTTAAAGAGCTTTTCGTTTGACACAAAGGTGAACGTGAAAAATCAATAAACGCATGGATTTCCCAATCTGGCCTCGTTTGAAACGAATTTCGGTGGCATAACAAATGAAATCGTCGGCGGGCCTTTAAATTTAAACCTTTTACATCCATTGCGGGCGAACGTGATGGGCGTAAATGAGGAAAAATCGACCCTTCCGATTGAGCCGAAAACTTGGGGAAAAGTTTCAATGAACTCTTGAGAACTTTCGTGTGAGTGGGACGAGGATTTGAGGCAAATCTCTCTACTCACCACCTTCGATTGTCACAGGAAAATCTCCGTGCGACTAAACCGTGGTCGCTCTTAATCCTTTTAAAGCTTACGGCAAATACAATCGAAATCCGAGCGGGTTCACTGAAGGTTTTTTAGATAACCGTAACACAAATCCCTCGACATCGACTTGGCCATTATCGTGAACAGAAATTTGAGATTTCATTTGACGCCGAGAGAAAGCCTTCGATACAATTTTACCAAAGCTTCCACTTGCAACTTCTATGCAGCTTCACTTAGAATTCATCTGCAGCAGCTTTGGGCGACTGATGAAAGCAAAAACTTACAATTTTATCCAATTTTCCACTCAAAGTCACGGACAAGAATTTTTTCCTTCTTCAGATGCAAACCGCGAATGAAAAACTTTTCCGATTTTCCTTTTCGAAAAGCTCACGTTCTGGGACATGCGCGCGATGTGGAGCACGAATGTCCTCTTGTTCGAAAAGAAAGATTTCGCTGTTGGAGCTCAGGTCTTTATTTTTAAATCACAAATCAATCTACTGTGATAGGTCGAGACCTGTTTGATCTTTGTTTCAGGTGGTTTCAATAAATTATCTTAATATCAATAAGTAACAATTAGCGTCGTTTTCCTTTCTTGCTGGCTGGTTTACTGGAATGCGGTGGATTTTCATCTGGAAATGAAAAGAGATCTCAGTTTCGAATCGGCGGCGTGTTGGACTGAAAACAACGGTTTTTACTCTCGGAAACTGATGATTTTTTATTGAAGAGAATTCGATTGACACATTGAAGGATTTGATAAACTGAAAGGCGCGCATTACCTTCGACTAAAAACTGTTGTTTTCGCTCAGTCGCTTCTTACCTGAGGATGTCTGCTCTTGGACCAGCTTATAGCGAGCAGCACGCGCTGGCGTTTTCTTTCGAACGACGATTTCATCTTCCGAGTCTGACTGGACGACTCGTTGGCCTTTGCGACGGAGTGGCGGTTCATTTTCTATTTCGCTTTCACTGCTTGAATCGGACACTGCAGCTTTGCGACCTTGGCGAGTTGGCGGCTTCTTAGCACTGCGACCGCGGCCTGGACGTTTGACGACTGGAGGTTTGATGCGAGTTCGTGGTTCTTCTTCTCCGTCTTCAGCAGTTTTGGGGCTGTCGGCGACGTTAAGACAATCTTCAAGTTTGGCTTCGAAATCTTTTACAGCAGTCTGAGGAAAATAAATATGAGAATCGCGCTCAGCTAGATCATACAAATTATTTACCTTCAATTCTTCTTTTGCTTGTTTTAAAGTGCTGCTGATGATCTGTTTGAAGTAATCGTAAACTTCTTGAACTTGAACCTTGTCTTTGAACAAAGGAATGTTGTCGATGAGTTTTTTGATCGTCTTCTCTGTGTACGTAACGAGAGACAAGCAGTATGCGATGTCTTTCCACTGACGCTCCTGTGCTGTGACCTTGAAGCGATAGCACAACTTCTCGACCAGTCCTTCGATCTGGCGATCCTTGTTGATCAGATCCATAATGTACTTCATAATTCTCTGGTATTTGCCTTCTTCGAGCTTCAGCTTCGGATCGCTGAGACGGCTGATGATGTCGGGCAAGACGTTGTAGAGAATGTTTGATTTGTTAGCGATCTCTTTGAAGAAAACTTCGGTCGTTTGGCGAATTTCGGAGTCGGTGTCGACGAGGCACAGCGCGAGATCAGAGATCTGCCCCTTCACCAGGATCATTTCGTGCGAGATGAGGTGCGAAAGAATGCGAACTGAAGTCAAGCGAAGGTCTCGATTCTCATCGTGGAGCGTTGAGTACAGATGACCACTCCATGGCTCAATCACGTTCGGGAAGCGGAAAGTCAAATCGCTCATCCCAATGATAACGTTGCACTTGATGTCGATGTCTCGAGTGTGTCCGAAGATGTTCATCAGGAATTCCATGTTCTTCTCACAGAAAACGGAGCTGACCGACATGAAGTGTATGAGAGAAAGCACTGCCGAACGTTGGAGTTCCGGGTGGTTGTACTGGGCGGGATGCTTAAGGAAGTCGACAATCATTGGGATGAAACGTTTGAAGATGCTGTCACGGTGGAAGAGCATTTCATTCTCGAGGATTCCGGTGATCCGTTCGATAAAAATGTCGTCGCTATTTTGGCCGACAACATCGTCTTCTAGTTCGTCGTCTTCAGCCTGAGGCATAATCGAACGTCGCTTGCTGACTGCCATCGCCGAAGACATGTTGATTGCGGATTGACGCGGCTGGTTATTTTTCTGTTTCTTGCCTTTCGTTTTGTCCGTCAGCTCTTGACGATACTTCAAGTTCGAGAAGACATCCACGTCGAGGTAGATAAGCTCTTTCATTGCTACATACCCGAGCATGTATATCAGTCGAGCTGCAAGTGTCACTGGTAGATTTAATACGAGGCCAATGTCATGTTGGCTTGATCGTTGAGTTGCCTGAGTCACTGCTATTTCCGAATTCTGTGATGCTGTGTCAGTTTGAAGCGATTCAGAAATCTCTATCAGCTCATCCCACATGTCTCTCACTAAGTCTTGAGCGATGACGTTCGGAAGATGGCACATGTCATAGATGTACTGGAAGGTTTTGCAGCAAACCTCGTCGAAGCAAACGGTACGGTCGTTGAAGAAATATTTGCGGAACATGCTCAGGACGTTGGTCACTTTTCTATCGTTGCCATCGAGACGACGATACACTTCATCGTTTTTGTCAGCGTGCACATTCATCAGGAACTCCAACGTCATAGTAAAGACGCGAGAGTCCTTGGCGCCTTCATTCTTCTCGAAGCAAAGATCTTCAATCAGATCGGCGTTGGCGCGGGCGATCGATGGCTTGATGTTGGAGCAGATGACGAGCAGCTTCAGCGCCAGCCGCGAGTCGTTTTCGGTGACATTCTCGAGCTTCCTGGTGTAGATCTCGAACATGGCTTGGACCATTTGATTGTCAATGTCTTCGGCTTCCACAAACTCCTTCACCAACTCTTCAAACGCGACGAACTGGCTGAATGTGAGATTCTCGATGAAGCGCATGATGTTGAAGACTGATTTGACAGCGTGAGCACTGAGGAAAAGAACATTTAAGAAGAAATCTAGAGCAAGATCAAGTTGTCATCTTACCGTCCGTGCTGGTTCGTTGAAAACAAAATGATCTTGTAAGCATCACGAACTGGCCCGCGCTTGTCTTTGCTGTAAGCCCACACCAAGTACAACAGCTGTCGCATTCCGCACTCGGTGTTTTTGATCCCGAACTGGTAAGCTGATGTGAAGAAGTTGATCGCTTCCACCACGTCTGAGTCGGTTTTGGACATCAACAGCTCTTGCAGTTTGGGAACTGCGCCGACGATCACTCTCGAGAACTCAAGCGAGTCTTCAAGGAAGCGGACGGCGTTCTCTGTCGTTTTGTACTCTTCTTCGTAGTTCTTGCAACTGTTCTGCAGTAAATAGTAAGACTTCAGGAGCATTGCGAAGTAAACTTGAGCATGAAGAGGTTCCATATCTTTTATTGTGGCCCAGTTCCCGTTCAACTCCTCGGCTCGGCGTGTTAACAGGATGAGTCTGCGGAGAGTTGGGATGAGAACAAGTAATTAGAATTGGATAAACGTTTACCTTTTGTATTCATTGTTCTCGATCATCTTGGGAAACAGCTGGAAAAGCTCCTGACATTCTTCTGCTCGAATTCGTTTCTCATCGATCGATTCTCGTTTGACACAGTCGACTATTAAAGGCTTCATTTCAGCCAGAATCGCTTCCCATTTCTCGTTGGTTTCGTCGGCTTTGTTTGCTTCCTCAGCCATTTTGTTGCGTAGCTCGCTAAGCTTCTTTGACTTCTCTTCGTACCTCTTTTCCAGCTCTTCGACTGAGAGCTTAGCCGCGAACGGATTACGATCGAGGAAGCTGCGGATGAGAATGATGGCGCTCTTGCGTACGAGACTTGACTTGTCTTGCAATCGACCAGCAGCGTTTTTCGTAACCGGCGACAACCAGATCAACGGTACAGCATCGGATTGCTTCAACTGGCACCATAACGTCAAAACTTTTGAGCGAACGTGCGCATTGACATCGTGAATGTGCTCAAAAATATAATCGAGATACTCGTCGCGCATGTATTTCTCTTCTGGTGATTTATCTTCGCCGGTCAGTTGCTTAATGACGATTTCCGAGATCAATTGCAGGAAGCAGATGCGAAGCTGATACGATTCGAGGTTCAGAATGTCGCTCGCGATCTCTCTGATAAACGGCATGATGAGAGCAGGCGATTCCATGCCGAGTTCAGTGAAGAAGCTCGAAATGTTTTTGATGATCGGCCCATCGCTGACACTGCCGTCGATTCCTTCGAGAATTTGCTCGATGATCACCTTGAGAATGGAATGATGACCGTACTTGTTGTGAAGAATGTCAATTCCTCTTGCGATGGACTTGGCTGCGCTCTCGCTGCTTTTCATGAGCTCAAAGATTTTTGTCTGGAAGACGATCGAGTGATTGTAGCTCTTGAGGACCGTGCCAAGGATTTGGAACGACACATCTTCGACTTTATCCTGAGCGATCGTCGAATGTTCGATTGTACGATAGGCCAAGTCGGCGCAAAGATTCACAAAACTCTCTTCTGGTATTGGCGGATCCCACAAATTTGCTAGCGGGAGTTGTAGAACGTTGAAAAGTTGGAGAAGCGCCGAGTACCTGAGATCTTCCCACTTAGCAGTGTAGAGACCGTCGTCTGACTTTTTTTTCAGCTTCCTCGCATCGCACACGATAACGTCTCTGTCTACCCTTTTGATCAATGTTATCTCTGCGTATAGCAGCATTTTCAACGAGTTTATCTTCTCGAGGCGAACGGCCGGTGCCGATGCTGTGTTTTGCAAGAAGCGTGTGAGTTCCTGATCGCACAGCAAGTCGATTGCTTTGAAAAGAAGATCCATAGCGTTTCGGATAACTTCGAACTGAACCTTGCTTGCATTCTCGATGATCGAGTAAAAGGTATCGAAATGGTCAAATATAAAGGTCGTCCCTTGCTCTGCAAATGACAGCTTTGCGACTGAAAAGGCAAATAAACAAATGAGATTCATGGAAAAGCTTCCATTGTTTGAATCTTTCAACTTACTCCGAAGTCTTTCTTTGCATTCCTTTTCGCTGATCGTCTCTGTAACACAGTAGCGATTTCCCGTCGCGTTTAGCAATTCCTCCTGCCTATTCGGCAGAACGAACTCGAACTGCATCATTAATCTCGCTTAATTTAATCCTTTTTTGCTCGACGCGCTTCTGTTTTGTTTAAAAAACCGTTACAAGTTCGCATCCCCTCGATCGGATTTCTGCGTCTTTCCGAGTTTCGCATCATTCGTTTGCATCTTTTGTCAGTTTTTCGCATCAATCGCAACACGTTTTGTAAACAAAAAAGTAATTCGTGAATTAAAACAGTGAAAACGATGTCATCGGATGAAGACGACTTTGGCGGTGTAACGCCAGCGGCACACAAGAAGTTGTTGTCGGAGATCAACGATATTGTCAAGTTCCAGCACATTAAAAAGCCAGTGAGAAACGAACCGGCTTTGAAGAATTCCGAGTTTCATTTGGTGAAGTCAAAGAATGACGACGAGGAGAGACCGGAGAAGACGAGCAAGAAGAGTGTGAAGGTCTCAATCTCCTCAGTTGCGCAGACAGTTCAGAAGAACACGAAGCAGAAGCAAATTGGAAAACAGCTTAAAAATGTCTTCAAGGCCGATAACGTTCTTCCGAAGCCTTTGGAGAAAGTTCATGCTGACAGAATCCAGAGGACGATTGCGTATGACAACACCAAGACTAAACTTGCTCGATGGGATGCTGTAGTGACGAAAAATCAGAACGCCCCGCAGTTGCAGTTCCCGATGGTTCTTGAGAAGACGAACATGAAATGCTCGGACCCTGAAGCGCTTAAGTTCCGTTACAAAACGCAGATGATGAAAGACGTTGAAGCAATACACAACGAATACTTCCCTCAACCGTTAAAACCAGTAGACAAACCGTCAAACGCCCCTGAACTGCTTACGCTAGAAGAGATGAAGGAAAGGCGAAAGGAACTTGGTCGCTTGAAGTTGAAGGAATCCCACAAGATCGTGAAGCAACGAATGCAGGGCAAGATTAAGAGCAAGAAATACCACAAGTTAAAGAAGCGCGAGGAGCTCAAGAAAAAGATTAAGGAGTTCGAGGAGCTGAAGGTGACGAATCCGGAAGCAGCCTTGAAGGAATTGGAGAAAATCGAGAGACAGCGCGTGCAAGAGCGAACTACTCTGCGCCACAAGAACACTGGAACGTGGGCGAAGAATCTTCAGGTATGAAAATGTTAAACACTAAAAAGCTCAAAAGTTTTAACTTGATCAATTCCATTGTAGGTTCGATCTAAATACGATGCCAATGTCAAGCAAGACTTGGAAGCTCAGCTTGCGCTTGGCAGAGAGCTGACACAGAAAGCTCAACAGTCTGATTCGAGTGACTCTGATGATGACGAAGACACGATTGTCAATGTCAAGTCAGAAAACCCTTGGTTGGGATCTGATAAGCCAAACGATTCACTCGATGAAGTGTTCAGTGGCTACAAAAAGTTCTGGGAGGAACATAACGCAAACGAGAAGAAGACGAAGAAGATTAAACGCGAAGTTAGCAAGGCGAAGATTCCGGAACCTGTTGCTGAAGAGAACTCTGCCGAATCAGAAGAAGAAAGCGCTGGTAGCAACAGTGAATCAACAGAGGAAAGCGATAACGAAGATTCTTCAAAGTTCATCAACGATCTCTTTGACGAAGCAGAAGAGAAGATCAGCAGCAAAATGGAGACAAAGTTGACCGCGCTGAAGCCCAATCTCATGAAAGAAGATAAGGTCAAAAGCAAACGGGACCTCAAGAAGAAACGCGGATCGAATGTTCACGACGCAAACTATTTAGGCTTCGCTAAAAAAGCAAAACTTGGCGACATCGACGAAGCTTTGAATGAGGGAAATGTCGACGACTTCGAGCCCACAACAAAGTCATCGAAGTTCCTTCTTAAAGAAATAAAGCAAAGGAAAGAAGAGAAAGCTCGATTCATGAAGGGCAGCGATGAGATTAATCCCGACTCTTTCATCACCGTCAAGTCAAAACATCTCATCACAGCCATTCCAAAGTCTCAGGACTTTGACGAGGTCGACGACGAGTTTGAAATCGAGCAGCTATCAAAAGCTAATAAAATGAGCCTCGCCGAAGCTTTCGAGAACGATGACATCGTGAATGATTTCGAAGAAGAAGTGGAATTGGATTTCAAGAAGAACTCGGTGAATGAAGAGACAACAGTCCCGGGCTGGGGCTCTTGGGGTGGACATGGCGTGCGAGAAAGGAAACCAAAGGCCGAGAAAAAGTTGCCTGACTCTAAGAAGAAGGACCGAATCATCATCAGTAGTGCTAAGAACGACAAACTTCAAAAGCATCTCATCTCGTCTGTTCCATTCCCGTTCAAGTCAGTTGCGGACTTCGAGGCATCGATGAGGCTGCCAATCGGCCGAGACTTTATCCCGGAGTCCGCTCATCAGAAGCTCACGCTGCCGAGCGTTGTGACCAAGGCTGGAACAATAATTGAGCCGATGTCCGAAGATATTTTAGTTCAAGACGGATCGGTGAAGAACAAGTTCGTTAAGCGCGGCAAAAACAATGTTGGCCGGAAAGGAAGAAAGGCGAAGAAATAATCAAATGATACAACAAATTTATTGCTGGTTGAGTTTTAACATAATGAAATTTCAATAAACTGGATTGAAGTTCACTTAGTACTGATGATCTGCAGCAATCATTTTCTTACAGTTATCGATGTTGCCCGCTTGCAGCTCGAGATAAAGCTCCAGCATCTTCAATCGGTGTAGAATTATGGGATGGCGGAAGAGCGAATGGAGTCGCACGCGAGCTGCTTCATGTTCACCGAGCATCACCAGCGAGACGACGAGGTTGAAACCAATGATTGCATGGGCTTTTGCCAAAGTGTTGATGTTCCAATCAGGCGACGAGCTCATCTCGAAGTCGTCGCTTTTCAGCTCACCCATGATCTTTGGATCGAGATAGGAAATCGCGTCAGCGACTCGTTCGAGAAGAATGCTCGACTCTGCTGCATACAAAAGGCCGAGCATCTTATGAGTGTCCGGCAGGTTCTCCATCTTGATCATCTCTTTCGCATATCTCAAGGCTAAAGTGTAATCGCCAAGTGTCAATGCTACATAACTCGACGCTGTGAGAATATGAAGCTTCAACTTCTCGATCGCGAGCTTCGTCAACGGCTTCGATGGATTGCAGGGAATGCTTTCGTTTACTTTGCTCCAGTTGTTCCCGAACATGCTGAAAGTTTCATTCTTGCTCGAGCCAGCTTCTTGTTTCTCCCCGTCGAACTCGAAGCTGCTTGCTAGCTGAGAGTAATAGTTGATGAGCGTCAAAGCGTTGCGCAAGCACAGCGAAGCAAACTCCAAGTTTGGACTTGGAATAGCCGACGATCCTGGTTCATCGTTGACATATTTCTGCGGCGTCGGAGTTATGATGAACTTGCGATGAATGCCACTGCCGATGACCGCCGAAACGAGATTCTTATTCTGTGATTCTTGCTCCTTCAAGTTCTGCTTGTGCACCATTATGCAAGCTTCAGCCAATCGTAGCCACAACTTGGGATTCTTGTGGTAAATATTGAGCGGAACAATCAGGCAGTCGAAAGCATCTTTCGGCCGTTGCAGGTAGAGCAACGAGATGCCCAGATTGTAAAGGATATCTTGACGCTTTGTCGAGCCTAAACAGTGTAGAGGAAACTGATTTCCATGCTCCTTCTTTACGCTTTCGATCGCTTTTTGATCAAAAATCAAAGCTTGTTGGAAGAAACGAACAGCGAGAGCGTAGTGCTTAACACTGAAGTGTATCAAGCCCATGTTGTTCGCGATACAAACATTCTGATCTTCACCGTCTTTCAGA
Source organism: Smittia sp. YW1114-2 (assembly GCA_033064975.1). Classification (NCBI taxonomy): domain Eukaryota; kingdom Metazoa; phylum Arthropoda; class Insecta; order Diptera; family Chironomidae; genus Smittia; species Smittia sp. YW1114-2. The sequence goes on from CP093833.1 coordinate 3,349,632, forward strand.
ACCGTGATGAGCTCGTTCTTGAATGGCTTAGCCAACTCTCTCGATGCCATTTGGAAATCGTGCCCCAGATAAAACTGGTGAGCCTTCAGTATCGAGAAGTTGGAAGTTTCTTCGAGAGGAATGACAGCGTTTTTTCTGTTGAGAAGATTCGAGCGAATGAGAACCAGACGGAACAGATTGCGAAACATCTCCTGATCTTCGTCGAGAGTTTCCTTTTCCTTCTCGAGTTCAGGTTCCAGCATGTCGTCCGGCATCAGAATGTCGTCGTTATTCAGATCCAATCTGGTCTGTAGCATATCAATCAGTTGATCAGCTTTCTTCGCTTGGTTCGTGTCGAGAAGCAGGCAAGCTGTCAATAGTCCAACTTTCTCGAGGAAATCGTTGTCGAGTTCCCTCTCGTGCTGCAGAATTCCTTTCATGATCTTCAGCGCCGAGTACGGCTGCTTCATGTGGAACAGCATTACAGCTTGGTTGTAGAAGATTGGGCACAAGTTGGCGTGCTTGATCTCGACGACACTCATCGATAAGTCAGGATTTTGAAGCGCTGTCAATGCTTTCTTGAACTGATCGCATTTCTTCAAATCGCTCTTGTAAAACTCGCAGACCGCTTTGTTGTGAGCCACTCGCAGAGGATCAACAGTCGACGATAATTTATCTAACTTCTGCAGCGCTCCCGCGTAGTTTTTCCTGAAAGAAACAATTAAGCATTTCAAATCACAAACATTCGCCGATTTACCTTTTGAAGTCTGAATCGATCTGGGAAATTAACTCGCGATCCTGCTCGCTAAATGCGTTAGGCTTTTCTGCCATGATATCCGGCGTGCGCGTCGAAGTGAATATTCAAGAAAATTGAGAAACGCGAATTGCAAAAAATGTCAACAAGTTTTCGCTTCTTTCTATTTTGCTTCGTGAGATTTCGCATCTTTTGAAGTTTCGCGTCATTTTCTGCGTCGCCATTGTTATTTTTCGAGTCGCAAGGAAACATCTCGATGAATTGTTATTTAAGCAGCCGCTGAAGCCGAATACGTAATTTGTCTATCAGGAACGTCTTCCCGGCAAGGTAAACCATCCAGTGACCGTGAAGGCGACTCAGTTAAGCAGTGGCAAAGAAGAGAAATTAACCAGATTTCTCTTTTTGTTTTAGATGGATATTCAAGAGATTGCTTTACTTCACCCGAACGTGATTGTCCACGTCGATTTCGACTGCTTTTACGCTCAAGTTGAGGAAGTGCTTAGTCCTGAGCTGAGAGACAAGCCGCTGGGCATAAAGCAGAGATTTCACATTGTCACCTGTAACTACATCGCGAGAAGCTTCGGAATATCGAAGATGGAGCTCATTAGCGATGCTTTAAGGAAATGCCCAGAGCTAGTAATAGTCAACGGGGAAGACCTAAGTCGATACAAGACGTATTCCAAGCGGATTGCAGAGCTTCTTCACACTATGATTGGACCTTCCGAGCGAATGGGACTTGACGAGCACTTCATCGACATTACGAAGCACGCAGAAGACGAAATCTCAAAGAGAACAGACGAAGAGCTTGAGAATCTTCACATGACAGGTCCATTCTATCCCAACGAAGAATCGTTTTCCGCTTGCAGCTGCGGCTGTGACAAGCGGCTCATGATAGGAAGCAAAATCGCGCAGGAGATTCGAGAGAAGATCTTCAAGGATCTCAAGCTAACCTGCTCGATTGGAATCGCTCACAACAAGCTGCTGGCGAAACTTGTTGGCCAAGTCAACAAACCGAACAATCAAACGACTCTCGCACCTTTGGCAGCAGCTTCCTTCATGGCAGATATGAAAGATCTTCGCAAAGTTACTGGCATCGGAAGCCGCACGGCGAGTCGAATTGAGGAGCTTGGAATTGCAACTATCGCCGATCTTCAAAACGCTGAACCGCAGAAGCTGCTGCAGAAGTTTGGAGCTGATATGGCTGAGAGACTTAGGGAAATGGCCTTAGGCATTGACCCGGCGGACGTCAAGCCTTCGGGAAAGCCGAAAACTGTTGGTCTCGAGGACTCTTGTCGACCAATTTCCATTCGAAGCGATGCACAGGAGAAGTTCCGAGCACTGCTGTACAGACTCGTTATCCAAATTCAGGACGACGAACGGATCCCACAATCAATCAAAGTGACAGTTCGCAAGTACGATCCGGTTAGGAAGAGCAGTGTGCGTGAAACGAAGCAGTGCTCGCTAGCTGCTTCTCACTTCCGATGCGTTGATGGGAAGATTCAGTTGATGAATGGAGCTGAAGACAAAATCTTGAAGAACGTGATGATTCTCTTCGATCGCATGGTGAACCTTTCACAGCAATTCAACATTACGCTGCTCGGTTTGTGCTTCAGCAAGTTTCAAGATCAGAAACGCGGTCCTGGGTCCATTGCGAGTTTCCTCATGAAGAAACAAGACGTTGAGGTTCAGTCGATCACGAATTTAAGCAACGAAAGTATCAATGGATCATTTGGTGATAGTTTCCGATCTACGAAGAATGCGTCGCCGTCGTCGTCTGTAATGGACTACGAGACCATGTCAAACACTTCTCTCGACTTCTCTGGTTCCGAAGAGTCGGAATTCGAGCCATCGCCGAAGAAGCGCAAGAAGCTTAATCTCCTGTTCGTCGCGAAAAGTCGACGTTGTTCGAGCACCGACGAAGTGGCTTCGCCAAGTAAGCTAAACGTCTCGGCACTACATCTGAGCGGAGGATCAATGGACACCGCCGAAGGTCTCAGTGGTCTTACGATGAAAGCCAGCTCCACTCCAAATCGGGTGATCTCTCCGCTTTGTATCAGCCACGATTCGCCAATCGCATCATCATCAAAGTCTCCCGAACTCCCTCCGAATGTCGACCCGACGGTTTGGCGAGAACTTCCCATCGACGTTCAACGAGAACTAATCGCGAGCTGGAAACCGTCGACACTAATCAAACCAAGCTCCATCGCCTCCACACATTCGAAATCAAAGACAACTTTACACAAGTATTTTATTCGCAACTCGTAAGATAAACCGCGACTCCAATCTGAGCCAATTCATGGACTACGTACACTTTCCAAATGCTCAACATGTTACGACGAAAGAGATTTTGTATTTTCACAGGGATATTCAAATATATTGCGAGGAAGAGAGTTGGCAATGACAGAAGCCCATTTTGTCTTACTGTTTCCGGGAAGGATCGCGGGAGCTTTCGGAACCAAAGCTCGTGACAAAAGCTCGAATCATGCCGGGGGTCACAATCTGTAACAAAGTTTTGGAGGGAAAATCACAGTAAATGTAAACAAGAGAAAATATATTCCAACATTACCTAGTTAATCGGTTCGTTTCAAGCATGAAATTGAAATTGTGTTGTGAGTTACATCGATTTCTTATCGATTTCAGTGGTGACAAGACGAAGATGAACCAACAACTTCATCCGAATGTGATAATTCATATGGACGTCGATTACTTCTACGCTCAAGTTGAAGAAGTGTTGAACCCTGAGCTGAAGGAGAAACCGTTCGGCGTGCAGCAAGGAATGAACATCGTGACTTGTAATTACATCGCGAGAAGCTTTGGAGTTAAGAAGTGGCGGCCGCTGAAGGAATCGCTTGAGAAGTGCCCGGACCTGATTTTGGTGAAAGGGGAAGACTTGAGCAACTACAAAATATACTCGAAGCGGATTGCTGAGCTGCTGCATTCGATGATTGGAGTAACCGAGCGGATGGGACTGGACGAGCACTACATCGATCTGACGAAGCTAGTCGATGATCGCTTGTCTTTACTGAATGATGAAGAGCGCGAGAGTCTTCTAACGACTGGTCCGCTATATCCAAATGAAGAAACGTTCAACAAATGCGACTGTGGCTGTGACAAGCGGCTCATGATAGGAAGCAAAATAGCGCAGGAAATTCGAGAGAAGATCTTCAAGGATCTCAAGCTGACTTGCTCGGTGGGAATCGCTCACAACAAGTTGCTGGCAAAACTCGTCGGGCAGATAAACAAACCAGACAACCAAACGACTCTCGCACCTTTAGCGGCTGCTGAATTCATGTCGGAGTTGAAAGACCTTCGAAGCGTTCATGGAATTGGTGGCAAAACTGCAAGTCGAATCGAGGAACTTGGGATTAAAACTATTTTGGATCTTCAACAATGCAAAGTGGAGACGTTGCTTAAAAGCTTTAATGTAGAAATGGCCACAAGGTTGAAGGAAATGGCTTTGGGCATTGATGGCGGCGAAGTGAAACCGTCAGGAAAGCCGAAAACTGTTGGACTCGAAGACTCTTGTCGGCCGTTTTCCACTCGAGTGGAGGCGCAAGAAATGTTTCAGTCTCTGCTGCCGCGTCTCGTCTACCAAGTCAGAAATGACATGAGGCTTCCGCTGTCGCTTCGCGTTACAGTCAGGCAATTCGACATCGCAAAAAAAGTCAGCTATAAAGAAACGAAGCAAGTTTCGCTTGTTCCTTCCTACTTTAAGTTTGTTGATGGAGAGCTGCAGCTCACCAACGGAGCTGAAGATAAAATTCTGAAGGAAACGATGGCCGCATTCGACCTCATCATTGGTTCGAAGCAGAAGTTCCTCGTGAATCTGGTCGGCTTGTGCTTCACCAAATTCCAAGAACAGAAGACCGGCGCCGGTGCAATTACAAATTTTCTCACACGAAAGCTTGACGAAAGTTCTGAGCAGCTCAACTCATCGGCCGAAGATAAAATGGTTAAAGAGCCTTCACTTAAAAGGCGGAAGCTTGAAGATCCTTTACAACTTCCCCCGAACGTCGATGCCAATGTCTGGAAGGAACTTCCGATCGACATGCAACGTGAGCTCCTGCGAAGTTGGAGCGGCAGCGCTAGGCCAACTTCGACTGTGGCTCCTTCCAAGCCGAAGAACACGCTGATGAACAATTTCCTGAGAAAACAAAGCTGAATTGAAAGCTCCAATTTAAACAGAAAAGCTCTCGTAGCAGAACTCGAATAGACCGAAACTTCTTACCAACGAGATTGAACGTTTTGTTTACCTCATCAGCCGGCGACGACGATGTTTATCAAGTCACTGTTTTACCAGTCTCCAGCTTTGAGACTAGCTGGCCAAAGGTTCTCAAGCGTAGCTGGTGTCAAAGTGTCGGAACAAAAAGTCAAAGTTGGGAATTACGAAATAAATTATGTGAAATCTGTGCTCGAAGGTGAAAAGCCGAAGAAGGCGCTCGTCTGTCTTCCAGGAGCTTTGGGTGAGATTCTGATCCATGAGCGTCGTGTTTTCATTCTCAACTCCTCGTCTTTTAGGATCCGCCTTCACGGACTTTAGGCCGCAGATCGAGAATCTTCCGAAACTTCTTCCCGACTTCAAGGTCATCGTTTGGGATCCACCAGGCTACGGCAAGTCGATTCCCCCCGAGAGGAAATTCCCGACAGATTTTCTTGAAAGAGACGCTGACACTGTCAAGGAGCTGTTGAGTGTATTGGACATTCCGAAGTACAGTGTTCTTGGCTGGTCCGATGGCGGGATCACCGGAATGATTCTCGCTGGAAAATACTCAGACAAAGTTGACAAATTGATGGTCTTTGGATCGAACGCTTACATAATTGATGATGAGCTGGAAATTTACGATGGGATTCGCGACGTTAACAAATGGAGCGCACGCATGAGAGAGCCGATGGAAAAGCTTTACGGGGCTGAATACTTCAAGAACAAGTGGGAGGAATGGGTGGATGCATTCAAGCTAATTCACAAGGAGAGGAACGGTGATCTGTGCAAAGAGTTTCTCAAACAAATCAAGGCTAAAACTCTCATCTTGGAAGGAAAGAAAGATCCGATGTTGGCCGTTGAACACGTGCCGTATCTTTTGAGGAATATCGCAGGCTCCAAGCTTGTCTCTTGGCCCGACGGCAAGCACAACATTCATCTGCGCTACGCTGACGAGTTCAACAAAGAAGTCGCAGAGTTTCTGTCAAATTAAAATTTATTAAAACTGCAAATTTGAAAAAAGTTTTATGATGAAGTTGAAGGTTTGTCGCTTGCGTTGGTTCTCGAATCTTTCAGCTCCTTTTCCAATGTGACCACCTTCGACTTATACTGATCTTTGAGGATGTTGAAGATTTCTTTCTGTGCTTTATATTCCGCCTTTAGGTCTTTGTTCAACTGATCTGACAAGTCCATTTTCTTCTGCATTAAAGTCTTGCGATCCTTCTCCGCTTTGAATTTCGAGTCGAACGCTTCCATGCGTTCCGTTAGCTCGCGAACTTCGACGTCTCGAATCATCAGCATGTCTTTCGTGAGCGCGACCACTTCTTTCAACGACAAGATCTGCAAAAGTAATATATTTTATAAGCTTTCTTTAGTTGAACAAATCTTTCATCTCACCTGAAGGTTCTGCGCTTCAACCTTAAGCTCCATCGACTTGATAATCTTTTGTCTCTCGAACAGCAAATCTTGAGCTTTTCTTAAGACTCCATCGTATTTCTCCTTGAAAGCTTCGATATTCTTGTTGCTCGCGCCTGTCGCCGAAGCTCTCAACTCATCCAACTCCATCTTCTCCAGTCGCTTCTGAATGATTTCCTTCTCATTTGTAACCTTTTGCAGATCATATTCGAATTTCTTCGTCTTCTCTTCACTGTAGCTGATCAACTTCTCGTTCAGTTTCTTGAGATTCGCGATCTGTTTCTGATATTCCGCCTCTTTCTGTTCCCAACTTTCCGCTGGTAACTCAACGGGTGCGATTTCATCAACAGCTTGAGCTTGCTTAGCTGCAGCAGTCGGTTCCGCTTGCTTTACGATTTCCGGTTCAGCCTGCTTAGCAGTCTGTGGCTCTGCTGCTTGAGTTACCACCGGCTCGGCTTGAACATTCTCAATGACCATCGGCAAACCTTCTTCTACGACTTTAACTTCTTGCGCAGCTTCCGACATTTCGTTGCAAATTTCAGACATCGACTGAATCATTTTCTGAAAAATCTATTCTTAGACTTTTCACTTGAAGAGAGACCGAGAAGATTTTCCAACGAGAGAAGATTTTAGAGGAAAGCTTTGGCCGTCAGCGAGAAGTTTATAAACAAAGCAGCATGGCTGGCATGTTTACTATGCAGCTCCAAATCTGACCGGTGTGACGTACTGCTTGCTTCTCTTTTGCTTTCTCAGTTGGAATGACCCAAAGGAACTCCAGGCAGCTCAGTTTAAGAAATGTTTTTATTCAATTAATTAATCGCAAGTGTGTTAAGTTAATACAGAGGAAAGAAAACTGTTCGTGTGCCGCTGTTTGAAGCTTTTGCGAAATGAGACATGATGAGGTGCTGAAGATTTGTTAATTAAATTAAACTTGTGTAATTTGAAAGAAAACGAAAATCTCCTTAAAGCTTAAGCAGAACCTGAGACGTGTTTAACCGTCGAGTTCGCCGTTTCGGCAGGCATCAGCATAGTTCCGACCGCCAGATTTGTCCTCTGGATTCAGTTTGATCATGTCATCAATACGCAAAATGGTAATCGCAGCTTCGGTGGCGAACTTAAGCGACTTAATCTTCGACATCGCTGGCTCCAAGACGCCGGCGGCTTTGTTGTCTTTCACGACTCCCTCGATGAGATCCAATCCGTACCACTTCAAGTGGAAATGCTCTTTGTTTGTCTGGCTGGAGTTGTGGTAAGCGCGAAGTTTGGCGACGAGATCGGTCGCATCCTTGGCAGCATTGACCGCGAGGGTTTTCGGGATGACGAGAAGAGATTTAGCGAACTCAGCAATTGCAAGCTGCTCGCGGGAACTGAGCGATGTTGCGAAGTTCTCTAAGAAGATTGACAGCGCAGCTTCAACGCAGCCGCCACCAGCAACAACTTTCTTGCCTTCCAGAACGCGTTTCACAACGCAGAGTGCGTCATGGACTGATCGTTCCATCTCATCGCAGTAGAAGTCGTTGGGACCACGGAGAATGATTGAAGCGGCGGTTCTGGCCTTTGGATTCTTGATCAGGATCAACTCGTCGTCGCAAATCACGTCCTGAACGACTTCTGCAGCTTCTCCAATCATCGATGGCTCGAAGCTTTCGTCTCCTTCCATGTTCGAGAGCGATGTGAGGAAAGCGGCTCCGGTAGCCTTAGCGATTCTCTTCAAATCGGATTTCTTCACGCGACGAACGCCCATGCAGCCGGCTTCGACGAAGTATTTCATGCAAAGGTCGTCGATTCCTCCGCTGCAGAGAACGACGTTGACTCCAGTCGCCAAGATCTTCTCGATTCTTTCCTTGGTGATGTCCAACTCGCGGGCGCGAATGCTGTCAAGCTTCTCTGGGTCAGTGATGAGCACTTGAACGCCCATCTTCATCTTGGTCTTTTGAAGCGAGAAGTCAAGGCAGGCGATCTTAGCGTTCGTGATTTTCTTGGGCATCTGCTGTGAGGCGACCGTGCAGTTGAGAGCGTAGCCATTGATCAGAAGACTCTCGCGGGCTGATTTTCCGTGAGCTTTGAGGACATTGACGGCCTTGATGGGATAAGCCGGGTTTCCACGTTGATCTGTGATTTTGATGGCTTGAGCAGCATCGACGCACATTGAGGCGAAGAAGTCAGCATCGGCTCCAATGATTTTCGAGCTCATCGATGTCTTTGCGCAGTTCACGAGGCACTCGCGTCCCAAATCGTCGACTGGCGCTGTCAGATGCTCCGAAATGTATTTGCAGGCTTCTTTGCACGCGAGACGGTAGCCAGCGATGATGGAAGTCGGGTGAATCTTCTGCTTGACGAGCTCGTCTGCGTTTTTGAGAAGTTCAGCAGCGATGATCACCACCGACGTTGTTCCGTCTCCGACTTCTTCGTCTTGAAGCTGAGCCAGTTCAACGAGAACCCTAAAATATCGAAATTTTATTGGATGAGTCATAACGCGAAGCATTTCGAATCTTACTTTGCAGCTGGATGTTCAACTTCCAGCAGACGGAGGATCGTTGCACCGTCGTTTGTGACTGTGACGTCTCCGATGTCATCGACGAGCATTTTATCCAAACCCACGGGACCGAGCGAGCTCTTCACGATATTTGCGATCGACGAGGCTGCCATCACTGGAAAAAGAACAAAATCATTAAGCGAAATCCCACATTTCAAAGTTTCGAGAAGATTCTCAAATGTTTAACGAGGTTGAAGACTCCAACGACTGAATTGCTTGTTATTAGTGCGAAAGGAACCGATCTCGAGTGATTGACGAGTCTTTCCATCAGCTTTTAAGTCATTTTCACTCGAATCATCGAACATGTGATGAGGGAAAATGTTTGAGTTCTCCGCATTGCACAAACTTACCATTCTGACTGCGAACTGGAGCTCCCGATTGCCGGTTTCCGGCGAGTGTGAGTGCTTGTGCAAGTGTCGACATTTTCCTTGTATTTTAACTATTTGTTCTCGCGAGATCTCGTACAAAAATAGATGAAAATATCACTGGATGAAAATTGCTTCGGGAACGTTCCGAGGTTAGGACAGTCGGACAAAATCTTATAACAGTCGAACGCTGAAATTATAACAGTTTTTGAATAATATTTAACGGATTTTGGGAATTCAAAAAGGAATTTCTGCGAATAATTTTCAATTGATTGTGATAATTTCATCTTGTTTGATCCACTGTGATCCAAATCAAATGAATTAGTCACCGATATATTGCTGGTCGTGAAGCCGATTTATGTAATTTGATTTGCCGGGATCGCAACTAAGGTAAACGGGGCGCCGAAGTTGGCAAACGGCTCATCGTTCGCTCTCGAAAATATTCATTCGATTACAAACTCGAAGCGCGACAAGTTGTTTCAGCAGTTTCTCTAAAGTTAAATAAGTTGTTGATAAGTAAAGTGATTGTAGATCTACAGAATGTCGAAGACTTCAGTTTGCATCGTTGGATCAGGAAATTGGTTGGTTAACAACTGGGAAAACGAGGGAAATTTGTCCTGTGAAAAGCTCAAGTCCTAGCGCCAACTTTTCCTCTCTCGAATCGCTTGATTATCTGCCGATGACATAACATAATCAATTTACTGTTTCGTGGAGCTGAGAGATCAGGCTATAATCGCGATGAGTTCCGCATAATCTTGCGATAGCGACGGCTGGAAGGAGAAGAGGAAGAGATGGTCGATTGGACGTCGGGCTTCGACGCAGAGCTTTCAAGGCCAAGCGAGGGAGGGAAACGTTTGCGCAAGTGGAGGAAGTGCATTTTCTTTCGATGCATCGTTCGCTTGTTATGCAACACTGGCTGAACTGGTCGCTCGTTCGATTTGTCCCACGAATTCTTTATTTCTCGCTTGCCACTCGGGAATTTCTATTTTTATTAAAACTTCTCCGATGTGTCGGCTGTGAGATTAAATCGGCTGTTGTTTCTTCGGATGATTTCAGGGGATCGGCCATCGCGAAGATTGTCGGTGTCAATGCCAAGCGCTTGCCGCAATATGAAGGTGAGCGCACAGCTGATCTCATTACTCAACATCGCACTAATTGATTGCAATCTCGGCAGACCGTGTCACCATGTATGTCTTCGAGGAGATGATTGAAGGCAAGAAGCTCACGGAAATCATCAACACCACGCACGAGAACGTCAAATACTTGCCGGGACACAAGCTGCCCGAGAACGTCGTAAGTTTATCATTAGCTAATTTGAATCGTTAAATAATTTGATAAGAAGCGTGAGAAATGATCTTGACGTTATGCCAATTAAACGCTTCGCGAAGTGCCAAGTTATCTATCTCGAGCTTGAACTTGAATCTCAGACAAACAACGGCGAAATGTTTTAAATTAGATCAGCTGCAGTGGAATCGATAGACACGACGAGAATGAAACGGTGATGAAGGTCATGGTCACGATGGATACCCGCGCGCTTTGTTTGTTGATTTGTTCTTTTGGAACATGCACAATCGCCCAAAAATATTTCGACAGTTTTCGATAAACGCGTGTGAGGTGCTTGAACGAACAGAATTGTTTTCGAGCATTCGGGGTGATTGTCTTCACTTTATCGCCGGTCTATTGACACATCTCTTGCTTTGATCGCAAAGTCATCCGGATCGGTTGTGAGTTTGTTTTTATCAGAAGTTGACGTTGCGCAATGCGATACGATTTTTGAACCCGCGGGCTTATCAGCGTTGAAGTTATCAACACAAAGTTTCGGCCAGAATAAAAACAAAGTTCGAGATGGATTATGATCAGGGCTGAGTGGGAAAGTCATTGACTTGACTTGGAACGTATGAGACTAATCTGGAGCGGTTGATGATAGAGGCTCAATAAGCACTCACAACATCATAGTTTCAAGTCAGACCAGTTGATCCAGTCACGCCACGCTCACAAGAACTAAACTCGTGCCCTGGCTTTGAGAGCTTTATGCCTTTGAGGCTCAGAAAACTTTTGAACATTACTTCAAGTTTTTAAAACCACCAAGGTGAATAACTAAAGCTCGTGCCAGTCGCCAATGTGCAGTCTGAGCTCCAACATCAATGTCAGCATTGTTTGCTTTGCTGTTCTCTACAAAGTGGAACATTTCTCATGGCTATTAAGTCTTTATCTTTGAAAGCCTGTCGGTATCTTCTGGAAAAGCCTTCGAACGCGAAAGAGGAAGGAACGGTCAATAGTGTGCTTGGGTAAATATATAAAGCAAAACGAGTTTCCACGAAAAGCTTAGCAACTGACATCGAAAACATCGGTGACGTTTCTCTTAATCTCACCGTCGAGTTGATTGAATAACAATTTTATGAGCCGATTAGGTGAAGCGCTCGATTACGCCGCTGATAAATAAATCATTTGTGTGGCGACTTGTTCTCGGCACTTTTACAACTAAACAATGATGCGGCAGCTAGCGACTGGATGATTATTAAAGGGGAACACGTGCTCGTCTCTGATAAAGCCCACGAACATGTCACATTGTTTTGATTTCGCTTCGTTAGCGGTCGCGAGAAAATGAGCTACGGTCGTCTCCTCGATTCAAGTTCAAGATTATTTTTAGCGTCGCTTTCTTCTCCGATCAAAAGCGAGAGCGAACAACACGAAACGAAATGCTCTTAATCATCGAATGCCAACGCTTCTCATGTTATTCGATATTGTTGACATTTGGTCTGCTCGTTTATTCCGCAGGTTGCCGTTCCTGATGTCGTTGAAGCCGCTAAGGACGCTGACATTCTCATCTTCGTTATCCCTCACCAGTTCATCAAGGGCTTGGGAGCTCAGATGGTCGGAAAGATCAAGTCATCGGCCATTGGACTCTCCTTGATCAAGGGCTTCGACGTCGCTGAAGGCGGCGGCATCGAGTTGATCTCGCACATTATCACCAAGCATCTTAAGGTTCATCGCTGATGAAATTGCAAGGAAATCAATCCTAATCTCTCTTTAAACTCTTCAGATCCCATGCGCCGTCTTGATGGGAGCTAACTTGGCCAACGAAGTCGCCGACGAAAAGTTCTGCGAGACCACAATCGGTGTCAAGGACCAAAAGATGGCTCCAATCCTCCGCGATCTCTTCCAAACACCAAACTTCCGTGTTGTCGTCAGTGACGACGTCGATGCCGTTGAAATCTGCGGAGCATTGAAGAACATTGTCGCCTGCGGCGCTGGATTCGTCGATGGTCTCGCTCTCGGAGACAACACCAAAGCCGCCGTCATCCGCTTGGGTCTGATGGAAATGATCAAGTTTGTCGATGTCTTCTATCCCGGCAGCAAACTTGCGACTTTCTTCGAGTCGTGCGGTGTTGCTGACTTGATCACCACTTGCTATGGTTTGCATGAGCTTATTGCATCAGACGTCACAGTCTAACTTGCTGTGTTTTTAGGCGGTCGCAACCGTAAGTGCAGTGAAGCGTTCGTTAAGACTGGCAAGAGCATCGCTGACCTCGAGAAGGAAATGCTCAACGGTCAGAAGTTGCAAGTAAGTTTCCAGCAAGCGCTTTGAATCTTCGATTGACGTATTATCTTCTCTTGTCTAGGGCCCAATCACCGCTGAGGAAGTCAACCACATGCTGAAAGGCAAGAACATGGAAGACAAGTTCCCACTCTTCACAGCTATCCACAAAATCTGCACTGGCCAAATCAAGCCTGATCAACTGATCGATTGCATTCGTACTCATCCCGAGCACATGTAAGTGAACCGCTCTCGTCACGTTTTTATTTGTAAAGAAAATTTCTGTTCCGCGATGTCAAACGAAACTTTCGTCATTTTGTTTCTCATTTCAATTTGGCATCGACACCTCGCGAATCCACGAGGCGTCTAAATCATCCTCGAAGATTCGTAGTTTTGAAGTTAAATCATTTAACTTAAATGTAACACAAAAGCACCCAAAGTCAGTTAAGATTGTTGAGACATTGAGAGTTTAATTGTTGATTGCACCAAGAAAACTGTTAGTGAATAATATCGGGAATGAGTTTGTTGAGTGTTTGGTGCTGAAATAGGCGAAGGAAGGTGGCGGTGTTTGTCTCCCTAGCAAGTCTCTGCCAGTCCCAAACAACAACAAATTCGTTTAATGTCTAAATGTAAATACGAGAAGTTAACGTAGCTGAAACTTTACCCAACTTTTGCTTATTCAAAATCTTAAATTTATGGTTGAAGTCAATTCAATCTTAGTTGAACCCATCGGCTGCCAAAAATCTATTTATTTACAAACAAACTTTAAGTTTAGATAGTCGAAATTTTAGCTGAAAGCTCAAAGCTCTGAGTTGCAATATTAAATTCAACGTGATTGCCCTATCGAGGGACACAAAAGGCCTGAAAACTTACAAAGAAATGTTATCGAAAAGAGACAGAAAGTGTCGCTTGAAGGCGTTTGCCCAACTTGTAGTCTTTAGCTTGAATGTTGTGTCACTAATCAATGAATTGCGACGCCTTCATGTTGACATCTCGTGAATTTATTTTATTAAAACCAATTTGATCCTTTTTGGATTAGGTAAAGACAAACCGTAGTCGATAATGTTCTCGCCACCGCACCCACGAAAACTTTTATCTGTCTGTAGCTTGTAAACACGTTAATAGATCACGTTTCAAATAAAATATTACGACACAATCGAGAAGACCCATCGAGAGAGTTGGTAGGTCCTTGGCCTTCACTTGAGTTCACAGGCCTAAGCAGAGTTCATTGACCTCGTGTCGTTGAACTCTTCTTCCGCCAAACCATTTCATTATTTCAAGCTCATCCTTTCATCTATCGCAATCTCTTTCAGAGTCATTTCTTCTGATCTTTAGGATGAACTTTCTGACAATACTTCATTAGGATAAAGTCGTTTACCTCTTAAACTAAATTAGCTACGAAACGTTTTCAACTTTTCTGCTTCCTATTCGCTAAAGCTTTTCTTTCTAAACGAACACCGAGTGAAACTTAATCGATTGGCATGCCGTGACATTGGAAAACTTTACTCAAAAAGAACCAAAATCAAACCAAATTCTTCTCTTTGTTTCCTTAGGGATTGTACCGACAACTTTTCAAAATTGTAAACCAAATCATCGTCAAACATACCATCACCGTCGACATTCAAAATGTTCCTTAAATCATTATGATCGCATCAATCAATTCGCTGCTTCTGAAGGAGGACACGCAGTTGGAAACATTGGAAATACTTAAGACTGGAGGAGTGAAAAAGATTTGATCTAAATGAATTTTATTGAAGCTTTCCAAGCTCATCAAAAAAGCTTTGAAGTTATCTAATCAATTGGATTTTCATGTCTTAAAAATTGTGTGAATTCCTAATCGTTCGTTACATGTGCAATCAAAGTGCAGTGATCATCTTGGAGCCATAAGCCAGTACACCAAAGCAAGAGCTTTGCATCATCAAAGAGCGACTGTCTCGTAGCTAAAACCAACTAAAAGTGTTCATCCATTCCAAAATTGCTTTGTCTAATTAAATCGCCTGAAATTTTACTCTTTTGCGTTGTTTCGATTGTTTCCACAGGCAAAAGTTCTAAAAATCTGAAGCTTCAATTTCGCAAGTGAATTTTATCGTTATCGGGAGACTGAGGGGATTACTGGAGACTTCGGGGGAAAAAGAATTGAGAAAAGAAATTGTAGCGAATAAAGTCTAATTAAGAAGTTACTCGTTTTGCATTTCATTCAATCTTCCAGAATTGAATGTTCCGTTACGGAACTCGAAAGCCTTGCTCAGCCAGGAACTCGAAAGCCTTCCGTTACGGAACTTCCGTAATCAGCGGCAGCAGAAACTCCCAGCCTTGCCCAGCGGATCTTCGGGACGAGCCAGCTTCTTGTGTGGCTGCGCGGAAAAGTATTTTTCAGTGCTTCGCAGCGCAAAACGACCATCACTTGTCTCTTATCATAAGTTTTATGCACAAGACTCTGTTGCTGCTAATGGCGGGAGGGACAGACATGAGAAGAAACTGATCAGCATTTATTTCGAATTCCAGAAACAATTGCCAATGAATTCTGAGGGTTTGACAGCGCGCTGCAGCGTTAGGTATCCAGAAACAGATAAATCATTGCTGTGGATTGATGACGCTTCTAGTTTAATGCTTGATGTTCAAGAAAATATCTGTGATGATCATGGAAATATTTATTTACTGAAAATGACTGACAAATTCTGTTCAAAAAAATCTATTCATTGTTTTCGAAGCTGCTCAGATCGTAGAGGAATGTGCGGGAGACGAGACAGTCGGCCGGCTGCGGAGTGATTCCGATGAGTATGTCAGCGTGTCCGTAGAACTCTTCCTTCAGCGAAATGACAATGGTTTGGAGGTCGTGTTGCTCTTTGATATATTTCGCCACTTTGCTGATGTTTGTGTTGTCGAGAGCAGCGTCGATCTCATCGAGGACGAAGAATGGAGCGGGTTGATAGCTGTGGATGGCGAAGAGCAAAGCGAGGGCTGCGATCGTCTTCTCACCGCCACTGAGATTGCTCATCGGCTGGAAGCGTTTGCCAGGCGCGACGCAGTTGTAGTTGATGCCATCGAGATAAGATTCCTCCGGGTTGTCGGGGTTAAGGAAGGCTTGAGCTGCGTCGTTGCGCGACAGAGCTTTATAGATTCCGTCGATGGCCTCGGAGATGTGATTCAAGCATTTGTTGAAGCGAGCGATGCGCTCGTTCTTGACCTTTTCGAACGCTGCCTTTGCCTTCTTTGCCTTTCGCTTGGCAGTTTCGAACTCTTCATTTGTCGTCTGGATTTTCTCGGTGACGGCGTCAAACTTCTGCATTGCCTTCATGTTGGGCGTCTGAATCTTTTCGAGTGTGTCGAGCTTCTGATGAAGTTCCTTGTTCAATCCGTCGCCCGTTTTCTTCACCTGATCGGGCTCGTCGATGTCTTTCAGGTTGCGTGGCAATGCTCGGTAGTCGATTTGGATCTCGTTGATCTTCGACTGCATGAGAGTTGAGAGCGAGGTCGAAGACGACTGATCATTCGAGTCTGGTTCTTGCAAAATGTCGTCCATGTCGCCCTTCAGCATCGGGATCGAGATGTCATCCATTTTGCAGGATCTTAGAATGTTCAATCGCTCGTTGCGCTTCGTTTCGATTTTGTTTTCGCACGACGAGATTTGATGGGAAATCGTTGCGATGTCTTTAGCTAACGTGGCGACGTCTCGGCGAGCTTTGGCGGTTTCCTCTTCCATCTCATCGACCATTTTCTTCTTGTTCTGCTTTTCAAGCTTGAGAGTCTCGATCTTCTGTTTGTCCTTGTCGATGTCCTCGAGGTTGCGCTTCTCTGCTTGTCGCAATGACTCGAGAGAATCTTCGTCGTCCTGAACTGCGCGTTCCCATCGCTGAACGTTCTTCGACGTGTCCTTGCTTCGCTCAAAGTCGAGGTTTGTGTTGATGCGATCGATTTGCTGCTCAAACTCAGCCAATTTCTTGTCGCGTTCCTGTTGCAGAACCAACTCGCGGTCCTCGTACTGGCGAATGTTGGCCACGCCGATCTTCTTGCAGAAGCTTTTGAAGTATTCATCCTCGACCGTGTTCATCTTTCCCTTGATCTCTTGGATCTTCGCATCGCGGTTCAACATTCTTCGCTCAATCTCACTGATGTTCGGGCCAATCAAGTCGAGCTCCTTCTGTAAATCGCCGATGCGATGGTCGTACTCGCGAATGTTTTTGTCGCTGGCGGACAAATCGTTCTTGCTGTACTTCAAGCGATTTTCGATTCCCTTGATTTGAGACTCGATCGTCGTCAACTCGCTCTGCTTTCGTGTCTTTTTCGTCACTTCCTTCAACTCCTCATTGAGCTTTTCCTTCTGCAACTTCAGCGTGTTCATGTGCTTCTCGTCCCAGCGCTTTGCCTTTCTAGCGAGATCGTGACTTCCACCAGAGATGATGCCAGATTTCTGATAGAAGGTTCCATCGAGAGCGAGAGCATCGTAACGACTGCGGTCCATTTCGTAAGCGACCTTCATTGCATCTTCAGGAGATTCGCAGACCAGCGCATTGTTCGTCGCGAAGAGAACAGCGCGCTCGATGTCTGGAGGGTCGAAGCGAAGCACATCGTAGATCAAATGAACTCCTTTGGGGCTTTGAATGTTTCTCAAGCGCTCCTTCAACGGCTTAGCTTGTAAGTAATCGAGTGGCAAGAAAGTTTCGACTTCAAGCTTTTGATCTTTGAGCATCTGAATGCATTTGCGTGCCGTCTTTTCAGTGTCGACAATGATTGCCTCCATGTACTTTCCAAGCACTTTGGTGACGGCTACGTTGTATCGTTTGTTGGTCGGCTGACACATGTTAATCATTCGATCGTAAACGCCGGGAATCTCACGCTTGAAGAGCTCGACGACTTCCTGCTTCTTCTTACGGCGAGCGTCTTCATGTTTGTCGTTCTTAGCATCGCCGAGTTGTTCATTCACGTCTTGAATATCGCGCTGCAACTCAAGCTGTCGTTCACGAGACGATCCAACGTCTTTGCTCAGCTCTTCCTTGTTACGCATTTGTTCGGCAAGTTGAGCTTCGCTCGATCGAATGTGCTCGATGAGCTTCTCTTTACGCTTAACCGCTTCTTCCTTCTCGCTGCTGTTTTTCTTGAAGGTTTCTTCAAGCTGCGTTTTCTTGTTGACCTCAGAGTCCAACAGATCTTGATCGGATTTCTGCTCGCGATTGATTGAGTCGAGCTTCGCGAGGTATTTCGCCGATTTCAAATCAGCTTGCTGCTTTAGCCGATCGTATTCCTTGAGGAAGTCTTGCTGAAGTGTAATGTCGCTGCCGCGTTTCTTCGAGTCTGTAGCAATTTCGAGCTCAAACTTCTTTTTCTTGTCCATCAATAGTTTGAGTTCGTCGTCGAGCTTTTTGATGTCAGCCTGATGAGCTTCGTCAGCTTTTTTTGCTTGTTCAAGAGTCTTGAGAGCTCCGTCGTACTTCTTCTGCGTATGCGCGACCTTCTCTTTAGCTTTGATGAACAGCGGATGTTTCTTGTTCATCTCACTCTCAGCTTCTCGAATCTCTTGTTCAATCTTAGCCAAGTCGCGACCAATCTTTCCGCTGTCTTTCTTCTTCTCGCGCAACACTTCATCAGCTTGTGCTTTCTTGTCTTCCACCTTCTTCGACTCGTTTTGCTTCACTTTCAAGTCATCAGTGTAGCGCTGAATGTCCTTCTCGTTGTGGTACAACTTGTAGAGCTGGTAAGCAACTTGCTTCTCTGAGTATTCTTCACGAAGTCGAGCATATCGATCGGCCTCTTGTTTCTCGAGCTTTGCTTCCTTTCGCTCTGCAGCAACTCCCTTCTTCTTCTGATAAGTGAACTGAGTTTCTTCCTCTGCACTCATCATTTCCTGCTTCAACGTGTTGTACTCGTCCTTCAGCAAACCGCTGCAGCTGATCTCTTCGAAGAGTTGAGTTCGTTCTTTAGCATTTTTCATCGCAATGTTTTCTACGGCGCCTTGAAAGACGAGGAAGTTCTTTGCCTTGACGTTGATTCCAAGCTTCTCTAGCTCTGCCAAGTACACGTTGCTGCTGACGATGTGTCCATTAATCTTGTAGTCTGACGAAGAGCCGGAAACCGATCGCATGAAACTGATTGGTGTGTTGTCTTCCAGAACAAACTTTGCAGTGACCGATGCACTAAAAGGTAAAAGTTATAGTTACTGATGTCGAGCATACGCAAGAAATAAACTTACTGTCGTGATATTGGCCTTCCGATTGAAGCGCCGTGGATCAAGTCGCTCAACTTTCGGACGCGAAGTGAATTGGTCTTTTCGCCCATCACAAACGAGATTGCGTCCATGAAATTTGACTTGCCTGAGGAAGAATACGATTGAGTCCGCTGACTAACGCACTTGCAAGCTTCACTTACCGCTTCCATTCGGTCCAATTACGGCCGAGAATTGTTTCAGCGAGCCAATGCATATTTTACCGCGATACGACTTGAAATTCTCGATTTCAATGTACTGCAGGAACGAATTCACCTTCTCGATAGCCGTCGTCATGACTGGTGATTGATTAAATACTGTTTTGGGCTCGATTTCCCAGGTAAATTGATTTTTTTCAGCAGCGTCGATTTGTTTTGCAAATTTTGTTTGTGAATTCAAATTTTTATTTTCCGTTAAATTTTCTTAAATCAAAATTTGTTGAAGATCAAAATTTCGCCGCGACTCGAATCAGTCGACTTTACATTTATTAGGAATTCTCTTTAGAAATCCGATTTCTTATTTTCGCGAAAGGAAATCGTCGTCGAAGCGACAGAAAAACACAAGAATGCCTAGCTCGGATCCGCTGCCGCCTAAGGAGAATGCGATTTTCAGGAAGATTCTGGTAGATATCAGTGAAAATCGAATCATTTGTGAAGTGGAAGGTCAACGAGGAGACAAAACAGTTTTCCGGCTGAACATGAAACGTCCAGTCAAGTTTGAGTGCTTTTGTTCCCTCGCGCAGCCGTCAACTGCTGTGATCCCTTTCACAATCAAGTGCCAATTGCTTGGAATCTCGAGAGCTCGCGCAGATCTGTCGATTGGAGGTTAGAAATTAATTTTACCTTCTTTCCCTCAACAGAAATCGTACGAGATGAAGCAATACAAGAACGGCTTGAAGCTCGCGAAACAAATCCTTACAAATCCAAAGTTCACCGAGCATGGCGAGACGCTGGCGATGAAGGGATTGACATTAAACTGTCTGGGCCGCAAAGATGAAGCTTATGATCACGTCCGCCGCGGTCTCCGTAACGATCTCAAGTCGCACGTCTGCTGGCACGTCTACGGTCTGCTCCAGCGCTCCGACAAAAAGTACGATGAGGCCATCAAGTGTTATCGGAACGCTCTCAAATGGGAAAAGGACAACATTCAGATCTTGAGGGATTTGTCGTTGCTTCAGATTCAGATGGGCGACCTCGAAGGGTATCGGGTGAGTTTGTTGCACAACCTGACTGCTCCTGAATGCTTCTAAACCAGACCGTTTTTAGGAAACCCGGCACCAGCTTTTCAAACTTCGTCCTTCTCAGCATGCGTCTTGGATTGGCTTCGCAATGAGCTACCACCTGTTAAACGACTTCGAGACGGCCAACAGCATCCTCGAGACCTTCCGGACATCACAGACTGTCGAGAGCTATGACTACAAGCATAGCGAGTTTCTTCTTTATCAGAACCAAGTGATTCGTGAGTCAGGAGATCTCGAGAAGGCGTTGAAGCATCTTGAGGATCATCAAGATCAAATCCTCGATAAGTCAGTTGTAAAGGAAACGCATGGCGAGCTGTGCCTTAAGATGAAACGCTTCGAGGCGGCTGTACCATTGTTCATGGATCTCATTCGGCGCAATCCCGACAACTCAAAATACTTTCACAAATACTTGGAAGCCCGCCAGCTCACCGATCCAAAAGACATCATCAAGTTCTACAAGGACATCGCCACCGAATTTCCATCGTCGTTGTGCGTGAAGAGATTACCACTGGATATTGCGCAAGGTGCCGTCTTCGAGGAGCTGATGGATGCGTATTTGAAGAAGAATCTAAGGAAGGGAGTCCCGCCTCTGTTCGCCAACGTTCGGTCGCTTTACAAAGATTCAGCTAAGGTCGCTACCGTTGAGCGATTGCTGCATGACTACTTAGCGAACCTTCCGTCGATTGGATTCTTCACCAAAGCAGATCAGGCGGCCGGAGTCCCTCGCGAGCCCGCCTCAGCGCTTCTTTGGACTTATTACTTCCTTGCCCAGCACTTCGATCACCAACGCAAAACTACAAAAGCTTTAGAATTCATCAATTTGGCCATCGAACATACACCTACGCTCATCGAGCTGTTCGTCGCAAAAGGCAAAATCTACAAACACGGCGGCGATCCTGTTGAAGCCTACAAGCAGTTGGACGAAGCACAATCGCTCGACACTGCCGACCGTTACATAAACTCCAAGTGCGCAAAGTACATGCTGCGCGCCAACAAGTTCAAGGAGGCCGAAGAGATGTGTGCAAAGTTCACACGCGAGGGCGTCTCAGCGGTGG
This sequence comes from Smittia sp. YW1114-2, assembly GCA_033064975.1. Lineage (NCBI taxonomy): Eukaryota > Metazoa > Arthropoda > Insecta > Diptera > Chironomidae > Smittia > Smittia sp. YW1114-2. The sequence goes on from CP093833.1 coordinate 3,370,912, forward strand.
AGAACCTCAACGAGATGCAGTGCATGTGGTTCCAGACCGAAAGTGCTCTCGCCAATCAACGAACGGAGCAGTGGGGCGAAGCGCTCAAGAAATGTCATGAGGTTGACCGTCACTTCTCGGAGATCATCGAGGACCAGTTCGATTTCCACACGTATTGCATGCGAAAGATGACACTGAGGTCATACGTTGATTTGTTGCGACTCGAGAACCGTCTGCGAGACCATCCGTTTTATTTCAAGGCTGCCAAGTGTGCGATAGAGGTGAGTTGAGCGAAAAGCTTCGAAGAACAAATCTAAATATTTGCGCTTACTAGGTTTACATCAAACTGTTCGACGAGCCATTGCAAGCTGATTCAGCTACCGAAGAAACCGACATTGGTAAGTTTCCAGATCATTCTTGAGTCTACGATCCTGATTGCTTTGCTTTTGTAGAAAACTTATCACCCGCGGAACTTAAAAAGCTGCGCAACAAGCAGAGAAAAGCTAAGAAGAAGGCTGAGCTTGAGAACGCGCAAGCAGCGAAGCTTGAGAAGAAGAAGGAGCAATACAACAAGTCTAGACAACAGCAGAACCAAGACGGCGATCCTGAGGCTCCAGTGCTCGACGAGCTGATTCCAGAGAAGCTAGCTCGCCCCGAAGATCCGCTGGGCAAGGCTATCGAGTTCCTGAAGCCGCTGCAGCTTCTGTCAAATGGACTGATCGAGACTCACTTGTTGACGTTTGAGATTTATTATCGCAAGAACAAATTGCTTATCATGCTTCAGGCTCTAAAGCGTGCTTTTGCCATCGATCCAAACAATGCGACACTTCACGGTTGCATCATCCGCTTCATTAAGCTCCTCGACAAGACGCTAAGTGAAGCCAACGAGTTCGTTAGAGTCGTCATTCAACACGAGATCGAGAAGGAACTGCCGGTCATTGGAAGACGAAGCGCCGACGTTAACAACGATTTTATCGCCAACAACAAGGACTCAGCAGAAGCTCTTATCGCAGGTGCGAGAGTCATTTACGACGACTCGGCAGACAATAAAACCAAAGCAATTGGACTTTTAATGTCCGCAACTCAGCTGGCATCGTTCACATTGCCGGTAAGCTAATCACGAGCTTCGTCATCAGATCGAATTTAAATTTATTTCTCCCTCCAGCACGCTCAACATATTCACAGTCTGCTTAACTCGGGAGAATTCGGCAACGTCGAAGCGGAGTACGAAAAGTTCCTTGAGCGATGTCGCGAGCTGTTCCCAGTCGCCATCGACTTCAAACCCTTCTCGGCTGATCCAGCGCCAGAGACGATCGAGACGAGTGACGACGACAAGAAGAACTCAAACTAGAATGTCAAACGTTTTTTCTTTCTCATCTTTCATGAACTTTTTTATTAGAATACAAACTCGTGTTTCTTCGATGGATATCAGCGATTAAAATTGGAATTTGTTGTAACTGAAACTTGTAGAATAATCAAAAGGAAGATGATAAAGCGTTTGTCGAGAGAGAATTCGTTCATTGGCTTAGTCTTCGATTGGTTTTCAGGACAAAGAAGTTCATTTCAGTGTAGAAACTTTCATTTTAAACAGAAATTTGGGCTGCGGGTAGATAAATTCTAAACATTCAGATTTGTTTCGTCAGCTTCGATTGCACCATTGATCGTCGGATTGTTCTTCAGTCTAACTTTGATCGTCTGATTGTTTGTCCAAGTCCACCAAGCTGGTTTTCGATGTCTTCTCAACCTCTGTTGCTGTTTCTTCCGATGTTCTATCCATCGCCGGCTTCCCAACCAGCACAGGATTGTCTGCATCACCGATGGAGTCGTCATCGAAATCAAAGAGATCGGATCCGCTTGCTGTGACGGGATCCAGAAGATCGTTCACTGACTCTGATTCAGCTTCTGTTCCTGTAACTTCGACTGAACAGATCGACGGTGTCAAGAAACCAAGTTCTAGATCTCCTCCGATCATCAAATCGATGCTGCCACTTGCAGCTGATGCAAGGCGATCATGAACGTAAGACATTTCGGCGGAGGGAATCGTTTCGAGCGACTGCCTGTTGCCGGGGGTTTTAAAGGCTTCAAGGATCTCCAACAAATCGATTAGAAGATTTTCACGTTGAAATTCTCGAAACGCGGGATCATCGTTGTCCGTTTCGCCTTTGATCACCGACTTTACAGTAAGAAGAACTGATTTGACGATTCTTGAAACTCGTTCATACTCTTGGCGCCAATAAATCAAATCAGACTTTTGCGACTGTCGATCGCCGTGAAGAACTCGCACGTGCTGCTGTAGATTGACGATTCTCTTTTTGAGCCGCTGCAATTCGTCTTGATCGACTTTTGCAGTTTGAACAGCACGTTCTTGCAATCGTTGAGCGCCTTTCAAAGCCAAATTCTCACCACGAATGCTCTCACACTCGACAGTTAACTTCTTGATCACCTCGAGCTGCTGTGAGCAAGTCTTAATCAGACGCTTCTTCTCAGCAATATCAAGCTCAATGTTCAGAGCAGCATCTCGTTGCTTCTCCTTCAACTCATCACCTTCTCGCTGAATTCGTTTCGTACTGGACATCATTCGATCCATCTCGTTGTTAAGAGCAATGTTCTCGCGAAGCAGACGTTGAGTCGCAGAGGCGATACGCACAGCGTTCGTTCTCGTAAACTCATTCGAAATGTTCAACAATTCTTTCTCGGCGTTTCTCTGCAATTGATGCGTGTCTCTGTTGAACTTTCGCTCCATTTCATAGAAAGCTGTTTTGTGGTGCTGCTCTTGACTCTCCAGCTCAATTTCTTTCACCTTGAGCTTCGCCAAAAGATCTTCACGCTCAAGGCGCAACGCTTTGGGTTCTTGAAGGAGTTTTATATCCATTTTTAGGAGCTCCATCGTTTCGTTGTTCTTGTTCTCGCACTCGATCAACTGCTTGTTAAAATTGTTCTTGTCCTCAATAAGTTTCGCGGACAGTTCAGCAACCTTCGCTTGAAGTTCCTCAATAATCTCAGCTTTCTGATGAAGTGTTCGATTCAAAAAACTATGTAGAAAGAAACTGTTGAACGAGAATACAGATTTATGATATATATCTTACGCATTTATGTCTTGTTTGTCCTCTTCCCTCTGCTTCATCCGACCTTCGAGTTCTTCATTCACGTCGCTAAGCTTTTTATCTCTTTCTCGAAGCTCAACCAGCTGCTTATTCAAGCTCGCAATTGAAAGCTCGTAAAACTTTTTCTCAACCGCAGACAATCCATTGTCGACCTCTTGCTTTTTCGCTGTATTAACTTTCGGCATCGCTCAACGATTTCCTCAATTTAAAAGGCAATGATCTTCGAACGAAAAGTTTGCAATGAACCAAAAAGGCAAAACCTCCTTGATTCATTGATGATGTTTGAGTCACATTCAGAGCACCTGACAATCAGTAAAATATTGAGTCAAAATGGAGCAGCAGAGCTTAAGCCGATGGCTCAAACAGATTTCTTTCTCGTTGCTTCTTCGATGAATAACAGCGAAGAAAATTGGAATTAGTTGGAACTGGAACTCGTAGAAAAATCGAAAGGAAAATGAGATATTTTTGCCGAGGAATTTTCTTCAGATGGCTCTGCGTTCGATTGGTTTTCAGTTCCGTGCCGCTTATCGATGCTCGTTTGATAAGAGTTTTATCAATTTAATTCAGTTAGGCTTCGTCGCGATCAAGTGTTGACGTTTTTTCTCACAACTGAATGAAAATTTAGTGAAAATGATGGATCAACCGGGAGTACAGACAATCGATCTTAAAGGAAAGGAAACGACCATCGTAGAGTCGAAGATTATCCTGAAGATAAAGAACATCGAAGACTTTACAAAAGAAATTGAGACGATGAAGACTCAGTTGACGAACATCGACGCAGAATGGTGAGACATTTCGATTAGCTTGAGCGGCTGTTCTCATCGTTATACTTGATCAGGTGGATGACAATCGGTCCTAAGCAAATGACAATGCGACACGGCGTTTTAGTGAATCAGTTTCCTATCAAATTTGAGTACAATGAGAAACCCGAGAACGATCAAACCCTAGAACCAGAAAAATGCAAGTTTTCCGTTGATGCCACGATGGACGGAAGAGATCTAATCCAAGGATCCAAATGGCATGAATTGTCTTTGCTCTCAAAGCCGTGGTTCCCAGACATCAAGCATCAGAAATTCGACTGGAATGAGAATCAACCGCAGAACATTTCGATGATTGTGACCTTCAGAATTAAAACTTCGTCTATGACCAACAAGTTCTACAATCCTTACTCCAGTTACCGAGACGTCATCGTCAACAACTCGAAGATGCTCGAAGACTCGATCCTATCGGACTTCACCTTTGACGTGAAGGGGAAAATTTTCAAGGTACACAAATGTGTTTTGGCGACGGTTAGTCCCGTTTTCAACCGTCTTTTCACGTCTGACATGAGGGAATCGCATGACAACTCGTGCAAGATTGACTCGATTGAGGCAGAAACCTTCGACTGTCTGTTGAGATTCATCTACGAAGGGCGACTACCTGAAAGCTTCGACGCCAAGAACTTATACGAAGCCGCTCACTTCTACGAGTTGAAGAACCTGAAGGAAATCTGCGAGCAAGAAATTTGCTTCAAGTTGTCATCGGATAACGCAGTCGACCTTTACAGTTGGGCGTTCACCTACGATTTGAATAACTTAAAGAAGGAAGCGTGGATCATCGTCAAACGGTTAGTTATCAGAATCAATTCACGTTAAAGCTTAACTAACTTTCTTTTCAGCGACGTGTTGAAGATGCATTTCCGCATTAAAGGCGAACCTTTGGATCCCGAAGGTCTCCAAGAGCTTATCTCGAAAAAGCACGAGTTCTTAACGAAGTACAGAGCAGAGCGAGAAGAACCGGTCGTTAAGATGCAGAAGCGTTTCTAAGAAATGTCATCAAAACTTGAGACGGGTTTCATTCCTTGAATGTTTCTGTATACTTTTTCAACAAGAAACTGAAGAACTGTAAAACGGGCGGTTCAACAAGTAAAGAACTCAAAGCAATTGCCCTCTTAATTCAAAAAACTTTTCGTGCTCCAGGTGAACTTTCGACAACTCGATGTGTAATTAATCAACATCGGAGATGCTCAAACTTTGCTTGAAAGATTCAAAATTAATCAGCAAACCTTTTCAAGCTTCATAACTTTAAGAAAATCCATTGAGGTAAAAATAAGTTTTCTCTCAGCCATTCACTCGCTGATTCATTAATCAAAAATATATATTGAATGTGAGGTCGGTGAATGCCTTTTCTTCTTCTCTGCTGCTGCTCTTTCCTAACGACAACCAAGGGATGGTGAAAAATTAGCACATTATTCGATGACACGGCGATAAGTTTCCCTTAGCCGAGGGAGTGGAATTCTCCAAAGGCTTTCCATTTAATTACACCGACAAAGTTCCCTTTAAGATTGCGACATTAAGGTGAATGTGCGTCGTCATCCTCGGGGGAGAAAAGTTTTTGTGTTACGAATAAATAATTAAATATTGTTTTAGATCAACGCACGAGCGACTCCGCCAGCTCTCTAACTGACATGCAGGATTATTAAGCCACATCAACGTTTTTGCAGCGATCGCTCGCGGGTGGATTCGAATCTCCGATCGGTGACTCTGCGAGCTATTAGCATTTAATAATTGATTAAATTTCGAACTCTGCGGTGCGAAAGTTTTTCCGGGTTGCGTGAAAACCTTCGCGAGCGGCGGCTGGAAGTTTTTCCGATTTTTTCCTGCGGCGAACGTAAACAGCGTGATTGGAGTGGGCCGCAGAAAAAGTTTTCCGCTATCCATGGAAATTGATGATAATCATTAGCGAGAGATGAATTTAATTTGTTTGCCTTTCAATCGTTTGTGAGATAAAGCGGGCGCTAACGAGAGTCGAGGCCATAGATGAGTGACTGTGCGAATCTGTTGGAGGAATTCAGCTTTAATAGTTCGTTGTGGAGCGCTAGCGAATTTCCCGGCGGAAGAGACTTGCTTGTTTAATCTGTCAAGACTAGAGGAAATCAGTTGAACGAACCTTGAGCCGATTAGAAGTCAGAAAATCGTTCTGGGAAAATCATTCGGAGGCGACGTCTCTGCAGACGCACATAAGTAAATAAAGTTGGGCAGTTGAATGATTCATTAAGCCGGCTTTCAACGACGACGGAAACATTTGATCAGCTTTAAAAGCTTCCTCGACATAAAATATTCGACTTTCAAAGAAATACAAATCAGCTTAGCTCGATCTTAAGGGGTTGTAGCTAGAAGTGCGAGTGGGTGTTATCGAGGCTTTTCGACTGCAGAAGAAGGACGTAGGCGGTTTTCTGGTGGCCAGCTCCCACGTCTCTTACTTGATTGCAATCACTTCTGATATCGAGCAGCCGTCGTCACTTCGCTCGTCAACGAGACGAACTTCAAGTTAGGATTTCTGGCGATAAAATTTACGAACCTGTTGATAACAGCAGAAAGTGAAAAGGAAATCTCGCCCTCGGCTCAGCGTCATTTATCAAAAAAGGCACTTAAATTTTACGCACAGCAGAGAGAGATTGCTTATTCAGAGGCACCAGAATAAAAACCTCCTTTGCCCTTTTTCCCGTCGCAGGCATTCTCCATTCGATGATTTATCATCGCATTTTTATAGCGTTTATCGTCAGCGGTTGGAGAGAATTGTCGTGATCGGGACAGCCGGTGAAGCGGAAAAACATTTGAAGCTTTTGTGCTTTTGTCACTTAAAGCTCAATCAATATCGAAAGCCTCATCTGTTGTGTTCCTGCGCTTCACATCACTTCTAATCTTATGAATTTCCTTCGCTCTTCATCCCATCCATCACGATTTCACGATTGCCAAGACGGCGACGAGACAAGAAAAGATTTTTTCTGGTTTCCTTTCAGGGGCTTTTTGACGCCAGCTCCGCTCGCTTCGGGTTTTTATTAGAGGGAAAATCCTAACTTTCATGCACAATTGAAATTGTGGATTTTAAAGCACTTGCTTTGCTCTGGCTCAACCCCACCGACGGCTCACATAAATGTCTCGCCTCGAATAAATCATCCATCTCAGCTGGAGGAGAGAAAGTCAGGCAGAGTCGTAAAACGATTTCTTTTCCATTTTGCTCGGCTGGCGTCTTTGAAAAGATCTCAGTCCTCTGACAAATTATGAAGACTTCGAGATGTGATGGCAAAACATCAAGAAAGTCAATCTCGTGTTACGCAGTGTTTCCACAAAGCGCGCTTTAAAACGAGAATGTTCAAAGCTCTTCACTGGCAATAAATCATTCGACAGCTAATAAAACCGCTTGGAATCATCGTCGTCAACTCGCTTTTTGCGGCTTGTGAGAGAATTTCGGGCAGCGATTTTTCTGCACATCTGCTTTTGATTTTCTTATTTCTCTGTCGGTTGTCGGAAAATTTTTAGATTCCTCGCGAGATTGCTTGTGTGCGCGATGTTTTGACCTATTCACACTCTCCGGCAATAAATAGAGCTGCATCGATGCTTTGATCATCGGCACGAGAGAACATCGATTCTGCAACTGCATTGACTATAGCGGCGAAATCTCAAATTATTAGGCAACGTACCTCCTCCTTCACACACGTCAAACCTTCAATCTTGACAAGAAAATCCGCTCACGTCACAGTTAATCTCCCGAAGCTCTCGCACAGTCTTCTATATTAAAGCTTCATTTCAATTACAAGCCGTCGTTACTTGGTATGTCTCCTCTGCCTCGTTCTCCGGCTCCCTTCAGATCAATTTCGGAAATCACTCGATTATTTTACAGATAAAGTTTTGAGTAGCTTTCGAGCATTTTCATCATCGCATCCCGCACTTGCGAAAGAAAAATATATCGCTGGGTGCGAGAGTGGATGGATGAAAGTTAAAAAACAAATCATAATATTTTCCTTCGTTTCTCGCTTGTTTGTACAAACATTGATGCTTCGGCGAGAGATGGGGAAAGGAGACGACGCTGTGAAGCTGCGAAAGCCCGTCGATATCTTCATTATTCTTTTAAACAAACAAGGCGAGAGAGCCAACTTTTCCCGGACGTAGGAGGGGGACGAAAAAATAATCAGTCGATTGGACGTTTCTCTCATTTTACCGCGTCGAGGCTTTATTGTGTCACAACATGTGGTATCGGCGAGATCGTTAAAAAGCCAGGAAAACAGATCTGCCTGCTCCACTTACACTAATGATTCCCGTAAAACCTATTGAGCTTTGCTATAAAATGAACGAAGTCAACCCAGCAGCTCTCACCACAAACAAAGACGCACGACGCCATCGAAAACCAATAAATTTATCCGAATGTTGTGTCGGTTGCTGTAAGTAGCATTAAACATGGATCGTGGCTCCTTCCACTTTCTAAAATTTTCATCCGCCTTGGCTCATTTCGGGTGGAATTGCGAAAACAAAATCATAGAAACCGATGAACAACAGCTGAAACATGTTGTATCAAAGAGGCTCATTCCAACAGCGTGTGCATATTATGTCATTAGAAACAGGAGCAAACGAACTGTTGACTGCGATGTTTCTGAATGCTTTGCTCAAGTAGTGAAAGCTCTAGCAGAACTGCATTTGCATCAAGTCGATGAATAGCGGACAAGCAAACAAGGATAAGAAGGGAATGATAAAATGATTTGTTTCGCATGGATCCTTTTCACCAGCAGCCCACCCACTCTCTTATCGGATTTAACGGAGAATGTAAAGATTATTTATTTATTTTTATCATCCCCAACGATGTTGTTACATTTTTCATTTTGTAAAATGATTTTTTCTTTCGCTGCTTCTGTTGTTGGCTTTGGTCGGGGTTGATTGTCCGTTCGCGCGCTCCATTGTGGCGCTGGGATGAGAAGGAAAGCACAGCTGAAAATCTCGGAGCTTTTAAACATTATAAATCGCACTTGATGATGAAGAGCTATCCAACAAATTCAGTGTCGGTGGATTACAGGACTTTGTGCTTTGCTTCCTCTCCTCTCCTCCCTTTTTATTTGCCTTTTATGTAGTCCTTAAGCGTCAGCTCATCATCCGTTAATCCTCGTTAAAGTCGTTTGCGATGCATATTTCCCGCTGGGCAGAGACGAGCGGCGAGCCACAGCTCTTGGTATACTCAGAGAGACAATTGACTGTTTCGCTTTATTAATTCACTTCGTTTCTTTTGCTTTGATGATGTCTTATTGTTTGCGACGGAGCGACTAATTTGCCAAACCATACACGACGGCAAATTAGACGATGACTTCTTCACTGTTCATTAACCAGCGGCGAACACACGCTGGCTCTCTAGACAATGTGGCTATGAACGAATGGGAGACGTGATGGCTTCCCGTTTTTTGCCTCGTGCTTGAGAGGAATCTTCTTCATTAGGCGAACAAATCCGCTTTCGTCGTAATGCGCCTCGAGATTTATGAATAATTTTTTTGCGCTCGTCGTGAATAATTTTTCCATTCTTCATTAAAATTAGGAATTCAATGCGAGCTGCGCAGGGAAGAAATTAGAGAAAATCATAAATTTACCATTTAAATACAAAAAACATTTGCGAATTAAACATGTCGAGCGTATGTTGCCACAGATTATTCAAAATTGCTGGATATATCGAGACTTATTTCTTGCTCCGCTCGAGTTGAACATTCCAACGACGAGTCATTCGATGAGCAAATACTGATTTTATTGCGCCATTTCCATTCGGAGCTTCGAGACATAAAAATACAATAAGAAAGTATTCAAATATATCATAAAATAAGACAGGGATTGAAGATTTCAGTCGATGGAGAACGACGACCGAGACAGTTGAAGTGCCAAAACATATAGCAGCATTGATCTCAGTGAAGAGAAAAACTTCTTGTTCAAATTTGCCATGAACATATTGAATAGCTCCACAATCTCCTCCGACACCATCCACTCATCCGGCTTCCATCCATAGACGACACTAAATCAACCAACAGCAGGTTGGGAAACGTATGAATTAATAATAAATCTTTCATCATTTATCGTCGAACTGCAATCGATGAAAAAGAGAGAAAACTTATTCCTTTGCCCCAGCGACTTTCTGCGAAAGAAGAAACGAAAATTTTCCGTCTGAATAAATAAATCATTCCTCCTCTTCCTTAGTATAAATTTCCATCATTCATGATCGTTTAAAATCCATTTTAATTTCACTAGATACGTCGCTACGAAAACATTGTTTCCGTTTTGCTCCATTTGGCCACGAATTTGCAACTCAATTTCTGCTCATGAATAATTTTTCTCTTCCCCTACAAACGCAACAATGAACCGCGATCGTTTCAATTGAATTCATATCCTCGAATGGCGCACGGTAATAACTTCCACGAAGTCTTTAACCTTTTTCATTCAGTTCAATTCGTTATGCAATTCATTAAGCTTCACCATTAAACGTGAAGGATCGTTCTCGATTTGTTAAACTTTCCAGGAAATCCAATGAAAACTACTGGTAGCTTGGCTCTCAGTTGAAGCCTTCGAACCTCAGCTGATTGTGCGGCTGAAAGGATTGCTTATCAAGCAGTTGAAGCTCGTTTGTTCCTGACGGTAGCTTAGAAAACTTGCGAACCAGCACGTCAAAGTATTCAGGCAAAGACAAACCAACTTTTGCTGTTTGTATAAACACAAACGTAGCAAAAAGATTTCTGCTAAACATATATTTTGCTTGTAATTTACTACTCAAGTGCATTTATAGCGCATTCTCGCAACCAAGCGGAAAATTATTCAATTCCACTGCTTCCTGCTCTTGAGCTCGGTTTCATTGTACGTTCGGGAGGAATCGAGAAAACGTTGTTAATCATCGTATAACGCGGAAGCATGGAAATCAGAACAAACACATCAGCGCTGTTGTTGTGGCCGCTGGTTTCTCATAATTTCAGCTTTGCATGCTCAGGAAACTTTGTAGAAAAAGTTTGTTTAGCTTTGCTCGCCCTCGGAATTATTATTTTTTCAATAATTTCTCATCTCGCGTCTAAACCATCGAACTCTTGATGTTCAAAAATAGATTTTTCCTCACTTTAAACGCTCCCACTTGACTGCTATCGGTGCGCGTACGAGTGAACGCCTAGAACGAGAATCTTACGATCGCGAGGTTCATGAACTTAGCGTTCGTCGCGTGAGGTTTCAGTGTCTCGAAAGCGCGTCGTGGGACTCCGCGATCGGTGCTTGTTAGTGTCAAAGTCCTAAAGGTCTTCCCACGCAAACATTCAGGACAATTTTATCGTGATAACAACGTGCCGACTATTCACAATTTATAAAAAGAATTTGCTTCGCGTAACGATTCCCGAATTATAAAAAACTGACGTTCGTTAAAATTAGACGAAAATGTGTTAATTTTAGATCAAAAAACATTTCTACTTTTCAGCTGGGGATTGCTGCCGCGTACGCCACTAAACATTTTTAATAATCGAGGCAAAATGCTCATGATAATTTGCCCCGGCTGCGAATGGCTCGTCGGCATCTCGTCAATGAATAAAAATGAAGAAGCGACGGTGAAAGCGGGAGTGAAGTGCTTTCACAGCTTTTCAGTCATCTCAGCCATTTCCCCATTAAAATCGTTTTCATTTTCATTTATTCCTCAGCGTTGGGTTTGGCGAAGACTCTTCGAGGAATGTTTGAGTTCGATACGCTCGAAATCGATCGATGTCGTGGAGTGTAATTGCGGATTTTTATATCGTCAGATTTGTATCCATCATCGACATGTAATGTTTATACTGACTACGAACGAAAGAGGATTTTCTTCTGTTTATTCGAAAAGCGATTTTCCCGAATTTTCAATTCACATTTTCCTCTCTGCTCTTCTCCTCGCATTCTATTTCTGATCGCAGATATAAACAAACAAGAATCTTGTTCTTTAGTATGGAAGATTTCAATAATAATTTCTCCGCATATGAAAAACTCTCGGAAAAAACTCTTCCAATGACGTGAAATCTAAAGCGAAGCGAATGGAGTGAAGACAAGATATACCTTGATGCGATACCAAATGAGTTTTGTGGAAAAAGAAAATTGGAAACTCTCGGAGGATCATCGAATCACGTTTCTCAGAATTCACTTTAAAATAAAACACTGAGCTCTCGCTGGAATTATCTCAAAGCAAGTACAAGCGATGAAACGTGAACTTGCCGTTTCAGAAGCGACCAAAACAACCGTCGTCATCAACAATTTGAAATGAGATTTCCATCCTACGCAGAGCTGAATATTCAAGTGGCTGTAATTGTGTCTCAAAGCGATTACCATTGAACCGTTGTGCGTTTTTCAGTCGTACTTGCTTCTGAATGAAGCACAGCAATCAATGACATCATCTCGATACAGACAACCTCACAACCAGGTTCAATGACAGATCAAGTAGCTTCTGCTCATTTATTTAATGATTTGCTCGACGAGGTTTCCATCAGAAATTATTCAAGCTTCCATGATACCAACGAGATCTGACAAAGTTTTGTGTCATTCTCCTACGCTTCATGTAAGCCATCATTGCAGTCTCACGAGCGAATCTTTTCTTGGTAAATGAAATCATAAATTTCATCAAATCGGTAAACGAAATTCTTTCTCGCCGAATCGTTCAATTCCGCTTGAATATTGAGAACGCGAGTTCAGCATAAATTGTTTCCATTCAATTTTTTGTGTGCCGAAGGAATCAAAATTCATGGAATCAAGATTTACGGCGTAACGGAGCGCCATATGAACTTTGAGCCAATAAAGATTTCGATATTTTTCAATAATTCTATGGGTCGAGATCGAAGTGCATGAATTTATTGAGGCTCCAAAGCTCTTTTCTATTGGAATAAATAAATTTGAAGTCCTTGTCGAGGGTTCACCCAGCCCGCTACAGCGGAGAAAAAAATCGACGCTCGGGCGTTCGCCGGAAGGAGAAATTTCTCACTGGAACGAGAAGAAAAGAAACAAGAAAATTAAAAGTTGAAAGAGATTTAAGGAAGATTTCTTTAGGAAAATAGGAAACTTTCTGATATGAATGGGAAAAGTTTCCTCTTCTCGTTGCTGAATGCACGCATTTTTAATAAACCAGAACCCAGAGCGGGCTTTGCCTGACGAATAAATTCAGTGAGAGCTTCAATTTTTAAACTCGTGGCCGCACGCTTGAGCCAGTTGTTCACGAAAAATCTCATTAATATATTAATGGATACATGGCAACAACCGCCGGAGATGAAAATCATCTTTTTATAGACGCGGAATTGGAGGGAAACACAACAGAAAGCGCGAGATGAGGAAGAAAAATCTCAGCCTTTATGATGTCACGATGTAGTTAATGAAAGAGAGAAGTTATGAAGCGCGAGCATGAAGAAAATTTGATTCGAAATCGAGAGGGGACGAGAGGCAATAAATTTCAAAAATGTTCCACGAATACGAAATATGTCACGTCGAACATAAATTTCAATCTACCTGCGTAGGATTCTGAAAGTACACATCAACCATTTTAAAGGTTCAAACATTCTTTGGGCTGACAACCTTCGTCAGGTTGTCACAAAGTTTTAATTTTCAAATTATTTGTAATCAGTCAAAAGTCTTTCTTTGCTAAGCGTAAACACCTCTAGCTTAATATAAAATCTCTAGTCAGCCTCTCACACTCCAATTCCCGAAACCATTCACACGCGTTCGCAGCACATGAAGGAAGCGCAAGTAATAATAGAAAGACATTCATAGACTAATAAAATGTCGCCTCAATGGCTTGTTTGAGGGAATTCTGTCGCGCATGCTGTCAGCCGCAATTAAAATGCCATGACGCAACATCAGCACAGCTCCCACCCACTCACTCAATCATTATTCATAATGCACTGCACACACTTCATTTGCACATTACGAAATCGCTAATGATTGCAGCCTCACTCGCTCATCTTTTTCACATTCATTCACAAGAATGTTTCTTCTTTTCGCGATCTGCCATCCGCTGCGATGATGCACTTAATAAATTCGCTCGCAGTGACATGTATGAAAACTTACCGGATGTGCGTGGGAAACGTGAGCCAAAAGCAGATCTCTGATGTTTTATACACCGAGCGAGTGTGTTTTGCATGACGAAAGCCCTTGTAGGTAGACGTGTGTGCGTGTAAATCGATTAAGGGTGTCTTTTTCAGATTGCTGTCATCTTTAAATTCACGGTTCAAAGGTTGGCACTGCCATGCCCTCCCCGTTCCGTACTACATTGAGCGACAGTAAAGCGGAAAAAGACAATTTAATCGATTATCGTAATGTGATGTTCACTGGAACTCGGAGTGGTTCACTGCTCACTACCTTCGTCGAACACGTTTTCCCGCTGTGAACAGCTTTTCCGAAAAATGTGTCGGATTATTGTTGTCGATGCTGTAACACATGAGCACCGTACGTAGCTCGAGGAGGAATTTTTCAATTCCAAAAATAAAATTCCGTGACATTTTTTAAATGGAATTCTCAGCTTTACATTTCCCTCAAGTCCTGCCGAATAGAGATGTCAGCAATTTGACTTTCCGAATACCTTCGATTTATTAACACTCCACTGGAATTAGGAAATCTTCCGCAAAAGGTTTTCCGATCAAAGTGGTGGCTGATTGCTCTAGCTATTCGATTCAACCTTCCCTAGCCACCGCTCGACCTCTTTTTGCGCTTGTTCCAGATCCTTTTACAGCGTGTGACGACCGCAAGCATCCTTTTTGAATGTGGAAACTGTTCTCTCTGCTTTATAGCAGCTCCGTAGTCGAGGTTTTTAATTAAAATATTATTAACACATTTTGAATTTTGCATGGAATTTCTCATTGAACATTCGCTGCTAGATTCCAAACAAGTTTAAAAGCGAGTTGAGGCTACGAGCGGAAAAAGTTTGAAAGGAAAGCTCGAAATCGAAAACTCCTTTAAACATTTCACGCTTCTGGCTACACAGCAAAGCAGCTTTTAGATGGACGAGCTGGGATGAGCTTCCGAGCTTTCCTCTGTAGATATTTACCATCGTGACTTGCTGGATGAAAATTAAAGGAAGCAGGAAGGAAGTTTCGAGCCAAGATAATGCCGTAAATAATTTAACTGAAATTGTGCTTCCAACAGAGGACGAGAGCGCTCGAATTGAATTATTAAGGCTCATTTCTGTTGCGCCTTTCCTCTGCTCATTAATTTCCTTTTGTTCTGTGCCGAATTATGTGATTGCTCGTTCTAAGCCTCAAAGTTCCAATTAGACATTTTCTCTCGGTGAGCCTTGAAACTTTTCCATCTCGACCGCGAACGAGAGAGACACAAACAGGACTGGAGCCGAAACGCTGTTGCTGGGACTTGGGAGTTTTGTTATCTCACGAAGAATTTCGTCTAGTAAGTTTGATGAATTAATCCTGTCAGCTTAAAACTTCATTATCGATATTTCGCTCACGATAATCTCGAAAGATAATTCCAACTTTCCGCCAACTTTTCCTGCTTAATTTTCATGGTGCTTCGAGAGCTTAATTTAATTAATTTATTTTCTTTTATTTCCTCTCCTCCGACTCGCTTTTCAGTCGCCCAAAGTATCCGCTCGGTTGTTTGCGCCTCGGAGCCTTTCCCGATAATTAAAATATATTCCATGTCGCTCCTGCTACCAACTCAAACATTTTTTTCTTCAATTGGCTCGCTGAACTTTTCACTGCACTTTTACTGATAATGAAATCCGTTTCATTGGGAGACTGCAGCAACAATTTCTTCCAGCTTTTTATTCGAATTGTGCAAAAGGAAAAAAGTTTTTAATTGAATTTTCAACTTTACCGAACGCTCGAGTGGTTCAGATTGAAGATGGAAATCTGAATCTGTTTTCCACGACACGAGACGATTAACTGAAACATGTTTTTTGTGTATACGCGCCGAAGAACTGCGCTCAGTTTTAGTTTCGAGGAATTTTCCTCTCCGATCGCTCGGCGAGGAAACTTTTTTCAGAGATTTTCAAACAAAAATAAATAAAAAATTAATACTATTGAGAACGTTCAAGGGAGCAGCGCGATGCCAGTGTTAATATGTGGTAGTTTGGCTAAAAATACGACCCGAAGAATTCCCAAATAGCGAACTGCAAGCGCTTATGGAGAGCTGTGGAGTGTTTCCGAAATAACGTAAGTCTCTGGCATCGAGTCTCTTGCCTCCTCCACATCTGGCTTTTATAATCATCTCTTCATTAATTAATTTAAGACGCGAGGCAGGCGCGCGAGAGGGGCTGTAAGGAAAAACAAAAGGTTCTTCCTATTAGCGAGACGTCTATAAATATTCATTGATGTCTTGAGGCAAGGCGGGGATTAGGGGAGAACGTAATTTTCATTCAAAGCCTTCGTAAATGCGTCTTTCTTTCTTTAAACAACACATAACTCAACGCAAATGTTTACAATATCTTCTTAGGTCGAAGAGGGCGAATCTTCTATGATGACACAAAAGATTCCGCATGAAGCTAACGAATGATTAGATCAACTCAGGAAGCTGTAAATCAGGTGGAAATCCTTATGTTCCAAGCGTTACCCAACTCACGAACTTTACCCATAACTTGCGCTCTCTTGCGTTTTTCTTCTCCTCAAAATAAAACTTTATGATAAATTTTGTATTTTTTGAAAGAAAAGTTTTCATAGATTTCTCTCACAGCTCGTCGCTCTTTATGAAAGAAAATTATCACCGCGTCATCGTTTTATTTGGGATGAGCCCGGAGCTGTTGCGAGCAAAGTGATAAATCAAGATGTGTTCCTACTTACATGAGCAACGTTTTGTTGCAGGGGGATAACAGAGCAGTGTTGATTGATTACCTTCCTCGAGACAGCTCCAAGTGCCGAGCGATTGAGAAGTTTACTCGACCACTCCGCAGTAATTTGCTACGCTGATTCTGAAGCCGAACATGATTCGGCAATAAAAATGAACAAGCGGAATGAAAAATGAGTTTGAAACTATTAATTCACATAGTGAATTTCTGCTCTTAGCTCAACTTCGCTGCTGTTCACATTGTGCAAAATGTTCTTTAATAAACACGAGCTGACTGAGGATTAAGAAGAAAACTTTGTAATTTCCACTCGCTCCGTTTGAGGAAGATTATGAAAAACTTTGAGGTGAGCAGATGAAAGGAGAGATGAGAGCAAGAAGTTCATCGCCATCGAGAAATTTATCGCAAGAGGAATTAAATACGTGCGAAAACTATAATCGCTCGCAGACGTTCTCAACAGGTAAGGCGTTCAAGCAGCACAAGAACGAGGAGTATCGGAGTAACGTGCAGGCGATAAAGCGCTAACGAACTCTTTTTCCATCCAACTTGACAGTCCCACTTAATTTACTCACGACTAATGAACTAGAATCGTAATCAGATAAGTCGAGCGGAAAGCGAACGAGAATAAGGAATTCGACAGAGGAAACTTATCAAAAATGAATATTCCATGCATGATCTAGATAAGTTGGAATGTCGGAAGGAATGTATTGACTTGATTCCTGGCTCTCGGCATTTCGATTCACCGACCCTTCAGGACAACACTCGTGCAAATTCCTTTGTGTCAATGCATTAATTATCTTAGTATTATCTCGTAATCGATCGAGTTCAGATGTTTCATTTGACGATTCGAGGTTTAAATCATTTGGGCTTTGACAACATTTCAGATTCAGATTTGATTCGAGCGACTTTCTCGACTAATTTTCGCTGCGACCCTCGTCAGACTAACAATGTCAGCACGTGCGGTGCTCTCTGAACGCTAGATACCTCGTCTAAACGCTTTTAATGAGGCCCCCACTCTATGCTGCTTGTTTCGTTCATTACGATATTTACTGCTATCGTTGTCGCTTATCGTGTTCCGCTGGAGAACGGAAAACACTAAAACGAGCACAAAACGTGGACGAGGGAAAGTTTGCGCGAGATGGAGAAACTCATCAAGAATATTAAATAAAATTTATTCATTCTCCTGTGATTAAATTTATGATCACGATAAAGCGAAATAAAAATGTCGGAGTTTTCCGCAATGAAGGAAAACGATTTTCTCTTATTTTAATATCTTCCTCCATTCAGCTACGATTGTCAAACATTTCAAAACTGTATCAATTTCACACTCAATTTCCTGAAACGATGTTTCGTTCAGTGACAAGCGATGTGCGTATTTAAATCGCGAAGAGTTTCCACATAAAACTGAGCGATTTTCCAGCTCGACATGAAAATCAAAGCTTTCAATTTAGAGAAAACGAGAAGAAGAAATTATTCAATTTCATTCTCTTCCATTCACGCCATCAAATTCTCACATACGAAATTTATATCTCAGAAAGTGTTTACAGTCTTCTCATCTCCCGACAATAAATTAAACGAGATGACGAGAAACGTCGAAGCGAGCGAGGCAGGTGTGGACGAAGTGAGGGGCACAATGCGCTGGTAGATTTCCAGTTGCGAGCCTGGCGGCTATCCGAGCGAGTTTTGCCTCAACTCGAGCTGAGTTTCTGGAAAATATTAAAAATTCATTCCGTTCAATCTCATAACAAATCTTCCGATTGTTATTGTAGGCTTTGGCATTATTTTTAATTCCGAGGCAAAACTCTTCACGGAATTTATTTATAGCGGCTGAATCAAGAACTCGATGGAACTTTTGATGGAAATAATTCCGAACATTTTATTTAACTTTGACATTTTCGATGAAAACTTCACGCAAATATTGACTCCAATTTGAACGAAGCGATGATAGCTTTCGCAACTGACTGATTGCGATCTCGTGGGGTTGGTAACCCTTAAAGCCGCAGGCAGGTTTTCTACTCAAACATGCGTTGGCGATGGCCTTAATATCAATCAGGTTTGAGTCACTGGCTCTTTGAACATTCTTAACACAATTCATGTTTCGTTGAATACCAAAAAAGACCACAAGCCTTTGCTATGTTTTTACTCGGAAAAAAGATTAGAAACAAATGTTTCAACTCACAGCCTCACTGAGCTTTAACGAGTGTGAAAGTTATACGAAAAATTTTCTTTCACCTTGACACCTTCCAACAACAATCTAAACAATTTCACTGAGTTTCTCGAAAGCGAATTTATGATCTTTTTCTGAAGAATAATCTAATATTTCAAAGGATTTTGTTCAACACCTAGAAAGACTGAAATCATTTACAAATCATTCTCTAGGTTGAAATGACCAAATTGAAACGGTTGCTAGCTATGTCAAGCTTTGTTTTAAATCATTTTTCGTTACTCAGCGACGAGTCATCCTCGTTGATATCAAAACATCTCAGTCTGTTTCTCTTGAACTCTTTCCTTGCGAAATCTAAAAAAGTCCCAAATGAATGCCACGTTCAATTCTTTACAACTTGTAAAAGATTTCAATTTCCACCTGAAACATTTCTAGCAACGCCGTTGCCTTTTCAGCTTTCGTAAAAGGATCCTCATTCACTAAAAAATAATCCGAGACGATTTGAACTCCATTATAATCAAACATCAAGATGATGTCGTGCCCGTCCTCTCCCTATTTCAAAGTGTCAAGCCCTCCCGAGTCATTTGATTGTAATTAAAACTCGCGAAATTAATTTCCTTTCAAAACAGAGTCTTGACGCTTTTATCGCGCGACATTGCGACAATGAAGGCGTGTCGTCAGAGCGAGAGAAAGCGAATAAATTTTTAATCTTCTTATTTGCTTTAATGTACTCAGTCTAAACTTCAAGCGCGTGGAATGCAAACGAACGAAAAGATAGCAGCATAATTTGGAATATTTGTGACGCGTGAATATCACCGGCAGCCTCCGCAGCATTCCGCTTCAAGGATCTTTAAACTTCTGGCTGTGTTCAACGATTGCGCAACGGCTTGGAAGCAGACAGGTGCTTGAATGTTCCGTTGCGTAGGTTTCCGAAAGATTGGCAATCATTTGAAGTTGAGGATTGATAGACTCGTTACAGCTCGGCATTCCTGATTCTCGGCTTGAATAAATTTCTGGAAAGCTCTCGGTCTGTCAATATGGAATGCTTGGCATGGAATCCTCAGAATAATCTCAGTTATTTCAATCTACGGAGCTTTGCTGTCGCGTATATTCGAGACAACAGTTCGCCTCCAATTCATCGTGGAAGCAGCAATTGAAGAATTATTTGTCAGATGAAAGCTCTCTTTACATCAACGTCTTCCATGGAAATATTTGAGCAGTTAATGCGCGACTCTAATAAAACGCGACGCTCAAGATGGCGAAGAATTCGAGTTGACTTTGCTTTCGCCCTTCCTGGCAGCAGCAGCGACGCGAAATTTTGCGCCATAATTTATTACTTTTGAACAAAAAAAGTGTCATTCAATTTCTTCCGCCCGGATTTTTAATTTCAAGTTATTCACGCTCCACGAACGGTTTCGTTTTCGCCTCTCTCCGCACGCCATGAGACGCGTCGTCCTCATTGAAGAATCTTTTTAATTGCCCTGTCATGTTTTCTTTCTTTTACAATTTGCTTTTCTCGCTTCCCGAGATTTTTAATGGACCATTTCACCGACCGAATCGAGAGCCCGAAAGAAATCCAATTTGGAACTTCACGTTTCAAAGCGGTTCTCGTGTTGCTAGAACAGCGTTTTCTCCGCGGCTAATTTAAGTTATCAATCAGTGGCGCTCGCTTCCGAGTGCTTCAAGCGATCACGTTAAATGGTTAACGAGAGCTGGTGCGACTTGAATGTAACGACACTTAAATTATTTTTAGATAATGCCCACTCATTAACAGGGAAATTCACTTATTCACAGCCTAATTGTGTAATTGAGTCGTTGCCCCGGAGGTGATCTGCCGGGGTGCTGTTCAAGAACTCTCAACTGTTCTGCAAATCGTTCCGCTCTCTCGAAGCTGTAATTAAAAGCAATAAAATTACAATAAAAGTAAATGGAAACGACCACTGCCTGGTAGAGGCAGTACGCGTTGTGTGACATAATAGCGGAGAAAGGTCCTGCAGAGAGCGCAAAAAAACGTTGGCGTCGGTAGAAGCTTCATCATTCCAAAGCTTTATTGAACTTTGTTTGTCGATAAGCGGGCCAGCAAGAGAGCCAAGTCATTTTCAGCTTGGCCCTAGCAGGGCGTCATTATCAAAGTGTTCTGGGATTTTATCGCCTTTCGTCTATTGTTACATTCTCGTTCTCCTATTACCGTCGAATCCGGTAAATTGGCAAAAAAGCCCGAGGACGATAAGGGTGAAAATCGATAACAATCTGAACGAGAGCGACACATTACGGGCGTCAATAAATTTTCATTGTCGGTTTTTTCTTCTGACAGTTGTGATCGAGTCGCTTTTTCTGCTTTCTCCAGTCGCAGACTTCGCCACCCTCGTTATTAAGAGTCGTACGAGTTCATCTCGAAGCTCATGAACGCGACGACATCACTTACAGACACGTTGTGGATGTGGGGCCATTAATTATTTATCCGTGCGGCTGGCGACTTTTGCAAAAGTCCGTTTGAGGACGTGGAAAACATTTCGATTCGAGAGAAACTTTTGTCGACTTTGTGACACTTAAATCTTTGTTTTCATAAAAGGAAAATCTCCAACGGTTCCCGAAAAATAAATAAATCGTCCCTCGCACTCAAGGAATGAAGAATCTCATGGGCCGAACACAAGCACTCTCACCTTATGGCAAAATCACAATTTGATTGAGCTTAGAATCATGCCAAAGCGTCGTTGTGTTTTTGGCTCGCTCGCAAGCCTCACAGCAGAATGATTGATGGTCGTCTGCGTACGTGCGAGGGCAACTGACCATTGCGATTTCATCCTAGAGAAAGGTTCAAGCACCCAACACAGCTTTTCGTGGCTTTGTTCTCATCATTAATAAAACACAATCGTTGATATCCTCGCTGCGAGTTTCTACTTTCGTTTTTCTCCTCACAATCCAGAGCTGCCCAATCAAAATCATATCAATTGCCAGCTGACATGCGAAATTCAAGTAATCTTCATGTTTTGGGAAATTGAACGACCGCATAAAGTCGAGAACTTCTGATTTTCAACTTCCTAACGAGCTGCAAAATGTTGTGACATATTTGGTATGGCTCGATCGATTGTGATGGAAACACAACATCGAACGGATAATCCCAGCGGAACAAAAAGCTTCCACATGACGCTCGCAGACAATGAAGCTTCCGCAACCTGATTTCTCTGCTCCGGTTGCGTAATTGAAAATTAATGTCGCTCTTTAATCGGTCAAAGCCAAGCGGGACCGTCTATTGGAGTTAGCGGTGGCCGAGGCCACAATGAAAAGGCGAAAATGCGGTCGGTTAGCAGAAACAATGCGTGGACCTTTGGAACGTGTACACACGAGAAGGGCCTCAAAAGTCCTTTCATCACGACGGCAAAGGGGGTCACGCTTTGAGGTGCCCGTAATGCGGTCAATCATTCCCAGCGTTTCATGTTTTTGATGTGTCACTCCGGCGCTGAATGAATAATGGAAAGATGGAATGAAATATAATGAATTACGTTCATGACTGTCATCAGCCATTCGAAGCGGAACATTTAAAGCTCAACGAGTTCTCTCTCTCCTCTTTCACTTTTCATGTTTCACGTCTGGCTCTGAATTCCCAAAACTTCAAGCCAGTCCTCATGACGAAGTTTCAATTGACAGTTGAACAGGCTGAGGGATTTTGGAACACTCTGAATATCAACTCTTCGCCGCTAAATTGGAAACTCTCCCATCGACGATTTGCATTGTGTTCAGTTTGCTTTGCGTTGGCTGCAAACAATTGGTTGGCGCTATGGTGAAAAAAGCAGTTATCGTAATGATGAATCATGTTTTTGTACGGCATTATTTCCGGCAAGGACGCTGTTGCAAATTTGTAGTCGACTGAGTGAGATGAAACGACGCCACTGCGGAGTGAAACTGCAGTCACAGGAAAGCGATCGTTAGAGACGAACAGCGATTGCCACAAAACACTTCATAAAACACCGTAAATAAATGCTTTTCTGCGGTTCTGTATCCGCAATTGTGAAGTTTTATTTGCTAACAACAGAGGAACTGTAGAGGCAAAATCAATAAAGCAGCAAAAGCATTCCCTGTTCGACAAACGAACGAACTTCGGTGCTTTCCCAATAAAATTGTTTGATAGTTTTGTGACAAATCGTCCTCCCTCTACTCGCTCCCCGTCTCCCAGCCTCGTCGTTCCTTCTCACCAAATGTTTTGAATTTTTTCCCGTGTTCAGTTCACTTCGCTTCAGAGTTATTGCTATCGAGATTGTTCGGAAAGTTTCCTTTACCCAGAAAAATGTTTTCTCCCGCTGAGAAAACAACAGAATTTATTTCGATAAAGTTGCAGAGAAAAACTCTTTATGGAGCTATCCGGAACTCGAAACTTCTCACTACAGAAGTCGTTTGGCTCAAAGTTGAAGCAACGAAATGTGGAAATTCTTTTTATTTTTGGAAAGCGGAGCAGCCAGCGATTACAGTTTGCAACAAAATCTTTAGGAAATTAACTTTGCCAACTTGCGAAATTAAGAAGTGAAAAGTTGCGGGGGTGAAGTGATTGTTTTAATGTTCAATTTCCCCCTCGAAAGCCATAACCGTTACCAAGTTTTCAATAAACATTGAGCGAGAAATATTCGCTGCGCGATGTTTCCCTCATTAGTTTACATTCAATGTGGGTCAGCGCAACAATTTTTTGTGCTCGTTTCGAGTTTTCCGGGAAGGAATTCACTCTATTTGAGAATCTCAAATGAACAGGCAACTCGACACTGAAGTGGTTGTGGATCGAAATCCTCAATGTTAATTACAATCTGGCCGGCTTTTTGCCTTCGTGGATGCACAAAAAGATTCTCAAGCTTTTCAATGGCGCCCTTAATTTTCCATTAATCACAATAATTTCATGGTACGAGAGCGGAAATCGTTTCGAATATCCCTCGCTCGAGTTGAGGTTCGGGCCGAAATTGAAGTAATGATTAGATGAATAACAAAGAAAAGCATGAGTCGTTTGCCTTTAAGACTGCTGATTAATTCATGCCATCCGTCCTCCCAACCCTCTGACCTTTTCCTTTCGAGATTTTTTGCTCATAGAGTTATGGGGATGTTCGTAAATTACGCAACAATTTCAAGGGTGGACTCGAGTGATATTTATGAGAAGGCCAACATAAAGTTTCAGATCCTTGTTGAGATTCGAGGAAATCTTCGGGGAGTATTAGAGAATTTGTCCGAACTGAAAAACCAATCGGACGATTTCCTTTAGCTGCGGGAAAAAAATTCGAGACACTTCCCCACAAATTCCTTTACAAAGCCACGGTCTTCAAAGATCTTCCCCTAATCTCGTTCAAGAAGCGAGCCTGTTAAGCATTTTGAAAATCGACTTTTTTCTTGGGACATGTTCCATTCAACGGGGAGCAGGAAGTCCAAGCAATCATAACTTCAAAGCATTAGGAGGGAAGAAAGCTTTTCGTAATGGAAGACGATACGAATGTGAATGGAAAGATTCATGAATCATTTATTCAGTTTACATTGCTCAGAAGTTCAGTTATTGATTTCGAATCAAGTGAACATTCAACCGGAACGAAGCGTTGTAAGAAGAAATTCACAATTCAATCAAATGGCTGCTGTCCCTTTCTACTCAGCTCTATGCTCGCTCATGTTTACCGTTTAGTTTCCAAATAGATTTTCCTTTTTCTATACCGTAAACTAACCGAGATCTTAAATTGCTGTTAAGGAGAGTTAAACCGGAGACTTGGAAGAACGACGAAGCATCCACATATAAAGAAAATAATCATGACAATGATGGAATCGGATTCTTTGAGAAGTTTTTAGTCAGTGAGCAATTTTCCTCCTTTGTCCCTTTCGAAGGAAACGACAATAACCACGAGAGAATGACTCTAATCCCCAAGCTCCGAAATTGAAAAACATGACCAATGAACCTTTGTTATCGGAATGTTACCCTCGCCTTAATGGAACGGACGCCAGTCGATGGAACATGAAACCTATAATTGGAAAAGTGGCATTCCAATATCGCCATCAGACACACATTTGATAATTCGGAAAATGCAAATGAAACCCATGAAGCTTTATCAGCGTGCGATACGTGACAGTTGGGCGATGGAGCAAAAGAGAATCTCAAAACGTGGAGTTTCATCCGACCACATGTCTACAATAAATGGAGATAAATGTTTACACTACAGTATTATATTCGCATATTCCGTGTGGTCAGAGGTTCTCGACAGTTTTGGTTGACTGGTCCATCGATCTCCACACTTTGCTTCTCACCAGATAATGAGTCCAAGTCCGGCGGCAGCTAATCACACAGCATTGCTACTCGCCAATCGAAATCTAGTACAGGTTGTCCATCGCTGTACCAAAATACCAATTGCCTTGCGACAGAAGATTCATCGAACTTTCTATGGTGCATGTTTCAAATTTTCGGTTTCTCCCCACTCTGACCTTTTTTGTAGCCGACTCAATCGCCTTTCGATGTTCGAAATGTTAATAAATCCGTTTTATGCAATGATTTTTGACCGTTGGGTCATGCTTCGAATGTGAAAGAGTAACGAGGGAGGGGCGGTTAAAAGGACAACGGCACAACTTTGAATAAACACCGAGTTCCAACCGAAATAGAGCGGAGATCCGATTATTCATTGGCATCATGTTGTATCCGTAGCTGATGTTGTTTGCATGGAATTTTTCCCAGAGATCTCAGCTAGACTCGCTCGTCGCAATATCTATGAACAGCTCATGAATTTTTCATACGAAAATATTTGATTATGACAAGGCTCGCTCATGCACTCAACAGCCATAAAAGCGTCCGTCGAAACAGCAAAAAATATTCCTGATCGTAGGAGAGAAGTGACACGAAAGTCATTTACTGCAAAATCCCGTCGTCAAAGCCCTACACGACAAGACCAACGAACATGAAGCGACAAGAGTTTCTCGCTTGGAAAATATCGAATTCAATTTTCTGATACATTGCATTGGAGGAGCCATCGATGTCTTACTTGCAAGAGATGATCGAAGGTAATCATGGGGAACTTGTTCATGTTGTGCAATCATTTGTTAAATTTGCAATAACTTGCCAACTTTTTCTTGCTCGCTTTGTTGAACGGAACAATTCTAGTTCAAGTTGGCAATGGAGCGTCAAGTCTAGAGCAAGACATCGAAGGCTTTCAGAAACGATAATGAACTCGATGTTGGCGCAGCGCAGAGCCATTGATTTAGCAATTTTGCACTCAACCTCCATTGACTTTTGCATCAACAATCGAATTTATGACAATGCATCGAGCGCATGAGTTTTCAATGCTTCGGGCTGCTCGCTTCAGCTCGCCACACCAACCGCACGTCTACGTGAAAATCAAGTTCTCAATTTGTCTTGTGTTGTTTTGCAAATAAATGGCACGTGAAGCTCGAAACAGGGAAAATCAATAAGATTTCGCTAGCTATTAGCTAACGAGTTTTCGGGTTGAGCTTCCTCGCTTGATGAGCGAAAATCACATGGAAAGCGAAACTTTTGTTATTCGAAACTAGCATGGTTCATGTGACTTCTCCTGCTCTCACTTCCACTCACAGACGACGACGATGTTGTGCAAAATTGAGTTATAAATATTCAACGCCGAATGAGTTTTTTCCCTTCGCCCGTCAACCGGCAGCATCGACACTCGAGAGGAAGTATGCAGGATGGAAAAACGTCTCATCGCTCGCTCTTACAGCCAACCACATGTCGATGTAGCGTTTCTCGCTCTCGCAATTTCACAAGATCGCAATCTTTAAAACATGTAAATTGCTATTTATTCTAGCTTCTTGCGACGTCGAGTGAACGACAATGATGATGCTAAAGGAAAATTGAAAAATATGCTAAATTGAGCTTATGCATGTTGTCTGCACTTGCAAGTATTTTGACTTCGTGTTGAGCTTCTGTCTGGATAGTTGAACCGTTAATTGATTTTCATCAACGTATTAAGAGCTTTTCATTAAACCCAAGCTTACATTATGCTCAAGGTGACTGCAACTTATTCACAGGATTTGCAATTAGATGACTTGAAGTGGTCGAGCGCCCTTCTACTCTCTCAATTCCCTCGCATCGCATGCCGTTGGGTGTTGTGCGATAGTGGTTAGTTTGATGGTTAATTAAAATTCAATCTACAGGGAATCGATTTCATTGTACATCCGCTTAGATCGTGTCATGTCCCGTCAAATGCCATTCTCTCAAACCTCCACTCGCCCGTTTGCTTTGCTAGATAACCGTTGTTGCTCATTGCATGTGCTATCACATGCCATTAAATTATTCATCAAATTAAGTGTTCGTCCGGGTTTGCTTTGATAGTGCGCGATGGAATTGTGTCACTGACAATTTAAGGCTGGCAAAGCTTTTTGAAGTGTGATTGATGATTCGCTCGCTTTACAATCTAGCCAGCATACCTCGAGTAAATAGCATCAAACAACGCCATTATCGGTTGCGTCAAAGCAATTCACTTTTTTCGCATCTCCGCTTCTCTCCCTCGCATAATTGAAAAGCAATTTGACAAGCGCTGGCCGCGTCCCTAAATTACCTTTTAATAGTTTCATTGAGCATCCAACACGTAAGACAAAAACTGTGCTCGACAATGCGATTTGATGATGATTACGCTCATAACGAAACACGTACACGAGCCCACGCCGCCTTCAATTAATTACATAATAGATTGCACTCATTCTCAATTTCCTTTTCGTCGATAACACTTCACCCCTTCGAACTTTGGCAGCCGAGGGAAATGAGACACGCCATGGAAAACCGATTTACGTTCAACATTCTACTCCTAAAAATGTTCTGCGGCGAATTGCTTTCGGAAACTTGTGGCTTTTGTTCGCTTTAGAGACGGATGACAAGACCGGAGCAGCCGCAAAACTTACTGCCGGTAACCAGAACTGATTAAGACATTTCCTATTCGTCTGTTCCTTCCAACTTTCATCTAGTGACCAGCCATCGGCGGACGTCGGAAGCGGAAGGATACGTTCGAACACAATCTGATTACGATCGTTGCTTCCATTCACTAGCATTCCTTAGCTTCCTTGCTGATGAAAGTCCAATTCTTATTGATAACAAGCGAATCGAGTTAGGCGCCCATGCATTCATCTGATTAGTCACAAATTGAGCTTGTAGAGAGTAAGCACTGATGGAGTTTCTCAGAACTAGCGTGAGGAAAAATGGAATAATCTGATTTTCATATCCATCTGATGAGATATCGATCGTGCACCACTCTTTGCATGGATGCTCATTCCAAGCGAAATTGTCTCACCGAACGGAAATTGAACAAATCATATCGAAGATGACAAGCTTTGAATGCGGTGAGAGCTCGCGAAAGTTGATAGCATTTTTTTAATTCTTGGCTCTGGATTAATCATATCTTTGATCTGAGCGATTCGTTGTGATTTTCAAACGAAACTTCTAGTGCCGACAGCCAGCAACGGAAACCGATTCCAAGCTGAGAAGTTCCATTCGACATTCATTTGACTCTTGCAAGCTTCATCCTTGTCATCGAGCCTGCTCTGATCCGAGTCTGTCTCAACTAAGATGTCTGTACGTTATCGGGAAAGCTGACTTATGGCGAGCAAATAAAATGAATAAACAATGAGACGCACGATTCGATGAGTTATGACAAGCCGAAACATTTACTCAAGCATCGGAAAAGCTTTTTAAAGCTTGCACAACAAGATGAAACGACTTAAACGATCTAGACCGGAACGTGTTGGTTGCAGACGTGGAGCGAAGAGGATACGTAAAGCGAAGGCGGCAAAGTAAATTTAATTTCTCGTCGTCTCCCAATGGATTCCAATTTGTGCGGCGACATGTATGGCGTATTGATGGACTTGAAACGTGTTACTTGGATTGAAGGGCTTGCGGGAGTTCGACGAAAG
This sequence comes from Smittia sp. YW1114-2, assembly GCA_033064975.1. NCBI lineage: Eukaryota > Metazoa > Arthropoda > Insecta > Diptera > Chironomidae > Smittia > Smittia sp. YW1114-2. The sequence continues at coordinate 3,399,589 of CP093833.1, forward strand.
TCGTATGTTTAATTCACTTACGTATTAATCACATTTCTCAACTCTTCCGAGGATTTCCCTGCTTGTTTCAAGTCCTCGTATGTAGCACAGCATGAAAAATTGTTTCTGACGGTGAACGAGAGTCCCTCACATCCATTGCCATAGAATTCAAGTTGCTTCTCAACCGGCTCAAACGACATCACTCCAACTCGAATGACAGTTTGCCGCTCGCTCCTTGGAGAAATGCCTTTTTCCAAAGATTCTCCTTGAGATGGGTCAAAGACCAGAGAAAAGGGTTCCGCAAGCCTTGGCAGATGGAGACTGGAGAGTCTGCTAAATGGAATTAAAACATTTTGCTGTAACTTGAATCGTTAAAACCTTTTGCACTTCATTTTCCGTCTCTCGAGAGCGATTTCGTGCTTCGAAGAGGAAACTTTCTACGCTTCATTTCCCCGGGATTTGCGACTTTGCCTTGGAGTCGCTTGCTGTAAATTTGATGAATGTCTTGAGAACGGAGAAAGGTTTCAGTTAATATTCAGCGTGGATTGTCGATCCTTATAATGCGAGAGTAAACAAGACCAAAACAAACACATTTCCTCGACAACCGTCAAATGGAGAGAACATAAAAATATTTGCCAACCACGGAGACGCGTACGTGAGTTGTGCGTCGGGCTTCCACTTTCCCAAGATTTGATTTCTTCCCAGAACGGAAAGGAACTGGGAATGCGAATCGGAAAGGAAGAACGATGCTAATTTATTCGTTCCGCTCCAACCTCAGCTATACCTCTCCTCCGCATCCACCCGCATTTCGTCTCGTGGAACTGAATTAACCTCTCGTTCAGTCTGTTTACCAAAAATTACTGAAGGTTTCCTCATCATTTATTCACGCAACGGAAGAATGGAACTCAATTTAAAACAATCTCCCCTCGTCCTGCACGAAGTCAAATCTCATCGTTTATCGTCTCGACATCGATACATCGTCCCAGCCAGCGCCAGATGGAAACCGAGAACTTTTTGAATATCTAATTGACTGATTTGATTACCTGGCCGATTGATGGGCAAATATTTTTGATTGTCTGAGGCAAAACGAATTTCTAAGCTGGCGTGGGAGGAAATAAATCACCTGTGAAATGTGAAATTTTCTGCCCCATCGGAGATTGTCAAGTTTGTGTTTTGGCTGTTATTAGAATTTTCATCTCTCGAGAGAATCCGAACTGCTGATGCCATCCGTAGTGACTCTTATTTTCCGCTCGTCGAAGCACTTTTCCGACTTGTAATTTTTTCTTCCGCTGCGAGCTCTACGGGTAAAAAAGTTGACTCAAGTTAGAAGCGAACTAGGCGGCTCATGAGCGGAAATTTATTTGGAAAACATCACAAATCGCGTGAGCCTCGATTCTGAAACATTTTGTATGCGTCCAAAGCTTAAAGTTCATAGTCACATCTAGTGAAACAATTTAAAGATTTTCTTAACAAATGAAACTTTTAGATTCAAAAGTGACAAAAGTTCGAACAGATCTGTTTGGTTCTTCAGTTTGTGTGTCTATGCTCGTAGAGGTTTATTCAAAATTGAAAAATGATACAGAAAAAATTAAACAATAACACAAAAGTGCCTACAACGTTGTTTTCTGTTTCGGGGGGATATGCTTGCTAAAAGTTTCGTTTTCAGATCGACGTGGGCTCGTGCGTTGGTAACGTCTCGATAAAAGCACAGAGAGCTGGCGGAGAAAATGCCGCGCCATGCGAGGGTGATCGAAGGAAGGCTTTCCCGTATGTTTGTTCAACGATGTTGCAAATTTTCTTTTCCCGCTCAACTCGTGTAAAACTTTTCAATTTCAGATGATTCTAGATTGAAACAACACTCAGTTCGAATATCAAAGTTAAACGACGATTTATCATCCCCAAAAGCGAGTGAGACGTCACAGTCGTGTAATGATTCTTGTTTCCAATTTTACTTTCGAGGAAGACGAAGTGGAAGGAGATTTAAATTGATGGATATTCCAAGTTACATAAACGAGAAAATGTTTCAAATTTGAGTTGTTTCAATCATTATTTTTTATCGAGCTTTTTGTTGCGTTGTTGCTTACATGTTATATAATTCAAGAAAGTTTTTGTTAATATTTGCACGGGTAAATATCCGGGAAAAGCAACCATAAACTTTATTCTGCATTGTACCATTCTCAGTACAATTCTCAGATAAGGCAGCTAAAGGTAACGTAATAAATACGATAAATGTGTCTTCAGACCAACAGCTTCACTCGGTTGTTAATGAGAAATTCTTTATTAGAATAGATAAAAATTCACTTTGACATTAGCGACTGAAACATGCTTAGTTTCTCCACAATGTCTTTTAATGAAAATTCCTCGATTTCATTACTGAATTTCGCTGGCAAATCAGCCTGCAAAACAACGCGTTGTTCATCATGACATCGAAATTACGAAGAATAAATTAAAAAGTTTAATGGAAAGGAACATCAGAACTTCTGATTCAGAAGCCACGTCAAAGCGCGACAAAGTGTAAATTTCAAAGCGTTGAAATCAGCAACGAATGTCGGCAAAGGAAAGGAAAATTGGTTCTCCGCTTCATTTCCCTCGCGCCTCAGACTATACAACTAACATTACATTCGTAATAATCGAGCGCGGGGGAAAAGACAGCGAAAGCTAAGAGCGCCGTCCTGCTAGGAAAATTACTCAGTTGTCTGTCTGCTAAGGAAATTATTTATCTTCCTCAGTAACGAGTGCTTGTTTTGTCGTCGAAGGAACCCCGTATCCCGTAACCTTAGTATCCCGGAGGCTCATTAAATGCCATAAATATTTGCTCCATGCGATTAGAATCAATATTGATGTTTTCCCTGCCGAGAGATGTTTGCGAAGTAAACAGCACTGGAAAGAATAATTTGAAATATGATATCTAGGCATGACAGCATGTAACGAATTTTTACAGTCAACGGTAAATAATTAATTAAGGTTAGCCTGTTCCTTCCTTTTATCACTTATATCCATGCAACTACAGGAAACACTTTTGTTTTTTATTTTCCTAATGCTTGATTCATCAAAACATATAAAGTAGGTTGACCTGAACCAATTAGGCTGGACGGGCTTCAGCAAATTGTTGGGTGGGGAGGAAATTAGTCATCAATCAACGCGAACCTTAAAGTGACGAGGGCAGTGAACGGAAAGGAATAGAAATGAAAACCTTATCTTCCGATAACTTCGAGAAGAAGCTTTTGTTAATTTGATTCATCGATTGTTGGCCTGTTCTCGACCAAGTTGTTTGATGAGGCCAAGATTGGAAAACTTCCTTATTTTGGGAATTCATTTTTATAAATACTCAGAAAATAATTCGGCTTTTGACGACTTAATCGGTGCCATGATTGCGTTTCAGAAAACTACTTAATTGCTTTTTTAATAGAGTTTTCATAGTGGAAGTCGTTAACTTTGGAGCTTTAGTGGATTTCGCGATTTGTTGGCTCTAAAAAGTTTATGCATCGTTGACAGAGTTAAAGAAAACTAGGAAAAGTTTTATCAGGTCGAGTAAACCCTAATAAGTCGTAGAACATTTGCAAATGAAATATTGAAGTTTATGATTCCAGCTTTTGAAAGCTCACAGTTTGGTGTTTGAGGAGATAGCCGTAGTTGACGTCCAATCCATGGTCGGATGCGTTTGCCACTATGCTATCACGGCTGCCTCTGGCTTTGGCTTATCGCTACCATGACCGATACCACGAAGAACAAACAAATCCGTTCGAATATTAAACACAGCTAAGAAATTTTGGAGAACGAACGAAAATGATTTTAATGAAAAACTTTGCATTGCAATTTCTCAGCCTTGGGCTCTTAGAAATCCAACTACCAACAGAAGGCAGCAAGTTTAATTTGTGATTATTGTAATTGAAAAAGTTTTGCATGTTTGTTAAATTTTAATTACTCTCTGAAAGTTTCTTTGCCTTCATCACAATTCATGGATTTAACAATTAGTCTGACAAAGCGTTGTTTGCATCAAATGATTGAAATTTAAAGGAGATAATCCGTCCGAGAATATGTTGGGCTCAAATCCGAACTTTAAACTATGCAAATAGCTTTCAACTAAATTGTAAGTTCTCAGTTGGACCGGAAACTTCTGGGAATAAAATGTTTTCACCCAACCTGAAGTTGATTCTGCTAAGAAACTTGGAAGTTTTCTAACGAAATTGTTGACACAATCCGTTTGAAATCTAAATCCAAAGTTAAACTTAAGCCGCTCACATGGCTTCAGTTGACTGATTTCTTCGCAAATTCACTTAGGGTTTTTCAATCAAATGCCAAAACAGTGAGCTTGTCATCCATTTGCTAATGCGATTTCAAGTCTCCATCGTTTGGATCCACAGAGGGAACTGCTCTGATTGGATTTAATTATCCTTGACTGTCTGATTTGCTTTCTGCTCTTATTCGATCAAGGCTCGACTTAAGAACCGACCGCAACTTTTTATCTGTTGCGACTCGATTCTTGCTTTCTTTTGCTTCCTCCGACAGCCCGCATCCTTCTGGGTTGAGGGTTGAGAACTATCATGCTATGTAAGCCGGCAAATAAATGGCATTATAAATTTTATTATCATTCCAAACAGATTTAGTTTTCTCTCCGAGGGCTTTGCGTTGTCAGCGAAAATGTGAATGGATGTTCTCGAAATTGTACTACATCTGCCACATAGCATTATCATTTCCTCGTATTACATTAAGCAGCTAGCAGCCTCGTTCACATCTTCCTGTGTCGGAGAGAAAGTTTCTGCGCTTAAACACGGAGATTATTTGAATAGGCGGAAGCACTGTGAGCAAAGCGTGCGAATATTTGTCTGTGTTAAGGAGAGCAAACATCAACTAAATGAATTGCGACTTCGCTTCTTGAAGCGCTTACAGACGTTTTAATTTTATTTCAAAGGTTGCTTTCAGCTTGAAGAGTGAATGCCCCAGCCGCTCAATTTTAACCCAGCGCATTTAAGCTTGACAGGAAACATTCGCCGCAAGTTTTACTTTCTCGCGTCACTGGAAGTTTTTTGAGACCAAACTTGACAGAGAACTAAGAAAACTTTTAATTACTTTAAACGGCGAATTCTATGAAAGGAGTCGAACTACAAAATATTCTATTTCAACTCCTTTCTAATTGAAGCAATCGCTTGTAAAGCTGCATAGAAAAACAACTCTAGTTTAATTGGTGAGTTGAAAGCAACTATGAACATCATAGCATCAAATTATTTGACTCAACTTTGAAGCTGGATCCAAAATCTCGTTTCCTCTTCAATTGGACATATAAACACCTTTGAGCTGAAACCTCATTCGGTGCATTTCAGAATGAAAGCGGCAGCTTTGCTTGTTTTGCAATTTTATTTCGTTTATCTTGGAGTTTTCCTTCAAACGAAAATCCCGAAAGCTTTGTCGTCGAAGCAAACAAAAAGTTTCCTAGCTTTTAGCTTATTTGTCGCAATTATACTCTGGCAATGTTCAGCTGGCATTGACAAGATAAAAGCTTCCGCAAGCACACGTCAGCATGAGCTGAGAACAAACGCTGCTGTGTCAAGGACGACGCCGCTCTTCGATGTTCGTGTCGCCGTTTGACACATTTCTAGCTAGACAAGCAACTCTTTGTTGATGAACGAGGGCTTTCACTTCAGATAATTGATAAATTATCTCGCATTACAATCATTTCACTAGAGCGGCGACGACAAGACCAAGAAAAACAAGAGATCGTTAGCCCCTTTGCGGGACAGATCTGGAAATGCTGTTCTCTCTGAAATGATAACTTGCTTTATGACATAGAGTTGATGCTTACCCAAATATTTTGACATTTTTCCACTCTCTATTCTTCACAGATAAGCTAAAACAGTCTTTCTACGATAATGATTGCTTCCACCTGTTCAGTTTATTTTCATCTCGCGTAACGTGAACCTCGCATAGAAATGGAAGGTCATTCACTCAACGTAGAATGGGGTTGGATGGTCGTTCTTGGATCGTTTATCATGAACGTTTTTAATCAATCGTTAGTCTTCATCTTCGGATTTCTCTACGGAGCTCGATTTGCCGAGCTCAACTTCACGCAATCTCAAATTTCGATCATCTTGAGTCTCTCCAGCGTATTTACGAACTTGTCTGGATGGTTCATTGGTTTCGCGGTACAGTTTTTCACGTTGCGAGAAGTGGCAGTCTTCGGGAGTTTGATGATAAGCTCCGGTGTCGTTCTGAGTTCATTCGCGGAGACTTTGGGCCATTACATTTTAACGTACGGTTTGATGGTTGGCGTTGGATTCGGGCTGATGGGTTCGGCTGCGTTTCTTGCCGTTTGCTCTCACTTTAAAGCTAGAAACAAAGCAGTTAGTTTAGCAATGACTGGAATTGGAATCGGACAAATGCTGATGCCACAAGTCGTGAAGCAATTGATGGAAGTTTACGGATCGAAAGGCACGATTCTGATTGTTGGAAGTTTGTCTCTCAATGGAATGATTGGCGCTGTTCTTTTTCGGTCGGTGAACCGTCAAGAAACTAAAGAACGATACCAATCAGAAAACGATCCATTGATACCCTTGAAACGAACAAATAGTGAGAATGTAGACAACAAAAAGTTTGTGAAGGTTTTTCGAAAAGCTTTCGACTTCGGATTGCTCAAGGATTTTCGATTTTTCATCCTCAACTTTGGTCTTTCAAGTGGCTATACAATCATCATTGATCTATCAATTGCCCTGCCAGCGTTGCTCCGAGTAAGTTGGAAATTAATTATCGAGAAAGTTTTCCTTGACTTCGTGTTCATTACAGACAAGTGCTCAACTCGATGAATCGCAAGTTGCTTTCTGCCTAACTGCTCTTGCCACTGCGGACGTTGCTTCGCGACTCACTTTCCATTTCATCGCCGATCGACTGCAAATATCTTGCCGGAAATCATTTCTCTTTGGACTTACTGCAGTCGGAGTAACGGGCTTAACGCTTTCGGGTCTGGAGTCATATCATGCAATTGTTGTAGCTTGCGTCGTTCTAGGATACTTCAAAGCAGTGACGGTTCTCAATCAATATTTGTCGATTGCTGAGTACGTTTCAGAGTTCTACGAAAACAGCGACAAACTGCCACAAGCCATGGGAATCAATATGATGGTGAAAAGCTTGTGCGTTATTTCGATAGGCCAATTGTTCGGCTGGATCAGAGATCGTGTCGCGGGTTATTCAATCACCTTTCATATGCAAATAGTTTTAATAGTTCTCGTTGTCATGTTGTGGTCAATGGAGAGAACATTTTGTAGAATCAGATGAGAATCACGTAAATCTAAAAAAGCTTTGAACAGATTTCTCCTTTTACAAGATAACTTGCTAAGTCATGCCGTCAATCTAAGGCACTGAAGGCAATTAAACTCCCAGTCAACAACAATTAAGTCAGTGGTGTTTAACCTTTAGTGATCCGAGAGCGTTGATTGTTAGGATTGATATTTATTATTCGACGATGATGAGTCGCGCTCGTTAAGCACGTCTCAGTAGACAGACGAGTGACCGTGCCGTGACATAAAGTTCAAGCTCTTCCAAACTCAAACTAACAATTCACGATGAGGCGAGAAAACTCATTAATAACAATTTTGAAAATGAGCTGTCAAAGCGACGTAAAAGTGATTCATAAATTATCAGCACTTCTGCTGTTCGCTATCATTTCCACCTCAACCGCAAACGAGAGAAATATCTTTCAACATTAAACATACATTTTTTCATGATAACGATAAAAAACCAACAAGAGGAAAAATGTTTCATCGTCGCGATGAAATAAAAATTGTCGCGTTTTGAACAATTTTTTTATCAGTTTTGTGCAATCGTAAAACGCGCGCTCGAAAGCATGCGATGCATGAGATGGAGAGAAGCATTAAAATTTATGTCGTTCCGGTAGTGATACAATTCACAGCGAGCGGCAGAGATGCGAGCTGGATACACAGGCAGTGAAAATGACGAGTAATGATAATTAAATTGCTGCTGGCGGAGAAAATTGAATTCGTAAATTTGGCTTCGTGCAACGGAAAATTAAGGAAAACCGTCCAGCTAGATCAGCGGAAAGTCTTGCTCGGCACAAGCCAGCTTGGTGGCAGAACGCGATGGTTACAATTCAGCTGAACTTCCTTCCGCTTCCCGGCCCGTCTTGCTGGCTTATGAAAATGGGAAACTTTTCCCTCCCTTCACATCTTCTTCATCATTCATATCATGATGTCGACTAATGGCTCCCAAAGAAATTTCCTTTTCATTAGACATCGAACGACCGGGGGAGGAAAATTTTCCCAGAAAGGAAATCAACACAGACTTGTGCCAAAAAGATTGATAATGATTTAATTGAATTGATTTCTCATTAATTCAGATGAAATTCGTCGGAGTGAATCGAGAAAATGCTGAAATGTCGATTTGTTCTCGGATTTTATTACGCTAATTTCAACGTAAATCGATCGAATTACTTTAGTTTGCTCTGTGATTGAGTTTCATTGGGGGGTCGAAAAGATATTTAATCGCTCGGAGCTGTTTAGTGAAGTAGTTTTTCAACTGTTCCGAAGAATGCTTCAGTTAAAAGTCGATTGGAGGGTTTGGGTTGTCGAGAGCTTCGAGTTTGATTTTTTAACTTGAAAGTTTGAGGACTTTGATTGCTGTGCTTTTAAACTATTTTGAAAGTTACACGGAGCTCTCGAGTGAGTTTTAAGAAGCAGCTTTTATAAAATAGTCCCGACAAGCTTCGTTCAATATCACTGACAATGAATTCAATAGCACAATGGTTGTGTTGAGAATGATAAGCCGAAAGTTGTTTAGTATTAATTGCTAGCCATTCGAGTTTCTTTTTAATTGGGAGACAAAAGACTCCGTAAACTTCCAATAGCTCAAGATTCTCAATCTAAAACTAATAAAATTTCTAAAAGACTCTGCGTTTATAGATAGTTCGTAGTCTCTCTGGCGCCTGTTTGCTCTTGGCAAACTCATGTACAGCAGCATGTCGTTAATCATAGGAGAAGATAAAACAAGCCTTGAGAGCAGCACAACAAAAGCGCAGGAGAAGGAAACACGAATGTAATTAATTGATAGTACTCAGAGACTTGTATTTGAATTTAATTGAATCTTTGTTATACAAATTTGCTTTAATGAACGTTCACAATATAATCAACGATGAAGGTTTGTATGGAATGAAATCCATGTTTACATATCATTGCTTGTACATCTTAAAGATGCTCAGCTGCTTGCAGGAGTGCCTAAGCTTCAAGTGCCTTGAAACCAAAGAGGAGCCAAGCATAAGTTTGAAATTTGCAGAGGAAGAGAGATTCATTTAATGGTAAACTTGAAGTTTCTCGTGAAAATCTTCCCGGAACGAGAGACAGAAAACTTTCAGTAATTCTCTTCAGTTCCTTCTTCCTGTTGGGAATTATTCGCCCTCGAAGCTACCGTTGGTAGAGGAGGAAGACGCTCGTACACTGAGTTTTAATTTGCAAACCATTTTAAGAGTTTTCCACCCGAACTTCTGTGTGGAAACGTTCTTCTGTCTCAAACTTATTCATCGTTATCAATTATTTATACGCCGACGAAAGTTTCATGCCTGATAATAAGCTTGAAACCTTTTGTTTTCTGTTTTCTGGTTTCGTTTCTCGAGAAACTTTCTTATCCTCCTCGTGGGTTAGAGGTTTAAAGTCTTTGCGATTGTTTGCGTTTGGAAGATGTTTAAGGATTTGCGTATTAATTAAGCAGTCACAGGGTTAAATGAAATATTAATTTCCTTTGCGGAGTGAGCGAAGTAGCGCGCTCTTGGGCGAGCAGAGTTTGCTAAAGCCTTGTTTCTGTCACGAACAACAATCCAAGTTTCTTCTTCGATTCAATTCACAGCCAAGTTCCAGTTGGCGAAACTTTTTCTCTGCCTTTCACAAGTTCCAAGAAGAGAATTTTAATCCTGATTACAAACCATGAAATGTTGTAATTCCCATCGAACACGATCGCATAAAAAAGTTTTCTCCTCAAACGCGATACCCAAGCGAGAAGGAATTGCTTGGGAAAAATTAAAATCATAAAACTTTATGCTTTGGAGCATGACGACGATGCTACATCGCTGCACTTCAAGTCAATTTGAGTCTCGAACTCTAAACCGTCAGGCTACGATAACTTTTATGCTGACAGCAGAAGCAGTCAGAGACACTTTGCGATGATTGCGAAGCCGTGGTCAAGTCTTTGATGTGCTTACATAATATTACTTGGCTTCCATAAAAGTTCGCTGTCCTTAAAGCGAGCTTTGGAGAAAAAAGTGACTACCGATTGCCTCCTTTGAAAGTCAAAATGAGTTGCAATTTGCTCAAGTTCTCAAGTAGAAACTTTACTGAAAGCTTTCATTCGAAGCGCGTTGAAGTAGCTTGTTTACTCTGATAACATCTTTCAATTGAGAGAGCGAAATTCTCAAAAGTTTAAGTTTTAGCAGCGGTAGATTTCCAAATCAACTGAAGGATTAAGAAGCTTTGGAAGCATGAAAGTTAATTAACAAACTTCCAACGATGGCAGAGTCTTATCAACACTTCAGAATTAAATCCTTCAACACATTCTTACTGTTCGGTTATGGTTTAGTAGAAGTATTTCAATTGAACTGTTAAGTCGTGTTTAGTTAAAATTGAAGTCTTCATTTCTAAGTTTCTTGGATCAAACTCACACAAAATCTTTCAACTCAGGACCAAAAACTCGAAGCTCGTATAATTTAGAATCAGATGAAGATGCTGAGTTGACAGAGTCACGTTTGCTGCAAATAGATTGGAGACAGAAAACATCAGGGAAGATGATTGTTGGTTCCATGAGAGATTTTCCTACTCAATGGCTTTTCAATTGAACAACTTCAAGACCATGTTCGATTGATGGTAATCGATGGAGTTGTCTTGCGGAAAAGCTGCTTCGTTAATCAAAAAGAAATCTTCTCGATGCAATGGCGTTCGATTTTCGTAGTGCTGTCGGAAGCTGTTTTGATGGCATCGACCGCATCGCAATAAAGCGAAATCGGAAACGTGATTAATAAAGCTTCAAATGTCATCTTCTTGGTCTCCTTAAGCCATTCAAAGCTGCCACGAAAGGCTTTTCATAATTTTGATGGCTTAGCCATAATGCACACTATAAAATTTATATCTTGGGTTTCGATGGCTGCTCCATCTTTGTCAGACCCTTCAGCTTTCGGTCGTTCTTTTCTCCTGCCCTACTTAATTTTTACGATTCACTTTTCAAGGTAAAACGTGTCCCATAAAAGCAAGGACTCCGTGGAAAGTAAGAAGGAAATTTATGAACACTTTATTAAATTACAAGAATTGATGTTTTAATAAATTGGCCTCGAAGTGAAATTGTTTTACAACCTTGCGAGACCATTAATCCGGCGCTAATTAGGAAAAGTTCGACGGAAAAGTTTATTGAAATTCGGGGAAACAAGAATATTCCGGAGTCGTTTGACTTCAGATCGGGCGGAAAAGGAAGCAAAGATATGACCAATTTCCATAATGTTGCATGCTAAGATAAAGAACTAAAACATTTGACCCTTGTTTCATCGCCTTTTTGTCAAGCCAAAAGCTCATAAAAGCGTCCATCGACATTGCGACGCTTCCAACTGATGAATCCAGTCGACAAAACTTTGAGTTAGTTATCGCAACATGGAGCAAACCCCTTAAGACATCCAACTGAATCCTCTAAAAATATCCAACAGACGAGCTTAAAGGTGACTCATTAGGCTGAGTAGCTAGTCTCGATAGACCCGCTGCTTACCCAGGAGCTTCTTAAAGCACAAAACCCAGCGTTATCTCTCTGATCTGCTCATAATTCTCCCAAAAGCCCTTCCGTCTTCTTCCTCTTTCAAGCTTTGTGACATGTTTGCATTATTGATATGCTCGGGCTTCTACTTGAACAAGAGACGGATTTGATATCACCCAAGGCCTAGATACGACAAAGATAAAAATTTGAAAAGGTTTATCTGTTTTCTATTCAGAAGCTTCTGTATTTGCTCAGATGAAAAGGTTTCGGATTCTTTCTCTCTCTTCCGGCGACGAGGTGCAGGACGTAAAAAGCGAAAGCCCAGTGTGAATGATGATTTTGTGATTTTGACTGTTGACCTGTGCTCAACGTGAGACGGAGAGCTGTGCAAACGAAGGCGGCTGAAATTATTTTCTGCTGTCATCGGAGTGTTTGTGTAGGCGAACTGTCGCCGGAATCTTCTGTTCTGGACGGTCACGTCCATCCTTAACGCGTCATCTGTTTCATTTGCATTTTCCGAATTATCCGAGCGGCATTCGACGCCACTTTTCCAATTACAGATTTCATGTTCCATCGTACAACGTTTGCTGTCCATTCGGTTTTACTGAGAAGAAAATACCAATGAGAATGGTACAGCACTCATGCGTCTATCGGCTTTACGGATGAGCAATTCACGGCGAAAATAACTTGGCTGAACATCTGTACGATTCTGTTTAAATTCTCTTTTGTAAAAATGACTACAGCTGTCGGAGAAATCTCTGAATTTTAAACAAAATCTCAAAGTTCTGTTACATTTTTAAAGCTCAACAATGTGGAAAGCTCAAGCTTTCGTCTTTCGTCTTTTTAGCCAAAGGAAAAAGCGAACAAAATGCTTTTACCGACTCGATACTCACCAGGATTACGTTTCCGATTCGATCATCATTGTTATGATTATTTTTATTGAATGTGGATCCGAACATGTGAGGACTTTTATACATTTTCCTCTCCGGGCTTAAACAGCAACCTGAGAATGGGATAGTTTTGGTTTTGATGTGAGGGAGGTGGAGACGACGCTGTGGACTCACTCGGAACGAAACACGATAAACATGAACGAGGAGAGGAAAGTTTTGTCCGAGAAATATATCGTCCCAAGTGGAAAGAGCGTTCATTTGAATACGATGTGATTTTCGCCATCATCATCATCGTCTTACTTTCTCCGGGCGTTTACTTTCCGGTTCCGCTCGGAGTTCCATTGATTCAAAATCGATAAATGATTCATATTCGAGCAATCTTTCCATGACTTCCCGTCTCCCTTCGCTTGAAGTTACGCTTATGGATTTCCTTCTTTTCCACGAGCTGATAAGGCAAGACTGAAGTTGGTCTCAGGCGAGACAAAAAGTTTGTTGCTCATCTAGTAAAAAGATGAACCCTTCAAAGACAGAGAAAGCTGACAAAAAAAGGGTCAAAGGATTGCATAAATTAATCAAAACCGAGTGAAAAATTCGCAGTTTCATGCTCACAAACTCCTTTCAATATCGTTGTCGTCTCTGATTTCAAAGACTCGAATAGAATTTAATCAGAGCAAAAAGATCTCTTGGCGTGTAATTAATTTGATAAATGAAGAGCGTTCGAGACTTCACTGAAACGATTGCTATGCTGCCAGGATTCTCAGCAAAGCTAATAAAACTGATTAAATCGCCCATTATCTCCGATCGGGAAGGATAATACCATTAAAACTTTAATTAGGTATCATCAGTTGCCCGTTATCTGCAAAATAATGCCATAAAAATAGTTTTCAACCAGACGAAGGAATTATTACTCGAAACCTTTTGTCAATGCAAGGAGCGATACTGCGAAGCTTAAGCTCAAAGCCAAAAACTTAATCAATAAAGCATAGATCAATTGGTTTTAACCCAGGAGCTGAGCTTGATTGAAGCTTAAGCTGATTACAAATCACTGCATGAATGAGATTTAAACCGATGGCACATGATTGTTCTTGTTTACAGGGATTGATGAAGACACAGAAGGCTTCAATTAGCATTTAGTCACGAGCTTTGCTGCTAAGCCTAACGACGATTTTAAGTACGAATAGAACTCAGTCCTCGGCCGTTAACATTTCTGCCAGGATTTTTGTAAACCTTGCCGGTGAGCAGGCAATTTCATAGTGAAATAAGTCAAGTGATAACATCTTAATTGCACCGTTGCTTAAAACGAGCTTCAGTAATCAATTTAGGGGCAGCTTTCGTTAATTAACGGAAAACTTCTTCTTTAGTTAATTACTTTTCACTTGTGCCGGCACAAAAATGAAAGGAAGGCAATGCTGCTTTGCCGGCGTTTGCTGTGATGTAAAATTAATGAGAATTAGTTGTTGGTAATAATTGACACGAGTTTACTTATTGCCCAAATGGCTTTGTTCTTGCTTCTCGTAATATTTTAATCACAATTCAGAATCTAATCCAGACAAAATTATGGTGCTGGATTGCTCATTCAGGCAGCGCCGAGTAAATATTTAGCAAATGTTTGTTGGCAGTTTGAATTATATTCGGACTAACTTGATCACTACGGGTTTCCCTTCTCCATTTTAGAACAAATGAACTTGCAATCAATTATTGAACATAAGCAGAAAGCTTCTGCTTTAACAACAAGTTGGTGTCCGTTATTGAGTGCACATCTCGACCACTTGTAACACTGAGTGAATGAGCGACAGTTGGATCCAACATTTGGCAAACTCTAATTAAAACTTTTCCAATGCATGATCTGTTTGATTCCTCATGAATCGATGGAAGGTTTGACTTATGCTCTCCATTCGTCTCAAGCCCTGTTTCTCAGGATCAAAGGGACTTGTTTACAACTGTGGGGAACGAATTGTTAATAGAATATTTAAGTTCACAGTCCATGAAAGCTCTAGCACAACTGTCGAATTCGATGCTTGTTTACAGTTTCTCGCCCTCATCCTTGCGAAATTGTAAACTCTCGTTTATGTTCGGTATTGATTTTGCTATTCAAACGGTTTATGGATTGCTGTGTGGAGACCAATTAATCTCATTGTTTGTGGCAACGAAATAAAATCGCATTTAATTACTCGCCGTATAATTACTGCTCGAGAAGGAAAACATGGCCTGGTACGAAGGTCGCTCATGCTCGGCATCGATTTTTTCTGCCCTCGCTCGTTTCATGTTCAATTTAGTCAGTCGCTTTCATGACCTGGTAAAGTTCTTCGAGCTCTCGGAGCTGGCGAATCATAAAACGTTCGAAAGAACGGGAGAACTTAATTTGATTTATCTGTGAGCGCTCGCCTTCAAACACTTTCGGGAGGAAATCGATCGAAAAGCGGACGAATGGGGTCAAATTTATGTGCACGTTGACACTCTCCATCCGCTCGACAATCATCAATCCATTTCGCCATCCTCTTGTGTGTCGAGCCAAACGAGTACACTTCTATTATGTTGACTAATCTCCGCCTGGGGAAGTTTCACAATGCATAATTCCTCCATTTAACGCGTGTTTCCATTTTCCGTTCTCTTGAGCTTTCATTGCTAGTTTCAAGTTCTCAACAATGTAAGCGTCAGCCATATGCGAGAAGTCGATCGGCAAACAATAAAAATGCAAATAAAACCGTTTCTATGCCCCGAGTGCTTATGAACGAATGGAGTCTGGTAAGTGACACCGTTGAATTGTTCAGAGCGATGTCAACAGGATGTTTTGTTGCAGAAAGAATTTCCTGTGAAAAATCGTGGACTATTGTGATGGCTTGTGTTGTGCAGTCTCGCTTGACATTGAAGAGTTTTTCACAATTCATAATGTGTTCCCTCTTTCTTCCCGCAAACAAGCCGAGTAGATAAAAAATCGACCGAATTAGCTTCTACATGGCACGTGGTCGTTTGTCAGAGAGACGAAAATAGGACGATGGAGCGGAACGATGAAACTTTCATGTCACGTTTTTGTTTAACGAAAACATCAGGAAATCTTTTTAAAGCTACTTGAGAGCTCATGAATTTTCAATCTCGCTTCATTTGAATTGATTTTCGGCGATTTAAAACATTTCACGAAGGAGATTAAAAGGAGCGGAGGGTGTAGGTTGTTACGGACAACTTGTTCGTGAGCTTTGCGAAGAGGCTTCGATTGAATAGCCATGATTTGACTTTCTCTTCTTGTCCCGATCCGTAATTCATTTTTCGCGAATGTCAAGAAGTCGCCAAGTTTTCGTTACATCATTAAAAACTTCCGACGCGAACGAGAAAATTTCCACGAAAGTAAATAAATAAATTTCCATAAAATTGGCATCTGGAAAATTGCTAGGGAAATAATGTCCTGCCATTTGCGGATCGCAACGGGGCCTTCGTTCAACCCAACCAGAAGAAGGCCGAAGTGGTTTGCATGCGACTGAACAAGGCAATATACAAGAATAGAGTTTGCCTTTTTCTGTAGCCTCCAGTCTACAAACGACTTCTGTCGAAAACAAGAACTGGAAGTTCAAAATAAATAAGAAATCTATTGGGAGCGCTACCGTTGTGCACCAAGCAAAAAAGCTTGGTGTGACTTTGATAAATATTTCAGCAAATTTTGCATGGAGTGAATTCGTGAGAACAAAATCGGGAATGAGATAAGCTTGATCTTGTATCCTACATTAGCTACGGAGCTTTCAAACTAATCTTCCTCTCTATTCAATAGAAAAGTTACATGGAAGAGTAAAATCTGAAGCTTAGAAAAGCTTAGCGAACACTTGAAGCTTTTCACAGAAACCTTCAAACTCCAGCATCGCGATCAGCATAAGCCGGTAGCGACTTAAAGCTTGTAACAATTGTATCGTTAAGAGAACAGAGAACGAAAGTATTTTCTCGTTTCTGCCTAGCATTTGTAACCATTAGAATGTGACATACTGTAAGTCACAAAAATAGAAACAGAAAAAATTACGACAAAAAATTACAATGTTTTCATTTTGCTGTGCGTTGGGGGCGAACCATTATTCTTCTCTCTCCGGCGTTCACGACTCTTAGCAGCCCCTTAACCCCGCACACACAAACTGATTACATGTTTTTTAAGGTAGAGAAAAGGTTGTCGAGAACACAAACAACAACTTCTGGAGGCAGCGGGGAGATTGAACTTTGCTATTAAGGAGGCATGCGACGATTTATAGCGGAAGCGGAAAAGTCGTCTTTAATCTTCCATGCTTTTGCAAACTTAACTCGTAATTAAATTAAAGTGAAGCGGGTTCGCTGTTGAAAGGGAGAATTTTTGTGCACAGTCATTCGGCAAAAGCTTAAACAAGTAATGGATTTTGACGTAGGTCGAGCTGACTTGACTTTTCCTGTTGTTTTATTATCGTTTCGAACTCCAACTTTACAGCTTACAACGTCGCTTACACTCGCAGGTCGAGCCGCTTGCCGAACTTTGCGGTGAGAAAAAATGTTGAAAGTTTAATTTCTTCAGACCTTTGAGCGTGAGTTGCGAGTTCTACCTGCTAATGAAGTGTTATGCGAATACTTAGAAAAGGATTTTCACAACTTTAATAGCAGCTCGTTTGAAGTAAGTTAACGATTGCTTTAACTTGCCGAGACCTTAAAAGAGTGGCAAGAACAGAACGTGACGCCTTTGCTTGCACATTATCATTATGAGTTACGCAATTGATCAATTATTCATGACGCGAGCTTTATTGTTCATCTAAATATGTTCGATGTAATGAGTTGAACGATGATTAAGCGCCCAGACACGTGGATCGAACAGGAAAAGGTGTCCCACATAGCCTTCTTTCGCTGTCTTAAAGGACCATCGCTATTTCTGCTGCCGACAGCATTCGTAGTTTGTTTATTCTCGACACTCTCACAAGCGAACGACGAACGAGTTCTTCAACTGGAAGGCCAACGTGCGGATTGCAAGTAAAACGGCTGGAAGTATTGGAAGTGCTTCCAACAGGCTTCGACGACAGACAAGATTGTAAAACTTCCGCACTCATTAGTCGCCGAGTATTTTAACGTTACGGACGTGTACAGGCATCGCGTTAATTATCGAAGTCTCGCTCGCAATCGTCAAACGAAAAGTCATTTTTATTTTAATTTCTAACGTTTCCGTTTCCGGAAATATAGAGCACGTTTAAGTGAAAGGACTGCCGCGCTATTGGATTACCGTGAAGTGGCCCGACGCATACAAAGCAGTCGATGAAAGCAGAGAAACGTGTCATGAAGTCATAAGAGAAGAAAAGTTATTAATTAAAAGGAAAATCCTTGTGAAAAGAAAACTTACAGTGATTGAATCTCGAGGAGATGTGCAAGCATTAATTAAGGAGAAAAAGGAACAAAAGATTGAAAAGATCAGAAGTATGTTGTTAGTGCTTCCAGCACCAGAAGAAAGAAGTGCATGAGAGAATGCAATTTCTTTCATTGTACTGGCAAAGAGACGGATTGTGGCTGTCGAGATGTGCTGCTTCGGCTCGGTGCCTTACGATTTCATTATTTCGGATTCTTGGGAAGAGAAAGGCACTCAAAATGGAAATGCTGGCATTTGTTTGTGTACCTTCGCTCCGCCGCATCCAGCGAGGTGGAGGCAGAAAGAAGAAATAATCAATAACTTCTTAAAGTTTTTTCGAAAAGAAAAAAGTTTGTTGCAAGATGGAAGGAGGAGAAATATCAATTAAAGTGGAAGTCGAGCAGCCATTTGTCTTACTCGTCACGTGTTGATGTCGTGCCTTAATTAAAGTTCAAAGATTAATTGTTGTTTTAGCGCTCCATCATTTCATCGCTTCATTGAAATTTACTGTATTGCGATAAGACGATTGTTGGTCGATTGTTCGCCAGTTCAATAATTTCATGGCACTCATTCCATGTCATAAAACGTTTCTCTCGAATTATCTCGGCATCTTTCGGCAGTTTAAAGTTCTTATGCTTTTCTTTCTTCATCGCCTTTTACTTTGGCATTAAACGAAAATGCTTGTAATAAAGCGGAGACGGGAGAAGCAAAACAACAACACATGCAGCCTAGTCTGCTTTCATACCGACACGAACTGTAACGTTAAAAGAAAGATGAAAAAGTACAAGCGGAGCAGGCAAAAACCGAAGGTTTATGTTTCCCTCTACATGTTCAATATTTTTTGCCTCTTCTGTGTTGGAACTGCTGCGGCTGTATAACGTTTTTCCCATCGATGCAGTTGAGCTGAAATTGCTTGATGATCGCTTGAAGGTCAAGGAGAGGCCTAATTGAGAGTTTTAATTGATTTACAGTGTTTGCGATGAAAATTCTGTTCGACTCCCAATTGTTTCCTAATTGGAGAGCAGCACGAAGTGTTTGAATGGCGAGTTCCATAAGGAGACGGGGAGGGATCACGAGCTTATTAAGGGCAAGTCATGGGAGGAACTCGCTGAATGTTTCATGAATCGCTTCTGATTATTTTCGTATGAATCGCTCGCTTATTTCTCGGAATTCGATGACATCATTGAGAACGTCGCCACTCCGGAAAGTGTCGAATGAACTAAATGAATGAATCACGAAGCGTCTCAAATCGCAAAATAAGAACGAAAAGTTCTCAGCTTCGCTGACCGCAGATTCGATTATTTCCTCGTTAGAACTCACAAACACAATTGATCGTAAAGTTTGATGTTTGCCCCGAGCAAATATTTTTCACTTGTGCAACCAACACAGTCGCAAGGCTCTGAAACCGGTCTAGCGAGATCTTTAAGAGCTTTTCTTTCTTTTGTTAGATTGCTTCGTCTCACTATGACTAACTCTCGCGAGACTTTTGGCCTGTGCGATGTAGCTAAAGTCCATTAAACCTCGATGTTGACCCCACAGCATATCGAGGCTTAGTGTTCAGGTATTCGTAGTCAAAGCCTTTGCTGATAGTCAAAAGCCTATCGATCTTTTTTAGGCCAGAAACCGCAATGAAAATCAGCAAGTTCGCCACGCCGAAAATTTGCTTAATCGCAACTCAAGCGAAAGTCGATTTGCGAGAATCAATTAAAAGCATGAAATGAAAATGTTGGGCGCAGGCTGGCCGCGCTTTTTACTTATTCTGATTGAATCGAAATTCGATTCCATTTGCGTGCGATTATCGTAATCTATTCAATGGCAAAAAATATTTTGCGCCGTGAGAGCTACGAAAATTATTGTGTTTTCCATTTGTACACGGCTGAAACGCTCTCGAATAAAAAACACAATTTCCCGCTCTCTATTTTTGCATAAAATGCGGAAAAGCTTTGATCGAGAAGTGTTTTCGCCCTCCAGTTTCGACGAGAATACTTTGAGGTGCCCGATTGGAAAATTTATGGATCCTCGCTGGAGCGTTGGTGTGAGAGATGCTCGTTATTGGAAGTAACATCACAGGGTTATAAATAATTAATCAATAACGAAACTGCCTGCCTGCGGGCCGAGCATGAGAAACTTTGAAATAATATCTCACGAAAGTAACAAAGTGGAAAAGCTTTATGGCTCCCTCTTGACTATCTCCGAATTCGTAGTGAAATTCCTCGAGTTGAGATTAAAACGTGCAGAGCCAATAAAAAGTCTACGTTGGAGATTTGTGACAGTTTTTTATTGATGAAAAATTTATTGGCACGACAGAGGAGACGAGCGGGAAAAGGAAAAGTTCGGAAAATGAATATAAAATAAAATCGTTAAAAGTGATTGTTATAGTTTGTCGTGCTGTGTGAATGAACAGCAATTGTTTGAGCCATCAACAATGCTTATTCATTGTATGGCGTTCCTCATTTCTCTCTCGTCGCGCACCAAGTCAGTCGAGGGAATCAAAACAGCGAGAAAAGCGATGAGAGTGCTGGAATTTATTTGTCAATATCGTCGGATTTATAGTTGAACAGCATTTCAAAACGCTTCGGCGAATGTTGTTTTTAAATGTCAATAAAGCGACACATTGAAAGACGAAACTGATCAGTCGTACGAGTGCAAGTAATGGCATGAATGAAGACAAGCGTTCTCGATTTACATGTTGTTTTTGTCGGTCTCTCTTGCTCCCCTTGTTCGGTTGAAAGCAGAGCTCTGCATTCGGAAATATTGAAACGATATCATGAGACAACCCCCCATAGACTTAAAGTTACATTAAACGGGAATCATCAGAGATTCCGTGGGGCGAGCTTAAGGAATTTTTAGTCAATCACGAAACATTTCCGGAACTTTTGAACTTTCCCTAAAGTCTTTTGAACAGGCAGAGACATAAAAGAATTCCCCTCTATTCGATTCGGAATGCGAGCACTGCTTCTCTGGCAGAACACGAGGAAACGTCCCAGTCAGAAATATCTTCGGTGCTGTCGCTTAACGACAGCGTGTTACAGACGTTCGCAAATAATCACGCTGGGAGTCTTGCATAAAACACATCTTTGAACTGTCTGCACTGTTTTTACAGTCACAGCGCAACGTTAGACTGCGAATGAAATGCTCAAACAAAAGATTATGAGTCGAAAAGTAAACAGTCTTTTAAACTGTTGACTTGTTTTTATGTGGATTGGAGCCGAGACGGTCGCCAACGGAATGCTGATAAAGCTGATTTTTCTGTCGAACTTTGTACAGCATAACTTCGGAATTTCAATTCTTTAGAAGAGCATTCCAAGTTTTCCTTTTGTTGTGCAGGAACGAACCAGTCGCAAAGCATCTTTCGAAGCCACAAACCGGGTCGAGTGTTAATAAAATTCATTCGAACGAAATTTGAATTTTTCATTTTGTATTTTTCTCTCCCTTTCTTCCTATCGCTGCAGAGCCAGAGGTCAAATAAAAGTTTCATAATTGAATAAGATTAGAGCTGTGACGAATGAAAGTGAATAATAAATTGAATTCGAATGACAAAGATCGAGGCGAGCGTTGGAATTAATTCGATTGGCAGAGTACGGCTCAGCGTTTCACGCTTCGATGCTAATGTTGGGATTCACAAACAAGTTTTGATAGCAACGAGAGTGGTTGAAGAAGCACCGACGAAATAAAGTGAATACATGAATTTTGCATTTGGAATCCGACAAGAAAACAAACTTTCAAAGGATTACATTGAAGTGCTGTGAACAGCAGCAGCAGCAACGAGAATCAGAGAGGATTTCCAACGAAGGTAATAAATGTTTACAACAATAATTAATGTTCACCACTCAAAGCAGCACATGCTGCATCATAAAATTCATCTCCACATACCAAGCGAACTACTGTCTTGGAGCAGCTTACAAGATTCACTTGAGCTGGATTTAAAATTCAAATTGGCCAAGCGACTTGAAGAATTCTCAATTTGCATTTCTAGCCACTTCGCTCTTCAGTCGTCTGACCCGAGTTTCGTTCTCGACATGATCCAACTAAAAGGTTCGCTGAGCTCTCAAGCATCCATCCAATTTGTCCGATATCCTAGTGGAATGCTTGGTGGAGCGTGCTAAGTGTCAGAGAAGTCATAAAAATTCCCTTCGTTAAGTATCGCGCGGTAGTCAGACAACATAACAAGTCTCCCTTGCTGCCCATTATCAGTTTCGGTATGCGTGGGTGCAAATGTCTAAAGGGGTTTATGTCAGCCCTCCTTTTCTCAATGGTTCACTGGATGCTTCTACACGCTTCACTGTACTTTACTCATTGCAATAGCTCTTTAAACAAACACTGGAGAATGTCAAACAAGAGAAAAGTTTTCAGAATTCTTGAAGTTTGTACTTGAAATGTCACTCGAGCAACTAGCTTGAGCATAGAGTGAAAACAATGTTGTCAGCTCACTGAGAAAAGTCACAGATTGTAGCTAATTGAAGAAGAGCTCGTCGTGCTGCAGTAGAGCTCGGAGCTGCATAACACAATATTTAAAGTAGATGGAATACCCTGAACGTTAAAGACTCTGATAACGAATAAAATTCTGACAGGCGGAGGAGGGTGTAAGGGCGTTTCAAAAGCAGGCTTGGTAACAATGTTTGTTACCAATGCCTTATCTCAAGCTGTATTATCAGACTCAATAATTGTGTCGCTTGATCACGAATACGCTCAAGTGCAGCCGTCGTTTATTTCAAGATGCTTTTGTTGAGCGCTGGAAAATTTCTTCTTGGAAAAGAAAAGAAATTTTACATTTAATTTTAAACTCGGCAAATAAATTATCATCTCAATAGAGGCCCGACTTCAATCACGCGCTCATTCTGCTGGTGGGGAAGATGATGGTAAGAAAACTGTCCTGAATGTAAGGAAAATGTATGCAGAAAGTTTTAATTAAATTTTTATTTTCTCGGAGCTGGCTAGATCTTCTTGTTCAGTCATTTCCGCTCCCTCCATCCTCGGATTTCATTTCAATTTCATTATTTTCTTTTCTTTATTCATGTCTGTCTGAGATGTTTCATTCACTGTTGGCATTGATTCGATTCGCTTCGCTGTCCATTGTCAGATAACACTGAGCGACGCTACTGGGACAGCGAGGAGAATCTTTGTCTTCCTGTTTCTTGTTACGAAACCTGACCCAATGAGCATGAATTAAACATTTTTGCATTCCACCTTTACGCTTGTTTTGAGATTCTGAATCGTTGGAATAAATTTCGAGACGCGTTTAATGGCGTAGAAGAAAAAATAATTACAAAAAGTTGAGCAGGAGAATGAGCAAATTGAGTGCGGAAAATAATCAACCTGAAACTGCTGACTTCATCGAAGGAGTGCTTGTTCGTCTCTTCATATTCCGTCACTGTATATTCGCCTTTGGGTTCAGCTGAATCTTTTCAGAACTGATGACGACAGCATGAAAAGCAACTTGGAATCAATTAAAAATTTCTCAGCAGTCTTTCGCCGTCTGTTGTTTCCCGTTTTCGTCCCTTGTTGCTCCGCAGTTATGATGAACCCACAACGACTAGAAGAATGCTGAGGAACCTTAAGCATTAACGGAAAGGATCGCAGTAATAACAATCAGACAAGAATCTCAAGGTTAACGATGTTTCGGCAAATGTTCCGCTGTTGTTTCGGGTTCATCCAGAAACATTTTTCCCATGAAGTTTCCCTCGTAATTCCATTCAGGTTTAAATCGAATTTGCGGAAATTATACGCTTTAATAATGTTTCCATGTCATGCCACACGTTCTCGCTGTTCCTTTCCGACACGAGTCTCGATGAAAGCTCCAAATGAGGAAACCCAAACCACTCGCAACTCTTCATCCGATGATAGTAATTGCCCGAAGGCCTAACAACACGATTCTGCAGATGAATCAAAGATGTTTTTCACATTGTAATCGATAGACATCGAGTGAGTCACTGCCAACAGAAATCGAAACCCTCAGTGGATTGAATTGACTCGCATTAATTCATCTTGTCGTGTCGATGTGGACTGCTCGTGTGTTGGTTGAGCTGTTGTGATTTTTATCGGCTGTGGCGTCGGAGGGTGAAATGTTTATGAATGCGCACAGCCACTTGGGAAGTTCTACCTCCACTCGGTTGGTTCCATCATAACTCAATGCCAAACGCAGCAACGACGGCGAGGAGCGTTCGTAGCGAGCAGCAAAATGTTGGGCCATATGCTGGTTCCACACCAACGATGAGCATCGTCTCGTTTTCACGCCGTCTGAGTTTCCACCTTTTCCTCAACTCGCACACAATGAAACACGATGGAAACATCCAACGACGACCGACGGCCGCTTGTTCTGATCAGAAATTCGTTTCACCCTCGTCTATCGCTCGACTTCCTCTGGAGTTTACGAAACTAATTTTGTCGTTACTTTATCCGAAATTCCCTCAACTACTTTAGGGCATTCGAAGCTCTCGAGAGAGAAGCCGTCAACGCGACAGAACGAACCGCATACACTGCGTGTTGAAATGCGAAATGCAAGTGATGATCGTCGTCACGTTTCCTTAGAACAGTTCTGTTTGCTCCGAATTATTTTTAGATTCTGACTTCGCGTCGAGACTCGAGATGGAAAATTCCACTTTCCTTCTTCCCGGAATTGTTTATTCCTGCGTACATTAAACTCTTTTATTTCAACGAGAACCTGACGCATCAGAACGTTCGATTGCACTTAGTATGATGAGTTGGATACAAGCTCTCATTTTATTTTCATCTCCCGGTGCACGGAGGTGAATCGCGGGTGAAATATGCAGTCGTTTCACAGTCAAGTTCTACTGTTTCAACCAATTGAAGAACAAGCTATGTCTTTCACACAACATGGACGTAACATAGAAAGCAAACAGCTGACTCTTTCGACATCCCTTCCAATATTTTATCTGACAATGGCATAAACATCAGCTCAGTGATTCCCTAGATTATTCTTTCACTCCGTCTGATTCCAAACAAACGCTGCGAGGGATTAAGAACGCTGCATTTCCTCAACTCATTTCACTTCGTCTGTGTTTGTGTTTATTGCTAAAAATTCCATTACGAAATTGCCTCCGTCGCCTGCAAAAAGATTTCTGCACAAACTAGGAGCCGTCGCTGATTGTGTGTGCAACAGAAGAATGCACGATTCATCGTGCGGAAACAACAGAAACAGAGTCTCCGGTTCTCATTATTTTTAGATCCCGATCAGCCAGCGAGCAGATGTTGCCAGTTCTGGTGCCGAGAATCATTCAATTTTATCGCCTAAAAAGATTTCCACACGATTTTCCATCGCGAGCGCTAGCGACTGCTCTAATTGTATTTGTTCGAAACCTCTCAAGCCGCCACTCGTTTGCATCAGATACGGCGAGAAGATTTTGACGAGAAACATTCTGAATGACTAGGCACAGCAGCCAATCTTTTCCGAAGAGCCTTCGAAGGACTTTAATTTCCTAGCCATCGACTTACACTTTCCGCCGTTCTCGAGCCGCCAGGCATTTCTTGAAATCATCAATTTATTTTCCAATTTCGAGTTGCCACGAGAAGATTTACGACTCCACGATCTCCCGGGCCCGAAACTTTTTATCAGCGCAACATCCGAGGAATCATTAAAGTTCATCATGTCGAGATCATCGCGTCACGATGTTTGAACTTGAAGTTAGATTTGTGGGAACTCTCTTGTCTCCCCCCAATCTGCTCTGCGGCTTCGATGGTTGATGGGATTGTGAGAAGTTTCATCTGTGCCCTCAAATCCGAAGCAAGCGGCGCCTTGTCCATTGAGATCTGTCGCCCTTCAACCAAACGAGGATGAAATTATGCAGAATTGAAATTTTGATTAATTAAAACGATGTCACACATGCTTGTGGTCAGCCCGAGCTGTGTAGAGCTCTAGAATGGGAAAGCAATAAACTAATGAATTCCGGTCGGCATGGCAACTGAGTCCGATCAAATCTGAAAAATTGATGAGGGAAACGTTCTGGATGATGATGTTGCATGTCTCGAGATTATTGTTCGAGTCTTCCTTTGTTCACTCGATTTAAGTTGTAAACTATTTCGGGTTCATCTCTACTTGCTTTTCTCCCCCACAGTTCGATTAGTATCGTGCACAATAATCTCGCTTTACTCTCTTCGTTCGACTCAAATCATCTTTCAATTTTTGTTCCGCGAATCTCATGAACGCTAAGCCATGAAAAGTCTGCAATGCCTTTGAGAATTGTTGCGAGTCTACGTAAAGGTCGTCGAGATTTATTCGATATACGTCTGACGCAAGAGTTCATCCGAAACGAGTTCATGCTCTCCCAGCCGGAAGTAATTAAGATCCATCGCAGGTACAGCGAGCAGAGCCGATGGAAATCTTGTTTGCGCTCGAGCCTAAGCTCGCGGTTATCGCCGTAGAGTAATGACAAATAAATCTTCGTTTATAGCCCGAAAATGTCTTCTTCCTCTTCGCTGTTCCATCGAGAGTCGTTGAATGTCGTCAACAAGGAAACTGAGCCGAGAGGAATCCGCGTAGCAAACTTTAATGCTTTAAATTTAAATTACATGTCGTATATTTTATCGGAAACGTCTCCATTCGGTGCCTCACGAGCAGCGTCGACTTCTCAGACCGAACCCCGATCAGAGGAAACCATCGCGATAACCCAAAGTAAAGGAAGGCGAACCAAGATTAATTTGAATGTGTCAACGGCGTTTCGACTTCAGCAGAACTTACGTAACGCTAACATGTGGCTTGAAATCGTTCATCGTCGTGTTTGCCATGAAAACATTTCACCGATAAGATAAGCGGAGAAAGAATCGTTCGAGAGCGAGCAGTCATAATCATTTATTTCGATTTAACTTCCACGTCGACTGTTCGCGTTGCATTTTATTTATGGCTGCGAAGAGGCCCTAATTAGATGTTTAACTTAACGCTCTGTCGGATCCGCTCCGGAGCTGATTTATTTCCTTTGCGTCTACCCATCGCAAATGGGATGCGCTATTACTTGGAAGGAGAATTCTCGTCTCACCGCTTCCACAGCTGAGCAATGTAATGGAATTCGTCTGCTTGCTAATGGTGAGCAAGTTCGAAGCAGAAATTCCAATTATGAGCTTTATTGCATTTCAAATAAATTTCTTTATTCTTCGGTGTCGCTGTTGATTCTTTGCAAACCGTCTTTGCTCAGTAAAATGAAAAATATGAAGTCTCGCTTTCCACATCAAAGAGCATTCTCATGAACTTCTCGCAAAGCGAATAACGAAAGCTCTGTTCTCATTGGAGATGGAGAAATGTAAATGCCAAATTTTTATGCACAAAGCGATAAAAAGTGATTCGAGTAAGCAGATCTCGTTCTGTGTTCCATTTAAAGGCATTTCAGCTTTTCCCCATCAATATTTCTTGGGATAATCACCGGATGCGAAGGTAAACAGCACAAAGCAATATTCAGCGGGAAAAGCGAGCGATTGAATAGAAAATTGTTTTTTATTATGTGTAAATATATAAAATATGTTTCACTCGTTTATTGCGAGGCATCTAAGCTCCCCAGCCCGAACACATTCAATCGTTTATTCCTCGTGGCAATAACGAAGTAACGAGCGTAAGCTGGAGATATCTGAAGGTTGGGGTTTCACGCTTAGGCGGAGGAACAATTTTAAATTTATGCTTAAGCCACTCACGACTGTTAGCGCTCGGTAAAACCTTCCAAGATAACCGAGCGCGAAACCCTAATCCATCTAAGGCTTGCGATGTTTCAATCATGCGAGGAAGAGGAAACGAGCGATATCTGCGATGCAGGAAAACATTTATTGTCAGACTGCGAACAGGGAAAAGAAATGAATAAATTCCAACGCGAGCATGTTTGCATTTAACAGCGAACATCGATGAATTCCGTTCTTTGCATATGAAAGTTCTCGCGAGACATAAATTCGACTTACAACGAGCTTTTCTTCTCTGGATCCGGTTGCGAAGAGGGAATCGAAAGCCACATTGGAAACGTCGAACTCATTTGTGAGGCTTGCTTGTGGGGCCATAAAGCTCTTATCCATGAAATTATGAGCTCGGTACCGCGCATGACATCGTTTGCCAGCAAAGGAGCGTTCGCTCCTCTCGCATTGTATTTCCTTTTAAGTGTCGCACCGTCTATTCACCTCCCTGACTTGCTTCTTCCGCCGACGTAATGAGAAAACGAGTGGTGTTAGGAAAAGGGTTTTGCATGAGTAATGCTGAATCTGATAAATGAAAAATGAGAAAAATGTAGATGAGTGAAGCAAAGCTTGTTGGATCCTTGCGATGATTACAAAGAGCGAACGAAAAAGCTCCATCGGTGCGCAAACAAAATAAAAACTCGTGTTTCGTGACTGAAAATATTCCTTTCCGAACGTTTGTCGTCATGAAAAATATGTTTAATGTTCCACTCGTACTAGGACGAGTTCATAAATTATGGAATGATGAGTGAAGTTTTCTAATGTCAACAGCATTAAGACGAAAGTTGGTTTCATCATTGTTAGTTGTTTACCTGGTGAAAGCCTGCGAAGTAAAATCCAGGATTAGATTCCTGCAAGTCACATGCACGTAGTTAGCGAATGAAGCCATACTCAGGCCTACTCCAGTTGCGAGCTATCACTGTTCGAAATTAGCATGTCGGGTCAACTCGCTGACCGCTAATCCGCCTCGCACTTCGCAACGCTTGGAATTCTCTGTCAAGTACCGCGCCGCCCAACCCAAAATTCTCGGCTCAAGGACTGCCGAACAGCGTGGCGCATGAAGAAGAAATCTTTATCGCTTTGCCTTCTTTTTTGTCGCGAGGAATTTCCATATGTTTTGTTGGGCAAAGAAAGGAAACGGAGAAAGTTCGCATGAATGGAAAATTTTGCTTTCCCCTCTGCACACGCAATCTGCAAATTGGATTTTCACATTTTCCCCATCGCAACACTCTCACCTGACTCATTCAGCTGATTGTTTGTTATCCATTCCCGAGCACACAGCAAAGTCGATAAAGAGGAAAGTATGCAAATGAAGCTGTGAGTTATACGTTTTAATGAATAAAAAGGCGCAAAAATTGTGCACGAACGAACTCGAATGCGAATCAAAAGCTTGAAGCCTTTTCTTTCCGTTTTCCCGCGGGTGTCTTTTATATTCACATTCATTCCTTCCGCATCTGAAGCGTTCAAAGGAGAATTTCATGGGCGTAGGCACGACGTTCTGACACGAAACTCTCACGATCAATTTAACATGGTCATCATTCACACCTGACGGTCAGACGATGCGAAGAAAGTGAGAGTCGTCGCCTAATTGACACGAAACAGGCAATCTCAATGGGAATAGGAAATGGCCGGGAGGGCAAAGGTTAAAGTAATGTCATAATTCTTCGGTTAGCAAGGAGTGATTTTTATTGAGCGAGTTTGCATGTCCGTTCCAAGCCCTCAGCTCTCGTTTCCATTTGAATTTTGGCTTGTTTCCCTTTTAATTGCTCCATGGCCCATAATTTCATTCAATTTGCATAATTTCGCTTCTATTTACACGCCATATCCAAGAAAAACGGCGAATGGCAAAGACCATTCTGTTTCTTCTCGAGCGGAAACTTGTAATCGCATTCGCAACAGTTTTTTAAACGCACCAATGATGTCTCAGACGAATCTAGATGTGAAGATAGAGCAGACCGGCTTGGGTTACAGCGACGAAATGAGATTAGCAGCTAATCATTTGCTAGTCATTAGCTGCAGAGCAAACGAGTAAGAGATCTTCTATCTGAACTAACTTACTCTCTACACATAAGCTTCTACTTTCATTTGAGATATCGCTGATCGTGGAAAACATTTCATTGTCGAATTGAGAAAAACCAGAAACATGTGGATGTAAAGAAAACTTTTATTCTGCTCTTCCGAGTGTCGAGGGTAGCAGAGCTATTGAGTGGCATTTTTTATATGCGGAACGTCTATTTATGATTATGATGTGGTGTAATCCACATGCCTCTTAGATTATTACAAATAAACTTTATGACTAAACCGCTCATTTAGGGACCGACATGGCAACATTCTCCCCTTGTTCTGTTTGGCGTGTCAACTGCTCGGGGCCTCCGAGGGAAGAGAGAAGGGTTTTACTTTCCAACGACTGAAGCTATTTATTAAATTTCCGTTCCGCTTTATTCGGAGGAGGCATGCGAAAGCCACACCCTGGCAATTCTCACTCATAGCTCATGTGTTGGTATGTGAGGCTCACTCACTCCCGAAAAAGAAAAATCCATCCCGAGTCAAACTTATTTACATACCTAAGCCTAAACCCTCCTGCCATAGACACATCATCGCAATCTGTCGCCGGAAAATTAGAAAAATTAAAACATTCCTCGTGTAATCCTTTTTTGGGGCGAAGATAATGAACATAGAGATTTGTGAAGTCGGCTAGAAGTTCTGGAAATTGCTAACGGTCTAATAGGATATTCATTAACTAACTCGTTGATTTTATGTTTCCTTCCTCGTGTTAATGTCTTCTCCTCAAGCTTGTTTAATTCCTACAGCATCTGGATTGAAACTTTCGCCATCGTCGTTACAAATACACAAAAGTCCCTTTCTAGAGGCGACAGACGTTTCTTTGAGCTTCTGCTTGCTTTTCGCTCGCTCTCTTTGTTGACACTTTTGATAACATCAAAGCAGTTGGTTCGAATGAACGAGAGATGAAAGCGGTGGACAAATGAAAGCGTTGAAGTTGAGTGAGCCTTTAACAAAAGGCAAAAGCCCCCTTATGGTTGCAAGCAACGGTTTACTACTTGCGGAGACTTAATGACTCCAAACGCTTGCAGCAAACTCTAGTTGGCAGTAAACTGTCTTCTTGACCCTCTACTTCCTTTGCGGGAAGTTTGGCTTGTGGATTTTATGTTTTTGAAGAATTTCAATTTTCTCTCACTCCCATTTGCCGCTCAGATCCAAGCAAGGACGGTAATTCCTTAATCTGGTTTCCTTTCCCGCTCTTGAAATCTCGCACAGCTTCGTGGCTACCACAAGAAGTTTCCTTCCTCTCGAAGATAATTTGATTTAAAGTGATTTATGTCGCTGGCTGAAACACTTTTCATGATAAAAGAAGCGAGCTGAGCAAACACCAGGAAAAGAACAAACACACGAGCTCCGTCTAACATATTGAATAGAGTCAAGCACTTCGACAGCGACCCTTCAAGCGCTGCTCGACACAAGCTTTTGTTTGTGCTCTTAAGTGTTTCATTCATCGATTTCACGAGCAGCAATCAAACATGTAGATTTTGGTAAAATATTTATCAACTCATGTCGAGCTCAATTCGAGAAGGTGACAGGTCAATGTCAAACAGCGGAAGCATGCGAACAGCGAGCAGATTATGCACGCGTAATTAATTGCTGAGCACATATTCTCGCTGCTCGTTACTCATTCTTGTGTTGGAGGCTCGCAAAAAGCTGTTCACATGAAAAATCATCGTGAAAGACGGGTTGCGGGTGCGGGTGGCAGATTCAAAACTCCGGAGAAGCTTCGAGTGAGGGAGCAAAAGGTTCTGAAAGTAATCAGGATTGTGATGAACGGATGAGAAGCCTTTTTTAGGAGACTGTGTACTCTCATACGAGTCGGCAGACAGGATTTCCATGTTTTATTTGATCAACTTACAGCTCATCCTCGAGAGAAGACAGTGAGAGGAGCAACGTTATGAAAAATTATCCAAAAACATTGTGGCAGAGCCAATTTGATATTTCCATGTTCGTCGTTCTCAGCTTTTCTGTGCCGTTGTGCGTGGGCGTCTTTGATTAAGTTACAGACTTTGTTTTTTTTTTAAAATGAAAGCCATTCTCTTTTGCAGGCTTAACTCCTCAACTGCGAGCATAAGGGAATGTCATTCAATATTTACTGAGTCAGTGGTGACTGAAAGGGAGTCGGAGGACTGACACAGAATGAAAATGGCGCAGATGTATTTTTAATAACATTAAATTTGCATACATGATGATGGGAGAGAGTGAGAGTATGTGGCACACAAATTTATGGGGTTTTGATGGCTCCGTGATTACGTTGAGAGAATTCCTTAACGTCATGAGCTCGCTCCGTGACTCCTTCGTGATTTTCCTTTTCTTCGCTCTCTCCTTGAGCCGTCACTTAATTAAAACTTGCTATTATGAGTATTTTATGACTTCTAGGCTCATGCCACTTCAAAATGGAAGGATAGAATGATAGAGCACAAGCTCTTTCATGTCTCACGTAGTAATCAGCCATCTCTCGGCTCTTTCTTTTAGTTTTGTGCTTTGTGTGTTCAATGTTAAAGCCTCTGTCGAGTGGCACGATACTGGCTTTTGTGCTCGAACTGCTGCTCCGCTTAGCGAGACAAGAGCTTCGTTGTTTATAAACTTGACGTAGCGAATCGTAAGATCTGCGTCAGAGCTTCTCAACACTTTCTCTATCGAGACAAATATCAACTTTTCTTGTGCCGAAAGTTGACAGAGACCGACGAGAACGTTCGGCGTCAATAATGAGCAGCAACAACAATCAGAAGCCCAGAACATGAAAGCGGATGTGGCGTCAATAAAATTATCTTAACAAATTAAATTACTCGAGGAACGCATAAGCAAATCCGGCATCGGAAACGAGGCGAGCGGAATGAAATTGGAGCTTCAGCTGTAAAAGTGAATGAAAAAGTAACATGGGTGTGCAAAGAAAGCATTAAATCATTTCACGGTAGAATGATTGCAAAATTTATAGAGATTAAGGTTGAAATATCATACCGCCCCCGAGGGATGGCAAAATAATAAAGGCCGAGGGTACCTGAACGTAAAATGGATAAGTCAATTAAATCCTTTACCCAGTAAAATATTTATTTAACGCGCGGCAAAGGTGAGACTTGCAAGCGAGACAGAAGAAATATTACCATAAGTACTGGGCCAGGGTTCTGAATTATTTCCTCGAGCCGTTTGGGCGAGCGAAAGAGATTCCAGGTCGACGATATCTCGACGCATCTGGAGAGCTTTGGCAGAGCCACTCAACCTTATCAACAAGACATCAGCGCTTTCGTTTCCTGGAGATCTTGAGTAAGCAACTCTGAGAAGATGGGAGCGTCTGTCGATCGATAAAAAGGCAACTTCTTAGAAATAATTTATGAAAAGTCTCGGAGGGATGGGAGAGATGCTTTTTGCGACAGGATAGCTCAGCCCACGTCAAAGGTAGGCTCAAGGTCTTTTGCTATCTTTGAGCAAATCTTTCGCTGAAGGCATCGAATTTTAATTGCATAACGAGCTCGTTCCGGTTCCCCTCCTTGCCGATCGCTATTTATCTAGAGAATTCGCTCGACTGTTTGCTGTAAAATCCAACTGTGCGTCGTCCTTTATCTACGAATAAAGCAAACAAACATTTTTTCGGATGACAGGCTGTGAGTGGAGCGGCGCTCTTAGCTTGTGGGCTTGTCTCGGATGTTTTCGCTGGCCAAACATTCGAGTTCCGCTCGAAATGGCAATAAATAATTTTACGAGCTCGTCTGGCATGCTTTCTCAATACTTCCGTGCGATTTTATCAAGTTGTTTCCATGCAATTTACTCCAATGTTGGGGGGAATTGAAAGGCGTAAGCGAAAATGAAATCGCACGCACAGTCCAGAAGAAATTGACGTAGGTCGAGAGCTATTACAGTTCTCGGGGTTTGATTCATGCGCCGAACTCTACAGGAATTAGCAGTCGCTGCAAACCATTAGAGCGGCCCACGACCAGCGATGGCGAGAACAAATAGAAGAAAAGCCCTTTGTTCTCAAATAAATCAAAGGCAACCCAGCACAACGACTCGACTAGACTGGACGCTTGTTTCCAGTCGTCGATAGATATCGCAGTTATGCCAAGTTTCCTCTGCTGCCAGTCTTGATGCTAACAGCTTGAAATCATTGGGGAAAAGAGAAAATCGTTAATTTCGTGAACAATTGCTATGAGTTATTAAATAGTCGTGAAAGGCGCCATAAATCCCTCCGTCTCGATGCCTCGCGGCCTATTCATAATAAAAAAGGTTTTATTATTGTCGAGCGCGAGGCCGGTGGCAGCGGCATAAATAAATTATGCAGAAAGCGACAATGACAATTGAAATGAATTGCAGGCGTTCGAAGGTATCGTTAGCTAAGTTTATGTTCGCTGAGTTAATGTGACAAAATTGAGTTCGGCCTCCCGGCTAATTCAACAAACTCCCACGATGAAACGCTAGTCAGAACGTATCAGTTACAACACGCGCTTCGACAACAAAGCGAGTAAAAGGGATTTCTAGGTAGAACAGACATCGCAATGACGTTTTGCCTTTGAGCAGTCAAGTACGCAAGGGGCTGTATGGCAGGTTGAGTAACAAGCCATTAGCAGATATGAATTCCTCTTCCACGTCTCCGCCATGCAGTCAAGACATCCTCGCAACTCTAGCGAAGAAGTTGTTTGTCATGCCATCCGTCGCGTCACTTCTCTCGCTCCCCTTTTTTCCGGCTGACATATTTCCATAAAATCATTTACTAAAAGCGTCAACGACAAAGGGGAAAGGTTAACAAAACAGTCGTCGTCGACGAGATCTCTTGAAAGAAAGACTCCGAGTTATGACAACGAACAATTTAGTCTGTCGCACAAATCTTGTGCGCTTTTATCTCATCGAGAATGAAGCAGCGCGGCAAGAAACTTCGAGAGACAAGAATTATGTAATATATCACGTATCTTTATTGCAATAAAAGAAGCGAAGGCGGAAAAGTGCCATTAGATAGAGCGGGGAATGTGGAGTGTACCGTTTTATGAGCTTGCCTACTGATATGCTGTGCGCGATTGCCATTGTGATTTCCAACTGCTGCCATCGTCGAGAACTTTACGTCCTCACAAATTTTTCAGCTTCTGGAATTACTTTGCCATAAAAAAGTTTTATTTTCCCTTCTTCGACGATTTGTTTCTGGGTCAAACGTCAATGAATATTTCTGTGATTTATTGTTGTCGTGCTTTCCTCTCTCCGCCCACGCCTGCTGCTGCCTCCTTGTCTCCATGATTTGTTCGCATCAAAACATGAAAGCGAAGGCCGCTTGTCATTGTTATTCTTCTCGAGACATGATTAAGTCAATTTGTGCAGAGAGAAATGATGTTTAGAAATGGCTTTGTGGTGATTTTCGCCTCGTTTGCCGCAGTCCCATTGTTTGCTAGGCGATCAGGAATCGCTGAAGAAAACGCCGAACAATGGAGGAATGGGCACGAAAACAAATCAGTTCCAGTCAAAAATTCATAAATCTTGATTACTCAATCGTCGTGAATAATGCAAGAAATCTTTTCTAGAAATGTCTTGAGAAAACTTCTCGGAGGCCGATTTGACGTCTGCGTCTCGGGAATGCGATGACGAATTTCTTATTCAGCATCCAAAAGAATCATAAACATAATTATTTCAAAAACAATCCCAGTGCTGTAGAGCCTGAGATTCAGGCGATGTTCGTTAATAATGCCGCCCATCTTGGAGGGAATCCAGCGTAGTTCATGACTTTCTGAAGCGAAAGGTATCAATGAACTTAGAAGACCAAGTATGGGTGGGAGATTAAATCACTTTTTTTGACAAAGTCATTGTTGAATGAGACCTAAAGCTCATCGCTTCTGATTGCCCAACTAGTAGAAAGTTACTCAAACAATTTTCCTTCTTCATTCCATTCCAGATTCAATTTATTAAATGTCACGTATCAACGAGTAGGAGCGAAAGTTGGAAACAAAACGCCCACGAGCAACAACAACAGCAACGAGAACGATAAACCTGTAAACGTGGATTGCCGCATGGAGTTTCTGATGAATGGCCGTCATCAAAGATTTGACATTCTACCCATTTCATAATTCCAATTATTCACGGTAATCCCTCAATCAGCAGAGGGACGTGAGTTGGAACGCTCCACTCGCTCCATAATAGCATCCTTGGATTGAATAATTGTCGAAAATTCGTCGCTCTCATAAAAAATTCAAACGGATTATACAAGCATTGGTGCTAGCAAACGTTGCGCAACTGGAAACATTTAAATTGATATGATAAAAGAAACAAATTGCTCATCAACAACATGATAATGATGACAAGCCGTAGTTATGTGCTGCTGTTTCTGCTGATGCTGATGGGAGTGATAACAGCTAACGACCAGAACGATTGGGAATCGAAGTGCAACAGGTGTCGGTGTCACTGGAAGTCTTCGAAGAAGACAGCGGACTGCAAAGACACCGGCCAGAACAGCATACCCAGCGATCTCCACACCGACATCCAGTCGCTTGATCTGTCGAACAACAACATTGCTGGTAAGTTGATTAACACAGTTAGTCTAATGTCCTCTTACACTTTGATTGATGACTCTAACGAACCTCTTCTCCAACAGAAATCCAGCGGAACCAGTTGTCCAACTACAATTTACACAATCTCCACAAGCTCATGATCTCGAATTGCACGCTGATTCAAGTTGATCGTGACGCCTTCTTAGGATTATCGATTCTCATCGAGCTCGATCTCTCATTTAACCAGATCAAGATCATTCACCCGGGAACATTTCATCCACTCATCAAGATTAGAAAGATTCTCTTACATGACAACGAACTGACAGCGATCAGTGACCGCACGTTCGAGAATCTTCAACATCTGAGCCATGTTGAGCTTAAAAACAACAAGATCCAAAGTGTCGGCGAGCAGGCTTTTCTGAATGTTCCGTTAAAGACCATTTACTTGTCAAACAATCGACTGCAGAAGCTCGAGAAGACGTCGTTCATGAGTCTCACGCATCTGAGCGCTTTGTCACTCGGAGGCAACATGTGGAAC
The DNA here is from genome assembly GCA_033064975.1 of Smittia sp. YW1114-2. Lineage (NCBI taxonomy): Eukaryota > Metazoa > Arthropoda > Insecta > Diptera > Chironomidae > Smittia > Smittia sp. YW1114-2. Next base: position 3,436,237 of record CP093833.1, read on the forward strand.
TGCTCGTGCGAGCTGAAAGACTTTCGTAATTTCGTCGTCGACAAGAAGCTGACGAGCGAAACCAAGTGCCATTATCCCGACTCGCTACGCGACAAGCTGTGGACGGAGGTCGGAGAAGATGAGTTCGCCTGTCGTCCCCGCATTCTTGTGCCTCATGGCTCCGCCTTCGTGCGAGCTAGCAAAGAGAATGAAACCTTATTGTGCCAAGTTAGAGGATCGCCTCGTCCGAATGTTGAATGGTTGTTCGGAAATCGTCTGGTGCGAGAGAACGATCACTACAAAATTAGGACGTTTGAGCCTATGGGATCAGCTAAGAAGGACGAGCACTTACGACACGTAGTGTCAGAACTCACAGTCGTTGGCTTAAGAATGAGCGACCATGGGAAATATGTTTGCAAAGCTTCGAACAAAGGTGGACAAGATGAGTTCGTCATACAGCTGACGATTCCTTCGGATTACTCGAAAGGCGGAGCTTTCGTGCCTCCGTCAACAAACACTTTCTTCATGATCCTTTGCATCATCGTCGGCATTCTGTTCATCATCCTATTCACCATTGCAGTTCTCTGCTGCTATTGCCGGCGAGTCAACAAATATGACAAGAAGCCATCGTCTGATAACACAATGTTAATGTCGCAGCAAAATGGGCCATCAACGAAGCTCAACGGCAAAGCTCAGAGCGATTCCATGCTTGACGGTGGATCCGTCATCATGGAAATGCAGAAGAGTTTGCTGACGGAAGTTAATCCAGTCGAGAAGCCACCCAGACGCACTGAAGTCGACTCGATTGAGAAAGGTTCAGATGACATGAGCGATGCTAAGCAAACGCTTTTGGATGAGACGATATTCAGTAAGTCGGAAAGTGGCTGAGCATTTGCATAGTTACTTATGATACTTTACTTCACAGTTCAAAACGATGACGAGACACGATCGGTCCAGTTGTCGGATACAACGCAGTCACGATCGCGTCAAGCATTTATTGACGATGGGTACGGCCTTCCGCCCGATCTTCTTGCCTTCCCGCGCTTCCAGCAATCACCCTCGATTCAGAGCTCAATCTCGAACATTCACGACGCTCGCATGTATGCACGATCGCCAATGACGAGTCCCGTCTATGGCGATACAACAATGCCATCAAGTGGCTTCAGAACGCTTCAGCATCCGAAGACTGGTCGAACGATCGCGTTAGCCACGACAAGATCAAACTCGCCGTTCATCCCTGCACCAATCGTTTACCCAACAATGATGAAGCAAGGCTATGTGACGATTCCTCGAAAGCAGAGAACTGGCAGCTGGGCACCGTCAGTTGCCAGCGACTTTCAAACGTCGCCAGGCTCTCCACATTTAGAGCTTGCGGAGCCAGTTTACGACAATCTTGGACTTCGGACGACAGCGTCAGGAAACTCCGTTCTGAATCTCAACAAAATTGCGGGTGGAGGCAGCAAGTCGGGTCTCACGAGTCCTGGTGCTAATCTCAAGTACTCGTCAATGAAAGACCGTCCCTTGCCAGCGACGCCAGCGAGCCTCAACGGCGACGCATTAAAACTAAACGGCTCAGTAAGAGAACCGCTTTACAGCAGCGCTACAATCGACAGGAAAGTTCCGCCCCGACCCCCGCCAAAGCCAACGAAAAAGAAGCCGCTAGACAGCAGCTTTACAGAGTCTCTAGCGTCGCCACTAAAGCATAGAATCACTAATGGTAACCACTTCGAGGACGAGTGTGAAGATGGCACGGAGGTATAGCCAAAGTGCAAAATTGTGTTAGTCTAGCTTTACGTTCATCATCTGATCAACGAGTCATCGACTGCAGTGGAGGTAAGCTGCAAATTTACCCCAGCCGTTGGTTAACGCAAGAAGCTTGCGGAAGAATTTCCACATCAACGTTGGCCAGATGGTGAACGCGAATCTCATCACTTGTGATTTTGAATTTAAACATCAATGGCATGAAAAGCTGAACTAACTTCTGTGCCAAGAGACTGAAAAAGTTGCTAGTTTAATCAAGAGCTGGAGATCGTTGGCCTGGAAAAACTTGTAAATTGCACGAAAAAAGATTGAAAACAGTTTGTTCGACGATGCAATTTAACTTTTTCCCTCGACTCTCTCGATGCAGAAGAATTTTGATACATAGAGCGATTAAAATTTCCATGTAGATGTAAAGTAAACTGCACATAAAGCTCCACAACAATTTTAAGTGAGGATGAAAAATTAATTAAAAGCGCATATTGTCAACTTTCCGTTTGTGGAAATTCCATCATGCGAAAGTTTTAATTTTCGATCAGAAGTTGCTCTCATAAGCATAAGCCCACTCATACGCAGCATGCCAGAACAAGCGGATGGAAAGAAGCAGCGACAGAATTGAACAACTTTTCCTTTTAATTAAATTCCAATGCTTTTTTATGTGTACATAAACTCTGAGGATAAGGATTCCCTTGTTTTATACGAGACAAATTATTTGAATTAAATTTAAAGTACCTTTGAAGGATTCTTTTTGGGGAGAGACGATGAGCATTTCGCAATAAACAGAGGGGAGAGTGGTAAATGATTCGCAGAAAAGCGCTTCAGACGGCAGTTCCCTGTTTGATTAGCTCTCGAGACGAGCAGAAGTCTTGCCATGGAAACTCGCTGATCATCGAGAACACTTCGCTGCTGTCTTCTCCAGAATGACTTGTTCGGGAAGCAACAGCAATCTAGAACCCTCAGGATTTGTTCAGGAGAAGACAGTCGAGAGCGAAACGTTGTCGCAGTAACTCAAACGCTGTTCAGCTTGTTAAAGCTCCAACCCAAGCGAATCCGCTGAGACAATAAAAACCTAGCAAAATGAAAATGAAATCAAAATGATGTCAAAGCATGCATGAGTTTGAGGCATCGCCACATAAGTATATTTACATTCAAGTTTAGTTTTAATTAAAATTCTCTTTGTCGGAGCCGAATGAAAAGTTCTCGTTTAATTTTGTAAATATCCGAAAGCATCAATGGAAACTTTTGGATGCGAAACGTTCTCGTCCCTTTTTTTCATGGACGCATAAAGGCAAAAAGTTCACATTTCATTTTGCCATCAGGCGCCGTCACCAAAACTTCTCATATGTTTCTCATTTCATTTGTTCTGTAATCTCATTTTATAAAGCAGCAATTATTTTTTCAATAAGCTTGTCGTATGGAAACATTAAATATGATTTTTAAACGAAATTAATTTTGTGTTTTATTTTGTTTGTTTTATTTCTCCCTCTCGTTGATTTACAAAGTGACGGGCGACAAATTAATTACAGATACTTTAAATGCGATAAATTTCCTCGCGACGTGACGCGAAAAGCGTTTCAAACAATTAAGCTGCGAGGCTCTCTGCTGTGAGAGGATTGCTGTGGCAGCTGTGAAGTGTGACGAGTTTGTTTTGTGGCTGCAATCCACTCTGATAGGCTGGACATCCTTCAATTAACAGAAACAGACGTTCGAGTTTTGAGTCGAGTTAGGTCGAATCGAGATAAGTTAATTAACGATCAAGTTCTTGTGAGTGAGAAGGAAATCGTTCGCTTTCAAATCCCTCAGATGGTCAGCCTTCTTTCATGCTGTGCTACTCATACAGCCTGCATTTCCATTCAATTAACAGCGGGAAAGCTTATTAATGTTTTCCCCGAGAACTCTTATTTGTCAATCTCCCAATCAAATTTAATTGTTTGCCGCTGACTCAATTCACGGAATGCCATAAACAACAAAGTTCCAATTCAGACTTTGATCCCCGCTCATGTTTTGTGAAGAACTTTCCCACGGGCATTTTCCCAGAGAGTTTATTTTTATGTCGCGCTGAAGCTAAAATTGAACATTAAATTGAAATACTCCGTATTTTGAAACTCGGCGCCAGCGGCGGATTAAACGAGTTGTGTCGGACTTAAGCGGACCACTCCTTTTACTCTGAAAGTTTAATAGTCAACGATTTGTTTTCGATTAGTGAAAATAGATTTGGTTGATGTGCGGATGAGCATCAACGGGCGGAGCAGGCGATTATCGTAACAATATTTCTGGGCTTAAACTCATAACAGATTTTCCGCTTGCGATGTTTGTAATTTTACGGCTGATGCATTCGCACGCCAACGCAGATTAGTCGACGATCGTTCCGTGAGTTGCGGGCTGTATGCAGCAGCTCATTCTGTTAATTTCACAACGTAAGAGATAAATTACGCTGGCATGCATGTCGAGGCAGCAGAAAGACATTAAACACACACGATAAAGTCTAGCAAGTTGTGTAACGTCGAGCGGAGCAACCGACAACAACGACACAGAGGATTCTATTAAAATAACGTGTTAAGCCGATTATAATCTTCCCAACTGCTTCTCGAGTAGTTTTCACTATCAAATGGAATTTTCTCAGTGCGAAGGGGCGGAGAGCTTTCGATGTTTGCGTTCAGCTTTCAATTGTCGAGATATGCAAAAAATTATCGTTCACACATTATGCAACGGCATGGACAAGTGTCCGAACAGAAGGAAATTAGCAAATGAGATTGTAAACTGATTCCGAAGGAAAACAACTCGTAAAGTTTCCACGAGTTTCTGTTCCCTTTGGGTCTTTTGCTTCCTTTTAACAAAGCCTCGGATCGAGAGAATTTGTTAAGTACAAACTCGCCTTGTTTTTGAAACAAATCTGGATCGAATTCGTTTTAAATTTCCCAACCAAATCAATTCGATTCCATCGAGTTTGAGCTTTTGTGAAAATTCGTTTTCCTCTTTGGCTGGATTTATGTGTTACATGAATTTTACATTTTCAATGAGTTTTTATTGCTTCGTTGCTTGGAAAACTTTTTCCGGGACTCGAGAAATTCTTTTTTTGGAGAGCAACGGGTTGAGAGCGATTCTCATAACCCGAGTATGGCAAACGGTTTCGTGCATTTTCCAGCGCACTCTAGCAATAAGGACGTGCTTGCTTTTTGCATGTTACGAAAACTATTTCTCCCGTTTGATATTGAAATTCCCTCAGAACCCAGAAAGAGCGGAATGCTTTTGAGCAGTAATTGAGTTTTATGAATCGCTTCCTGGTTTACTTTTTCTGCTTTGTTCTTTTCAACGAGCGTGCTCTAACGTAAAAATAACTGAAAGAATTCTCGCCAGCATTGCAAAGCTGCTTTTGAACTGATTCCATGTCCACGAAACTGTTACCTTTGATGTTAGAATGACCGACTGCTGAGTAATTATCGAGAGCCGTCGCTCCATTAGAATGCCAAGGGACATATGAATAATTCGTCTGTAATTATTAACCTTTGCCGTTGCGACGTTCGAGACGAATGCTTCGCAATTGAATAAGCATGCAAATTACATTGAGAGCGACGTTAATGTTGAAAGCGTCGACCGAAAATTTCTGGCCTTTGCCACTGACCCCGAAATGTTTCGATGTTCACGGTTATCGTCATTTACACTTTACAGGAAATTTTGCGCTACAAAACTTTATCCATCAACGACGAGGAAAGTTTTAAATGACTTTTCCGCCTAAATTTCCTGTTCCACATGCTTTGCTTCCGAATCGTTCTCCCTTCTTCTTTAAGAAAATCGATCGAGTCGTCAGCAAGAAATCGGCTTTTCCTGCTCGCTCCCTCCTTTCACTTCTTCCAGTCCCGTCTTTCTCGCTCATATTTGAATGGGTTTGTTTTTATAGGACGCAATTTGTCGTGTGCTGTCGAATGTGTTCTTACATTTGAAGTCAGTGACGTAGCTAATCTCTTTAAGATTAGAGAAATGTTTCCGCCTTAAGGCAGCGACACGGAGCTAAATCTGGGATGAAACTCAGATGTCTCTGTGCAAAGTCTGTGAGGAGATGGAAACCACTGGAAAGTCGCATCCTTAAGTCAACGAGATGGAGAGACTCGTTGAAAATTTTCATAAAAAAGTCAATGGCTCGTGAAATGATCTCGCACATAAAGAAAATTTTCCGCCTTCCGTTTCCTCTTTGTGTGAGCCACACGTCTGGCAAGCTGCAGACGTCGGAGAGATAAAGGATTGAATGAATGCTAATTTCATTAGAGCTTTCAAGATGCATTCAATCAACTGTTTAATTTGATGTGGAACGAGAATCCTCGTTTTAAGGATCCTCTCGTTTTATTTATAGCGCTGATGGAAAGAAGAAAAATATTAAAACGAAACATTTCTCTCGAGAAGCATCTCATTGTATTCTTCGTGCACCCTCGAGCTAGCCATTCAAATTTATTTCCGAAACTTGAATATCTAGATGTAGGTCAAGGCAGCTCACCTCGGAAAAGAGTTTCGAGCGATTCGAAGGTGTGTTTGAAAATGATGTCAAAGGTCGCAGCACTCAATCTCGTTATTGATCTCTTCAGTCGTTTCGCTTTTCATTAACATAATTCCTCACCAGACTGAATGACATTTTCATGAAACCAACCCCCGTTCCCATCGTAACAGCAGGTGTGAGTTGCGAGAAAATTCGCTCCAAGCTTAACTGTAATTAGAAATGATTTTATTTATTGTTCCTTGATAAACTCTGAGCTAGACGAAGCTTAGGCGGGGTTTATTTGCTTCAAATTTTCGTCGCGATGCTGTCAAATTAATTCGGCTGTTCGGTATCGAATTCAATGAGCGAGTTTAGACGAAATTATTCCCTTAATCAGATCGGCAAATGGCGGAAAATTTATGCAGCAACGTTTAAACCTTTTTTTATGAAACGTGACATTAATATTTAAGGGGAATGCTCATGAAAGTCTGATTTCCGAGAAAATCGAAACTTTCTTCAGGCACAAATCATAACTCGTTCGGAGTTCTCCTGATGAAACTTTTCGTTGTCCCGTCGCCCACATCGAAAGTTTCCGGAGAATCCTGAGAGATAAATGTAAATATTGATGCGGAAGAACTTATTCAATTTACGAAGCAAATAATTCGGAAAGCTTCGCTTCACTCGATTGTGGTCGTTCTTGTAGCAAGCTCTGCTGTGCTTGTATTTAGCAAAAGGATTTTGGAACAACACGAAAGCTGCTACCGTCTTCATTTAGCTGAGTCACGCCTATGTGAATTCGCCAACTCAAGTCGCTTTAGCTATTCAATTTATCACAATTAAAATCATTCCCCAAGCGAGTCTGATTAAATCAAACTTTCGAGCGAAGAGTTTCAATCTCCTGAGTGATTTCTGCATCGATATTTCAGAGACCTCTTCAGCGATACATTGTTTAAACGAGCGCTTGGTTTCTCGACTCGAGACTTTGTAGCCGGACTTTCAAAAGCCAAACAGGAAAGAGTCGCCGCTCCGAGGCTTCCTACATGATTTCTTATCGAATCCCACACGCAACAGACATCTAACGCAGTGCGCAAGGCTCGCCCTTACAAGAAGAAGCCCTCAATCGCTCCCGTCTATTGCATATTGCCAAATAATTTATATTCAATCAAGTAGATTCACAATGGAGATGCTTCAAATGCTTTTAAGAGATTTCTTTTCTTCCGGAAAACGATGATAATCATGAAAACGACGATTTCGGTTTTTTTCTCTTCCGCTCCGCTGGTAGCTCGTAAAATGCTTGAATCATCTTCGATTTAATTCCATAAATTAAACATGATTTTTACTCGCGAAGCGAAACAGCACTTAACGACTCGCAGCTCCGCCACCCTCGCCATGAACTGAGCAGAAACTGAAGAAGATTTTAATTGAAGCTGACTAACGCTTAAGCATTAAGAGAGCTTCAACTTCACGAAAGTTTGTCGAGTGAATTGAGTGGAAAAAAGCATTTTCTCGACTCCTTGGCGAAAATCCGACCGCAAAGCTGAAAGTTTTTCATAAAGTCGACCGAAAAAAAATATGAAACGATCTCATGAAAAGCATATGAAAGCAGGATAGAAATTGAATAAATAAATTTTCCTTCTACTTTTTCTTTCGTGGGAACACGAGAGAAGCAGAATGAAATGTTTTTCTCATTGTGTATGTGCATAAATTTGCATTCATTCAATGCCGCTTCGAGTGAGCGAGAAGCACACAAAATTACGTTGTCTAAAGTCGTATTTATGATATTTCGTAGCCTCCTCTCGCTGAAATAAGCTTATGATTTTTCTATAGTTTTCCTCTCTCGCTCACGCTCAGATAATTCAATTTTATTCCTTTTTTGTTGCCGTCGCGCTTGCTTAGCTTTAATAGAGAAGCATTCTTTAGCACGATGAACTTTGTCGCAGTTTTTCCTTTTGATCAAAGCTCGCCACCGTTCTCGAATGAAACTATTAAGCTTGTTTGTGGAGTCAAGCGAGCTGAAGTCCAGTGGAATCTCCAACAAAGGATGACGCTCTTTATGGATATTGCTAGCTCCTTTAAAGCTGAAAAGAAAATGTATCGCGTCCGCCTTATTTAAAGCTCTCCCTTGCCACAAGGGAGCAAAGAAAAAAGCAGCAAGCACAAAATGAGTTATCGGTTTAATTAATTGAGTTCGACATCGAATAATCAGAATTTATGTATCGCAAAAAATCGAAGAGCGAGGGGGATGAACGGGATATTCATCTAAGGCCGAGGATCAGCAGATGGGGTCGGAAGCGAGCATCATTGAAACCGATGCCGAACGGGCGAAATCCTGTTGAATTATAAAACCGCACATACACGACGAGCTCCGCCAATAATCCATAAATAATTTAATAAAATTATTAACGCTGGGAATATGTGATCGGGGAGAGGAAAAACGGGAATTTCGATGAGAAGCTGTCCGTATCGATTTTCAGGCCGTACTGTTGTCGAAGCTCTTGACTCGAGTGGCTTTAATTAAGCTGATTGTTGGTCGTGATAAATGAGCAACCGAAGAGATCAGATACGAGCCTCAAGGTTAACATAAGTCGACAACTCGCGGCCTTTGGTTCTATATTCGTTTTCACGCTCTTTGAGGAAGCTAAACGGTTCTTGAAAATTGATTTTCATCGACATCAATGTTTCATTAAGTCCCCCGAAAGTTGGTTGGCCGCTGAGCACGCCTGACTAATTTGTTTGCGTAATCGTAAACTTGACAAACTCCAGTTAGGTTTATTGATAGAAAACTTCGATTACATAATTGCTGTCTCTATAGCATCTAGTCTTGTTACTTATTCAACGCTTTGTTACCCAATCCATCGCCTCACCATCATTGGCATCAAGAGAAACTAAATGAAGAGAATTTTAGTGACGTTTCTTACCGCTCCGAGTGAATAATTAATGAACTGATTTTCCGGTCGCCACAACAAAAGCGTAATTATATCATTTTCCCTCGCTTTGACTACAAACTGTTCGATCTCTCTGTGCTGCTCCGACAAAGCAATGGCCATTCTCCTAGCCTAATTGAATTTCATTTCCCATTAATCCACCTTTTTTTCGATTGCCAAAGTTAATTAACGAACGACGGCGCAGGGGGCTTTCAAACTCATCTGACACAATTTGCTGCGATGATGCAGCTCATTAACCACTTCATTGTTTAAAGAGCTCATTGACGAGAACAATTGTAAATTCAGCCATTCAACGCAGACATGTGCGGTGATCGAAAATGCGATGTTTTTAATGAACAAGTTGATGCGAATAATTTGTTGAGTTTGGTTTTGCATTTTGTTGATTTTCAATTTCCGAAAACTGAAAGATTTTGAGTCGCTACTTTGACATAGTTAGTCTCTTAGGTAAGCACATGAAGATGTAAGAAAATTATGCAAACGACCTGTTAGGATGCTAAATAATTGAATAAATAGATTTTCCATCGTATTGATTGTGAGAAAGGTTCTAGGAAATTACACGAAGCCTAAGAATAATTCAAAACCTTTTCAGTACTTGGAGCCGATAAAGAATTTTATTGATTCCATTTCTAGCGGCTAAGTGTGACGATTCATTGACAAAATAAAGTTTAAAGATAATCAAAGGAATATTTTTTATATCGAATGAGATGAACATTGCATTAAACCGAATTGTGAATAATTAATTGACAAACAGAAATGAAGTTTCTAGGGTAACCTAAACTAAATGAACAATTCGTTATATTGAAGATAAAAAATTTATTGAGAAATAATAAAACTGATTAAAACTATGAGAAGTTTAAACATGAGAACTCTTTATCTTTTTGACATTTTCAGAAAAGTTTTGTAAACTCAAAGCTTTCAGTCGATGTTCGAATGAAAATCTTTGGACAAAGTTTAAGGCTTGAAGGTTGATGGATGTCTCAACTTCGACAACTTACTTTTTTCCAATACATTGCACTATTGCTACATTAAATTTCAATCACCTTGATTCGCAATGCTTTCAGATTTTTCCAACCCAAAATCATCGGAACTTTCTTCGTAGTCATTTTCCAGCTATTCAATTTTCTGTAAAAGTTCTTACATTTTCAAAGTTTTCTCATCTTGGAATCTTTCAAGAGTTTTGTTCCAGGTTTACATTTACTTCAAGTCCACGACCTTCGAGCCGCCCGAGGGATGTATTTCTACAAATTGCTCATTACGAAAGTTATCGAAGCTGGAAACTTTGACTTCGAAAGTCAGACAAACAGATAAATAATGCTGACTCGTTGGAATTGACAACTTTAAGATTCTCGAGATTCAGTTGAAACTTATCAACATTTCTCAGCTCGCTCGCTATGAAGTCGAAATTAAAATTTCTTGCAACTCAGGTCGTCGTTTCGCTTAACTGTCATAGAAAACGGATCTCATTAACCCTCGTTCACATTGAGCGTGAAAGAGGAGAGGAGACTGTTGAACCTTGACCTGTGCAGCATTGATTACGGCAAAAAGGAAAAGGTGAAACAGTTGGTAATAAAGAAATATTTCATTCTGTCATAAACATCGAGCATTTAATTAACTCATTCACTTTTAACTCCAACACGGCCAAATCGCGTCAATAACGGAAAATGATTTTTCCTTTCCAACTTTTTGTATTGCCGAGTTCTTCTCAATCTTTCGAACTCGATCCTTGTGGCTCCTGCGAACTTTTGAGAGAACATTTTCGCGTCATGGCACGACAGTCTCAAGCACAGTCATGACCATTACGACCCTAACGGCTCTCGTACATATTTGATGGCTTCTTTTTCTCGCCTCAAGTTGTCGGTCGAGCTCGGACGCTCTCTGATTTACGATCCATATTTAATAATCGTTATTAATTCACTCCATTGTTTGTTTTTGTTGTGGTAAAAGTTCTTTGTACTTTTGTGTCGGAGAGGCGAAGGAACGCGGAAGTGCGTGTGGAAAGTGCGTGAAGGATTTTGCCGCGAATCATTTTCGTTGTTTTCCGTGTGAAGCGAGGAATAAGTTTTCCTTTCATGGCAGAATGATGGAAGATCTTACGTTTTGTGACATGTTGCGGCAGGAAAAAAAGTCATTTGGCTTTATTACGAACGTGGAACATTAACGGCGAAGACGGAAAATCGAGGGCGTTGTGGAATGTTGTTAATCAACGAAGCATTGCGCGAAAGGAATCTCGGGACGTAAAATGTCGAGAACTTTTAATTGAGTCACCGTGTTGGGCTGTAAATTCAAGGCGAAGAAGACGGAAATTGACGTGTCCTTGAGCTGTCAAAGGCGACAGGGAGCTCGAGAACGCTCCACCCCTTGTCGGCGGAACGCGCAAATTACATAATCATGTATGCAAATATAATTTATTAAATATATAAATTTTATGTGTTGATCATATTTCATTCGCTTCTTTGGAATTTTTATGATTTTTTCGTGCATAAAATGTTCGCAGTTATGGCAACGGTTTTAATGTTAATAAGAGTTATTGCTACAATGTGTGTGTCATAATTTTTATTCGCACTCAGTTCATCAAGAAAATGATTCTCGCTTCTTGATTAGTTTATTGCGATTCTTTACGATCACGCTCAGTTTACGAAAAAAACTTCCAAGGATTCGCAATTAGGCGTGTCTGGAGGGAATGTCGGAGGTAGGAAACAAGAGATCTAAGAGTTCTTCTGTTCAACATCTGGAATACTTATGCTGAACAAATGCGGAGTCCAAATTTACCAAACAAAGTTTAAAAAGTCAGCTTGAGCTTGATCGGAAGCACCAGTGTAATTCTGATATGTGTGAGTCTGCGCTAGCAACAGTTCTCAGGCTCGTGTGCCCTAAATTCTCAAAGATCTCCCGACAATCATCGTCTAGAATGTCAACCAGTAAATCAGGTTTGTCGTTTCAAGTCTGAACACTCGTAACAACGCGAAGCCTCTGCGATGTCTCGAAACATAAATTTAACAGATCCTAACTCCACCCTCGTGGGTTCTTAAACCTTTTTACATTAGCTTTAAATTCCTTGACTCCAGCAGCGTAGATAAAACGTCTCCGCCAGCTAGTTTCGCTTGAATCCTCGTCATCGCATTTGAAAGGATAATAAAAGTCACAAAGTGCATCGACGATAATTGCTGAAACACATTTTTTCCATATTTCCAGCAACGGACAGAGAGCGAGAAGCCATAAATCTTGCAACGGAATTTAATGAATCCTCGTAAATTGTGGAATGAGTTGCAGCCATTAAAAATGCATTTAACAATGTGCATCGTTCAAATCTGAAACAGAAACGATATATAATGTAAACAAGTGTTCCTTGCATTGGAAGAGCGAGCGTAATTAAAAATCGAATGGAGAAATATTCGACAAAGAACGGAATCGTAACGTTTAACATGGAACTGAGCCATAAATTACGCCGCTCATGTTTACTCAGTGGAATATTTTTTCATGGGGTGCTCTGTTTGTAATTTACGAACTGTGCTGTTGCTGAAGCCAAGTACATGGAAATTGTATTTTAATGCAACAGTAATGAACCCTCGATGAGAAGCTGATGAATATTTTGGGTTTGTGCATTGGAGGTCTGAGTTTAATGCGTTCGTGTAAACGAAACGACAATTTACAGTTCCCGAAAATGTGAATTTAACATGATGCGCTGGCTCTGTGGTTGAGTTATGTGTGATGCGAGCTTGTTATGAATTATGGCGCTCGTTTGTACATAGAAGGGATGCACGTTGAAGAGTCTCAATTATTCCTCGTTAGCAGACAGGGTGCGAAAAATGAGTTTTATTTGTCTGAGGCGCATCACAGCTGCCGATAAGGAAAGCGTCGAGTAGGACGCGAAGGAAATAAATCAGCTCCGGAGCGGATCCGACAGAGCGTTAAGTTAAACATCTAATTAGGGCCTCTTCGCAGCCATAAATAAAATGCAACGCGAACAGTCGACGTGGAAGTTAAATCGAAATAAATGATTATGACTGTTCGCTCTCGAACGATTCTTTCTCCGCTTATCTTATCGGTGAAATGTTTTCATGGCAAACACGACGATGAACGATTTCAAGCCACATGTTAGCGTTACGTAAGTTCTGCTGAAGTCGAAACGCCGTTGACACATTCAAATTAATCTTGGTTCGCCTTCCTTTACTTTGGGTTATCGCGATGGTTTCCTCTGATCGGGGTTCAGTCTGAGAAGTCGACGCTGCTCGTGAGGCACCGAATGGAGACGTTTCCGATAAAATATACGACATGTAATTTAAATTTAAAGCATTAAAGTTTGCTACGCGGATCCCTCTCGGCTCAGTTTCCTTGTTGACGACATTCAACGACTCTCGATGGAACAGCGAAGAGGAAGAAGACATTTTCGGGCTATAAACGAAGATTTATTTGTCATTACTCTACGGCGATAACCGCGAGCTTAGGCTCAAGCACAAACAAGATTTCCATCGCCTCTGCTCGCTGTACCTGCGATGGATCTTAATTACTTCCGGCTGGGAGAGCATGAACTCGTTTCGGATGAACTCTTGCGTCAGACGTATATCGAATAAATCTCGACGACCTTTACGTAGACTCGCAACAATTCTCAAAGGCATTGCAGACTTTTCATGGCTTAGCGTTCATGAGATTCGCGGAACAAAAATTGAAAGATGATTTGAGTCGAACGAAGAGAGTAAAGCGAGATTATTGTGCACGATACTAATCGAACTGTGGGGGAGGAAAGCAAGTAGAGATGAACCCGAAATAGTTTACAACTTAAATCGAGTGAACAAAGGAAGACTCGAACAATAATTTCGAGACATGCAACATCATCATCCAGAACGTTTCCCTCATCAATTTTTCAGATTTGATCGGGCTCAGTTGCCATGCCGACCGGAATTCATTAGTTTATTGCTTTCCCATTCTAAAGCTCTACACAGCTCGGGCTGACCACAAGCATGTGTGACATCGTTTTAATTAATCAAAATTTCAATTCTGCATAATTTCATCCTCGTTTGGTTGAAGGGCGACAGATCTCAATGGACAAGGCGCCGCTTGTTTCGGATTTGAGGGCACAGATGAAACTTCTCACAATCCCATCAACCATCGAAGCCGCAGAGCAGATTGGGGGGAGACAAGAGAGTTCCCACAAATCTAACTTCAAGTTCAAACATCGTGACGCGATGATCTCGACATGATGAACTTTAATGATTCCTCGGATGTGGCGCTGATAAAAAGTTTCGGGCCCGGGAGATCGTGGAGTCGTAAATCTTCTCGTGGCAACTCGAAATTAGAAAATAAATTGATGATCTCGAGAAATGCCTGGCGGCTCGAGAACGGCGGAACGTGTAAGTCGATGGCAAGGAAATTAAAGTCCTTCGAAGGCTCTTCGGAAAAGATTGGCCTAGTCATTCCAGAATGTTTCTCGTCAAAATCTTCTCGCCGAATCTGATGCAAACGAGTGGCGGCTCGAGAGGTTTCGAGCAAATACAATTAGAGCAGTCGCTAACGCTCGCGATGGAAAATCGTGTGGAAATCTTTTTAGGCGATAAAATTGAATGATTCTCGGCACCAGAACTGGCAACATCTGCTCGCTGGCTGCTCGGGATCTAAAAATAATGAGAACCGGAGACTCTGTTTCTGTTGTTTCCGCACGATGAATCGTGCATTCTTCTGTTGCACACACAATCAGCGACGGCTCATAGTTTGTGCAGAAATCTTTTTGCAGGCGACGGAGGCAATTTCGTAATGGAATTTTAAGGAATAAACACAAACACTGACGAAGTGAAATGAGTTGAGGAAATGCAGCGTTCTTAATCCCTCGCAGCGTTTGTTTGGAATCAGACGGAGTGAAAGAATAATCTAGGGAATCACTGAGCTGATGTTTATGCCATTGTCAGATAAAATATTGGAAGGGATGTCGAAAGAGTCAGCTGTTTGCTTTCTATGTTACGTCCATGTTGTGTGAAAGACATAGCTTGTTCTTCAATTGGTTGACACAGTAGAACTTGACTGTGAAACGACTGCATATTTCACCCGCGATTCACCTCCGTGCACCGGGAGATGAAAATAAAATGAGAACTTCCATCCAACTCATCATACTAAGTACAATCGAATGTTCTGATGCGTCAGGTTCTCGTTGAAATAAAAGAGTTTAATGTACGCAGGAATAAACAATTCCGGGAAGAAGGAAAGTGGAATTTTTCCATCTCGAGTCTCGACGCGAAGCCAGAATCTAAAAATAATTTGGAGCAAACAGAACTGTTCTAAGGAAACGTGACGACGATCATCACTTGCATTTCGCATTTCAACACGCAGTGTATGCGGTTCGTTCTGTCGCGTTGACGGCTTCTCTCTCGAGAGCTTCGAATGCCCTAAAGTAGTTGAGAGAATTTCGGATAAAGTAACGACAAAATTAGTTTCGTAAACTCTAGAGGAAGTCGAGCTATAGACGAGGGTGAAACGAATTTCTGATCGGAACAAGCGGCCGTCGGTCGTCGTTGGATGTTTCCATCGTGTTTCATTGTGTGCGAGTTGAGGAAAAGGTGGAAACTCAGACGGCGTGAAAACGAGACGATGCTCATCGTTGTTGTGGAACCAGCATATGGCCCAACATTTTGTTGCTCGCTACGAACGCTCTCCTCGCCATCGTTGCTGCGTTTGGCATTGAGTTATGATGGAACCAACCGAGTGGAGGTGGAACTTCCCAAGTGGCTTGGCGCATTCATAAACATTTCACCCTCCGACGCCACAGCCGATAAAAATCACAACAGCTCAACCAACACACGAGCAGTCCACATCGACACGACAAGATGAATTAATGCGAGTCAATTCAATCCACTGAGGGTTTCGATTTCTGTTGGCAGTGACTCACTCGATGTCTATCGATTACAATGTGAAAAACATCTTTGATTCATCTGCAGAATCGTGTTGTTAGGCCTTCGGGCAATTACTATCATCGGATGAAGAGTTGCGAGTGGTTTGGGTTTCCTCATTTGGAGCTTTCACCGAGACTCGTGTCGGAAAGGAACAGCGAGAACGTGTGGCATGACATGGAAACATTATTAAAGCGTATAATTTCCGCAAATTCGATTTAAACCTGAATGAAATTACGAGGGAAACTTCATGGGAAAAATGTTTCTGGATGAACCCGAGACAACAGCGGAACATTTGCCGAAACATCGTTAACCTTGAGATTCTTGTCTGATTGTTATTACTGCGATCCTTTCCGTTAATGCTTAAGATTCCTCAGCATTCTTCTAGTCGTTGTGGGTTCATCATAACTGCGGAGCAACAAGGGACGAAAACGAGAAACAACAGACGGCGAAAGATTGCTGAGAAATTTTTAATTGATTCCAAGTTGCTTTTCATGCTGTCGTCATCAGTTCTGAAATTTCAAAGAAATATTTTGCTCAATTAGTTAGCTCAATTTTGAAAAAAATTAGAGTGGCCCTTTTCCAGGGTAATTGAAAAAGCGGGGTAATGGGGTAAGGGCAAACGGTTTGCCCTGGGCAAACAGGGCAGGGCAGGGCAACAAACGAAATCAACAAAATCATGATGTTTCAGCCAAATTTCAACGAATTTCAATCATTTTTTACGAAAATATAAGTTATCTAACGAATAACATGCTTGTTACTTGTGGATAATTGTTTCCAAAAGCAAATCCTTACGAAATTGCGAGGCCAAGAGCAAGTGAACGGAATATTGACGAATGTCAATAGATCGAATGTGTACTTGAATTTGCTTTCAGTTGATTCTTCTCGTTGAAGGTCTCTATCTTCCAATGGACAATTTAATGAGACCAAGCTTTCACGGGCTGAAACTAGCTGTTTTTACGTATTTTAATTGAGTATCCGTTGGTTCATCTTCGCTTTCGAATAAACGGCTCATCTTTACTATGGCAAATTTTACAGCATCTGTTTTCTATTGTCGGATATCTGAACAGCGTATTCCAGCAATTTTTCGTGGTTTGCCAGTGGAAAAAATTCCTCTGGATGCATGCAAACGAATAACTGAATAGTTGGTTACGAGAAACGAGCGCAAACTTCAAAAAAAATATGAAAAAAAGATTTTCGTTTCAATAAATTTGACAAAAATATATAACTTCGAAGCCCAGGGCAATTTTCACGAAAAAACAGGGTTTCGGGGCAAGGGTAATCGAACCGAAAACGGGGCAATTTTGCCCAGGGCAAGGGCAGGGCAGGCCACTCTAAAAAAATATTTTGCTCAAATAGCTAGGCATCTAATCTCTCCTCACCTGACGTTCAGGTCGGTTAGGAAGCCATCACTTGTAGTTGCTGTTGGTTTTGCAGTAAAAGGCAAAGCTTCCAGTCAACGATAGATCTCGTAAAGATTGAGAGGCACTTGAACGTCGTAGAGCATTCAGTAATTTATGTTTTGGTCAGAGAGCGCTCAACAGCATTCGATAGTGCTTTTAAATTTATTGAATCGAATGGACTCGACTGGATTTCGTGCAATTCAAATTGGATCGGAAACTGCAGAGCCAGAGAAGCATGAGAATCACCGTCTCGCTCGGTGGATAGAAATTCTGCCTCGTGCATGAAGTAACAACTTCAGTTGGCAACTTTAAAGAAGAGATAGGAATGATTGCTGCTGCAGCCAACATTGATTATGCTTTATATTCATCGCATTCATGCTGCTACCTTGAACAGCTCCAGCTCTGCTGGAAGTGAAAAGAAATTCGAAACTCCATAGCTGCAAATATGCAAAAGCTTCTTACAAGTTGGCAGGTAGAATTCTACGAGCAAATCTTGCAATCGACAAATGTTAGGTTTAAATTCAAATGTTTTCTGAACGGAAACGAAATAATTATTCGGCAGAATTTCCTCGATGTAAAGTCAAAGTCAACGAGAAAGGATCAGATGAGTTTGCAGCATGAGGCAGATAGCGTCGGCGTCTAACTGATTATGCAAATCGTACGCAAATGAAATCGAATTATTTCAATTGGATTGAAATAATACACAGACAGTGAACGCTCGCTCTTCTAACTGAAGTTTCATTCAACAGCGACAACGTCCTGGAATCAAACGCCGGTGTCACGACCAAAGCTTCCTCTGCACTTATTTGCTGATGTCATTGTTGTACGAGCCCCAAGCATCGTTCTCGGGCTCCTCATGGATCTCACGAAGCAGAATGAATCAGCTACTCGAATATCGTCAATGGGGAAACCAAATTCGCTGTCGATTCTTGCTTGGCTTGTTTTCATTTCATTTTTCTCGCATGGTTCGCAGTCGAGCGAAATTCGAGTCTACACTTGAGCCACCGCATAAACAGTGTTACTTCCACATGAATGGCGAGGTCAATCGCGAAGTTTAATGGACTTGTGAATACACGTCGTTGTTTATTTGCCATTGCCGTCCTCTGCTCGCCCGAGATTTGTTTTCGTTTGGCTCGAAAGTTCAGCCGAACAAAAAGAGAAAGAAAACGAAAAAGTCTAACACAAATCGACGAAAAGCGCTTGGAGATCTCGCCAGACCGGTTTTAATTGTGTTCAACGTCTTTGATCGCGCCTGTAGACGCTGGAAGTTGGTCATTCGGAACGCCGCCGACGTTGGTGTTGGAATCGTCGATTCTTTACTGGGTGAGAAATCGACCGAATGAAAAATGTTAAAATCTCTTTTCGGATTCGATTCGCCTGATAAATTATTCATGATTAAACACCAAACGTACGCAATCTGATGAAAATTTTCCCACCAAACACTCTCGGGGCCGGAGGAGCTTTCATTTAGCTGATACGTGAAAGGCATCGAGATGGAGACTTCGTCGACGTCATTAGTCATTTAGATTCGCTAACGAGCTAATGATGTCACCGAATGTGTCACATTCTCACACAACTCGAATTTCCCGAATCATCAAAACGAATGACACGAGAACAATAATTCAACACTCGACACCAAGTTTGACGTTTGTGAAATTTCTTTCAGTCTGTTGAACTTCAAGCTGAAAATTCGCTCGTTGCGCTTGCTTTCAATTTTAATCTGATTGTAATCCTTTTCTTCCATCCCTTCCCAAGGCTATGACATAATTTAGAGATTCTTTCTTTAAGTCCTTAAGTATGGAAAGCCAATTAACGTGCCCCAGAAAATTACTTTCGCACACCAAAGGATGAAACTAATTAAGCTTGACCTTATATTAATTATCAAGACCATCAAGGGAACTTCAGTCTAATGCAGTCCTGAAGCAAACCAAAGAGCTGTGTTGTGGTTGAGATTCCACGAGAAAAAAGCCATGAAAGGAATTATGAACCTTCGTTCTTTCTTTTCATTCCCTTCATGTTTGGTTGTGTTTCCTTCTTCGGAGAACGCGGCGAAGAAGCAAAATAAAAAACTTTACTTTATAATTGCAGAAAGATTTCCAAGATAAAAGCGAGCGTGAGTGGATGTAAAATTTACTTTTTTACAGCTTTTCCTTCCTCTCGAGCGGAGCTTTTCCGTGCAGCAAATTCACCCCATTCGCTAATGAACTGTAAAGTAACAGATTTGTATGAAGCTGCCTTTTGCACGTAAGGAGGAAAATCAATATTTGATTCGACTTAAATGTTTGGCTTTCAAGCCAAAGCCAACCCCCTCCCGCTTCCTGTCCCACCTCACTAAAACAAATGAAAATTAAACATTCATCTGGCAGAATTGCATTGATTATTCTTCCTCGCTTCTCCTCTCGATTATTTTTTCGGCTCTTTATAAATAAACGATTAACACACATTTCAACTCATTTATTTTTATCAACAGTCGGGGGCTTTGTAAACAACGAATAACTCCAATGCGCGGCACGCTATGCAACGATATGCTGTGTTAGTCAGTGGAAGCGGCACTGGAACATTGGAAGGCAAAGCAGAGTGTAATCCGTACAGTTGGCGTATGGAAGCGGCGTATGGAAAGTAGAACGATTGTGCACTTGCACGAACAGCCACTGAACTTTAATCAATAAATAATAAATTGGTTAGTTAATCAATCAACGACTTCGAGAGCTGTCGTGATGCATGCTAGTCGCCGAACGGACGGAAATGCTTAATCAAGTCTCTCGTTCAACTATCTCTCATGACGTGGGTCTTGTTGGGCTCCTTGAGCACTCACGCTGCTGCCGAAATCCGAACCGCGCCAAGGGAACGACGGGTAAATTGACGCCTTTTGCGACGCGACGAAAAATAATCTCCGAAATGTCTTAATTCGAGTACAAAGGAGTGAAAACAAATACGGCTTAGTCACAAAGCCAGACTTAATAAAGCTCTCAGACTGTGGACGAAAACGCTATCAGTTTTCTCAATCGATACCATCAAGTCGCATCGAAGGAGGAGAGTGGGAGGTGGGAAAGTTCTCGAACAAGATTGATGATATGTAAATTTGCACAAAAGCTGTTTGACGACGGCGGGAATGTTTTCTTCGTCTCGCAGCTCTCAGACGCGAATTTATATGTTGATTAGAACGCAGAGGAAGGCAAACGATTCAAAAGGGTTTTCAGCGAGGATCTCGAGTTTTTGGGGAGATGAGAAATGAGTTAATTAACAATTAATTGTTTCGAGAAGTTGAGTTTATTCTAAAGTAGGCAGATTTGCAAAGCTTTTAATCACCGTCTACACCTTCCAATCGTTGATGAAACGAAGATCTCTCATTCAAGAAAATCGGTTAAAGTTATTTGTAAGTTTAGCTCGTTCACCGCAAAGGATCTGATTGAGCTAACGCGATGATATCTGGTTACAGTTCCACAAAGCAACTCTTCGATTAAAACTTGGGGGTTTTCACGAGGAAAAGGAAAATGATTGTAGAGGGTTGATGGGGTTTGAATCTGGCCAATGGTTCAGAGTTTGCATGAGAGAGCTTCGATATACAATCTACTCTGTATGTTCCCACAACTATCAATTAGATGTTTCTCACATGTGGCTCAATTGACGGTTAAATAAGTAACAGAATAAGACTTCTCTCTTCAACAAAAACAATTTTTCTCAGACAAACCACACAGGAAAATAGTGAAAATCACTCGTTCAATTAGCGATTTTCCACTCTGACTATAATCCTCTGTTTTGGATCCATCCACGCATAATTTCGGTTGAGCCGAAGAGATAGCGAGAAACCTTAAAAGGGATCGGATAATTTGAAAAGTTTTACGCTTGTTGGTGAATTAAAAGGAGCTCGCAAATTAAGTCTAAAGCCTCACAAGTGTCGCAGCTTAAAGTATTTTCATTCAATTTGGAATAATTACCATCATTAGGTGACATCAACGGGAAATATGCGGAAACTTTCAAATATTTTTATCCCAACAGCAGAGGGACGAACTTGGAAAGAGCTTGAAATCCCTTTGGCGCAATAAATCAGCTGGGAATAGACTCAACTTTCGTTGTCCCGGCCGACACGAGATGCGGGGAAACTTTTCGCATTACTCTGAAGTGAGAGAAGAGGCTCTTACACGTCATAATACAAACTTTTTTTCGCTCGCTTTAATTTGAGCCAATGAATCAACACGAAAACAGTTTTATTGAGCACGTTTCCCCATTAAAAGATTCCCTTTCCAAAGAATTAGGAGGAATCTCACTCAATTTTCATTTCCCGGTCGATGGAAAACGCTTAAAGTGTTTGAGGAAATTGAAAGGGTGCTCGAGCGCCTGAAGTTTACTTAAGAACGAGGCAGACGACTGGAAGTTAAATTTGGAACGATCAACACTCAAATAAGAGTGCAAACGAAGAAGAAGTTTGATGCTAATTGTTAACAATTTCATAAACAACTCGATGAGTTTACATATTTGATGTTAATTAAATGCCTCGAGAGTTTTAATTACATATTTGCATCATTAAATTGGGAAAACGTTCAGACGAGATTGAAAACTATCGCTCGGCAAAATAGTCGAAAATTAATGTGCTTGGCCTCGATTTGTGTCCGCTCTTTTTATGCTCGACAACTGCTATAATCAGCATAATTAATGAACCCGATTGCAGCCTCCAAAAATCCATTAAATTACGGAAATTATAGCGCTCATGCTGCTCACTTGTTCAGTTGTTATCGGCCGGGAAAACCTCGAGTTTGGCGGAAGTGAGCACAAAACTAGAAGCAATCCGTTGTTCGCCTATTGAAACATATTCTCGAATTCGTTTCCAATTACTTTCACATGCCGTTCTGTCCTTCCCAGTAAGATTTTCCTTCTGTAAAACCTTCCTCGACTCCCGATCGATGGCAAAACGAGAACAACCATTTTCGGGATGAGGCAATATTGACAGAGAGTGAAAGCCGTGAAATCCGATATTTGATAAAACATATCTCGAGACGTGCGAACACGAGAATCCCCTCAGCATCTGTCTGCCACGTGCATACAAAAAGTAAGCTCGGCGAAAGCGAGAAACAGGTCAATTGATGAAACTCAATTTTGATGTAGCGACATAGCGTTGAGGTTGATTCGCCAGCCAACTAGAGAAAGAGCTCGTTGGTAAGGTGCTTCGGTTTACGATGTCAATTTTGCATCCTGACTCTCGTCGTATAGGAAAGCATTTCTCCATCTTAACCTTCGTCGCTCGCTCACTATCTGTCGTTCTTCTACGAGGAAGCTTTCCAAGGCGACGGAAGAACGAACAACTTTTATCAATTTTAGAGAAAGCTAAACTTTTCCTCCCACACACAGAAAGCTCGTTTCGTGCAGTGAAGCAAATCGAGTTGCCTCCTTCACTCGTTGCATGTCGAAAATATTCAACACACGAGAATTGGAGCAAATATGCCACATGCAAAACCTAGAGTTTTTTTCGAGTTCATGCCACTCGACACGCTCTGAAGGACGACATTACAGATTTTTTCGTCCACTCGACTTCAATGCACAGACCAAAGCGAGTTCGACAAGTTGCATGGCTGGGAAATGTTCAATTTAAATAATGGAAATAAATGAATTTAAAGTTCGAAATTTGTTTAAGCTGATTCGGCAACTCTAGAAATTTATCTTGATCAACAAACAATCTGAAATCAAATTTAAGGAACAAATAAAATTGCAACACAGTTTTATGTAATCAGAGCTCCAAGGACTGACGCTGAAATTAATAACACTGGCTTTTTACCTGAGGGTTCGAAGGCTTTTTACTTAAGGGTGTGAAATTGTAGCTCTCAAGACTTAATTTGAACAATTTGATATGAGTTCACCGCTCTACATAAATAATCATAATCGCCTCACTCTCAGACGTCCTCGCAGAGCTACGATTACAACACTCAGTGGATCTGCTTGGCATGCTGGGGTCGCTGCTTTAGCGAGCATTCCTCTTTCAACCAAGATTTTATTTGCTCGTCCTTATGCTCGATTTATAGAATAATTAGCACTCGACTTGAGAGTCTCAAGTGCTAGCCGCACCTAAAGCGAAAATGCATTTTCCAGTGAATCGGAAGACTTCGCTTCTTCTTCCGACTCTGAGAGTAGCAAGAACTTGAGCAAGATTCCTAAACTTTCGCTGAAAGTTCAGATAGTTTAAACAAAAACTCTCGTTTGATGAAATTTATATTTAGATCTATATACAAAAGAAGTATAAAAGCTAAGATTAAGAAAATTTAAGCTGAAATCCTCAAATAGAATTTGCCGGAGTCGTCTAGGAAGTTCGAAAGCGCTCTGAGCCGGAACTATGCTGACGGGAACTTTCGCCCTTGCCTGCATATTCAATCAACAAGGTTGAAGACGAGTTTTTGCATGATTGCGTTTCGAACAAATTAAAACTTTCCCCTGACGAGTTATCATGTGTGAAGTTCCGAAAATGCTTTCACTTGAGGTCCATCAGGTTGGCGGCGAGGAATTGTGTCTGTAATCGTTGTTTGCAGAACTTGTAGAACTCAATTTCGCGCGAGAAATTCTGTCTGACGAGATCCTTGAATAGAAAATTTGTTATTGGAATTGAGAAATTCAAAGTATTTATTTCTTTGAGTTCGAAAGCCGACATAGCTGACATGTTAGCAAAGTTCTGTAAGCTCACCTTGACTTCCTCGCTAACCGGCGGCTTGAAGTTGTTCTTATTGATCTTGTTGAAATTCTTGATCTCGTTGTAGTAGATCTCGGTGGCTCCGGCAAAAAACCGCGGAATGTATTTCTCGAAGACGGCAAGAGTTGTGTTCAGGTCTTCGAGGACTCCCACGACAGAATATTGCGTTTCGACAGCAAATTTAGCCCTTTCTAGTGCGCCTTTGGTGTTGAAAGGGCTGCAAATATTCCATACATTCAGACTCAACACGGCTAGGTCAGCCACAATTCTTCGACTTACGTGCACTCGTTGTCATGACCGCAAAAGAAAAGCGTCTGCCGTCTGTGATCACCGATGCCTTCATGGATCTCGCCTTGAGTGTAAGTGCATTCAGGATCCCCTCTCAGCACACAAGTTTCATAATCCTTGCGAAGCCATCGCGAGTCAGGCAAAGGCAGATCAGGAAATGCTTGCTTCCTTTCCACATAATACCTGGAAAGGTTTCGTCAATTAGCGTCAGCGACAGAGATTAAAATCTACTGAAATATCTTTCAAAAGAGACTTCTGTGTCAACTTACCAAGGCGCTCGAATATAATAAAACCAAGAGATGATTCTTTCAATGGGATCACGAACTAGATTTACGTAGATAGGTGTCGGCAGATTAAACTTCGTGAAGTTTGTATAACAAACATGCTTCACGTAAACTGAAAGCATAATCAAAGATTCGGAGGTTTGATTTAATGATTTTCCACAACGAAAAGAGATTAAAGGTGGTAGATTGAAGACTCACCTGAAGGCGTAGGAAGCTCGCTAACCATCTCCGCAAGCTCTTCCTGTTGGTATGGTGCCAATCGAATTGTCTCGACACGCTGAACCGAATCTCGATGAAACTTGAAATTGTTTCTGATCGCCAATCGTCGTAACAGCTCCATGAAAGTTTGCGAGCCGACCTTCGGCACGCGATTGAATACCACGATTTGATTTTCCGCACGACGTGTGTTGTTCAACGATAACGCATTCAACGTGCTCATCTGTTGAAATGGAAAATTGTGATAAACAAACTAAACAATGTGAAAGAGTTAAACAGTCTCAATTTATCCTTCAACTACACGCTTAGGGCAATGTCAGTCCTAATTTTATCTTTTCCTCATCCCCAATGACTCGCATTTGATCAACAAATTCAAACGGATGAATGCAAATCAGTCAATGAATGAAGGTGGTTAGTCGATTAGGCTGATTGCGACATTGCAGAGTTTGAATCACAAAGTAACCTCACCTGTCCCGTGCTTTTGTAGTATTTGTAAAGATTTTCCAGCTCCACGTTGTTGTTTGTGGGATAGAATTTGTTGCTCCCGCTGCTGAGCGCTGAAAAAAAGAAAAATTCAAATGAACTTTTGTCAGATTTATTCAATATTGAGGTTTTCAGGGGTTTGCTATGATGGGTTTAAAATAGCATTTCAACCATTGCAACAGAATGTCGTTGAAATTCTGCTTTGAAGACGTTTACAACTGCCGCCCACAAACAGAACCGAAGCCCGAATGCGAAAGTCTGTTCCATTGCTGAATCAAGCTATTGTGAAAGTTTTACGAGAAAAATTGTAATTCAGATTCGCTTAGGATCTCGAGAGAAACTTTTCTGTTCTCGTGTTTCCACAACGAAGGCTTCAGACACCATTTCCAGATTGCTTTCGAATGTACGTCGATTGTGATCAACGCTCTTTCATGTCATTGAAAATTTATCTGTTAGGGTTGTAAACATAAAAGACGATGTTATTCCACTTATGCAAGTTTCACACGAAAGCTTCGAAGCAACTAACAAGACTTTGTGAAGCTTACAAAGCTCAGCACCATTGCTAAGCATCAAGTTTCAAATTTAGCCAAAGATTCGAATCCTACATTTCGACAAGAGTAGCAGCTAAGCGTGGCAATTAATAACAGACTGTCTTGGAAGTTGAGCAGTCCATGAATTAAATTTGACCGGACAGCAATTTATTCGATTGAAAGAGCAAAAGGAATGACCGAACATGGATTTTAATCACTTCCAAAGTCTATTTGCTGTCACAGATGCAAACAGCCATTTAATGATGAGATTGCTGTTGGTGATGTCGACTGTTATGTAAATTCGAATGGTTTGTGATAACACCAGAAAGAGAAGTGTCAAACGAGCTTGTTGCCAAAGCTTCATTGTCTGCAAACTCTTCGAAGCTTCGCTGCTGAATGCCTCAGATGAAGTAAATCAAAAGACTGTACTTAGTATCGTGGGGTCTCTGGGCTATAATGCCTCGAACTTTGTGTCGTTCTTTGAGGGCAGTGCATCTACAAAAGAGCGCCCATAGACCCCCATTTAGTCAATACTGTTCGTGCAACCTATTTTCGGTCCAGCTTCAAAGCAAGCAACAGAAAACCTTTGAATGAGTTTTGCTTCCAAAAAATTCAGTCTCGTACACACGACTAGAAACCACAATGGGAAGTATCTCAGGTTTGTTCTTGTTCAAATGATAAATTATTTCCTACCGTCGTGTTGCGGTGCAGTGAAAAGACGAGAGAGCAGACAAACGAATGGAAATTGGTTGCAGTGGCGAGGCAAATTAATCTGGTGGCGAGGCAACGAATCAATTCATTTGATGATGAAAAAGATTCTCGGTCATCTCATTTCAAGCGAAGTAACGAGAACAAAACTGAAATTACAAACCGGAGCTAGGAGTTTAATAAATTACAATTTCCATGCCGAACTCGTTTTCGCAATTGCTGAGAGACGAAAGGCGTTTTATAACACCTCTAATGGTTCTCTTGTTTCCGAACAGCACCATTACCGCTCCATTATATTTTCATTTGTCTCCATTTCTATGTTCTCATTGTAAACTCTTCGAAATCTACAGAATCAAAAGAATTCTTAGTGAAAGGTTGGAGAACGAAATGGATTTAAACAAAAGCTAGAATTTTCCTAAAAGTTTTTGTTTATTCGAAAGCCTTAAAGCTTTTCGCTACGCGCTTGTTCGACTCTCCTCGCTTAACTGAGATCAAATGTATTTCACACGAAAACCTTCCTTAATGACACTTCTGCCGCTGCCGAACGTAATGTATCGTCACAAAGTGCTTCGAAGGAATTTATTGTCGCCTTTTTATTAGTGATAAATTTTATTTTCATCACTGCCTCATTTCCTCCTCTCGCCTTCTTCGCAATGAGACAAAGTTGATATTCATCGTTTTAAATGAAACACTCAACTACGTAATGAAGGGCTCTTAAACTTGGAGACCTCCACGGTCTTGACGCCATAAAACACAATTAGGCTTTTTACTGTCGCCACGGAAGCATCGCACTAAACTGTCGTTTTGCTGCAGTCATTTTACATCATCATCAGGAGAAATGTAGGCAGGAGCTTCAGCGTTGTGTTCTTTGAATATATTTGTGGAATCTTTTGTACCTGACGACTTCAAAGTTTGAATCTACAAAAAACTGATATCAAATTCGCGTCGCAGAACGGAAAAGTATCATCGCAAGGGATAGCGAAACTGAAGCTGTAAAGCTCCGACGAGTTTTGACTTGTCGTTGACAAGTTGTCAATTCAAAAGCACTAAACGAGAAACAAATTAAATGCTCAGCTTTCACATTTTACGTTTTCAATCTCTTCACAGTTCCGACTACAGTTTGCAAATTGAATGTGAATCACCGAAGCTTAAAAGCTTGGATAGCATTCAATTAAAAATCCATCGAAGCTTTTCATGCAAATATTTACCAACCTGAATATTCATGGGCTGAATTGGAAGCAGATGGCTGCAGGCGGTTTTCCATCTCACGGAGTCTCGTCGTGAGGTTCTTGGTGTGAAGAAATAGAAACAGCATGCAGACGATTGCAATGACTGCGACACACTCAGTCGACCTGAAAAGAGAAATATGTTTAGAGCTTTGTCAGTCATTAAAAATTGTCTAGCGGAGGATCAACGAGAGTCAATTCACGATGAGAGATGAGACAGTGATTGTATGTTTATGGCAATCAAAGCTCCTCAGCGTGAAGAGCCTCTTGCTACCTCTTCATGACATCATCAACAATGGCAAACGATTTTCCTCCTCACATCGGATCAAAAGAAAGAAAATTATATGACAACATAAAACGTGCGCTCGTCTTGTTGGAATCGTGTACACAAGAAGCAATCGCATAGAACTTATGGATTTATTGCGCTGTCTCTTCTCGCTCTCGTTCTGTTCATCGCTGCGATTTTATGATGCTAATTGGGACTAACGCTTTGTGCTTCCAATCGCTGCGATTGTGTCGCTGAGTCATCTCGCTCGTGATAAAGTGAATAACATGAGACGATTGGATTCACCGCGAAAACTATTTTGAAGACGAGATGCGAAAGCTCGTGCGGTTTTCACTAAATGATTTCTTCTTTTGCGCGCTTGTTATTGCTTGAAAAGTTTTGCCCCGCTGGGGAAACTTTAATCTTCTTGTAATACGCTCTGGAAATCCCCTGAGAGACGTGCGATTCAAAAGAATTTGAACTGTCAACAGCGAGGAGCTCTGTCTCTACGAGCACGAGAGTTATTGAATGTTGGATAGTTGTTGTAAAGCTCCGAGTTCTAACTGGCATACCTCAGCTCAAAGGATAATCTTGAGAGCGATGCAACGAATTCCAAATGTGCATTCAGTTCAGAGGACACAAATAACTAAGCGAGAGTGACATCTACTTCACATCCAGCAGAGATATTCTGTTGCAGAAAGCATTGAATAAAATTGAAATAAAAACTGTGACAAGTTCTCATTAAAACTATCACAAGTGCTGTCATCAACGTTTCTTCTCGCTCTTTGCATTTCTAATTCAGCGCGGAAAAGCATGCTTGACATTGAATTGCTGAGCAACAATGTTGCCATGGATTCGACTATAGAGATTGAAAGATTACACTCCTCATCACGACAAACAAATCTTTTCGTGCGCTATACCGTGAACTACAAATAGCTTCTTTACAATTTCACGGCTTGGACTGAGCGCCGTCGACTCAGTGAAAGAGAAAATAAAATTACCTTCATCGGAAATTTGAATTATCTCCGCCTAAAGTTCAAAGTCGGTAGAAACTGGAGAGACAGAAAAAGTTTTGATTCAACATTGGCAAACAAATTTAGTTCCATCAATTGGCGAAGTGGAAACTTTGTCATCATCTACTGTCTGCAGTTGGATTCATGGAAATCGTCGCTCTCGACAATTCAGTGTTCAGCAGTCAGATGTAATTTTCGGAAAACTCTTCAGGTCTTTTTAAAAACAACGTCGCAAGGGAGGAGAATGTAAAACCACTCGGTGGATGTGGATAGATTTGTTGTTTAGCGGAAGCGACACACGTAGCATTTGAATAGCTCCCTTATCTATCGAGTCGCATGCGACTGCTTGGCTTGGACGCTTCGTCCTCGCTTCCCTCGAGAGATCGGAACTTCATCATTTTCAGGATTTTGCCGCTCGCTGGAAAAAGTGGACAACAATAGTTCGAGGGATTATCTAGAACAAAAGATTCCGTGATTATTTTTATCCGAGTGAGTTTTGCTTTTCTCGACTCAATTCCAATTGGATTCGCTCTTGCCTTTCATTCCATTGAAAGTAAGCGAGATGGACAGCAAAATCGAATGGCAGAAAAGCGATAGCAGCAAATTTATTTTTCATTATTGCCATGAATGAACCCATTCGATTGGAGAAGAAAGAAATCTTTTCTCGATTGAAAAGTGAATGCCACTTTTGCCGTCTCATCTGCTCCCAAAAAATACGACGACGATGATGAATGCCTTTCTCCCTGCCATTGTTCGGAACAGAGGGAATGGCAATCAGCGAATGTAAAACGGTTTGATAGATGAGAGAACGAAACGTTAATCCGGCATATTAAACTGCTTTCGTTTAAACGCTGCATCAACTTAGTTTAATAGCATTCCGATACTTTTACTAATTGCGATGATGCAACTCATTATAGTTGAGAATCAACATTGAAGTCGCGATGGGGGACTCGAGAGCTAATTACGAGTGCCAATGGCGAGGCGAAGTGATTTTGATCGAGTGGCGTCGTTCTAAAGAGAAGGGAAGTCGTTTGTTCAGCAATCGAGAATGACTACGAGTGCAGTCAAACCAGCAGAGTTAAACCTTGAGCGCTTGTCTCAAGACTCAATTGCCCTTTTCAACTCGACGAGAAATCGCTCCAATTTCATAATTTCAAGTATTGCTCGCGCTGCACTGCATTTCAAACTCAAGAACACTCGAGAATTGCTCTTAATATCGGAATGAGATCGAGTGAACGGTATACGGTATCAGATGCTGAGCTTAACTTGTGGGAATTAAGAAATCAAACTCGGTAAGATTTCGTTTTCTTGGATCGAATTTAGTTTAATCGTCGACTGTTAGGGATTTGAGTTTGTTTATTAATACTAATCACGATGCTTCTGTTCAAAAGCTAGCAACGATTTGGTAAATACGATCAAGCTTTCAAGGTTGCTTCAGCTTGGCTGAGACTCGAAACAACCAGAAGCGATTGACCGAATGAATTTCTGTCATCTCACGTTTCCAGTTCCTCAATTGAAGAATTCAATTTGAATCTCACCATGCAGCGTCAGCGAGACGTTGATTGATTTCTTAAGGCGAGCACGAAAGTCTCGAGAGAGAAAGAAATTTCCATTCA
Organism: Smittia sp. YW1114-2; assembly: GCA_033064975.1. Taxonomy (NCBI): domain Eukaryota; kingdom Metazoa; phylum Arthropoda; class Insecta; order Diptera; family Chironomidae; genus Smittia; species Smittia sp. YW1114-2. The sequence continues at coordinate 3,466,967 of CP093833.1, forward strand.
CAATTAACAGATACGAGTCATATCACAAGCTACTTATATTGGCTTAAGGCTAACGACATGCTAAACAAAAAGGTTTCGGTTGTGAAACTTTCCGAGTATCTAAAGATTCCCTTGTGAGACGTTAGTTTTGATCTGATTGAATGGTCGTTGACTCTCGATTCTTTTGGAAACTTCCAATTTGACTTTTTGGCCTGATATGGTGAAGCCAACGGCTTGGAAGTTCAACGCTTCCGTTCGCAACGTGCCAGGGGAATTTGTCGTCTTAGCCAAGGCGGAGATGCAGCGCCACAATAACTTAATTGAAAATCCCCATAAATCATCCCTGAAGATTTTAAGTCCTGCTAAAAGTTTTGCGCTCTATCCATTTTAAAGCTGAAGCTTTCAGACAGTCGGAACTTGGAAAGTGCAACGGCAAAATTATTAATGCAGAGAAATTTATCTCAAGAGAAAATTATTATTAAAACAGCTCTGCTGCTGTTCATTTGCTGGCATTCGGATGTTTTCTGTCATGCTTTGTCCTGCTGTCCCCATTCACCAGAAAGCGAGCAAAGAAAGAATCCTCGCAGGACTGGAACAGTCTTTCTCTTCTCTGTGAAAGTCTCGAGGAATTTTCCGTCGTCGCACGAAAATCAATTTAACTCTTCCTCGCACTTAAAAGCAGCAGCAGCTAGCTGTCGAAATGAAAAATTAAATTTCTGTCGTTCGTGCAAGTCTCGGTGGGGCCTCGGCGTGAGAAGGGTTCCCTCGCAATCAACTCTCTTATCAAATGAAAAATCATTTTCGATTAAAACGCTTTCGTCGAAGCGAATCGAATGTGGCAGAGCGTTTTCCTCCTCTCGATTGACAGCTAAAAGTTTTCTCCTAATGACGTTTGCTGTCGCCAAGCATTAAACTCGCACGTATCAATATGGACCGACGCCTAATTGAATTTTTCTCCCGCTCACTCCAATCCAACTCACCCACATCTCTTAAGTTTTGTTATTAAGTTCCATAATTAATTTTTATTCTCCGAGCTTCCTTTGCAGTTTGGTGTTTGCTCAAGTTTCATTGTTGAGACGTGGCTGACATTGATAATGGAAGCAGAAGTGCCGACGACAGGCGAGGAAACAATTGCTTTTAAAACTTGCTCCGCTTAATGAATGGCGAAGCTTGCAACACCTGATGTTGAACTTTATTTGACGCCATAGAGCGAGATGAACAAATGAAATTAATTAAAGCACACAAAAGTGTAATTAGGCTTTTTCTCCTTCGCTCTCATTCCATTCTCGGTGCTGGGAGGAAATCGTAGCAGAATGCAAAGTTCACCGTTGCAGACTGAAACTTACAGCTATTAATTTTCACGGAGACTTTTCTTTATCAGGAACGACAAAGTTTTCCTCCCTCCGACTTGTTTATTTTCCTGAGCTCCAAGCAAACTGGGAGATAAAACTATTACTCAATTGATGGAAAAGACAAACATCGACTCTCACATAAAAAGGTAAGTAACAACAATGAGTCAGAGTCCGTAAGCTGGAGCAAGCGCTTAATGTAATTAAAACTTATTCCCACCGCTTGTTCTCAAATTAGTATTTTGTGCTTAGCCTATTAATGTCTTAATCCACTCCCAAGGCCTTCGAATTGTGTCTGAGGCTTTCAGGTGACAACTTTATTGTCGTTGGCCTGATACAGATCTCAGTCTTGCGAAAGCGAGCGCGAATTTCTATTTCAGGCGAGACGCTTACAAGGCAAGCGAGAATTTCCAGGCGAAGATTTCGCTGCCTCATAATTAATGGCAGTTCTTAGAAGAATGTTCCAAAGTATCATGTTAAATATTTAATTCACGAAGGCAGAATTTTACAAAAACATATTTCAACGGTTGCGTTGACGACAAGACGCTTTCTCGCGAGCTAGACGACGAAGTTTCCAGCAGATAACAACATTATTGATGGAACAATTCGACGAGTAAACAAAGATTAATATTTCATTTAGTTTCTAGTCGGCGGAAAAACATTGCTGAAAAGTTTCATAAATCCGTCTAAATGAAAATTAATCACTTCCTTTCAACGGGCTTTGTCTTCATCTCGATGAAAACTCTTTATATTACTTCGGAGGCATTCTAAGGTTTTTCCTTTTGATAACAGGGATTGAGGAAAAGCTATAATAACAAACGACAGCTTCTAATCGATACTGAATCGTGGTTGGCTTGCTACATTCGATTTTCTCAAACATCTTAGCTAAGAAACGAAGCAACGATCTCGATAGCAGACCCTGAATTACAGTAGAATCATTAGGTCAAAATTGAGCTAATTTAAGCGAGTAAATGAACAAATTATATGGACTAGAGAAAACTTTTAAAATTCCTCATCTAATTAAAGTCTCATGTGAAGTCTCGAGGTTGAAAGAGTTTCTGACTGGATCGCTTAACAAAAACTTCTTTCAACTTTCGATGCTTTCAATCAAAAATGCGGCGGCCTCAAAGCTTTTAAACGTTGCGAGCTTTTCAGCTCATAAATAAAGTAATGAGCTAATATGTATTTAAAGCTCAGCTGAAGCTGCTGATTAATTATTAATGTTTAACATTTTATGGTGCTCGATTTTTCTCATTAAAATGGAAATGCCGGCAGGAGAATGCCGTGTTCTCCTCATCGATCTCTTCCTTCTGTTCGAGAAGAGTTCAAAAATATCTCGCCGACTTTAAAGAAATTCAACCCTTTTCCATTCTTGAAGCGTCTCGAGAGAGAGCAAAGCCCTTCTCGATTAGTCCCGGAGCATTAAAAGCGTTTTTGTGTCCTTAATGGGCCTATTTTGTGTCGTTCATCCGCACGCCGTAATTGCGCAATGGTTGGTGTTGCCTCGAACACCCCACAACGTTTCAAAATCATAAATATTTTCTGATGTTCTTTTACGGCTTCAACGATTCGTTCTTTACGACTGAATTGGACGGAAAATTTGACACAAATATTTGCTTAATGTACAATGGAACGACATATTTCGCCTCAAGAGCGTCCTCGGCCCAAAACGTTTCCATCGCTCTGCTATTTAATAATGTTTGAACAAGCTTTCTTGCTGTTGTTTAGAAGTGTATTTGACATGGTGTCGAAAACACGGCACGAGGTTACTGCAAAAGAAGATCTGGAGCTTCGCCGACAGCAGCATCAGTCGCTTAGGGTTTCACGAGCGGGAAAACAGTCTTATGAAGAGGTATAAGTTTGAATAGTGCTCACAACACTCCGTTGTGTACAATTTTAAAGCCGGGTGCTGTCTACATACGAGAAGCCTCACATTCTAAAGCATTTTGAAACCTTTAAACTGAAGCATTGTCTCTTGAACTGTTTCCTAATCCCGAGCCAGCCAGACTCCCTAACTCTTCTCGTCATCTTAAAATCCACAATCGTATTTTATTTTCCGATGTCACGAAAACGCGAGCATTTTGTGTTTTCATTGCAAACATGAAACTTAATTAATTGCATGTCTTCTTGACAGCTGCAGAAACGGAACGAGAGCGTTGCGACTGTAAACACCGTCTAGCGAAACAACCTCGTTAACCGTGATTCTTCAATTTAAAGTTTCTTCAAGCTCTGATAAAAGATTTCAGCAAGAAGGAAACAATGACGACGACCTACCTGCCATCATCATGAAACGAGGATCACGCGCGCTGTGGTTTTTTTGCAGCCGACAAAGTGAAAGAGAATGTAGAGCACTCGGAGCATCAACACAAAGCGCAACTGGTTGAATCAACTCTTCATTATGAATACTTAAACTCTTCAAAGCAAGCTCATGAAACATAGCATTAGCGCATTTTACTTTTTTCGCTAATCAGCGCCGCCGCGGGCCACCAAAATCTGCGCTTCTCGAGAGCTGAGAAGCACAACGAACCTCACTGATGGTAAACTCCTTCTTCCCTCCGCTTTCTTAACACATCAGCTCTAATCTCGTGACTCAAATCTTATCTCGTTGTCGTTATGCACGAAAATTACATGCTAATGGCATCTCTGAAAAGAAGCTGAAGCTGTCGTGCCGAAATGGAACTTTTATTTACCGTGTCTCAATAATTGATGTGCAATTTTTTCTCCTCACTCGAACGGGTGGCGGAACGAGAAAACAAATCAAAGCCACACGACGAAGTATGTGGAGCTTTCGTGAGCGGATCTCTGCCACTTTCAAAATCTGTTTTTCTCGACGAAGATTGAGATCTCGTCACTCCAAAACATCTCACTTCACTTCAGCTATGTTAATAATCGCTGTTGTGTAATTGAATCTTGCCTCCCGCTTAGCTCGCATCAACCCATTCGAATTCGCCAGAAACGAGCGCGAGTTACTGTTCAAAAATAAAGCACTCAATTAAATTGATTCCAGACCGCTCTCGAAGCCATTGTTTCAGCCCGCTCAGCTGTCGAAAATTGCCACCCAAAGCCACCCACACACTTCATTTTGTGTCTCATTGAGCATTTTCTTTCATCTAGTGCCATCGAATTAAACGTTCCATGCCGGCAGGCAATTAAAATTCATGGAATAAATCATGAATATAGATTTCAATATTTCCATCATAAATCCATTTTCTAAAGCGATTTGTGGGCGGCCAGATGGGTTACACGTTGGTACGAAATAAATCATTCAGGCTCCATTTCAAACCATTGTGAAGCTCGAGTTTATTGTCAACTGATTGCCTGAGAAGCGCCTGGGATAATCGCTTGGTCAGCCTAATCCGATTGCACAACGATAATTAAGTTTCCGAGTTGCTCGTTCGAACGCTCACAGCAGACCATTTCAATTATCATTATTTCAAAGTTATGCTTCATGTCGATTGGCGAGATTAGGGCAGATGAAAGTAAAAGTCGTGGCTCGGCCGCAGACTGATTCACATTTCTTTCCGTTCAAGATTTTTTGCGTTTAATTTGAAAAGAGCCTGGAGCAGGGCGAGGTGTCTGCGCATTCAGATCTGCTGGCTAAGCGAAATTTATGATTACTTAGGGTCTCGTTTACCATCGACGTCAGCGAGAATGGGGAGAGCGATCGCTGTTACAGCTTAAGAGTTAGTAAAACAATTGAAGACGTCGTTGATGAATTGAATTTTACTAGAGAAGGTGAAAGCTTTAACGCCAGTCTTCTCTGTTCAGTGCATTTTAATAGGCTTTTTAGATCTATTTAAAGCGTTAAGAAGAACTTTATGGGCGGTTTGGCTTTACAACCGGAACAGCAAAGCTGAGTTTTTGCTTTCGTCTTCTTTCGCACAATAAACTTCCAACACATTTAATTTATATGACGTTCACTTTCGAATGAAGACATAGGACGGAAGAGGGGCGGCTGGAGTTCTTTTGTGGGACGGGAGCGGATAATTTATGGCTCACACTAGCGTTGACCCGTGCAAAGCTCTGGAGATTGATGGTTGGCGAGCTCCGAAGAAAAGTTAAAGCGGACGCTCTGGTCAATCGCCTTTCTAACTTTTATCTGCTCGAGGAAAGTTATGCAAATGTACCATGGCGGCTAAGCTATTGATTCTGCCAACAGCAGAGAGTTCTCAGCTGTGAAAAAACATTTCAATAGAGCTATTAAGACCCGGATAACCATCTCCGAACTATTTCGGGTATTACGAAGAAAGTTCGCCACAAATTTCAATGAACTTGCTGATGAACTTGAGGCGGAGATAAGCGATCAAGTCGTTACACTGTTAACGCGCTAAATTGTGTGAACTTCATAGTCTGATTACGACTGTCACGGGCGAGAAAAGTTCCAGCTCCGACTGTTGCTTCACCTTCTTTTTCGCTCCATATCTCTCGCTTAATGCGAGTCGACATTTTACTGAATATCATTGCAAGGTGCTGATGACGACGATGGTTTCTCCCATATTTTATGTGTCGCTGCTACTTTATATTCCTTCGCTCAGTCTCAACTGTGCCGTTGAGTGAAACATAAATAAAAATAATTCAAATTGCATGAGCTGCTCGCTGAACGAGTCAAGGAAGTCACAGTGTCGTGCTAGACCTTGAGTCGATCTAGCTAACTCAAGCTTTCATTCCGTCAAACAGCGCCGCTGCTGCGACTTCATAGTTATTAATTTATTGCAAACGATGAAGCGTGGAACCCGAAGCCTCATCTCTTTCCTCGGCGGGAAAATCATGATAATGCAAGTCAGCAACGCAGCGGAGAAGCGATAAGAGCTCTTAGACATATGCTCACCTCACCCAATCATCATGCATCAACTTTTCTCATCACATGTGCTCACGATTGTTTAATAGGAGGTGTCTACGAGCCTCAGCGCTTACATCACTCATTTCCTACAATGATTTTTCCAATTTTCATCGATAAACATCAATTACTCTTCATCCGGAACTTGAATAATTCACGAGAGAGCATTTAAAAGAAACATTTTCAATTTCATGTCGGATGGAGCGCAGACTAGTTCGTTCGACGACAAATTGATTCGATGAGAATAGAAAATCAACATCAAATCATTCAATTGTGATAACAGAAAAACCTGAGGGAGAGAGAGGAAAATGAAATCGTTGAGATAGAAAAACGAGGGAGATTGACAATTGTGCATTAAATTGTTGAACGACTGTTTCCCATTAAACCCATTTCAAACACAATCCAATTGAAGCGCCGTAGTTCGTTCGTCGTTTCTTTTGACAGATAAGCGATATTGTTTGCACACAAACAGAAAGTTCTCTCGTTTCCCTCATCGCTCGCTTCTGCACTTGAAAACTGCAAAAGATCCCTGAAGACTCGAGAGGAAATCAATATTTGCAGGACTTTTGAGTTATCGAGCATCGGAAAATTTAATAAGAGCGGTTCTCTTTGGAGGTTGCTCCGTTGAAGAAGTATGCGGATTCTGTCTGATCGGATTGTTTTCTTAGCTTTTCCAACCGACTGCCTTTTTAAATCGAATCGAGCTCCTCACGAGCGTTGAGATCTGAGGATACTCTCTAGCTTAGAGTGAGGATAAGAGTCAGTAGAAATCACAAAACCAGTAAACTCTCCGAGTTTCCATCATCACACTGCAAGGGTTAAACTTCAGTCGTCTCTGAATTGAGTCTCGCGGAGCGGATCGATGGAGTTAAAGACTTCCCACGTTGTTCAGCGACTTAGCAGAACTTTAATCTCACTATTTGATACAGAAGGTAAATGTTTCAAGTGTCAGAACTCTGTTGCATCCTCTAAAGCTTTCACTTGTTATGAAAGCTCTCTGCTCATATGCAAGCTCACTTCTGTGTAAGAGTACTTGCGTCATAGTCAAAGTGATTACTTTTTTACGATCTCGGAAGCAGAAATGCGAAAAATTTGTTTTAAGTTCGCAATTATTCCGATTAAATCTTTCCAAAGATTTGAGTTGAGGAAATCATTAAAAGCTGTTTACGTTTAGATACGATGAATTACACACACTCGAGTTGAGACAAGTTTTGATTCCATTTCTAGGGCTCGGTCGAACGTTAAATCGAACAAACAACTGGAAAATCGAGAGCAGTCGAGAGTTGGATAAGAAAAGTTATTTCGCTCGCAACGAAAAGGTATTTTCGATAGACAGGAGAAAAATTAAATCAATTACGAGTGGTGATTCGGCAGCAGCTGAAATTGAGTTAGCAGCGGAGGGAAAAGTTTCGTGGCGATTAAATTGAATTCAATGGAACATAAAACTCCTCGTCGTGAAGAGCGTCGCCGTTCAGCTGTTGAGCTGTTTGCATATCCATCGCTATCGTGTGCAAGCACAGAAGAGTTTCGCAACATATTCAAAGTAGGAAAGAAGCAGTGCAGTTTAACGAGGATGGGAATTGACTGGGATAAAAGCTCAACTACTGGGAGCGAGAGAATGATTATGGAAGGAAGACTAAATGAAAAGCTTTACCAAAAATTGAATTTTGATCTCTGCTGTTTCTAAATTCTGTTAATTGCACGAAATTCAATCAAGCCTCGAACGAAGAATGATTCTGCATAATTCACACTCATAAATCCGAAAATCCTGCAGAAAATTCCGGAGACTCTCGAGCGGGGAAATTGCATTTGCGGCGCTCCAACTTGAATGGAATGCAATTAAGTGTGAAATTACTTGTATGAAGATTGCGAGCGTAATCCAGAATGATAGGAGCTAGGATCACTGCTGAGCTCAGGGATGTCGAACCTCGTCACTTCAGCAGTTTTTCAAAGGAAACGTTCTTAAAGTTTTCCACCGCGTCAGTTCAAGCGAACTCCACGGTTACATAACCGACAATTGCGAACGTCTGAAGCTAAAGAATTTCTCGCTAGCTGCCTCCTCCATCATAAGACAGCAAAAACTATTCGAGAAATGTCTTGAAGCCGAACGGAGCATAAAATCAGCAATGCTGATGACTTTGAGCGACTTCGCAATCATCTAAGATTTCCACTTTTCATCGCATCGCACAGAAGAGCGACGTAAAAGTTTCAGCTCGGCAACCGATACGCTTTCGTGTCTGATTTAGATGCGAAACTTTGCGATAAGCATAAAATCCGCACGATGAGCACGCCGCAGAGGCCAATAAAGTTGAAGAGCAAGAGCGACTTCGGGAGATATTTAATTTAAAGTTCATATGTCGGGAATCCTTACCGCTTGGGGAATGGCATGATCCGTCTGCTGCCTTTGAACAATAGATCCATCCTAGCCAGTGTGGTGTAATGATGCAATAAGAACTCAAACGTGCGACGAACTTTTTCAATTAACGTCACTTAGAATGTTCCGATGACTTCACAGCGCTATCGAAAGTTGTTGCTGCTGCATTATTCAACCGGCAGCCGAAGAATTTTTAATGTTGCGCGCGACCTCGATTCACTTTCGGAGGTGAAAACTCACATCATTTTAGCACCTACGAATCTCTTCGGAAAGCGACAAACTCGAAGAATGTTTTACTTTTCCTTTTCGCGCATGAAATCTTGTCGTCGATAGTCAGCGACGTTGGCCAGCGGATTTCTTTTCTTTTGTCACAGCGAGGTTTGTCTTCTCGACTTCCACGCCAACAACAATTAAATTGAATAAATAGAAAAGCCTCGAATGGCCCGCACTTAGCACTCGAAACTTCTTACGGTACTTTTCCCCTTCGCCGCTGCGAAACAAATAAAATTTAAGTTTTTCACGTTCAATTAAAGTCTCGCGTCTGACAGCGGTGAGTTCACGGAAAGTTTATCGTCGGCTTTGTGGGAAATTAGCCTCGTTTCACACCGCGATTGCACCTTTCGGCTTAATTAAAATTAGTCAACTGTCAGCGAAAGCCGCGAGCGGAGAGCAGGAATCGGTAAACTGCCGACTGTTCGGCTTAATGGCGGTCAAGCAACTGAATTGTTAAACTGAAAAATCAGTTGTAATTACACTTTTTCGTTGCCTCTTCTTGCCGCAACGACTCGTCGTACGTATTGTTACGGAGCTGATTCACAATTTTCACGTTCTCGTGCTTTGCGACGTGCTTAAGACAACGATCCACCTCCGAGACTGTTAGACGTTTGACTGTTTATTATGATTTCTGTTGCTTTACTTTTTTCGCCGTTTCGCTTACCATTTCCATCTCTTCGCTGTTGCTTTTTATTCGGGCTCTCGCAAGCCTCGGCGCTTTGTATAACTTTTTGCCTCGGATACCTCTTAATCTTTTTTGTATGTGGATTTCTTTTCGTTCGCTCTTTATTTGCCTAAACGGTAAATGCCGTTTCTTCTCCGTTCTCATAATCACAGTCAAGCGAGCGGGTTGATGATGAAGAACTGCAAGTTTGCTGTGTCTTTATGTCGTTAGAATTACCATAATTGTTAGTGTGCTTGTCGGTTGTCAAGTGAGGGGAGAGAACAATCGTGGGCGGTACAGAGAAATGATTTTCTCAATTAACTAGGGCGAGTGTTGCGGCACGCTCTTCTGCCAAATAGATGACGCGAGAATGATCATCGATCACTTGAGTTCTTTCACGGTATGCTGCGTCGGTTGAACTTCCGTCTCGTGTTCTAGGGATGACAGTACCTCTGCTAATCGGGGTCATGTACCTTTCATCCTGCTCTCGATGAAGAAACAGTTTTCGTTCAATTGAGTTGTCTGACTCGAATGTCGAACGATTAGCAGCAGAGCTTTTCTTACGTCTTCGCTTTCTTCGCATCGGCCCAGAAGTTGGAGAAAACAAATTGAAATTGATCTGCCCCATGATCAGAAAAATGTGTGAATGTCTCGGCGCAGTGAAAAACGTTGCTTGAGGGACGCATAACTAGACATGCTAAGTACGTTTCGATCGTCTCTAACCACAACCGCAGCACCGCTCTCTTAACGCATCACTCTCGGTTGATTGATTGTTGATTTTGCTGATAGCAAATTAATTGTTGGGATCCGCTCTCGCATCATATCAATTTAGGTTTGGCAACCGTCGATGGATGGATTGTCATTAGCGGAGAAAACGAGCGGAGGGGGAAGAAAAATCAGTCAGCATGCAAATATCAGCGGTTGAACAAGTTGAACGTTTGGAAACAAATTGCTTACAAATCAAATCGTCGTGTATCGAGTTACAGAACAAACGCCAGCGAGCCATGATGCGGCGTCGAATTGCGATGAGCTTGACATAGAAATATCAAACCAATCCTAACTTTTGTTTGCTCAGCCGTCAAACTCTCAGCTCTTCGCCCCGCGGTTAAGTTCTGGCTAAATATTTGTTACACGAGTTAAATAAATATTTTACGGCAGTTGAGTTGGCGGAAATAAAATTTATATTTACGAGGACTGCGAGTCGTCGGGGGGAAAGCTGTCTCATGTATCATCATTTCAATTAAATGCAGCCATCAAATTTCGATGTTCTCGTACCTGTGGCGCAATGGAAATTTATGTCGGTCGATGATTCTCAGTTCACCTTTCTGGCAATTGGAAAGAGCTTATCCTTGTTCCTAAGTGAACAGCAATTTCGTACAACCTCAGGCCGCTACCGCTTATGATCGAGTACATGTTGACATAATCGCAATAAAAACAAATGCGTTTGGCTTCAGGTTAATGTTCGGAACAGAATTTACAACGTGTTGAAGTTGTAAGTTTAATATATTTTGTCGAGTGTCGGCAGAAACGTCGTGCAAGTAAAAATGTCGCTCAGGCATAACTAATGAGAGACAACACTCGTGTCACTGACTTCGACTGGCAATTTGATTTTAATTGCAATTAAAACTTATCACTTGTCATTGCAGTTTAACGCTTGAGCTTACGGCTTTTTAGGCAAACTGATTCTAGGACGACCCTTTTCTTCTAATTTTAATTAAGAGATTTTCGAAATTTGTAGGAGTTCTAATTAGGACGGAGCACCAACCAGAAACACGCCATCCTTCACCTCAACCTTGCAAACACGTCCTGAAGAAATATGTAAGATTGAATGAACTTTTCCCCTGCTGAACTTTGCCGCCTTCATCGTCACATGCGAGACAAAAACTTGCTTCAATAAGCAGGCAAACTAGCCACGAGAGTGCCATCCTAAATTCCCGATTTAAATCTTGTCATTATCAACACATTCGCAGTCAGCACTCCAATCATTAACGAAGTTACTTCCTCGCTGTTATCTACCTAAACGATGAAAGCTCGTTCCACAAATTGAATCAGAATGAACAAAGAATGCTTAAGAGGACATTAAGTTTTATGAGTTAATGATGATTACGAACATGTGACGCTTTACAAACAATTATTCGTCTGCAGTCTCTCGCGATGCCACAAACTTATGTCAGCATTCACCTTCAGCTCTTTTTTCCACTTCTGGTTTTTGTGGCAATGGATTATGATTATTAAGGGGGGAAGTTGTCATTAAATTTTATGGAGGATTCATCAGTTTACCATCTGAAAATTCCATAAAAGTTTCACGCCGCGCAAACCTTACAACTTTGTCACTAAAATTTAACGGAAATTTTTCATTCAAATTCGCGTTCAGAAAAATTTTCGTTTCGTTTCTCGGTCGAAAGTAAACAAAAGTTTAGCGTGCGAATTATTTCAATTCCTGTTCGTTTAAATCGGTAATTGAATGCATCCTGATCTCAGTCCGCATCTGCACAGCCCAGAGTGTAATGAGGCTATCAAAGCGCTCCTGTCTTGTCACGCAGAAGTAATCAAATAAGTGAAATTAATTTCTCAAAATCAAAATTTCCCAATTTCAGAATAAAGTCCAGAAGTTCTTTGGAGTTTGCAACGACTTCAATCTTGCGCTCAACCGTTGCCTGAAGAAAGAGCGTGAGGACTTTCGCGTGAAGAATCGGGACCGCGGTGCTGCTATGCGAGCGCAGGCATTCGAGAACCAGAAAAACTCCGCGTAAAGATTCGGCCAGATAGTGCATTAGTTAATATGGAGAAATTTTATTTGAACGACGGTGATTACGATGAAGGCGTCCCTTCCATCACGAGCTACTACAAAGGCGAATATCCAGGAGTTGTTGATCGCTACTTCACCAAGTTTTACCATAGCAAGGAATCAGAGACGAATGAGAATGAAGATCACATCGTGTTGTTCCATTCGAATCGACTTATCCTTGTCGGCTTGGCGAAATCTCATGTCGCATTCGAGAAGGGAGTCGCGTCGATTGATTACAACATCGGGAACTCCGATCGTAGCTTGAATCACGTCTCGGGAAAGCGCAAGAAAGGTGGAATGAATCTTCAACCCGACACAACTCTCGCCTTGATTAAATGCAACGATGGCTCCGAGTACAAAGTCGTCAGTTGCATCACGGGTCGTCTCATTGAGACGAATCCTCGTCTACAGAACAACTTGGAGAACCTTTCAGTCGCTGGCCTGGGCTACGTTGCTGTCATCCTTTGCAAGCCAGAAAACTGCGACAAGATCAAGAGCACTCTGACGCAAGAGGAAAACTATTCGCCGTCGAATCACGTTTAGAAAAAAATCTTTATTCCAATCAAAAGTCAAACAAATGTGAAATTTCTCCTCATTCATTCGACAAATAAAATTTAAATACAACACAATTCTTATGTCTCAACCTTGTGTCTCTGCTTGGTGTTTGGATTCTTGTCTCTCTCTCTCGCTTATCTCTTTTTATCACCAATAAGACGCAATTTAAACTAAGTAAGACGATAAAGAAAAGGATTAAATGGCTAAAGAAAAGAAGTTGAAAACTGAGAAAGTTCAGCTGGTTGTGTCTTTAATTATGACATAAATGATTCATCTCGCTCCTTCCTCTTCTAGTGGCGCAAAGTTCATGATGGGGGAAAGATTGTTCGCTAATGCGGTTCGAATGTGACGGAGCTAAGTCGACGTCACAGCTACGGGTGAATTTATCTCGATTTAATGATTTTGACTGGCAAATCGGGTTCGGTTTGGTTGCAGTTCTCGTCGTACTCCCTGCGCAACTCGATGAGATTCTGTTCGAGCAGCTTTTTGTATTTGCCGACAAGCTCTGGCAGATCGTAGGCGATGGCGATGTCGAGCTTGTTGATCGGGCAGCCCTTGAAGTATGTGCACGTTTCCGAAAGCTTCTTGAAATCGAAGAGCGGATTCAAGCGGAAGAAGTCCAAGTAAACCTCAGGATCGGGCAGATCGTAACGCGAGATGTTCGTAAGAGTTGAGAGACCTTCGTAGATGTTATAGTTTTGTGGATGCTCGATGATCTTGTCGGCAACGTTCTTCTTGTTGCTGAACAGTCCTTTCTGATTGTAGTAGGTTGTCAAGTAGCAGTCAACCATCTTGGCGTGGTTTCGGATACGCACCTGCAAAGGAAAACGATATTTTATTACGAAGCGTGGTTTCCTAAATTAAAAGCTTTTGGCTTACAGCAAAGCGACGTGCACTCGCGATCTTGTTTTCAATTCTCTTATCAATTGCTTCACGCAAGTCAGTAAGGAAGGCTCGCTCTTGAGCTTGAAGTAAGCGGATCGGAGCTCCGTTTTCGAAGGGATGAGACCAAAGGGAAACGGTGTACATGACGGGTGGTTGAGCCGAAGACATCAGCGGTGAAATGTTCCAGATCAAAGCGCCCTGCACGCGGAGAAGTTCTTCGGGCTTGACTTGGTCGGCCTTGTTGAGGATAATTCTGGTTTGGTACTCGCGACCCTTGAGCTGGTCAAGGATTGCTTCTGTTTCAGGGCCAGCGTCCAACTTCGATGGATCGTAGACGAGGATGATGATGTCGGCACGATCGATGAACCATTGGCATGCATCATTGAAGGGGAAGTATCTCGAGACTTGTTTTCTCACTTCCAGAATTCCAGGAATCTCCACAATGTTCACCTGAAGGCATTTAACAAACCGTTAAACCAAAATAACGAAAATTGAAAGTCAAACACGAGTAAATTGCAGAAAAGCGACTAATAACTCTCGCATAGATGTGCGCGCTATTTTTAGATCGAGGAATATTTTTAGACGTCATATGAACACGCAGACACACTCGTGAGATTTCCCACGATCCGACCGCAAGGCCTCAGTCAGCAATAGTTCGATGTGTCATCGTTAATCGCCTGGCGGCATTGAGAGAGCATCTTGGAACAACAGACCGCTTTGGAGAAAAAGTGACCGAGCGATCGTCATGCATTTGATAATGAACTAAAATAACTGCCCCGATCTATTTTCGTCATTCTAGGTCGAAACTTACGCGTTCCAACAGCTTGCTCGGGAGCTTCTGACCGCGCAAACGATCCATCAAGCCTTGACCGAATTTTTGCAGTCCCGAGAAAGTCCAGTCGGCTGCCAACTGAGTTCCGTCCAACACTTCCGGCTCATCGCCGTGCATAAGAATATTGAAATATGCTGGGGATGGTTCGGCTCCTGTTCATCGAAGGATCATTTAGAATTTTCTTGCTGTTCATGAGCCAAAGATTCTCACCTGATCGGATTGAGTTTGGAGTGTACTCGTTGTCAGTCAAGTAGTTGAGAATCGTGGACTTGCCACCCGACCATGGACCCATGAAGAGAATTAAGGGCTTCGAGAAGATTTCAGGATCGCCAAAGTGTCGGTTGCTGAGATCGCGGTACTTATACATGGTCTCGAGTGGCTTGATGGCGTTATCGAAGATTTTCTTAAGTTCCTTAAGGATGACGTCGCCAGTTCGTCTCAAAGCGTTTTCTAGGAGAGAAAAGTTAGTTTGATGAATTTATATTGAAAGTTCTCGCAAACCTTTGATCGATGACTCGACGTCCAATCCAAGGAGTTCGCTGACATGATCTCGAGGCCGCAAGTTCTTGGGAATTTCGAATTCCTTTTGATCGAAGCATGAATAAAATTAAATGTTTAAAAAGAGATTAAACTTATTCACCATTGTCAAGTCCTCGATGGTCAAATCTTTTTCTTCGTCGTCATCGTCGTCGTCAGCTTCGTCGGATTTCTTATCATCGTCATCTTCCTTAGAGTCATTGGCGTTCTCCTTAGAATCATCGGCAGCGTCGGCTGGCTTCTCTTGAGAATCATTGGCGGTTGAGTCATTGGCTTCGTCCTTGGAATCGTTATCATCTTCAGCAGTGTCGTTGGCTTCATCTGGTAAGCTTCTCTTGGCTCTGACCGTTTCTTCAACTGATTCTGAAACTAAGCAGTTGCAGCATTGCAACATTAAATTTTATTCGACCCTCACCATTTTCTTTCGTGTCGTCTTGGGCATCGTCATTCTCCTGAGATCTCTCCTTCGAGTCTCCGTCGGTGTCTGGCTTGTCGTCTTCCTTGGAGTCCCCGTCAGTATCTGCCTTCTCATCTTCCTTCGAGTCACCGTCTACGTCAGACTTATCATCTTCCTTCGAGTCTCCATCAGCATTGTCTTCCTTGGAATCTCCATCGGCTTCTTCTGTTTTATTATCATCGCCAGTTTCAGTCGACTCATCGGCTTTACTATCAGCCTTTTCTGCAGAATCTCCGTCATCGTTAGCTTGAGCCGATTCTGTTGGCTCCTCGGACTCCTTGTCTTTTTCTTCAGCTGTTTGCGTGCTGTCATTGTCATCATTGTCGGCATCGCTTTCTTTCGTGTCATTTTCCTTTGAATCGTTGCCGTCTTCAGCAGCATCGTTCTCCTTAGAATCGTCATCGTCGTCTTGAGCGTCAGCGGGGACTTGTTCCTTGGAATCACCATCGTTCTCCTTGGAATCTCCATCATCTGTCTGTTCCTTTGAGTCCTTGTCGTCATCAGCTTTCTCTTCTTCCTTATCATCCTCCTTCGAATCACCATCGGTCGACTTGTCATCTTCCTTGGAATCATCTTGCTGCGTCGAACCGTCGGATTCATCAGCGTTCTCTTCCTTCGTCGCTTCGTCTAACGACGCGTTCTCTTCAGTCTGATTTTCCTGAGACGGTGTGTCATCTTCATCTGACTTGCCTGCAGCTTCTTCCGCAGAATCGCTGCCGTCGTCGTCCGTGCCCGTCTCAGGCACAGCCTCGTCATTGTCTATACTATCATTTCCTTCAGTCGATTCGATGCCGTCGTCGCCTTCAACTCCTGCTTCAACGTTTTTCAGTTCGTGAATCGCCTGAAATTGTTCAACCGCAATGAGCAATCAGCGCCACGAAATTCTCATCTCTCACCTTCTCTATGTACGGCCTACATTCGTTTTCCGATGGTATTACATCAGCACCAACACGAAAGTCTAGATCCGTGCGAGAGAATAAACAAAAATAAAACAAATGAAATGAAATGTTGCAAAAATAATTTTTAACTTAAAATTAAAATATCGTTGCATACAATTTTACATCGTCACGCCGTCAATTCATCTTCATGAACACGAGTAGACGTGGCTGAAGCCAAAAGGCTGCGAAATGTATTAAACCACTTGATGATTTATGCGGCCAATTGTGAGGCAATCAGAATGTTTAGTGGTTTTAATTAACAGCAAGTTTCTGTGCGCGCCGCTTGAGTAGCGCGAAAACTCGCAGACTGATAAATAATTTTAGTTAAAAATAAATCAAACAAAAGAAATAAACTTTTCCGACTTGGTCTGTTGACTGTCGTCCACCGATGGTCGGGGAGATGATTGATCGATTTTTCATCAGGAAAGTTGCAAGATGTTCAATGTATATTTCCTTTAAAATGCTGAGAATTTAGAATTCAAGCCTTGGCTAAACTCGCGAGACTTTTCATCAACAGAATTAATCTAGCAGGTAATGAAATGACAACTGAAATATTTGTTAAACACTCCTTGAACCCCTCGAGGTCATTTTGCTGTCGACTCAACCAATTCGATTCGGCCGATGACAGTGAGGTATCAAAACCATTGAAATATCATCGCCAACTGGATACAACACGCGAGAACATCTCAGATAATTTGTGTGTTGGTTTTACACTTTCAAGCAACAGCAATCAAACATTGAATAAATCATGAATCGATACGTAAACTATTTTCAGTAAACATGACTCAGATATGAAGTAACGAACGGGCTCGGCTCGTGGGTGGGACGAGAACTATTGCATCGAAGATCGATCACTTTCGATCAAACTCGATTTCCAACAGACAATTTGGACAAATTTCAAGAGCGCCACCGACCGACGAGAGACTTGCTCTATATCCCAAATGACGTCACGAAAATTTTCTTTATAAAAATACATTTTCGTTTTGAATTTTTCGCTCTTCTTTTTTCAGCAATCTGAGGAAAATTATTGCATAATACGCGTTAATTTTTCTGCTGTTAATTTTTCCCCATGCACAGTGGGCCTTAGGGTTGCGCAACTGATCCCTCGTCTCTCACACGCTGATAAAAATTCAATAAAAGTTTCCACTCGATCGTTTTTCAATGTCACACACGTTTCGCTTTCCCTCGATTTATGACGATCGAGATCTTCTTCTCTTCCTCTCGTCCGATCAATCTGACAGATCTGGACCAGCGAACTCACCAGAAATAGAGGCGGCCAACAGTACGAGCCCGAACAGGACCCATAAACTCCTCATCCGTCCCATGCTAAGCCTACAAATGAAATATTCCAAATGATCACTTGACACCCCCGCACGACTTTTGTTCCGGAACGATTCGTTCGATTATCGACAAATCGACGAGAAAAATGTTTTCCTCGATGCTTGCAGCTGAAACTTTCCCGGAAAAGTTGCAAAATTTCCTTTCACTGTTCCCGTTCCTTGCGAATTTCCGAAAGCACCAATAAGAAGAAATTTTCAGCAGCGAGGAAAAATATTTTCTCAAACCCGTTCGCGTACTCGAGATATTCGTTCTGTCCCGGCTCAAACCTCGACGAAAACAAGGAGCATAATTTTCAGCGAAGATCTTGCAGAAATCCGCGAGAAAATTATGAAGAAAGCTGATCGCCGAGAGAATCACGCGGGAGAGTTTGTAGATGAAAACCGTTCGCTTGATATTTTCCGTTCGTGAAATTGAGGAAGGCCATCTCGTCAGCTTCAGTTTCGCTTTGCTCATACGAGCAAACTTATTTTTACATCATAGATTTTCTTTCATTTTCGTCAAAACACTTCGTGGCTTATCGAGAGCGCTTTTGATAAAATCGAGAGAAGAGTTGAAGAATAGGTGAAGGGAATTAAGACATTTCAAACAATTTGCCAGTCGTTGACACGCGTCGTGATGTCACGAAAGTTATTAGGTGGATTTGAGCGACTCGTCCTCTAGGAAAATTATTGAATCTCTTCGGTTGCTTCAGTGCAATCAATAAACTAATGCGACATTCTAACGTCACAGACGAGTTCGGTGGTTTTCCGACAGCAGAGTCCTTGAGCTTCCGCTTATGATTAATGATCGCGACATTTTTCAACTTCAAAACCTCAGTCAAACTTTAACCTTTGCAATGGACGTTCACAAACTTTTCACAGCTGTCACGAATCTTTTTGGTCTGAATTTCTATGAGCAAAAAGTTCCGTTGTCTCTGGTTTTTTACTTCAATGTGATTTTGAATCTTTATCAATTGGTGAGAAGGAATTAAGTTCATTACAGTTCAGCTTAGCAATCAATCCTCCTTCTGCAGGTCAATATATATTACGCGTGCATCACCAACAACCCAAAGAATAAGCCGGTTTTCCTCGTCGTCGACTTGATTCAATTGCTTGTGCCACTGATGATCAAAAACTTTATCACCGTGAAGGCGATCAGGCTGATGAAGTTCGACGAAAAGTTCAATTTGAAGTGTGGAAAAGTGTATGGAGCTTCAACGATCAAGAAGAATGAGAAAACTTTCTTCAAGTATTTGATGGCATGCATTGCAATTCTTCTAGTGAAGCTTTGTTTGTGCAACACTGGGACTAGTGTCATTTACAACATGGGAAACTTTTTTCCAACTCTGATGAACGCGGCGAGCGACTTTTTTTACGTTTACCAAATGCGTTCACTGAAAGATCATGTCAAGGACGTTGTGGCAACTTACAACCAACGAGACGTGAGACAAGAAGTTTTGGATATCTTGGAACTTCGACGTAGAATCAATTGGAGACACTCAAACACTTTGGCCTGCATGATTTCTCACTACTTTATTCTCATTATCATGTCTTTGTTCTGGATATTTCTTAGAATCGTTTTCCATCTGTTTGAAGTCTACACTAGTGAGACCTGAATTGAAGATTTCACTCCACATTGATCTAACTTTCTTCCATCTTCAGCTTATGCAACTTATACTTATTTCATTCAGCCGTTTTATTATCTGCTGTCCATTTTCATGGCGTCCAAAAGCTTCGACGATGAAGTAAGTTGATAAAAGTAAAACTGTTTACATAAATCAAAGCTTCTCTTTCAGTACGTTAAACTTGTGACCAAGATCATGAATGACGACAGTCTTAAGGACAAGGAGAAGCTGCTTGTGACCATGTTATCTCGAAAGCCAAAATATCTAGCAGGAAGAATTATTTCTATCGAGCTGGTTACTTTGTGTTGCGTGAGGACACTCAACACTCAACTTCTCAACCATTTCTTCATAAATTTTTCGTTGCAGATGGCGGGTGAAGTCGCCAACTACTTCATCATCTCGATCCAACTTTTCGTCGAGAATCCCATGACATAAAGGATTCGTGTCGTTCTCGATAAAAGCTTCCGACGAGCTCAATCAATGGTAGATCACTCAGTGTCCAAAGTTTTAATCAACTTAATCAATCATCGAAACTTATCGCACTGAATTTTCATGTTTGTCGTGTACAAAATACATATGAGTCGAATAATTGATGACGTTTCAAAGTGTTTGTTGGTTTGAAATGAAGTTTTGAACATTTGTTGAAAGCTTTCGAAAGCTCCTCAGCTAATCGAAGTTTTCTAGTTGAAATCTGACCACCTCATCATGATTGATGACCACCAGGAACTAAATTCAGTCAAAGCCTAATTTCCAACATGAACAGTCATAAGCTTTTTCCACTCGTCTCGAATTTATTTGCTCTGAACTTTTGTGAGCAAGTTGTTCCAATTCTCTGGATTGTTTTCGCTCACATATTGCTCGACTTCTTCATAGCTATCAACGTAAGCGTCGCAATTTATATCAAAAACCATGGAAGGTTCAAATCAATTTTCGCCTTTTTCGATATCTAATTCAAATAGTTATTCCGCTGCTTCATGATGGCGAAGACGAGTCTTCTGCGAGGCTAAGATTGTTACTGCTTAAGCTGAGTTCTTAAAATCAAGATAAAGCTTCGCATCACTCGCATCTTTTATTCATCACCAAGTTCAGAGTTTAATAATCAAAGCTTTTGTCCGCAATTAGTTGCTTTACAAAACTTGCTGACTTCTTCATAGTTCGCTCTTTTAGTTCACTTGTCATGTTGACTGCGAAGATTCCAAACTTCTCTGTGTATCCGCGAAACCATTCGAAGTTGTCGATTATGCTCCAGACTGTGTAGCCAACGATGTTGCAGTTCAAAGCAACTGCTTTTGAGACTCCAGCGAGATGTGCCTTGAAGTATTCGATTCGAGCTTCGTCGTCTAATTGTCCATCGTCAGAAAAACCATTCTCGGTTATGAGAACTTGTGGGTTGTCATATTTGTCTCGAATCCAAATCAGAAGATCGTGTAGCCCTTCGGGAACGCTGTACAGCCATTCGGATTTTCCTCTCACCCACTCGGGTTTTGTGAAATACTCTACGCCAATGTCTTCCTCGTACGAAGGCTGCAACGGTTTCACAGTCTGAGGGGCCACAAGTCGACTCGTGTAGTAGTTCAGTCCGAAGAAATCTGAAGATCCAATTAACGATTGTTTCATCTTGTCCGGCATCACTGGTAGACGAGACCAAATTCTTCCTTCTTCTTTGCTCTTTTTCCCAACCTGGTCGATCATTACTTGAGGGTAACCACCTTGCTTGGAGAAAATCGGATTGGCAAACCATCCAAGCTTGAATTTAAATCGTGAGAAGTCAATTTTGCTGACAGTTTGACAACAAACGTTTTCCGAACCTTAAACTCTAGAGCTTGTTGAATCAACGCCTTGTCGACGGTCTCATCTTTTGGATAGAAGTATCGCGACACCAAACTGATTCCCACCTTGCCTTGTTGACTCTCCTCGTACTTTTCCTTGTACAAATGGTAAGCAGCGGCGTGTGCTTGTAGAACGTGATGGGCGCAAAGATATTCTCCAACGCCTGGCGATTTGATGCCAGGAGCGAAAAGTCCCGTTCCGTAGCCGTCGACGCAGAAGTTGTGCGGCTCATTAAATGTGATCCACTTCTTAACGCGATCCCCGAAATGTTTGTAAAGAACGTCTGCGTAAAACTTGAAATATTCTGCGACGATCGTGTTGGTCCAACCGCCAAGGTCTTGAATGCTTTGAGGCAGATCGAAGTGATACATCGTCGCTATAGGCTCGATCCCTTCCCGCAGCAAAGCGTCAATCAGTTGGTTGTAGTAATCGATTCCCATTTGGTTCACGAAGGTTCCATTAGCGAGCACACGCGGCCAAGAAATCGAGAATCTGTAATGACGAAACTAAGAAAGAAATTAAAGAGGAGGCGCCGAGAGATCAGATGATGCTCACTCCAATCTTCTTCAAAGCCGCGATATCTTCCTCGTATAAGTGATAGGAATCGGTGCTTATGTCGCCATTTGAACCGTCAGCAATCATTTCGGGTCGATTATGAGTGAAAGTGTCCCAGATCGAAGCAGTTTTCCCGTCAACATTCCAAGCTCCCTCGACCTGATAAGCGGCTGATGCTGCACCGAATCTGAAGTTCTCGGGAAACTGAAACTTTCTTGAAGGTTCTTCGCTTAAAGTTGAACCCACAAGTAATAAAAGGAAACAACCCCCAACCACTTTCATATTAATATATTCAATCAACGATGTTGCAAGCATCACGTTTGGCGAACGACTGAAGTTCTAAACGAGTGAACTACGAATTAAAAGGTTATCAGTTTAATTTCAAGGCCGATCGCTTGAAAACATCGGCGCAGCATCAAATAATTTATTCAGTTGATGCGAATTTTAGGCAGAATAAAAGTAAATCGGAGGTAAAGCTCTTAAAAACTACTGAGACGTCTTCATTCGTCAACCTCGTTCTCGCCAGTGCGATCATCTTCCACGGATCCGAACAGTCGTCGACATTTCTCGCGGTTCGAGTTCGAGGGCCAATCGCAAACTTTTCCATTGAAGACCAAACCAGCTTCGCAGTTGAAGCTGGTGGCTCTGTCTTGATCGCAGCGCCAGAAGATCGCACAGTCTTCTTCATCGGCGTAAAGATGCTCGCGGTCTGTGTTGGGGTCAGCGCAGTCAGGTTTGCCCATCATCTCGGGTTCTTCGTCACGCTCTGGCTTCGCTTCCGGTTTCTCTTCTTCAATCGGAGCTTCGGTTGTCGTCGTTTTAACTGTCGTCTTCTTCGTCTTTCGCTTCCTGGTCGTCTTCATGGTTGTGGCAGCTTGTGTCACTGTCTCTTGAATAGCGGGAGCTTCGGGAGTTGCGATTGGGCGCATAGTAGTAGTTTTCTTCGTTGGCTTTGGCTTAGGAGTAGTCACTGGCTTTGGCTTTCTTGTCGTAACATCCAGTTGAATGTCAGATTCAGCGCTCGATGACTGAGTTGATGGAGGTCGAGCCCATTCTGGTCTTGGTGTAGTAGCGATTTGTGGATCTGGAACGCGATAATCCTTCATATTCTTATACAAGACTTCCATCAAAGCATTTTTCGGTCCACACAATCCATGGAAATCGTCCATGTCGACAGCCCACGTCATTGCACCTGCGTAACCCTTCGACTTAATCCAGTTCATCTTGACTTGAAGAGAATCAGGATCTTCATATCCAACCCATTGAGTTCCTTTGTAGGTGTAAGGACACTCTCCATGTTTATCGTACTGAACTGTCCAGCCCTTCGATTTGTCTTTCGTCTCCGTGCAAATCTAAATGGAAATTCTAATCAATGACAAACCATTGAAACCTTCAGCATCCTTACTTCGTAATAAGCCAAGAATCCTGAAGCGTTTGTGAAAGGTCCGGGAGCTCCACCGTCCGCCTCCTTGTTGATGTACGTTCCAAGATTATAGTTTGTGTTGCCAGCGCTCAAAGTGAAAGTTCTTCCATAGAATGGAACTCCAACGACGAGCTTCTTCGGTGAACATCCCATATCAACCCAGAGCTGAACGCCGTCGTTGACGTTCAATTTTTCATAAGCCCATTGGTCGTGAGGTCGTTTGTACAAAGGCGAGTGGACATCAGCAAAGCCAGCCCAGTTTCCACGCAGATCATAAGTCATGCAGTGGATAGCGTCAAGGAGTCTGCGAAGAATTTTCAGAGCTTTAGTAAAGCTCGTTTGAAGCTTCAAAAGCTCATTGAAAGCTTGACTCACTCGCAAAGCTCTGGAACGTGGTAACCTTCCTGCAACCTGAACTTCGCTACTGGTACAGCCATTGTAATCTCCCAGCCGCGTCCTTCACGATCGAAAGCTCTGCGAAGTTCCTCAACAAAGAAGAAGAATTTGTCCTTGTCGGAAAATGAACCCCCACGGTCAGAAGCGCCTGTGAAAAATCGTTGAATTACTTAAAATCTCGTTCCAATTATGCTTCAATGAACTCACCTGGGTATTCCCAATCTAAGTCAAAACCATCAAAATCGTATTGCTTGATGAACTCAACGACGCTTTTAATAAATCGTTGACGACGCTCGTTCACTGCGACCATCTGAGAATATTTCTTGCCACCTTCGGCCCATCCACCAACAGCAATCATGAACTTCACATCTGGATGCTTCTTTTTGAGGCTCGTAAAGTTCTTAAATCCGCCGGCGTCAATATCCAGCTGCGGAGAAAGCAGAATTCGGTAATGGCTATCAAACCCGTTGCCGAGTTCACTCACCTCTGGGTCGATCACCATAACTTGCCAGTTCGAGTCATCGACGCCGATGAAGGAATAGATGAGATGAGTGCATTTCTCCACCGGAATATCTTCGATACCGTAGCGACCCAATCCCGGTCGGTAAACAGCCCAATTGCTGAAAGAGATTCGGAGTTCACCTAGGGTTTGCGCACAAAGAAACTCGCGTAACTTGCCTGAAATAGCAGACAATTCGTGCTTTGTCTGCTCGTGACGTGAAGTAGATATAAAAACAAAGAAGTTGAAATTGATTGACGGCAAAGCGAGTTGTCAATTACCTTCGGCACTAATTACAGATGCGCCGCAGAACAGCGAATAAATTAAAGCGCCTAACAGTATTCGGTGATAATTGCCTGCTTTGAATATTAATTGATTGATTAGTGATAACGCTCAACAAACGCTCATCGCCTTCTGGAACCACCACCCTCCTACTTTAGCATTCTTATTCGCACCGTCCACTTCATCCCAAAATGACAACGTCGTTGTTTGAACGAAAGCTTAAACGATGCCGATGAATTAATTCGATTATCATTTAACTTTCCATTCAGCGAACGACTGCAGCAATTTGTTCGCAAGCAATCTGAATCTCTTCATTCACAGTCTGAGCATTTCAGTGTTCTGGAAAATCGTCGGAACATCTTTTGCATACAAATGAGTTGAAGTTTATCTTGTTTGTTCTATCAAAACTCTTCTTCTCTTCTTCCACTTGCACATAAAACTTCTCACGAAATCTTCCGAACAGTTAACTGAATTCAACTCACCCATGTTGTTATCTTAAAGACGACGAGCCTTCCTAATCCAACGAGAGGCTTCGAGAAACTGAGCCGCGTTCGATGAGCTGCTAGCGTATTTATACGGAAAGCGCTGAAGCTCTCTGCACTTCTTCGTTCTTTTGTCACTACTTTCGTGAATATTAAGTCACAGCTGGAATCGTTTCATCGAACATTAATTCCAGATTTAAAGGTTCCAGAGCCAGTCGAGGAAATCAATAAAAGTTCTCACCGGTTTTTTTACTAACATCATCTCTGAAGAGCCCTTGAAGTCCAACAAATTAAGGCATAAAACTGCAAGAAACTCTCAGAGATGAATTCTCCAATGTGCCGTTAACAGTTTCAATCCCTAGCGAAATCTTCGGCCAAAACGAATTTGGAACATCGCGGCCGACAAAAATTATGCAAACGAGCTCCAGTCGACAACAAAGTCAAGTTCATGGATAACGACAGCTCGAGCGCCGGGAGACTTCGACAACGTAAAAGATTTTGCGTGGGGAAACAAATCGCTCGCGATGTATTTACTCATTTCACCGTTCATCGATCAGAATTCCTGAAATGCAATCGCGTCGCTTGAAATTTATGCGAACATTCTCAATCATGTCGTTGATCTTTCGATTTATAATTGAATAATTGAAATCGCGACGGAAATCTTTCTGAAATGTGCATAACAATTAGAGCTGAATCGTGATGCGAGCATTGAACGGAATAATAAAGAAAATATTACTGGACGCTAGGCTGATGGACAGAGTTTATCATCAGCGCTATGGGCATCTAGCCCGACTGACAAGGTGGAATGGTCAGCTGGCTCTACTGTCATTAAGCCCGGAAGGGGTCAAACACTGAAGGGTGGCAGCTACAATCGGAAGAGTTTGTGAGCGGAAATCTTAGACACAGCAGGGAAAATTATTTTTAATGAAAACGGGTCGTAACCCTGCAGCATAGAACAATTACTCCGCGTTAAGGAAGGCCAGATTGTTCTTCTTCTGGATGTCTGCAGTTACGTAACAGTGATTGTTTGATATTTTGCCAAGCTGTTTTAAGATGAAAGTAAGACTAATGATAAAGGAATTAATACGTGGCCTCCTCTATAGTCTGAAGGTCTTTCGTTCTATTCTCTCATACCAGCGACGTGTTGTTTCTTTTGTCGAATCGTTCAGCAATCCAACTTGCCATCAAAGCTCGTACGAGAAACTTGCGAATCTCGAGCTTTTCCCATCGAAAGCTTTTGCCCTCGAGCTTATTTACCTGAAACCTAAAGATTCTTATCTTTATTCCCCGTCATTGATATGTCGTCGAAATCTGAAACATATCGTGCCGGTGACATTGATTGTCTTATCGATCGAGCTCTGTTTGTTCGTCATTGAGAGCATGAAACGAACTTGACTGAAATATCTTCTTCGCTCGTCGCAACTTGACGGCGAATGCAAATTTTGTAGCATCTAACTGAACAAAGAGTGAAATAAATCGCTTCATTACCATTCTGACGCGTTGCGGATAATTTAAAAATAAGTCGAAGTATCATCGAATGAAAGATTTCCGCGACTCACAATCTTTGCGATTGAGCTTTTGCTGTTTATCGGAAACCGGTGAGAGTTTGAATTGCTGTGACCACAAAGTATTTTGAGTCGATTATCAGCCGGCGATGAATGGTTTCAAGATATCTCGAACTCCAACGCGAACGTCTCAAGTTTATTGCGTTTGTTTCCAACCGGTTTCGAACACATGACCATTAGTATTCTACTCGGTTTCGTAGGCATAAATTCGTTCGAGTGCTTGATCTTATCGGAATGCTTCAACACTTGAGTCGTTCGATTGTATGCCGAGCGGAGTCGAACTCTGAACGTTTATTCTTGTCGTTAGAAACATGCGACAAACTCGTGAAAATTAGTCGCAAAATTCGTTGGAAGACAAAATCATTTGTTTGCTGTCACTTCGACTTGAAAATTTTATTACCGAGAAACTGCGTTGGATTGTTTTCCCTTCTGTTATCTTCAACAACAATTTGTGAATTCTTGCGATCAAAACATTTCGCCAAGTTTATCAACGAAGTTTCGCGCTGAATTCGATTACCGTAAGACGAAACAAAGAAACTGAAAGTTGCACTAATGATCTCAGTTGAGTCATGACGAATGAATTCGCTTTCTATTCTTTCAAGCCATTTCATGCATGTGCACATGGCCAATCGATACCATCGAGCAATAAACCTTTTACGATGCAACAACAGAAAACTTCTCGCCTGAACCGCTCGGCGCTATTGAATTATGTCGAAGGCCACGCCGCTCGCTCTGATTCAAAGGGAAAGATCGATGAAGGTTAGGCTGCGACTAAAGTAAACTTATTCGACTTTCAATATTTTATTTAATGTCTTTAGGTACTTTTGGAAGTTCATGGAACAATTTATAAAAATATCTAACATTTGCGAACTTGAAAACGCAACATCACAATTAACTTTTTGCCTTTTCTCGCTTTTGTTTCAGTTCGCAATTATTTTCTGCTTTTGTCTCGTCGCGTCTTCTCTTTTTTTGGCGGCTTAAAATCAGGTTTCATAACTTCAATCAGTGATTGTGCGAGTGTCCGTGTCCATCATCGGTCTCGTCGTCTGGTCCACCATGCGAGTGATTATGGCCGGCTGGAAGCACGAAAGAATCGAATCATAAGTCAGTTCCAAGAAATGTTTTTGGTCTTTTGATGAGGCCAACCAAGAGATTTAGGAAGCTTTGGCTTTCTCATCGCTTTACGGTTTAAAATAGGTTCTGAGAACTTTGTTGTGATTTAAATTTTGCTCAACAATGTCGTCAACTGCAGACGAAGAGAGTGGAATGGTCTGAGCTAATCGACGGCTTCAAAGTTCAACGAAATCTTTATGAATTTGTTCTCAAACTCTAGTCACCCTGGGTTGCAGAAATTCCTCTTACCTATGAATTTAAGTCCGAACATCAAGAAGAATCCGAGCAAAACAGCTAGATATTGTACGAAACCGTCTTTGTGCTTCGAGAGGATTTCGAAGAATATCACGTAGAGGAGCGTGCCGGATGCGAGGCCTTGTAGGAGCACTGAAGCTACTGCAATTGCGTCAGAGTCGTCTGCATTGCTTAAACCTATGCCGATGCCGATTCCGAGAGGTGACACAATAGCGTAGACGAAGATGTAGATAATCACAAGCCACGGCTTAGTCTTATGCACCATTAGCTCGACGCCGATGCAAAAAGCGATGACAACCTTGTGCGCTGCAACACTTCCAAACATGTACCAGACGTTGGATGACGTCGGCTCCAAACCGACTGCAAGTCCTTCAAACAGTTCATGCACCGACAGCGCCAAAACAATGAGAAGACCCCGGATAGATGAAACGATCAAGTCATCGCCGTTTATTGCTGGAATGTGTGAATGGTTGTGATGATTGTGGTCATGGTGGTGATGATGACCGTTCTCAACATGCTCATTTACAACTAAATCAGCGGTCGAGATTGTGCTGATTGTGCTATTTCCATTTTTCTTTTCTTGCTCGAGTCGCGTGTTGGCGTCTCGCAAGCTTTCCCTCGCACTGTGCCCTCTGATGAAGGCTTCCTGGGCTTGCACTTGCTTCTTCTGGTGCCTCCGCAGGTACGCATGGACGATTTCTTCCACAAAGTAGATCACGAAGAATCCCACGGCCATCAATAAATTAGTGATTGAGAACTCCCATTTCGGCAGATGACCTTCTGACTGGAGCACTAAAATCGTTTCATCGATTTCCGGCAACAGGTGCATGAACGTTGTGCAAAGTAGGGCTCCGCCTCCGAACGAAAGGAGAGACGATATCACGAGGTTAGTGCGCGGATCCCGGTTCGGGTCGGACCAGTTGAACTTCTTCGATAGAAACATCGGAATCATTCCGGTGCCCATGGAAATCACAAACAGCGCGACGATCGTGATGGTTTTCGCCAGGTTTGTCGCACTTTTCCCACTGTCATGATCATCATTGTGAGCAAGACTCTCAGTTTGGTTCGTTAAAACGTTTGTTGCACTCATAATTTCTCCGTTCGCGCCTCGAAGAGCAATAAAAGTCAACTTCCGACTTAAGTGCGAAATATCACAGCCAGCGGCGAGCTCTTGCTCGACAGGTTCCGAATATGGCAAAGTTCCCACAATCTCTTTTTTATTACATCAATTAGTCACTTCTTCCCTTTCACTGCAGCAAAAGAAATCAATTTTGTCTTTCTTTCACCAACGGAATCCGATAGAAACGTGTCGTTCAAGCCCAACAGCTCAATGGCAACTGAGAGCAGAACGCGAGCGTTTGTTAGTTATCGTTCTGCTTTTACTCTACGTTCGCGCTACGCTTCAGTTTCGAGGTGGTATGAGTTTG
Organism: Smittia sp. YW1114-2; assembly: GCA_033064975.1. Classification (NCBI taxonomy): domain Eukaryota; kingdom Metazoa; phylum Arthropoda; class Insecta; order Diptera; family Chironomidae; genus Smittia; species Smittia sp. YW1114-2. The sequence goes on from CP093833.1 coordinate 3,496,206, forward strand.
TTGTGGAGATAAAGGTTGCCAGAGCCATGTCAACCTGAAAATGTCTGTTTGATATTTTCGTCGGCACATATTTGCTTCCCATCTGTGAGATTTGTAAGTGACATTCTCGCAATCACAGCGGCGCAAAAATTATTCATTAGCTGTGAAAAATAAAGTTGTTAGTAATACTTTCATTGAAATCGAGTCCCCTGAGAATAATTTTATTCGGGAATTACCTTTTGTTTATTCGCCGGAGTAACCAGCTGACTCATCTTCTCTCTCGTGCGAACGAGTTTGCGGCCAAGATTCATTGAAACCGCCGATCGAAGTCCAACAAGCTTTTCATCTCCTTTTACTTTCATTATTATTTATTTCTCTTCTTTCGCTATCACAGTTAAGAAAACACAATAAAGTTCCATCTCATGTCGTTACAGTAGTTTTTCCTTGCCGGTGATTTTCTAACTTCGGTGACGTTCATTGGGGTTTGCATGTGCAGGGAAAATAAATATATCTGTCGGCTCTGAAGCTTTTGAATCGAATATGGAAATGAACTTGAATGCTTAGTTGTCTCGGTAGAGTTCTTTGACCTCTTTTTGGCTAACAAAAAGTTCATTGACTGTTCAGTCTATCAACAAGCTCAATGACATTTATCTATCAAAGAGCGCGACGATGTTTTAATCTTTAAAAGAACCCAATGAGCTTTCAGTCTATCGAACTTGCGTTGATTAATAATCTGTCAATAAGCTTATTGACTTACCCAAATTACGTATTTTTCAATGAAGGTAAAAGCAGTTTAAATGCTTTCACTTTCCGCACGAGACCACCGAGATCCAGAGAGCATAATTGCATAGTTTGTAAACTAATCTGGCGTTTCTTTTGCGTCTCTGTTTTGAAATCATCGAAAGTCTGCCGTGCTCGTCGTCTGAGATCCATTAGTGAGAAAATGATGACTCAAGACAGAGCTGTAGGAAATCCCTAGGCCAGAAGGTCAGACGATCTTCGCCAGCATTCAAGAACATTTGCCACAAATAATTCTACGAAGTTTTTCAAAGGTTTTACAAGATTCATATTGTCATTGCTCATTAAGATATTTTCCTTTTTGTTACTTGTTGGTTTCTTCAAGATAAAATTCATAATTTGGCACAGGACATTCTTGTGGGAGTCTACGATCTTTAACACTACATTTAGCACATCTATGGCTTCAGGTTACAACGAAAACATCGAACGGTTCATTACTTAAATAGTTAAAGAGTGGCTTAGCCGGGCGGGAATCTTACAAGTAATTGAGCCAATGCCTTTGTTCATAGCAGTTGGAAGATTAGCGATCGATGTCGCAATTAAAGGGGACGGTGAAGTTCAAAGGAATTTGTCAGGAAAGTTTCAAACTCGAAGGAAATTTGAAGAATGCAAGTTTCCGTCTAAATCTTTCAGGCCTTCCAATCGATTCGCTTTGATTGAGCAATGAGAAATGGCTCTGTTGAGAGTCATTCTCTCGTTTTCGAGAGTCTTTGTTAAGTTAATTAAGATAATTGGCTTGTCACGAGAATGTTTGCCTTGTCAAAGTTAAAGTATCGTCGAAGCTTTTCTAAACTCTAATTAAAATCGGCCGGAAAAAGCTTCTCGCAAACCAAGTAACAAAAAATATTTCTCCTTAATCTCTATAAAATTCTCTAGATTTCCAAGTCTTCTGTTGAATATTTTGCGTCTTTTTCATCTTGCACCACTAAATACGAATTGAAGTGATTAGTTAAGTTTTGTTGCGCATTAAGTTTCCTGCCGCGGTCGTCGATTAATTTAGATTTTATAAAAATCCGAGTCATCGTCGTCTTGACAGACTGTGACCGTTGAGTTTGTCGAGGGACTCGTTTCCTTAGCGAAGCTGCTTTTCTTCTTTTTGAACGATCGATCGAACGATGATGGTCGAATTGAAGAAAGCGATGGCATTGTCGTGGAGCTATCCAAGCTGATCGTCTTCACAACTGAGTTCGACAGCGAATCCATCTCGAGTTGCGTCTCAGACTCCAAGAATTCACACGCCGCTGAGCTCGAGCCGGACAACAATTGTTCGCTGCTTTGCTGTTGAATTGTGTTGTTGATGATGTCGATCTGGGTTTTAATGCTTTTGCTGTCGTTCCGGCCACTCTTAAATTTCAAATACGTCAAAGAGAGTTGGCCGAATCCAAACTGCGGCCCGCAAAGCGACAGCAGACTCATCAAAAAGAATGTTGAGAAAATCCAGCTGATGGACATCGACACGACGAGAAACACTCCGATTTGTATGTAAGCCAGCACACTCGATGGCAACATCAGCAGACCCGAAACACCGGTTGTAGTTGCCGCCATCACTGTCGGCCCGATCATCCGCAACGCAAATCTAGTCGACGATTGACGATCACTTTCTTTCGAGTAACGGTACTGAACACCGTAATGCAAGCTGAAGTCGACGGCTAATCCAATTGCGGTCGACACTGCGACGCTTTCGAGAATGTTTAATTTCCATCCTAAGAGCACGAGCGTTCCGACGATGGAGAAAATTGTCAACGTGACGGTGATGATTGCGTAGATCGAGACGAGAACATTGAGCGTCACCATCAGAAGCACCAGCAACGCCACACACATCGCCACCAAAACGGCATTGAATGTTCCCTTCGAGAGCGTGTCTTGCAGGTCGAAGAAGTCCAACTCGCTGACAAAGAACGCGTTCTTCATCCCAGGCGGAGCAGTCGCGAGCTCTTCGTCGAGCCATGTCTGCACAGTTGACACGAACCGCTTCATCTCATCGAACGAATGGCTGAACGATTGATTGCTATCACATTCAACGACTAGAGCTTTCACCCTCGTCGTGATACTCGTGTTGGTGCGATCAACGATCTGGAACTTTGGGCCGGCGACGCCCGGAATGAAGAACTCGCGTGGCGTTTCGTACAGAGCTGATATCGATTCGGGGAGACAGTAGTTGAATACGTCTGGCATGTACGGGAAGGGCGACAGCTCACAGCAAGGGTAACGGTCGATGTCACTCATGCTGTCTTTGCACTTCCTCGTCATCCATGAGATCAAATTTTCGATGAAGCAGTTCGGCACGAGGAGGCCGAATGACATTTGGTAAAACGGCTGCTGCTTCAAACTGCGGCAGAATTCGAGCAGCCAAACTTGTGACTCACGTGCTGATACGTCGAAGGATGGGTCAAGCTGCAGCTTTCCTCGAGACGTTGGATCCAAATAGTTCCCGTTATCGATCGACTCGACGCCCCAGACAAAACGAATTGGCAACTTGAAGCTTTCGGAAGATGTGTACATCTTCTCGAACCAAAACAATTCCTTGAATTTGGCCTCATAAACTTCGAACGGATGATCACTGGTAAACAGTCGGAATGTTGGAGTGTCGGGCAGTTCAAGTTTTGGCCAATAAAAGACAAACACGGCACTTGCAAGCCCAAAAAGTCCAAGCACAATGACCCAAAGAAGTGCATAATTGATGATGAGCATAACAATGAACTCCTCGATTCGTCCACTCAATTGACTGTAGAATTTGATAAACTTGTCGACGGGCTTCGCAAAGTGTTTGAAGTTGATGAACCAGCTACGGCTGAAGCAGTAAATCCGCTCCGAAATAGCAACAGATGCAGGTAGCCACGTGATCATAAGAAGATAGTTCGCCATCACAGCCGTTCCGGCGAAAATGCCGAAGCATCGAACGGCGGTAATTGAGCTCGCGTAGGACGCGTAGAAGGCTGCGGCTGTTGTCAGCGATGTCACGAACATAGAGACCGACGCATGTTCTAACGTCTTCGCCATGACTCCAACGAGGGAATCTCTAGCATCGGGTGTGTAGGGATCGGAAGCGAATGAGGATGACGGCGTGAGAGGACTGTTGATCGTTTTCTTCGCCCTCTCAAGTTGAACGCATTGCCAGATCTTCATAAAAATGAAGGCATCGTCAGATCCAATTCCCACGATGACAATCAATACGAGTAAGTTCATGAACGGGAAGAACTTGAGCTTGAATATGATGACGTAGATGAAGTAGGAGAATCCCAACGATAGCACTATCGCAATCACTGTGTTGATGGTGACGAAGAGAGACGAAGTGTAAAGCCACATTGACAGCAGAACGAATATTCCACCAAGTCCAACAAGCCACACATCTGACAGCAAACACTCGTCGAACAAAGCATTCTTGATTCCCATGTCCATCGCGACGACCCCCACAAGATCTGTTTGCAGATTCTTCTTCATCAGGTTGTGGTAGAGGGGGAGCGCATCTTTGCCTCTTGCTACCGGGAGGAACAACATGGCAGAGCTCAAGTTCTCAATTGTCTCGTTGAGCTTAATGAAATCTCGATCGGCGAGGAAGTGCAGCATATTATAAACTGCGTTGAACTGTGCGCATTCGTCTGGCACTCGGCATTTGGACTGAGTACAGTCGTTGTTCAATTTGAGGCCGTGATAATACTGAAAACAGTCGAGCAGCAAAGTCTTCACCATAGCGACGTCGTCATCCTAAAACGTTCAACAATTTCATTCAGCTCCGATTGATTGATTAAACGCTTTAACTTACATTGATATCAAAGCATGAAGTCTTGTTCGATAAGAGAGCAACATAGTTTGGCAGCGACCACGGACGGCAACAGTTGCTCGAAGAGATTTCTTTCTGGCACACGTCGGCATAGTCGCCCGTGTCGACGAGTTTCTGCTCCAGGTCGCACATGGACAGCAATGCATTTGCGTCAAACATCGATTCGTTGACGTTCCATCTCACTCGCTTCACTACAAAGTGAATATATTCTTTATCTGAAAGAGATAATCAGGTTAATCAATCGTGGGATCGGATGACGGTATAAACGTACTTGGAGATTCACAGAAGTATCCGTCAGTGCTGTGGAAGTCTGTCGAAGTTATCGGCGGCGGTTCTAGCTTGGAGAACTCTTTCCACTTCTTCTTTTTCATCTCCTTGTTTCGTTTATCAGTCTCTTCGTCATACGACTTGTTGGTTCCGTAATCCCAATGGTGATTATGGCCTTCCAAGGTCGTGTCGTTCCCCGTGTCGTCGGAGTTGTACGCGATGTCAACGTTGAAGCTTTTGTTGCTCGTCGCGAAGTCTTTGAGCATTTTCATCTTCAAGTCGAACTTGAGCTTCTTCTTCTGGTGTCGATTCTTGTTCTTCCGATGCTTCTTGTCGAACTCGTGCTGCTGAATCTCTTTCGGATTCACAATCAATGAGCCTGAAGGACGAGTTTCCTCCAGTAAGTTTCTCCATGTCGTCAACTTCTTGGAGATTTCGGTGCCGCGAGCCTCGAATCCGAGTGTCGGGTCGCTGAAATCTGGAGGGCTTTTGAGCAGAAGCGCTGTGAGGATGCAGGCGAGGCTGATGAAGGATATTACGGACAGCACAAGAAATGGACGAAAAACCAGAAGCTTGTAGAAGGAAATCATCGTGATTCATGTTCCATCGGCCTTCGTCGTGTTAGTTGTCAATATTTCACATTTGTCACAATTAATTTCACTCATTTAAACTCGGAAAACTAATTCGCAGACTTCATATGAAAATAAACTTTGAAGCTGTTGAACTTCTGCGATTCGTTGGCGTTGTAATGTTTCAGAAAATGTTCGAACTCTGCGCGACCGTCAAACTCTCTAAAATAGAAATTGGATTTGATTCTGGCGAGGTTTGATTGTATCTCGACTCACAATGAGTGTGAGCAGCTTGAAGTAAGCTTGAGCTCTTCAAAACTTTATTTAATTCCCAGTGAAATAAAACGTGCTCTGAATCTTCTTCACAGCCTTCCTTTACGCAGAGAATCTCTGGCAGAGATATAACATTACGAGATATATGTAACATGAAATGCAAGCAACATTGAAACATTTCTTCGTCTCCGATCAACCGCAAGTTTGCAAATTTGTGCTCGATTTTATAAAGAAAATTTATCTCCGAATTTTACGGTTCTATCGTGACTAAGTACCGAACTCGCCTGGCTTAACTGATACTGATTCTGAAAATTTATCTCCGGATTATTGACCAGTGCGATCTTCAAAAATAGATTGGAATGAATGCAGAAGTGCGCCCAAGTCAAATTTAGTGATGAATAGTCGACAAAGTCTAGTCGATAATCTCTTCAGTCATTTGTTCATCTTCCATTGCTGGCTCTACTGAAATGACGGCTGGATCGCAAGTTGATTTTCCGAACTCGTCTTTCGTGCGATAGAAAGCGAGCAAAACGTATTTCATGACGAGGAAGTTTCTCAACGTTACCGAAAGTTCCAGGAGGTATGCAATGAGAGCAAACGACAAGCTCGAAGTCCAAATGACGAATCCAGGCTCGAGCTTTACCAAAGTTAGTGTTTTTGTCTCTTGGCTTTTCAAATCTTTGTATCGCCTTTCCTCCTCCTTGCAAGCATCCAGAATCTTATAGATATTCACGCCTCTGTGCTGGAACAGAGGAACGATCCCGCCAGAGAAAAGCTGCTGTGATTTCAGGTCGTAGATGCCAGCAAAGTGATGATGACGTGGGAACTCCAATCCACACATACTGACATGAAGAATTTCCTTTCTAAGTCGCGAAGTAAAATCTCCTTCGCTTTCACTAATAAACCTTTTGATTGTGACCGGATCGACTTGCATAACTCCTTTAAACTTAGGATTGTAAATGTTCGCTTCTAACTCTCTCTCATAGCTCAGAAACAGTAGGCTATTGATGTCAAGTGGCACAGCAATTTTTCCCCTGAAAAGCGATTGACATATTTGAAACAGAGATGAAGTTGACTCATAACGAACCTCAAGGTAATTTCCGAGTTAGGAAATTTCTCCGTGTATCCCTTCTCCATATAAAAGGTGAAGCCTTTGTCAATCATTTCTTCAACTGTTTGCACCTCGGGCTTCATGATATCTTTCTGCATGAACTCATACATTTTACCTTGCCATGCTGTTCTGATCACCAAGCTGTACAAGATGAACGACATGGTCAAAAATCTTGCAAAGTTCCGTCGTGGTAAAATGACTTGAGCGATTCCAAAAAATATTTGAGTGACGTTCAGTGATGGCGTTCTGACATTTGATCCAATCACAAAATGCCTTGTTGTTTGGCTTAATCGATACAAGATTAAGATCGTGACATAGGCCACGACGAATGTCAACGCGATCAAGGTCCAAACGTAGTTGTCGAAAGGCATTTTCAGCTTTTCATAATTCGAATACTTTTCGCTTGGTGGTGCTGCTAGATAATTCGGTGACATGTCAACCACATGTGTTATGAAGTATTGCAATTTGACTTCTCTAAATGATATTTTGTTGCTTTATATTATCAAGTAGCTCAAGGAATACTTACGTCTTAATGTATTCGTAGTTTTTCTCATCAAAAAGGTAAAAGAAATGCTGCAGCGAATCTATGCAACCTTTTCTGTGGAGAATATCGACAGGTTTAAGCACATGTTTACTCTCCTTCCATTGCTTCAACTTGTAGTTCAAATGAGTTTCCAACATCTGTGGAATTATCCATTCGAAAATTGTTCCGTCCTTCTCTATTTCCTGAAAATAAACGATTTCGCAGCCATGAAAATTCTTCAACTTTTCCATTGAAAACTTTTCGCTCTCCCATTTCGCCTTCGTCTTGCTGTACTTGTTGACTTCGACTAAATGCAATTTCCCGCATCTTCCAGGTGAATACCAAACGAATGTCATAAGCTTGACAAACGCCGCTTCCTCGATCACAAAATATTCGTATTGAATTATGTCACTCATATCCGATTTTAAAATCATGTAAAATTTTTCATATCTTGCCCTATTTCGACCAATCCTGTTGTATCGTTTATACAGATGTTGCCATTTCTTGGATCTTTGAGGCACATCGACTGCGAGCGACTCGATGTCTTTAATGGTTGCGTCTTGACAGTACACGAATAACTGCAGCGGCTTATAAAACTCGTTTGTCAGCTCCAATTTGTCATTGAAAGCTCGAACTTTCTTGAAAGTGTTGAAGGTTAAAATAGTCGAGTGGTCAAAATAAACTTTGTCCTCGTTTAGCTGGATGTTCTGGAGTCGGAATGGCATCGCCTGTTCGTTAAGATTTTTCAAAATGAGCCACGTCATCCTTGACAAGTCCACGCCGTAGTTGTCCACGAACATTAAAGTTTCCAACTGGAACAAGTGTCGAGTAACATTTTTGAAAGCGAAGTGTAAATCTGCTGGCCGATTCAACCCTTCGCACGAGAACTTTAACAGCAAAAAAATTATGACTAAAACTTTCATTTTGAAAGTTTCATCACACTCAATTTACTTATCAACCAACTTTAGTGGGTAAAAATCATAAGAAAACTGGAGTATTGAAGACCTCGTTCGTTGATGTTCCTGCGTGTTTGTCCAACAACTCAACAAATTTACCTATGAAAATGTTTTACATAAATGTTTTACAGCGTTCCTTGTTGTAATCTTAAAGAAAATAGGACGTGCAATGTCAAGTAATTAAAGTTTGTCATGATAAAGTTTGATTAGTTGCAACGACTTTTTCTGGGTCTTTAGGTTTCCTCATCAAAATGTGATTCAACATGCTGTGCTTTGTAACATTTTTACCCACACTGGACGTCGGATGTGGATCAGCAAACGAACGGCACATCGGAGGATTGATCAGCGGAAACAGAACGACGGCAAATCACAATCGTCGATCTGTGAGTTCAACGACGGCAAATCACAATCGTTAAAGATCTGACAGTTAGGTCTGCACACTCGAACCAGTTTCACTGTCACGCTTACAATTTAACATCAATTTAACAGTTTCACAAGGACAAATTTTCCCAAGATTTTCTTAAGCTGAAAAACGAACATTCGATGGTCTATCATAGTTTGTATCTTGTGGAAATGTTTGGCATACAAATCTTCTTTATATTGCGGGACGTCGAACTTTTCTGCTTCTAGTCGACGAAGTCGTATTTATTAGTGGGAAATTTCTTTTTCTAAAGTAGAAATTGCTAGTTCGCTGTGCGAAAAAGCGAGAAAGATCAGCAGCAGCTTCAAGCTTGCATGATCAGCTTCTGAGACCATCAGTTAGGCAGCCACCAGCTGTAACATTTGAGCTTAAAACCTTAAGTCGTGGCAAATAAATAAGCCAGAAAGAGAGAAAAATCGAATAGAAATGTTCAAGAAGCTAAAGGACAAAATCGCCGAAGAGGTGAAACAGTCGCCAGCGAGATTCCAAGAGATCATAAACTCTGCTCAGGTGAGCTCAGCGCTTGCAAAACAACAATAATTATCTGATCAGACTTCAATATTTTTCGGTCTTCTGCTTCATCCAACATCAAATCACAGGCAGCTGTCAGTTCTGCTAGTTCCAGCAACTCAGAAGAAAGCAATGTGAACCCGTCGCCGTCGAACGAAAACTTTTTTTCGCTCAGCGACGACACGCCTCAAAACTCGCCCATGAGAACGAACCCGACTAACAATTCCTTGACGCCGAACAGCAGTAAGACCGTCAGCGTCGACCTTCACAGTCCGTCACCGGTTTACTCTACACAAAATCTCGGGAGCCAACGGACGAGACGACTTTCCAACTCGTCGATGGCCAGCGACGTCTCATTCCGACTGCCACACTATGACTCACAACCGGTAAGCAAACAAACGCGTGAGAGCAAATGTCAGCAACATTTCGTTTTAGATTTATCATCTGCAATCAGACTGGGACTCGGCGAGCGAGGCCGAAGATCAAAATGTGTCATCGGTTGGAGCCAAGCTCGAGCAAATCAGCAAAGAGCAAATTTATCAGGCGTATCGCAATTCGGTCGACAAATATCAAAAGTATCGTGGGAAGTGCACGGAGCTCGCCAGAAAGTATCGCGAGCTGGAGAAAGACAACGTGAAAGCGAGGCAGGTGCTCGTCGAAACGCAGGACAAAGCTCTGAGACGAATCAGTGAACTACGGGAGCAGTGTCACTTGGAGCAAGAGGCGAAGGCTCACTTGGAAATGTCTTTGAGAGTGGAGCTGGACGACTTGCAATGCATAAATCAAACACTCCGTACGAAGCTCGAGTTGAACGGTGAGAATCCCGACAGCATTTTGAAAGGGTCGTCGTCAAACGAAGCCAGCCTTATAAACCTTTCAAACGACTTGGACACGTCAGACGAATACAGCAACGCGATAAAACTCTTGGAGAGTGAGTTGTCTGAGTGTCGTGTGAAGATAAACGAGGAGCTCAACAAGAGCCAGATGAGCGAGAAAACTATCGCCGAACTCACAGCGAAGCTTGAATTGTCCAATACTGAGATCAAGGAGCTGAGACAGCGTGAAGCAGAAAACACGATCGTGATCGCTGAGAACAAAATGATGATCCATTCTGAACTAGAAACGAAAGAGTTGGAAGTGAAGCAGCTGAGAGACAAAGTTAGTGGTCTGGAGACAAATGAAAGTGCAATTTCCCAGGACTTGAAGTCACTGAAAGAAAAATATAACAAGCAAACCCACGAGATCGAGGTCGTCGCGAAAGAAAAGTTGGAGCTGGAAAATCGTCTTAAAGAAGTCTTCGATGAAAAGCAGATAATGAATAACGAGCTGGAGGAGATGAAGCATAAAATCGAGAAAGTCAACAACAAGTTCAAGGGACTATCCGAGGAAAAAACGTCGCTTCAGTCCCAAAATGAGCTCTTGAATGTTGAGATCAAGAAGTGCAAGGACGCGTTGAGTGAACTGCAAGAACAAAAATCACTGTTGACTGATGAAATCGCAAGTCTGAAGATCGCAAGCGACAGTTCCAGCTCCGATTCGGAAATAATTTTGAAACTGCAGCAGTCAGTTGCAGCCCTTGAATCGAAAATCGTCGATACCACGAAAGAGTTGAACCAGATTATTGAGGGTAAAGCTGGAGAGATCGTCGCTTTAACAACGAGCAACCAAGAAGCAGCTGAAAAGCTAGCGGAGCTCGAGCGCGAAGCATCTTCTCTTACCGCTGATCGCGACTCTTGTCGATCTAAAATCGAGTCGCTGAAAAATGAAAAGCGAGATTACGAGAAAACTTTGGAGCGCGAAATAAGAGAAAAGAATGAGCTAAAGAACCAAGTCACGAATATTTTGTGCGAGATTGGCAGACTCGAAGAACAACTGAAGGAAGTGCGAACGTCTCACTCTTCGATTCAAGCTGAAAAGCAAAAGCTCGAGGAGAAAATTGAAAGAATTCAAAGGCAACACAACGAAGCGAAGTCGAGACTTGAGAAGGATCAAATGCAGAAGATGAAGGACCTCGAAACTAAATTGCAAGAAGTTCAATGTGAAAACTCTCAATTGGCGGAGAAGAATTGTCTCTTAGAAGAAAGTTCGCGACGTAACGCCGACGAGCTGAAGCGGCTGCAGACTAATTTAAGCGAGAGTCAAGGTTCCTTGTACGAGGAAAACGTTCGAGCGGGCGAAACGACTCGCGAGTTGGAAGAAAAGATCAAGACGATCACCGCCCAATTGACGCAATGCACTGGCGACCATGAAAGGCTTTTCGACGAGAAGGAGCAGCTTGACCATCGGTTCCGATCATTGCAAGATGAGAACGAAGCCAAGGAGAAAGAAAAACTTTGTCTGACTGAAGATTTTAACAGCTTGCAGAACGATTTGAGTTCGACGAAACTGAAGCTCGCGCAGCTTGAAAGCGATAAAGCAAATCTGACAGAATGCTGCGACAACTTGAGAATCGTGGTCGAGAATATCAAAAAAGAAAACGACGCGACGATCATCACTAGAGACGAGCTTAAGAAGTCGTGCGAGAACATGAAGTTGGAGTTTGAAAAGCTTATGAGCAGCAACCAGAATTCGGCTGAGCAATTAGACGCCGTGAGAAGTGATAACAAGTCGTTGAACGAGAGGAACAAATCACTTGCTAAAGAACTTGAGAACATCAATAAATCAGCGAAGAAGTTGCAAGACGAAGCGAGAGATGCCAAGAAAGTTATCAAACGTCTCGAAGAGACGGAAGCTCAAAACAACGATTTGAGGACGAAAATCACGCAGTTGGAGAACGAAAAATCTAAAGCCGAGGCTGAGATTGCTGAGACCGAAGCAAAGTTAGTCGAACTTACCAAGCAACAAGTGTTGATGAATGAGGAAGTGGCGAGAAAAGTTGAGCTCGAGGAAGTTAGAGAGCAACAAACCAAGGAAATCGCACTTCAGCTTCAGGAAAGGGAAAGCGAAATTAAATCACTTCGTGATGCGGAAGTTGCCGTGTCAACCACAAACAAAGAACTGGAGAATCTTAACAAAGATTTCCTTAAGAAGATCAACATTCTCGAGGCTCAAATCGAGAGATGTCGTGACTACGAGCAGCTCAAAGCTGAAAACACATCGCTGATTGCTCGACGAAATGAGCTCACGCAGTCGCTTTCAGAAGCTTCGGCTGAGAAAGCTGAACTCGCCACATCAATTGAATCCTTCCAAACAAAGTTAGTTAAGCTGCAAGAGTACGAGCAGTCGATCGCTTCGTTCGCAGCAGAACGCGCAGCATTTGAAGAATCGTTGAGAGCTTCGAATTCTAAGATCAAATCATTAGAGGAAGAGTTGAAGTCTTCAGCCGATTATCAAGTGATAAAAGAACAAAACTCGCTGCTGCTTTCTGAGAAGGCGAATCAAGAGCAGAAGTGCAATGAACTGCTCGAGAAGATCGCGAATTTTGCTGATTACCAAGACTTGACTTCTTCAAATGTCAAACTAACATCGGACATTCAATCACTTCAAGATAAGTTAACGCTTTGTGAGGCCGAGAACAAATCGCTCAACGAATCTTTGGAAGAAGCTTCGGTGAAATGTGAATCGTTGGCAGCTGAGAAGAACCGACTGGAGAAAGAAATGGAGAGCAGTTTGAGGATCATACAAGATTTGAACAAAGACTTTGAAGAAAATCAGAAGGAGATCGAGGCTGTTAACCACGAAAAAGCTGCTTTAGTGAACCAGCTTGAGGAGATCAACGTGAAGCTCGCAGCGAAATCTCAACTCAACGACGCCGCTTTAACCAACGGAAAACCAAGCGAGAAGGAAAGATTGCAAGAGGCAAACTGTGAGCTTTTGGCGAAGCTTGAAAGCATCGAGAAGCAGAGTGAGAGGAAAATTTCTGAGTTGCTGCAAGAAAACGAAGAGCTTCAAGAGATTAGCAGTCGTTTTGAAGAAATCAACGCCGAGCTCAATGAACTCAAGAACAAATATGAAAAGTTGGCGAAAGAAAAAGATGAACTGACTACGAAGGAAATTAACGGAAACCTCGACGAAGACGCTGCGACTCTGAGAGCAGAGCGAGACGAATTGTCCGCCAAGCTTAAAGAAATTATGGTCGAAGTTGAGAAAGTTTCCAACAAAAATCTGCTGCTGGAGCAATCGGTGATGAATTATTTGATCCTCGAGCAGACGAACGAGCGCCTTCGGTCGACAAACGAGAAGCTTTCGAGGCAGTTGGATGAAACTTTGGTATTAAATTTCGCAGATTTCATTTGACCGCAATGGCTAACTGTCGAGCTTTCAGGTGTCAATTAACCATCACGAGGGAATTCAAGCCAACACCGAGTTTGAATATCTGAGGAACATTTTATTCCAGTATTTGAGCAGTCACGTGAAGTCGAATGGGACGACGCTCGTTAAGGTCATCGCCGCAGTTCTTAAGGTAAGATTCTTACACGCTATCGCTTGTTCCAAGTTTACCAAAACTGTCCCAATGCACCAGCTAAGTCCCAAACTATTCACGACGAAAACTAATGCAAAGAATTTCAGTTTACTCCACAGCAAACGCAACTTGTTCTCGATAAAGAGACACAACGGCATACGCTGGTAAGTGACCAGACAAGCAGTGACGCCTGTGGGTTCTAATATGCATTCTCTCCCTACAGCTGGGATCGTTAAACAATTTGCTATAGCAGGAGCCGCTCATCAACTTCTTGTCCTAGACGAATTACGAGAATCTAAGAAATTATTTGCATCTAATCGGAAGCTATCAGCTCTGGAAATCAACTCAGCATGTCGCATTAGATTTCAGTTTCCTTGTCATTTCCTTCTAGATAAATATCTAATATATTAAAATTTTAATTTCTTCTCTGTTTTCTGTTGATTCAAGTTTAGAGCAAAACGACTAATAAAATTATAAACGAAATTCGTAAGCAAACAAAACTTGAGAGTCGAAGAAAAGCGATTGAGTTAAATTTATTTATTTTATTGAAAATCTTTAAACGTTACAGAATATTTTACTGTTCGATTATGCGTAAACGTCTTCGCGGTCAGCGCCGCTTCCTCCTTCGCCGACGTCTTCCAAGTTGGAGAAGAGCAAGAAATGAGCTGGCCGATGAACCTCGTGGTAGAACTCTTTGGGATTCGACAACGTGAGGTCGTATTTCATGTTCGGATCGTGGCGAACGCCCATGAAGTTGTAGTTCCAGCTGCCTTGCGAAGGGACCATGAAGAATCCAAGGAATTTGTTGGACAGAAGCATTTGAACTCTCTCGTAATGACTTGGTAAGTATCCTTTCGGATTGTTGCCCTTGTCAGTGTTCTTGGAGCCCCACTCGAAGCCCGAAGGTGTCAACTTGTATGCGGTCAGCGAACAAGAGCCGGGAGTGAAAGAACAAGTAATGATGATGGTCTTCTCTCCGTCCCACGATGGATTCTCTGACATGATCTTTGAGTGCGTCGTTATGTCTTGAGGTGAGAGCTGAGGCAACTCGTTCGGCTGAGTGTGGATCCATCCGAGCGGCTCCATGTCCTTCAAGTACTGATGGCCAGGGAGCGAGTTCGGCAGATTGATGACCTGATGAGTTCCCCATTGCGGTGGCATCACAATGCAGCGGATTTCCTTCACTTGCGGGTTGTCGGCTGGGCTGACGCCGTACAAGTAGCCGGCGATCTGCGCCCTCAAGTCTGATATTGTGACGAACTTCTTCAGGATATTCTTCGGCAAAATGTAAGTGTAGCCGGTTTCCTTAATGTCGTCGGAGCTGACGTAAATGTGATTCGTTCGCAGATGCAAGTTGGTTGCTGAAATCGCTCGCACTCTCCACTCAGTTTTCGAGCTGAAGCTCGTGGTCTCGTAGTTCGAAGTCGTCGATGTGATGATTTCATCTCCGTGCTTGTTGGTGGTTCGTGTTGTCGTCGCTGTCAACTGAGATTGTTCCTTCGTTTGCTTTTCAATCTCCGCAATCTGTTGACGTTGTGCAGACGGAGCTGAGATTTCCATGCCCAGGATAATGTCTCTAATTTCCGACTGAGTCAGCGAGGCGACGTTGACGTTGTTCTTTTTGCCGTAGTCAGCCAAGATGAGATCCTTGAGCTGTACTTCAACCTTGATCCATTCCTCGTCGCTGAGAGTTGGCCAGATGTGATGAGCTTCGGTTATGGTCGTCTTGTCAGGCTTCAAAATCACTTTCGTTCTCTCAGTGTTGACGTGGAGCGCGCGAAGGATCAGAATGAGACGCGAGAATGCAGTGTAGGATGAAATCGTCTTCAGCCAGTCATCGTAGAGGTTGAACAGAACCATTTGCGGTTCGGTTGCCTTCAGAATCAAGTCACCGAACTTTTCAACCTTCAAACAAGCTTGGAAAGGAAGCTGGAGTTCCGATCCCTTGATGACAATGTTGGGGAAATCGAGCAAATGGACTTCCAGTGGATCCAACATTCCCTTTCGTGTGACGATGATCTGCTTCGGCTGTTCTTCCACCGGCAGCGATCGGATAAGAGCGGCGACTTCTTCAGCAGTTTTCCATTTAGCCAATTGACCGAGACGCTTCTGACCTGCCCACACCGACGTGTGAATGATCTTCAGGAAAAGCTGACCCGTGCGCGGATTGAAAATGAAAATGGCTCCGTTGATTGGTTTCGTTGTCAAGTTGCCTTCGAATGTCTTGTGGATTGTGACGCGGTAAACGTTCGTGTCGTCGACGAACCAAATGATTTGATTGCTGAACAGCTCTCCATAGTTCTGCGACGACAAGTAAGGCTCCGTTGGCTCGGAGCTGTAGAGCTGCAGAGCCTTGCGAATACGTTCCCGGAGAACATACAGAGCTGGATTAGCCTTCATGATCTTCGCCATTGCTTGTTGCACGAGTGGTTTGCAGCCCGGGAACCAATTTCCGTAAGCGCTGTGCAAGTTGTAAGCCAGATCGATCGCGATCAAGACTCCAGTCGGCGACGGGTAGATCGACATATTGTCAGTCGTGTAATCCAAGAACTTTGCTCTGGCGTATCGTTCGACGTCGTGAGAATCGTAATCTCCCCAACGAAGCTGCACATCCAACCAGTACTTCTGCGTGGTTGTGTTGTCCATGGTGTCTTTAGAGTCAGCCAGAAGAGACGGACGTGATACATTCCACTTGTAGGCGGGGAAGAGAAGAATGTCAGCGCACGACGAATTCATCTTGTAAGACTTTCGAGGATGGATCGTTTCCTTCTGGACAGTTTCGATCTCGAGAGCATCGAGTTCCTGATCGAAGACTTGACAAAGATCCATGACAATCGACTCGTGGATCTTCTGCCACAAATGCGCTCTGAAGATTTGGATGAGCGAGATCTTCAACGTTGGAATCTTTCCGTGCATGAAAATGCCAGTCAAATCAAGCTGGACTTGGAAACCTACGTAGACGTTGGCGCGATTGATTGTTGGAGACCACCACAGAGTGAAGCGACGATTCGGAATCTGATTCAAACCGGATCGTTGAGCGTTCGTCAGTTTCTTGTACTTCATCGACTCCTCGAAGCCCGAAGCTTTCTCCCAGAACAAACCTTCCCAAGTGGGGAAGTAAGTTCCCTTGAAGAGCGTGTGCTCAAGGATGCCTTCGACGCCACCAAGAGCCTGAATCATGTCCGTGCGGTAGTTGTTCAAGTTCCACAGTTTTCCGTCGTGGCGTTGATGGGTCCACCAGAAAGGATTCTGCTTGAGAACTTGGTATTGTTTAAACTACAAGAAAGACAAGAATCAGTAACGAAACCCTTAATGTTAGCTTACCAAGCTCACCTCAGTTCGAATACGCCAACCTTTATCGTAAGCGAGAGTGTGACGATCCTTTTGAAAGAGCGTGTTGATTCTTGGGATGCCTCGATCCCAGCTGTCTTCTAAGTCTTCCAGCGTTAGTCGACGACTCTGAGCGTTGGCTTCCTGTCGCTTGAGAGCATACTCAGCCCAAACACGTTGCGAGTCGATGAATTCACTCTCCCAGGGTTGAATGTATCGGTACAAGTTGGGGATTAGCTGATCCTCGTCGTGCGACATACCTAGAAGAGAAGAAAAGCAAATAAACAAATGCAGCAAGAGAAGGAAGCAGATGAATTTACCGGATCGGAAATGCGTGATGCCGGTGTCCGTTTGCTTGGACCAACGCAAGTCGCTCTGCGGGATCAAAACGTGGCCCATTGACAACATTCCCAAGCCGCCCAACTCTTTCGGCGTGTAGAAAACAACCGGTGGGAATCTCGAGGGCATTTTTGAGTTCAGACCGATCTTGATACGAGTTTGGATCTTGTTCTCGCATTTCACAAGCAGGTCGAGGAGCTCCTGAGTGTTGACGACCGATTCTCTGAAGTAAGTCATTAGACCGATCAGTGCCGTGTTCCACTTGTTGACAATTTTCGTGAACGTCGTCGATCCCGAAGCCATCAGAATCTGTCTAACGCGATTGTGGAACTTGTTCAAGGATTCGTCGTCGACTCTCAAGAAGCATTGAGCTGTTCGTTCTTTTGTGACTTCGTTCTGCAAATTCCAGACGCCATCGCGATGAGTGAACTCGTCGTGTTGCGTCCTACACTTTGGCAAGATTCTGCACTCGAATCCGCTCATGTTGAACAGCAAGTTGGGATTGTCCTTCGAGTAGACCGAGACGAAAGTGTTGTCCCAGTTGACGGTCGTCACTGATCGAGGCAGACGATTCTTGATGTCCCAGAACACAGCGCGGCCCCTGCCAAGAAACGGAGTCGGTTAGTTACTTATCCTGTTGGCTTGAACCGTTTGTAACTTACAAGTTGACGTCGTGCTTCATCAAGCGCATTCTCGCGTCACGCGGCCAGCATTTCTTGTTATTGTAGCCGACAATGTTCTCATTGTTTGGATCTGGATGTTCCGTCAAATAGCGTTGGATCAAGTCGCGAGCTTCTTCAGCAGTGAATCTATTGATGAAGACATTAATCAGTTCCATTTATAGCATACGTAGGACAAAGCAAATTACCTGAAGAAAATATGAATTCGATCAACGTAGCGGCAGAACAAGCGAATCGGATGACAAACTTCGGATGGGACGTCTTGGAACGTCAAGAAATCGTTTGGCATCTGTGGCGGTCCAGCCATTTCACTAGCTCTCTGAAGGCCCAACACCAGCAAGTCCAACACGAGTCCATAGTACTGCGTGATGAACGAAGCAAACTGCAACCCACGAATGACTCCATAGCTGTTAGTGTGATTCATGTCTTTGTAGGTGATCACGACGTTGTTCTTGGCCGTCATGTAATCAGCAATGTTGTGATCCACAATCAAACGGAGCAAACGATTCAAAAGTGTCAAGTCGATCTTCTCGTAGAGTTTCTCAAACTTCGACTCGAGCAACACATTGCATTCGCCTTCCGATACGTCCCAAACGTCTTGCAGGTTGTTCACGCCTTGACACCATTTGTAGACCAACAGCGGTGGCGGTTCCGTGTCGCTTGGTTTGATCCATGGCGGGAATAGTCGTCGCTTGTCAGCTTCATACCACAAATATTGATCGAGATAAGCGTCAGTGATCTTCTCCAACGGTTCGACGTCATACACGGGAATCAAGTGGCTATAAAGATCCATGAACTCGATACCAGTTTCCTTGAAAGCTCGCTGCGTCAGCAGATGACGTTTGATTCGAGACAAAGCTTCATGGGGATTGTCGTAAGCTTGTTCAATCAATCCCAACTCTTCGCGCTGGCTTTGATTCAAACGGGATTTCACGCTGTACGCTTCCTTCAATCTCTCCAGAGCGAGGATCAGCAGTTTCGTGTCGTGTTTGTAGGAGAGCGGCGGGAAAGGAATCGGAGCAAATCTTCGCGATTCAAGCCAGTGAACGGTTGTTGTGTAAATGGCGACAGCCTCCTCCGGCGAGATGTAGGGGCCGTCTTTCAAGTAGTTGTGCTGTCTCTCCTGTTCTGCCTTCAGATACAACCGAGTGAGACGTCCAAGATTCTTCTTGCAAACTGTTTTGTCGACCGTTGCTCCTCTGCGGATTCTTTCGCGGTTGTAATGAGCTGTGTTCGTCCACCAATCCGCCTTCATCTTCACGTATCGGAGGATCATATTCTCAATGGGTATCGGCAGCCCTGGGACCTTCCAAGGAATGTTGGCTTTCCAGCAGCGCCAAGCTTCTGACAGATGCTGCAGAATCGTTCTTGCTTTGTTCTGTTTGATTCCTTCAGGCATCATGTCAACAATATCGTGCATAACCGACGCTCTCAACTCGAGATCGAAATGCGATTCGACTCGCTGCTTCGTGACATTCTTAGCGACGCCTTTGCTGTGACGACCTTCGAACTGACGAGAGAGAAGATTTCCTAACCAACGCTCGAGGAGCGGCGTGATTCCTCGCATGAAGAAAAGCCAAACTCTCCAACCGGGCGCCCAGAATCCACAGCCTGGGCCTTTGCCGACTGGTCCAGTGTTGAAGCGATAATAAATCAAATGCTTCAAATCCTTGCACATGCGGATCTGCTTCATCAGCTTGTACTTGTAGCGATACATTCCAGTGAGTTGTCCAACGTGCGCAAAGATGTACTGAAGTCCGTCGGCGAGTTGGAAGGCATCGACATTGTTCAATCGGTATTGGACATGCGAATCGATGATCAGCTTTGTTAGGCGGAGAATTTCGCGGCACAAATGGAAAGCTGCAACGAACAAATTCTGCTGTCAAATATGAGCCAATTATTAAAGCAATCAAACGCTCACCATTTCCGAAACGCGACTTCTTTCTCTCCTTTGTCGTTAAAGTCTTGACTGGCTTCAAGTTGAAATTATAATCGAGATGAAGGTAGTTCAAGTTCTTCCGGTGGATTAGAAGGTTCAACATGTTGTAGCCCTGTCGACAGACTTGCAAGCCGGCTTCAACCCAGTCGAGTGTCGTCGCTTGGAAGAACTTGGTTGCCTTGAAAGATCTGAAGAGATAGCGTTTCTTCTGTGGCTTCGGTCGTCGATGCTTCAAAGCGTTCAGCACGTAGTACTTCAGCAGCTTCTGATAGCTAACGCGGACTTTGACGGGATGGCCAGGCGGGCAATGCTCTTGATACCAAGCTTTAACCAGAGGGATATCATGCGCACGACGACAACGGCCGGATCTCATGTTGAAAGGACGCGGAGCCCACAAAAGCGCGATGCCATTAGCAGTGTTGTCAGTGTAGAGCGGCGTGTCCTGAAGGAATGGTTGGACTTCCTCTGGCAGAATGAACTCTTCCTCATCGTCGGGCAACGGGTCGACGGATTTCACTCCATGACGGTGTGCAATTGGATTGATGAGTGGATCAAAGTAGAATGCTGGCAAGTCAGGATCCTCAGTCTTGATGTAGACAACATTCGGTGTGTGATACCTAGAAATATATTAAGCAGTTGGTTGAAATCCTGCGAGTTTGTGTATTGTATGTGAACCTCAGCACCCAAAAACCATTGCTCAAGTTAATGGGAAATGTAATTCACACGGATAAATGGACAGATGGAATTGTCACTGTTTGAACGAGTCCCGAAGGACTCATCGCGTTTGTAGTTGTTTTCTTTTCCTAATTCATGTAGCATCAGCAGCAATTGAGAACATGAAGCTCACAATGTTCTCCTATCTTCTGATGCCATAGACTGCTCAAGGTTTCTGTGACTTACCACGAGAGATGGACGAAGAGCGGCATGTTGTTGTAGAGGTAAGGGAAGGCGATTCGATACTCTGTGCGGACTGGCTGCCGGATGATGATCTTGTTGATATCGTTGAACTCGTTCCAGTCGTCGTCGCCTAAGTTGTGATCCTTGATGAGCGGCTCAAACTTTGGTCCACCGGGAATGGCCATGTTGAGAGCCTTCGCTGTGAAGAAACTCTTCGGGTCGAACAAGTAGAAGAAATTGTCGTCAACAAGATCAGTTAGAAGTTGATTGGCTAAGCGGTAGAGCGTTGCCATCTGAGGCAAAGTCAAGTTCCACTTGCGGAACGTCGATCCATTGATGTATCTGTTGGAGAATATCATGAGTAACATTGAAATCTGCTTTACTCGCTCATCACTTACGGAGTTCCAATTAAATTCTTTTGGTCATAGAACCAGTCATAAATGCTCGAATCTTCTTCCGAGTCCAAGTCGATCTGAATGGCTTCCAATGGCTCAACATCCAGAACGTTGTCAGCATAATCGAGTGGAGGCTCCTCATCGTCGAAGGGCGGGAATCTCATTCGCTTGAAATGCCGGCGATCTCGTTTCTCGCGACGCATCATGATCCACATAGTTCCCCATTGGGCAATGTAAACGGGCTCAATCACCCATGGAATCTCGTTGACGAACGTGATAGCTCCAGTAATGTGATAGAGAACTGGAACGTCGCGGATTTGCTCCCAAGGCATTGGCATGTTCTCCAAAAGTTTCATCACGGCGTGTGGCATGTACTTGAGAGCTCCAAGGTAGACTCGCTTGTCGTGACGATACTTTCGGCTCGTCATGTCTCCGTGGTCTCTGATAATCTTTCGTACATGCTCTGCGGGCATCGCTTCCTTTTGAGCTACAAAATAAAATTGTTAGAACAATTTCTGGCACTGTTTATATGCGGAACTCACCATCAACGAATCCGAACTTCCTTTTCTCGGCAAATCGCTTCGTCTGGAGTTGCTGCCACTTCTGCGACTTCTCCATCAGTTTATCTTCGTTGATAATTTCCGGCTTTTGAGGTGCTGCGAAGTTCCCCATGCCCTGGACCGGTGGAATCTGAATTTGAGTGGCAGCCAACTGCTGGGCATGCATTTGCTGAGCCATCATGGCTTGTTGTTGCGCCAGGTACTGTTGTGCTGCCCACGGACTGCCCGGAGGCGCCATCCCATGAGGGAGCATGTAAGGATTCATAGTTGCCTGCGAATAAGTGAATTATATTTAAGATTAGCTTGCACCGTGAATCCGCTATGCTGTTTCAGGGGAATACTGTGAAAATCACTCTGCAGAGTGGAGAAACAGAAGTGAAAATCTAAAACGTTTCCAAACGCGACGCAGTAAAAAATACTTTTTCGGAATTTCTTTTTCTTGCTGCTAATTCAATCAATTTCACTCATCCGGCACTTGTCACTTACTCGCTATGATCTTATGTCAAGTTTGTCGTTCTTTTCAGCTAAAATAAACGAGTACTTGCAGAGTTTGAATTAATTTTAAGATTCTTGTTTGCGTTCTCGTGTTCGAATTTCCGAAGAATAAATTTTAAATTTGTTTTGGCAGTTAAATTTTGGCAAAGAAAAATAATTCAAAAATTATCCGTTAAATTTTGCTGTTCGAATTTTCAATTGTGACTGCACGACGATATTGACGGCAATTGCTTAATAATTAAGAAAATACGTAAAAGATTAGAAACAAATGAATATAGATCGAAAAGGCCAGAGGAATGTTGAGTAATTTTCCTTTTATTAATTTTTAAATGAGTTACATTTTCATCTCAATTGCTTCTTAATACCTAATAAACTTCTTTTCGTCTTCTAATTTCTTTCTTCGTCCTCGAACAAACAATAAATCGAACGCCTGGTAAGAAATAAAATCACTTGTTTGAACTTTCTTGGAGAAATGTCAACTTAAAAGCGGAGGAAAAGCGTTGTGAGTGGAAAACAAAGAAAAATAAATATAATTCATCATGGATATGATCGACTAGCATTCATTAAATAAAGAAAACTTGGCTTCACCTAATTTGTCGTCGGCAAAACGGCTTCAAAAACGCCACTCAACTCTAAAACTCTTTCTTGAAATCGTTGGCTTCATCTGCCCTTTGAGCTACCGCTTAACTCAAAACAGTTCGTCACCAGAAATTATATTAAGTCGTTAGCAGCCCACAATAAGGATGAGGGCTTACGTTACATAGTGCCAATTGGTTACTTGCTTCATTGTTTCACATCGTTTAATCTACTCTCGCTTCTGCTTTGTGCATCTCTTGCCTCTGATCTGTTAAGTGCAAAAATATATTCAACACTTTAAACTATTTTTGGTTTCGTTTTTGATTTCGTCGTTGTGTAGGCCTGACGGAGCTTTCCTCGAAGAATGAAAACCGAACGGGTGTGGGGATGTGTGACTGAAGTCTCAAGCTCGTCTACGCTAATAAAATAATTGGCTCTCTAGTCAACTACGGATAGAAACTCTTTCGAGGTAATTTAAGCGAACTTCTTTCAGGCTCGCCAGTGCTCGCATGACTTGGGTCGAGATTCATCGAACTTAAACTGTAAACACTGAGTTAAAGATGGAATCTCCCAAGGCTAAACTCGACCCGCGACAAGAAAACACCGACGAGCTCATCTACGGGCCACGAAAATCAGTGACAAGGAAATAGAAAATCGTTAAAATTTACGTCATCGTTTTCATTAGGAATTCACGTCGCGTTCAGTTTACATTTGACTCTCCTTTCGCCACTGAAACGTGCTCGACTTCACGCCGATACTCGACGATCCCTGACTGCCTGAGGTGATGTAGTTGTTAGTGCGTCTTATTAGGTTCGCTGCCGAGTCGATTCGGTTGCGAATAAGGCGCATCGCTGGGTTGGTAGCGATTCCACTTCGTTTGTTCGATTTCCTGTAAAATTTTGATCATTGAAAGATTTAAAAGTCTTTTGGGGTTGAAGTGACTTACGCTTCTTTCTCCTTTTGCTCCTTTATGTTGTTACCCAAGATGATTCTCATGTGAGTGTCGCGAGCGAAGTGATCCGAGTTCACGGAGGTCAAGTTGTTTCCCATCGTTGGGTCATCGTGCGGCGAGCTTAAGTCGCTGCTCGGAGAATGAGGAGGAGTGGCGTAGAGCGGCGACATACAATCGAAGAGATCAGCTTCGTTGACATTGCGAACGTGACTAGCGTGATACTCCTCGACGTTTGGTAGAACTTGAGCGTGCTTCTTCCCGTTGCCAACTGCACCTGACGCTTGAATGATGTGCGAACTTTTCGAGTTGTGATGGCGCGAGTGCTTCTGAAGTTGCTGAGTAAAAGAGATCGGAGCCTAGAAAAGCAAGCGATTAAAGTAACAAATCAAATGAAATATTATAAGTTAAGCAAACCTCATTGCTGCTGCCGGTTGATTGACTTGAAATCACGCTCTTCCTCTTCTTCGCGCTGCTCGTGTCTGAGTGCATCGTGTTCTCATAAAAGTTGCTGCTGTGTGTAGAAGTTGTGGCGTGATTCCCATGGCCGTGGCCGATGCTGTTAGCCGTCAGAAGGTTCGGATTGTGTGGCGTGTTGGGCGAGGGTTGGAGAATTGATTTTTCGTGAGGCTTGTCGGGCGACTTGAGTTGTAAGTTCGGGTTGTGATCGCCTGAGAGTTTCCATTAAGTCATTAGATCGAATACGATGAAAGTGGGATTAGCTTACTTTTTGCGTGATTCTCGAGGATTTTGATGACTCCATTTCGGTTTGACTTTGAGGCCAACTTGTAGGGCGTTCTGCCACAATGATCCGACTTGAGTGGATTCGCTCCGTACTGCAGAAGCACCGAGACACATTCTTCGTGGCCTTCTTGAGCAGAAATGCCAAGCGCTGAAGCGCCTTGCTTGCAAGCGTGATCAGGAATGGCTCCGTAGTAGAGAAGTAGTTGCATCACTTCGTGGTTTCCTTGCCAAGCTAAGAGAATAGAAAACTGTCACCAAACTGTTCTCTAGCAAAAAAAAACTAACTTACCACAAGAATGCAACGGCGATCGGCTCTCAAGATCAAGCGCGTTTACGTCAGCGTTTCCTATCGTGATCAACATCTTGACCATCTCAACGTGGCCCTGGAGTAAAACCGCTGTCAAGGAAACTGAACAATCAAAAGGAATATCGAGTTCTCACCTGCCAGGATGCAACGTGAAGTGCAGTTCGTCCCTCGCTGTCGGGAATATTCACATTCACGTTAGAGAAGTCGAGAAGGAATTTTACGACTTTCAGTTTGTTCTCGAGAGCCAAAATGTAAAGCGTCGTGCGGGAATCGGCGTCTTTCAAATTGACGTCGCATCCGAACTTGAGCATCGTCTGAATGCACTCGAAATGACTTTCAAGGCAAGCCAGTCTAAACGCAGTTTTGCCATCGTGAGCTCGCTGATCGATGCAAGCGGAGTGCACATCCATTAAAGCTTTGATGACAGTGTTGTGGCCTTCTTGAGCGGCTAGATGGAGCGCCGACTTGCCTTCGTTGTCGCACTCGTCGATTTTAGCTCCTGACTCGAGAAGCTGCACGCAAATGTCAGCATAGCCTTCGAAAGCAGCGTAATGGAGCGGCGTCCATCCTGCGTTGTCGCGGTGAGTCTCGTCTAGTCCGCGGTCGAGTAATTGACGAACAGTCTCGATGTTTCCTTGAGCAGCCGAGACACTTAAGCAAGTTCGGCCTTCGGAGTCCATGCAGTCGATTCCACAACCCCAGAAGAGCAGAAGCTTCACGACCTGAGCGTGGCCACTTGTGCAAGCCGCCCACAGTGGCGTCCGTCCCATGTGATCAGCCAGGTCAGGATCTGCTCCATTCTCCAGCAGAAGCTCACAAATCTCAGCATTTCCTTCGAACGAGCTGACGAGGAGCGGTGACATTCCTTCGTTGTCAGTTTGGTCTGTGTTGGCTCCGTGATCAAGCAATGTGCTGATGACTTTGCTGTAACCACTCGACCCACAGAGAGCTGCGACACAAAGCGCGTTGCGACCGTCCAAGTCCGTGTGGTTCACAACAGCTTCGTTCTGCAGTAATATCTCGACGATATCATAATGCCCCATGTACGACGCTGCAATCAAGCTTGTCCTCCCTTGTCTGTCAATCGAATTGACATTCGCACGCGCCGCAATAAGAATTCTAACGATGTCTTCATTGCCACTCCACGAAGCCGCACGCAACGCCGTTCTGCCCTCCTTGTCAGCTCTATCGATATCGCACTTCTCATGTCCAATCAGCGCACGAACAACTTCAGTGTGGCCACCCCAGGCTGCTGATCTCAAAGGACTCCAACCGTCGGCTGTGAATGAAATTGATTAGATTGATTGTTTGCCGTTCAAAGGCTTAGCTCACCATCAGCGTGATTGACATCAACGCCAACTTTCTTTCTGCTTGACGTTGGATCAACCTGTTGAGTTTAAACCTTTAGTATCTCGAGAACATGTCAGACGTCTTGATTCACTTACCCAGTTATACTCAAGCAGAAGTTTCACAATTTCGATGTGTCCGTTTCTAGCCGCGATGTTCAAAGCCGTTTGTCCATTATGGTCCTCAATTTCCAGATCGATTGGACCTTTGCAGGCTCGCAGAGCGCGTTCCATTAGCCCATGATTTCCGTCGTTTGCCAAGATGTGAATGAAGGCTTTGCCTTTGTGCATTTCAACGTCGATCCTTTCGTACTGCGTTGAGTTCTCGTTGCCTGAATAATCTTCGGTCAACACGCTGACGTTTGAGGCTTTCTGTTCAACCATGCAACTCTTTTCACTCGATATTAACAATTCTGCAAGCTCGGAGTCGATCGTTTGCGATTTGTCAGAGGGAAGCGGAGAGTTCATCATCGACGACTCGCAGGAAAACTGCGAATCAAGATTGTTGATTCCCGTTTCCATGAGCAGCTTCAAGACTTTCGTGTCGGTGGGCAGACTCGGTTTAAAGAAATCGCCGAGGAAACCGGTGAAATCGCCGGCAAGTTGTCCGCTCAGGTGTTGTTGAATCATCTTTCTCGTTCGCTGGGATTGGTTCAAGTCAAATTGGAATTCGCCCTCACACGTCTTGCAGCAGTTGAGCGCGTTGGAGTAGAAGCAGTCGTTGAGATTTGCCTGCGATTCAAGTAAAATCAGCAGGACGTCTAGTTGAGAGTTTTTCGTCGCCAGATATTCGGCTGACTTGATGAGATGATAAACGTATTCGCGGACCTTGTTCGGACACAGCTGATCGCTGATTAGCGTGTAGTACATCGCAACCATCAAATGTCCTTCGTTCAAGTCGCACAAAAACTTCTTCGTGCTGAACTTCACGTCGATGAGCCACTCGCAGAACGAGTTGTGGAAGATTTTAATCGTGTTACGCTCATCATCAACCTCGAGAATGTTCTTCATCAACTCGAGTCGCCTCTCGAACTCCTCATAGTCGATGGCGTAGTTGTGAGCTCTCAAGCAGTTGAACACGAAGTTCTTGTCAACTGCGTCGGTGCACGCGAGCAGAACATTCAGGATTGGACGAATTTTCGAGTATTGCTTTTTGTTGAATGATTTCTGACACAGATAGAGGAAGAGACCGTAGAGCGTGCAAGGAATCAGTTTGATCTCACGGAAGGTAAAGAAGTTCTCCTTAATTCCCGTCATGACCTTTCGCAAGTACAGCAAACATCCGTTGGACTTGATGTACAGCTGATTCAGGCTGTCAATGATTTCCTTGTTGAGGTTGATGCCGCGGAAATCGACGTTGAGCCGATTGATGATGTACTGCTGCACGTCCTTGACGACGTGGCTCTTCCTGAGATCGTCGAGCGTTAGCTTCTTGAAGCCCGAGAAAAGCTTTGTGATGTGTTTGTTTTGCTTCTTTGCGGTGCAGACGAGGAAAAGCCATTTGGGCAGAAGGTGAATGTGGTTGGAGAGAAGCTCCGCAATGTTTCTGCTCTTCGTGTTGTTCTTCTTGTTGAGCGTCGTAATGAGCGTGCCGTCGTTCAAGTAATTCTCATCGATTGAATCGATCAGCATGAGTTGGGCGGTCTTTGGCGGTGCTAGCTCGAGCAGTGGGAACAGAATTGCTTTCTTGAAACAGTCGTCAGGGTTCTTTTCGATGTTGTCGACGATCAGCGATTCGAAGATTTCTGGATTCTGTTGCAACATGTTGTAGTAAGCGTCAGCAAGAATCGTTCGGCAATCTTTCAGCTTCGGGAGAGGCGGAGGCCGCTCTGATTGCGGATCGTCGTCTTCTGCGACCGATGGCTTGAAAACATTCTTAACCGCTGTGGAATCGACTTCGTCTATGGTTGGTTTGCTAGCATCATCTTCGGTGGCTTCTCTAAGCTCATTCGCTATGTCTTCTTCAAGCTTTTGGTCGTCAACATCGGCGATTCCTTCGCCGCCTCCAGTTTGAATCGATTCGTCTGAATCGTTTGAGGCTTCGACGGGAGGAGTTGAGTTCTTTGGTGGCGTCTTTTGGCCAATCTTCACAGGAATCTTTGACTTCTTGTTCGGGCTCTTCTCCGTCTTGCAGCCGTCCAAATCTTCTTTGGTTGAATCCTTCTCGACTTGCTTTTGAAGTGGCGGATGTGTTGTGTATTTGGACGCTTCGGTGCACTCGCCGTCGCTGTCGATCGGCGCCGATTTCTGGCGAAGAATTTTCGATTTGCTCTGACAGAAGTCGGTGACGCGCTCGTTCAATTTTATCTCGCTCAGAATCATTTCTTCGAGCTCGTGGTCGACTAAAGGCGACGAAGCAGGTTTGACATCTTTCTTTTCGATTTCGTTGCCTTCTACTTCAGCTTTGTTCCATAAGCTTGAGAAGCTGAGTATTTGCAGAACCATGTTACGGATGAAGACGCTGAGACTGTGACAGTTGGGATTTTGACTGTTCACGAAGTAAAACGAGAGCAGCCGTCTGTTCAACAATCCTTTTGTCCCATTAGTCCCGTTAATGATGTCGTTGCAAATAGTCGTTTTGCCGCTTCCGTTCGATCCGAGCACGAGATAACCGACGACAGGGAGATTAGCGTTTTGCAACAGCTGCTGCTGACTCAGCCCTGCGACGGTCTCGGGAAGCGTTGGCGGAAGTTTCTTAAATGCTTTTTGTTCGAGAGACATCGCAATCTTCTTCAAGACCCATTCCCGATTCAGATCGACAGTTGACGTCGTTGGAATTAATCGAGTCGATATGCTGGGCGAAGCAAACGCTGCTTGCGATGATATTTTAGCTTGAAAATCGACCAGCTTGTTGATGAGTTTCTCGGTTTCTTCCAAGTCGCCACACGGCTCGATCGAGTCGTCTAAATTAATGAGATCATTTTGCAATTCATTGTCTTCTCTCGAAGCGTTCATAAGTTCCTCTTCGACGACGTTTTGCTCCTTCAGGACATTCTGATTGACGAGATTCACAAAATGTTCCTTTCTAGCGAGATACGAGAAGCTTGAGCCGATGTGCTCCTTCCCCGGGGGTTCCATCTTCTTGTGCATGTGCGCGGTGTCTTTGAGGAAGTCTTTGATTCGATTCTCGCCAAGTTCACTGTTGAGGAAGGTGCGATCCATGAGGTTCTTGAGTTGTTCAGGGTCATCGTCGATGCTACTGTTGTTGTTGTGGTGGTTGAGGTTGCTGATCTTCTCGCCGTCAACACTCGGAGACTTTCTCGATTTGTGTCGATCAGATTTACGCAACGGCGTCGCGTACAACGCGTCTTTGTGATTCATCAGGTTATTCATCGGTAGCTTGTGATTATCGTTGTTGTTAATACTGTTGGATGTTTTAACTAATTTGACGGATGAAGCAAACTCATCGTTCACCGGCGGGTCCTGGTGGTTGTTATTGTTAACCGTCAATCTCTCAACGACTTCTGGGATGTTTTCGTAAATGTCATCGTTCAATTGGGGCGGAGATTTTGCTGACATTTCAGCTCAGCGTTTTCTAGAAAGATAAATTGAAGAATTGGTGTAAGAGCAACAGTTGACAACTTATGGCAAGAAGCTGAGTTCTCGTAAGTTTTGAAGCCGAATCGTTCCGACGTTTCCCCAGCCAGGCTTCCCATTAAACGTCACGAATGACGCATCAGCGGAACTTCACTCTTAACGAAAAAGAAGTTGGTCGATTTTCTCTTCTTTTTGACTGATGGAGCTTCATTTGTGATTTATATTTAGCCGCTTAGCGAAAACAAACACAATATTTCGTAATAAAGTCGGCAGCAGCGCAAGTTTTCCTCAACATCATGTGGCACGCTCAGGGCTGGCGAACGTTTGACAGTGAAATGAAGTTTCGAGGATCAGAGAAATTATGATTAATCCCGCGTGAGATCTGCTCAGTATTTCTCTTGATTACGATCAGAAACATTCCCAGAGCTGCTCTGCACTTCTTTTGATGTGGGAATTAAACCTCTCTTTCCGTCAGCCGCTCGATGGAAGGAAGATGGAACACATGGTGGGGATGTCGATGTTTATGTTATGGAAATAATTCTCGAGTGGAATAACGAGCTGAAATACGCAATTCTGCGGATTAAAATAAACACAAACTGCAGCGTCGTTGAGGCTCCGAAGCAGCCGCCTAAACTCATTCCCATTAACGACATTTCGAAATGCAATTAATTGGCGTCATGAGCGGGCGAGCCGGGTCGTTTCTGCCAGCTCGCTTTCATCAGATCTTTCGTCACTTTCACCGGCTCCACTCATGTCTGTGAAACCACGTCGACATGAACATGACACGCTTCAGAATGATAAATTTCTAACGAAGCGTCGACAATGGAGAACTTTCCAAAAGTGAAACATCAAGCGAGCTTCTTCTTTTGAATTTTTGATAAAGGAAGATGTCGACGCCGAAAATAACTTTTACAATTTTTGCTCGAGTCAAAGTTGGTCTAACAGAGATGACACGAAAACAACTCGGCATCGTAAGCCAGTTCTGGGCACGATCGAATGCAGCGCCCGAACATCTGAGGCCAACTGCTTGTAATTCCCCAAACTCTGGATCATGTTGTCACTTAATTTGTAGAAATGTTTTCATAACAAAACCGAAATAACATTCCATAAGTCTCCGCTCCCCGGGAACATTCCGCGTTCTGTTTCTTCTTTCGGCTTCGCCACTCACTTGGACGGAAAAAATGCTCTGAACGAATTACATTAATTTTAATAAAAGTAATTTCATTATTTCCGATACCAAGACACGACGCCTCAAATTGAGTTGATACGCGACTTCTGCGGTCTCATCGGAAACCAGCATAGCACAGAGAAATGCCTGGAGGATTAATCATCAACGCATTATGCTCGAGCGAACGGAGAGGCGACGAGAAAGAAGAGCCGACACTTGTTTGTCATCTGCGACATGAATAATATAAACTTGAGCGCTTAGTTTTTTTTTCGGTGGCAATCAAAACGAGGAAATCTTAATTGTAAACATTTTTCATCGCGCTCGAGAGCGCCGCGGCTTCAAGACGGCACTCGAGGGCAATCAGCGATGTGGGCTAATCGGTAAATTCCTTCTTGACTCGTGTGACATGGAGGAGTGAAAGTTTATTTGTTGTTACCGCACAAATTATTTGATTCGTTCCATCGAAACCATTGAAGTTTGCTTAATCGCTGATTAAATCATTACATTCGTTTAACCACACGACCAATTAATTCCATTACCAAATAACCGTCAGTGGCGGCGAAATCGACGACGGGACGTTCACGAGTGGGCTAATGAGAAATCATCCAGAGCTGTCAATGGCGGAGCATGGCGCGTGTGTACACGACAATGAGAAATCTTGGAGAAATCTCCACGATTCGAGTGTCATTCAATCAACAACAGCCAAGCTCTTTAATCTCGTCCAAATAAACGCACGCGAGAAATCAAAGCGGGCAAACAGAGAAATGTTTTATGAGCCTCGTTGTCATCGCCTGAGCTCAGGGCTGTCAAATTATCGAGGAAATCTCGACTGAGCCTCTGGCCCAGCCAATGAAGCTTGAATGAGATGAAATCTTTTCTCTACTTTCGTGTGAATGTGTGCGGAAAAATAAATAAATGATGAAAGGGCTGATGAGGCCTCCCAGAAGGCGCCCGGATCTCGAGCTCATCCTTACACAAACAGTGGTTAACGTGCCGGAGAAAGGGAATTCATCTGCAACAACTTGCGAAGTTTCCAAGGGAATCCATAAAGCGAGAAATCAAATGAATAGACTGTGGTTGGAGTTGAGTTTGCGGCGTCGGCCACTCCAATTGCTAATTGAAAAAAGTTGTTTCGTTCGATCTGTTAACAGAAGAACTGAAGCGTTCGATGATATCATTGCGGGTTGGCTTGTGATTGTGGGGATAAGATGGTTGAAGCTACGTCGAGACTTTGCCGATTTTTCAATTCAAACGATTCAACGCCACTAATTGAAATTTATTTGTGGAATCACCCGGAAGCAACAACAAGTTTACGAAACCGAGAGTCGTCGACAGTAATCTTATTCCTTCCACCCTCACGTAACAAATCGCTCTGCTCCCCTCAGTGGCCTTCCAACATTCCAAAAAGGTAAAACCGGGTCAGACGAAGCCTAAAAATAACGTAAACTGCCTCGCTTTGAGCATGAAACTCGAAACCTTCTTGCCGTTCCACAAGCTACAACAACAGCGAACTTCAAGTTCCCACCGTTCTAATGATTGATTGAGCCTTATCGCGAAACTTGAAATGGAAAAACTTATTAAAGTGTTGGATGGTCGTTGCACTTCGCTCACAAGCCGAGCTCTCTCGCTCGAACAAATCAATTGCAATGTCTGGCAGCTAATATTGAAAACTCTTTTCATGTTTATTGGCAAATTGATCTGGCAAATAAGGAAACATGAACTAGTCGCTGCGAAGCATCAAGCGAAGTCATCAACGTAATCGAGGTGAATCGTCTGCAGAGATTCTTTTCTCGCCGCAACTGCACTCGAACATGAATGCCGGCCGTCGTGAAGCGGAATCGTTATTATCGATTATCTTCACCGGGAAGACTTTTTGGCATCGAACGGCTTCACCGGCAATCTTCTTGGCTTTCTGCTTCCTCGAACGTTGCATTCAATTGCAGTCTGACGGTCTATGAGGTGTATCATCTCCGCTTCGAGATTCTTATTCGTTAACGTCGAGTCGTTCTGCCGCATGCATCGCACGCTGAAAGTTCAACAAACCGTGCGAGAGCTGAGTCTGTTGTCAAAAGTCTTTCTTCTAATCTAAATTTATGATGTACCGTCAGAGTTGGCTTCAAGCTAGAGAGAGAACTTTAACGATCCGATCAGGATTATTCAGCTATTTCCAACTTTTCCATCTCTCGAATGGTTTTTTGATTAAATTATGTCGTCAAACGATAAACGCTTTCGTCTAACGTTTAGGTTCACGCTGCACTTTACATCAACGTCACGGAGACTCCCGAAAATAGACCGAGAGGTCGATTGTGCAATACACGGAAGAAAGAACATTTGGTGGAAAGATTTATGACGCGAGCGTAATGTAGCGACTCGCAGCCTGATTGTTCGCTCGCTCGTGCGGGGACGGCGATGAGAGACTTTAAGAAGTGTCGGACAATCGACTCCAAACGAGGCATGACGAATCGTCGTCCGATCGCTTGTTTACGTAATTTCAAAAGTCGTAAAGCTTTGTTTCGTGTTTGTTTGAAGATGAATCGAACACAACGAGGGCAACAAATCATCAAATCAATCTCAGACGGAAGATTTTTCCGCTTTTCACGCAGCGTGAACCAGACAATTTATTCAAACATTTCCCGTGAGGATGAAGAAGAAGCTGCGGATGAGAGCTGTTGACCTTTTAATGTTCTCCGAGTTGTTCTCTTTCCGAAAATTGTTTCATTGGCCTAGCGATGTAGGTGTCAATAAAACCGCTATTAGCGCTTTGATTGCTTTCGCTTCTAGCTTGAGCGACTTTGTTTGTCTGCTGTGTGTGCCCAACGCAAAAGCCCTCGAGCTCTGCGCTCCTTCCACGTGACGGGGAAGCCGTCTAGTTTCGAATAATCGATAGAGCGGCTAATTACATTAATTTTTTCTACCGACTCAAGCAGTTCACGAATACCGAGCTGCTTGGCTTCGCCCTGTAAATGTCAATGGCGCATTGAGGTTTCCGATTAATATTTTTATATTTCTAATTATTGCTTTTGGAGCGATTAAGTCCACCTTCGAGCGAGTGACCGGAGCCGGTCGTAAGCACACTCGCGACGCACATGTGAAGAATTGGGTGAATGAAAGATTGATGACATAACAGCGATGAAAAATGTTTTGGGTTCGGTGAGTTGTGAAGTCGATTGTGCTACAATTTTTCATGCAAAATAAAATTTGTTGCTCCGCTATTGTCTCATCGCGATTTCCCATACGCGTTTAAAGCCCCCGCTGCGTTCAAAGGCGAACATCGCTAGTTCGCACACAATCGTCGCCGTTTCGGCGATTCCGCTGCTTGCGTAATTGCGTCGCAAGTCACCGCCGAAGCTGCGGGGATCGATTGGCAACGTGTGAATCAATCGACAGCGACATGCAAGCGCACTGAGTGCACGCAACACTTTCTCGAAAGTGTCATTGGAGTGTTTTCCTTCTCAGCAGAACCAACAAAACGATGAAATCACACAGAAGCTCAGCTTAATGTAAATTGAATCTTTCTTGTGTCAACAACGGCGGCACGAAAATAAAACTTCTCAATCGATCACGCTCTCGTGTTACTCATTTGTTAAGCTTTGAAACCGCGAATATTAAGCAGCAGAGAAACTGAAGCCTCTCGTTATTCGAGGAGACTTAGATCAGCAGGAAAACATTTAATTGATTGGCTTAAATCCTCTGCCCTTGATTCTCCATAGCTTTAAAGTGAGAGCAGCGAATCTAGTTCAAGTGTCCATGGGTTTTTGAAGACTTTAACTTATAAGAAAGCGCTGAGTCGTTCGAGAGGCTCTGACGATCTGCCTCCTATTCAGAGTTATGCTGCTTACCGGCAGTAGATGAATTTCCCCCTCCAGAAATCGTAATTCGACTCCGCGTGTGACGAATCCGGAAGGTTTCCTCTCTCTCCCGTGTCGAGAAGGGGTTGGGCTGGGCGCTAATATCCTTCGAGCTCGCACAAACTTTCACACGATTCCTTGATGCTTGGAATCTTATTGCTTTCGCACTGCTCTTCCGTCTCGCTTGAAGCAGCGACGAGCGAGGAAGAAGGAAAACGAGGAAGATGTTTTTTCACTCTCTGCTTTTTTTTGTGTACAACTTTTGATAAGCGAAACTCCTACGCACAAAACGCAATCCGATTGGAATATTTATCTTCGTTGCTGTTCCACTTCAAGGTTCATCACATATTTGCACTGATTCTATCGACCAGCGGCTGACAATGAGCGTTTTAGTCCCGTCAAGGCGAGTCTGCAATGATTCACTCGATCAATTTTGCAATCGGAACGAATGATTGGAAAAGGACGAAATCCTTGCGATCTAACGCGAGCACTGGAAATCCTTCGATATCCTTGATTCCACCTCGTCTCAAACGTTTGTTATTCACTTATTTTAACTCATCAGGACGCGTTTTTCATTTAAAAATCGTCGCGATAACTCCGAGCAGCGAAACAACTTTTCTCGATTTTTATTCTCAACTTAGTCGCAGCCCTTCGAACATTTTGGCTTAGCCAAGACGCCAAGCCTTCGATGGATGAACTGAGGCCAAACGAAGCCGCGAAAGCTTCGAGATTCTTATAAGCGAAGTGTCAGTTTAAATGTTTTTAAAGTTTTGAGGGATTATGCGACTTTAGGATGCCGAGAACGCGTCAAAACAGTGAGAGAAAGACAAGGCAAATGGGATGAGAGTGAAAGTAACTCACGATCTTGTTGTTTTAGGGAATGACGATCTAAAGACGAAGAAGGAGAAGCCGCGAGAAAATCACGATGAAACTACGACTAAAGAGAAGAAACCCGCTGGAACTAAAGCGACTCGAGAAAAGAAACCGACGAGTGATAAGCAGCTGAATGTTGAGTCCCGCGCAAACACTCGATCGCGAAAGGATGCTGCGAAACCCGTTGAAGAAACTGAAGCCGTTCGCAAGATAACTCGGTCGCGACGGGATAAAGCGGAGCCTGAGATTGTTCCGGCGAAGGCGAAAGTAGCCAAGAAACATCAGCAAGCTGGGAACGAGATTGCTGAACCAGACCCGGAACAGAAGAAAAGAAGAAGCGCCAGCTCATCTGATGCAAAGCCGCCTAACGTGCCGCCACAACGAAGAACAACACGAGCACTATCTACAAGCGCTGCGCCGAAAAAGGCAGAGAAAGTGACAGTTGAAGCTTCAACTACCAAACAAACACGAAGTAAAAAGGTTGCACAAGCTGCTCAGACAGTGAAACCTTCTGTGGCCGTTAAAGCAACTGGCAAGCGACAAGCGAGGAAACCAGCGACTAAGATCGACGAAAAAGATAAACTAGCAACGAACTCTTGCGTGAAACCTCAGCAAAATGTAGCAGAAGCTTCAATCCGTGAGTGCTCCGTAATAGTTCCCAAGTTGTTACCCAGTCCTTGTTTGTCTACGAATGTCACAATCTCGAAGCATGGCAACTCTCGAAGTCATAGCGAAGCAGAGTTTTCAGTACGTGAGTGCTTTGTTGTCATTACTCCTTGTTCTTCGCCCTCAGAAACAAACGAAGGAAACGCGAACGAGAAGGCTGAGGAAGTGTCGAAAGTTGTTTCGGGTCGAACCACGAGACAAAGGAAGGAAACTGCAGTCGCCAAGCCTGAAGCGAAAGTCGAATCAACATCAGACTCGAAGGCAACTCGATCGAGGACAAAAAAAGATGTTGGGGCAGAGCAAACTGTCAGCAGCTCGAAAGTAGCGACTTCAAAACCAGAGACGAAGACACGAGCAGCGTTAGCCAGTGTAGCTCCACCTGCAACACGATTAACTCGCGCGAAAACGAATCAGTTTGAAGCTGTTGCTGCGTCCCACTCAGTCGTCAGCGTATCAGGAACAACTTCCGCAAAGATCAACGAAATAACTGAACAGAAACCGGTGAAAGCACAAAAAGTTTTGATGCCTAAGTCAGTGAAGTCTCAGTTGAGTAGTTCGAATAAACCTCCAACTACGGAAGCTGATGTGCCATCAACGAGCGTCGCGCCAACTCTCGTTAAATCGCCAGTTGCCTCAGTTTTCTCTTTGAAGAACGAGAGAAAGCTGCCAAAGCTTGTGGAAGAGCCACGGGAAACCAACGATGACGATCCTTACAGCTTCGAAATGTCGCAATCCGAAAAGATCGACAAGAAAGCTAAGAAAGTAAGCAAGCCTAGGAAGCG
Source organism: Smittia sp. YW1114-2 (assembly GCA_033064975.1). Taxonomy (NCBI): domain Eukaryota; kingdom Metazoa; phylum Arthropoda; class Insecta; order Diptera; family Chironomidae; genus Smittia; species Smittia sp. YW1114-2. Next base: position 3,533,227 of record CP093833.1, read on the forward strand.
AGCTGCTAAGATCACCAACAAGCCCGGAAACAAAATGGATTTGCTGATGCAGCAACAGAACTTGGATGCGGTTGGGCATTCATGCGCTACTCAGAATAATCCAGCGGCTTATAAAAACCAACGCGAGATACTGATGAAGCAAATCAACGTCCCTGCTCCTGTTAACAAGTGTAACGTCGACCCAGAACCGCCTCGACCTATTACAAGCACTTCGCTCATCAAAACTCCTGGCATCGAAGTGTTCCGTCCTTCATACACGAAGGTCTGGCACTCGCCGACAACGTCAACAGCTCCACTTCAAACTAATGAACCAGATCCGCAAATCGCTCGCCCGATTCGCCAGCCCATGATGTCGCCGCCAATTCAGTCAAAGTACGCCATGAAAATGTCCCAAATCGCTCGTTCCAGCACTCAAAGCGTGGCAACGCCAATGCGTGTTAGCTCGATCCTCCCATCGGCGTTCTACATGGGATTATCGAACAATGGAACTCCTTCGTTCTCCAGCGATTTAGTCGAAGGGCAAACACCGAAGCCTAACACTTCCATACCAAGAGTTTCCAGTTCGTCGGTTGATCAATCAGCTCGACGAGAGCCATCCGTCTTGGACGACTCAAACGCTGAGAACAAAGCACCGGCTGGAATTACAATTCGTTCGCCAAGAAAACAACGTCAAGTACGTACTCCATTAAAGGCTTTGTCCTTTGAAAATATCACTACAAGACCCAAAGCGAATAAGAGCAAGCCAGAAGCTTCGATTGACTCGTTGGAATCCCGTGACGTCAGCACGATTCAGGAGGTCGACGATGAAGGCTGGAACGATGCTCAGAAATCTCAAAAGATTGCGACAACCTCTGATAATGAATCGGCAGATATGTTCGGTTTTGACGAGCTTTTGGAGCAAGATCGTCCATCGACATCGAAGGCGGCAGCTGCTAAGACCGACGTTGACATTCGCAGCCACCTGGATGGCATGAAAAAGTATCTGCCGAGCAAGAACTACAAGAACCGTGACCAGGGAATCTTCGCGACTACGCCCACGAAGCAGATGAAGCTTTTGGGAAGTCCGTCAAAGCCTACAACGATTCGAAAGTATCTCAGCTCATCGACTCCACTTATGACCACAACAAGACAATCAAGCTTACCGTTTGGGAATCAGTCAGCGGTGAATTCTACCATTGCTGACGCTGACGAGAGCATTGAATCGAATATGGAATTGTTCGGAGGAGAAAATTCATTGCGAAACGTAAGTAACGATGAAACCTTAGATCACAAACTCTGGAATTGATTTCCGTTGCAGCCTGCAAGAAGCTACGCTCGTCGTAAGCGCACAACCTTTGCTGAAATACCAGAAGATTCTGAGGAAGAGTCGGACGAAGAAGTCGCAGTGAAGAAAGCGCCAACAAGAACTAAACGCAAGAAGTTCAACATCGAACAGGTGAAGTTGTTGCGGTTTGTTTAAAGACCAAGCAACTGAAGTTATTCCTTTTAGACCGGAGAGTTCAAACGTTTCGTGGCGGACAAGTCGACTGAGTTTGCGGAAGTTGAGGACTACGAGCTGGTCGTCGAGTGAGAATCTTCGCTGATGTTCATTAAATAATTTGAGTTTTATGTGTTATTTAATCGCGGTTTTCCAATCGAAGATGTGTCACAATAAATATTTTACTTTTCATTCACAAAAACTTGGGGTTTGCAACGCGAAAAATGTTTGGGACCATCGACGAGATTGTGGAGAACAATTCCTCGGAAATGTCATGCGGTAGAAGCAGCTGGAGTGTGCTGAGCTCGCTGCCACTCCAGCTCGACGATTCGATCATGAAACCTTTCGTGCATTTGAGGACGAGCTCAGCTCGTCTAACGCACCACGACATCGTCATCTCCTCCGACATTCTGTGCTTCAGCAAAGCAGGAATCGTAAGCTGGTGACAGTCGTATCTGTTCGCTACTTTCAGGATGTTTCTCAGTCCGAGTATGCAAGGATGTCGTGAGTTCATCTCTGCTGATGAGTCGTCGTACACGAGGTGGAATATGAGATGCGCTTGAGAGAGATTGGAATGTTTTGTGATGAAGAAGTCGCCCGGTTTCAATCTTGTTGATGTGGTGCCATCGCTACTCGCTTCATTAATCTCTTTCAGATCTTCCTGGATTCTTTCCAATTGATCATCGATCTGATCGAAGTGGAACTCGGTTGAGAGGTTTGCGTTCCTTACGATATTTTTGTTGGCTGCGATGTGTGAGGTGCCTGGGGGAACAAGCAAGACGATCCCACAAAGCGAGCTTGAGTAGATTCCAAGTTGAATGTTTCCGTTGATCATCAATTCGTTGTTCTCGTTGACCGAGGGGCTACACAAGTCGGCGATATCAGCAGCGAGGATTCTGATGTTGTGCATTGATTTTAACTGCGACCCAAGGTAGATTGTGAACGACTCTTCCATCTGGTAAGGCTTCTCGCTCACATTCGGAAACATTGAAGTCTTGTTACCGACGGGCGTGGAGTCTGAGGAAGTTATCAGCTTCTGTCCGATTTGCGAGGTGATCCACTCACGATATTCGTTCCTCTGATGGCCTTTCTTAGCTTCGAGCTCAGACTCGAACTGCTTGCGCATTAGAGTGGAGCTGGAGTATTGCTGCGAAAGGAGTTTGTTAATGTCCTCTGATGTGGTCTCGACGTCGAGAAGGTTTATTTTGGAGTCCATAACTTCCTGATGCATATGGTTTAAGTCGCCAATCTCCTGCTCCATTTTCCGGACAAGCGTGGAAATAGTTGAAGCGTATTTCTTCTCCTTCGCCAGAATGTCTTGAAGGGAACTGCTGTGAACCATCTGGTGGAAACATTGAGCGAAGATCTCATCGTTCGATGGACAGTCTTTCTCGCAGTAATCAAGCAGCTCATCTAGCAACATAAAAGAAACTTGAAGATAAGAATTACGCCCCACAACATCCAGTTTACCTTTGTACCACTTCTCCAAGTTTCTGACAGTTTCATCAACACTTATCTCATTGCTCTTTAGCTTGCGAAGCAACTCGCCATCCAACTCATCAAAGTTCTTTGCCGGCTTGTCCTCCAACACGGGATTCACATTGAAAATATCTTCAATCATTTTACGGTCACAATCAAAACAATCCCAGTGAGTAAATTACAGCTTATTGGTTCCAGGTGTGGTCAAAGTATTTTCAGACCAACTGCTTAAAGGGATGGACGATCTTGAGAGTTCATTGATCTTTCGAAATCAATAACCTTTGGCCTCTATCCAACCTTTTTCCTCGCTGGGCTGATAGTGTCCGACTGAAAGTTATCTCAGGAATTCAAATCCAGCACGTGCTTTGACCTTTCTAACGGTCGAAACTGAAAAACGCGAATTGTCATTTGAGAGCTGAGCAAACATTTATTTAATCGTTAAAACTAAAGCCTTAAATAGTTTATCTCGCAATACTATCCGTAAGAGCGAATGTGGCCTTGTATCCAACTTGTGAATCTCGCTGCATCAGTGAAGACTGCGTAGTTTTTCGTATCGCATGACTGAAGCGTGGCGTCTAAGTGTACAAATTATTAGTTTCTTAGTGTTTTCGCAACAACTTTAAATATTTACCTATCAAAGAAGCACTGATGACTCCTCGAAGATACCACCTCTTTTTATCTTGCATCACAAAACCTCCGCCTGAGTCACCTGCAAAATTTTAAATCAATAAAAACTAATCGTCCGACAAACCGATTTCTGTACCTAAGCAAGGGCCAGTCTTCCCATTTCGATCACCAGCGCAGAACGTTCTATCTGATGTTAGCGTGTTGAACGCATCGTTTGATCGAATACAAGAGAGCGTGGAAACGACAGGGAGTTCAGCCCAGAACGGCTGTGGTGTTGAGACTGCGCCGAGCTCTGTCTTTCCCCAGCCAGCGACGACGCCTCTTTTGCCAATCATATCATCGGATGAAGTCGTGGCAGTCCATAAACAAATTGGTTTAACAAACTTCGTGAATGAAATTGTTCTCAAAAGAACGGCGATTGCAATGTCTGCGTCGAAGCGATCGTCATATACATTCCAATCTTGATGTACGATGAACTGTGTGACCCCAGAGACGACATAGTTCTGTTCCCCACTTAAAGAATCCAGATTATGCTTGCCCATATAGAACGTCGCCTCTTCAGGCTTTTTAGGCGACGTGTCTCTCTTGTTTTGAATGCAGTGCGCTGCTGTTACAATAAGCTTCGTACTGACAAGTGATCCACCGCAAATGAACATCGATTCACCTCGACCGTTGTGATAATAGGCAGCCATCCTAAGAAGAATCAATGTAAAACACTGTCATCGGTGTCAAGGAACTTTTTACCATGGAAATTGCCCGCGCACTGTAGTCTTGCCGCCGATGACCAACGCTGTTGTTGTGGGAGCGATGTAGTCAGGATTTCCGCACTGATCAATAGCACTGGTGCCTTGCGTAGGCTGAGGTTGGTACTGCGGAGTTTGCGGAACAGGAGCTGGCTGTGTGTAAATGTCTGGGCTTCTAGAGGGAGTCGGCTCTGGTCTGTAAACTGGTTGTTCCATCGGTCTAGGAATAGGCACATTAGCTGGTGGTCTTGGGGCAAAATTTCCTGTTGAGAGGCCCGAGGCGCCAGTGATGAATGTGTGATCGAGCATGATATTCGTGACGTAGCTTGCAACATCTACGAAAGAATAAACAGTAAGTTCATTTTATTGTTTGCATTGGCTTCAAACGTACCTTTTGGTCCGGTACACAAAAGCTGATCATTGAAGTAAATTTCAACTGGCTTGGGCAGCGGGTTCTGCAGTGGAAAACTGATTCTATATTGAAGCGGCTGTCCGTTTGCTATGTCATAAGCTGAACTAGCTTTATCCTTCGCCAGATCGACTGTACCCACATAGTTCTGAAATTAATTTTTTCGTTTAGATAACGCGCAGATATTCAGACAATGCCGTCACAATACGGCGCTCGTCTTAATTACTCTAAGTGAGTTATAAATTCCTTTCGAAGCTTCTTCTTTCACTTAGCGAGAACTTGATTATAAAATAATTAAAACGTGTCTTTCTAACGACGAACACGATTTCAACAGCATCATCAATCAGCCGGATAGATGTTAATGTTGTTTGACCGAGCGAATCTCGTCAGTTCACTTTGAAGCGGCGTACGTGATCTTCGTAAAAGTTTTTTATTCGCACTAGCGAAAATCCAACCGACAACTTAAGAAGATACATTGTGGATGTGACCTACCGTTGAAAGTCTGGCGGCTAGTGTCATCTTCACTTTCATCCGAATTTCACTGACTCCGTGGGGAATTGGAATGGAAACCAATCCGTAATTACCATTATAGTCGCTTTGATAAGAGAAATACGAGTTACATGATGCTGACGAAGATTGGAAGTTGCCCTGGGGCTGCTGGTTAAACGATTGCTGGTTGAACGGCTGCTGGCTGAAGGTTTGTCGATTGGCTACTGGCTGATAGCTAATATAATCGTACTCATTGACTTGAGGCCCTCTTGATCCTCCAGTCGAGTAATAGTTGAATGTGTTGAACTGAGCATTGGCTAATGCAAAACTGCACAAAAGTGACACAAAAGCTTTCGGCGCCATTTCTCAAAGTTATTCACTTTATCAGTACAACTTTTACGCGAGCGTTTGGGATTTCCAGATTATTAGACTGTGAACAAGTCAAACATTTTACGCAATCTCGCGAACCTCTCGCAACGAAGATACAACACCGAATAACTGAGCGGACGCCTCATACTCGATCGCGATTATCGCTGACTCGTCGTAAAATGTTTTCTCTCTCGACACAGCTGAAGCTTTCAATATTTCAGTCTAAGTTCAAAACCTGTTCCGCAGAATTCCAGAAAGTGTAGGTGTTTATTAATGATTAACAAACAGTTTGATGCGAGCAACGACTGAAGTACACAAGTACTTTTAAATTAACTATTTACTTAGCGAAGAAACTTGTGCGATGGTTTCTAAACTTGATTGGCAACCTCTAACCGAATGTGTGAATGTGTCCATAAATCCAGTTCGTAAAGCTCGAGACGTCGGTGAAGACTGCATAATTTTTCGTATCGCACGTGTTGAGTTGCGAATCAAAAAGAGAGGAAGACACGACGCCTCTCAGATACCACTTGGCGCCGTTTCGCACGACGAACCCGCCACCTGAAATGATGTGAAGCAATGATGAGGTGCTAAATATTCGAAGCAATCTTACCGGAATCACCAGAACAAGGCCCCAAGTTGTCGTTTCTGTCCCCAGCGCAAAACGTCCGATCGGAAGTCAGCTCGGCCATAGCTTTATGCGATCGGAGGCAGGACGTTTCACTGACGACACCAATTTCAATCCACATCGGTCGCTCGGTGGACATTGCATTGAACTGAGTCTTTCCCCAACCAGCGACGATTCCCTTCTTTCCGATGAGATCTTCGTAAGATTCTGTCGCTGTCCACAGACAAATTGGCTTCACAAACTTTGAAAACGAAACTGTTCTCACTAAAACTGCGATCGCAAGATCTGCGTCGTATCGATCGTCGTTGAAATTCCAGTCAGGGTGAATAACAAACTGCTTGACACCGGAGACGACGTAATTTTGTTCTCCCCTCAATGTCTCCAGATTGTGCTTCCCCAGATAAAAAGAAGCTTCATCAGCTCTTCTTCTCAGAAAATCTTTCTTGTTTTGTATGCAGTGAGCTGCTGTGACGACGATTCTCGCGCTGACGAGAGATCCACCGCAGATGAAGCCGCTTTCGCCTCGGCCGTTGTGATAGTAAGCAGCCATCCTACGTGAGAAATGGAACTAGTTCAACGGGACTATTACTTTCTACTACTCGTGTGCTTACCAGGGGAACTGACCACGACTAACAACTCTTCCATTGACAATTAATCCTCTTGCTAAGTGTTGTCTAAAATCTGGAACTCCACACTCGAAGTCGAAGTCATCAAAGTGATCTTCGAGCGTTGGTTGGCGCAGTGGAAGTAAAACAACTGGTTTAACAGCTTGTTCTTGCGTCAATAACGACGAGTTGCGGGTGGTCAATGTGTGCTCGAGTGTTATCATCGTCACGAATCGGCCAACATCTAAAATTTTGAATGGGAAATTATGAAATCAAGATCTTTGATGAAGTTGTTTTCACCTTTCACGCCTTTGCATATTATTCGATTGTTGTAGTAAATTTCGAAAAGTTTAGGAATCACGTTCTGATCAGGGAAGAGAACGCGATATTGAAGCGGTTGTCCGTTCTCGATGTCGCTGACTGCACTTTGCTGGTCCTTAGCTAAAACAATTTTACCAATGTACCGCTGATCGAAACAATGATAAGATGAAACAAGCGATGAATGATCAAAGTTTAGAGAAACTTACCGAGTTTAGTTTGAGTGGAACTGACAAAACGACTTTGATGTTAGACTCGATTCCTCTCGGAGCTGGGTCAACGATCGTCACGAACCCAAACCAATCATGTCCATCAAATGTATATCGGAAAGACTGCGGGCAAGGCGAGTTGAACGTTCTTGGTATCGAAACGACTTGTGCACCTGATAGAGATAAGTGTGAACTAATATCAGCTGTTTCGATAGCCGGCTCGCTTGACAAATTGCAGAGCGCCAATGAAAATAAGCAAAACGCTGATGCCATATCGATTACGAACTAACTACGTAAACATGTCAACTGAAACTGATCAAAAGTTCGAGAAGAAGCGGAGAGTGTCCTCTCTCATCGCTTCTAATTACCTGCGATTGATCGGTAATCGTCTAACCGACGTCCTTCATGATCAGGTAGAAATCTCGTAGCAATCAGCCATCAATGTTAGTGAAGGCGGTGCCACAATCTCATCAATGATAGGGACAAAACGACCACCGCAGCGAGGCTGACTTTTCCGGGCCTTACACTGCAGTGTTCGCATCTTTCAGCTTCAATCCTTTTGTGTTTGATCCTTCATTCTCCCCCCAAATTGTCAACGAATTTATCTCGCACTGCCAGAACTGAAAAGTTTGCAAAAAAGCAAATATTGACAGAATCAATTTAATCAGCACAAAAGCTTCACGAACTTTAATTTTTCTATTCCCTGGAAGTTTTCCTTGGACGATGAAAACTGCTAAGTGGTCACTTTTGAAGCAGGTGGCTTTCCGGTTACAAACTCATCTTCCCCGACCGAATTCGTCGGCCAACAGAAAGATGCTGAAGTAAAACTTTCATCTCTCATACACTTTTTCAATTTTTTTCATCGCAAAAGTTGCGAGGAAAAGTTTCTGTTTATTGTTTGTTTAATATTTTCTCTCGTCAACCCAAACTGCAGACGGAAGAAGAAAGTTTGCTGTGGACGCTGCTGGAGAAAGTTTTCACGATTGCCGTCGAAATGAAAATGTTTTGCTTTTCCAATTTTTGAATTGAACTGAAATAAGTTTGTCGCAATAATGTTACAGGATGAAAGCTCTGAACATTTAGCGAGTTCCGCCAACTTAAATGAAAAGTCCACTCGTCAAATGCAATTTTTAAATTGACAACTCACTGGGTCGAGTACTAATAACGAAATGAAAGACTTGACGTTTGACTTTTATCTCCAGTGAGTTAATTCTTTTTTTATGCACCACTGAAAGAACCGGAGAAAGTTAAATCCTTAAAAACAAGGAGGCAGTTTTGAGCTTTGCGTCAATCGAAGTTTCCTCGCTCTTCGGCTAGGTCGCTTTTTTTGTGGCTGTCGTTCGCTTCTCTCCTCAGCCAGATTATGCTGTTCAATTATACATTCGCTAACAAAACTTCACACGGCAAGAATGGGAATTGCAGCTTGTTTCGTATTGTCAAGTGGAGCATTGTGAAGAGCTTTGTGAGTTTTTGTGAGATTCGAAGAGTTTCAGTAGTGGCCATGGAACCTCGTTGTTAGCATTTTTCTCTGAAGGAATAATTTAAACGCCACTGCCTGACTATCTAGAGCAAGCTCTGCTGGCGTCACATTAGAAAGCAGAGCAAGCTTATACTGAGGAACATCTCAGCACTGGAAAGTCTATCGAGTGTCAAATGGAAACCGGAAAAATAAATATTTAAACATCACTGAGGATGAGGGAGAGAGGCACAAATGCCATAATCGAAAAACCACAATCCTGTTTCTTCCCAAACATGACGTCTAAGCTTAAAATTTTGGCAATCTTTTGAGTAAATATTGAACTGTGCCAGGCAAATCGGAGAACGATTTTCCATCGAGACAGCCGTCGATTCTCATCCGACGTTTTTCAGCCGAGACTTTAACACACTTTGTAGATCAACAACATGATGATTTGAATGTTGGGAGATTGAAAATTATTGAGTTTTCTTGTCGAGAATCTCTCCGCCTCGAACTTACAGCAAATGGAAAACTTCAGAGCTCGCAAAGCATTAGACAATATCCTCAACTACGAGAGCAGACGCACAATAAAAATCACAAAACAAACAATTATTTTTCATTTGAATTTCCTGCGGGGAACTCTTTCGTTACATCTGAATGGAATACCAAGCGAAGTCGATGAGGGCGCGAAGAACAAAAGCCAACATTTCTGAGCTTTCTCTGTCTCGCCTTCAAGCGCCAAGACAAATCAACATTACGGACTACTGTTTACATGCTCTCTGCACTCATTGTTGTTTTGTTTTCCCTTCAGACAACCGAACGTGTATGCAAACGAATAACAAATGACCCTCTTTAAGCGACTCCCGAGTCCTGACAATACTATAGATCTGCACTTTGCTCGCATCTCAATGGGGATTACATGGCATGGAATAATAATTCGGACGATTTTCATAATTAATTCTCACCGGAATGTTTGTAGACGCTAGTTCGGGAAGCCGAATAATTCCCATTGCAGAGCCCCAACAAAGGTTCATTGTCGGCTCGAGCGATTTCGATGAAGTTTAGCTACCGGAAAATTGAAAACTTCAATCGATTCTACGAACAACAATCAATCAGACATGCAGACATGATAACGGTCGGTAATCATCGTTCAGCGAAAAAAGGGAACGATTGGAGAGCGTTGAAAAGGTTTTGAGTATTTGGAGCAACTGAGCTTGCATGGAAAACCGCTGTATTACATATTGAAATTGCCGAGGAAGTCCGTTGATGTAGGTGACCCACTGACCAGTTTCAAATGAGCCGCGGTTCTCAGACTCGTCGAATTCATATTTCCCTCTAAAAGCTTTAGCATTTTTTTCCAGCTCCGTTAGCGACCATCATCGCTCGTCGCTCCAAAATATTCCCAGTGCACTGAAACGAGTACATATATGGGAAGCAAATGCACGAGAGTTCTATTCCAACCTAATGGAGAAAAAGTTTTCATGAAAATGACTCTCGAAGGGGAAGTTTTTCTGTTTGCCGACACTGGCAACATGTACACAGTCGATGCTAGTTTATGACGAGCCATAATGCTTCGTGGGAAGTTTCCGTTGTCTCGGACAACACTTGTCTGTATCACAGGGTCGCTGCAGCTACGTCGGAAATAATTAAATTGTTTACATTAGATTCACATCCGAAGAGAGAAAAGTGGAGGATTCGGATAGGAAGATGAATAAAAAGAGCATAAAACTATTTAAATGTTTCATTTCTGGAAAATTAATGACACGACGGAGGAAAAACTTTGATCATGGCACATGCACGCTCCTCTCGTCGTTTCGAAAGAAGATGAACGAGGGCGGAAATTCCTCGGGCGAAAATTAATTCCAATTTAAAAATAGCTTTGATATGCTCATAGTCGCTGAGCTCCATTGTTGCTTGTCTTTCATTCTAACTATCCTACACTTTTTGTCACAGCGAAAAGCTTTTCTCCATGAATTGCTTTGTCTCGTTATGCAGCTCTGCTCTTAAAACTTCATTTATGACGTGACAATTCCCTTTGTTGAAACTCGCTGAAGTTTAAGTTTTGATTTGAAGTAGAACTGAGAGTTTGAAAGAGATCGTCCACCTGTAGCTAATGCGGCTCTCACCAACGATTGGTAGGCGCTGGCTCAACCAACAGCGATTATCGCGTCACAAAAGTTCGCTCAAGTGAAGCTCGAGGACTTAAGAACTTTATCTCTCTACACTTTGCTGATGTTTTGCAGATGATTGCCCATCGAAAACACAAATCCCTGCGACAGCAGAAAAGAAGTTGTATCAGTCAATGAAGAGAGGAAGTGAAGCATAATCCAAGCGATATTATTGAGTGCGGGGGAGTGATATTTATTTGGTTGAGGATTTTCTGCTGCTGCTTCTGCCTCGGAGCTTTGCCAAGGAATTATTATTCTCGCTTGCCGAAGTGAAAATGTCTTTATCGAGTCGTGCGGGAGGTTTTAAAAAAAGATATTTAAATCTTCCTTCCCCTCTAGTTACGTAATTATTTGCTTCAGCAAAATGTGCCTTCGGAATTGAATTTTTAATTTTGCTTCTCTCCATTCTTTCAGCTTTCGTGGTAGATAAATTCACGATGAGGATGAAATTTCTTTCCCTTCTCAATCTGGCTTTAAATATGTAACTATCGCTTTTGAAGGGCTGCCGGCAGAACTTATTGAGATGATAGCTAAAGCTCCAAATCGCGGAGCATTTCTTTTACTTAATTAATTCTCCGCATTCCCTTTCAACAAGAAATCCATTTTTCAAAGTCATCTTTCGATTCATTCGCTCGGCGGCCACACTGCGCTATTGGTTCCGCTCGCTATCATTTCAAGCTGTGCCTGACACGTTTAATGGCTTTGTGTGTTATCGTTTGCTTGCTCGACTCCTTCGAGAGGCGACCAAACAAAAAATTCCGCTTGTCCTATCGTTTCCTTCGCCAGAAACTTTCCCGACCATCCTGATATAAAGTGAAGTGGAAAGGCTTTCGCTGTCGGACACGCCATACCGTTCAATAGATAGTTACGGCAGCAGCAAAAAATAATGTCGTCGAGAGAGTGGAAGTGGAATTATGTATTCATTTCTCTGGCAACGGACGTTTGTTTCTTCAGCAACCGAAGTTACAATTGTTTCCGAATGTCTTCTGCTGAAAAGGGTCGCTCTATCATGTCATTTAGTTCGTTTCCACATTTTTTATTTCCTCCGCCCGCACTATTCGGCTTCAGAGTTCGGTTGACCACACAGTTACGGTTCGGATATAAATATTCTCCGTCCTCGATATCTTGAGAATTGCTTTCGACTTGACTACTCGCCATCAGATACGTCAAAAAGCTTTGTCAGAACCGACCGGCCTTCCTTCCGCAACACCGATTCGGCCGCCCCGCAACATCCACCCTGAAATTTGTCGGTTTTAATGTTGCTACCAATTGATTCAAGTCCAATGAGTCTACATTGAAATGAACCGAGCGGAGGGACAACGGTTGACGATTCGAAGAATTGATTAAAAATTAAACAATTCCAAAGTGGTTTCTCGGGTTTTCTCGTTTTAATTGAAAATGGAGAAGGGTGAGCGGCCAGCAAATCGCAAATAATTAGGACGACATTTCTTTCCTCGTTTATTAGTTGTGCAGAAAAAGTTGGAAGAGAACTTTGGCTAAATGTTTACTCTTCAACCACTCGACGTCAGCAAATTTTTTCCTTCTCGGATGGAATTGATTGACTTTTTCTCCTGCTTTTTTGCCTTCTGCAAAAGGGTCGTTTGAAGTACTTTGTGGGAGAAAAAGGAAACACATTAATGATATTCTGCTGTATCAAGCAGTAAAAAATATTAATAAATTCAATTCGTTTCTGAGTTTTAAGCTTCTTCCGAGCTTCTCGAAGCTTTCCAATTCAGTGGAATTGCGAATCAATTACTCGACGATGAAACGAAACGTACGATTGAAGTTTGACTTGAATAACTTGCGACACAAGTAACTTAGAAACTCAATGGTTCAGATAAGGTTCTGTTTGTTGAGCTTGAAAGTTAACTTTACCGATAACAAAGTCGCAGTTTATCAATGCGTTGTCTCTCGACCTTGAGCAGACTATGACTGGAGGTTGATTTTCATAATCATTGAGTTTGTGAACCCTTAAATCGATCCTAAGGACTTCGAATTTTGTGCCGGGATCACTACCATTCGCCACAGTTCTTGATTTATCTGATGAATTCAAACTTAATCTGGCCAGATAAATCATAATTTAAATGCAATTGCGAATGCAAAGTGTATCATCAACTTTAAACTTTCTATTCAATTGTACTCAACGTGCTGACAAGCGGCGATCTACACGTGCGAATTTTCCTCATGATAAAGTTCCTGAAGCACACATCTGCGACACGAGGTTGATGAAGTTTTTAAGCCTCACACGCTCCGCACCACAACAATCGAGATAAAGAAAAACATTTTTTTTTTCAAATTTGATTAAATATGAATGCAAACATTGGTGTTGAGGTATTGTGCTTGTGGAAGCCATCTGTTCATACTTTGTTTCCACTCGGGACTGCGGGACGGCAAAGCGAGAGGAAAAAGTATAAAATAAATTTCCTTGTGACCTATTTCGAATTAAAAATGCATGTTAGAGAGGATAAAAAGAGACGAGGAGGGCAAAAAGTTTTGCAAAATATAAAAGTTTAAACAAAACACGATATGGGTATTGTTTCTGAGGTGTGAGCGCCGGTGAATTACGGTATGGGTAGTTTGTTGTAGTTTTATTAGGATTTATACTCTGCTCGTCCTCCTGATACTCTGCAGTCTCATGATGAGACTCATCTAAGTTTACTGTTCTTTGCGCAAAGCCAATGACAGCGGATCAAAGCCGAGTTGAGAGGGCTAACGATGTCAAATAATCTGGAGGAGAAAAACAAAAAGATCAAACGAGTAGACAAAGCTCTCGCTTTCCACATGACAAAAACCATGAAGCTTTTATCCGCACACAACCCGGCAAATACTCGCCTTTCCTTCTCCTTTTCATGTCCATTTCGTATTTATTCATCATCAACTTCAACGCAAGTTTGACTAGAAGCTGTTCTCGAGGTCGGCCCGGTGTAAACATACATCATCATCAACATGCAGATAGAAATGTTTGCCCAAAAAGGGACAAAAGCTCTTTTGTTTCTGTTCCAGCTTGAGCAAGGGCGGAGGGCGATGATTTTATATTCTTTCTGTGTGACTTGGGCCGCCACAACAAGTCAATTTGATGGAATTGTGTTGGGGAATCTTCTATTCAAAGGTCAATCGAAGGAGCTTGAGCCAAAGGATTGAAGGTGTGAAGACATATTTCATGAGATTTACAAGAATATCGGCCGTTTCGCAACCGTCGAATACCTCCCGACAAGAAAAAGATTTCATTTGGCCATGGCAAAGGTTTTAATTTAATCATCCCCAGGCTCTTCCTCTGGTGTAGGTTCGAGAATTTGATCTTTTCGGTATCTTTTACCTGCGAAATGCTCACAGATAAGGAGAAAAGGCTGAGCTACCCGTTACCCAGTCAGCACAACGACCGTTTTGTTTATTTTCCTAACGGGATTAGAAACAAATACTCGAAGGAAACGCCGCTCTACGGAGTAATCCTGAGCATAGATTTCAAATTACTGAGTTGTTGTCTGGGATTTTACCCGCAAACAATGAACAATAAATATAAATTTATGTGATTTTTGATGAATTCGAGAGTGAAAGGATGAATAATCAATGGCAGGCTTTGTGGGTTAAAAGGTCTTAAGGAGCAGAAATTTAATTACGGAAGTGATTTCTAAGGAATTCAGAGTAGCAGCCATTTCAAATTCAATATCAAGGAGAAGGAGCGTCGTCTAACCGCGAGAATTTCAAACCTTTCCGAGTTGTTGCTCTTAGTGGAAACGGTTTCCAAATAATAGAGACAACGCTACAAGTTGTAGCCTACAATGTGTTGCTATTGCGATTGGCTTGTTATTTGATAATTGCAGACGCATCAAGACCCTCTAGCGTCTTCAGCAGTGCAGATATAAGCATAGGTTTCAACTTTGGTCAATAGACTAGCTTTGTAGTAAAAGGTAACTTGATTCCTATCGCTTTCTTACCCTCATTACCTAGTTCTAACCATGGAACATCCTTGATAAAGCGAGAACAACCAGATTCAACTGTGTTATATTTCTCCGTAGTTAACCAAACTATGTATGAACCTATCTCGTCAGTGAATTCCACTTTGCACAATTCTAGAATCCAATTAAATTCACCTACATTCAACACAAGCGTTGCGTTCCGCTCAAAGGCATTGCCAAATCTCGACTGCAAATATTTACTTCCCTTACGAAACTTTCTGATTTTCCCTGGAAATTTTCCGCATACATGAGTGAAAACAATTCATGAGAGAAGAAAATTAATTCCAATTTAAAATTTCATTTCAACTGAACTCATCTCTCGATCGTTTCCGTGTGTGAATGAACAACATGCTTACTTGTCAACTTTCTTCCCTCCTCCGCCTCGTGGCCAAAACTAAACCTCAACAAGCGTGCACGAGGGAAAACATAATTAACTTTATTATCAAATGAGCTTTTGTTTTTCATTCAATTCACTTCGTCTGTGTCTGAGTATAATTCCCTGCCATAAAATGCAAATTGGAATGATGTTTTGTACTATTAGCACATATTTGATATGATTTTGTTGTTGCCGAGCGTTTGTAGAGCGAAGAAAGGCTTCTGGGAAATTTAATTTTATCGCATTTTCCGTTGGCGAACGTTGAAGCATCAAATAATATTTGAGTTTTTTGATCATCCGAGCTGGAGCGGCGAAGCGATGCAAGCGAGGAATTTTCTGCACTCCATCGGAAAGCCCCACAGACGAAAAGCGTGTTTACAAATCTCTCTGATCGCCGCAAAACTGAAGCTCATGCCATGCACATCTACCGAGTGGGCGAGCTGTTGTGCCGCTATCGAACCGCTCCGATGGGAAGAGGCGAAATGAATATGCAAATTATCCGTGAAAAACTCCGCAGTTGAGAGGAGCGTCTTCAGAGAAGTTTCTGAATCGTGTGGGAGTGTGAAGTGAGTAAATGGGTAAAATTCGAAAACATGTTTTTCAACTTCTCACCAAATAAAGTTTAAAGTTTTCAAAAGGAAACTACTTGAGACTTTCCATGAGAACGCTTCGTGTAAGCGCAACTTTCTCTGCTCCGTTTATCCAAACATATCATTAAAAGTTTTAATGCTTTCGAGTGGAAGATCTGGAATGGCGGAGCGAAGCCAACTTTCAACGGAAGCTCGTTTGAACTCTTGAATTTCTTTCACTCATCGGTGAATTTTTAAAGCAAAATACATTCCACTTCATCTATAATTGAATTTGGAGCTTGCTTGATGCATGAAATCGGAGACTCTTTCGAAGTCAAACGAGTGAGCAAAGTGGAAAATATCTGGCTCAGCTCTTTCCGTTCTCATCTGTTGTCGTTCCCACCGCCAAGCGTTGACTCGACATTGATCTCTCGAGTGGAATTTTCCACAATTTCGCTCTTTTCCCGCTGGAAATTCATTCGAGAGAGGCCAAGGGAAAGTGCATTGAGGCTAACGCATAACCGGAGTAGGGTTTGAGCTTTCAATCAAGCAACATCGACGTCATTTTCGGCAAAGGTTGGGCTGAGTTTAACAGATCATTCCAAATTGCAATTCCATTTGAAATTCCGGGGAAATTTTCCCGCTTTAGTTCTGAGTTTGATGTTTGCTTAAACGAAAACATTCAAATTTGATTTCGACAAGTTGAGAGCAAATTCACATTTTGAATTTTTGATGTTGCTGTGAAAAATGAATGACATGTAAAGTCCTTGTTTCAATTTCTCTTGCAAATCCACTCGAGCGTCGACTCGACCGTCTGTTCCGTTGATGGCATAAACTCAAATTTAATTTGGTATTTCCCCCAGATGGGTTTAGTTCTTCCGCGGAAGCACTCTGGCGTTTAGCTGTCTCTGCTATCACATATTTTCCATTTCTCGAGAGCTCTTTTCACTTTGATTTATGCATCTGATTCAGTCTTGCTTCCTTCCGCTTCTGCCTGCTTTTTTCGAGGACATCGGCCTCGTTTTATTTTCATTTAATGTCTAAATAAAAAAGACCGAGGAACAATTTCGGTAAAGGACAGCGTGCTCTAATATTTTATTTAATTGAGATGGTGCGCTGTCAGTCTGACGCTTTTAAGATTAGACCGAAGAACAAATTCAGGATCAGGAAATTTATTTTAATCTCAGTTATTTTTGATTTCAATTCAGAGTGTAAAAGGCTATGAATCGAAGTTTAATTTTTTTGAATTTGTTGAAGAAAAAGCTTTCAGACCAGCTGAATTAATTTTGGTGCAGCTTTTCTGTGAATCGAACTTTCACCCTCAAAAATCGTTCCTCCAAAATGCTCTAAATGTCATCAACGGAAGAAGTCAAAGGAAATTTAATTCCCTCAACGTATTTAAATTCTACTTACTCTGCCATAAAAAGCGACTAGGAAGAGTAAATTCCCCGACTTGAATGCTAATTTTCCGAAGTAAAAACAATAATTAACATGTTACATCACAAGCTCTCCCAAGCAATGTTTGACCTTTTTCCCTTCTCCGCTTTTCCCACGACTGCATCAAATGGGGAATTGAGAAGAAAAGGGAACAAAAACATTGTTGGTGAGATAGGAAACAAAGTATAGAGCAAACTCAGTTGTGCAGCATCACAACACAAGAATTACAAGAGAGAGAGAACAAAAAGTTTGTTATTTTAATCCGAGACAAAGAGACCAACGGACGTTTGTCGTGCTCGTTCCCCTACTGTCCAGATGAAATGTCACGCGAGCCATGACGAAAGTAAGGCAGTCAAGTGATCCGTACCCATCCAAAATTAAAACGAGATAAGAAAGCTGAATAAAAAATGAGCGAAACGTCACGTTGCTAATGGATGGAAAAACAGCCAGCGAAACATAGCAAATTAATCATAGCAAAACAAAAGACGGTCGGAAGAATGAAAGAAGATGAGAGCCGGAGACGATGTTCAACAGAAATTTAATTACTTTCATTGTCTTCCCATTTCCCATCGATTACACTTTTCGAGAGTGTGCGACTTTAAGAGGCAAAGCTCCTGGTGCAGAGCTCAGCGGTTAAATCTCATCAATTAGCAAATTATTCATGACTCTCGATCGATTGATTCTTTACCTTTCTCTTGAACCCTCGAAAAAACTTTTGTTTTCCTCCAATGCTTTCTCTGCCCTTTCTCAATTTTTATCTCGAAAGGCAAACCTTCGGATTTTTTCAACTTTTCACGAGAAAAACAAGTCAGGGAAGCAATCAGAAGCAACAACAAGCTAGCGAGCTGAAAATAATTCGCCAATGATTTATGATGGATATTTAGGTGAAAGTTTTTCAATTTTTCTGCCATTGCTTTGTGCGATGTTATTATTTTTTCAAAGGCAAGAACATTATTGCTTGTAGCCTCAAAGTTAGCAAAACGTGAGCTGTTCCGAGGGGAAGTGAAACTTTCACGGAGTGTGAGCTTGAAAAAGGAGCGATGGAAACTTTTTGACGGCAAAGTCTATTTCATATTTAAAGTGTTTTTGATTCCGGTGATTTATGATAGCGAAGTATCCAAAGTGTAATGGAGTTTGCTATATTTTCTTTCTCTATTGAAACATTTATCTTTGGCTTCTTTGATCCTTTGAACAAACTTTACATCATCCCCACAAGTTCGACGAGTGCCTAGCTAGTTTTTGCGATTCCTTTTCTGGCTGGTCAGTGGTCAGAAATTAATGGCTGCTGCTTGACTCGGTTCATAAGTTTTTGAGCAATGGGAGCCAAAGGATTGATTTATTCTGCAACGCGATTTCGCTTCGCTTCGAAACTGCTGGGAAAATGTTTGGAATTCGGAAACTAGGCAAGCCGGAGTCGAGTCATTAACCCAGAAAAAATATAAATAAGAGGAGGACCCTAATTAAACTCAGCAGAAATTTGAATCTTCAGTCGGAAAGTTTCGGGTTGGAATTTGCTTCCATCGATTGGAACGCGGGACCTTCATAAAGAAAAGTCCCAGAATATTAAATTAAAGAGGACTCGAGGAACTTCTGCACTTAATATCAATTGTCTCCACTCCTTGATATCGTATTCTGCCCTCAGGTTGGAGACAAGTCTCCGATCTCGTGACAAGATTCTCGTCTCCGGTTCGTCCATCCGCCCCCTGTCGTCAGAGTTCGTCCCTGATTTTCAAATGAATGGCTTTTTGTTCATTTCCATTAATTAAGTCGCACAGGCCAACCTTTTCTCCACCGACTTTAATTTCCAGCCGTTTCGTTTTTCCCGATCATGAATTAGAAGGGAAAAACCTTTTTTCGTTCGAAGCTTCGTTCGTAAGTAACTCGAGTGTTCATTTTTGCACGTAATACAAAATCCGATTCGTCAGCTCGTCTCTCGCTTTGTTCTGCTTTGTTGCTTATTGATTTAAGCATCAAATTTCCATCCAACTCCTAGAAAGTTCTCTAAGCTAGCTTCCTCGAATGTAATAAAGATTTTATGGTTGGAAATCAAATTCAATTAAATTTTATTTTGATCAACAATTAATGGGATTTTTCAACAGATTTCTGCATTGCATTGTCGTGATTTTTGTCGGTGTGCGACTTTCAAAAAGCAGCTAGAAACTTTATTTTCAGCAAAGTATTTCAGACCGACTCGAAGATGACGATGGCTCTTCCGAAAAAAGTTGTGAGCTTAATCACTTTGATTTTCTCGAAAGCAAAGTTTTTCACTTTTCAGAAGGAAGCAATCAGAATTCTTTTGAAGCTGATCGAGCTTGAAAATAATTCACCGAAGAAACTTGATTTCTTCGAAGTTTTTCAATCTTTTCTGCCATTGTTGTGAATTTTCTTTTCAACGAAACATTTGAACAAAGCACCCAAAGCTGATCGAGCTGGTGAAGCCTAAAGAAACTTTGACATTTTTCGATTTTTCAAGCTTAGTTCAGAAACTTTTGAGCTTGAATATTGCTTGCCTCAAGATGATTTTTGACTGCAAAGTGGGCCAAAGTGATGTTTGCTGGTGATTCTTTCTCTAAGAAACATTTGATCTTTCTTCGATTTTGTTCAAAAACTTTAGTCAGAAATTAAACTTGCGACAATATTTTTGCTTCAAGATAGCTTCAGTGGTCAGAAATTAATGGCTGCTGCTTGACTCGGTTCATAAGTTTTTGAGCAATGGGAGCCAAAGGATTGATTTATTCTGCAACGCGATTTCGCTTCGCTTCGAAACTGCTGGGAAAATGTTTGGAATTCGGAAACTAGGCAAGCCGGAGTCGAGTCATTAACCCAGAAAAATATAAATAAGAGGAGGACCCTAATTAAACTCAGCAGAAATTTGAATCTTCAGTCGGAAAGTTTCGGGTTGGAATTTGCTTCCATCGATTGGAACGCGGGACCTTCATAAAGAAAAGTCCCAGAATATTAAATTAAAGAGGACTCGAGGAACTTCTGCACTTAATATCAATTGTCTCCACTCCTTGATATCGTATTCTGCCCTCAGGTTGGAGACAAGTCTCCGATCTCGTGACAAGATTCTCGTCTCCGGTTCGTCCATCCGCCCCCTGTCGTCAGAGTTCGTCCCTGATTTTCAAATGAATGGCTTTTTGTTCATTTCCATTAATTAAGTCGCACAGGCCAACCTTTTCTCCACCGACTTTAATTTCCAGCCGTTTCGTTTTTCCCGATCATGAATTAGAAGGGAAAAACCTTTTTTCGTTCGAAGCTTTTCGTTCGTAAGTAACTCGAGTGTTCATTTTTGCACGTAATACAAAATCCGATTCGTCAGCTCGTCTCTCGCTTTGTTCTGCTTTGTTGCTTATTGATTTAAGCATCAAATTTCCATCCAACTCCTAGAAAGTTCTCTAAGCTAGCTTCCTCGAATGTAATAAAGATTTTATGGTTGGAAATCAAATTCAATTAAATTTTATTTTGATCAACGTTTTAATTAAATTTTTATTTGCTGGGGTTAATGGAATTTCGGTGCCGGTTGGATTGAAATTAATGTATTGTGTTTAAAAGGATTAGAAGGTGTTTCTTCGCTTAGTCTTGATTCTTTCGCCTGCTCGGCCACTCCTTTCAGTTTCTTTTTATTGAAAATCCCGTGGCTGCTCGACGGAATTTCTCGTGTGTATCGAAAGTTTCGTCGGCGTCGTAATTCATTCTCGGCATCATAATTCCTGCACTAACGATCTCGGATCATGCTCACTTCAATTGAACTAATGAAGAACTCATAGAATTTCCGAAATATTCACTAAGCAACAAGGCGAAAGTTTTCCCAAAGAATTCAGCAAGTTTTTCGAATAAAATTCCTTTCTCGGTGTACAATGAAGCTTGTTTTCTGTTTTCACAAAAGCATACAATCGACTATTAAGCTATTAAGTGCCAGCAACTATGCAAGAAGATTTCAGAAGACATTAGCCAAAAACTTTTATCCTTAAAATTGAAAACTTTTCCTACTCGAATGCTCTAAATTTTTTATAAATCGAGATGAGATTTTCATCGTCTCGAAAGGAATTATTAATTTTTCAGTGTTGGCTTGCCGATGCTTCCAAATTGCTTTAGCTTGAGTGCAGTTACAGTTTACGCTGTGACGAATGCTCTGGACAATACTTGAAGAATCTTAATGAAAGAAGCACGAGGATAGTCCTAAACATGAGAAGTAAGCCTTCATGTAACTGTCATGCATCGAGCTCGAGTTGGTCAGCGTAGTGCCTTCAATTGAACCGGAATCCTCATACCAGCCTTGAACCTCCCATCGCGTTGACGAGCTTTGTGCTAGCTCCATATGAATAGTTTGAAGCAAAAAAGATTCTGAATAATTCAAGCGATGTTGATGAAAAAGTTGTTCTCATTAAATTATTTCATAAGAATTTCCCTGTTTTTGTGATGAGAACAATGCGGACAACAGAAATATTAGCAACTGGCAGTCATAAAGTGTGGTTTGTGTGAATATTTTGATTTTAATGAATTTAAACTGCTGCCGGCGTCGACCGAGATCACCTGAACTGCTGCTGTACAAATCTGGATTTAAATTAAGAACGAACAAATGCGGGAAACTCATCCAGATGAAATTTCTTTAAAATGAAGTTTAACTGAGTTTCAGGCCAAAAGGAAAATGGCTTTCGAATCTCGGCAAAAGTTGGAAGTTAACTGGTTTAAAATGGAGTTGCTTCCGACTTGATGGAAGCCATGGCTACCAGAAGTTCATGAAAAAGCCATTGACTCGTCTGAGGATTCCCAATTTTATGTATCTCGTGCTAAATCGTTTGCGAAATTTATTCAAATATTTTCGGCTGTCGCTCCTCGAGCTGGCAGCAAATTTTCGATTCCAATGCGTTCGCCTTTAATTATTTGTTTCATGATGTTTTAACACGACTTCCGGAATGGATGCACACCCGAATCAAGGCTGCAGATAATCGAGACGGAATGATGTTTGTGCACGGTTTAATAGTCCAGAAAATTGATTTTGCTCATGGCGATGGTGTCGTTCGAACGGAAAATAGAAAATATTTCAATGAATCATTTGTACATTGTTTTCGAAGGGCTTCATAAGTTTTTGAACAAATGGTTTAGGAGACGAGGCTGACCATTCGAATTCAGCTTGTTCATTACAGTGATTCGCTTTTTAGTTCGGTAGATTTTTCTAACTTGTGACGTGAAATTTCAACGTGGGAATTTTGAAATGTTCAAACTCATCTCGCACCACGAGAACGAAGCGATTTGCTATTTTCGCATCTCAGCAATATTTCTCGAAATCTCTCAGTTGATTGCTGAGTTGCACGAAGTCTAGTCGCACTAAATCAGCATGGGAGTGATTCGGAAGAAACATTTCGTGATCAGCGCCGCTTTGGCTTACTCTTGTCTGATTGTTTTATTTTTATGTCTCGAAGTAAACGTTAAGACGGGCACAACTTGTGATGCTGATGTTGGTTGTTTGATTCTCCACTACATTCGTAAGGCTCTCACGTAATTAGTTGTCACATTCGTTAACAGTTTATATTGTAGTCGGCGTGGTTGCGCTTGTTTTAATAGCGTCAGGGATCTTCGTTTACTTCACCGTAAGATCAACGAACCGCGGGTTTTGTGTGAAAATTTTATTGGTTGGAGTCTTCCTGGTTTACATCTCCGTGTTGTTGGGTAACCAATTGGCACTCGGACATCGTTTTGGGGTTTTATTGAGAATCTTCGGCTCTATTACGGCACTTCTCTGGTGGAGTGTGTTGGCTCTCGACTTGTGGCAGACTTTGAAGTGAGAAAGGAAGCCATAAAATGTGTTTTTAACTTGAAATTATTTCTTCAGGAACGATCAACAGAGTTTGAACAAAACAGATAATTTCAAATTTTATCGCTTTTATGCATTCGGAGTGTCAATTCTGTATCTGACCAAGATCGCTTTGGTACAAAGAATAGACTTTGGTGCCTTCGGTTTGGTGGTCGACCTAATTATCGTAAGCCTCGTCGTCGTAGGAGCAATTACTGGAATTATAGCGATGATACTTTCGGCAGTTAAACTCTATCAGGTGTCAAAAAGCCAAAGAGCCTTTGATCCCGAAAGGTTCGAGCAGCGAAAAGTCTGGTGAGCTTTTAAAATGAATTTCAAACTGTTTCCTAAATTTTGCGTCTTCTTTAGGTGGTGGATGTGCTTAGAAGTCTTGATGCTTTTTCTGATAACTCCGTTTATTTACGATCCAATGACACTCTATTACGCGTCTATGATCACCCTCGATATTATTCAATGCTTCTCCGCCTTTCTGATTTTCGCCATCTTCGTTCTGGACGGCAAAGTTCGGTTGTTAATTTCTGAAGATCACGAGTTCATGAATGAACAAGATTTATGTTTTTAAAGCAGAAATAAAACTCAGATTCGCGTGCTTCCTTTTCAAAATGAAACTCCAGCCAGCCTCTTTTCCTGAATGCTGCAAAGTATGATTCAATTTAGTGATATTTGTACGGAGCAATTGCTACACAAATGACTACACTAAACTTTATCTGTTCCAATATTAACCACATCGGATAACAAAGGAAGCGATGCTCCACTCAAAACGGTATGAAATATAAACTTGCAGCTTGAACACATGTGGCATCGTTAAACGCTGATAACGAAGAGAGGAAAAACTGGCATACGTTTATTGGGTAAAAATATTTATGCGCATTAACCCAGAAAGCTGCTGATGCTCCAACCGAAGGAAAACTTTCCGTCAGTCCTCAGACTATTAAAGCTCACGTGCAGCAACCGAGCAGAGTACAAGGTTCGGCAGTGTCGAGAGAACAGACATTAGACAGCCGTGGAACAGACTAAAGGGCTAATGTCTTGTGACATGCAAATTCTGTCAATTCTGATGATTGAGGGTTTGAAAGTTAATGAAGAAATTTGTATCCAACACCGAACTCTGGCGGAACATGCATGAGTCGCTCTCGCTGTCAGAAATACGATGATAAACTTTGAAGCATAGCGGAAATTACTTGAAAATTATTATCGCTCTTTTCAACCACGACTGCGGTGCAAAGTGTATTAAAGTTGTGATAAGGTTATCCTTGTTCGCTCAGTTAAATAAATCAGTGTCAGAGCAGCAAAGCTCACGAGCAGCAGAGATATCTTTTCTCATTTATAACATAAAATATTAAAAAAAGCTTCAAATGCTTCACCAGAATTTTCGGTGAAGTTTCCTGACAACTTTCGCAGTGCTTTTGAAAGGTTTCTCATCAGTCTACCCCCAAATACGTTTCTCCACATGATAAAACTGAGCTGCGGAAAAGAGGTTTTCCTATTTCCCAGTAATCCTTTTATTTGTTGCGATAGATTTTTCTGCAGAATTTTGCCAGCACAATAACTTCACAAATTGCATTTTCTGATGGTTTGAGCAGCAATTTTATGTCGTCCTGATTTTGCTAGTGACTTATGAAGTCGCTTCTGTGGTCGAGAGTTCGTTTGACATAAAAACTATTCTATCAGCTGGACAGGAAGTTGTCAGTAGATTTTGCGGCTCACTAAAGACTGCGATATGTCGACTCTCACCTTCCAGATAACGTCTCGCATTAGATGGAAGTTGTTATATCTAAGTCATCGACTTTTCTAGCAAGAATATTGCAGCCTTAAAAACCTTAACAAAAACTTGCTTCTCAGCTCATCAGTCGCCTACATATAAGAAGACAACAGCTCAGCTTGTAATCTCTACCCACGACAAGAAAAATCAAGTTGTGTTTGGTTGAACAGCATCACGACTTATAAATGCTTCAAACTGTCGTAAACAAATAATCAAACAGCAATCATCTTATTAGCTTGTTCTCTCACCCATAAATCCGCAAGTTGAGGCAACTCTTGAAATCGCCTCCAATTATTTGGTAAACGATTTAGGACTTGTGTGCTCATGAGCTGAAAATAATCGCCCTGCTTTGTGTGTCTGATAAGTTAGTCGTGCTGATTAGGGCGAAACAAAGAAGATTTGTTGTGGAGGAATGAGCTGCTCTGCTTGAGTTGTTCTGATTAACATCAGATTCCGCCTTCTCCTCTTCCTGCCTCGAGACAAGACTTGATGCGAGAAGATGCGAGCAAAAACACTAATTTCCTAGGGAGATCGTCTCACGCATTAAACTTGCTTAAGCGTTTCCGGTCAATCGATGTTTAATTAAAGATCATTTCGATTAAGGATGCTGTCGAGGAATCAGGAAGAATCAGACAATAATTAATTCACCGAATGCCGTCTCATTTATAACTGCTTAGCTTGAAAAGAAAACTCTGAAAGGCTGCGACTTATTTAACGTTTGAGCACAAAAGATTTATGCATAATCCAGGTGTCAAATTACTCTTTCTCGCTTTTCCATTCCACCAAGCCTGGAAGCTCTACAACGGAATCAAAAGCTCTTTAAAATTTTGTGAAAGGAAATCGCGATGACTGAGAAAAGAGAATTAATAAGTGAGAAGTATCTAAGTGACATTTGTGCTCTCTGTGCTTGCATTTTGAATTGAAAAGAATTATGTGGAGAAAGGAAATCATTCATCGTCGTCAGCGGATTTGTGTAATTATTTTCAACAGAGAATTTATTCCTCCTTTCTGTGCAGTCTCGAGAGTTTCGTCAAAGCGAGAAGGAAAGACCAGAAGGGAGTGTAATAAATGTCTGGAGGAGTCTGAAGGTTTGCTGCTGCTGTTTGTAGGAAGCTGCGATGGAATTTAATTATTTAAAATGTCAAAGAAAATGCATTAAACTCAATGACGTCCGCTACAAATTAGTGTAACAACTCAAGGATCGAGGTAATTAAATCGAGATTCCACTTGTTAAGAAACTGACTGATTAAGCTAGATATTTGTAACAAGACTTGGTGAGAAGTTGTAAAAGTTTGTAATATTTTACAAAGTCATTTTGAAGTTGCTTGATAGAAATTCAATACAAATCTTTAAGCTGTCAGAGCTTGAAAGCTCAAAGTATTGATTTGAACTAGCAAGATTCGACGTCATGCCCTTCACATCAAGTCAATTCCACGAAGGATTCAAGGAAGCATTTTCGACCCAGATCAATAAATTATTTATCTCTAATAAATATTTGCTAGCTCAGCTTGCAGACACTTTCGTATCTCATTAGGCAGTAAGCTGTCAAAACGGGAGATTAAAGAGAACGTCTAACTTAATCCTGTGACAGCAAAGCTAGTGGAACAAGAAATGTGATAACTTCTTCCCTCAATTTTCCAACTTTTGATCTTCCTTTGTCTCTAGTTTGATTTTCCTTTCCCTTTCCAGCCTACGAAATCATTTACTTTATCAAACATTAACAAGCGAGAGGAGATAAAATCGTCAATGACAAAAGCTTTTTGTTCGAGTCAGAAAGTCGTAAAATAACTTTATTAATTGTAACATGATTTTCCTCTCCTTTCGCCTGTCAAATCTTCTCTCTGTTGCTCCTTCTTTTGATACATAAGTTCGTTTAACGGACCATTTCTGCCTTCGTCGCTATTGTGTTTGTTAGGACGTGAATGAGGAACCTGACTGAGTCTTTATTGTGTTTGTTCACTGATCGTGAAAAATGGATTTCAAAGACAGCATTAGGAGAAGATTAAATCTGGCTCACTCTAGCAAATTAAATCTTCCTCGTGGGACAAAACTTTCTGTTTTAAATTGGCGCGAGCCGAGCACCAACAAATTGAATAAAAATATCAAATTAACAACGAGTTAATTGAACAATGATGTTTATTGCTCGTGAATGAAATTACTGTTAATTTTAATAAATAAACTGGCCCGACATTGGACGACTGAGCTAACAATGTTTGGAGCTGCAAGAAACGTTTCCACTGCGAGTAAAACGCTTTTCAGTCGATATTTATTTTCAGCCGGCATTTCTTTCACACTTTATCACCCTCGAGGAAGCCCGCACTTAAACAACTTCGACGGTAGCTTTGAAACTAAAGAGAGAACTTTGCCTCAAATGTCGCATTTAATTGCCAATGAATATGGTAATAAAATCCCTAATCATTCATTTTAATGACTTTTCTAAATATTGTATGCGAGCGGCGATAAAAAAAAAACATCAACAACGTGATTTATAATAGTGAATACCTCAAAGGAACAAAAACAAGCACACAGACTTCATGCGGCATAGTTTAACAATTAACGTTCACGTCAAGTGCCAAATCATTTTGAAAGTTTTCTCTTTGTCATGGTGACGATTACGGGAATATGTTAAGCAGGCTCGAAACTTTCATGAGCTAGTAGCTTAGAAGCAGAGTAGCTTGAGGCCAGAATTTGCATTCCCTGCAAACTGAAGCTCCAATTGTTTTTTTAAAAGTAATGTCGAGATCTACGTTTACTTTGAAACTAGCCGAAACTATTTTTTCAGCTTAAGTTCAACTCGTGGCTCAGCCCAAACTTTCCCACAATTCCTATTAAATCCTATTTCATTTAGCTTCAGCTCTTGTTTGCAAAGTAACGAGAGCAATGATTTCCAAGGGTTTCTTAGCTCATTTATTCAAATACGATAAGCTCAATCGGTGAATCTGATTATTAAATTCAATATTTCGACATGAATGGAAGCAGCAAAAAGTTTCTCGATTCGAATTGATTAAAGCTCGCTTGAAAGTTTGCTAACGATGTTCGCACTCAAACGAATGAATTTAAATGATAAATTTCCATTTAATGTCGCGAGAAGATTTTCTTTCAGCGACGAAACGAAATTAAAGCAATCGTCGGCGTTTCCTTAGGGCGCCAAAAAATCTACCTGGAAATTTCTCTCTCGTGATTACATCAAGGAAATAAAATAAAATTAAAATAGCATTAAGAAGTGAGAATTTATTTCTCGTTTTCAAGAGCGCACGACGGGTAGTCTCATTTTTCTTCCGTTATATTATGATACCCAGGCGAAGCAGCAACGAAGCAAGCAGGAAATGATTTCAATGATTAGCGCAGACGAAGAAAATAAAAAATCGAAATACAGCGAGAACGGAATGAATATTTTCTTTCAAAAGAATTCACGTTCGCTGTGCTCGCTAAACTCACCGACATTGCATGTTGAGCTCACATAATGGCAGCAATAAAACACATCGGAAATTCAAATGAAAACAAATTCTTAATTACGCCAAGGCTGTTTTGTCTTCGTCCTTCCCGAAGAACATGCGGACGTCGCGCAGCAGGCAGACGGCTCGAGTGACAACAAGTTTCGACGATAAGATGTTACGCAAACATCGAAGCACTTCGTTCCTTATCTCTGTCGCAATAGTTTGTGTTTCGCATTCAAGAGATCAATAAATAAAGCCAACACCCGAGTGGAATAATCTTGTTTTCTAGATCATCTGAACATATTGCGGAATCTCAATTAGCTCTAGTCACACTCTTGGTGCTGGCTTCGTTGAAAAGCCAAGCGTCTTGGCACGAAGTCTCGCAAGTGTTAAACCCACAGATTAACTTGCTTTAAAGTTGTTAAGAGTTTTGGAGAGCCTTTAAGTGTAGAAGCCATGCTAGGACGAACTAATAGCATTGTCCCTTGGCGTAACTAGTTCACCCTTTAGCTGCATTACTAGAAGGGAAACAACACAAAGCTGATACTTAAAGCTAACTATGTGTGAAATTTCATGATCATATCTCTCATTAATGAGACGAAGCAGTTTTCTCGAAAGCTGCTCCTCTCAGCTTAACCCTTGACATTGCCTTTTCGACTCTCGTAAACTAATAAAACTTCATCATTTGCGATTTATGTAAACATTTTATCTGAGGTTGAGCATATGGCAGTAAAAGTGTAAATATTATTTACATTGTATCCATGACAGGAAGGCGAAAACTATGTCTTCATTATTGCCAATGAGCGGAGGAGACAAACGATGAGCTTGAGAGCATAACTACATTCTATGTGAGCAGCTGAGCCCTAGATTCGGTTCGAAGGCAACGAGTGATAGGCAACTGATCTCATGCACATAACTTTACCCTCCTTCGATTTCGCGTGAAGGTGTTGAACTTCCCCGGTGTTCAGGCTCCAGGTTGTGTGTTATAAATTTGAATAAGGCGCTATCATGGAGCAAATTTATTCGTGTTCCGCCTCGACGTAGAGACATAGGGAGCGAGAGGATCTTTATGTTTTGAGAGAAATGCTAATTTTCATGGATAAACGAAAGTTGTTAAAAGTTTCCTTCAGAAGGAATCCTTTCAGCATCGCGTTGAAGCCTCTTGATGCAAAGTTAAACAGCTCAGAAATCATTTCTGGCTTCAGCAGCGAGTTGAATTTTAAATATGAAGCTATTTCCATTCCTACAATTTCCTTTAAATATCATTCGTTCGGAAGCTATTTTCATTTCTTAACTCGTCGAGCTGCAGAAAAAACGAAGTCGGGAAGAAGGAACGTGAGCAATTCTCAGCGATGATGCTGTTCCGGAAACTATTCTTCTCTCCCCTCAAGTTGGATTGTGCATAATTCTCAGTTTCGCTGAAATCGATTTACAATTAAGTGCACGCTTTACTTCATTTAAATAGTCAGACGAGCGAGAAGACGGAAGGAAATACGCTCTTTCGTCTTACGTCAGCTTTTTCTTCCATTTGAGTGAGTGAATCGTGATTGAAGCTTGAAGGTTCGTAATTAAACTGAGAGCAATTATAGTTTCTCCTTCAGAAAGAAAGGAGAGAATAGCTCGAAGGCTTCCGACCGACCGAGCAAACTTTCTTTCCACTGAGCGAAATTGCAAATTGCTGCATTATCTCCGACCGCTTTTCCTTTTCAATTGCATTTTTGAACGTCGTTTGGTAAAGCAAATTAGTAAAGCTCACGGGGGAGCGAAGGGCTTGTAAGTTATTCAACATTTGAATAAACATGTATGAAAAATTATTGATTGATGTTTGACATGCTTTTGAGAAAGGCAGAAGCGGAGGGCAAATTGTCGAGCGCCGTGGGGAATGGAGTGAAAAGTGAAGTGAGAATCATGCAAAGTTACGTCGTGTGCATGTCGGGAAATCATTTCGAAGGAGAGGGGAAATTGATTAATGCTCTGCAAAGCATAAATCGTGTGTGTGCACATAAAGTTTTGTTCTTCGACGCCTTAATAATCAATAGGTTCGAGTGTTGGGTGAAAAAGAACGAATGGAGCGATGTTGTGCAATTCATTTGCGACAATTGTGTGTCAGCAGCAGCATAAAATTGTCATAAAAACCTCACTCGTTGTGTCACTTGAATCAGTCAGCCAAATTGCAGTGTTTGTGCTTTTACAGGCGTTTGTTAATTGTTGAGTTGGAGCGCACTTCAAGTTTGTTGCTCGCATTCATTTTCGTTGGCAGCTCAGCCCGATGTAAACATTGAATTAAGTTAACTCACCTCTCGAACGTCATAAGAACGAAATTTCTTTGCGTGTCCCAGAAATCCTCGCATGTGAGCTCGCCAACTCCTCAAAGCTTGAACAGATCGCAACGATTTTTCTTCCATCCAAACGATAAACATTACTTCATAATCACGCCCACAACTAACGACTCAACCGCAGGTGCAAAATAATAATTTTCAATTATGAAGCGTTTTGGTGGCGAGAGAGCTTTCAACCGCGAAGTGTTCGCTGGAGAGCTCAGAAAGCAGCCAGTGCAAATAAATTCCTTGCATAATTGATTTATTGCCCGAAGAGTGATTATTTATTACGTCTTTCCCTCTCGGCCCAGCGTGGGGCGAAAAAAAGGCACTTGAGTGATACGAAAAATCATTAAAGCACACACATTTAATAAAAGTCAATCTATCACAGCTGCGATTAAGATATCCTGTGGATTTTCCCTTCTTTCCTCGCCGCCGCCGCCCTCACACATTGATTTGTTATTCCATATAAAAAGTTGATGGCGAAATATTTCATCGTCATGATACTCTCTTAAAACACTCTCGATCAGTCTTTTTCCGATTGGGCTCAGAGCGCTGGCAGGGAAAGGGGAGCGGGACTTGAGGAAGGTGTAAATCGATATGCTTCTGGTAAATCCTTTCGAAAACAAACTCCCGACATGACAACGAGGCCAAATGAGTCGTGTGAGGCAAATAGGCCACATACTAAACTAAGGCTAAATAATAATTACAGACTAATTCTACTGAAAACAAATGACTTATCATTAATAAGCTTCGCTTTCGTATTACTTCCGTACGACTTTAACGCCGTTCGCCTTCCCTTCGAAAAAGGCCAAATCCTATAAAACGTGATGTATTAATCAAGCACACACACTCGCTCCTATTTACCAACGTCAGGAGTGACTCTTTGGTTTTTCACGTCTGCCTTTCCAAGTTACTTTGTACGCTTCGACGAGAAGCATGGAGGAGAGGAGATGGGATTTCCAGTGAAAGTCTTCTCCATTCATTAGTGGCGAAGTCGAAGCCTAGCGAGAGCGCTCGGCTCAGTTAGACATACGCTCGAGTTTGCAAAGTTAAATAAATTTCCACACAGTTTAATTAGGGATCTTTCTCGAACGCTCGCATGCAGTGTCGAGCCTTCCTCTCTCAATATTTAAAATCTTATTCATGACTACGCTGCAGAGAGCAACGTGCAGGCAAAGACTCTTCCACACGTGTATCCAGGACTCGTTCAACGCCAAGGTTAAGGTCAAAATTTGTTGACTCAAATTACAATTATTGGAACATTCAAATTGATCATAAATATTTCAACATTTGATTATTATCGAATAAGTGACGTAATTTCAAAACGAGCCTTAATGACTTAATTTCCAAACCTCGAAAACTGTTTTCCCTCCGAAACGACCAGCAAGATGAATTCTCGCTACACCGCCCAGCTCTGCAACAAATGTTCTCGTGCATAAGGGAAGGCGCACATTATACCTGTGTTTAAGTTAATTACATTTAAATTTATGTTTGGACTCGGTGAGAGTTGGTGCAGCGAGTGAGGGAATGAAACTTTTCGCATAAAACTTAATGATGGTTGCAATGAATAATTTCCTTCGATAAGTTTTCCTCGACGCTGGAAGCTGCTCATCTGAATTGGTGGACTCGAGAATGACATTTGCAACTCGGACTCGTAAGCTCGAATAATTAAACGATTTCTCAAGCTTAATTGAAATTTGAGTCGAAGCTGAACGTTCTCCATCGCATTGGGATGAAGTGAGGCTTAATGTGCATTTAAATTTGTTTCTATTCTAGCTCTCGTTTTACGGATTCATTTCACAATTAAAACTTGATTCATGGATCCGAGGCAAAGCACACAATAAACAGCAATGTTGTCGCTCGAGTGCGACAGATGAGAGTTTGTCATGTTTTAAATCTAAGCTACAATTTGAATTTTCCTTGAATTGGCGAGAACGAGGCTTCAAACGTCGCATACAATCAAAACTTTTGCAAATTGCAACAACTGAGCGAGGCAAAATTTGTGACAAAATTAATTGAAAATGTTTGGATGACTTGTTTGTTTTCTGTGTGAGTGGATCAGCATGAAGTTCTGATGAGATGATCAGCTTGATCTGGTTTATTTGGTGTTTCAGTATGACTCGGTCGAGAGTCATCAAACTAGTGGCTCTTCTTAACGAAAAGCTTCTCTTAAGTTCCTTTCAACATCAACTGGGAAAGTTCCATTTCGTTCACAGCTTGAGTCTGTCGAATTTGTTGAAACCGCATTGTTTGAATGGTTGAAGCTTCAGAGCGGTGACGAAAAAAGCTAGTGAAGAGCGGAGGGTTTGTTGCTGCTCCGTGGACTAAGTGTCAGCTGCGCTCTTCTCGAGGACTGCGTTCGTCGAAGAGCGCTGCAGTTGGCAAGCAAAAACTTCGCACTAGAGCATTTTTTGCTTAAAATTCTCTCGTTGTGCTGATAACGTCGAAAATTAATTGAGAATTGATCTGATATCGAAAGCGGATGTTCGCGCACTTGGCGTTGTGTTGAACGGCAGTTCCGACACGGTTAAAGTGTGAAGAGAACAATTTTTATCAATTAAAAAACGAATTTCCATACTTTGCAAGAGATTTTTTGTGTGCTTTTGACGCTTGTCACGATCGGAAATAATATTTATGCATCCATATAATGCATCAAGGGGATTTTTATGAACACATCTCAACCAATTTGTTTATGTAAATGGCGTTTCTTCCGCTCCATTCTTTGTCTTGCTCCTGCTGCTTTTTCTTTGAGCAGAGCAAAGTGCCTCGAAAAATATTTATTATGCATGGAAAGCAATTTACCGTTACAGCTTTGTGCATTATCCTGATATGGGAAGAGAAGGGCCGGAGATTCAATCCTGCAGGATAGGAAATATCCCCAAGGAGCAAGACGAACGGTTTATTCCGAGAAATTAGTTTCCCATAAATCGAGTTGTCTCTTGCACCTCGGAAGAAGTGACGACGGCTGTCCAGGATTGGTCCTGACTATTCGAGTCGCTACTCTTCGTTCAACTTATTGAGCAAGAAGTTTATTGTGTAGCCAGCCTGAAGTCGTTCAATCGAGTGGTTAAACACAGCTCAAGACGTCGTATCGAAGACAAACGCATCAAGCTTCCTCTTCCACCTTCTTGCCTCGATTCTTTCGATGAAGAAAGCGGATAAGAGAGGATTAAATCTGCCACCTACACATTATACGATTTGTTTTCATTTCCCTCGGTTGAGCATAAAAAATGTTACGCAACATAATTTCTGAATGGGGCGCTATCGATTTTCAATTATGCACGCAGGGAAGTCAATTTTTTAATGGCTTTTTCGCTCAACTCGCTTGACACGATAAAATATACAAAATACATTCACCTCGCTATTTCGAAATTGATATTTTCTTTCTGCTTCTTCCATTCTTCGTCAACTTTTGTTTTGCGGCTAGAGAATGTTTCTCCTTTGACGTTCGAGAGGGTGAAGTGACAGCTAAGCGGGGAATTCTTCGGTTGAACATCAATGACACGTTCACGTAAACCATTGCTGTGCTCTCCTAAATGGTTTTGTTCTTTCGTGGAGTTATGAATACATAAAAAACATGATTTATACTCCGCTGTTGCAATCGTGCACTTCACTTCCCTCAAACGAACTGCTCCTCATCTTTACGAGGGCATTTGCCAGCGAGCTCGGAGAGACGAAGCACAAACAGAACTTGAAAGGAGCATCCAAACTGTCCAATATATCAAATGAAAGGAAACTAAATCTTTGAGGGAGAAGAGTTTATTTTCAAATAATAATAAATAACAACTTTTTTCGTCTGCAATTTTTTTGTAAGCGAAATCGGATATAAATATGTTTGCTTGTTTGAAAATGGAAACGTATAGTTACGGCATTATGGGTTTCATGCATTCATGCATCGCTTTACGGATTTCTACACTCGACTTCGCAAGCAACACATATTGAAATTTGAACAATTTCTCGTTGGGAGAGAAGCAAGCGGGGAAATGCTGGATGTGGAGTGCAATAAAATGAAGACAAACGTTCTTTATTCCGGTTTTTATCCCTCAATAGACTTACAAACAGACTCATTCGATGCTGCTTTTCGGGAAACAATAAAGTTGGAAACTTCCACAGCTGAATATTGGGCGTTCGATCGATGTTCTAGAATAGGAACGCTAGTGAAAACAAACGCTTGATCCAGGAAACAAAGCAGAACTTTAATTCAGGAAAGTGGCTCTTGCCATGGCTCAGCTGCAATGTAACCGAATTCATCACAGGACCAAGCCTTTCAATTTATTTTGCCTCTCAATTACAATCATCGAGCTCTTCCCCAAACTTCTGCTCGTAACGTCGGCACACTTCAGCGTCTAACGTGTACAGCATGCTCCAGTTGTCGTCTTGCGAGAATTTCTGAAAAGGCAAAATTTAGTTGGAAACTTTGGTGAAAGTAAGAAGCTTTCTAAAATGGAAAACAAAAGTTTCTGTTCACCTTCAAAGTTCTTCAAAGTTTTATGAACGAGAGGGAAAAGTAAATCAATAAGCGAAACTTACATTGTCAACTTCAATGCTTGGCACAAAGCTCAAATCGATTGTGTTTGTCTGATCTCCGTGTAACTTTAGAAGTTCGATGCCTTTAGCCGCGTTCGTGCCATTATAGCAGCTCCACGTTGATGTCAAATCGAACTCATCAGTTGCGCACTTCGAGTTCCAGTTGAAAGCAAAAAACTCTTCAAATAAAGCGCTGAAAATAATTGAAAGCACTTACATCGTCGATGCTCGACTGATATGAACGCATCAGGCAGGAAATGATTTTGAAAGCCTGCTCGAATGTCAGGTGCTCAAGTATACAGCTGTGCAGTTTGTTAAGCTCGCACTCGGCCCGTCCTTTGAAAACAATTCAACTTCTCTTTTTTTGTGCGAATGTCTATGCAACCTTACCATGCTGACAAGTGAACTGCCACTCCGACTTTTTCCTATTCCATGAATACTACTTGTTGTTCGACGAGGGAATAAAGCGTTTGACATTTAGAAATTGAAAAAAATTGACGGAGACCTCAATATTAATCAAGTAGTTTTCGATGTGTTGAGCGTTGTCCGGATAGCACAGGAAAGAGAAAACTTTAAGCTTCATCAAATTTTCATTTTAATCCTCTTACCGCAGCTTTCCCATAGGGCACCAACTTCAGCTCAATATTGTTTTTCCTCTTCGTCCAGAGTCGAGTCAATTGATTGCGAAAGAATCTCAAACTGTCGGAGCAAAGAGACTCGTAGTACACGCGAATGGGAAGCAGCTTTGCTGCGCTCTTTTCGCCTTCAGCCGCCGATGGCAGCAGCAAGCAGCAGCATATTATTGATAAAATTATGGGGCGTGAAAGCATTTTGCCTGCGACTTTCAACGAAATTTTAATTGGTTGGCAGTCGACAAAGCTGCTCACAATCGTTGCGCGAAATTGAGACTGACTCGTCCATGGGAATTTGATTAAGCTCCGATCTGGATCGCAATATTGCCGCTTTGTTTCAGGAGTTATCGCTCATGTGAACTCTCGCAAGATCCCACACAAAGTCAATTTTGCTCTCCGCGAGATTCTGTCAGTCACCGATTCGAAATGTTTCGATGATGATGTCGACGAAATTGTTTTGTTATCAGAAGCAGCCGATGGAGCGTGAATAATGTGACATGTTTATTTGGTGGAAACCTTGAAAGCTTTTCGGTGTTGCGTGGCAAACGTTTCGAAGGGAAATTTATTTGTCGATCAGAAAGTTCAGGAGATTTCCGGATCGTTTTCTTCTTTAATTGGATTCGAGATCGTTCTCGCTTGATAACTTCAATATCTGAAGCACGATAACCGAGAGGTTTGCTCTAGATATTGCAAGCTGCAAGAGAAACGTTAGGAATCGGAAAAAGACAATCAGTCAACATCAGATGAAAAAGAAACAATTCCTTCAGCTTTCTCGTGCTCGCCATTTATTGCATTCTTCCAAGTTTTTTTCCTGGTAAAGCAACCAAGCTTAACCTTCGCCCTCAATGGAACTCAATCACTCATTCGGATGGATCGGATGAAGTCTACTCCGTGAGGGGAAACGTTTCAGCTTCGTCTCATTTTTCTTCGCTCGGGTTCAATTAAAAACGACCTTACTTGGTTAACTTCTAAACTTTCCTCCGATCCATATCAAAACGTCGGAAGAATTTATTTGCAGCGGCGCGTTTGTTATCTGTTGAGGATGAAAGCAGTTCGTCGAGAACAGATTACGCCTCGAGTCAGTCTATCCAATTAAATCAGAATTGCATTGTAGGATCAAGTCAACAACAAACCTTGCTCGCGATTTTCTCCAATTAGGTAAACATCGATGCTTCAAAGCTTCGAAGGCGCAGTCAGTTAGGGCAACGAGATTCGTTGGAAGCCGTCACAGAAAAATTTTACCGAAAGCCTTTAATACGAAAAATTAAAAAAAAAGTTCGCTTACGTTCGAAACTATCTAAAGGGTTTTTTCATGAAAATGTCTGCTGGAAACGGGAAATTGCACGCTCGGATTATCTCAAGAGGCGGATAAATGAAGCATTAAAATGTTTGAGTGGAATGAAATTCGTTCGCAAATATTCTTTTGAAATGTAAAATTGCGGATCATAAGATATTTCATGGAAGTTGCTGGAAATAACGGAATGCTGAATTTATGGTGATTTATGTATAGCAAAGTCGACATTTACATTGTAGTCAGCATTGAAGGGCTCTCGCCGTGGCTTGGAAACTACATTTTACCTGGAAGCTCGTTCATTCACTCCTCGATTAACAATCAATAACACGAAGTTGTTTTGGATCTTTCCCTGTTTATTTCTTGCTGAAACTTCAAGCCTCGGAGGAAAACATAAATCGAGAAGAAAAACAAATAAAACAAGCACACTAAAGGTGTCGAGAGGAACGCGCCTTAATGGTTAATTATTATCGCTTAAAGTTTTTCTCTCATAACTTTTTCCAACTTTGTCGAACGAGAACGAAAGTCTTTAAATAGGAAAAGTTCTCTTCAGCTTCCACTAGCCGAGAGTTAAATTCCTCGTCGCTCAGCCACAAACTAATCGTTGAACCTTTTCAACTTCAAGGACTAAGGCTTCAGAGCCAAAAAGATTTTCCTAAACTTTGCAATCAAACCTTACAGAACTTTCTGGCTTTCCCATAGCGACGACTCACGAGCAAGAAATCCTGAAAAAAGGTTCCGCTCAGCGAAGCCGCAATAAATGTCAGTTGAATCCATTAAAAATGAATTTTATCCCAATAAAAGTATCGAGGCTGGAAGGCTGAATGACAAAATTTATGTTCGTTGTCCTTGCTAATCCGATGACGGATTGATGTTTTCAATGTTTAGGGATGAGGCTCCCGCACGACATTTGAAGAGCGTTTTCCAAGGGAAATGTCTGAATTTGACCTCGAGAGCCAACCCTTGCCCGTAGAGATCAGAGGAACAATAAAGATTAGAAAAATCAATGAACATCATATCATCCATTACAGTAACAATCGAGTGTGTTTTGCTTGTTTTCTTTTGAACGGAGAGTCATCTCGATAACCTTTTTCTCCATTGACTTGACAGTGCTTCCTGCTCTCGTTCACATCCTAATCAGCATCGCATGAAGCGAGGAGAGTTTTGCAAGCAAAAAATATTATGTTCAACCCTGGAACTCGAAGATTGTAAAATTTATGAGAAGAAAAACTACTTTTTCTTCTGCAAAATGTCAACGTTCCGTTATCTCGTTTCTTTATTTCGTGAATACCTCGACGTACAAATCGCTCGTTAAATCTTCTTCCCCTTCGACGCTCGCCCAACTAACTAGTGAACATCGTAGTTTTCCATTCCCACTCGGAATCCAAAAACTGTTTCATCGATAAGCAAATTTTAGCAGCAGAAGGTTTGCACTTAGCAGGAGAGTCGTTGAGTTGATTGTAATTGCGCTCGATTTTACTGTGAACGGAACAGAAAATTGATTAAATTAGAACGAATGACTCGATCGACTCATTTCGCATTGTTCAGTTTTTGATTTCCCGGAAAAATTGTTCAGAATTTCTCGGAAAAATCAGTGAAAATTTTACAGGGAAATTCGAAATAAATTTCGATGATACAAGCGAATTGAACTTTAGGCTTAATCGTTTCGCTTCAGTCAAATATTTTGCAGTTTAACTTTGCTGAACGAAACTCAGAGTTTTCACTCGAGACGGCGAGCGTGACTCACCTAAAAATAGTGTTTCTCTAGTGTCTATAGAAGGCATTGGAATCTCGAACTGCTGTAAGCCCTGCTGCTGGATGACAGTCTCTTTGTTTCCGCTCCATAAAACGGGAGAAATGCTGGCGACACATTTTATGCGCAATACGCCATCCTCGAAGTATTGCGAGTTTATTCTCATATTCAGGCCTATGGAACTGCTGATAAGACCGTGAGTGTGGTGAACATCCGGATAACTAATGATATATTTGGGATTTGTAATCTGTTGACGAGAGATAAAATAAAGTGTCGAAATGAGAAAATGTCACAGATGGGCAACAATCCAGCGATTATCTCGTCGTTCCGGATTTTTCCTTCGACCATGACAGATTTCGAGTGGCAGATACGACAGACACAAATTCATTACGACTAATCATCGCATTCCGGGAACAGAGCATCGAACGTGTTAATTTCGATCGATTTGTCGGCGGTAGATTAGATTTGTTTTGGGACTCGTCGGGTGAATTTCCGGCTAATTTCTGATGATTGATCGTTTGAAGCGAGCAACTTGACGCAATTAAAAGCAATGTCCTCAAAATTAATTTCACTTTTTCTAACGCGCCGCCCCTCCCACCCCGATAATCGATTCGACACCTGCTCGCATGAATTATGCTTCGAGAAATCGCCGGTCTGAGCGGGAGGGATTTGCTGTGTGTCGCTGGGAAGCTGTGATTTCTCCCACGTATTTCATCCCTCGATGATCGAGAAGAAAGAATCACAAACGATACGATTTTTCTTGTCGCTACATAAAGGCATCGTCGTCTTGTCGTGTGTCGCTGCTATTGAAATCGAGGAGAAAGCTTTATAAACATCATCATCATTATCCCCGCGATAACGGCAACGGCTTTTGTATGGAATCTCAGGCGAGCAATCTTAGCGACGCCCGTCACACTGGGACGGCTCTCGACTCCCTTGTCAATAAAAATGTATTTGTTCGAAGAATGAAATCATCCTTCTGACTTGATTGATTACGGCTTATTAATATTTTGTCGGTGCGATGAAAATAAATTGTCAAATTATTGGAAGAAGACATTGTCAAAGCGCGTTGAAGAGGGAGAGCAATTTTAGCAATTCATTAAAATGATGCGGATTTAAGTCCCACGAAATATTTTTTCCTCTCGACGATGCCAAAAGCGTACGAAACAAGTGGTTGGAGAAGTTGCTTTCCTTCCCAGACACTGCGATGTTTAGGTAAACGATGCCGGAGGGCGGGCGCGTTTAACAAGCCAACTTTTTTCGTCTCACTCAGCTCATCAATTTTCATTATGATGGGAGAATTTCGTCGTTTCATTA
Source organism: Smittia sp. YW1114-2 (assembly GCA_033064975.1). Taxonomy (NCBI): domain Eukaryota; kingdom Metazoa; phylum Arthropoda; class Insecta; order Diptera; family Chironomidae; genus Smittia; species Smittia sp. YW1114-2. The sequence goes on from CP093833.1 coordinate 3,573,397, forward strand.
GAGACGCACCGGATTATCGTTGATAAAAAACTGGAGCTTTGAGGCTGGAGAGCTTCGCGCTGATGTGCAATTTAAATTCAATTTGTCACCCGATTGGTACGCCTGCTCTTCGCCTTGAATAAACGGTCCGTTCGAAGGCAGAACTAAGGGGAGGAGATGAAAGGGAAAAGTTTACTTCAAGCGTTACTCGTCGGGGTGTAAGCAGAGAGACGTTGGATGATTTCCCTCTGAATTATTCCGTTGGAATTCGCAAACTTACAAGGCGGAAAATTCAGGAAAATTTATCAAATTTCTCCAGCCATCTCTATGAAGTGAAGACGGAAGTATTAAAACTTACAGACAACCAGCATGTAGCTCTCGCCCTGCACAGATGAAAATGATGGACCTTCGAGGGAAACTTCGCATTTGAAGAGACCTGTTGAGGAGAAGCGAAGGGGAACTTTGAAGTTTATTTACGACAGAGAAAGACTCTCAAGATGGTTTTACCGGAAGTTTTAAGTGAAACGTTCTTCAGGAAAACTTTGTGGCTGCTACTTCTCTTGTGCTGTAAGTAGAGCGTCGAATTTCGAGCGTTTGAAACATTTAAATCATTTCAGTTCCATTAACTTTTAAGTGAAACCACTTACATCAACTTTTATTCCGTCGAAACTGTAGCTGTGCTGCGCCGCACTCGCTCGCGGAACGAAGCGGTAAAACTCTTCGCCATCCTTGTACCACTTAACTGAGTAGAGAACCTCTTGCTCATTCTCCTCATCGTAGTACAAATAATTATTCCGTCTGTACTGTCGATCTCCGTCGTTGTCTCGGAACTTGTTCGTTCTATTATTTAACTCGTACTGACATTCGAGCTGTGCATTCTCCCCTCGATACTTCATTGACGGCACGACCAATCTTGATAATCGCAAGCTATTTGTGGCCTCTGAAAATTCAGGTGAGGGAGAAAAAATTTGTGTGAAAAACTTTTTTGTTTACAATTGAGAGCGCGTTGCCGTGAAAAAAATCGATTCCAGGGACACTGAGTGGAGCGTTTTGATACTTTCATACGGTCGAAAGGATTTTGATTATTATCATGTTGACGGTTTTAATTGGAAGATGATTGAGATGAATCGATCATTTTTTTACTCGTCAATTCTTTGAAAAGCTCATTCAATCTAAAAGTTCGTCATTCATCCAACCAAATTTTAACTTAAAATAGAACCGAGCAAAGAAACTTTCAGCTGAATCCAATCAAAATTGTTAACTTAAAGCAGCACAACGAGTTAGAAAAATATTTTCAACTGAAAGTGCACTCAACAACCCTGCAAAATTAAAATGATTTTCCATCAGACTAAATTGAATATCGCGCACAAAATGTGTGGTTGCATATCATCAGACAAACAGCCACATTTGGGTCGCAAAATAAATTGGAAGTTTTCACATTGCAAATTTTTTTCTGTTTATTCATTTCGTTTAATATTTTTGCGGCATGAAATTTTTATATCTCCAATTTCTGCGCTAATTGCGAGTAAAATTTCAATCGAGTTGAGTTCGCTAGAGGCTCTCAACAGAACTCGTCTTATCCATAAAACTTTTCCACGTTTAAAGTTCAAGTTTGTTTGTTTGGCGCAGGCATGAAGAGCCTCGAGAAAAGTGGCACGAACGTAGCAACGAGAAAGAACTTTAAGGTATGAAATAAAACTTGTAGCGCACGACGTAGGAAGAACAAGCCTTGACTCCTTGGAAGTCATGAATGCTAGTGAAATATTAATCTGCACACACTTCTTGCCTTGTACTTAAATTTTACACAACAATAAAAGCACGTGAGGGCTTTTCCTGCTACGTATCATGTTTCGAAAGGATAATGTGATGTCGAGCTAACGGGCTATGAAGAGGTGAAGACCTCGAAGAACGTTGAAGTCGTTGTAATAAAAATCACTGTCTCGTCGGTTCACGTCGCATTATCAAGGATTAAAATTGTTATACAATTCTCTTGAGGTAATTAAGCGGATAATTTAATGCGATTGAAAACTCGAAACTAATCTCAGAGTCGCGGAAAACTTCAAACTTTCGAAGTCGTGAAACTTCTCACCTTTCTCTATTAAAACAAATAAAATTCCGACTATGAGAAACGAATTCATCTTCGTTTGGATTTCCACTCTACCACTTTAATAATCTGACATGAATCCGACACATCAATGCAAATTTTTAGCTTAGACACTCGAGCGACTTCTTTGCCTTGCGAATCTCAAGAAAAAACTGAAGTTTCCACAACCGCTCGAAGCTGTTATAATGAAAAACTGAGGCAGGGAAAACTCGTGGAAACCTTCCTCTCTTTTCCATTTTCCTAGGAATTCCTCTCGCACTTCGACTCTCTTGTTTAGTGAAGCAAGCAAACATGCTTTGAAAGCCTTCGTGAGGCCTAAACTGCATGCTCAGATGGAGAATTAGATTTTTGCAATAATTTATGTGATTTGGGGAAGCGTAAACTTCGAATTAACTTATCATCTTACGTATGATCAATCGAGATATGATAAACTGGGTCGTTTCCGATGAATTATATTTATTGCCACCGCAATATCTCAGATACACACAAGACTCAAGCTGAAAGGTATAATTGACGCCATTAATATTTGTATCATGTTGTGTGATGTTTGCTCGTTACCGCGCTGAATAAATCGATATAATTTGTTTGAATAATCGATCAGCGTTGGATATCTAAGCTGCGATATGTCGGCGTTTAGTTACATTCTCTTCGTTCGATGACTTTCCATATAAATCTTCAAGCATTCTTCGTTTGACTAGATAGACATTTTCAATGCTCGTAAGTTATTTCGGCTGAAAGTTCCTTCGAGATTACACAAAACTTCTCTCGCTCGAAAAGTTGGTTGCCGGGAAACTGTCTCAGCCGTCTGCTCTGCCTTCACATTCTTTTCCAAATGCTGAGGCAGTGAAATCGAGAATCCTTTCAACTGCGATCTGCGCCCTTCGACATAGCTTAGATGTCTTAAATGCATTCATCTTCGTTCCAAAATATCTTCCACATGATGATGGTTCGTTGATGTTGCTAGACGATGATGGAACTTCATCCGCCCCCGCCACCCACGGCCCGTACGATACAATCTTATCTGAAATTAGGATTTTTCCTGATTCAAGAATCCTGAAAGAAATTCAAACAAGTCGAGGGAGAATAAAAGTTTCTATGAATATAGAATTAGAATAAATGAGCTGATGAGCTCTGGAAGTTGGCTGTGAGAAACATGAGCGGACTGTTAAGCACTGAAAGCGAAACTTTACAGAGCTGACGTAATAATTCGTTGCATGGCGTAAAAAACTTGTAATAAATGACTTTGTATTCGTTGTGACTGAAATTTATTACGCCATGATACTGGAAAATGATAGTAGCGAGTACAACAGCGAGTAAGCGATAAGTTGAGACTCGATGCCTCAGGCCAGTCATATTTCATTGTCTGTGAAAATATTTTTTAACTGCGAAAATTGTTGTTTCCATTTCAGCCTCGCTGAAGATTTTCATTCCGCGCCAAGCACTGCTGACTACAGAGGAGCTTCGATGTAGGAACAAACATGAAACCTCTCAGCTGTGACAGTTGAAATGCAAGAGATGAGACGGAAAATTGCAATGAAATTGCTGTTTAAATAACATAAACCAAACAGAACGTGATTGTAATCTGCAATCTATCGTCCATTTTAAAACTGTGGTTGAGTCGTTGTAAATGTGACAGACGAAGCTCTTAAGAAAACATCACGAAAGATTGAGTTTGCCGAGGAAGAGTTTCCATGAGGAAAACGGGAATTAATTTGAGAACCTTCGACGTGATTCATGGTAAATGCAATCTTTACGTCCCGAGAGAAATTTCCTTCGAGGTCTCAGCTCTTCATTCAAACAAGAAAAGGATCCGAAAGTAGAAATCTAAATTCACAATACAGGAATGTAACAAAACAGCATTGATCTTTTATTTACGTCTCGATCTCGAGACGTCTGTGACGGAAAATAATCCTCTCCAGAAATGCATTTCCCATTGTCGTTTTACTCGAGCATTATCGAGTATAAAGTGGAACGAGTATGCTTTCTATGAAAGTGATTGATGTGGAAATAGAAAAATGGTAAAACATTTGCTACACTTTCAACTTCGTCACTGTTGCCTTCGCATTCTTATGTTTGAGTTTCCACTTAAAAAGACAAGTGAAGTTGAGCAATTAGTGACATTTCTAATGAGTTTTCTTGTTCTCATTTGAAATTGTTATGAAGCCGAAGTGAATGTTTCATCTCGTTTAAAATTTGATGGTCTAATGATAGTTCACAAGGTAGTTTCATGTTTGGATTGTGGTTCGTATGCCAGACAACAGGTCTTGCACGTAAGCAATAAATCAGGGAAATTCAATGAGAAAATAATCACGGGACTTACTCGAAAATAATTATAATTTATATAATTACTCCCAAACATTTTAAATATTCCTGACAACGCGAATCTATTGTTTCCAATCATCTCCATAACTACAGTCTGCCATCGACAACACTCTTAATTATTCACTCGAGTCGGCAAGTTCGTTCGTTAATTATTTATCGACAAGCTTTCTGTTTTGTTTTCAGTTGTCACCAATGAGGAAAATCTTGACAAACTGTAATTTCTCACCTGCTTCATGAACTATGCAAACGAGGCAAACGAAGCGCTGATTCGCGAGTCTGTTGTTTCTCCCCTTCAATAATAATTAGTTTTTACAGCGCTGCGGAAAACAGAAATTCATAAAAAGAATTACCGCCCGAGCCTTTAAACAGTTCCTTCGTTATTCACACGAATTTCCTATCGATTTTCGTTTCATTAGGAATGTTTGTGTTATTTTATAGTCGAACTCAGCAACTATTGCCGTTTGTCCAGGGCTGTTGGCTCAAGAAGTCTGTAATAATCATAAAGTGCGGAGTTTCACTGCAACTTGTGCTCGTTAGTCAGGTCCTGGGCGCTCAACACCACGACAGTTGGAATATTTCAACATCCAGGCAGTTTCGGTGGAGGGAAAAAGAAACGTCGACGAGGAGAACGAGAACGACTGTTGACACATTTTGTCTGCGTTCGGTGCAAAAGCAGAAAGCGGCACGTTCGACATTATCCTTAGACCTCACATAGTTCGTTTATTTCACCCCTTGCTCGTTCGATTTCCATTCAATTTTACTTCAGCTATTGCTGTCGATCAACACACTACTTGAAATAATACCGTGCAGAGAAAACGACTCGTGCAGGTTTTTCCACTCCGTGAAAGAAACAACGAGCGAGCGAGAGACTTACTTGGAGCAGAGATAGAGATGTTGACGAATTATTTATGCACAACAGACTGTGTGAACAAATTTACCATGAAATGCAAATATTGACAGTCAATTTTTATTATTTCTCGCTTCTATTCCGCTTCACGCTGTCTTTCCTCCTTCGCAACACCTCACGAACGAAACTTTTACTTGAGTCGAGTCGGAGTAGAGAATAAAAGTTTATGGACTCGCCGAACTTCCAAGCGATAATTTTCATTCACTTTCGCAGCAGATGTCGTCAATGTGCTTGCGGAGTCAGATGATCCGTGTTCATACCCGAGCGCAATTATCGACAGATGCACTCAACAGCTGTCGGAGGGAAAAATCGGTGAAGAGCTTTCAGTTATGTAATTACTTGTTTTCTTTATTTCACTTATGTACACACTTAAAGGAAATCTCTTTACAATCTCTTAATTTACGGTTGAACGTAAGGCAATTCTGTCATTTCTCGTAAAATATTCATGCTAATTGAACTATGTTATCAATTTAATTGATTTATGAAATTCATTACCGACTGTTGAGCTACTGTCGTCTGTTAAATAAGATAAACGCCTGGAGGGTCCGTTAAGAGAATTAGCTGTTGAATCATTCTTTCAACAAATTAGTGGCGTCACTACAACCCTGGAGGATCCTCCGATTGGACTTGGTGTTCCATAAGCAGATGAGAGTCCAACCGCTTGGCCTTCTGTGCATTAGTAAGTGAATCTCTTTTACTGTGCAGACAACAGTAGCTGGAAATTTAAGTTAATGATTAAGAGTACTCTAACGACATGTTTCGCTCTGATATCAAGATTCAACATCAATCATTTCGAACTTTTTGACCCGATATTGTCACTGATGATAATTCAATCGAACGGGGGAGAAGCCCGAATTTGTTTGGAAACTTTTCGTTTTAATCTAACGTTATAATCTACCATATTTATCACCACATCATTTTGAATAGATTGACTTCACTTTTTACAATTCATCCCACGACTTTCATACTCAATCTTGGTAATAAAATAAACGCATTGTTTAAGGAGCTTACGACAAAGCCGAAATTATTTTCTGGAAATGATTGCCAACGACTTTAGAGACAATATTAATTCTTGGAATTGTTGCGAGCGCACAGAGCTTCGCAGCTTTGCCTAGACTTTCTCTAGGAAATTAGGATTTCGTTGAAGGTTTCCGTGACTAATTTGCAATGCATAAGATTCATCTTTCATAATTGCAATTGAATTGCTTTGCGCCTAGATTTATTTTAATCCTCATCTTAATTAGCCAATTACTAAAAGTTTTATTCCGTCTACGTATCGTTCGTCGTCTATGAGTGATTATGTACAAAATCCCTTAATTAGAAGCTCTCTGTTGTTCAACTACACGCTAATTAAATGATCAAAACGTTGATAATTGAGATTGCTATGAGAATAATTGCGATTGGTTTCCTCAGGCTCTCCGAGTTGCTTCTCACTGTAAGGAAAAGGAGAAACAGGGCATTAGACAGCTAAGAGACGAGTGATAAACGTTCAACTCACCAAGCAGCATCGCTTCTCGGCTGTCCATCAATGATGGCCTTCGATGAACGATGCTCTCTCTCCCGTTCTGCCAGAGTGATGGCGATAAGCTCGCCACACATTTCACTCGCATAATGCCATCAAAGAAATGCCGTCCGTCAACTGGAATGTTGAGCCCCAGCGATGTCGTTATCAAGCCGTGCGCATGGTACATGTCTCGATAGGGAGTTAGAAAACTCGGTTCTATCACCTGTGGATGAGACAATATGATGCGCTTAATAGTTTTTCAATTTTTCAGTTCATTGAAATGCACTCAAAACAATTTCGATTCAGCGATAATTGAGCCAGAAGTTTTTAATATCCCACACCCGTAATTAAGCTGCACCGTTGTAAGTTTCATATTTGAAGCAAAGTTTCCACTCAGTTTTCTAATGGAAATTGCAGTTTTTCCACTGCTTTCATGAATAAAGATAAATTATAATTGAAAAGTTTGCATCGCAGAGCGAGTTTGAGCGATTGCTTCCTTCGTCTGCCCTCGACCAGATTCATTATTGCACGTTATATCAGTCTTTCCCTCCGTTCGCTCTACTTTGGATCATCGCCCCTTAGTTTATCAGAATATTTGTTCGAGGAGAATCAAACATCCAGCACTCGTTATTGCGATGCAAATATTTCAATTTGCATCGTCTCTTGATCGCTCGGGCATAAATTGAAACATTGTGTGCGTATAATTCCCTCTCGATAACAACTTCCGTTCGGAAAATCTTTTCTTATCATTAATTTGATTTAGTTGAGTACATCCCGGCATAAATAAAACGGAAGGAGATTCTTCCCCCCTTTCTTCCTTATTTTTCTTTCGCTCAGATCATCGCTAGAATATTTTCTTTGCGCTGTGTGTGGAAAAAGCTAAAAATTAATATTTAATTTTCCTTTCTCCGACATTTTCATATTTCAAGTCTCGTCTGTCGAGCGCTTCGCTTTCCCGTGATTCATCCTCTTTTTTCCTTACTTTTACCACGCTGAGTAGCGGGGAACATTAAATTCGCTTTAATTTAATTTATAGTCAGTCAAGTGATTTAAAACTTCCCTCGGAGTGTAGGGCGAGAGTGAATAACGTCAAATGACCTGTAGCATTAGTGCGTCTTTAGGACTATTATGTTCGCTATCTTCCCAGCGTAACGATAATTTATAGCCTCACATGAGGGCTTTTATTCTAATTTTAAAAGTTAATTATCCCGGTAGCATTTTGTACGAGGTTTCTTTGAATTTTTCAGGCTTTGTTGAGTTTTAATGTCGAGGGCCTTGACTGAAGCAAAGGGATCAAAGCTGTGGATACAAGATTTATCTAAGATGAAGGTTAGAGCTGCTACACCGCTTTTAGCTCTAAGCGTGTTGTGCCCGATTGACGCGAAAAACCAACAACCGCTTCTCGCTAGAAACCTCAAAGTTCCGCTCATCAAAAGTCAAAAATGAAAAGTGACAAACAGCAGCCTCGATACTCGAACCAACACGCAGATGGAAGCCACGAGCTGTTGCTCACTCGCGAAGTCATGAAAATTGTTTGAACGACTGGCGCAGGTGACGAGCATCTGCCGTTTATATCCACACTGCTTGGAACATTTCACGGATTCCTCGAGAAAACTTTTCAACACATCAAGACGTTAAATTTTCGGAAGCTTTTACGACGCTCGACTTCTTATTTGTCTAATTAAAAGACTATAAAGTTTTTCGTGTTTTCTCATCACTAGCGAAATAAAACTCGAGAAGGTAAAGCTTGAGGAGCTCTTGAGCAGCAAAGCTTGGCTGTGAAAGAAGATATTAGGGCTCTTAACATGGATGAAGCTTTTCGTTATTAAAATATTACATTTACAGCTGAAGCTCATCGCTTCGGGGCTCGTCTTATCATGCAAGCAGCATTGTACGTCCCATTCATAAAACCTTTTTCCTGTCGAGGAAGCTCCTGTGTAAATTTCCTTTCTTCCCGTTCTCACTCCCACTCGCCTTCCAAGGCAAGTTTATGTGTAGTTTTTCATTAATTCGGCTGAGCCATCTTTCATTTATATTCCATTATTTTTATATCTGGCAGGAGAAAGAGAAATATTACTGAAAGATCTTGATTAAAAGACCACTAAGGGTTGGCAATGAACGGCGGAGCTTCGTTTCGGTGAAAACAAAAAGCCATAAAAAACGAAAATATGTCTATGGGAAATAATTTATATGAAAAGTTCCTTCTGCCGTTTGACGTTTGCTGGGCGAAGTTGCATGATTGTAGGTGATTAAATAATGAGACCATAACACACAAAACAGCTTTTTATTCACATTCCCTCCAAGCAAAACGCCCGAGTTGGTCGAGGCAGAAGATATTTCGAACTGTTAAACTATGAGCACAGAAAATCTTTAATCGAGCAAAGCCTGTTTGCGAAATATTCACGCTCTGAGTTATCAGGTATCTTCCGTAATAAAATTTTTACGACTTTTCTCCTGCGTAACTCACTGCGTTATGAATTGAGCTCTGCCGAATTTTACGGCTGTTAAACTTTCTTTCGTTCCGCCACAACCATAGCAAAATGTCGCCGACTAACATCAAACTGAATAAAGCTCGTGACGCTGTGTGACTGCGCAATTTACCAGACATGTTAGCTTGTAGATTAAGCTTGAAAATCTGTCGATGTGGACGCATCACGGCGTTTCAGCAAAGGTCACCGCACCTCGATTCGGGACGAGCACTTTCTAGTTCAACGAGAGCGACTCATTCGCTAATTAGCCGGTGAACATTACTTCGACTTTGATGCTTTGCCCTGCTCGGCATTTCTGCGGTCGAACATAAAAAGAACACAAAAATCCCGCCCGAAGGATCGTAAACTGGCAATACTGCAAGACAAATTTCGAGAAGCCAAGGTGGGAAAGAAGCGAGGCCGTAAAATCATGAAAAATGAAATCTAAAAGATATTTTATTACGCTTTCTCTCGTCTTCCCGGGCTCGTTGTGTGTTGTACGCATATTTGTCTCGAATTTTATACAACAATAAAACACCATAAATTATGTTTGCTGTTCCCAAATGAGAATATCACCGTCGAGTCCTAAAATTCTTTTTGCTTTCTCGCCTCCTCAATCGGGCGCGCTGGTAGGAACTTTGTGCTTGTTACGTGACAAGAAGAATGAACTCGTGGCGCTTCCGCTTTTCTTTATCAAACACCAAAGCAACATAAATAACCAGAAGAAAAGAATGAAAACTTTCCTCGTTAGACGTTCGAAGCGAACTCAACCTGCCGAGGAGGAATTGAACAGAAAGTTTTGGCGTAAGATAACAAGGAATTTTCTCATTGTTTGTGAAGGACGCCAGGCCCAATGAGTTCCCAGCTTTTCCTCTCCGCTTATCGCTGATTGTTGTTGGTCGAGTCGTAATTAAGATTGCGATAAGAATACGCCAGCTCAGATTTGTCCATTCAAAGTACTTGTCGACTTGTTTGTTGTGGGGGAAAACGAATCAATCAATCAATTTGAAGTACATAGATTTGCTTATTTAGTCAAGTCTTTCATCGACAGAATTGGAGGAATAATCACAATGCGGTTGACATGAAGCAAAATATTTGTTAGTGGAATCTTCATGATCAACTTGAAGGTATTTCGGTTACTTTAAACGGCTTGCAACCTCCACGTACACGAGCCCGTTTAGTTTAAGATTCGAAGCTGTCTGAGAACTTGGTTATAAAACATGTCAATTCATCGAACAGCTACATATTAGTTCATGTCTAGATTCGAGATATCGATGACTCCGCTAATTCGCACGTAGGAGAGGATTTAGCCATTTAAAAAAATATTAAAAAGCCAGCGAGGCGGGTGGGAAATCAATTTGATCGTTTCGAGGAGGAAGAAATTGGAATAATTTTATTCAGGTCAGGTATTTACATATTTTAGCTTGAAAGCGCGGCGTGGTCAAATTTTTCCGCCGTTTCGCCTGTCGTTTTAATTTGAATTTAATGAGTGACGCTTGGGTGTTTGCTATGCAGGCTTTTAAGCGGTCCGATAAGGTTATCACTCCGCTCCGATCTCTATTTATTCGTTTTCAATAATCCTCTTGAACCCTCGAGAACGAGAGCGTATTTTCTGGTCGACATTTTCCACGCTCCCTCCGCGTCGAAGAAGAAGAAATATGATTAATGATATGAATAAGAGGGCGAGAGAGAAATTATCAAAATGAATTTCAAAGAACTTCTTACTTCGACTGCTCTACGCCTCCGTTTGTGTTATAATCAGCAGCAAATCAGAGGGAAACAGCCCATGCGATGTTTTACTTAATTCATGATTTATGTTTGAATTTTTAATGCTTCCTATCGAAGCTTTTCCATCGGCCAGAGACTAGTAATTAATTCTGAGATATTAATCATTCATCGTTGCTATTAAATTAGCTGCGATGCTAGTGGATCAAGTGAGTGACGGTTTCGTTTCGCAAGTGCCTTGGCTTCTAATCACAGCCATCAAATGACGCCATTAGTGAATTGCAAGTTTCATTTCAATCGCTTTAATAACAGGCCAGTTATGCTGGCTCGTTTAATCAGAGATCTGAGGCTTGCGGCGAACTTACTTGTTCATCGTTGATGTACCACGTGAGAATCGACTTTGGCTGGGATTTGCCGGATGTGCAATTAAGCACCAGGATATCTCCAATTTGGTACTGCTTCTCTTCGCCATTGATCACTGGTCCGGAGGTTGGCAGATCTGAAAAATCGGAAACGGTAAGATTCAGTTAGATTTACGGCAAGTCTAGAGTGGAGAATACAGCGAAAGTGAATCGTGCAAGCTGAGCGTAAAGTGTAGCGATAAAGCAAATTTCAATTAAAAACTTTTTCATTTAAACGGATCTAAAAGTTGAATTAGTTTTCTTTCTTGTTCTTTATTTACTCGACGACTTACTGACGATAAGTTTGCTTGAGTATTTTCCTGTGACGATTCCTTACGGATTACTTACAAAGCCGACTTCTGATAGTTTGAAGTAGTCGGTATCCGACTGCTTAAAGTTCACGTTCAACGTAAACTGACGACGGTTTTTTAGTGAAACTTTTTCTCTTCAGTTTTGTGAAGTTTTGTTGTGAGAAACAATTAAAAAGTATTGATTAATTCAAGAAGCGAGACGGGTTAGGATGTTTTGAAAAACTATCCATTAAGGCTTCAAGACTAACAAAACATTGCATTTTCCAATTAAGTTTCGAGCCGCAGTTTATCTGCTCTAATTGAGTTGCAAGCTAAAGTTTCAATTTCTGTTAATAACGCTTCTCAGAGGGAAGAAATAATTCAAACAACGAGCTTGGTGTTCCATTCAACTCGGCTACATTGTGCTTTCCTGTTGAGTCATGCGGGACCAATTTCGAAAGAAATTGCCATTGTTTCTTTCTGCTTTCCTCGACGTGTTTCTCGCGTTTTCTTCATGTTTCGCCTACAAAGAGCACTTTAAGGACGATCAATTTTTGTCGCCTTCATCCATGGATTTTGATTAATGTTTTCCTCAGTCTTACACTGTCGTCGACTGAGTAGAAAGTTGACGGAACGTTTTCCAAATGGAGAACTCTGTGAAGCTTTTTATGGCCTCGTTTTTTGAAACTCGTTCCATGGAGTTGAGCTAAAAGGCTTTAACGCTTCAACCAGTTTGAAGTGAACAACTTTTAACGAAACTTATTACTTCAAGAGTTTGTTTATTCAGTAATCGATTCTACATTTGATGGTATGAAATAGTCGAGAGCCAACAGTAACTAAGTCGACAAGGGCTTTAGCTATAGAACTCAAATTGTCATTCAACCTTGAAACAGAATTACGCCTTTCGAATAAAAATTCGCTGAGCAATTGGAGGCTCATGCGAGAAAGCTATTGACTTAATGAAATGAGATGAATCAAAAGGAAATTTGGCCTGAAAGCACAGGAGCATGAACATGTCTGTGCCTTTAATCTTTAATCTGCAACCTTAGCTCCTTCCACGAGTTTTCAACAATCGGCGACATTTGAGTTCAGAAGCGTGCTTTACGACAAAAACAATTCATTCCTTCATCAAAAAACCATTTCAATTTCGAGTTATACCCTCGTAAAGAGCTTGCCAACGAGAAAGCTTTCACATCGAGAGCTGAATAAAAGAGAAGAGAAAAGTTCGAACAAAACAATTTCCCGATATGTGCGGTGTGTCTTGAAAGGACTTAGCTTAACACTGGAACACCACACCGCAAAAAGTGAGAAATTGAAACACCCAATACATTAACTGCTGCCATCGGAAAAGAATCAGCCCCATCGACGCTACAACAAGGAAAGGGAAAAGAAAATCTTCCATTTTTCAATTGAGTTGTACAAGGAAATGACTTGCAAGCGTTTTCATCGTTCTTCCCTCCGTTCTTTTCACTGGGAACGCTGTGCTTCTCACAGCAGAAAGCGGATGAAGGTGAAGGGGATTTGACGAGAAGCATGTAACGTAAACCAGAAACAGTGATTCTCGCCTCAACAAAAGTTTAAGGTGAGAAAATGTGTGAGTTTGACGTCAAAGCGCCGGCATGAGCGAAGAGTTAACTTGACGTGGTGGTGTTTGACTGAAGCTCAAGTACAAAATGGTTTCAGCCGCAAAGTGAGCGGAGGATTTTATAACTTTCTTGCGAGTTTTTATGGCTACCCAGGCAGGAAATGAGTTCCAGCGAGATTCGAAAACCTTAATTGACAGAAAGCTATCGGAGTCTGGAAGTTTCCCGACCGGGACTTTTCTCTTGTAGTCAAAGCAACTACGAGCAACTTTTAACAGTCTGCAGCTCGCATATGCTCCAGACATTAAAACTTCTCCTCGTTTCGCCGCAAAGCGAAAATTCTACTTTTTTCCTACATTCAAGCATATCCAAGTGAAGCAAGAGGTTGAGAAGTAACCGCGTTCCTTGTGTTACAAGCTCTTTTGTTGGTAAAGCGAACTTGAAGTATAATTATGATTTGGATGACCTTTGTTCAAACGATTGTCAATTGAAAACTCAACTCATGTTGTGAAAAGGTCTTTCAAGACCGGAAAAATGTAATGACGCATTACGATGTTTGAAGAGTTTGAGCGCAATTTTTGATATGAAAGACTTTGTTTCAATTGTAAAGCTTTTTTAATGAGCGATGTATGAATGGAACGCTGTGTATAGCAACCAACTGACGAACAAAAGTTAGTCAAATCAGACTTCAGGAATCGTCAGGAAATTGCAGATTGAAATTGGCACGATATGAAACTAAAAAAATAATGGAGAGAAGTGTAATCTTGTTGACTGAGTCAATAGATGATTAGCTTCTCTTGCATAATACAGCAGAACTAAAACCAGAACTTAGATAAAATGGAACACTCACAAACAACGATCATGGATTGATTTACTTCACGAGTTTGAGCCAAAATACTTACAAACAACTTCCAGCTTTCCCTCGCCTTGTACCGTCTTGAAGTCGGGCTCCTCCGCTGAGATTTCGCATCTATAAAGTCCCGTCGACTTCAGCGTGACGCCTTTCAGGTAAACTTTTTTACTGTTCGATGCCTGGTGCTGTTGAGAGAGAAAAAAATGTTTTAAAATTGCTGTGTGTAAAAAGCTCCGTAGGTCGTAAAGCATTCTTCGTTCAGCTTTCAGTTCGAGAAAAAATTATTGCAATTTTAATCATATTTTTTGCAGCTTATTTCGTCTGCTGATAAAATTGCATTATTCCTTTTCAGTGGAGGCAAAAATGGAAAGCAGTTGGTTCAATGGAAGAAATTCCAATCCTGTTAGTATTTATCGTATTTTATTGATTTTCCCAAGCTATTCACAAGTTATGAAAATTCCGCTTTCTCATTCCAACTCGGAACTCTTCGATGCTGTAAAAGTTTCAGCCAAAATCCTTTCTTTCCCTCGGCCGAGATTATTTACTGCAACGGAATGTTCGGCATGCTTTCCCCTCCGAAAATGCCCAGAGATTTATAGATTGAGGCCGAGCAGGAAGGAAGGCAAAACGTTCGCCGATGAAATTTTGCGGAAAAAGCTCGACGCACAAAGCATTGAGAAAAGTTTAAAGTCGCTTTTCTCCCTCATTTCGCTTCTCCCCTGACGGCGACAAAATAAATATGCAAATTTATTTTTATTGAATTTAAATTGCGTTATCACATCGGAGGAGGCTCGAGGGAGAAGGAGAAAGAGCGATTTGAATAGCAGCATCGAAGTCTCTATTGTGACAAAGTGGCAGGTATCAACATTCAATTAGCAAATATTTCAGATTTCACATTCCGACACAGTTCCACGCGCTCTCGCCTTGCCAACCTGCCTTGTTGGAGCATCATAAATCCTTCGCGGAAAGGAAAATATCTCGCTGGAGCGTCTATGCAATTTACAGAATAATAAAACGTTCGAGGGGAACGAAAGCGTTCTCGTGGAGGAAAAAAGTTTCTCTCTGCGCTTTTATTATTCTAGCCGTGGAATTGCTTTGCAAATGAGGGATGACAGCCCTCTCTATAAAAATTTATCTTATTTTCTTCGCCTGCTACTTGGATTCTGTGTGCGACTGTATGTGGGTCTGCGAAATGTGATTATGCTCCCGAAAGTGTGTACACAAAGGAAACAAATTGAGTATAAAATTGTTATGTATAGACGTCGACTTTAATGCGAAATGTAAATTTTATTAACAGGGCTTTTTGTGCTTTGCCATTCTCTTGTATTTTTGACGCAAAAAAAACTTTTATCTTCCTTTCCGAAGCTTTTCAAGGATTGTGTTGAAATTGTGTAACGATAAATGTTTGCAAGACTCGTTTCAGATATTCGGTTTGCCACAAATTGGAAGATGCATTGGTTAGAAAAGGTATTTTGATGTGTCTCGTTTGCAAGTTAAACAACCAATAACTTTCTCCTAGGTAAATGCAGATAAGATTCCATTCGCATGAGGTATCAAGTAACTAACACTGAGGATGCTTCTTAGAATCATAATCTGAAACGCCTTGCGATTATAAGCAGATGTGAGATTAGACTGTACTCAGAACGCAGTTTTTCAACCATAAACTTTTATCTCTTTCACCTCATTCGCGTGACGGAAACCTCAGACGTTCCAAATTGAGGAGATTGAAGAATAAGAAAGATTTTCTTCCCTAATTTTCAATTGATGTTGCAAGACTGAAATGTCTAAAGAAATCTTCCGGAGACAGAGAAAAGATAAATTTCTGAATATAAATTTTAATTAGCACGAAAACAAATGCCCGAGAGCATTAAAGGATGAAAAGAAAACTTTAAACAGCACGACGGGCGAAAGAATTCTGTGTCTCATTAAGATTATGGGGAAAGAAATATTTTTCAATGTCTATCGCTGTACTCTGCTGTGCACCAGCATGCTCAGACGATGGAGCGTCGTTGAGCATAAAATATATTTGTTATGATGCTGATTAAGATATTTATTTCAACAAACGTTGGACCTCGAGAAAGAAAGCGGCACGAGACGAAAAAAGAATTTTTTTCTTGAGCAAACTTTCTATTCAAACAGAAAGTTTTATTTTCACGGTTTGAAATACGAGAACTTGCCGCTTGACACTTTTCTCGGCGATAAAGTATTTCTAATCGGAGAGAGGAAAACAAGAGAATCTGATACTTACATCGACTTTTATTCCTTCGACTGCGGTGGCGGATCGCGGCGGGGAACGGGAAAATCAATTTTAATATCGGCACGCTGAGAAGCATCTCAAGCTTCGCTGAGAATTTTTATGCTTCTGCTTTAACTCACCTTTATACGAGCTCTGCTGCGGGTTCGACCTCGGAACGAACCGATAAAACTCTTCCCCATCCTTGTACCATTTAACCGAGTACAGCGTCTCCACCTCTTCGTTGTGATCGTGATAATTGAAATTCGTACTTTCTATGTCATCATCGGAATCTCTTTTCCCATTAAGCTGATAGTCGCACTCCAGGACTGCCGTCTCTCCTCGGAATTTGTATTGCGGTATTATGATTTTTTGCAGATGAAGACCGAGTGCAGCTGCAAGTAAACAGACAACAAATTACTTTAGAATTCTGTCGAGGTGCTCTGGCGAATCGAGAGAAAGTTGGCAAAACATTTTCATATTCCGTTGAGGGAGAATGATATGCGAATGTTTCGCCACCTCTCCTGCTATTTTTATCAATTTTTCCTCTATTGAATTTTTAAACGGAAATGTTTAGCTTTTTTTCCATCATATTCGAGTCGAAAGCGTGAGCAGCATGTGCAGAATAGGAAATGCACAAATCGATGAGCATGAAATTTTCATATCGCTTTGCTCGAGTGAGCTGAAGCTCTTGCTCGTGAAAATCGATGAGCATTGTTGAAAAATTACTTTGATAAATTTTTCGTTCTCGTGGGTGGCATCAGCTACATCGATCATTCCTAATGTATACGGAACTCGCGGTAATCGCCTTTGAAATCGTTATCACTCTTGAAAGACACAACCCAGTTCGTTTCGCATTCCAATCGATGTGATGTGATCTATGCAGGGCTTGGAAATCTTCCGTAGGTTGAGTTGAAATTTTCAAGTTACACATAACAGTTTGAAGCTCAACTTAAGCCTTGATGAATGCTCATTTGAACCCTTTCTGTCTATCAAGTCTTTAACTCTGAACTTCTGTTAATCGAGCGTCTAAATACCGAGCAACAACATTGTCTTATCAGTCTCTTATGCGAAATGACTTTTATCATTTAAATGAGCTTTTGATTCTTCTTGATACGAATACGAAACTTATCAGTCCGTCAGTTGTTGTGTGATGGATTAAAATCAGTTTCTTCAAATCCTCCGATAAGATATTTTGTGCGAGCTCTGCTTTTAAAATTTTATTAATTCAGTTTACTTTGTGTTTCTGAGAGGTTTGGTTTTCTGAATTAAATCACGAGTTATGTCAACAGCACCCGTTCAGTCGCCGATTGCTCTGCAGCTTCGCGACGCTGAGTTTCAAGATGATGCCATTCCGCTTGAGTTTGTTGGACATTGGGATAAAGTGGGCGGCCCTGCTGAGATGATTAATACCGGGTCATCTGCAATGATAACTTTCCCCAACCGAAACAAGAAGCCGTACATCATCGGAGGCCCTCTGGAGACTAAGTACATCTTTGAGCAGATCCATTTTCACTGGGTACGCTTTCAACGAATAAGTCCGTCGAATAAATTTTTGATGACAAGCTCGTTCCTCTTTTCTCCTTATCAAGGGCGATTGCAATGACTTCGGATGCGAGCATTTGCTCGACGGAAACACTTATAGCATGGTGAGTCACCATTGGTGACGGAAGTTTCAAAGAAGACAAGCACATTGTAATTTCTAACAACAATTTTTCTCGACGGAACAGGAGGGCCATCTGGTTCATTATAATTCCAAGTACAAAAACTTTCAGGAAGCGGTTGATAAGCCGGACGGATTAGCCGTTACGGGCTTCTTCATTCAGGCTGCAGGAGGCAAAGACTGCGACGAGTTTAAGAAGATTTCAGATGGCATTGAGCGCGTGAAAAAACCGAATTCAACCACTCGTCTCGCTTCCGATTGTCTCGCATTTCTAAAGCTACAAGAGCTCAGTAAACATTACTACAGGTATGTTGTTTATGCTTTCGAATTCCGCTCGTCAATAACCCGCAACCGATTTCGTAGTTATCGAGGCTCCTTAACAACGCCACCATATTTCCCATCAGTTCAGTGGATCGTTTATCGCACGCCAATTTATGTCTCGGAAAAACAAATTGCTACGTTCCGATCGCTTCGCGCACAGGACGAGGCGAAGTGCATCGTTAACAACTATCGTGATATACAGCAGCCAGCGAGCTTCCCAAAAATTACCTTCACACGAAATGCTCTCAAATCGAAATTGTAAGAAATGTAAGAGCAGCGCGAAGTTGCTGCTGCTTCCCTTTTATGCAGCAATAAAATGGAGACTCCGCTTTGTGGAGAATTTAAGGGTTCGCTCTGAGATTCCCCCATTCAGCGGTGGCGCTTTTCAGCGTGTGAGTGTGCTTTGAGATTATCATGCTGAGGAATGCACGGAGAGTGGAATGGAAACGTGAAATATCAGATCGCACGAAGCAGATTTGCGCTTATAAAAAAGTCTTTCTTCTGCCGCTCCACTCGGCGCTGTTTATGTTCTCGGTGAAAAATTTTATCGTCCTAAATTTTAATGAAATGCAACAGCGGAGAAGAGGAAACGAGCGACTACACAGAGATTTATAAGATCGTACAAGAATTTTTATTAAAATTACAATAAATTTTTATGCACGCTTTAGCAATGCTTAAGCTTTTACTCTTGCTCGCAACGATGAGAACAAATGTTCTTTCTTGTTCTTAATGAAATTGTAGGTAAGACGCGCGGAGGAAAAGAAACTGGAGGAAGGATTTAAAACTTAAAATAAAATGTACATTGTATTCCGATGGGAGAATAACAATGAAACTAAAAGGATTCCGCTGCTGCTCGAAGATGGAAACCCCTTGGCTCGGGGTCGCGCTTTAGGAATCGCTATAAAATATGGATAAAATGGGGAGAAACGACAAGCGCTCGTGCCTTGAATATTTAAGCCAAAAGTTCATCGTGGAGAGAAAATGCAATTTCAGGTTTCATTGCAGCATTTCGATCCAATCGATTCAAATAACAGGCAAGTAAAAAATCCAATTGACTTCTGTAAATTACGAAACAATTTATAATCCGCGTCAGTTTTCTCCCATCCATTGCATTCGAGTAAATTAAACAGTCAAATTGGCGAAAAATGCTCATAAAGTTTACATAATCAAATGAGGTAAACTGGATGATTCGTTCATTTCAGTCCATTGAAAGCTTTGCTGGTAAACTGAAATTCACACATTTTCCTAGGAAATGCATAAGACGAAAATCGAAAACTTTTTGAAGGATCGCGACGATCGCCAGTTGCTCATTAATTTTAGAATTTAAATCCTCCTATCAATTATGAGGCATTAATAATTCGACGAGTGCTAGTCACTCCATTTAATTTTATGCGACTGATTGAATTTTTAATTTAATTCATTCAATTACAATATTGTATGCGAATCCCTTTAGAAAATTTTCAAACATTTTGATGCCTCAAATGGAAATTATGAGCGTTAGGTGTTGTTGGGGAAATAATTATCAGAGGGCTGACAACAATTAGGCGATATTTTAATGAATTATTTATGTCTCGCATTCACATGAGCAGAGGATTTTTGTAATCAAAACAATCCGTCCCGCATGAGTTGCACAACATCGCAGATAATGAACACGTTTTCAATTTTTCGGATCGGGGGAGGGACGGGAGAATTAAGCTCGCAAACAACACAACAAACGAATTAATGAAGGACTTATGACGAAAGCAGAATCGCCGCTCGCTCTCTGCGTGTTCACTTGGCAAAATGGAATTTTGGCTATGTGAGAGATTATGATGGAGCAATTATTCGCATGATTAAGCGTTCGGAACATGTTGTTACAGTCGCGCTACTGGACGGAGTGCGGGAATTCTCATGAATAATGAAAAGAAGTAACATCAGAGTAAAAAGTTATTACATTTTCCGCTCGGAGTGAAGCTAATGTTGTCAGATAAATATTTAATTAAAATGGAATCATGTGATAAATATTTTTATCCGCGTTGATAATGGACACGAGTGATTTCGATCGTAAAAATATTTATGCGCGATATCTGCGGAATTATTTATTATCAATATCGAGGATTAAGATAATCGCTTGAGGCGAAATATTTTATCATCAAAGAAGAGTTGCGTAACGCAACAACATTTTCATTGACTCGATAAAAGGGGGCGAGGAATCTCGAAGAACGCCGAGTCGGTTTTCTCACTCGCTCGACTCCTCGCCAAAGCGGAAAATGAAAGACACAAATGATAGTGATAAATGTTATTTCATTTTTCAGACATCTCTGACATTGAGTTCTACAGAAGGAGATAAAGTTTTCTCTCGCTTCCTACATGAAAGCTCTCAGTCTGACACGAGAAGGTAATTTAAAGGAATAGATTTTTCTGTCACTTCTCTCCCAGATATAACGGCTTCCTGCATTCGCAATCCAGATGAAACATCAAGCCATTACATAACCGAGGCGAAGCCTTGAAACTAACGGCCAATAATGAAGTTCATTAATTCTCTTAATGGGATTATGTGCTGCTGACTCCAACGCTGTCCCCCGAAGAGGTTACAGCACTAAACTAATTTCAGCGCACGGCCGACTAACACACACAGCCGACGGTTTAGGATAATTTAACCCTCATTGACTTGAACGTAACTGATTTCATGCTCGGAGGGCGAATGGAAAAATGCGATACACGTTAGCACTCACCTTGACAAAAAATAATTAAAATAATGGTGGAAATGAAACCTTTAGTCTTTGCCATTATGCTTTGTTGCTCTAGTTATTTCCTTGAACTCTCTTCAGCAACTTTCCTTCCTGCTTAGTTCTTTGTCTTGCGAGAACCGCTCACTCTTATTTTCAGGAGTTCGCTTCGTTCGAGTGTGAAGAACGAGCTTAGAATTTGATCCATTAAAGTTCGTTTGGATAGCTTAACACAATTCCAGCACAGGTCACTTTCAGGCGATTCATGATTGATGGCATTTGAACACACGCCCGCCTTCTCTCTCCACTCGTCTGCGTCGCTCGTTTCAATGAATGGAATTTCCACGAGTTTCACATGGTCTGCTGGTCAAACACTTGTAATTGGATATTTCCGAAAAATTCATTCGGTCGTTCACTGTTGCGAAAGTCGAGGAAACTCGATATTTTAATCCGGTTTTAATTGTAACAACATTTTCTAAGGAAGCCAGCAGACTTCTTCACTCATTTCTATCCGATCAATTTTCAAGTTTTCAATCTGATTTGTTTGCGCTTCACTTCACATGAGTAATATCTAATGTAGGCTGACTAGGATGACGACAAGATAGAGTTGAATGATTATAAATATGAAAACTAGCAAAAAGATTGTCGATTTTCAAAGATTTGAATCTAATTTTGTCATCACACTTCATCTCTAAATTCACTTCATCTTGTCGGCCTAGTCAGACTTTGTTTCCTCTTCATCTCCTTCCCTTTGATTTGAAGTATCAATTTCGTCGAGTTTATCGAACGTAAAATCTTCCGCAAACGTTAAAATTTACGAAACACAAACAAGAACTGAGAAATTTAATCAATGAATCATGGATTTCCCTCTCTCATCCTCTTTTCTCTCCATTTCGCTGTTATCCTGTTGACTTTTTAACGATCACGGCAAGCTCAGGAAAACGTGGTTTATATCATCTGAGTCACACAAGCGTTGCTCGAGCCTTCGCCGGTTATATACGAAACCAGCACACACATTTTCCGAACGACACCATTAACTCGTGCTCGCTGTGCTTTGCCTTTAAGTTCGTTTGCGAAAGTTACCTTGACAACATTTTATTCCTACACATTCGGCGTGTATTTTGCTGCTCGCATACATCACGCCTGTTCAACGTTAGTGCCGTGGAACTCGAATAAAGATAGCAACATCACGTCCGGTAAGCTGCTGACGCAATTTAAATTTGATGTCTAAGCTCAAAGTCGAACAGAAAAGTTTTGAATGGAAGGTTGAGCAGACCAGACGTTTAGTTTATCGTTCGTAGGCAATGTTGATACAGAGCTACATAGGAAGAAAAGGAAAATATAGCGAGGAGAATAAATAAAATTTCAGTTCCTTTTATGCAGAGTCAACACAAAACGTTTACAAAAAGCTCTTAACTTAGTTTCGTCTGAAAATATTTTTTCTCGTTGCGAAAATAAAATTAATGTTTCTCACGATATTTGCCTTTCTAATCGTATTTACATGGAAATTTCTCTCTATTAGTTGTGTGCCGGATGATTTCAATCTGATTTGACTGCGAATCATTGGAAACACTCTCGAGCTTTTTTCCCGTTCAGTCGTTGCACGCTCACGAAGAAAAAACTCTCGAGAGTTGTTGATATTAAATGCCGCATAAATTGTTTCGCTTTTTCTAAACTAGTTTCATTGAAGTCACAAATTGGATTTGAAAACGCTCTGATTCGCATTCAAATCGGGGCTTTCGTCCGCTTTAGAATTCAAATGAACTGAGAATCACCGTCGACAACTAACAAAAAGGTTTTTCATTAAAGCATTAAATATTTTATTCCTTTTTCAAATTCAATTTGAAGTTGATAGAAGAGATTCGAAATGAAAATATCAAGTCGTCGAGAAATATCTTTTCGGCAACCTCATATTTGTTCAGGAGGGGAGAAAATCTCTTGACGTTTCGCCCCAGAAGGGGCCGGAGAAGAATGTTGATACACAGCTCAGGATTCGAGAGCAGAAAATATGGGTAATATTTTTCTTATAAAGTCGAGAGATTTTTTCCGTTTCAATGTCAAATCATTGTTGTTATTTAAGGCAGAATGGATGCGGAGGTGTGGGAAGGAAGACGAGGGAGACAACTTAGGCAAGCTCACAAAGCTAAAGACGAAATGAGAAAATTGAAACATCAACCTTTCAGATTCTCTCAAAAGCAAACAAGGCAAGGGTTCGTTCGAAGCTCACTAATTTTTGATGAGATGAGCTAAAGAGACTTTCACTTGAGCATAGATAAAAGTGTCAGTAAGAGCTTTGACGCCCAACACTCGTCGTCAAGGCTCTAGATTTATTGAGTCCATTGTCTCCCTTACACGGACGATTGAGCATCGGAGAACACCCAAATAGTTGTATTTTAGAATTCATTTCGGCGAGAAGCCGAAATGTTCGCAGACAGAAGGGAGGGAAAGCAATCGTTTCATGCACAAATGGCGAAAAGGTTCCGAATTCTCCGAATAATTTTTCCTTTCTTGACACTAAAGTACCATAAATACTATTTATTCGGCATTTTAACCTGAATAACTTCTCCTCTACTCGGTGGGAGCGGGAAAAAAATGCTGATTTCTCGTTGTGGGTGAAACAAATTTCTAATATTTTCATGAATTATGTGGAATCTGCATTATTTACCAGCTCCCTTCGTGCTTTTCGAGCCAAGTAGTTGGAGAAATAAACACCATTAGGATGAGAAAGAGAGACGGAGAGAGGGGACAACGACGGAGTTTATAAGTTATCGTTAAATAATTCATGAGTTTTGAGTTGCTATGAGATCATTAGAAAAGTATTTTAAGGATGATCGTTAGCAAGGAGCACCGTCTACTCGATGTAATTACTTTTTAACGAAGATAATTATCCAATATTTATCGTAAGTCGCTTCGTAAATCCAAAGTTTTTCTTTCCAGTTCTTTCAAGTCCTTGAACTTCTCTTAGGAGGTACACGATTAATAATTTATTTTATCATTTACATTTTTAAGCACTCGAGTGTGCGAATAATTTCTTATCAACAGGCTTGGCTCCGGTCACGAACCATCCTCTTTGCACGTAGTCGCAACCAACTTTATTCGCTGACACGAACCGCGAAAAATATCGACGTCGAGTTTCGTAAATTTTAATCTCGTTGCTTGATGCCGAGACGCGGGCAAAACGACTGAGTTTGTCGAAGGGTGAAAGAAGACTGGAAGATCGGAATGAACCAGACGAAATTATGTAGCGTCGAGGCGAGAAATCTCTCGGAACTGAAATTCCTAGTCGAAGCTCTCTTGGAAAATTCTCTCGCGTTTTCCATTTCCCTGGAAGGCAGAACGTCTAAAAGAAGCAATAAAAAGCTTTCACATGATCGCAACAGCTTTGAGTGCATGAAAGCATAAGCAAGTGCACTACAGTTGTAAGTAATTTACATTCACAAGCATCAAGATTTTTTTATAACAAATTTGATGGCAAGCTCTCAAAAGTTCAAAGAGGATTCCTCATTTCCAGCACATCGCTTCGACGAGAAATCTTATGAAAGCTCACGCTTTGTTGCTTCGAAACTTTCAAAAGAGGATTTTAGATCTTCACACGCTACGAGCGCACTAGACAACGACGTCGTCGCTAGACATCTTGCAGCTGGAAGACGAACGAATTTTCCCAGAATATCGTATGCGCTTATCTAAGAAAAAGTTTTTGTTTGCAGTTATTGAGGAAGAGTTTCAATTTTTGGAACGATTCCTGGTATCGAATCTTTGTAAATTTGTCGAACAAAATTCATTTCAACAAAAGAAATTCACTCCCCCTCCCCCAGTCATTTTTCCATAGTTTTTTCCAGCAAATCGAGAGTGCAAATATTTTTCCAACGATTATAACTGCTACCTGCTATCGATATTCGATCATAAAAGTATATTGCAATAAAAATAAAATGAATTATTCACTCACCCTTGACGTTTTTGCTTTGTTTGCTTTAGCGATTCTTTACGACCCCACTCATGCTGTTGGCATAATAACGCAAATGAGATCGAAGCAGCTGAACCTCTTGGAAAAACAAACTCAATAAACCGGCCGGAATTATGGAGGTTCTCTTAATAATTTCAGTGGAGATAATGATGTTCCTAATTTAATTCTGCTCACGATAAGCTTGCGTTGCTCGAGCATTTCCAATGCAGTTAATGTATGTGATTATAATTCATTTTCGTATAACTTCTTTCTATTACTCGCACACCGTTCATTCATGTCTTGCCGAGTTCACTTTCTTCCTCAACCCCCAAGCAAGAAAAATCTGATGATAAAGGATTTGTTTCTGGCGGGGCGAACGGGAACTCGAGATTTTCGTGCAGGAAAATTGTTCCCATCTCGCGTATTTTCGCGTGCTCGCTCACGTCATTCGTATCCATTATTAAAGCGCTGTGAGTTGCCTCATGCAAGCATTAAGAGTATTACAGGAAGCCATTAGATCTTCCTCATTGTTGGCCTTAGAGCACAATTCAGACGTAAAATTTATGCTAATGTTAGAGATTTTCTGGTCGTCTGCAAAACATAAAAGCGAACGAAGTCTTCTTTCATCTTTCAGAGGATACAGAAGACAAAACAACGAGAATTCTCTGATGCAGAGTGGAATAATTTCGAACAGATTTGCGACACTTTTGCGAGGAGTTCAGGCTTCAATGAAATTCAAAGGGACTTAATGAAAGAAGATCTCATCTCATGAAATGATATTTGCTTCCTTTTCACAAAAACTGAGCTCACCTGAACCCCCGACAAATGCATCACCTGAATCTGTTTTAAAAATTTCAACAGAAAAGCTTTCACCCCGTGAAACACAAATAATATTTCACCAAACACTTGGCAATGATCCCGGCATGATTTCGTCATAAAACCCGCTATGCTTCATTGATGAGATCATAGTCCAAAGGATTGAGATTAAAGCAATAACATTTATCAGTTCGTTTATAAATTAGCACGCACGCTCGTTTTAATTCCGCCAAATCGCGTGGTGTGTCGCGGGAGGAAAATAAAAATAATCATAATTATTAATGCGTTATCACATCTGCATGATTCCGAAATTTCGGTCTTTTAATCTTTCGCTCCGCTAATTATCACATTATTGTTTCATTTTTCCGTAGCTATAGCGGGTGTTGAGCGCTTTAACCCCTCTTGTGATGAAACATAATTATTTTCGCCTGCTTATGCATGAACGTGATGATGACTCACGATGCTTTAAAAACAAAAGAGAAACAAAGTTTTATCGATTTGTTTTGTGTTCCGCAAAAATGTTTTAGCCGCGCGGGTGGAACAAAGCGTAATTTTTAAAATTCCTAACTTTAACAAATAAAAGTCACATAAAAACGCTCATTAGACTCTTTTTACGACTCATAATTTGCCTGAAAATAATGCGACTATAAAACGACATTTTCCCTCTCATTAATTTATTGCGAGGTGCTTACCGGATTCTACATTCTTCGGTCTGGCTGGAAAGACGCTTAAGCCAGTCTCGAAGTTTGTAAACAGCTTAAAGCTCCGTGACAGCTTTTTAAATCATGAAAATTGATTCTGCTTCGCGTCAAGTGGAACTTTGCCATGACACGAGTTGAGTAAACTGTGAGCTAATTAGGAGCATTAGACATTGGTTAAAACTCTGAATATTTTAGAAATCATTCGGATCTTCAATGTTCAATCACAAAATTAAGAAAGCGGGAAACTGTTTTCATAAAAAAATCATAAGAAATTTTTACGACGCTATTGCTTGAACGTCTACGACGTACGAAGTTCTACTATGAGCAATGCCTAGGTTGGGTTGATTTAAATGCAATTATGGCCATGCACGAAGCGCAAGGCTCGTGGCAGTAAAATCACCATAAGCGCTGTTCATTCGGATATAAATGTAATGCCATGCACAGCAGTATAATTTTTAATCGGTTTAAACACTTTTTACCCGTCATTAGAGTTCAACTATGTGCAACAGCAGAGCAAAGCTAAAGTGTTATCGACACTTTTACAGCTTCCTGCCATGAAAACAGGCTTTATCAGCGCCCAAGCATCTCGAGCAGTCGATAAAAAAACATTAAAGTGGGGCTGACACTTCAGCATTCGGCGGCGAGCATATAAAGCTCTAAGTCAAGCCGATAAAAGAGGAGAAAACGAAATTCGAAGATGGGTCAAGTGGCCGAACTCTCTCGAAAGAAACTGGAAATGATTTATGTGACAATAAATTTCAATTATAATTCCTCGTTTATTCTATTATCGAGCAAGATACACACAAAGACACACACACTGAATGTACACTTGACACGATTGACAGACGAGAAATATCGTGCAGAGGATAGGAGAGGCAGGGTGGAAGAAAGCAGAGCTCGAAGTAATAGAAAATGTCTCAATTTGAGAAACGTACAGCTGATAAAAGTTAGGAATTCGTTCATACTTTGCCCCGGGAGGCTGGCTACACAATAAACCGTCATTATATCATTATGGAGACGATAATGCGAGAGGAGAAAGAAGACACAATGGTGAATTGTAACTAGACGACACATAATATTGGCAATTTATCACGATTGAGGCGATGCCATGTGAACTTAGCTTCACTGAAGGCGTTTGTAGGAGTTGTCGTATTATGTGAAGACGTTGTCATTTCGGGAGCTTTTATAAATTGTGGTTAAGAATCGAAATAGTTACGAATTGCTTATGCAAACTTCTGGGAAGAAATTAGAGACTGAGGTTTGACGCAAGACGAAGAGATTCGACTGTCACTGCTCAATCCTGATCGGCGCTCGTCGAGAAGATGTTTTCGAAGCTCGAGAACCTTTCCCAGAATAGACTCTGCTCGAGAATTTCAATTATTTTTTATTTCCCCTGAAGATACGCGAGAGTGGATTCTTCCGATATTGACAATAACTTAAAGCTTTCACAACAAATTACTTTCGGAATGAAAGCTTGCAATTCAAAGAAAACGACTCGACGAGTTTCTATTGAACCTAAAGTTAACATCCCTCAGTCAACCGAGATTCATTAAACTCAAAAGAAATGAAATTCGTATCAATTTTCTAGATGAACGTTTCCAATTGAATTAATATCCAATTTTTCCTCATTTCCAACATTTCCTTTTCGAAAACTTTTCTCAAGTGATTGATTCAGAAACAGTAAGCTGGCGGAATACACCGCTTTGACTTATTCTGGACGAGGGAAATTTTGGGTTTCCCAAAAGTGTTTTTGCCATCAAAAACATTTTTTCTTCTCCCTCGTCGTTCTTCAAGTGCTTTCAAATTGAAAACTTGCAAGCAACCGTCAGGTATTTGAGGCGATACTTGCTCGAGTGTCTCGTTTGAAATTGATTTGGATGGATGCTCAATTAAGACAGTGGGCAGTAAGTCATGTAAAGAAGGTTACAAATTTTCTCAGGCTATATTTAACTTAGCTTTACCAGGGCGAGCGGGTCCTAAATTATCGCTTAGCAGATCCTGAAGAAAAAGAACAACAAGTTGCCAACGGATGACAAGCCGCTGACCGACTTTGAAATGTTGAATTTACCATCTTCACTCAAACATTCGCCCTTCAACGTTAAAGATAAACTTTTGACCCGCCCAAAATAGATGAGCCTAACAGCATCCGACGAATTGTTTTTGATTCATAATTATTTCTTTCGCTCGACTCAGGCTCACTTTGTTTTTGCGAGCGGAAGTTTTAATGGCATTTTTTGTTGTTTTCAATTTTTCTGCTCGCCGAAATATCTGCTTGTTATGAAAGCATCAAGTCGACATTAAAAAATAAACGACACAACTTAATAAAACAAACTTTCTCGTCCTCGAACGATGTTAGTTGAGAGGCGGGAACACTTTGTGCTCCCCATCGATTTTCCACAGAAGCAGAACACGAAGTTAATGACGTTTTCATCACACTTTGCTCCAGCAACATATCGCAAAACCAACTTGTTTGTTTTCCTTTAAAAAGCTCTTTGGATTTCCATCCATTAATTTTCCTCACAATGCTCGACGAAAGTGGAAAACTTGCTTCGGTTTTTAAACTTTTCTGCTTTGTGTGGAGCGAGCAAACAGACTCACACATGATTTATCTTCCTGCTGCCATCGGAGGCTTCCTTTGTTTTACTCCAGTCTCTTGTGCAACATAATCACAGAAATAATGATTTGAACTTGATCCAATTATTTGATAAAGCAGAGAAAGAATTTTCTGCTTTCTTCTCGTGTTAGCTTTGGCTTATTCTGCTGCAGGGCGAATTATGTTGTCAAGACTAAAACATGAAAGCTTTTTCAACGAGCTGAGCTGTGCTCGGTCTCTGGGCGATCTGTTCTGAAAATGTTGCAGCAAAATTTGTCGAGAGAAGGCTGAAAGATATTCAGTGAGTTTTTATTCTATTTCGAAACAATTTTATTATTATTTTGGTGCGGCAGCGGCTGGGAAGCCAGAGATTTTATTGAAGCTATGAAGGTAGACGGGATTTTGATCGTTCAATATTTGATGCAAATCTATATCGACTATCATTCATATATTTTAGGAGCATGGCTACTTACAGGACTTTTGATAAGCAGAAATTGTGCCGCAAAACTTTATCCTGTTGTCAGTAATGCTAGTCATCCGATATCTCCTGTAATCAACTGATCTCACTCTTGGCTGATGAAAGATTTTCACACTACAAACCTGAATCTTGCAGCAACTTTGTACTTCTCTCTCAACGAAATTCCTGGAATTCTCAAAGTAAACACGAGATTCATTTCAAATAACATTTTATTAAATTTCCTTTTCAACAATTACATCAATATTGTTTCATATATAACTTTCTGTTTGCTTACTGCACAGTGCAGTGTTAGATTTGAGACATTCCCAACGTTATTTCCATCGCCCGAGATAGCGGAACGATTCTCAAAAAGTTAAGTAGACAGATATCGAGAGAATTAAAAAGGAGCTCGCTAAGGAGCAGTCTACAGTCCTACAATTGTTAAATTCCTATCAATTCACAACAGCCTCATTTCTAGCCTCATCCTTGCATCGTACAACACAGCGCAAGTACAAGAACAATTTTATTGTTTGTCTCATTAAACTTTGCGAAAAGAAGTGAAAATAAATATTAGCGTGTGGAAAATCAGTCGATGGATGAAGTGAAGGTTGCAAATCATACAGTTCAAAAGATTGTCATCAGTTCCAATCACTAAATTTGGCGGAATGAAATCAAAATGTTGTGGACGCTGAAAAACTTCCCGATTGTACTAATTAATCATTTGAACGATTTCATGTTGAATCCAAATTTAAGTTAAACTTTCACGAAATTTATTCGAAGTCTTTTCGCATCTCAAATCAAGAACAAATTGTTCTGAACAATCACGAAATCCTCAAACTTTGTTAAAATAAATTTTACGTTAATTACTGTGGTGTTCGTTGACGGTAAGTTGAGAGATTTGTCCCGTCTGCTAAGTAAGCTTCTTTCTCTACGAACAATTTACTTGAGAAGCTTCATTAATCATACAATTTGGTAACAATCATTACTGTACGAATGCAATCAAATGGAGGCTGGTTGGCAATCGGGTATTCAAAGCACATTTTCCTCAGTCTGGAAAGTTTTATGAAAATTTCATTCCGATTCTTCACAATTTATTTTGTCGCTGCCGATAGAAAATACTTTTCAATTTCGTTCCTAAATTATTACCTTATGCAACTAGCGAAGAATTTGAAAGCAGCGTGAAGGCCAATTTATTTATTTTTCGTTCTTTGGTCAAGTTATAAGCGAGCGCTAAGACTCGGACAGAAATAGGAAAGAGCTTCGATGCGCTGAGGCATTCGAGCAAAAGCTGTGGTAACATATGAACGTTGTGCTTCAACTAAACGAGTTATTGCAGTTGAGAGTAAGTTAACGTTAGCAAATGATTGCAATTCATTTCATTCGGATTGAACGCTTAATATAGATTTCCTAACGTTGCTAGCCAAACTCGTCAATTTGTTTCTTCGCGATTGTAAAATAAATATATCAAAATATATCGTCATCTCTAAGTTCGTGAACATGAATTGAATCACTACAGGTTTTCTCAAAAACGTGCCAGCACTCACGTTCTTTTATTGCCAACAAAACATCGAGCGAACTCGAGACGTCAGATTTTTTTTCAATCATCTTGAAAGGTTTTTTCTTCCACTTCGCTCAAACATTCACTCGCGAGATTGCCGGAACAATCAACCTTATACAGTAATTTTGGAAATGCATTAAACTGTCTTCAGAAACAACGAAAGAAAAGTCGGAATCCTCGACTGGGATTTCCCAACGTATTTACAAAACAAAATGTATTTACAGGTTCGTGTCATCCACCCAGAGACTTTGTCATTTTCTTTAGTGAATTCTAAAGGAACATTCTTCTTTAATTTAAAATATCTTCAACAGCATTGTCTTCCAATGCTTTTCTCTCATCGCTTTCCACTTTCTTGAGACAGTCGCGAATACCTTGTAAGATGATGACGACTCGTCTGTCAAGCGCTTCGAGATGGGGATCCCAAAGCACGGGAGATATCGGATCTCCTGACATTCCTTCTCGCATCGCCTCTGAGAGCTTTTTTGGTCCGTTGTGGTACCTGGAAGAAGCGGAGGAATATTTAGTTAGCTTGTGCGGATTAAAATTCTATTAAAACGAAACGATTCACTTCATAGCTCAATTTCAAAGTTTCAATTCCGCAAAGTTTTGTATCGTTTAAAATGAGCTTTTGATCTCCCCAGGGAGTTAAGCTGAACAATGTTTTTGTAGGTTGGCGCACGGGACCGAAAGTTGAACCCCTAATTAATATTGAATTGAAGCGGTAACTTAACGATGAATGGTTATGAAGCGGAATCTGGGCTAGTGACTGGAGAGGAAAAGGTTTTTATGTCTCCACCGTATGAATGAACCGGTCCACTGGAACGAGAGCAATTATTTCACAGCTTGGAGCTTCAAAAGCCAAGACTCGTCATTGTCAACTCGGACCGCATGAAATTGGTTTATGAAGCTAACTATGAACAATTAGACTTTGCTCTGGAAAAGTTTCCAAGTTTGTCCCAAGAGCGTTCGAACATGAAAAGTCTTTCTAGATTTATTTTGTTTATGGCCGAAACTTTCATGGGGAAAATAATTAAATATTAAAATTATTTTATAATAAAATTTTCAGCTGGAAAAACTGTCGGAAAACTTTTCCTGTTTATTTAATGTTACAGAAAATTTTCATTTATTTCTCGACCGAGATGAGTGACTTGGTGCTGACCGAGGCTGGTCGAATTTTAATGAACGAAAAATGTTAATTTCTGTCGACGTAGTTTATGAATATTTTATGACTTCGATTCGTTGACCCTTCACAGCTTCATTGAATAAGTCAAAACCTGGAGCTGCTGTCGTTAAAATTTCGTTAGCAGATTTGCCGACTGATAAACATGACAGTATGACTCGCGACAGCGGCACAAAAAATAATAAAAATTGCCCGCCAATTTGTATGTACCGGCGAATGTTTTATTTTGCTCGAGCGGAGTTTCATTGTTGTCAAATGAAATGAAATTAATGGGCCTGAATAATCGATGTTGCGTGATATTTATTGTCGATTTTTATTTTCATAAATTCTCATCGTTTGATTGATCGTCTCATGCAACAATTTGCGAGAGGAGATTGATTTTGCCAAGAAGATTCGCTTCGCATCGTCGTCAAACTTTGTCGAGTTAATTAATGCTTTTGATTCCGGCGGTGACTCATCGTTCGAGAGATAATGAAATTGATCAAAATGAATGCCGGAAAGCTTTTTGCGAAAGGTCGTTAATCACTGTCATGAGAATGTTTGCTAAATCAATTAAAATTTCGTGTTGACCTTTTTATAGGAGATGATGTGAAGCAGCAAAATGTTAATTATGGAGCCTCGGAGAGAGGACAGGAAGGGCAAGAAAACAAGTTGATAAAGCAAAGGACCTGATTCAAACAAAGTCTCGAACAACAAGTCCCATAAATTCGAAAATTTGTACTCCTTTTGTGTGAAAGTTTTCATCTCTCTCATGAAAATCCTCAAATATCTCATAAGGAATTTGCATAAAAATGCAAAACTTTCACACAAAAGACTCCGCCGACGCAGGAGCAAAAGTTTTCCATTTATCTGCCATCGACGAGACAAATCTCAGCAGCAGCAAAGAGTTGATGATGAAACTTTTTGAATAACTTTAGACTGTCAGTCAACAGAATTCTTCGACACTAACGAAGTCTAGCGGGTAGTTTATCATGACATTTAATTTGTCCCTCGCTTCGTCCTCGTTGTGTAGGACGCATTAAAAATTCTTTTAACTTGTAAATGATTGCGAAAGCCGGAACAGAGCGAGCGACCACAATCCGCGGTGTAAGTTCGGCCCTCAAAGCTATGCAAAGCTGAAACGCTTTTGTAGACTTTTCCCTCAGTCTCATTCATTTAATAAACCTCCCGAGAAGTGCATGAAAACTGCTAGCGCCGACTTTGAAGTTGAAGAGAGTTCGTAACCGAAACTTATCAGCATCAAGAGATGACATCGAGAACTTTCTCCACTTCGTTTATTAGAGAAAAGCATAATAGTTAGTCGTGTATATTATAAATGAAAATTAGCATTTTCTCGTGGTGCATATATAATGGAATTTCCCTTCCTCACTCCTTTCACAGCAGCAGCAGCTCTGTTGGTATTAACAACGTTGTGTGCTCACAAATAGAAAGGAAAGCAGGGCAAGTCAAACTTTCGAGAAATTTATGCTTTCCAACTTTAAACATATTTGTGTACGTGCAGGAATATCATTACCCATCGCTTAAAAACAAGAGGCGGTAGGTGGATGGGAGCAGCGCTATAGTTTGTCATTCATGGAAGAGAATTTGCAGCTTCGAGAATTTATTAAATTAAACTCGAGGAGAGCTTTGTCTATATTGTATTATTAAAATGCTCGCAATCTTTGTGCATTCATTATAACAATCAGCATTATGTGAATGAAGTGAAGCTTTAGCTACGTGAAGATTGCCACATCTCATGCACGGAGGAATTCAAATAGCTATCTCCAAGTAATTTGGATTCATTAAACATAGAAACGGTTGATGGCAGAAGGGTGAATGGAATATTTGAAAACGATAGGGAAGTTCCCTGCAAGTTCTCATTGTTTGAAACTATTTATGTTGGGCAGAAGAATTTCTGTCTAGTGAAATTCAATCTTCTTCGAACCCGCTGTAAATCTTATGGAGTTCCAAATGGGCATCCTAAATGCTTGATGGTCTCTGCCTTTGCAGTAAATTATTTTTATGACTTTCTCACTCCGCTCGTTAGTATTGTTTCAACATCATCCAGCATTTCCTGGTGGCTTTGTCAGGGATTAGAAGCCGGCTTTATCTTTACGCTTTAGTCAAAAGTTTTCTGAATTGAAGGAAAGTCTTTGTTCAGAGATTCAGCAAGCGAAGATTACTTGCAAATCAACAGCTTATAAGTTCCGAATCTTTCATTGCGAGTTGCAGAAGTTTTTGGAATGATTAGCTCCCTTTGGCTCAACCCCAGGCCATTGAAGTTGATGATAATGGAATTGAGCTTAGGTATTCATACTCACTTCAGCAATGTTCCCAGCGTGGACGATCTGATTAGACAGCATTGCAACACTGGAGCTAATATCGAAATCTCATCATGGAATGGTCGTCCGAAGCCTCGTCCATGGTCCAAATGAATGGGGAAAGTGTCATTCCCAAAGATTCTGTAATTTTGAATGATTTATGATCGTTGATTTCATTTGCCACTGTGCGTGTCTTACTTGAACGTCTCGTAATGATGTCGATCCATGTTGCCAATCAGAAAGTCGAAAATTGACATGTCCATCAAGTCCAGCAAACGTCGACCGGAATCATAAGGCGCAATGTCTCGAACCTAACAGGGAGAAATCGTTTCAGTTCAAGCTGAACGGAGAAGGGAAAACTTTTCTTGTCCTCACCATAGTGCAGTAGTCTGCATCCGTTTCCCACTGCGCCTTCCTCCTTTTATGGTACGAGCGTCGCCATGGATGTCTCCACACCTGTTGGACGGGAATTGGAAATTGCAGCGTTTAGTTTAATTGTTATGAACCACTTTTTTGCCGGAATAATCAAAATAAATTAAGCTCTCGTGGCGTTATCTTCTCTCTCGGAACGACAATTGGCTAATTTTGAGCGTCGGCGACTTATTAATTTATAATTTCAGCTTTGCAGCAGTGCTGAAGAGAGACGGAGGATGGGACATTCTCCGCAACGCAGCAGCAGACAAAAAAGTGTTAACCAAAACTTTTCGCCACGAGCTGAGACCGCATTTTTATGGTTTTGTGTTTCCAGCAGCAGCAGACGCTGCTTCTATTTTTATGAAATACCCGACCGACTAATGATATCATTTTTCATCGCTTCCGGACGGGCATTAAAGGGCTCGCAGAGGAAAGGCGATTTGCTGGATAAATTGGAGTTTCCTTTATCATCAGGTCGACTCACCTTCCTCTGTGCTTGCTCGTACGTTGGCAGGAAAGCGGCGAACGATCCTTCTATCGTATCTGGACTTCCACAAATCGCATGACTCGTGTCGCAGTAGTAAGAGCACTTCCCATGGAAACAAACATTGTTCGATGGCGAAATGAAAAATGTCTTCAGCAAATCATCGTCAGCGAGCTGATAAATGTCCGATGTGATGTTCAGTATTCGACCGGTAACGGGCATAGCACGACGAAAGCCAAGCAATCTGATGGATAGTCGGTGGAAAAAATGCAAATTAGTCTTCGGATTTCATGATAAATCGTGAGTCGCGTTGAGCAAAAACTTTGAGATATTGCTACGAGATTATTCAATACAAGAGAATCAGCGCTCTGCCAACTATTTCGTGAAGCCTGAAATTTACAGTCTAGAAGCTCTGATCAATTGATAAACGAAGTGAATATCTCAATTAAAATTCCCACGATAACAATCGGCATCTCTCACCTGTCCAAGTGGAACGCTGCAATCTCAGCATTGTGTCGCTCGAAGTCGGTGAAGTAAAAGTGATTCGGAAGTGTTTGCTGCTCACGTGGAAATCTTAAACGAAAGATGAAAAGCTTAGTTGCTGTGATTTTTCTCAGCGACGGAGCCAGCTGAATAAACAATTTTGCATTCTGTTGTCGTAAAGGACGGCGAGCGTGTCATAAAAATTTGGTTTTATGGCAACTTGCCGACGCTCACATATGCTGGGTGGTCTCGCCTTTTCTTCGACGAAGCATTTCGCCGTCGTTCTATGAGCCTACTTACGACGAAAATCATTTCTCCGCCGACTCTCCACATTTGTTTGTCGGTACACGTTTTGTCATTGCGTTAATGGAAAATGGGTTTATGCGATGCATAAAACTTTATTCGGTTACCATTTATTGTCTTCGAGCCTCTTGCATGTCGTAGAAGCGACAAAGAGAGACAGAACAGTCTGCCTTTACTATAAACTGAATGAGCAAAACCATTTTCTTTCGGTATTTTCATGCGGAGTCGGTTTGGGAGAAATGATAATAAAAGACAACAGCATCAAGAGCCATGGAATCGTAAAACAAACAAACATCAACAAGGCAGAAGATTTCTACTGTCGAAATCTCTAGGACTGAAAATCCACTTGTTGTGGTGCAAGCATTTTCGATGCTTGTAAAAAGTTTCCAACTTTTATTGTGCTTTCGACATTAACAACTGCTTTGGCAATAACGAGGGTTTGATGCTTTCTGTAAGTGAGAAGACGAACGGGTTGAGGAGAAGAGTAAGTTGTCTAATTGTGAGAAGATTCCTTTGATTTCTTGATGTGGTGAAAGTCACTGGAAGGCGACAAGGAATTGTCGAGTGGAGCAGGGAGCTTAGAGAGCTCTAGCCGATCTAAACACTGACTCAGCTTTAAAGCAACTGAAAAAGCAAAGCTTCAGATTATACAACAGCTTATGGAACACTGGAAACCTCCCAAGCTCTCTTTGGTCGCAATAATTGTATTCATGGTAAATCTTCAGGTGAAGACGAAAACTTCTTTTAGAAAAATCTTCACACCTCAAATCATTTCGACATTTAGACAAATTTTCTTTGTGTCTCGTCACGAAAGGTTGAGAACTCCGCCCGAGATAATTATTAACAGCCGAGCAAACTTGATAATTTGCATCAAGAGCAGTCGAAATCCGTAATTTGTCTGCTGCTCTAATTGCGGGTTTCATTGTCCTCCCCAATAAACACGGAACTCAATTAGCTTCAATTAAATCACATCGAATGGCTTAGGATCCGTCTCACCCTTCTCGGGCTGATGGAAACTTTCTCGAAGATGTTTTTTAAACAGATGACATTAAACTTCAGCAACTTGCTTACGGAATCAATGCGATGATTGATTAATTGGACAACCGAAAAGTTGTCGGTGTCGGGCGTGGGTGGTTCGAGGGGGAGGAGAAATGTCAAAAGCAGTTGTGTGCAACAGCCAATAAGGCTTTAAAGCGATAAGTAAAAGTTCTTGTTAAGTATCGCGCCATAACGAGAAACACTCGTCTGAAAATCGATTCCGCTCGACGTGCGGAACAAAAGAGAAATAAGTAAACGCGAAGGGAAACTGTTGGTAATGGTGAATTTGTAAATGACAAGAAATACGCCTTTGAATTAAAAGAGCTCGCGTGACCCAAAGCGCTATCACGAGGGTTGAAAATGCGAATAAATTCATCACATAACAGAACTCAGCAGAGAATGCGAATACATAAGGCGGCGTTATGACAGAAGTAGCTCGGCAAAGGAAAGAAAAGTAATTTGTGCTGTTGCCTGTTCGAGTCTCCCTCGCCTGGTGTTGTCATTAGGAAAGGCGAAATAAAACTCGAATAAAAATGGTAATCAATGAGCTCATAAACGTTGGCATTGTGGAGAAATACGACTGGGATCCTGTGGCACATGTAGAGCTTCCCGCGACGGTTTTCCTGTCGACAATCCCAGGAAATCAATAGATATCCATTCATTCTTACAAACAGTCAAGTCTTGCTGAAAAACCGTTCACGAATCTAGATAAACGAAGCTCTGCGGTTTACCGAGTCGACCAATTTGGCAAACCCTAAGCCAACTCAAGCACTTGAAATGATTTTTTACGTAACTGCCTTTCAGCTTCTGTGACTATCGTGTCATTATTATCGCACGTTACTGCGAGAAAGAAATCACTGCTAGCTCTACTTGTTGTACACGCGCTCGGCGGAATGTTAAGTGAGAGAACCAAAAAGTATCTTAAACCGCGTGCAATCGCGAGCCTATTCGCTTTAATGACGGATTATTATGCAAAGTGAAGTCGAAATTATGTAATCGCCGCTAAACTTCATCTTCACGCCGTCTTAAGCAACATCTTTCCGCGATGCACAGCTATGTGAGATACTTAAAACGAGGCACTTTTCGACCTGAAACTCGCTAATCTCTGCCGACAGACGAGAGGGAAAAATGAGTCGTGAGAAAAACTTTCAATGGACGGAAAGCAAGCTGAAAGAGTTTACAAGAATTGTTGTAAAATGAGCTTAGGAAGACGAGCTCTTGTCGGGCTCGTTTCTTGTAATTGAAGGGAAAACAGTTCAGAGATGAATAATTGAGTAAGCGTGACAGAAACTGGAAAAGTTCTGAATTGTTTCAAGCACCAAAGCCTGGAGTTGTGAACATCAGGCGAAACTCCAGCTTGATGCCGTAAGCTTCAGCGCAAATCCTTTCCATCTCGGGTACCCACAATGAAACATCACGAACAACGCCGTTCACTGAGTAAATATGAATTTTTACTGCCAACACGATCCGTTTCTTTGCCTGCTTTAGACTGCACCATAATCGGCTTTCTATTGACTTCAACTCAAGCAAATTTTCTTTACAGCTCTTCCAGCAAACCACAGCAGGTGGAAAAGGCTCTTGTGTGACTTTTAAGTCCATTACGAAGACAACGGTTGTTTGACAATCGCTCCCGATGTGACGTGCCATGCGAAGTGAATGGAAAGCAATCAAATCAAAAGCGAGCTAGTCTAGGATAAAGAAAGAGCTCCGACACGTTCTGTTTGTGCAGCTCCTAGCTGAGTGAGCGGAGAAAGGGAAAAGTTTAATATTCATACATGAAAATTTGTTTGAATGGGAATGATGAATAGAAAGGTTGCCTGCCTCTTCGCTCTTTCGCATTTAATGGCATAATTTAAATAATTTTCCTAGCAGACTATTGTTAACACCGAGAGAGTTAGACTCGTAAAACAAGAATTAAGAATCATTCGGATTCTTCATGACGCGGGCTTTCCTAGCTTGTCTTCTTCACTTTGCTTGTATGGTGTTGCAGAAGAGTAGAAGACAAATTCACGTCAAACAAAAAAAAAAACAATAAAAAAATTAAGGCCTTTCTTTCTCAAGCTAGAACATCGAAACATATGAAAATAAATATAAACTTGTCATTTAAACCGATTGATTTCCATTAGATTGAAGGAAATATGATCGACATTTGCCAATCGAACCGAGGAAAATGTTCAACGATTGAAGTCTGTCAAAGGGCGAAGGGAAACATCGTAAAAAGATCATTCCACTGACTGCGCTGGAGCTTGCCATAAGCTCGCTGTCTTTATGTCTCTCGAGTCGAATGTATTCATGTGAATCCTCCGGATCTTTTATTCTTCAAACGAAAGAATAGAAATGAACAGTTTTCATTTCCATAAAGAATGCTGAGTCTAGAAAATCAAAAGAAAATCCTAACCGGAAATTTGATATCGAAACGGACAATGTGATTTCAATCTGATTGTGTCCACATTTGCCTCAAAAATTTCCTCTCGTCCAATTCAGGCGAAAGGGAAATTTAAATCACATTAGAGGAGAAATGAAATAAAAAGCTTGCTTCTCCTTGGGAGGCAAAATTGGGAGACAAGCAGCAGTGCTACACATTCGAAGTCTTCGCTCGGACGATTTTGATCTATTAAACGAAATTAAAAAGTTCTCCGATTGCGAAAAATCAGTTGAAACTTTTAATGAATGCAAATCCTTTTAGAGCGGGATTGGCTTTGAAGGGATTTCGATGTCGTAATAGCGGAAGCTTTCCTCTTCTCTTACAGAATGCAAAAATCATTTGTTCAAAAGCTTTTGGCTAAACTCACCTCATCGGTTTGAATAATGCATGAATATCGTTCGGATACTCTATGATAAGCTTTAGCTGAGTCCCGCCTTCCTTTTGAACTGCAAAGTTGATAAAAAAGAGCTGAGATTAGTGCGGAATTTATTCGATTTAATTGCTGGCATCTACTCGTAGCGAATGGCGCAACGATTCGGATGTTAGAAGCAAAGTTCTCTTAGCTAACATTTCCGTTAATTAAAATTGCCGGATCACTATGTTCTGTTCCCCGTATCGAGGATTAAACGTAAACTTTTCAATAAATTTCATGTGAATTTGATCAACGAAGAAGTCGGTAATCAGAATTGAAGTGAGAATGGAAGCAAATTTCTAGGAAAACTTTCGACCCTACATCAAACCGGAAAATTAGCAACTTAGAGGTTTGGGCAATGAATGGAATAAAGTCAAGCTTTCAATTGAAAGTTTCCAAAGTTTACTCACCGACATGCAGAATAGGAAGTTCAGTCAAGTCCTGCACTAAGTTGTCGACAACCCTGTTATTCTCGGGATACATTTCCATCTTCGATATCGAGAGCTGGAAGCGCTCCAAGTTTGTTGCATTTTGACTGAAAACATGAATAGAATGAGAAGAAAGCTAAGAGAGCCAAACTTTCGACAGGAAACTTGTTGCATTTTATTTTTAGATTGAATTATTCCAGTGGAGTTCGAGTGAAGGAGATGAAAAGTTTCCTCGTTTACACTCTCAATTAACGTTCATTTCATTTCATCTGCCTCGTCTCCGAAGTATTAAGCACTAATGAATAACAACGTTACTCATTGCCGCCGAACAAACTGCTGACAAGTTTCGTTTTGCGCAATTGACGTTGAGCTCGACGAGGAAGCTACAAATTCAGACCGTCGACTCGATATTTTTCGCAATTTACATAAAGTGCTGAAGCTTCATGTTTTTGTGAATGTCGATGAACACTTGTTTCCCGTGGATTTATAGGTGACCAGGCCGACGATTTCTTGAAAAATTTAACTTGAAATTCTGTGAAAGTTAACGCGAAATCCCAAATTATGTTTGCGTGGTGTTGTCAAGTTCACCTGGTCACCCGCCTGATAAAATTCTCAGTGATAATAGAAAAACACTGAAACCGAAATTCTGAATCGCTTTCCACATTTCAGCTGTAGCGATCAATCATTTTATTCTCCAGCGTTCGGTTTGAAAGCAATTGACGCGTGTAATGTTACGTTCACGTCTCTGTTGCGGGAAGGCACGAGCGAATTCTTAAATACCGAAAGCGAGTGAAAAATGTTCGCTAATAAATTCCGCGCGCCTCCCAGAACGCGAAAACTCTTATTTTGAATTCGCTGGTGGCGAAAATTCCTCCATGTTCGCCGACACCGCAACACAGACGCGAGAGGCGAGAGGAAAGTGATTATTTGGAATGAATTAAATTTAAACTGATTGACGCTTTACATGATAAAGCTATAAACAAACGATGTTTTTCTTCATCGATACACAATTTCTCCTAATTTTATTAAATCGTGAACAATGATGGCAATTCAAGGAGGCCACAGAATGGCGTTAACTCATTCGATACTTTGCTGTCACGACGATTTCTTGACTTTCTTGTTTACTGGATTTGAATTCAGTGACATTGCAGGTTGCGGGAGAATCTTGTGAACTTGTAATTGACATTGGCACAGCTCTCGTCAAGTCCCAAAAAAAATCCAATCAAGGATTCAACTCTGTCAAGGTCTGTTACCAATTTAGTTAGCTGACGAGCTAGCTCAAGTCTCAATGATAGCCGTTTAGAGATCTATCGCTTTGAGAACTCCTCAGAACTCTCAAACTGTTTGCCTCTCACGCTTAGTCAAGTTACTCTGCCCGCAAAACACGAGACAGAAGAACGAACATGGAAAACTTTTTGATTTTACATGAGTAACATTTATCCGCCGCAGTTCCCAACAAGAGCAGCCAACGGCCAAGATCAACTTTTTCATCCCCGGTCTGCAAAAAGTGAGACGAACGAGTCATGTCGTTTGCGGCTTAGTTGATTAAAGTTAAAAACTTTCAAACCATTTCCAGCAGCAGCAAAAAGTAAATAGTTGCTAACACTTGTGAATCGATTAGCATCATGGGAATTGAGTTGGAAGGGAAAAGTTTAAGCAAGGGAGGAAGAGCAAACGATGGTGGCTTTATTCTGTGATGCTTGAGCTGAGAGACGTCGTCTAGCGTCATGTGCTTTCAAAGTTAATGAACGGGAAATTGGCAAGATATCGATTCCCCAGAATTTATTATCGACCAAAGTTGAGAACTCCAATTCTCGGCTTCCCCTCGACCTCACATCTCTGAACTTCTCCTTCCTCTTGACGTCTCCTGACTTGTGAACATCGCAGAAAAGCTTCTGTAATTAAATTAATGGATCCTCGCTCTCTCCACAATTTCAACGAGTGAGAGATGAAAGAGTTGCGAACCATCAAACGGAACGAAATAAACGCGTTTGAAATAATCTCAAAAATCATTTCTCAATTGAAAAGAAAATTCTGCTTTAATAAATAACTAATTCACGAATTACTGTGATGAAATGAGGAAACTCGCTTTCCCTTTCTCATTTCGCGATTAGGAAAGGTGCGAGGAAGAGAGACGACCATTAATCTAGCAGTGCCAGGGTCGCGGAGAGAAGATACGGATCGTTCAACTTCGGGCTACGACAACGACAAGAGATAATGTCTGCTTTATGCTGTTGAGCGGCCGCAACGACTAAGACAAAAGATTCCGACTCAAGACATTTCTCACAATCTTTTGAAAGCGTCTTATGGCTTAACTGAGAGACAAACAGAAATGTTTTACTTTCTTGTTACAGATTTAATTTATGTAATGGACGCTCGTCTTCGGATTAAAAGCTTTTGTTCAGACGAGCCAGGTTATCACACTTCTCTAATTCCATGACGGTTGCACAACTAATGAATGTCTCGAGCACGTTTGCATGTCGAACATTGACTATCTAATGCAATTTCCTTTTGTCGAACTAATTGATTTCTAGTTCAGAGCGTTTTCCGAACATCTGCACATCAATAAGTTGACCAGATTCAATCGAAACTTACAACTTGCTCATCAATTAGGAAACTCAAAGCGTCGCTTTGGTTGAGAAGAACAAAACATCTCCAAATTTGCTCTTATCTTTCTCCATCGCTTACATACAACTCGACAGTTGTCCTCTCTTCTTGATGTATACAAAAGCTGCTGGTTTAGGAACAAATTGAGTCTTTGTGTTTGAACAGCTTGTAATGAAATTTAAACCTCGACAAGATTGAAATGCTGTCGAGAGACTAACGATAATGAAATTTGATGCAGCAACGTGAACGCTGAATTGGCAGTAAAGCAATCTTGCAAACTCTTATCATCGTAGCAAGATTGTAGCTGAAGCCACTCGAGTCATAATTAATCGATTATCAAGCACTCACCTCAGTTTCACATCCATCAAATCAGCTAAGCTGGGATTTGAGTCGTCGCCCTCTGACTTGATAATGACTTTTTCGTAGTTAACAGGGCTGCTCTCGCTGCGGTGACCGAGCACTAGCGACATGAGGTCAACGTATTTATCGTTCATCGTCGGCGGCACTGGAACATGTGCTTGGCCCGGCCCCGAGGTCTCCACACGACCCCGACTGTGCTTAATCGTCGTCGCCTCCCTCGAGCCCGACCCATTGCTAAAAAGATTCAGTGAAAAAGAAATTCAGCTAAAG
Organism: Smittia sp. YW1114-2; assembly: GCA_033064975.1. Lineage (NCBI taxonomy): Eukaryota > Metazoa > Arthropoda > Insecta > Diptera > Chironomidae > Smittia > Smittia sp. YW1114-2. The sequence continues at coordinate 3,617,230 of CP093833.1, forward strand.
ATTGACAAGTTGTTGAATGATCGTAAATTATTCGCTGAAGCTCATTAAACATCTCCGGCTTCCGACAAATTCGCCGTTTACGAGAAACAATGAATGGCTCGAAAAAAAGAGGAGAGAAGGTGGTTTTCGCCGGAGATCGTGACACGATATGAACATGAGTTATGATGGCACTTCTGCCTGCCTGCCTGCATGAGAGCGTCTGTAATGTTCGTATCGCAACATTTATTCCTCCGCTCTGCGTTTCATGTTTGCATTTAGCGAACAAATGAATGCGGCGAGCAATAATTCTTAACTGAGCGAATGTGTACGCGATGTCGGTGCTGTAGACACGAATTTGGTGAAGCGTTTGCGTTTGTCTTTGATTGTTTACGAGCTTCCGAAGCTTTTGGTTTTCAGGGAAGCATTGAGAAGCTTGTGTCCTGGTCATGAGTTAAGTACAATTTTGTGCAAGTTACAGATCGTGCCACTAGAAAGTTTTTGCTTCTATCTAAAGCTTAATTGCTTCGGTCTAACTAGGCCAAGAGTTTGACTTGTCATTCCATGATAGAGTGAATGCAGGCATCAAATTGAATTTCGCAGACGAAAATCTTTCTCGTCGGCATTTCTTTCTTAATTTTCTCAATCTCCAGCGTGTTAAACAGAAACCCGAAATCATGCTGGCAAAAATGAATTATGAGTTCTGATGTTTCGTAATTCATTACCACAGACAATTTTATGCTGTGCGTTAAGATCTCAGCTCGCTCTCTTTTTTCCATGAACGCTAGAAATGATATAAAGTAACGTTTGTTTAAATTTATTTCTCCTCTCATTCATCATATGCTAAGAGTGAAGCCGAAAGTGACTGATGTACGAAATCCTCATTTATGGTTCATGTGGAATTGCGCGTGTTGAAAGAGAAACGTTGGAGCATTTCGAAAGCATGAAAAACTCAAATCAAGGGTGAACCGCAGAATTGTAGAAACAAACATAATAAGACACAAGCCAAAGTTTACAGCGTGGAAACTGAAGCGTAATTGGAAAATCTGTTATTCGCAGTCGGCAGAGAGCAGAAAGCTCAATAAATTACATAAACTCATTGAGTCAGATTTCCTCGAGTATTGGAAGATTATGAAGTGAAAACTTTTCCGACTTTGCTTGCAAACTTCAACAACCGCCCTCAAACCCTAAGAACAGTGCCGTTGGCGAGTGAGTTGAACTCCCAGTGCATTGCATGATTTATAACTTAATTTCAGCACAAAACATGTAGTTGAAGTTCCAAAAACAGCGATAATAAATTAAGTTACTTTACAGTTAGAGTGAAAAAGAATGAATTATTAATAATAGTTTAATTATTACGATGTGTGACCAATGATTATGAAGAATTTATGATTATTTATGCTTCTCATGTTGCCTTCCATACGCTTTTCTCTTTCTATTACATGCAATCTCCGAGGAGGGAAAAAGATTTATGTTATTATGCTTTTAATATTCTTAGAGCTCGAGAGCAATTAATGGTAGCCGAGAGAAGTTTCTTGCTGTACTCGTTCATAGCTGAGCTATCGTCTGGTGTATAATTTGTTAAACAAGGCGCATTGAATGTCGCATGAGAACTGCTCGCCGGCGAACGATAAGCTTCGCCGGTCTAGCGAAATTTTATGTTGTTGATTTAGTGAGTTATAATATATCAATTAACGTGGTAGTTTTCGTGGCTTCCTGTGAGCAAGCAGCAAGGTCAGGGTGACCAGGTAGTTTCACAATGAGGAACTGCTTCGAGGCCTAAATTATTTGCTTCAGTTTTCACATTTCAAGGAAATATTACCGCTGACTTCAGTCTGGAGTGAAAATCAAGAAGGGTGGCCAGACATTGTAAGCCAGTTCAGGGCTTTTCTGAGTAACTATGTAGGTCTGTACAATCAACTCAACTTAATCTCTCTTACAATGTATAGCAGTAACACATCGAATGCTTTTCTAATAAATTTGCCAATTCATTTTTCCACCCGACTTGTCACCCAACTAAACCACCTGCCTTATCAACGACGAAAACAACAATAAGCTCACCTTTTTTGAAGAAATTTCCTTTGGAACTCTTTGAAGACGCCGGTTTTATCATCGTCTGGGACGTACTTCACCCGGCCGTGGTAATTTCCCGGCACGTAGCTGCTCTTTGACATTCCTAAGTCCATTTGTAAATCTATCACAAGTAGGAGGGTGAAGAGGACTAGCGACACCCCGAATCCTACGGCAAGGCGCTCTTTAAGCTTCATCGAACGCATCAAATACATCTTATCACTGAATGAACTAAAATATTTCGAAAACTTTGTCGCCACAAAGAGTGCAATGCACTGAATCAGATTGAATATATAGTCATATGTCGGCACTGCAAGATAACGTGAGATTGAAATCGATTTGTCGAGATTAGTCGACGTGGCGCGCTCATCAATATTCCGCCTAAATATCTTATCGACACTTTTTTGGTCGTCGCTTTTTCGCGGTCCAGTTGCTTTACGATTGATTCGTCTCACTCGCAACAGAAATCCACCATCACTAATTGACGTGTCAACGACACCGTCTTTGTAAGTTAAATGATTCGAACACTCGATGCACGTCAAACGCCTATCACAATCGAAATGATCATTGCAGTCGTCAGCCAACTTGGGCCAGCTCACTTTTTCGGCAAGTTGCTTTGTACAGCTGGCGGCTTGCTGACGAATATTTTCGCTGCTCGAGTCGTTATAAAAGTTTTTCCTGTCACCCTGGCGTATTTTTTGCTGCCCTACAACGTAGAAGAATTCTCGGGCATCAGCATTTTTGCAACATTTGAATTTTCTGCACTGAACTTTGTAGACTTTGTGAACTTGGTGCTTGCCAACACATTGACGTCCCGCACTATCGGCACCTAAACTAGAACTGACGTTATCAGCGCGATGCAAATTATTTAAAATTAAATCACTCGACGACTTGACAAGCTGAGAATCTGAAGTCGGTTGCTCGTGTTCGGCTGCTGACGAAACGGTAATCACATTGACCGTCCCTGGCGCTTTTCTTCCTCCGATGCAGTTTGAGTTTATTGGTGTTGATGCTTCATTACTGCTATTGTCGCTCGCTTCTGTTCTCAACTTCGAGTCGGAATCGATAGACCTGAAACGAGTAGAGAGAAGCAAATTAGAAAATGTTCATTGTTCTGGCGTTAAGATAAATAAATAGCTAAGTCAGTCTGGTTGTCTATCGACAAGTTAACATTCTACGTTATAACACACTCGCGATTGCATAGCGTTTAGTCGAAAGCATCGCGTGGGGCGAGTAGCTAGTTGATTAATCATGTCGAGGCGTAGTTGAAAGAGCGAATCAAGCATGATGGGAACTTTGGCTGGATCGAACAGCAGATCAACAAGCGGCTTAATGAACCAAACGTGCGTTTAGCTCGACAACAGCCACGAGCAGCGGCAAGTCAAACAAACAGGGCAAGGTCGATTTCTCTACTGTTCTCCTTCTGAATCATTAATTGCGTTACAAACGAATTTCCAGCTTGAGGGTGGTTAAATTGATTAGTTTATGGCTAGGCGATTCTCCCTGATCCGGTTTACAGCTAACCGTTGCGACAGAGGAACGTTATAAATTACGAAGCACAAGGCGAAATGTGTTGACACTCAATTCCATCTGGAGCGAAAACGAAGTCGACAGAGCATCTCCGCCGCCCGAGAAAACGGTAATGACGTATGATAGTGGCTGAAAACGTGTATGAGTTAAGAAACAATGGGAGTCATGTATTTAATTTATGCCACAAGCCAAAAAGCTGCGAAGAAAAATCAGGCATAACGAGACGCTCTCACACTAAATTGTGATGTAAGTGCTTGCGTCAATCGCAATCTGACATGGTAATGAATTCACGCGGCTTCGTCTGTTTATGCTGAGCTAATGGTTACTTATCCGTAAAACTCCAAAGACAATAAAGTCGAATGACGTGAAACTCGCACTCTTGAAAATGATTTGCGTCGAAGAATCATGAATCGATTGGGCCCTGAACTGATTTTCACGATGCTGATGGCTAAGTTTGGTTTTATCTTGAAGCAGAAACTCAAATTTCCCGCAAAACCTCGCCGATGCTTCGTTCCGATTAGGGAAAGAAACATTTGGTGGCTTGCTCGTGACTTGTTTAGGTTCACAGCTCAGGGCTTGGACTACAGATCCAAATTGAGTTGAGACGTCGCTGGATACAAACCGAGAGATATATTGGCTTATTCACAACGTTTCAATCTTCTCACAATAAGTTGACGAGCAAGTATTCGATAACTTCCCCGAAGTCTATTCTAAAACCACTGACTCACGCACCTAAACTTCAACGTACAACTCGCGTCTGACAAATTGTTAAACTCGCGACCATCAAGCGATGAATGATCTCAGTTTTCGCACTTCCTAAAAAGCAGATTAATTGCGCTCGATTGCTCAACTCGAAAAATTTTCATTTTCAATATTTTGAGTGATTTTCGTGTGCTCAACAAATTATTCATGAAAATGAAAGTTTATCAATTATTGCTGTTAATTGAAATTGTTACTCAATGCTGCAAAGGCTCGCGTAACCGAATCATTTTTCGGGGAAATTTCCGATTATCGAAGCTGATTTCGAGCGATTCAGTGAACTTTGCTGGCATGGCGATGCTTTTTATTTCCAGCCAAACCACTTTAAAGCGGCTGTCGAAAGCTTCTCGGTTTGTTATTGGTTTTCCATGAATTTTCCACCCTCGAAACTGTTTTGGATGTCAAAGCCAAACTGCAATTTTTAATGCTGAAGCCAACAGCCGTGAAAAACTGTTGAAAAAGCTCACAAAGAGTTTTCGGTGATTTTGCATGAAATTCGTTCGTTTGAAGTGATTTATGTTCGTGACTGAAACGTGATTCGGCTCCTAAAACATACAAAAGTTTGCTCCGTGTTTGTTTTGCAGTTGTCAAGCTCAAGTCTCGAAATTGCCAGTCACTCGAGCGGAGATTTTTCATGGAAAACTTGAAAGCGGCTTTGGAGGTCAAGAGAAAAGATCATCAATGAGTTCGAAGGCTGCGGCGATAAGAAGCAAGCAAATGAGTTTGTTTAGTGACGAATTGTTTTCAGTTAACTGAACACTAAAACTGCTGGCGTTCATACATTTTCTCGGGCCAGAAGTTCAGCGCTTCGTCTCAAACGCTGAGCTAGCAAACTCGACACAACAAGAGCAGATTTAACGGTGCCCTGCTCCACAACAACTTTTTATTTCGTGAATTGCAACAAAGAAACGAAATTTTCCAGATTGCTTGGGAAACTATTCTGCAAGAGAAAGAAAAGAAAGAAAGAGAGAAAGGAATTTCAAACAAAAGTGACAGAACAAGCCAAAACATTGTTGGAGGCTTCCACGTCTGACCGGGAACTTTAATCGGCAGATGACGGTCGCCTCCGCTGTTAGCATTGACGATGATAACTGTTTCTCGAATTCGCGTTGACTTCTGTCATGGTTTTTCAATCACTCTGCTCTGCTTCCAAAAGTTATTCAACAAAACGAGCGCATGAATAGGTAAATGAGTTCAGGGATCGTCTGTGGTTGACTTCTTTGCAGCTGGCAAAGATTCAAGGTTGAAATCAGAGCACGGGTGAGATCAACGAGAATTGAAAAGTTCAACTCTACCTCAAAGTTCAGCCATGACAGGGCTGAGTGATTGCTCGCGGTTCAACAAACCGTGAAAGTTTTCGTCGATTTCCACTCAAAGCTGTCAACAAGAGCAAAACCCTTTTGCATTCGCAGCCCTGTCCGTTATTGAATAGCTCCGTTTTCGAAACGGAAACCGAATTTTCCCACCGTCTGAAAAGTTTTAACGAAAAAGAGAAGCAGAAGCTCTGATAACAGTCTGCTGACTTTCGACGCGTGGCTGGAAATTTGCTTTGCCTTTCGAGCCGTCGAGGGCGCAACATTTCCAACATGTCTGCATTCAATTGGTGCTTGTAACGAACAGATTTGGGATCGAGCAACGATAACATTTCTTGACTCGTATTTGTGCGGCATTAGCAGTGCCCCGCATCCAAAAACTATTTCCTCTTGTCATAATATATCATTTGTATAATCCTGCGACTAGAATTCCGATTAAAACCGTTCCCTTCAGAATCTGCCGACGCGCGTATCTCATCGCTCACTCTATGTAAAGCCATTTCCTCCTTTTCAGACTGCTCATATCGCCGCAAACATACTCGCTCTAATGTTATTGCACTCGATGATACGACGACACGATTGCACATTATGTGCACGGTCGTTGGGGCTGTGAGAGATGATGATGGCAAAAGTGTTCATTTAATATAAGTGCATTGAGCACTCGTGTGTGCATTCAACATCGCAGCATCGGAAGCGAAATGTGGCATTCTGAATACAAAATATATTTTTGTGACTTTATGGCAAGCCAAAACTATCGGGTTGAGCCAGCAGCGGCAGCTTCTAGCAAGAGTGTTATTTAGGAAATTAGGTTGAAAGCGACGCGGAGCTTATCGGAGTGGTGGCGGGCAGGGACAACATTTTACATGGCGGCACAGCTAGAGATCAAACTGTTCCTTGCGTTCAATTTAAATCTCTTGTTTACCGGAAGTCTGCAATTCGAAAGACTCAAACCCAAATTAATTAATGGAAAGCTCAGCTATTCAAATTTCCGGAAGAAGCTTTTCTTTGATCTTCCATCAGCAACTCAGTTCATGCTGTTCTTGAAACCTTAATAAACGTTGCACTTCAATAATCTCTTTGGCCTTTGATTCAACGTGAACTCTTTCATGCCTGAAAGCTTTCATAATCGCTCGCTTATTACAAAGACAATTAGAACCTGACGCTTTGTCAACGGGCTGCCTGCTGTTTCTGATGTCTTTCCATCTGCGATAAACCGTCGATGCTCGAATAACATCGCAACAAAGGCGCACCGAAAGCATTTTCTCGCTCGATTTAACCGAGAGACGAAAAGTGATTTTTAAAAATAATTTTCTCGGCTTGTAGAATCATTCACGCTTCGCTTGCGTCTTCCTCGCTATCGCCCCGCACGTTCTCCTTTGACTTTATGATAAATTTAGCGCCAGTCGAGAGGCGGAGAGAAGATACGTTGATATTCTTCATGCATGTTTTCCATTTGACATGATATACATAATCAATCAGTCAACAGAGCTTGACGAGTGAGTGAGCGAGCAGTCGAACGGGAGCGAACAGGGAAAATCATTACTCGTATCGTTATGAATTCGCTCATGTCACAACATTGACGGCAATTATGTGTGGCGTCTGTAATTGAATTAATGTCGATGTGCAGAATGTAATTGTGAGCGACTTAATTTGATTAGCTCTCGGTTGGAGGATAAGACGGCGAGAATGTTATTTAATTAGGACCTGCTAGAAAGAATCAAATTAAACTTTTATGTTACTCGAGGGTGAGCAAACAGCGAGCGATGCTTTAATCGCGATAAAGCGAGGATGGAAAAGCGAAGAAGAAATCCCGGGAGGAAATAAATTCAAAAGAGATTTTCATTGTAATCTCATAATAAATAACAATTTGCTGTAAAGCTCTGTGTCCCAGCGGATGGAAAGCCGCTTATAAGTAAGCGAGTTGTTAAGTGCTCCTCCCTCTGTCCTCTGCTATCGGCCTTCAATCTCGCCGGATTATTTGCATTCGGAATTGCATTTCGAAAGCTAATCTACGCTCTGCTCCGACTGGGGAAAGTCTCCGAGCTGATTTTGTTATCTCTTCCCCAAGCAGGGCTTCGAATCTTTTTTACGTAGGAACAGTGGTTGCTTGGCAATAGCTCAGCGGCTTCAAGCTCTGTCTCTCACGCGTTGCATAAGAAGACAGAATCGTTGTTACATTTGTTATTAAAAGAGATTAGCGAGATTTCGTCTCCAAAGTCCCCGCTTAATTGCATTTAATTGCCGTCTAAAGTGTTGATTAAGCTTAAACTCGCGACGTGAAGAGAAACGGGGCGATGGGAAACGAAATGGAATGAATAGCAGTATCGTTTGTAAAGACGAGACTTTATTACTTCAACTCGCTTCATCAAAGACGATTTAATCATCTCATCAAATTCACACAGCAATTAAGCTGATTGAATTAGCTCGGCTTTCGATTCGCCGAGTTCAAAGATGAATAAACTTCGGATTGAAAGCCGATCGAATAATTATGAGCTGCATCAAAGAACTCGTGACGCGTTTGATTTAATCGTGAACCTCTCTCAAAGTTTCCGATACCGATTGAAAGTGCTTCGCTTCTCGAATCAGAGTTTCTCGATGACTTATCGAAATACTTGCGAGAGTGTAATCTTATCAAGTTATGTCGTCATCGTAAATTTACGGAGCGTCTTATCAGCCAAAGATTATTCACGTTGTGGGTTTTCTCGGGAGACACGTTGAACGAAATCTTTTGTGAAGCTGGAAATCTTCAGAACTTCACAAGCTACCAACTGTCGCTCAAGACTTACGACAGTTCCCGGAAGTCTTTCGTGTCAATCCGAAAGGTTCGAGAGCGATCCAAAGGTTCCTACGACCTTTGTCACACTAAGCTGTCGCATCGCTGCGCTCAATCAAGTCTCAAATCAGCTGATCAGACATAAAACTGTCTTCAACTGACGGGAAGAATCTTTACGATCAACTTGGGAAGTAGCCGAGTTAATCGTCGTTAGATCTGTTCAACAACGACGTCGTTTGAAGAGAATCTATCACTACAGTGAACCCTAAGTGGCTGAACAACCCATAACAACTTCGATTGGGAAGTGCTGAAAGTAACTTGAGCTTTCCATGCTCCAACAAAAACTGAGTTCGTCGTAAAAAAAGTGCAGAAATTTGCGAATCTTCACGTACCAGATAAGTCTCGAGCCGAGTTTTTTGTGGGCCAAAGATCCAAAATCCGCACGTCAACTTTTTATCGCTCGCTCCGGTTAGCGAAATTTAAATCCTAAACGTGTTATCACCACTTGATCTTGACTCATCTCGATGCGAATAAAACGCCAGCAGACACACAACGATTGAAAACAGAATGCGGTAATCGCCCCGACGATATCACACGACACTCGGTATGCTAAGCAAGCAAATTAATTAAATTATAAATTCACACACAGCCGCAGCGATCGCGCGCGTTCGAGTCCAACAGAGAATGAAAAATATCCGACGAGGCGCTCGAATGACGACAAACGGCTGAGAAGCAAATAATAAAAAACGTCGAGTAGAATTTCACTTTCAGCCGTGTGGAAGAAGACGTACAATAATAAATCCAAAGATTCCACCGTGAGCGAATACGCAGAAAGTAAACAACAAACGATGGAACACACTCGATGAATGCTTCGCTTTTCATTTTTTACTGAGCACGTTGAGAGCGCGGAGGCAAACACATCCAAACGTGCTTCATATCAGTTGGATGGTTTTTTTCGGCGCTCACGGTTCCATCGCCAAATGTGTGCACACCGAGTGAGCACAGCATGCTGATGTTGTCTAGAGGCCACCGAGGGGCAGAGCGGCTCTTTCCTCCGGATCTCACTTATTTGCTAATTAAACCAACACAAGCGATTCGATTCCATGTGAGCCGCGGCGCGATGAGTATTGTACTCGCGTTTTCTCATTATCTTCATCAACATAACCGTCAGCGCTTGTTTCTCCTACGAAATATTAATAAATTTTCGACGAGCTGCGGTTGCTGCGAGGAATCATCTCGAGATTTATTTCCTCTGCACTTCACGTCGAGAATTGTGGAAAATCTAATGCCTTATGATTTTAAATCGCTTCGCTTCTGACGTCGATGAGATTCTGAGGTTTACGGTTTGATGATTTTGCGAAGCGAGAACGGCTTAAGCTGGAGCCGTATTATCAACTCTGATCTGCGAGATGAGAATGGAGCGGCGTTCTGACACAGATAAGGTCGGGTAAACATTTCACAAAGTTTTAATGAATCACCGTTTAGATGATCAAATGGGTAACGTGAGTAATGAGAGACAAGCATCGGCTTATTGCGGATGGCTCGGTCAGGGCTTGAGGCGAGAGAAACGTCGTTCATTCAATAATATTATTAGCATGAAACCTGAGATTCAAATGAGCTTTATTCCCTGTCGCAAGCTCCAACAGATTGAACCATGTGTGAGTGATTCGCTTATGGCCGGGCTTGAATCGATTTGAAGCAAACATCGGCAATTAATTTTTTGTCGATAGGACTAATGATCTCTCGCGCCAATGACATTGAGCAGGTCGATGACGAGCAGCTTAATTTAAACGGAGAAGTTTCGGTGCTGTCGAGCTGTTGATTGTTGTTTACGGAAGCAAGTTTTAGTCGATCGAAACCGCTTGAGAGAGGCACTCAAACTTCAAAGCATAAAGAGCTTCAATTCATTGTACTGTAAAGAAGAAGCTTGTCGAGAAACTCATGAAAATTCTTGCGCCAACTTTTGATGTACGTCGAGAACATGCAACAAGATCAGGGAAACTTGATATTTTTCATTCTTGCTCTTCCCTAAGAAAGATTTCAAATTTTTTAAAAGTTGGCGAGAGTTTCCTGTCTGCACTGCAATATCAAATTAAAGTTGCACAGTTTGTCAAATTTCATTCAATTTCCAGTAGAGTCTTCGCTCCAAACCCTCGTTGTCGTTCGCTGGCAACTGCAAGCGTCGTGCAAAATCAGAGAACGTGCAATTTAAGTCGTTTAATGGATAATCAAGTTGTTTTCAGAGACGAGAGAAGAGTTCTTATTCAAATGCGATAAGCAGACAAAGCGTCAAGAGTTTGTTGATGTCGTTTAAAAAGTTATTTCTGTCGAAGCGACTGAAAATAGCTGGCGAGCTTTACTTTCAAGATTCCGTGTGGGTTCAATGTTGCATTGACTTCAAAGACTCTTCATCCGCGATCGTTCACTTACAAGTTTTGGGAGCACAAACAGATTGCTTTGTGTCACGTCAAGCCTCCGATAAAATTTTTGTTTTGAAAGCCGAGTCGAGCGTTTAAGTATAAATAGACAAAAGATGAAATCTGTTCTCGTCAAATCGTCACGCAATATTTAGCGTCTGAGTTTCAGCGACAACAATGAGCTTGGCTTAAAAACGACGGCAAAGAATTTATTTCAGCACGGTTGAAGGAGCAGCGGAAAGTACCGTAAAACTGTTGAATGCGCGACATCAGAACGGGCTTGTTTGCTTTCTTCTCAGTGATTAATTTTTACATCAACAGTCGTTTTGTTAAATACCTTCGAGCTCTTCCGCCGCTCGTTAGAAATTTCGAAACCGAAAGCTGAAGGGAGAAAGGTCTTTATTGAAAGGCTGTCGAATGACTTAGCGATTCCGCGCTCATCAGCGGAGAAACGGATGATAAACGATTTCCCTCGCTCTCGAAATAAAAGTTCATTTTCCACACTTTTCGCGAATGAAAATCAATGCCTATCGATAACCGATTGTTTCGGAAGAAAGGCTTCGATCAGGGGTTGGGAAAGGTAAGTTGGATGTAAAGGGTCGTTGGTTATGTGTTAAACTAGAGCTCACAATATTTTACCATCACACATTGCTGTTGTATCAAAGCCATACTAAACAGTCTCTCGAAATTGAAGCCCCTTCGGCTTGTGAATCTCTCCAGGCCCTGAAGAGCAGAGAAAGCACCAAGGCCCTTAGACGCAATCAGATTATCTCTTGCAACGATTAATTTCAATTCCCATGCCGCGAATCTCTCGAGATGTCAGAGATTCCGAGCCCTGTCAAGCGAATTGTTTATTGATCAACTCGTCAATACTGTTTTGTTTCGGCGGAAAATTTCTCCCCTCGACGGTGAGAAATAATTCATTCATTTTCGTAAACGTAAAGAGTAAGCGGGAAAATGAACCGTAAAATGCCTCGTCTCGATTACGCTTCAACATATCAATCAATTCGAACTCAAACCGTTCAATTTAGATCATCAATATTTGAATGAATCGAAACGATTAGATAAATAATGCCTTTTTGCCAATTGAGACTCGTTAATTTGTATCGCGGCTTTTCCTCTCGCTCGAGTCGGCCCGAGCGATGATTTCTCGCCGAGGGAATTTCGTTGAAGGGGCAAACGGAGCGGAGCCGCGAACGATGCGACCGAGGTTGTGTTATCATTGGCTCGTTAATTAAATAAATTTCCTCATAAACACTGAATCAACCGTCGCTCATGTGCATAGAGAGCGGTCGTTTCTATTATTGGGTCAACGGGTTTAAGCGCTTCACGAGCGAGCCTTCAAGCTTAGAGAGTAAGTCCGCTGCAAATTAAACGAAAGCGCAACAATATTACTTGCTTTGCGCCACGTCTGACAGTCATTAAGACGTGCCTCGCCGCCCTCAGACTTCAGATGAGTGGCCAGCGGTTAGCAGGTCAGTGGAGAAACGTCAAACTAGAGCGGTCATGACTAAAACATGAGAAGAAATTGCTCGCGCAGTTCTTTCTTCGCTCGAGTGTCCAGTGAACAATTGCGCTACATTCTCTTTACGAATATTTAATTTAATTTGTGTATTCATCCAGCCTGATGGATTAAACTCTCTGACACTTGAGCTGACTGACTTTTATCTTAATTTCATTTCACCGGACTCTCCCCTGCGGCTGTTCGCCTTGCGCGCGCGTTAATTAACTTAAAATTAGACGAAACAATGAAAACTTCAAGAAATATTCGTTTTATTTTAATCGGATTGAAGCGCGACTCAGCAGATAGAAATTTAATTTTTGGCTGAATATAAAGTGATTCATAATGCAAGCAGAGTAAACTCGAGCGAAGCCGGAAGATTTTCATTAAAATTGTGTAGCGATGATGAGTTTTTGAAAAGCTCTACATAGTTCGAAGTGGCGGGATGGAAAGCTCCGTCCGTCCATTAAATATTTAAATAGGCGAAACAGTTTTGTCTGCCTAACCACCGGCAGCGCGACTGGTAATTGATTAGATGTTATTTGTCTGATTAACAAAACTGTTGTCGGGGATCGTAGTTAATTAGCTGATTCGTGAGCGGCTTCCATTCTAGTCACACATCACTGCCATGACAATCGTCGGTATTCTCGGTCTGACCGTTTGATTTCAATGACAATTGCCTCTCGAATCGACTCGTAAACATGCGACTGTCGATGCTTGGTATCGACGACGAAGCCTCAAGGTCTCCCGCAAACTGGCTTTGAGTGACCAAGTGTGAATAATTGAATAATTATCGCGTAAGAGATTAAAACGACTGTCACTGTCACCAGCCAGCGAGAGCTTTTTGTTAAAATTTTCATCAACCGCAGTTGTCGGATCGCTTCATCGTGCCCGCCGCTCCACTCGTCGAAATTTAAACCAGAGCAGACAAAATTCGAGAGCAGCAAAAAATTGTAAATATTTATGTTTATTTATGGTTTTGATGGAAAATAAATCTCGGTGGTGTTTCTGATATCCGTTGCTCATTTGCCCGAAGATGTAATCTCTGTAAAAACGAGCAATTAAATGGAGTTTTAAACTCCGCGGTTGGTGCGTTCGGCTTTTCCTCGCTGTGCGAGTAATTAAAAAATGTTCAACCCAATTTTCCTCTGATTACAGCCTTTCGCTTGGGGTTGCCTCACATATTCTCCCATTATTGATGCTTGACTTTCTCGCACGGTTATGGCGAAAATTTGGTTCGTTCGTGTAGCAAAGCGGATGATTAAAAATAATTGTCAATTTTCAGTCGCGCTGCGGTTGACAAACTTTTCCATTCGGCGCTCCAGTTCCATTTTTCACAATTAATCAAAACTTTAGCTTCCCCAGAACAACTCGATTTCTAAATTAAATTAAAGCGCAAAACTCCAACCAAATTTGAATTCCAATTTCTCATCCGATCGCTGATGGAAACAAAAGTTTAATCAAAAAACTTCGACTGCAGAAAGTTGATAGCGTGCAGGGACTTGAGGTCGTGACTATGGAACGTTCGATATGCAAACAATCGCGAGTTTTCTCAACGACTTTCCCAACCTCTGCCGCTTCCCGTTGCACCGTCGGTCGATGAGAAAAAATAACTTCTCTGTTAATCCCATCGTCGATAGCATCGTGCCATAAATCAATTGCAAATTGCCATTGATTCATGATAATTCCATAAAACTAAGAAGCAGAAAAAGCTCTGCGATGAAAGTTCTCCTCCTCGCCTTACGTCTCATTTGAATTTTGCACTCTCCTTGAGAATGCAACAAATATTGCATTACAAAGTTGAAGTTGATTTGCGACAATCTCTCGATTGCAGTTCTCTTTAATTTCAGCTTATCACGCAAATGATTGACATGTCGTTTCTATTGCAAAATGTCGACGTTCATCGACAAACATTGTAGGTACATCGAATCGCTCTTATCGCCGCTGTTGCAAATAACGCTGGAGCCATCGATTTAATTGCATAATGTTGTCTATACAGCGTTTAATCTGTCGACAAAAGTAATGTCATCCGATTCCGAGTGCAATTGCGCACATTGTTGAACTCACACACCGACAAGTTTGTAATTTTATTGTTGTCATCAGTTAGCGACGAAGGAAACAGAAACGCAGAGCGACTCGATTAAATTGCAACGACCGCGCTGAATATTTTACTAAGTCAAGTTCAAGATTTACAATGTCTGAGGATGGCGATGCGCGCGACAAGTGTAAAGATCGCGCCTCGTTCCGCTTTCAATCTCGTTGGCACGCACTGCAAATCGCATCAGCGAGTTCCGTTCTAGAAAGTGCTGATAAACTTTGCATGCGCTCCCGTTAGGGGAGTCCCATTGCATCGCATCAAATTGCATTCTGCCAACATCGGGCAAAGATGTTTTTCTCGTTTCGAAAGTTCATGCCATTCACGATAATGAAAGCGAGCGAGCGTCTCCAACGCTATTTGCTTTCATAAGAGATTATTGCTGTGCGATGTCTTCGCTTTCAGTAACTTCTGTTCGCCATTAGAGCGCTTTGTTTCTTCGGAAAGACACGGTCGAGCGTCTTGGAGCTCGCTTCGTCGTTGAAAGTCGTTTCAGTTGTCCCACATTCTGGCTCATTCAATTGCTTCAGCGTGGAGCGCGAGCAATAGCAACACACGGAAATCGGTTTCTCTTGCATTTGACTAACGAAGCGACAACGAGCAAGAGATGCACTTTGAAGAGGAAAAAGAGATTTCCACTCAGACAACATGTCGAGCTGAACTTCCTGACCCATTATTCAATAATGAATGTTCCCACTTGGCTTTGGAAACTTGAAGCCGATGACAACCTTTCGGGAACCGAATGCATGAAAGAGTTTCGAAACTCGAGACCACAATTTACGGTTTCCGATCGCAAGATAGTTTGATTCCACCTACGACCCATGAGACATTCCATTGCGAAAACGTCGGAAAAGTTTGTAATCGACGAACGGAAAAGCCAAAACCACAGAACTGAACATCGCAGCTGTAGAATTCTGAATTACAACACGGTGGGCCTCGTCCATCGAGATCGTTACATAACGAATCCAGGTCAGCCGAGTGCGTTTCGTAAATACCCAAAATAACTTTATGTCTTCTCCATGTCTTCGCTTTCGATTTCCTTTCGTGTGTTGGCTTTAAAAAATGCCTGGAGACGTTGAGGCGGCATTAGGCAGGGCATTCAAACGATCGGCATTGCCAACGGCTTCGGAATCATCCCACGAAAAAATCCCTGCTTCGATTAAACGAATTTATTTTTGGCAGTTTCGACAGAAACATCATCGACACATTTTTGGCTTTTGGCAAACGGAATCATCATCAGATGGCTGGTCGGTGAATTTTGTAATACGATTAAAGCATCCGACTGTGTCTCAATAAAATTCCACCTAAGCATAGAGTCGTCGCTCGCCTCGTGCAGTTGTGACCTTGATTTATTATCATTCGCCTGGCGACACGAGAGGAAGACGTCGCAGACAGAAAGATTTTTCTTTCTTCCCGAAAGCACTTGACATTCGTCTCTGGTTTCATGAGGAAGTGTAGAGACGGCAAGTGACGACGAAAGTTTCGCTACGTTAATGATTCACCTAGATAATTCCCATCGCTTAAGAACGGTGTCGTGTGTGGAACGGAACCAGTTGCCTTGCATTCAAATGTAACAACTTACCTTGGATCGACTGGAGACGAACGGGAACGTTGATTAAAGCTCTCAGCACGCTCTTTTTCGCAGTGTAACAACTTCAGCGGGAATCAGCCGCCTGAACACTTTGTTGGCTCGTCTAGCTTCCGCGCTAATCGTTTTTAAATCACTTCCTCAGTTCAGGTCAGTGGATTCCACTCGCGAATTTTATTTCGAGACAATTTGTTTATTTTGGCGACTACACTGCTAAGAATCGCGGTGGATTTTCCACTCAGAATTTTCCAAACACTAACACACGCGACGAGAGTTTTCCTCTCTCTCCAGGATTAATCGATAAAATGTCACTTTTGATTTTTGTTATCACTTCTGCAGCCTTTCCTGACCTCCTCGAACCTGATTTTAACGCGATCGTGTCTTCCCGCCATCGACCGTTGCTTCAGTGCGACTCACACGCGAATAACAGCCGCAGAAGTTTGTCAAAACATATAAAAACAAGAGTCGAAGTTTAAGAAAATCTACAAAAACATCACGAACACCATCGTCTGCTCGGATTTTCTGCCGAGCGAGCGGACTGCGAGAGCGAGCAGTAGAAAATCGATGCGGAGAATGCTTTCGGTACAAAATCAGTTGAACAACTGAACTGTTTGAGAGAATGTGCTAACTGATTTCTGCTGCCTCGTCGTTACTACGATGGAGCTTCTCCCAGTTTTTCTTTTCACTCGTTTCATTCGCTCGCCTATGCTTCCCATTCACCAGTGCTGAGGGTATTGCTCATGTAGCATAACAATAGTTTTTGTTTTCTACTCATTGTTCGGCAATTGAAGTTCTCAAATTACTCTCGATCCAAAGTCATTTTCAATTCGAGGCACTCGCGCGGCTTCATAAATCCGCCTCAATTTATGTGATTTAGGATTTTCCCGCGGCGATATTTATGAAGTTATGAATGAGTGTTCGGCTGCTTGAGAGTTGCAGCGGCTGCTCGGTTAGAGTATTCAAAGCCTTAGTAATATCCCTCGATCCCGCGCTCAACATCAATCCTCAACTTTGCATCCAATGAGATCGATGACGGAACCCCTCGTGACTCGACTTTTCGGTGCTCGTAAATCGCTTAAATGGAAATGCACTCTAAATAAAAGAGAGAAAATGCGTCAGATCAGCTGATGGTTTACGTTCATGCTCCGATGTTTTCAATCTTCAATTATGCTTTGCATGCCTTCACAACAGAGAATGAACTCCGCTCATTCTTTCAGAGCACGGAACGGTACAAAGCTGTTGAATGCGATCCCGATAGCCTTTCGACTCGGCAAGAACTCTTCAAGCTGTAAATATTCTTCATGCTCGCTCATCGACGGTTAGACAATTGCTCGCTTGTTATTTATGCTTGCTCAGATATCCAATTGGGGCTTGCGGCTTTCGGTAATCCTGATAGATGTCCAGAGAAGATGTTTGCATGGCTTGAGGTGAAAGGTTTCTGCACAAATAATAAACTTGCCGCAGAGCTCTGTCGAAGAAACGAGAAAGAAATGCAATCCGAAGCAAAGATTATCATTTTCCACTCGCTTGGATTTCGGAGACTTCTAATGGTTTCACATTCGACTTGAACATATGCAAAGCGCACAGCTTGGCACTGGCACGATTACAACATAATCTGCTGAGAGGGTGTTCATCTTCTTTACATATGATTGAAGCAACCCTCCTCCCTAAGCAGACGTCGAGTTTCAACCACTGGCAATTGGTCAGTCTCGAGCTATGTCAACACAGAGATTATTACTTTAATAAGCTTACAGACATTACACGTTTCACTACACAGAGAACGAGAGTGAGTTAAATAAAGTCATTTAGAACTTATGTCCAGTCCGTTGTAAGAATGCGCCAGTGACTATAAACGCTCTCGTGTAGCATAAAATTTCCCAGATCTCGTTCGCTCGATGCAATAAACGACGTGCTGTAAAACTTTATAAGCGTAATCAAACGATTAAGCAATTTAGATCGTCGAAAGCTCACATGAGAACTAGAGGACTCCGGCTGTGGCTGTTTACATTGTAAACTAAGAAACTCAAAGCGTTTCCTTGAAGGTTCTTTACGACAGTTAATTGTTTCATTACATAAAATCACGCAGTTTATCGCGCAACATAAACCATCGCGCTCATTCCTCCTGACCATAAATATCGGCCGATTATGTTTGAAAGGCAAAGTTGTTACGGAAAATTGCCAGCAAATTGATTTTTCCTTCTCGGAAGGCTTTCATAAATTGCATCAAATTTACGCACAAAAGATACTCGAGGATAGCACGAACGTCAAACGCGATCGAAAGGTGCTAAGGCTGAGCAGGAGTTCGTTGGAATTGTCGGGTTAACTTATCTTGAAATAGATCCGCGATATTCAATTTTGGATACACAGTTCAGTAACTCTGGAAATTTGTTTTTCAACTGCTTCTGGTCGTCCTAACTTAAGTTTGCATTGATGGTAATACTTAATAATCTCAATAATAAATCTGATAGGTACGATCCTCAACTGATATTAAAGTTAATCCTAATATCTTAAGGCAAGCTTCCGCTGACGTCACTCACGAAATGCCCGCGAGCAGGAAAGAAATGAGTTCCGATATGAATTGAAGATTACGCAAAGGAGAATGATGCGAAATGGTGTGTTTGATTTATTTTTCACACGCCAATTGACAATTAAATTGCGGTGGAAGGGAAATGCGTTGTGATTTATTAGATTTGATAATGATTTGCTTTTGATGTGGAAATGTTGTTACAAGGGGAGAGCACAAAAGGCTGAACAAGCGGAACAGACTCGACTCTTACCCTCCAACCAAGGCAGATTTGTAAATTCCATCAGCAACAGAATGTTCTCTATTCGAGACGTGATGCTTCGTGCTTCGTTTAGCCACACTTGGAAGCCATTCAACGAATTCCCTCCATCAAAGACGAAAGAATTTGTTCAGTGATGTTAAAACCGAATTAAGATATTGAGTTTTCAATTTATTTCTTAGCCGCGGGGGAGCCTTCCACTCTCCGTCTCTTTTCCTTTTGCCACTTCACTGATTCCAAATTAAAAATTCCCACCGAGAATCCTAACAATGAGGATTAATTTCCTCTTTTATTATTTCAATGCCTCCATCGTCCCGCGTCTCCTCCACCGACAATTGAAACTGAATTTTATCTCATTAATTTCTTCTTCGCTTTCATCAGCGATCCTCGAGCGTCGGTGAGCGGCGAAAGTGTCGAAATTCAATTTGTAGCCTTATCAATTTTTATTTTCCTTCCACACCATAAAATCGAAGCGTGGAAAATCCTTTTCGGGATTATCATTATCAACAATGAATCCATAAACCTTTCAGAGCAGGAAGAGAGATTTAATTAAGAATGAGGCAGGTAAAAAATGAGAAATATTCCACGACTGTGAGATGAAGATACTCTTGCCTCGTTCCTTTTCAATTAAGGAAACTCTTGAAGAATTACTTTGCAGTAGATGGGAGAATTATTTCATAACAATAAAAGCGATTCTCATTTTCTGATAACGATAGAATCTTGAGCATAGAATTAGGTGTGGAGACTTCAGCGTAGAAACATTAATTAGAATCATTGGGTGAGAAAGTGAAAGTTGACTGAGACTTTTGTTATTTAAATACCAATGGAAAATCTTCAGATCATGACCAGGTATCAAAATCTGTGACGTTGATGAAGTTTTGTGACCTCTACTGCAGGTAATTTTTTCCTTTTTATATCAGATCATCTGTCATTGCTACGCTCGAAGATCAGAACAGGAAGTCTAGACTACCTTTGTCGAGTGCTATAACCATTCACTAAATGATTGTGGTTGTTTATGTTACGAGGTGTCAGAGAATGGGCAAAGTGTCAACCTGATAGAGCATGACAAGTCGATGCTTTTACTTTTCACAAAAGCTCGTTTTATGATTCTGCAGAAGTTTTACCCTCAAAACATATTCGAATATTGATCCTTAAACGTTTTAATTGAACTTCAAGGCCAACACGTAGAACTATTTTAACCTCAGTCACCCATGAACCCAGCGAAATCAAGCCGAAGATGTAAGTATGTAAGATGTAATTAATAACATTTAATCTCCGTTCGCCTGACATGGCCTCAGCATAGCGTAGCAGAATATTTCCTACTTTCTTGGGACGTAAGAGCGCGTGTGTTAATTCAAGTTGATGAAATGTTTTCGCCGAACAAACGGCAGCCAATTGTACAATAGTGTGCTAGGAAATAACGACGTCAAAGGAGAAAAACGGAGAAAAATCAACACGACACCCGCAACAGTAATTAATCATGGGAATTGTAGCTTTTATTAATTGTTGTGCGTGGCTTGTAAAACGAAAGGAAATGCGAAAGGGGCCGTCGATGGTTGAATGAAGGAAGAAATTACAATTCGCTGTTTTTATATGCTTTATGACTTTTAATATGTCGTGCAATTAGTGTGCTAAATAAACCGCACCTCACCGCTAAAAGCCTTTAATCACAGCAGCTTGTGACATGTCACTTAAGGACTTGAATCGATAGTCGGCCACGAAACACTTGCGATTACACAGCTTAATGACGCCCGGAGATAAGAGTCATTGTTGATACGAATAATAAATTCAGGCGCACGTTAAAAATATCACGGAAGCAATCTGCATTTATGCAAACACACATAGGAGCGACATGCAGGCAAGCCCGCGATGAATAAAGAAAACAGCGCGAAGAGACGGCAGAGTTTTTCCGGGCGCGCGAAGAGGGAAAACTTTTATGAAAATGTCCAAATTTATCAGAAAATTAAATCTTTCGAACGGCTCCCTCGCCGCGAATCCGCGCGCAAGTGCCATTGAAGCGGCAAAAGAGCTTTGATATCTGCCAAAGCGCTAATAATGATTTTATGCGCCAAACATTTCTAATGAAATAATTCACGACGAGGAATATTTTCACGTTTGCGACATAAATATTAAGTGCTTGTTCGGTGCGGCAAATGGCAGACGTTATCAGTACGAAATCATTTGTTTTAATTTTTTAAATCTCAATTGAATTTTGATCCCATCGAGAGATTAATTTTATTGACGTCGTTTCTCTATCGCTCGCTTCTCCTCTCGCTTGGAACTGCGGCGACTTGCTTTGAATTTTCAAATGTTTTAATATCTTTTTATTGTGTTTCAATTGCGATTCGGAGTCGAAGATAAATTGTCGAGCGAAAGCATTCGCATTCAAATCACGTTCGCTGTTAATATTTAAGAGAAGCTTAGCAGAATTGATGTCATTTTTTATGTTTTTCGAACGGTATTTGTCAGATGTTCCAAATTTAGTATCGTCTAAATTTTATATGATGAATTCTCTCTTCGAGAGACTAAACGACTGGCATTAACAAAATGATTTAAGGCCAATTCATAAATAATGTCTCTGAGAGCGAGTCCTTGAAGCCGAGTATCGCATCAGCTCCATCGTTTCGCAGAATTGACAGCAGGCTCGAAAGAACTCCAACGAATCCCACGACTGTCACGTGCTTCGGCATCGGACGAATCTTCATCAAACACTTGATAATCCAAAGAAAACCTTTCGAAATCTCTAACGTGACGCATCTGAGACTCATAAATCCTTAAGAGCTGTCGATGAGTAATTTATGCGCAGCGCTTTAGGCAATGAAAGGACATTTTTAAAACGCTCCTCGAAGACAACGTGATTTCGCAATTTTGTACGATCCACCTGAAAGTCAGCAACAATTCCTGGGTCGACCCAGAGGAGCACTAAAATCTTTTTCTGCTTTTGTTGGTCAAACGAGAAAGCAAATATTTTATCAATCCTTTCCTAATCTCGATCAACAGCAGAAGATAAAACTTGAACAACAGACTCTCGTTCCATGACGCAACTTCAACAAAAGCCCGAAGCTTTGCGGCTACTTAAAACATTTTGTTTTCCTCGGGATCCGATCGGAGCAGAGAAAAGTTGGAGAAACATTTCCAGAGATGATTGTTCGGCCAAGTTGATGTTTGATCTCCTCTGGATGATTCTCGAAAGCAGACAACCAGACAACAAAGTTTAATTGAATTCATTGCGTCCCAAAACTTCTACCTGACAAATCTTCGTACCCGCAATCGTCGGAGTTTTCTCTCGAAATAATTAAAACATGAAGCAGTTTTTAATTTGCAATAATGCCTCGGGACCTTCTTCATTTCCATACTTTGTTTCCTTCCCTTTCTCGTCAGACATTATCCGTAAATACAAAATGATAAATAAAAGAAATTTACCCTCATTAATTCTGCGCTGAAAGTTGAGATGTAAAAAGATTTTTTTACTGTTATCATGCTCGGCTGCATTTTTTAATTTTCCTGAGATCCATAGCGGAGCCGAGAGCTTAGAAGCCTAAATTTTACGACGTAACATTTTCGGTCATTAAACGGTGGTCTGGAACGTTAACGCAACATTATTTATGAAGCCAGCGCCTCGCCTCGGAATCATCGCTATAATTTATTTTCCTCGCAGCTCTTCTGGGGCGGGGCGAGAAAATATTCTTTAATCATTTTCCCAAGTCAAATCAAAGTTTTGTAATTACAAAACTCCAGGACGCTTCCGGGCTATGAATAAAAATTATTAAAACTAACAAAGTTTTCGAAATGCTAGCAAAATTGCGGAGAAATTGAATAAGGGATGTCAAACTTGTTTAAAGTTAAACGTTCTGATCTTGTCTGCTTCTTCGTCTTACGCTGCATTTCAACTATAATTTATGTACTTGTTGGCAATGCAGATAGATGAGCTGCCTACATCGCTGCTGGAAAAATATAAATTCTCCATGAGAAATGGAACAAGAAAAAGGAGAATCGTCTCAGGTTGGGCAACAAAGAACCTCGAGACTTTTTACTTCTTAACTTCCGAATAATCCCTCAACAAAAAGTTTAGATTACATGCAAATTTCTTCATCTCGGCTGTTTCATGTTGCGCACGGAATCGAGATAAAGTTTTTCTCTGGAGGAGGGAAAAGAAGTTTCCATTAACATAATTGTAAGAAGAAGAGTTGGTGGAACTAGGAGGACAACGCTTGTCGAGCGGTGGAGTTGATAAATAACGCTTAAGAGATTGTCGGAGAAGCCACGTTACTCAGAAAGTGCAATCGAATGGCAAACGCTTGAAACTGAAACAAGAGCCAACTCGCTCGTCCAGTGACATCTCTGCCCTGTGAATCCTGAATTGCTCTTTAACAGAAAAAGTTTCCTGCCTGAGGGGATGGGCTTCTGTTTTATTTGGAAATCAGGAAACTTCTGTACACAAACAGTTGTTCGGAGCTCCATGAATCATTAAGTTCCGACTACTCCATCAACCCATTTTTCTGAAACGAAAAGCCACTCCTGCGAAGTTACAAAAGGTCGTGGGAAGCAGCTCATGATATTTTTCATCAGTCCGATTCACTCAATGACCCACTTCACCCCGAAATTCCGTGAAAATTCAGTAAAATTCCTGTGCGACGGAAGCAAACTATGGCGGAGATTAGTGTGGAGCGTGAAAACCAAAACTTTTCGGTCCGACAGCCAAAACCGGCTCTCTAATTCATTGAAATTCCCACTAGCCCTTCGATCCACATTCTTCAAGTTCCCGAAAGCTAATGGACATCAGAAGGTGGAAAATCTCGTTTTCGCTTTCACCATCTGATAGCAAACGTCCGCTCGACAAGCAAGTTCGCAGCCAACAAAACTCTAATTAAATTATTAGAAACTTTATCAAGGGAATCCAATCATGCACGCTCGATGAAGAAAATCCACTTCCAACCCTCCAGGTAATCGCCTCAAATTATCTGTGGTGATGCCAACAAAAAAAGAGGAAAAGATGGAAAAACTTTCGATGAGTTTGGGGGTAAATCTGTCCGAAACACCGAACTTACCACTGAAATGGGCAAGGAAAGCCCGAGAGTTTCATTGATTTTCAATTAGAAAGCAGCTCTCGATTAAACTTCGACTATGGCTCGAATTATCGGTGAACGAGGAAAGGTGAATGAGGAGACGATAAATTGAATAAAAGCAGCAGCACATTGTTGCCTGTTTGCTGATCGACGGCAACTTTCGACTGATTTCCGTACTTTATTTGTCTTATTGTTAATCACGAGCGTTTTGATTCTAATTTGATTTGATTGCTAAAGTTGTCGAAACGCTTTCTCCAGTAACTTTTGCGAATGGCGAAACATTGGCAGCAGAGGAAATTGGGAAATCTCGAGATGAAACGAAACTCATTCGACGCTTCCTTCACACTGATCCGAAGGTGTTGGAAATTGCACCCGTGGGACTGAAGCGAGCAGAAAAACTTCCAGTCGCACTAATCGAGCAGAGAC
Source organism: Smittia sp. YW1114-2 (assembly GCA_033064975.1). Classification (NCBI taxonomy): domain Eukaryota; kingdom Metazoa; phylum Arthropoda; class Insecta; order Diptera; family Chironomidae; genus Smittia; species Smittia sp. YW1114-2. The sequence continues at coordinate 3,641,527 of CP093833.1, forward strand.
TTGATGTAAAAATTAATTGAAAGCTCTGAAGCGAGCGACGCTTTTTCCATGGAAAGGTCGGAAACTGCTCGAAGGACACACGAGATGAATATTTTTTCAAACTTAAACAAAACATTTCGTTTGAATTGAGTTTCGTTGAAATGAAAAGGGCTTGGAAAAGTTTTTGAGGACGTCATGGGAATTTCTCATCTGCTTCGGATTAGAGCGGACTCGAAGTCCTCGCAAGAGTTTCATCTGATTGCGGATTGTTTGCTGTTTCTGTTTCAGGCCGAGCTATCGTCAATTCAATTCCAATGCTAGCGCCGAGCCGCAACGCTTGTTGGTCTCGTTTGTAAACAGGATCGTCGGAAGAATCATTTGATGAATAAAAAATACGTTTCGTTCGCGCCCGCAATTCTATTCAAAATAGAAATTTCACCGAGGTAGTTCAAATACAAATTTTTATTCAACATGCTCGTTGTTAAAAACTGAATTTTATGTTACCAGAAATTTTTTTTTTGTGATTAAATCGATTGATGAAAATTGCACGCATCATTTTAAGGTGGAAACTGATCGCATTGAAACTTTAAAATTAAATATTCACGTTGATAGAAAACCTTCACTTTGAATGAACTCAGACCAACTTTACTCAGTCAACTTGGCTTAGTGACAGTGCGAACTTATGCGAAGAGGTCTAACGATAAACTCCGAGGACGTACGCCAGGTCGGACTTGGACAGTTGATGTCTAAGTAAAGAAGCATCAAAGAGTTTCTAAAAATTTAAAACGTCTCAATTCGTTAGGCAGTGACTTTTAAAAATTAAGCGACAATCACTAGAACAATAAAGCTTATCAATCTCTCTCAACAACTTACGTACTGAACTTTTGCCATCGGAAACTTTTTTCATTTAAATTCATTTCCATGGCTCGTTGTCAAAGCTGTGGGAAAATTTTCACTGAAACGTATCAAATTATAGCTATGCTCATTTCTCATCGTAAAATTCATCAAACAAGCAAAGCGGAAAAGCCTGTGGAACAGCACAAGCTACAGACGAAAATTTCAATATGTGCTTAGATTAAATTAGCATTAAAGGAAAATCATTATTAAAATTTTATTTGCGTAGCAATTTCTGTGCTCCGTGAGCAAACATGAGGTAGCATAATATCCTCGTTCGTTGATTAGATTAAAGATGAGAGAGAACTTCGAAAATAATTGAACGTACTGCACCTGCTAATCACAATTAAACGCGATCTGAGCTTCGCTCTCCACGTTTGAGCTTGAACAAATATTTATGCTTCATGTCGAAACAACCGATGAGTATTTGCGTTACGAGCTTTATTAGAAACTTTTTTTCTACGTCGAAAGCAGAAGCTTTCAATCAGAAATTATTGCTCGAGCTCCTTCATGACGTGAACAACTTTTTTAATCGCCAGTTGAGTGGCTTCATCGTCAACTTGATGGTAGAAAACAACTCGGAGCGTTGAAGCGTTTTTGCAGTTTGATTTAATGATGATTGGTTTCTGATCTTTATCGCAAATTCCAACGGTCAGCTCGTTGTCTTTGACCTCAGCTAGTCGATTGCTCAGGTCCAGCGCAGACACATTTTTGCGATTATCCGAAACTTTGACCATCAAGATGTTCGTATGGAGATTCGCCAAGTCGACTTTGAAGATGGGACTTTTGAGATTGTCAATCGCTTCAGCAAGTTGGCGAGCATGTCGGTGATCATTTCCCAAGAGCGGCACAATCGTTTCAAGGGCTACAATTCCTGCAGCGGCCAAAAATCCCACTTGTCTCATCCCTCCGCCTAGAGCTTTCCTCAAACGTCGCGCCTTGTCAACAAATTGCTTCGTTCCCACGAGCATCGAGCCGACCGGACAGCAAAGATTCTTGCTCAAACAGAAACAAACCGAGTCGACATCACGAGCGACCCGAGAGACTGGAACCTTCAAATACTCAGCAGCACTAAAAATTCTGGCGCCGTCCATATGAAGAGCCAAGTTCTTCTCTTTGCAAACTTTTGACAACTCTTCGATCCAGTCGAGCGGAACAACTTTTCCGCCTGAGGAAGCAAAAGTTAAGAAATTATTATTCGCCGGCTCGTCTTGCGACGGGAAGATCTCTAACCTGCCATGTTATGCGTTTGCTCAATAGTCACAAGTTGAGTCGTCGGCTCGTGGAAGTCCGAGCCTCGAACATTATTCCTAATGTCGTCAATCGAAAATGTTCCGTCGTCGAGGTTCGTGACATTATGGCAGAATGCGTGTGCTACGCCTGCAGATGAGCCTTGTTCGAAGCGGAAAACGTGCGACCAATTGCCGACAATCAGTTCAGACCCGCGCTTATCGCAATGGATCATAACTAAGAATAATCGTAAATTGAGGCTGTGAATTTTCTAATCATTTTCGCTATCGTTATCGTCTTACTAGCTAGCAGATTAGCCATTGTTCCACTCGGCACGAACACCGAAGCCTCCTTCTCGAACATCTGCGCCACGCGCTCTTCCAGTTCGTTGACAGTCGGATCTTCGCCGTAAACGTCATCACCAACAACAGCCTCGAACATAGCTTGCTTCATTTGTTCAGTGGGCACGGCCTTTAAAAGAATGTTCATCATTCCTCTCTCCCACGATCGATTTGATAACGAGTCGCGTGCTAATTTTAGAAAGTCTCACCAGCGTGTCACTGCGAAGGTCCACGATGCGAGTCTTCGTCGACGAAGTATCAAAAGTTCGGCAGTACATGGTGACGTCTTAAATTGGTAGATTCACTTTGCCCAATCAATTTAATTTAATGTCTGTTGCGTAGGCTTCCAATCCCTCTAAAGTTCACCGGAGCAATGCTCTTTCGCAAGCCGACTCGAGCTCACTTCCAGTCAAAACTCTGGAGAGAGTGAGAACACGTGAAAATGAGAGCGAGCTGAGTCTTATCGAAACTTATTTACAAACAGCTGTTTCGTACAAATCACATGCAAAACATAAAATCTCGTCGTAAGCTGAAAAGTCTCGCCAAGGTCTGAAAGGTGGAAAGTTTTGCTTCAGAAAAAAATGAAAAGCTGAAAGTGTTTTCGAAAAATAAAAGAAAATCCACTTTTCCGAGAAAAAAACTTTTCTTTATTTCTTTAACTATCTTTTGATTTCGAAGATTATCCATTACAGCTCAAAGTTCTCGTGTCGTCTTACAGAAGCTTTAGCTTTCGAAACGAGTAAGGGAAACTTGTTAAAAATTCCTTTAAAACTTCCAAGCACCTCGCTTCTACTGCTTGTGTTCGAAGCAGGCGCTTGCAGGCATTCAAAATGCATACGCTGTCGAGACGAGGAAGGATAAAAGGTTCTCGACGTCATAATCAAATCATACAACCATGTAGAAACGCCGTTAAAGAGTTAAAAAACTTTTTGGTTTTACGAGCACAACACGTAAAAGGGATTAAATTTTTCTTCGTCTTGTGCACTCGGCATGCTTAAGTAGATTAAAGTGAGTAGTTTCATCTAACGTTGTTCTGAGGCACAGCTTATAACTCTATTTAACCAATAGACATATAAAACTTTATCAGTAGACAAGCTACAAGAAGCTGAGTGAGAGTCTTTAAATTAAATGAACAGAAAAAGTACTTTGGGACACTTTTGTAAACATTTTTGTGAAAGTTCTTCTTGAGTGTAAACCGTTTGGTTCGACGGCGGATGCCAGTGGTGCTCGACTTGCCATCCATCTCGAGATGATCCAGGAAAAAGCTTTGATTGAAAATGACTTTGAAAGCTGTTCTGTAATCGGCCAGTGACCCCATTAGCTTGTGCTACTTTATGGGGTCCCAGAGTTACCTTCATTCTCCATAGTGGAGAAGTTAAGATCCCTCTGTGCACATGCTTGTCGCGTTGCGCACTGACTTTGAAAGCTTTTACTTTCAAAGTTTCAAAAAAGTTTTTCGCGAGCTTTTCACTTAAAAGCTTCGAAATTGCTCTCGAAATATTGTGAAGGATTCTCAATTTAAACTAATTATTCAGGAATCATTCAAACACGCGTGTGGAGGTTGAGCAGCTCTGGACTAATCAAGAAAATAAACCTTTAATCCGTTCCGGCTTTCGAGGAATGTGTGCTACTTGTTAATGATAACATTCTTTGGAATAATTTGCGGAATATTGCGATAGCAGATTGTAACTTCGAAACAAACAGTGAGGATTACGTTATTGCTTCAGTAGAATCTTAAGGAGTGCGATCTCGTCTCGTCTCTCTCTTGTCGAAAGAAGAACTGAAAACTCGCTTCAAATGAACTAAAAGGCACAAATACGTTCGCAAACTTTTTCTCATCCTTAAGTACTTCGTTTCTTGGTTGAAAATTGAATTTAATTGTAGTTTGAGCTTAATTTTACTTGCACGTCTTCCATTCGTGTCGCGTAGCTTGCAGCAAATTGCGAGCAGAGATTCATTTCATTCCGATTCAAATTTATCCTAGAGAAAGTTTCGTTCCTTAACTTGTGTTTAATTACTTTAAAAATTTTAAGATTTAAGGCTTCTTATGCGCGTGCGATTCTTCATCTAAAGTTTTTCCTTTTCTCTCAACAGTTTCAACATCAAAATTGTCTCGAATTTAATAATACGTTTGTGCCGAACCGAGTAAAATTGATATGAGCATGACATGACTAAGAAAGAAACTTGATGGACATGAATTAAGCTATGAAACTTTGATGCAGGGGCTGGTGGTGACCTGAACAACTGAATCTCGAGCGTTGATCGATAATTTTTAATAAAAGCTTTCGTCTTAGTTTTCTTCGGTGCTCTAATAACTGCTGTGTTGAGTGTCGTTTAAGGTTGTAAGATTCGAGATTCAGTGCTCAAGCCAATGACAAACCCTGAGGGACTTCCTTCTACTCCGATGCCTAAGAAACGGCTTCGATTTCTTTCAACTTTCGGTGGAAGCCTTCGAGAAAGGTCACGAGCGTCAAACAGAATCCCTTGGATGCGGGAATCAAAGGAAATTCGGGTTTGAGGGTCGTCGCGACGTCTGTGAATCCAAAGAATGTCATAATGAACAGATATATCTCTCAATTATCCAACTCACCCTCAGTGGTAACTTTTTCCTTTTGACTAGAATCAAGCTCGCTCTGCTCCATCCAGGACTTGATTCTCTTGTAAAACTTTTCGCCGCTCTTTCGAAAGTGCTCGTGAATTTGTTCTTTGAATACTTCCGGGGGCGACATAATCAGCTTCGTCATCGATTGAACGAGTTTTAAAACAACCATTTCATTGTACATTCGAGAGTTTTCCTTGCCTTGCTGTGTACCTGTGAATATTCCGTAAATGGAAATGCGAGCTTTATTGATGTGGCTGTCATCTCACCTCGTTGTTTCTCGTATCCAGCTTCGTTATAGTACGGTTCGTCAACTAAGATAAGTCCTTGTATCGAAACTATCACCTGCAGCAGAGTGCTGCTGTTGGGACACCAAACTTCGCTGCCTCGCCCGCTCCACGTTCCCAATAACGAAACGCAAACCTTTCCGTCCTCATAAAGATTTGGATTCAAACGATCACTGCAATAGCTAATGTAATGGCACATTGGTGGGGAGACCGGATAGTCGTGGCCAAGTTGAATGTCGAAGACAAACAACCCGTCTTCGTATGGCGTAAACTTGGGGCCTTCGATCAGAACGCTCAGAAGATCCAGACGATCCTCAAACGAGCGAACCCAAACTCCAGACGGCAGAGAGCTTCTGAGCAACTTGTGTTCCTTCTGAACGGCCTTGAAGAACGAGTGAGCATTGGTGGGATGAAAGACAGTCAAGTGATACTTGTGGGTGCTGGGAACGTTCTCGAGAATCTGAAAGTTTTCTGAAGCCGCGGCATTCGAAGTATCGACGGAAAACTTTCGATCGTTCGGTTGGCTTTCGCCATCAGTTATGTCGTAGCTTTTGACCTCATCCGGCGATGATTCATCATCGAACTCACTCTCTGCCTTCGCTATCGCTTTCACGTCCATCTCTAAGTCCACGATCTCCTTGAACGTATCGCTTGGGCAATAACGGTTGTTGATTTCCTGCAAAGCTTTCACCAGCTGCATCTTGATCAGCGAGCACAGCTTCGCGCACACTGTGATAACGAAACTTCCTGAGTTTGAATCCGACGTCTCAATGATCTGCTTCGAGTTCTCCGAAGTCGAGCCGTTGTCGAGCGTTATTAAAATTCCCGAATCGGTGCTGTTTTTCTCCATGTCATCGCCACGCTTCGGTGACGGCGTTTTGTACGCAGATGACGGCGACGAGTTCGACGACAGTTTGTGACTTTCAGCGTTGTCATCCGTGATGCTCGAGATGTCGGAAGACGTTGACAAATTGCATTTCCCCTGCTTGTTCCACGCTTCCGATGCCACGACGAGAAGGTTTTGCTTCTTTGTCGGTGACTCTTGACTTGCTTGGCGCGTGGAACTTTGAAAGCATGACTTGGTGCTTTCAAAGCTGCAATAACTGCTATTGTCTTCGTGGCTGTTCGAGTTCGAAGAGCATTTCGTTGCCTCGAGAAGCGAAATTTTCTTCGTCACAGGCTTCGATGTTTCCGCGGTAATCGAAGGACAACCGAACACTCCCGTCACTGGCACCTCGTTGAACAGGCGATTCTTCTTCTCTAAAAGCCTTTCGGCCGTTGTTTGCGACCCACTCTTTCTCACTCTTTCAACCAGACCCATGAAGTTCGATTCGTGGAAGAACGACGTGTTCATCAAGCGATCCAAGTACCGGCACTTCTTGTAAACCATCAAGAGTTTCTTCATCACTTCCTGAGATTGAAGGTTCGGATTGATGATAAAAAGCTCTTCAAGCCTCGCCATTGCCTTCCTCGCTCGCTCCAAGTTGGCAGTCAAGTGTTGTTGCTGCGGCATTCCACCCGGTTCACTAAACTCGTCTTCAGTCTGCCAACTCTCGTCATCTGAATCGCCGCCGTTGCCCCAGAAATTATTCTCCGAATCGTATTGACCAACTTCGAAAAGATCTTGCGGCCAACACATCGTGATTGTCCCGTCTACCCACCAAACCTTAACTCGACCCTCAGGATAGTTATCGACGACTTGACCTGCGGTGGCACAGTTCTCTGTTGGGAAGTTGGCAACGCGGATCACAATCGTGCCAGGTCGATACTGAAAGTCAGGATGGTCTTTCAGGTCGTAAACGCTGACCTCTGACTCTCCCTTGTAATAAGGCGTCGGCTCTTCGATGTTGGTGTACGTGCTGAACCATTTCACCTTCGCGATGCGTCCAAGGTGATCCACCTTCTGAATTACGCCGTAGTCTCGATAGGAAGGATTGAGATTCGCCGCGTCGTTGGCTGCCAGCACGAAATCCGCGGGGAAAAATTCGTGATCGTCGAGATGATGAATCGGACAAAGCTCAACTGATGAGATGTCGCCTTCGATTGTGCCGTCTTGCCAAACGACTGTCGCCCAGCTGTAAACAACTAAGGCTTCCGTTACCACGCGATCGGTAACTTGAGGGATTTTCACTTCTTTCGGGTCTCGTTGCTTGTGCTTCTTGAGCTTTCTGATTTTCTGCGAAAGCTGCGGAGACTTTTTCGGTGAACCTTTCGGCGTTGGATTGCTTGAGCAGGACGAAGCAGTTGTTCCGCTGTCCGACAGTACATCGTCTTCCTCTTCTTCCGTTTGCCACTCGTCGCTTTCAAGGAACTTTTGCGACGACGGACACAGCTTTGACCGGTCGCATTGCATCTTCTTTACATGATCGTCGTTTGTCTTTTCGCACTCAGTTAGTTTTATCTTTTGATTATCAAATTCACTATCAGCCTGGCTCAGGTTCAGTTTACTACATAAAATTCGATATTTATTGCCTAAAAATGGGAAGAGAAGTTAAAATAAGCGAACCAGATTCATTTGCGTTATCTCACTTTGTTCTTTCTTCCATTGAGACTTTCTGACAATCAGATCACTCTCGCAGATCTCCAGATAGTTTTTGTCGTTGATTTGAAGCATGCAGCTCTCGAACAGGTTCAGTCGTTTCATGCGCTTCAGCTCGTCGCCGGTTATATAGCTCTTCGGTATCGCCGAATCCTTTGAGCTCGCGGAGTTCTCTTCACAAGAAGCTTTGCACTGCCAGTGCACAAAGACGCCATCGATGTCAACCGACTGAACAGTAAACTTCCTGTCGGTCTTGTGCTTTCGACTCGTTCGCATCTCAGGCGACGTAACGATCCACTTCGCGTTCTCGAGTTCACTCACTGGCCCGACAAGCGTTTGTCCGACGTAGAACAAAGTACTTGAGAACATCGACTTGTTGTTCTTGTCCTTTAGTGGAAAGTATTCGATATCAGGTCGGATTTCAATCACAGAGCCGCACGTAGATCTGAAATGTAACAAAGAACTTGACTAACGTTCCACTAAGTTATAGGACAAGAGAAGAACGCTGAGAGTCTCTTTGGCGGTTTCAAGTTTCAGACTTCATCAATCAGCTCACCTTAATGTTAACTTCTCGTCAATGTTCTTGGTGCTGCCCACCCACGAGTCCAAGCAGACAGCGTTGTCGCGAGGCATCGAAACCAACGGCACCAGTCGATCCGACGACACATCCTTAATGACGTATTTGGAGTTGCCGATGATTTTCAGATCAGCTTTCACGTGAATTTCCCTACAATAGCCTCTTTGTGTATCACTGTTCGTGATCCGTCGAACGACATCGCCTGGCATCAAAGTGCGGTCAGCGAGGCCAACCTGGAATGACCAGTGGGGATGTTACATAACTGATGGACGAACGCCAAACGACTTGAACTCACGTTTCTCTCTGCGATAATCTCATCCTTTCCCTCGGGATACCAGACAACCTACGAACGATCGAAGGATACCGACTCAGGGTTAAAGAATCTAGAAGGTGACGAGAGAAAGAAAATTCGACCAACCCTCAACTCTCCTTTCCGCAGGAGCTTTTCCGACTCCGAGTGATTCTCGTACTCCCCATCGCTGGGCACCTTGAAGAAGCGAATTGTTATTGCGAGGACGAATCCGTTTTATCGATAAAGATTGCGAAAAAATTGATAATTCATTAGGGTTAAAAATAAAGTTCCGGAAAAAGTGGAAAACTTGCTTCATTCTCGACGACTAAGCCAAATTTCACAGATCCTTTCTTATCGACGGTGTAGACTTGATCTTCGTAAAAGTATTGATTCATTAGTTTATCTTAATTCTCGTTAGTTTCCTTAATTCTTTAAAAACACCTATGTTGAAAAATTACTTTTATGCTAAGAATCATGCTAAGAATTAATGTCAACAACGGCGACTGCCGCGCTCAGCATAATGGAAACGGGAAGGAAACGAAGCCCTGCATAAGAATATGTTCAAAAGCGAGTGCTAAAGGTACGTTTCATGTCGATAGTCTTGCTTAACAGATACACAAAATATTTTCTTGAGGTTCACGATAGGCAGTTGAGCTTTTATCGTCTCATGAGCTTTCGAAGCTTTTTAACACCTGCAAAGCTTTCAGCTAAAAGTTGTCAATCGACATTCCGAGTGAGCTTTCACAGACTTTTCACTTTTGACGGACAAGCCAAGTGAATGGCTTAGCTGCAGAGCTAGTTTTGGGCTTTGTAAGTTGATTCGTTTTGTCTAATTGAGATTCGTTTGATCAGAGATTCAACACTCAATTCTGACTCGACCTTCCGTCGGTCCTCAATAAATCTATAAATGTTCTCGAAAAGTTTCATATTTTCCTTATCAAGATTTTCACTTTATTTCTTCTCATTAATTATTTTACAAAAGCAAGAAAATATCTTCTTTATTCGTCGTGGAAATATTTCAGCTTCGTAAGTAAAATCTGTGATTTGCTGCTTCGCAATTAAAATCAGGAACGAAAAGCGAACCAAGTTTCTTTGACGGGATGAAAGAAAGTTTGTTAAATACTTTTCATTGAAATAAAATCTTCCTCTTTCCTCCGCTACTTAAACAGTTAATCAACTTGTCAGTGATTAATATGCGAGTTTACATAATTCAGGTATTTCATGCGAGAACCTTGAACGTTAAGGAAAGAAGAAATCCAAAGCAACATCAAAAGACGCGCGCGATAAAGCTGTTGATGAGTTGTTACTCTCTATTTCTTCATCATCTCGAGGTTGTCTATCGAACAAGTGGTCTCATTATTGTTGTACGACGCGGTGGCATCAATTAATCTCTGTGACGGGGACTTTTGTGTCTTCCACGACTTCAGCTTCGCCTCAAGGTTCTGAAATTAGAAACTGCAAGCTATGAACTGAGCCTTGAGTGATCGAATCAGGAATTCTTACATCGAGTTTCTTCAAGAGATCAGCCACAATATTCAAAGCTGAGACGCGGGTGCTCGCCGCGATTGGATTGCTGTTTAACGTGCTTTCATCTGTTGATTGAAATAATCAGTTTAACATTCTTGACCAGGCTGACCAGCTCTAGAAGAATTTTAAAAGCAAGCAATCGACTCAGATTGCGAATGTCTCTAAATTGCGCGACACACTTCAATGATCTAGTCAGCCTTAAACTTAAATGAAGATGTTAAACATACACTTTTGCACACTCTGCGATGATTTTTTAAGAAAAGAGTCATTGTGAGATTTCTGTGATGAACTGGTGGCGTTCAAGCCACCACTAACGTTATGAAGCGTCGCCTCCAACATGCTGGAATTGTTGAGTGAGTTTGTGGTTTTGTCCGCGGACGCATTCAATGATAGATTATTGTTATTTTTACTATCATTCAGGACGTTGAGTTTACTAACATTGCTGCTGTCTTTCGATGGGGATGAAGCAGTGCTGATTGTACTTGTGTCAATTACGGCGTGTCGTTGTGGCAACGAAATGTTTCGTATTTTCAGCTCTTGCTTGAGATCTTAAAGAGAACAGCGAGTTATGCAATTGACTGTGAATTAATTGGACCTTGACGTTGACTCACCTCTTGCTTCATCCATCAATCGTTGTAAATTGATCTGCATCTGCTCTTTTTCGTCAATCTCCATTTCAAGCATTGCGTTCTTCTCGTACGCCTGGTTCAGCATTGCTTCGAACCCTGAGACGCTCTCGCTTACTACGCGATTTGTCCTTTCGAGATCGTCATTTTTCTGCTCGAGCTCGCGGATGTAGCTTTTGAGAGAGTCTCGCTCGGCTAACAGCTGATGAAGCCTCGTGTCATATGCGGCAGCGTCACGTTCATGCGATGTCACTCTTTGCTGTAGTCAGGAAGCCGCATTAGAATGAATCATCGAGCAATTAGTTGTTCAACTCACCCTCAGCGATTCATTGTCATCTTTCAAGTTGCTTATCAAGCCGTTCAAATCGCGAATTTGCTTCTCGTTCTGTATCAGAGTCGTTTCTAGCTCTTGCTCGAGCTGCCTCGACTCCTCCGTGAAATCTTCAAACTCTTTTTGGCAGTCAAGTTTTCTAAAAGCGAATGAGATCATCGTCAGATTTTTGGGAAAAAGCAAAAGGCTGAACTCACTCTTGTCTGCATAGTTTCGCCACTTCCTTCCAGTAGCAACACTCTTCCTCAACGGAAGTGAACGTACGATGCTCCATTTCGTCTTTGATTGTATAATTTGCGGAGGATTAATGTTGACGACGAAATCAAAACATTTGAGAATTATCGATTTTCAATTATCAGCCTGACGAGGCGTCAGATCTCGATGCGAACACTGCACTTGTGTAAGGAGCCACTCAATGAACTACTGCAACACTTAACCACACGAAATATCAAGCGAGAAATGTCTTAATTCGCGTTTCTTTGATCTTCGATTTTATTTTTCTTTTCCGTTACAAGTCGACTCGGTTATCCGGTGTGGAATCGATTAACCGAATTCGTTTGAATCTTTCGATTCCGTTACAAAACTTCTCACAACTTTCTTTAAATTCTTTGAATGCTTAGCTAAAGCTTTGAAGGAGGAAGAGCTGCGCGAGATCGTTTTTGGACCTTCTGTTCGTCATCTATAAATCTAAAAGAGAGAAATCTCACGTTTCCACAGCCTCAGACCCAAACATAAACGTCCCAAGCGATTTCTCTTCCTTGTCGTGTCACAGTTGCTTTAATAAGATTTTTTATAAGCGTGTAAAGCTTCGTAAACTTGTTCCTTCAAAGAGAAATGGATAGCTTAAGAAGGGCTTATTCGTCTAAATCTATTTCCGTTAAGTGCAAAAAAATTCTTCCTCCGTCTTCTCCTCAAAGCGTTTTCTAACGAAAGCTTCAATGCTCTTAGCATTAGCGTCTTACAAAAACTAAGTACAAACTAAAAGTATGGTCGTCTGTTTCAAATAAATATGTAAACTAGGAAATGTGGTGCGGGGAGCGGCTTCAATGACGTCTTGAATAATTGTAAAAAATTCTGCTGAGCTAGAGTTGTTGGTGGTGATTTGGTACGATGACGTCACAGGGAACTCCCTCAACCTCTGACTGGATTCCTCTAAGATTCACGTGAGGCTTAAGTAACGGGCGACGCGTGCAAAATTATTGAACGGCAAATAACGACGCGAGTCCTTGCATGACCTTAGTATAGCTTCTTACTCATTATTTTCATGTATTCGTCCTTGATGTTTGGGTAGTAGCCGTCGGCCGTCAACTTTGGTATTTCTGAGTATTTGATGCTGAAGCTTTCTTCGAAGCCAACGGCTGCTGCTGCTTTCTGCGCGCCCAAGCTCGAGAAGACATTGGAGCTAACTTGGATCCCAACAGCCTTTCCGACTTCGTGGCGAGCTCTAAGCATCTGAATTGCGATTCCTCTGTTCCTAAATTTCTTATCAACATACAGCCCAGCAGCGCACATGACTCGGTCCACTTGGTAATGCTTGAACGGGTCGAAGAAGCGTTTCCTGATTAAGTTTTTAGTATTGTTGTGTTCAGCCCATCGTTGTCCTCGATGCTAAAAGGATTCACAATGAAAGTCTTGCACAACGTGCACGTTATGGCTGCTCACCTCAGTTGGAGCATCGCTCTCAGCCTCTGTTATAACTCCCAGGATGTTAACAGCCACAATCTCTTCGGATCCCTCTTTGAAGCACACAAGTGAAATGTTTTGTCTTAGAATGGCCCACAGGTTCTCTGTCATCTCCTGCACGGACACCGGACAGTCTCGAAGGTTCTTCGAACTCTTCATGGGCTCGTCAATGAGATGTTTGTCGCGGATTATGTTCACCGCGTCCTCGAATCTGTCCTCCTGCAAATCCTCGATTCTGTACTCTGCAAGCTGCTCGCCGTTGTCACAATCCAACGCCTTGAAGCGAGCGTAGGTCAAAGGATATTCCACGTTCTCGGGTCTCGACCAACTGTACGGCATCTTACACGTTTCACCGGAAAGAAAATGCCGAAAAATGCGTAACTAATCACACTTTTCTCCTCTGCTGTTTATTAATAGCGCACGTGAAAATCTGGTATGATTGACACTTGGCTAGTAGATGACAGATAATCAGCGAGAGACGCACACGAGACGAAATGCCCTAGACGAGGAAATGAGTCGACGATGTTTTGTGTACAGTAAAGTTAAATTCTCGTGACTTGGAAGAGCGAGAGAGGGGATAGGACTAAGGACATAAGACTAGCCTTGGAAGGAGTTTTCGAAAGGAGGCTTGATACCTCAACTGATGTGGCGATACAACGAACGAAGAATTTGATAGGAACGATGAGGCGCATGCGATTGATGATTAATATGAGATTTCGTCGCAAAAACGTTAAACGGCCTTCCATGTGTTTCAGTGGTTTTTTGCCTGGAGGTTTCTGGAAAGGTTTCAGTGAAAGAAGTTTTTGGGAATATGGCCCTGAGAGAGGCGATTCGCTGTTGTGTCTTGGCGGTTCGTTGCGTCTCGGGCGTGGTGAAATCGAAAGTGGTTGAAAGCGAAAGGATTTATTCGAAAGGGCTGTTGCACTCGTCTTCCATGCACTCGTCTTGCATGAACGTTTTCTTCTTTATTTTCTCTTCTACTCAGCGTCTCCAAGCGACCTTCATCAATAAAACCGTTTACTCATAATCTTAAGGAACTCGTCTTTGATGTTGGGAAAGTGACCGTCGCTAGTCAAGGCTGGAAGGTCCGAGTACCTGATGCTGAAGCTTTCTTCGAAGCCCGTCTTACTGGCAGCTTTTTGCGCTCCAAGTGATGAGAACACATTTGAACCGACCTCAACTCCGATAGCCTTGGCGACTTCGCCGCGAGCTTTTAACATCTCAATGGCTATGCCTCGATTCCGAAACGTCTCGCTCACGTACAACCCGGCGGCGAAAAGAACTTTGTCGACTTGGTAGTAACTGAAGGGATCGAAATAGTTTTTCTTCAGAAATTTCTTCAGGTTGTTGACCTCTCGCCAGCCTTTTCCACGTAACTGAAAGATGTTTCTCAGAACTAAACGGTCGTGATAGAAAATTATTTCTTACATTGCTGGGCGCATCGAACTCTTTTTCAGTCACAACTCCGAGCAAGTTAACCGCGACGATTTCATCAGAACCTTCCGCGAAGCAAACCAAGCTTACTCTTTGCTCCAACATATTTTTCCAGTTGTCGATCATCTCTTCGAACGAGTCGGGATCGTCTCGAACACCTTTCGAGCTGTACATCGGCTCGTCCAACAAATGCTTGTCCTTCATTATCTCTAGCACATCGTCAAAGCGTTCTCTCTGGAGGTCTTCAATTCGATAGTTCACTTGATTCACTCCATCTGCAGCTAAGGCTTTAAACTCCACGTGAACTAGCGGGAAACCCACGCACAAAGGTCTATTCCAGGTGAACGGCATTTCGAGATTGCACAACAATTTCAAGTTCAAAACTTCTCGTCGGTTCTCTTATCTTATCGCGAGTCTTTCAAAAATGTGTTTGTGAGTTATTTAAAATCTAGCTGAAATTTCTATTGAGCCATTAGCGACCACAAGAAAGTCTAAGGATTATAATCTTAAGCAATCTGTTCGAAAACGATTTGCAGTTGAACCAATAAATTTTATTAGCGGACACACTGATAACGTATCCGATCTGAGTCTCTGATTTCATCAGGTGTTCCTACTCTGTCGTAGTTGTGTTGTTGCTTAGCTGAAGCCACTGGAGAATTAGCTCTCGTGCCTGCTGCTTCGTCTCTATCAGAACCGTGTAATCCGCGTCCGAGGGCGAGCCCAAGTCACGACTGAACGATTGAACTGAAATCGATTTCAGAATTAGTTTTGCCGAAATGTTTTGGAAGTTGCTAAATCTTACGCGCCATAACAACCGCTGGCGAGTGCTCGTTGATATCTTTATTCGGTCCGAGAGTTCTTTTTGGGTCCATCTCACCATGAGTAAAGAAAACGTTGAATATTCCTGGATCGAGACCACCAAACATCACATTAGTCCTTGCGATCGTTTCGTCCATGAAATCTCCGGCGAATCTAATTAAAAATTTCTCATTTCTAAACTTTTTTGCGAATCTTAACTTTCAACTCACAATTCTTCACCAAAAACTTGAGCGCACCATTGACGGAAGAACGCAAGCTCAAATCGATTACCAAACGGATGACCTTCACCATTATTTGATGTTGCAAACTGGCCAAGTTGAGAGCACTGAAGCCAGAAAGTTTGTCGTCGACCAGCGATCGTTGAAATTGTGTTCCACGCGATGTTTGTGTACAAATTCACAGTAATTTCGTTATTGAACTCTAAACAGTCCAAGTTTCTATTGAAGTCGTCGGCGTACCATCGAGCAAAGCCGTCGAGTGGATTCTGTGGAAGATTCTCGGGCGTGTTCAAGCCTCGCATGATTGTGCACTTGTCGTCAATATCACGATAGCGAGCGCCAGTGACGAATTTCAGTCCGATGTCCGACGCGATTCCGTAAAACAAGCGAGACACATCGGCTTCGTCATCTATCTGAATCGGCGAACAGAGCTTCAAACGGCTCTCGACATAACTTGTATTCCTAGCACGTATTGCTTCGTCGATCATATTGAATGCGTCTCTCACGGTCTCGATGCATTCAGGTCCGCCAATCTGTTGAATCGTTGCAGCAGCGTTTCTCATGAAATCAACGTTCTCAATGATGGCGTTGATGGGTGCGCTTGATGCCCAAACCCCGTCAACCAAATGGTGAAACCTGTGTCTTGCCCAAACTGCCAACGCTCCTC
Source organism: Smittia sp. YW1114-2 (assembly GCA_033064975.1). Classification (NCBI taxonomy): domain Eukaryota; kingdom Metazoa; phylum Arthropoda; class Insecta; order Diptera; family Chironomidae; genus Smittia; species Smittia sp. YW1114-2. The sequence goes on from CP093833.1 coordinate 3,657,570, forward strand.
CATATCCGCGACCCCAAAGCACAACTCTCGAATCAGAATAGTTTTCCTTGATGAACGCTACAAACTCGCCAATGTCAGCGATTGCTTGATGAATCGTAAGAAAAGCGAGATTATCAGTTGAAGTGTCTGCAGTCGGTTGACTCTCGCCAAAGTATCTATGCTCCAAGGCGAACAGCAAACCGCCAGTGTCCCGCGCAATCTCATACACTGCTCCTTGACCGATGAATGTGTTGTATACTTCAAAGCCACCAGCGATATAAATGAAGATTGGACCGCCAGGAACGTAAAACTCATCGTTGACGAAATAGCGCAGGTCGAAAAACCTTCTAATCAAAGGATTGTAATGACCGACGGGAACGTTGAACCATTTCAAACTGATTGAGGCGGAAGCAAATCCGCTCAAGGTTAGTAAAGCTAAAACTCCGCAAACCTTCATTGCTTTAGGTGACTGGTGAAAACACTGCGAGAAGCTCTAGAAAAACTTCTCGTTTTATACTTTTCGATTATCTTATCTCGGCTTATCGACCGGTGCTTCGATAAGGATAAGATGGCTCAACTCAATTTGTTGAACTCGGACGATAGTGGTCAAGTTTTCCTTTCTGACATTTTATTTATTTTGAATTTCTTCTGAATTGCAAATAGCGATTTAATCTATGGAATTGTAAAACTGTCGATAGTTTGTCGGGTTATCGTCTTTGAGAAGCAAATCAGGCTGCTTGGCTGACAAGTTCTGAAAATGGTTTGCTTACTTTCGCGATCAAATCTGAGCTTGTTTGACTTACATTCAAGTTATATCTCATTGTCACGTAGAGAAGAATTGGACCGTAGACAAAGTTGGCAATGCCGAGAATCCGCATGATGGCTGCGAAGCCCATATATTGCGCTAACTCGCCCCCGAGGAAAGGAACTGAAAATTTAAATAAGTGAGTGTCATTTCATCATTAAAGTTATCTCACCAATGGAATAAGCCATGCTAACTGCAGTCTGCTGAATCGCGTAAACGCTTCCATAGCTCGAAACTGCGCTGCTTGAGTCATCACAGTCGTAATAACAGTTGGTTAGCGAATCGGCGAGCCTAGCAAGGTAAGGAACCAGCGACGCGTCAAGAATTCCGATCCCCAAACCAAGACAGAAATGTGGGATGATCAAGCTTGAGACGGTCTTGGCTTCAGGGATCACGAAGCAAGAAATTCCAACAACCATGATCGCTATTACTGACATTTTGATTTGTCCGACGCGGAAGGCGAAAGTTCCAAAGAAGTTCGTTCCGATGAAATAGCCAGCAGAGTCGGGAATGAAGACAGTGCCCAGCTGCCACTTCTTCGGTCTCAAATGAGCAATCAGCCAGATCGGCAGCAGCGGCTCAAGGATCGCCATGGCTGACGTCGACATCCAAATAGCAACAGCGATAGTGAAGACTAGCTTGTTTGAAATCAGTTGGAGCCACTGCGGCGACGAAGATCCGCTCTTTCGATTTTCCTCCCCATTGACTTCGTTCTACGACAATCAATATTTCTTATTGTGCGCCTTGTTTGCTCCGTGATAGGATTATCGACTCACCTCACTTCCTGAAAAGTCGAAAAATGTCAGCTGAAAAGCGAGATCAGTGAACAGGAAAAATGCAATGATGATAAATGGCGCCGACTCGCTGACAAAATCGTAAAGAAAGCCACCGAGTGGATAGCCGAAGAGAACTCCAAGGGCGATCGAGCCAAGGATTATTCCCATGATTTTTGAACGCTGGTGGTCTTCCGGATAGAGCTAGAAGAAATTTTCTTAGAAAACCAATTAACCCGAACACAAAGCCCCTTACATGAGCAATCAAACTCATTCCACAGACGTTGATACAAGCTGATCCAACGCCTTCGATTGCTCTCGCTACGAGAAGCATCGTAAAAGACTCTCCGGCAATGAAAACTGAAACATACACAAAGATAATTTTAATCGGAAAAGCTCAACGACAAAACTTTGAAAGCTTGTGGAAGCTTAATCTTTAAACTTATTTTCTGGCACTCTTAACCAAATGTCCTAAACTTACTCAGTGACGATAGCAATAGATTTATAGTCCCGAAAAAGATTAAATTTTTGTATCCAAACTTTCCGCTTAGGCTTCCAACGATTGGATTGACGAAAAGCTGAACGAAAGCTTTAACTGCCAGCAGTATTCCAACACTTCCGTTTTCCGTCTCCACATTGAACTCCTGTTCTTTGATTAGCGTTGGCTGTTCCCTCGTCAAGTTCTTGACTGTGTTGCCAGCGAGCGGATGCTTGTTCAACATGCTGTTGGGAATGTAGTGCAGATCAAAGTTCTTAAAGAGCACGGTCGATGGAATGTTCAGTTGCGCCTCGGTTTTGTTGTTGAATGATTGAAGGAGATCTGGCAGAATTGGCACTGAAATATTTTTCTGTTCAATCGAAAGCATCGAGAGGAAACACAATAGAAGTTCTACCAATCACTGTCAGCAAAATGTTGTCGAGCAGCAACGTCCCGTAGATTATCGCGGTCAAAATTGCTCGATTCTTTTCGAAACCACTCTCCATATTGAATCTTCTGCACACTAAACTTTTCCAAACACCTGACTGCAGTTTCTATTTTAAGCTGCACTCCTCATAGTCCAAGTTTATCGAAAGCGTGGAGTGATGTTGCTAACTCGTTCAACAAGTGCGACTGCTGCGAAAGACCAACTGAGAATGAAGGAGAAACTGAGTCTCTCGTCGAGCTTTTATATCGAGAGCCGAATGAGTTTTCCATCTAACGATGCGGAAAACTCTTCCTAATTTTTCACCCAGCAGCGGTGATGACACAGGCGGTTCACTAACACTCGCAGCCGCAGTCGATGAAAAGGGTGAAAATTGTGTAATTGTTTTATTCCAGTCGTGTGCTTTCTCCATTTAACGATGCCTTTGTGAATCGATTCCCTCTCGACAGGGATTTATTTATAGAAGCTTTCGAAGTGCCAGAAGCTTAATTTGATTACGAGTGAGGGGGAAGCTGCATCAACGTTTCGAGGTGTTGAGAAGTTGCGGTAGGTCGCCAATACAAGTTGTATCGGTGGGTACTGAAGCCGTCATCTAATCAGACTTCTCAACTGTCAATGCCCACAATAATATTTTTGTAATTATCGCAAAGTTCAAGCTCACACTTGTGAAGCTTTCATACAGTTTATTCAGCTGGAACCAATTTCTTATCTTATCGCCATTTCCTATCCACGCCTAAGTCGAGCATGATCGACGAACGTCGCTCGTGTTAGTCGCTCAGATAGTTCTGAAGATTAAAGTCTCTGACATGTTCTCGCTGATACTCAGTCGAGATTACAGCATGGTGAGTGAACGGTAGCTTTAAACCTCGCGTGCTTTCGATCAACAAGTGTGTGAAGAAGCATCGACAGAGCGCTGAGCGCGTATTGTAATCCCATCGACAACATTCTTGTTGGAAATGTGTTTGTTTTCTCACAGTAGCAAATCAGATTTCGGTGAATGAAGTCGCTCTGGACATTATATCAGTTTAATCGATTTTGATAGTAAAGCTCGTTGATCAACTGCAGGAATCTGAAGACGACATGGTGCGCAACGTGTTCCTCGGTAACTTCATCCACAGTCTTTCGTTCGAACAGTCCGAGAGTGTCTTGAACGGATTCATCGCTGTCGAGGACGGAAAAGTAATTTCTTCTGATTAAACTTGATTCGTTCTGAGAGTAACATGAGGGATTGCTTAGATTATCGCCGTCGGAGCGAACTGCGATTACGCTGAATGGAAGAAAACGAGCAAAGGCAACTTCGAGGAGGTTCAGTTGACGGAATCGCAGTTTCTTCTGCCCGGTTTCATCGATACGCACATCCATGCGTCGCAAGTCCCCAACATTGGCCTTGGTCTCGATAAGCCGCTCATGGACTGGCTCAACACTTACACGTTTCCCATGGAGACTGAGTATAGAAACGAAGATTTCGCTAAGCAAGTCTATGAAAAAGTTGTGGTGAGTTTGACGTTTGCTCTTATCTGCCGCGATGTTTGATGGTTCAAGTTTCTAGCGGCGCACGCTCGACTCGGGAACTACGACCGCGTGTTACTTCGCCACGATCCACAAGAATGCCTCGAAGATTCTCGCGGACGAGGTCCACGAAATGGGGCAACGAGCGTTCATCGGTAAGGTCGCAATGAACCAGAATAGTCCCAACGATTATGTGTAAGTGCTCAAGGTCGTTGCTCGTCAAATTCTTATGGTTCTGATTCCAGAGAAAAACTCGACGAGTCCATCCGCGACAACATCGAGCTCATTGAACATGTGAATGGACTGAAGTCGGACCTCATCACTCCAGTCATCACGCCTCGCTTCGCAATCACTTGCAGCATGGAGATGATGAAGAAACTCGCCGAGATCGCGAAGGAATACAAGCTGCCGATTCAGTCGCACATTTCGGAGAATCTTGATGAAGTCAAATTCACGTTGGAAGTCTTCCCAGGCCACAACAATTATGCTGAGGTGTACGACACCGCTGGTCTTCTCACCGATCGATGTGTAATGGCTCATGGCGTTCATCTCACCGACGAGGAAGTCAAATTGTTTGCCGCGCGAGGAACTTCCGTCTCTCACTGTCCTAACTCGAACAATAACTTGAAGTCAGGAATGTGCGACGTTAAACGGCTGATCGCAAACAAAGTCAAAGTTGGATTAGGAACAGATGTTTCAGGTGGCAACCGAATCAGCATTCTCGATGCCTTACGCTGTGCCTTGGACGTCTCTCACCACATAAATTTCATGAAAAAGCAAAACGTTGCTGGCACGGGTCGCGTCACCGAAAACGCCGTTGAGAACGCGAAGTATGAGCCGTTGGACTACAAGCAAGGCATTTTCCTGGCGACCCTCGGAGGTGCTCAAGCGCTATCTCTTGACGACAAACTTGGAAATTTTACCGTCGGTAAAGAGTTTGATGCTCTCTTGATTGAAACGTTTGCAGGCCAAACAGACAAATTCGATTTGCCAGACGCCCTCACTGCCAAGCTCTCTGACGATGACAAGTTCCAACAACTAGTGCAAAAGTTCATCTACACTGGCGATGACAGGAACATTGCAAGCGTTTACGTACAGGGACGACAGGTCAAAGACGTTGAGAGTCATGGAAATACCTGGAAATCTAAGCTGAGCAATTTGTTCCTCAAGTGAACTGGAGATCAAAAAATTATTTGATGGGAGATTTAAAACAATTTTGATAAACTTTTTATATGACGCAAAAATATAAACAGAGATTCATTCTATAAATTCGTGTGTTTCTTCACTGGAAGTAGCCGTCATGAGGCCTTGGCGACGACCCTTCGTCTGCCCATCGAACATGTCGATTTTCAAGCGAGTCCGGATAGTAACCATAGTTCAATGAACTTCGGTCGTCGTCGCGAGATCTAAGCTTACGATAACGATTCATCATGATGCAGCAAGCGAGAAGAATTAGGACTTGGAAAATGATGAAGAAGATTATGATCGCGGTTATCAAAGGCTGGTCGAAGCAGAAATTCGACGATGCTGAAAGATAGAACGAGTCTTAAACGAAGCTTTGACATGAAAAGTTGAAGCGACAAACCTAATCCTGCGACGTAGACCTGATCACTGTCTCCAATCACCAGTCGATCCGTTCCATTGTCTTCTGACTCGATAACATTCAGTATCAACTCTAGTGGAACAGTCATAACTTTGTCGCTGGTCCGTGGCTTTGATCCTGGAAAGAAATCGTCGGGAACTTCGTTCTGAAGGTCATTGATGTCTCCAAGGTATTGTTGAATGCCCTGGGGATTGCCGAACGCGTCGACACGAACGCCAGGTGATTCTTTCGTGATGAGTTTCTCGTTCACAACTTCAGGGAATTTCACTAGGCCTGGAGGCGTATCGACAATTGTCGTCGTTTCAATCATTTCGAACATCTCATCGTCGTCAGGAAAAATTATTCTACCCAAAGTTGAAGCTTCTGCTTCCTGATCCGGGAACACAACTGGATTGACTCCGCTAGTCACAATCTTTTCGGACTCAGCTTCACGTTTCCTGCGTCCATACGAAACGACTCCGTATCCGCAGTTAATCGGCTTGCAGTTCTTGTAACAGAATTGGATGGCTACGTTGAATCGAAGCTGCGGCGATGATGCAAATTTGAAAGCTTTGAACTTAGTGACGAGTTGTCGGGTGGCTTTCGTACTTTCATGTTGAAGCGCCGGGAAGATTGCGGCGTTCTTGGGACATCCCGTAGGTCCGATCAATTCCAAACGATCAAACTCTGAAGAAGCGGTTAAGTTGATAGCTCTTAGGTCGTAACTGTCTGTGTGAGATTCCATTGCGATGACAAACTTTAAAATCTGGCCGATCTTAGCTTCTTTGACAGGCATGTCGTCAACTGCGTCTAAAATAAACACATTGAGCTTCGGCACGTCGCCTCCGTCATCGATCAACAGCGATCCGCTTCCGTCGTAATCCTTGCCACCAAACTCCATAGACGCCTCAAGCGATACGATGTCGGGAACTCCACTCGAGCTTGTTCGATTATACCTCGAGATACAGCCGACTTTGATGTAGCGATCACTCTGCATCATCACCAGTGGATTATTTTGAATGATGATGTACGCGAAGATGAGCGTTCGATTTGGTGTCTCATAGTCAAACGCTCTGGAGATTCCGCAGCGATGTTCCTTGAGGAAAATGTTTCAATATTATCAGGCTCGTTGTTTTAGCTTTACCACAGCTTACCTTTACCGATGAGCCAAGCGGAAGAGTTAGGAAGGTTGGACCGAAAGCAGAGCCTGAAGCTCCGCACTCATCGGCGTGGTTCTCGGTGTAGATTCGCCCTTGGAAGAATTGACGCGGATGATATCGAATGATCATTTCATTTTGCGTACAGCGAACGTTTACTAGAAATAAAATTCCACTGATTACTTCACCTAATGATGAGAACATGCGAAGCTACTCACGGTTGAGACATTGTACCCTCTTCATGTAATACGAGTTTCTCATCGAGACGACTGTGCGCGGACCCATCGACACGACGTCTTCCGAATGGATGTAGCAGCGTGAAGAGTCGATGCTGTTCGTCTTCTGGTATGTCAAACCTTTGCAGAAGAAAAACTTTTCCTTCACGCACTTCTCTTGGCACTCTCGGTCGCTAAGTCCGATGTATTCGTGTTCGGCGTAGGTCAAGGCGCTTTCCGGGTAATGCTCGTAAGCGCAGAGATCATCGAGGAACTGTTCGTCAGCGCCGTTAGTGACGACATGGCACTGATTCTCAATGTATTCGTCGTTGAGCTGCGCTACTCGGAACGAGTCTGGCTCAGTGTTCTTATCATCGCGGCTAAGAATGCATCGGCCCAGAATCTCTTTGTTGAGAATGTTCACGAGTCCCATGCGAACCATGTTGTTCCGCTGTGAGATTTGGAACGAGACCGAGCGGCATTTGAAGGAAGCCTCAAACAGACATCGCTCCACGCACTCACGTCTTGTCACCAGTTTGTTTATCGTGAGGTAGCCGCGGCCTATCAGAGAACTGCCGGGCATTCGTAACAGCGGCCATAGCGTGCTTTTGCATGTCAGCGGAACTGGAACAAGATAATAAGAGTTTTGTTCATTGAACTTGTGGCCTTTGTGATGCAGCTTAGGTTGACAAGATCATTTCAATCAAAGTTTTTAGCAGTCGAATGGAGACCAGAGAGATAGCGACAAGCAGATGAAGGAACATTGAATTAGATCATTTAAAAACTGCAAGATAGTTTAATTAAACCTTTGGTCTCTATCATGGTCAGCCGCCTGAAGCTAAGCAAACCAAAATATCACCAGCAGAGTCACTTAAACTGTCCACTCGAAATTAAAACTAACAGAAAAGTCGCAGCAGTGACTTCATCTTATTTACACATCGCGTTTGATATCATCGCACGATTCAATAAAGTCGCCGAAGCTTAAACTGATCGCCATCAAAGGCACTCGTGGCACAATGGGAATGTAAATCCAAAGTTTCCCACAACAAGCATTCAATTGAAAAGTTTGTTTCGAATTAGAATTATTTTCACGTGCGATTAGCTGCTCGTTTGTGATTCGGCAAGGCCGCGGCTGTGTCCAGCCCAAAACATCATAATTTTAAATTGGTCGGCTCTTAGGAATGCTAAGAGCTGCTTGATGACCGAATTAGTGTTAAGTTGCGGAAGGAAAATCGCAATGTTAATTTTCGTGGGAACTTTGTCAGCAGTGAATGGAGCTTGATACCAACTATTCAGACAGGTCTTCACAAAGTAAACAACTCCGATGTCTTCCACAAGTTCATTATCATCCAAACGACGGAGATTGTGAACCTGCAGCATCCGTTCGTTGCTGGTGTATCCGTAGCACTCCGATTTGTTGAAGTTCAGCGCGTAGCTCTCGCAGTTGTGGTCGTTCTTGCACAGCTCCATGCATTGTAGGTTGATCACCGAAGGAATTTGATGGAAGGACTTGAAAAGGATTTTCTCCTCGAACGGAGCGCCATAGTCAGCGGACAGCGACGAGATTGTTGGCGGCCGATAGCCCAGAAGTTTCTCGAAGTGAATTTGATAATCTGCGCACTGTCTGATGTTCTCAGATCGACAGCAATTCAACAGATAAGCGATGAGGAAAACGAAACTTTCCCACGACTTGCTTTTCATCATCACCACAAAATTATTTACAGAACATTTCACAACAGTTCACTTCGTTCTTATCACACGTTCAGCTCTTTTTCTTCTTGCGACAATTTGCATAACAATTAAAACAGTTTCATTAGCGTCTATTGTTAGTCATCATGCGCCGACGATGTTAACTGAGTCAAGGTCGCGGCGACTTATCGCGTGGATTTCCCGTGAAATCTCTTAGTGTTTTTCCACTTTCATTTTATCTCCAATGCAACTGCACCAACCGACACTGAGAAATCAGTCTTTGATCGAGAGTCACGACACCTGCCACCGAGCCGATTGGGGAATGAAAACGAAATGATGAATAGATTCAGAGACCTGCTGCCGTCGTTCACATGCGAGAATAAAATGGGAGAGCTGAACCGCCAAGCCGCTTCGCTGTGTGTAAGCTGAATCTAATTATCGTTCTCCTGAGATGTGAGGGCTAATCTTGAAGTTCTGTCAATGAGCTTCAGGCGAAGCTTTGAAGCGATTGTCGAAGTGTTGACGGGTGAGAAGGAAATCCCTTTAATTCTCGCGGCACGCGAGACAACCGCAAAGCTATGCAGACAATGGAGAGGATTTCGATATTGCTGGGAAAATTCTTTTACGTCAGTCAGTCTCGATGTCATCAGAGAACCTGCGCCCGATAAACGAATCTTCAGTCGACATTAGCGGATATGTTACCGAACGACCTCGCTCAAACACAAAAGATGTTTTTATTGAACTTTACCAGCCTGAACTGTTAAACGTCGTGGATATTTGAATGAATTATGACGTAACGTAATTGGCTTCGCAAGCATTTGCCCGCGGAAAATTAGCGATCTAATAAACCTAATCGATACAAATGAAACGTCTTCCGGGCCATAAAAGTTTAGACATTATTATGTATAAGAAAAGTCTGACTCGAAAATCTTCTCGGTCCTCGTTCGGTAAAACCTCCGGATGGCCAACCTGATGTGTTCTGATGTTATCTCGTAACTCTCAACTGATTCAATTGGCGATCAAAGCGGAAGAGTTTCAGTCAAATGATTTCATCAAATATTTTTGTGAGAATTATTGTGGCGCTTATCCTGTTAATTTTATTTAATTGCCTCACGACTCTAAAAACCTTCGATTGACGCTGCGAACGATACCTCAATGCATGCGACTTGAACCGCAGTCTGTTTCGACTTTCCAGGTCATTACTGTTGCGCTTGCGATGCATTTGTTGTCACATGCTCGCTTTAGTTACGGTTGAATAACGCGACTGATTGCGATCTCGTTAGGCAAACAATCTCGCTTGGTTTTTTGATTAATTGTTTAGTAATTTGCTGCGGCGCTGCGGATTGTTGTGTTGTCAAACGTCGAAGACGCGCCTTCGGAAGCGATTCAAGCCACAACAATGAAGATTTTTTTCAAGATTGCAACGAGATTGCATTTGGTTGGAGAATACTTTGGGAAATTGTGAGATCTCGTTTGATTAAAAAATATAAAATGTTGCCAGTTATCTAACGCAGATATTCCAGCACACTTTTGAAGATATCTTAGATTAGATATCTAAGATGGCATAAGAAAACTTAAGATATGATTGCTAAGCAACGTCAGGTGGATCTTTCATCCGCCAAATTTAATTTTCTTTTCCATGAAAGTCTGACGAGTGTTTTCCATTAAAGTCTGAATGCCTCGAAAAGTAAGCGAGCCTTTTAGTGAAACATTGAATTTTCTTTTCTAGTTATCTGAAGCGAATCCACCACAGCAACGAACGAAAGAAAATATTTGAAATGCGCGACTGAGAGCGCAACATAAACAAAATATCTAAGAGCGTAGAAAAACATACGAAAATATTTTCGCGCTCATAAGTTTTTGCAAAGTGTCAAAGGTCGAACCACAATCAGAGCTGCAAAATCTCTTGAATTAAGTAAAACTAAATTGGAGTTTCTATCGTTTTCCATGGAAAAGCCAAAACGCTCGTGAAAACGGCGCTGAAATGAAAAGATCGAATATCAAAAGTCGAATTAAAAAGGACGAGCTGAATCCCTTGTTCCATTTCAAAGACAAGGAGGAAGATGACAAAGTTCTCACGATTGGAGTTATCAAGCAAGCTCTCAAGTCGGGAAGGCTTGAGCTGTCATCGAGGAACTTGAAGTTTGGTAAGAAAATCAATTTCTGTAATCCAAGGTCGCTTCATACGCTTCACACATCGGCAAAGTCATCCAAACTGCCACACACGTTTGATGTCATCAAATCAATAATATTGTTCGCGCTCCAATGCCTGCGATGTTCGATGTCAGTTTTAAAACATTTCCCTAAATCAAATCGTTTTGTTACTTCGCGATGTCAAGACGCTCGAAATATCCAGAGAGGAAATATTTTCCCATAAAAAGTTTGTTGCCAGATAATTGTTGATTAATGTTAAGGATTGGAGGGCGGAGCTAAGCCAATTACTACTTAATAGCTAAAAGATATTTCGCTTCTAGTTCCAGTGAAGGTTTGGAACCTGCGAGACATTGAGAAGATCAATCCGAACGTTGTCAGTCTTGACAGGAAGCAGAACGAAGACGATTTGTGGTGGAACCAGGCTGGGTTAGTTCATCTCGATCTCTCTTCTAATGTGCTTACCGAAATCTCGAGCGAAGTAAGGAATTTGACGGACTTGACAGTGCTGAATGTAAGTTTCGTTCTTTCTTGTAAATTTCCAATCATAACTTTTCTCTCAACCGACTAACTCTTCGGCTCAATCCTCTAACAAAATTTAACAAAAACCAGCTTCAAGATAACGCATTAACGACACTCCCGAAGGAGATTGGCCAGCTGGAAAAGTTGACTCGCTTGAATCTGAGTCGTAACCGCATTAATGAGCTGCCCAACGATTTCTTCCGCCTCCGCGAACTAAAATATCTAAACTTGGCCCACAATGGATTGGAAGATATCTCGGCGGATCTCAGCGACTTGGTGATGCTTGAAATCCTAGACTTGTCTAACAACAAGCTTGAGTCTTTACCTGGTGGAATCGGATTCTTAACTCGGTTGACTGACTTGTCAGTCCATCATAACAAACTGCAAGCTCTACCAAGCGATATTACGAACCTGAGACGTGAGTTGAGCTTCACCAACTTCAGATTTATCATAACGTTTTCCTTTAGATCTTCAAAAGCTCGACCTGATGCACAACGACATCGCGTTTCTTCCCGAGTATATGGGTGATCTGAGGAAAATCGAGTTCATCTACGCACAGCACAATGATATCAACAAGTTGCCCGATCTCGAAGGTTGCGAACATCTTCAGGAGCTTCACATATCAAATAACTTTATAACCGAAATTCCTGAAAAGTTTTGCGAGAAGTTGCCAAGCTTGAAGGTTTTGGATCTTCGGGATAATAAGATCGAGAAACTGCCGGATGAAATCTCGATGCTTCAGAGCTTGATGCGGCTCGATCTGTCCAACAACTCGATCTATAGCTTGCCAACTTCACTGTGCGCTCTGGCTCATCTAGTCAGCTTGCAAGTCGAGGGCAATCCAATCAGATCGATTCGCCGAGACGTCGTTGCTTGTGGAACGCAGCGAATTCTAAAGACCTTGAGAGACCGCGGCGGTGAACAGAAACTCTCAAGGGTCGAACAACGAGAGACGATTCCAGAGAAAGCATTCCCTGATATTTATCAGCTCAAGAAAGCAAGGAGTTTGTCGCTCATCGGCAAGAATCTCGTCGAAATTCCTGACCAAGTGTTTGCCGATGCCAAAGAAGCTGAGATTAGCGTCATCGATTTCAGCAAGAATAAACTGAAGAAGCTACCAGAGGGTCTGACTAAGCTAAGCTCCATGATTTCAGAACTCAACCTAAACGCTAATTTACTGACAGAGGTTCAGCCATTCGTCGCGCAATTTGATCATATCAAATATTTGAATCTGAGCTGCAACCAACTCGTAGCATTGCCTGATGAAGTGGGGCTGATGATCACACTGCGTGAAATTAACATCGCGAACAATCGTTTTGTGACGTTCCCAAAATGCATTTACGAGCTTCAGCATCTCGAAATTATTCTGGCTTGCGACAACAAGGTCGAGGAGTTTGATGCAACTGAATCCGGCCTTGGAGCTCTCAAACGGTTGGCTACGCTTGATTTGTCGAACAACAACTTGAAGGCTGTTCCTCCAGTGTTAGGAAACATGACGCAACTAACTACGCTTCTCCTGCACGGCAACAGCTTCCGCAGTCCACGTCATCAGATTCTCGAGAGTGGGACAGCGAGCATTTTGGCGTATCTTCGTGACCGAATACCGAAGGAGTTTTAATGGAAGTTTCTATCACACCAGCTCCAACTAGGGCCAGGCTGAAGACTTCTGTTCGAAGCGATAGGTCTTCGAGTGTGTCACATTTTTGTTGCTAGTTCAAAGATCATTTAATTGTTTTTGTTTTCAAGTCACTGTCGGTCAATAGCCGATAGACCATTTGTGGGTTTGTGTGGAATGAAGTGATAGTTCTGTTTTGCATTTGCTTGTTAATTGTTGTTTTGCTAATTTTATGAGAGAAATAAAAATATTTTGACATCACAGTCGAACGTGGCTAAGATTTCAGGACTTCAAAACTTCCTGTCTGGGCGCGAAGCGATTGAAATTTTCAAGGAAAGAGCCTAAAGTTTGAGTCAAGTTCACTACAACTGTTTCGTTTCGGAATTTCCCCTCGGCGCATTTTCGCTAACCAATTGAGTTAATGGATCATTTTATTCTGATGCAACCGAGTTTGCTCGTTAGCCGCTAAATTTTGTTTTCATAAGCAGCGATATTTTGGCGACGTTCGAATGTTAGCGGATTTGCAGTTTCAATCCGCCCGCGATCGCCGTTGGCCGCAGCTGCGGCCGAAATGTTTTCCATTTTCAAGGACGAGTTTTTTCCGATCAAAATCTTCGTCCAGGATTTCATAGACGAGCTTGTTCAGCGCGGAAGCATTGCCGAGGTAAATATTTATTCAGACCAGACACAAATCGATTCTTCGTACAGTATTTATTGTAAGCTGCTTGTGACTCCGCAATAATAATAGATGTTCTGAACTATTTACGTTACACATGTGACAATGAACAACGAAGTTGTTGGTAAAAACGATTTACGCAAACTTCGATCGCCTGCGGGACGTCAATACCGTCGGGACATTTGTTTTCAATTCAGGTAATTCACCTGATGCTTCTCAAACGAATCTGAACAGTCCATGTGGAACGGCAATAAATAGATTGAAGCCTTGAAAGTTTTTGATAATCAACTTGGGACGCATGTGAAGTCCCGAGTGCCTTATGCAAGGAAAATAAACATTTCGTAAGCCTCTTCGATTTCCACTGCTTTGTCCTGTCGAGTATAAAAGACGAAAGCTCCTAATGAGACTAACTCAGTTTGCCTTAGCTTGTGGTCTCGAAATGTCGTGGATAACTGTGCGCGATAAAATGACCGAAGGAATTTCACTTCAAATTTCCCAAAAAGAAATTTTTGATAAGTCGCCGATGCATTCGCCGACGAAAGTCTTGAAGAATTTGGATTTGTTGAGTGTCGACGGAAGATTTGTTCCGAAACACTGTTTGACGCCTGGAGGAAGATCCACGGCTCACTCGAGTCTCGCAAATACTCCCGTGATGGCTCGTCGGTTCAAGACTCATTCGACCGAAGCAACGAGAAGGAAGAGCATGATGGCTGACGTTTACTACGATCACTCGATTTCCGACGAGTTCTCTCACATTAATCTGACCATTCGAGAACGGCGGCCGTCGACTGCAAGCACTGACTCGGCTTATTCTCATGACGCGACACCCAAAAAGCGAATCGTTTACACTAAAAATGTTTCTGACAGCAATCAAATTATAATCGCAAAGGTCCTTGCTGAAGATGGTGAAGAGGATGAGATCGAAATCATCGACTTGGATGACGACGAGGAATATCATTCGTCGTTCAACGTGCCGCAGGTACAGCCAAAAGAAAACTGCTATCCGAATTGCGATGTGAACGTTTGGCTACGATCGTGTGAGCAAGAAATCGTGGAGCCAATTCAAGGAGTCGTTAGTGGCGAGATTCCTGCGTGGATTAACGGCAGTTTGCTTAGAAATGGTCCCGGAAGCATCAAAGTCGGTGACTCGACGTTCAACCACTTGTTCGACGCTGCAGCTTTGCTTCATCGCTTCAATATTGCAGATGGAAATGTCACTTACCAGTGTCGGTTCCTTAAGAGTGAGACGTACAAGAAAAATCTCGCGGCAAATCGCATCGTCGTTTCAGAGTTCGGCACTATTTGCACTCCGGATCCATGTCAAAGCATCTTTGAAAGGTGAGTCTGGGTGAGATCTGGGGAGTATCAGGCTGAGGTTTTAATAAAAAAATTGTTTTCTTGATCAGAGTCGCTGCAGTTTTCACAGCTGGAGCCGCCAACTCTGACAACGCAATGATTTCGATTTATCCTTTCAACGACGAATACTTTGCATTCACTGAAAGCCCAATCATTCACAAGTTCGATCCTGAAACCTTAGAAACGTTAGAACACGTGAACTTGCAAAATAAAATTGGCATTGTCAATCACACGTCACACCCGCACGTTATGCCTGATGGGTCGGTTTACAACCTCGGAATGTCTGTCACGAAGTCAGGACCAGCCTACAACATCATTCATTTCCCTCACGGCGAGAAGATGTTCGACAACGCGAGAGTCGTTGCTGAGATTCCTACGAGATGGAAGCTTCATCCGTCTTACATGCACACGTTTGGCATCACAGAGAACTTCTTCATCGTCGTCGAGCAACCTTTAACTGTTTCAGTTCCTGCTGTCCTAAAATCGCATATCACAAACGAACCAATGATCTCATGCCTCAAATGGTTCCCTGAAAAGTCGACCTACATTTACTTGATTGACCGAGAGACCGGAAATCTCAAGCATACTTTCCATGCCGAGGCATTTTTCTACCTACACATAGTCAATCAGTTCGAGAAGGATGACCACGTTGTTTTGGACATTTGCTGCTATCGAGACCCTGAAATGCTTAACTGCATGTACATTGATACGATGAAAAACATGCAGAACAATCCTGACTATGCCAAGATGTTCCGCGGCCGACCGTTGAGGTTCGTTCTTCCTTTGAACAAACCGTCGAAGCCGAAGTCGCTGACAAGTCTCAAAATATTTTTCTCGAAGAGCTTGGATGATTCAAGTGACGTAGACAAACTGTCCAATAACCTTGTGAAGCTTAAGGACTCGGAAGCAGCCGCTTTCTCGATGCCCGATGGTTCCATTTTTTGTAAGCCTGAGCTGTTGTGCAACCTTGGATGTGAAACGCCGCGAATCAATTACGAAAAAAACCTCGGATCCGACTATCAATACTTTTATGCGATCAGCTCAGATGTTGACTTGGAAAATCCTGGAACTCTTATCAAAGTTGACATCTACAACAAGAGCTCATTAACATGGTGTGAGAACAATTGCTACCCGAGCGAGCCAATCTTCGTTCCTTCACCTGACTCAAGCTCTGAGGACGATGGAGTCATCCTTGCTTCGATGGTTTGGGGGAAAGGTGACGAGAATCGCTGTGGCTTGCTGGTGCTAGATGCAAAGACAATGACAGAGCTGGGACGTTGCGAGTTCAATGAGCTACCCGGGCCAGTCCCAAAATGTCTCCACGGCTGGTTCGCGGATAAGAGAAACTAAAGTTTGAAGTTTTTCTCCTAATTGGTTGTTGCTGTAGCTTGCACATTTTCCTAACTCGCGACATCAACTGTCGCTCAAACGTGCAATCAATCACTGAAACCTTTTGTAGAAAAATTGGAAATAACTAAGTTCATCGATCCATCGAATGAACTTTTTTCAATTCTTTTTAATTACACAATAAAATTAAATAGCGCTCGTGAGAACTTGTTAGGTGTTGTAACTAAACCTAAACGAACGAGTTTGTATAAATTGGTCGCTTTGCAAGCTCAGTTGTTTCAGACCTTTCTAAACTTCACTAGATCGTAGCAATATTGCTAATAAATCTTGTCGACACCATGTTGAAAATTAAGAAAAATCAGAAAATCGCCTCTCAATTCGTTAAGGATTCAGTGGAAAACAAGAAACCTAAATGTAATTGGACGCGATCATGTGAGCAAGAAATCGTAGAGCCAATTCAAGGAGTCGTTAGTGGCGAGATTCCTGCGTGGATTAACGGCAGTTTGCTTAGAAATGGTCCCGGAAGCATCAAAGTCGGTGACTCGACGTTCAACCATTTGTTCGATGCGGCAGCTTTGCTTCATCGCTTCAACATTGCAGATGGAAATGTCACTTACCAGTGTCGGTTCCTGAAGAGTGAGACGTACAAGAGAAACCGTGCTGCTAATCAAATCGTCATGAATGAGTTTGGCACTTGTGCGATTCCCGATCCTTGCGAGAGCATTTTCAAGAGACTCTCGTCGGTTTTCACAAAAGCACATTCGGACAACGCTTTGATCTCAATCTACCCAATCAACGATGAGTTTTACGCTTTCACCGAGTTCCCGATCATCTACAAGTTTGATCCGGAATCACTGGAAACCTTGAACAAAGTTGATCTAAGCCAGAGATTCTTAAGCCACTCCGCTCATCCAATTCCCATGTCCGATGGCTCAACGCTCAACCTTGCAGTCGGACTATCAAATGGAAGACCATTTTACAAAGTGGTTCGGTTCACTGCCGGCGGAAATATTGTCGAGGACTCTCAGGTCATCGCGAAAATTGCGCCACGTTGGAAGTTCAACATTTCCTACATGCACACATTCGGAGTGACTGAGAAGTTCTTCGTCATCGTTGAGCAGCCGTACACGATCTCGCTGACATCCATAATCAAGGCGAAAATGTTCAGAAAGCCCTTTGTTTCCTGTTTCAATTGGGATCCAACGCAGCCTGTCGTGTTCCAATTGGTCGACAGGCAAACAGGAGAAGTCGCTCACAAGTTTCAATCGAAAGCTTTCTGTTACTTCCACATCATCAACCAATACGAAACAAACGAGAGTGTGGTCGTCGACATTTGCTGCTTCGAAGATGCCAGCGTGGTGGACAAGATGTACATCGAAAGTCTGGAGCAGCAACCGACAGAAACGGCTTCGAATATTTACTTCGCTAAGCCGATGCGATTTATTCTTCCACTTAAAAATAATCTTGGCAGTGAGGTGGAGCCAGAATTAATCTGCGACATCGAATGTGAACTTCCAATGATTAACAGCAGCGTCACTGGAAAAGATTATCAGTTTTTCTACGCCGTAGCATCGGAAGAAGAAAACTGCTTGACTTTGACGAAAGTTGACGTTAAATCCAGGACAAAGTTAACATGGAGCGAGTTCAATTGCTACCCGAGCGAACCAATTTTCATTCCGTCGCCTGACTCGTCATCAGAGGACGATGGAGTAATCGTAGCTTCATTAGTTTGGGGACAAGGAGACGAAAATCGAGTTGGCTTGCTGGTTCTCGATGCGAAGACAATGGCAGAGCTCGGACGATGCGAGTTTAACGACCTTCCAAGCCCATGTCCGCTATCGTTTCATGGATGTTTCGCCAATAAAAATTCATGTTCTTAATTGTAAAATTTGTGTCAAACGAAAAAGTAAAAGCCAAGCCAGAAATATCGTCAAGAAATTTAACCTTTTTCCTCTTTTGGCGGCAAACTTGCCAACGAATCCACAAACGTTTCAACCCCTCGAAATCTTTGGAAACCTCCTGCAACGCGATTATTACTCGTGAAGCATTTTATTAAATTTCAGAATGTCTGGATTTAATTTTGGGACACCGAGCACGACGCAGCCGACGCTTCCAGCGTTTGGCGTTCAGGCAAAGTAAGATCACCTTATCATCTGATTCTCAATGTTTTTATTTTATGTTCAATACTTTTTTAGCCCACAACAAACTGGTTTTTCCTTCGGTGCCGCTCCAAACGCAACAGCACCGGCGCCTGCTCCATCATTCGGAGCTGCTGCTAAACCTGGAGGATTCAATTTCAGTACGCCAACTGCTCCAGGTCTTGCAGCTCCGTTGCAGCCTACACAGTCGACAGGCTTCTCGTTTGGCACTCCAACTGCAACCGTTCAACCTCAACCACAGCAGACGGGAAGTCTTTCCTTCGGAACACCTCAGGCAACTGCAGCTCCTGCTCAGTCATTGTCTTCGATCTCGTTTTCCACGCCAACCTCGCAACCTCAGGCGACTGGATTCTCCTTCGGTCAGCCAGCTGCAACGACAGCAACGATTGCTCCTCAAACGACGCCTTCGTTATCTTTCGGGCAGCCGGCGACTACTGCTCAGACACTAGCTCAGCCGCCAGCATCAAAGTTCTCATTCGGCCAACCGCAAACTGCTACTACGACCACCGCATTGAGCTTTGGGCAACCTGCAGCACCAGCACCTAGTACAGGTTTATCATTTGGCCAATCGCAAACTACTGCACCGGCCACCGGAGTGAGTTTCGGGCAAACTGCAGCCATAGCTCCATTTGGCCAACCGTCTTCTCAACCGTCGCAGCCTGTCTTCGGAGCAGCTCAACAAGCGCCAAATCTGGCAGCATCGCTGAGCAACCAGCAAGTTCCAACAAGTAGCACGTTGACACTGCCGCAAAGTACAGGACTCGGAGGAAACGACTTGAGCGCTACTCAACCGAAGGCAGTCGAAGGAAAGAGCGAGTCAACGAAGGTTAAAGAGACACAGGTGCCAAAGGAAATCGTTCAGACTGTTGAAGACTTCAAATCGTATGTCAAACAGCAGAAGACCTTATCATCGGATATCATCCGCACAACTGATCGAAAGCTGAAGCTAGTTAATGAAGAATTCCAGAAGTTGAGTTGCAACGTCCAAGAGGTCTCCAACAATGTTGACACCAACAAGCTCGCCATAAAAGTCTTGCGAAGCGACACGTCCCGAATCATCCAGCAAGCCGACATGGCGCAGCGAACTCACGAGACTCCAAGCGGCCTCCAGTTCGAGAACATCATGCCACAAATCTACTTCAACGAGCTGATACACAAGTATGAGAGCGATCTGCTGACACTGAAGCATCAAGTGGAGCTGACAGAGAAGCACTTGCAATCGCTGTCGAATCCTCAAAGCTTCAGCGCTCAGGATTTAAAGCGAGGCTTACAACAAATACATGAAAGCTTCATCGCTCTTGCTGGTCGACTACAAGAAACTCATTCAAGGGTCGAGACGCAAAAGGAACAACATCTGAACTTGCGAAAGGTAATGCTCCGCGACTCTACGGATGTGTTCGAAGCTTCAAGCAACGCAACGGGTTCGTCGAAACCTCATTCAGTTCAGTATGGTCCAAATCCATTCGCGAACTCAACTATAGGACCAAGTGGACTAAACTTGTCGAATTCAGCAGCCGCCAAACAACAATGGCAACAGCCGCCACAAAGTAACACTTTTTTCGGAACTTCAGCTTTCGGCTCAAGTTTCAAGAAAATGTAATTTATTTCCGATAATTTTTACAGAAACTTTGGCAAATAAATCAAAGGAAATATGAAAATGAATTACTTTTTCCCGCGAAGGCTGTCTAATGCTTTCATTCCAGCCTGTCGCTTTGGTTTTGCCGAGGATTGATGAGCAGTTACCTTCCGCTTTCGGGAAGGAGCTAATTTTGCTGATGTTGAGCTTGTCAGGGATTCTTGAGTCTCGTTTTGGCTGAATGACGTCTCAGATCGTTCAGCTGTAAGTCTTACGCTGGACTCATTCTCTTTGCCTGCTGATTCTATCTGAGAATTGTGGAATTTATCGCAGTACAATTCCATCTGCGAAACACTTGGATTATAATCAGTTACATCAACAACTAAAGTACGGCGTACGTTTGTAGATGCAGTAGCTTCGTTTTGGTCCAAGTCTTGAGTGGAATGGAGAGATCTACGTTGAGTCTCGTCGGTCGTTTTTGAGAAGCGCTTGGGAGTCTTGCTATGTTGTGCAACTGAACTTTCCGGTGATCCCAAGCTCAGCAAAGTTGCTGGTGCTGTTTGGTTTGTTATATCACGAAGTTGTGTGGTAGCTGGCAGTGGAGTTGAGCTAACGGGCGCTGTTGAGTTGTCGAGAATATCTTCTTCAGAGATCGTTTGCAAGTTGTTGTAGGTCGGAACGCTTTGCGTGCGTTTGCTGGTCGGCCGAAACTGGATGGCATCGTTCGATGATTCGCCGGGCAAAGTCACATCCAAGTTGATTCTATTCCTACAAGTCTCGACGTTTGTTAAGTAGCTTTCAATGAATGCAGATACTTGTCCATTGGAGACCATGACCGTTCGCTTCAGCTCGTTCACTGCCAGTTTCTCATTGACAAGCTCATTTCTTACAGCAGCTAGCTCCTTTTGCGTGACGTTCAGCTCGATCTTGTAAGCCTGAACTTTCTTCGAAAGATCAACGTTTAAAGCTTGATAAATCTGCAGTTGAGCCTTTAGGTTCTCGACCTCAGAAACTGTTGATGTATCCAAATCAGATGTATCCATTTCAGTGGCCGATTTAAATCTAAAAGAGATGGGAAGGTTAATATTATAACAGAAACTCTCGCTTGTCCTATACGCAAAATGATTCTGCATATTAAAGCAGAGACTTCGATCTGGGTTTATCCATAAATCAAGCGCAAACTAAAATTTGCTTTCGGGGTTTCAGAAGATTTTAATTGTAAACAAAATCGATCTGGGAAGCAGCGAAATACATAAAGTAGAAGCAAATTTACCTATATACTCCGTTATGCGAAGCTCTCAAACACCTTCATTGAGCACTTGAGATCAATTTCGTGAGTAGAATGCACCAGCTGAATGCAAATTATCCAATTTAACTTTCTGTTTTCACTTTGCCGTTGAAATTCTTGAATTCAATTTGAACCCCAGAATTTTAAATTTTTTGTAACCGTTAAACTTTCAAGCTAAGTCATTGAAAAGAAAGCAAAAAGCTAATGAAACAGAAATCTTAAAGCATCAACTATTTATAACTAATATAACCATAAGCATGACACCTGTAGCTAAAGAAACGTCATCACAAAATAGAATCTGCTCTTAAGCGTTGCAAATCGCAATTAGCTCGACCTCGGTACGACATTGTTTTACCTTTTCGTTGAGGGCTCGGTAGATCTAAGAGTTCGATTATTGACTTCTTAATAAATAAATTACAGCTCTCTTGCTATAAATCAATTTGTGAGTTTGTTTGCGGATGTCGCGTTTCCTGAATAACACCGATCTCTGACGCAAGTAGATGAATGTTCATGCGGCCCGCGACTGATTTAAATTCCTCGATATCTGCTCTTACATCTTAACACCCAAAAAAGACAACAAGCTGATCGCGGTGAGTTCATTGCTCAGAGAACACCCGTGAGTGTATCTGGAAGATGAAATGTCGTCAACAGCCTTGTTGTCGTTATAAAAATATGAACCTGCGCAACAAAATATTCGGGCCGAGCAGCTATTTAAACCGAATCAATTTGTGATCATTAGTTGATTCTTAGTTGAGAGCATTTGGCGATCAGACGTGCGCTGAAGCTCTTCAAATCGAAAGCGTGAATTTTTATTGGCTCGCAACGAAAAGTGATGATGGCGTTCAATATGACGAAGAAAAAGTTGGGCGAATTTAAGAATAGCAAAGTAGAATCAGAATATTTTAAAAAGGATTCAGTGGAAAACAAGAAGTTTAAAAGCCTTTGGACGCGATCATGTGAGCAAGAAATCGTAGAGCCAATTCAAGGAGTCGTTAGTGGCGAGATTCCTGCGTGGATTAATGGCAGTTTGCTTAGAAATGGTCCCGGAAGCATCAAAGTCGGTGACTCGACGTTCAACCATTTGTTCGACGCTGCAGCTTTGCTTCATCGCTTCAACATTGCAGACGGAAATGTCACTTACCAGTGTCGGTTCCTGAAGAGTGAGACGTACAAGAGAAACCGTGCTGCTAATCAAATCGTCATGAATGAGTTTGCCACTTGTGCGATTCCCGATCCTTGCGAGAGCATTTTCAAGAGACTCTCGTCGGTTTTCACAAAAGCACATTCCGACAACGCTTTGATCTCGATCTACCCAATCAACGACGAGTTTTACGCTTTCACCGAGTTTCCGATCATCTACAAGTTTGATCCGGAATCACTGGAAACCTTGAACAAAGTTGATCTAAGCCAGAGATTCTTGAGCCACTCCGCTCATCCAATTCCCATGTCCGATGGCTCAACGCTCAACCTTGCAGTCGGGCTATCAAATGGAAGACCATTTTACAAAGTGGTTCGGTTCACTGCCGGCGGAAATATTGTCGAGGACTCTCAGGTCATCGCGAAAATTGCGCCACGTTGGAAGTTCAACATTTCCTACATGCACACATTCGGAGTGACTGAGAACTTCTTCGTCATCGTTGAGCAGCCGTACACGATCTCGCTGACATCCATAATCAAGGCGAAAATGTTCAGAAAGCCCTTTGTTTCCTGTTTCAATTGGGATCCAACGCAGCCTGTCGTGTTCCAATTGGTCGACAGGCAAACAGGAGAAGTCGCTCACAAGTTTCAATCGAAAGCTTTCTGTTACTTCCACATCATCAACCAATACGAAACAAACGAGAGTGTGGTCGTCGACATTTGCTGCTTCGAAGATGCCAGCGTGGTGGACAAGATGTACATTGAAAGTCTGGAGCAGCAGTCGACAGAAACGGCTTCGAATATTTACTTCGCTAAGCCGATGCGATTTATTCTTCCACTTAAAAATAATCTTGGCAGTGAGGTGGAGCCAGAATTAATCTGCGACATCGAATGTGAACTTCCAATGATTAACAGCAGCGTCACTGGAAAAGATTATCAGTTTTTCTACGCCGTAGCATCGGAAGAAGAAAACTGCTTGACTTTGACGAAAGTTGACGTTAAATCCAGGACAAAGTTAACATGGAGCGAGTTCAATTGCTACCCGAGCGAACCAATTTTCATTCCGTCGCCTGACTCGTCATCAGAGGACGATGGAGTAATCGTAGCTTCATTAGTTTGGGGACAAGGCGACGAAAATCGAGTTGGCTTGCTGGTTCTCGATGCGAAGACAATGGCAGAGCTCGGACGATGCGAGTTCAACGACCTTCCAAGCCCGGTACCGAGATGCTTCCACGGATGCTTTGCCAGTAAAAATAAGTAATTTTAAACGACCAAGACTTAAAGAGTATCAGTTCACCAACCGTTCATCAGGAAATAATAACTTATAGTTTTAGTTTGCTATCTCTTTTACTTGGCTATTAAAGTTAATTTATTTGAAATAAAGCGGAGCACTTTAACTTTTAAGTTATAAGTCAAAATCCACAAAAACAATTTCTACGCTTTCACTAATCGACACATTTGTATGCGTTGACACGAGCGGCGACGAAATAAATTCTAATTAAATCTTGGAGACTTTTTACGAGACCCGAAACGCCGAGCTTTTCACTTCCTTGAATTCTCAATTGACTTTTAGATTCGGCGGGAAGAGATAACGGCTGTGAGTAACTAACATTGAGTTCGTCACTTGTGCATCATCGGAGCTTCCACGAAAAGAGTTCGCTTGTCTGGGATGCGTGACCTGGTCTAACTGTCTTGATAAAGTTGTTCAGAGAATCTAAATTGAACGTGTGAAAAAATTGCGCTCCATACCAAGAATAGAATTTATTCATATGACGATTAAAAATTCATGAGAGTCGACTGGAAATGAACAGAAATAAATATTGAGCGGCTGACACGTGAGCGTTGATTGGAAAATAAAACAAACAATCGAAACCGTTGCTCGCTGACACTGCCGGGTGACATGTGAGTAAACTCGATAATTGGGCAATGCCATGTCGGAAGGTAATTTCTCAAACAAATGTTTTCATTTGGAATAAATTTATCGATCGCCATTGACTCCTTCGGCGATGAAAGGTTAAACAGTCTTCGTCTTCTGTGTCGTAGAATTCTTCTAAAGCTGCACGACGAAAAAACTGAAATCGCCTAATACGATTTGTCGCTCGATCATATGCTGACGTAAACAATTCGATGTAAATTCAAGCTTTTCTTCCGATTCTTTCCCCACGAGAATTCTGAAAACGTTTGACGTTCAGTTGTTCGCTTAATCTCGCCAGATCGACACGCGAAGGGGAAGCTCCGAAATTTGTACGAAATAAAACGATGGGAAAAGCACAAGAATTGAAGTTAATTTATTTATTTGCATCGTCGCTCATAACCGTTGCATCGAGTGCAACGCTTTTTAATAAAGAACTGAGTGAGTAGAATTTTTCGGATGAGCAAATTAGTGAAATCAGTTGGAGGAAGCATAGCTTTGAAGGAGAAACGACCTCCACTTCAATTAAAGCAATGATGTTTCTTACCATTGATAGATTACGAAGATGTACGTAACAACATCATTGCAGCAGAAGACTCGATTAGAACAGGCGGAAACATTTATCTCAATCCAAAAGAGCAAGCTGCTGACGCTATTCTCCTTAAGATGAAGAAGAAATCAATTGACAAAGGGATTACGGATCCAAAGCAGTACGCGCCGTCGATGCACTTCTTTGAAGCAAAGCGGCTAATCGATCAAGATCCGATCTTCGAGGTAATTCGACGATTTCCGAAAGGAGCTGTGCTCCATATCCACAACACAGCAGGTTCGTTTCAGACTTGGTAGAACTTTTATTTAGCTTATCCAACTTGTCATCTACATTTGCAGGTGTGAGCAGTGAGTGGGTTATCAAGAATCTGACATATCGGGCTGATGTGAAACTGTGCACCACCAAAGACGGAATCAACATCTTCGAAACAATGTGAGTAGTTGCGAGAACGAAAACAAATGTTTCTGAGAACCAAAAATCATCACTTGTGACTCAATTACAGAGACTCGAAGCTTTGCTCTGACGACCCTGTCCCGATAAGAAATTTACGAGCGGCAAATGGGAGCGTCGAGGCGTTTGACAAATCACTAGAAGATTTAATTAATCTCTACACGCGACAACCGGGAATTGATTATCCGGATGGTGAGCTCTTAATCTTTGACTTATCGATCGGAGCTAATTTTTGAGTTTCAAGTCAACACCGTTTGGAGTAAATTTCAAAACATGTTTACGGTCGTCAGCGGGCTTTTCTCCTACGCTCCGACGTATATTGCTTATCACCGACAAATGTTAGAAGAGCTCTATGAAGACAACGTAATGTACGCCGAAGTTCGTACTGGGCTGCCGTCGGTAAGTGACTAATCAGCTTATAACGAACTTGGCTTATCAGTAGCATTACTCGCAGCTTGTTAATGAAAACGGGAAAAAGATGAGCAATGAGGAAAGTGTTGATGTGTTAATCCAACTAGTCGAAGAGTTTAAGAAAGATCATCCGAAGTTTATTGGCATCAAAGTGATTTTGACGCTCTCGAGGAACTCGGAAAGTTTATCAGCCGAGACAAAGATGCAACGATTCGCCCATCTGAGACAACGATATCCTGATTTCCTCGTAGGCTTTGATCTTGTCGGACAGGAAGACTTGGGACGGCCGTTAAGTAGCTACGTGAACAAATTGAAAGATATTTCACAGAACGGAAGATTTTACTTCCACGCCGGTGAGACGAATTGGTTCAACACTGATGCAGATGTCAATCTTATCGATGCAATTCTGATGAACACGAAGCGACTCGGACATGGCTACAGCCTCTACAAGCACCCCGTTCTTTGGAATGCCTTCAAGGAGAAAGACATCGCGATAGAGATCAGCCCGTTGTCGAATCAAGTGCTGCATCTCGTTCAAGACCTGAGGAACCATCCAGCGGCTTTTTACATCTCGGAAAATGTTCCCATCGTGGTATGATGAGCAAGAAGTGTTTCTAGATCATTTTGAAAAGTTAAATTTGCAATCTAGATCTCCAACGATGATCCAGGCTTCTGGGGAGCTAAAGGATTAAGCTACGACTTTTATTATGCCTTCATGGCCTTCACGCCAGCTGACTCTGGTCTGCAGATCCTGAAGCAGCTCTCATGGAACTCAATCAAGTATTCGTCACTTTCAAGTCAAGAGAGAGTCGACGCTGCCGTCATGTTCAAATCATCATGGGATCAATTCATTGATTTCCTTCTTACACTTGAGAAGAAAAATGTTTTGTAGCTTTAAGCGAAGGCTGAATTCGGATTAAATTAATTCGGAGTGTTAAATAAAAGTTTAAGTTTAAGATTTGGAGATTGCTTCGAAAGCAAAAGAACTGTGAAGTTGCACTTGTCAGGTCTTTCCAGGTCTGGCAACGAATCTTTTGGGATCGTTACAAACTTCGAACGTACACTCAACGACGACGAGTCGACGACGACTTGAAACTTCGACGACAATCGAAAGAAATAGTTCAGTTTCAATTTTTATTTCGGTTCCTTTTCATGACTAGCGATTATTAAAAAATTTACCTTCGCATAACTTTGGAATCGTTTGCACTAAAACATCTCAGAAATGGAAAATTTCACTACAAACTCTTATCAAATCGTTCGTTCAGCCGTTTCAATTATTTCGAGCCTTTTTCTCTAATTACTCGCATTCTCGACACTCAATCACGAGTTTAAATTTAAATAGAAATACTTTTAGTTTATGGCTTATTCGATAATATCAAGATTCAGAGTTAATTCATTCGAGTTTGGCTTGATTCGTTTTGGGATTAAAAGCAAAAAATTGTTTTAGAAAAAATTTCGACATCGCTAAATGTTGCGACAAAGTTTAAAAGGGAATATCAATACGTTCAAAGCCGTCGTCGGTCCAACTTGAGAAGCCTAACATTGCTACGTTATCAAAAACATTGAATTTTGTGCTCCTCGTACACGGAAATTGAAAGCGTTTAACAGCATGGCTGGTTCGTTGGCGGCGGATTATCGCAGAAACATTCCTCGCAGTCGTTCTCTTCCGGGTTTGGCACGCAGCAAGGAAGAATCTCGTTGCTCGGATCGTAGTCGCAGCACGGAAGCGTTTGGCAGTTCCCATTCTCGTTGCCGTTCTCAGCGAAATGCTGCTGAATCGGAGGGATTGGCGGTAGCGGCATGCTCTCAGAGGTCGAATCGGACGATAAGTTCGTGAAGCTTTCGTCGTCCTCGTAGCTCTGATTGCTACTGACGAAGCCTTTCGGCGGAAGTGCTGGTGGAGCTGGCGATTCCATTGAGCTGTTGGAATTCATTTGACACACTTGCGCGTGGTGAACAAAGTCTTCAGGGTTCGAGCTTGTTTTCTGATGACCTCGAAGGGACTGCGGCAAATGATAACCGCTTATCATCGGAAGAGAGTTCGTGCTCGATGAGTACGCGTTGTTGTTGGGTTCGTGCTGTGAATTCGTCGAAATGCCCGAGTCGCGTTGCATGATGATCACATCAGATTCTTCATCATAATCGAGTTCTGAGTCCAATGAAATATCTACGACTGAGTACGGAACAACTCGCTGACCACGACGTGGAATGTTGGGAGCATCGCCAGGAGAATCGAAGAACTGCGGATTTGACATTCGCTTGTCGGGGGTGTAACGCGGTGGCAAAGGCGGAGCGCCAACGCTTCCAGTCTTTGGTGGAACCTCAGGGCTGTTGACATACTCAAATGTGCTTTTGGATGGACGCGGCGGAGCTTGCGTGGCGCAAGGGGAAATGTCCGGCAGTTCCAACGACTTGCGATTCATGCTGCCGTAGCCGTTGATACTCCTGATCTGCGAGTAAGTGTCGTCGTGATCGTAGTCGCTTCGTTGAGCGGAGATTGGCAGTGGAGGCAACGGAGTGTTGATGATGCTGTCTGATTTTTGACGACGAACTTTGCCCCAGCAGTTGAGACTCTCACGGAAGAGATTGAATCGCTCAACAAGCATCTTGTGAAGTGGTTGAACCTCAGCCGGTGCCAGCTTGCCATGCATTTCCAACGCGTTGTCTAGCACTTGCATTATGTTTATGATCAGACTTCGAAGCTTCTGAACGTTCGGATCTTTTCCTTCTGGAGAGCTGAGGTAAGCATCGGAGAAGAAAGCTTCCTGATATTTCGGGATTCCTCCTTGAACATTAGCATCAATCGTCCCCTTCAAACGCATCGTGAACGGATTCAAGTTCCTCTTGTTGTCGAGTTTATACTGATTCATCAAATCTTCGAGCTCCTTCAGCGTGTTCGACATCGTTTCGCAAGCGACTTCAACAGGCGGCAACTCACGAACGCTTTGACGCTTGATTTCGAACCATCGTAGGATGTTTGGCAGCTGATCCGAGATCTCGATCGTAGTTCTTTCGATCCAAAGCGACTTGAACTCGTTGTTCTTATCGACGGTGCCTTTGTGTATCGGACGATCGTGCTGGAATCTGATGACATCGTTGACTTCGTAGTACCGCGCGATCTTATCTGGAACTACGTTTGTTGCGTTCTTCAAAATATTCTTATCGCTGATCGGGCGAACTGTGCTGATCTGACAATATTGCTCGTTCGAGTTCAAGATCGCAGCGTCCGGTGGCGAGTTTTTCGTGTAAAGTTGAGCTGATGCGAATTCCGTTTGCAAACGTTGAGTGAACGCTCCGATGCGTTCGTATTCGAGTCCACGATAAAGAAATTGTTTGTTCTAAAAGTCAAAGTTGATGAAATTTATGTGTTTGAGAAAGATTCAATCAAACTCACTCTAACAAACAGAGGAAAACCTTTTCCGAAGAATCCAACTCGGAAGTATTCTGGCTCTGGTCGGATTTGAGTTAAAATGTTCTGGAAGAATTTCGCTTCAGTCGTCAACACGTCGCTTAGCTTGTTGTAGTCGTAGAGCTTCGTTTCGTAGAAGTGAGCGAGCTCTTTGCACAGCGGAACGCCTTTCTCCCAACACTTGCCCTTGTCAAAGTAGCTGCGGAAATCGACCCAAAGGTATAGACAACTGAAGCCACTGAATTGTAATAGAATTTTACCTGATGATCTGCTGATACAACTTTTCCTTCCGCTTCCATTCCGGCTGTCCGTTGTTATCATGCGGAAGGAAAGTGAGTGTGTCGTTATCCCAGCTCAGCATGTCAGCGTAGAGTTTGAGAGTGAAGCCAGCTTCGATGTAGTTCTCAGCGTGACAGTGCAAGTCGTGAAGTTTGTAAATATATCTGGAACGTTCGATTGATCTCTCGTTATTCCACCAAACTTCAAAAATCAATTAAGTTACTCAAGTCTTACCTCAAGTACATTTCCTTCCGATTGAACTCCGTTTTGTAAAAGTTCAGCAAGTTGACTGTGCACGTCATTCGTTTGTCCCGGTTCTCGTCTCCCTGCATCACGCTGCGATAGTCCAAAAGTCGCTCGAGCAACTGCGTCACTGAGTTGATGAATGCGATTCCAGTTTCGCGCCATGGCGGATTCTCAGCTTCGACGTGTTCATGCAATCTGAAGTCAAAGATGGAATGAGACAAACGTCACATTAAAGCGGGAACTTTAAACGTGGATAACACTGAAAAGTTTGTGATGTGATTGCAAAATCCTACGATGGGTAAATTCACACTCAAAACACAATGTGGACAGATCGCAAAAGTTCTACAAAACGAAAGTCTGAACGTGAAACTTACGCAATACTTAGATCCTCCCTGATAGAAATTCAAGTTGGGAAATGAAAGAATTTATGGCTTTACTCTGATTGCTTTTGGTTTAATTGGCCGCATGACTGAAATGTTAGCGATGGCTTGGGCAAAGATACTTACATTGTGCTGAACAGCTCTCGATACTCGTCGTCGCCTTTGTTCTCGCTGATCAGAAGATCCAATTTGTCAATGAGCTCGCTCTCGACCAAACGGAAACTGCCACGAGCCGTTTGCTCGCATTGCATCATGTCGTAGAACACGCTGAGCGTGGCCTTTCTCAATGCAGGTTCAGGGACGAGTGTCACTTCAAGGAACGGACCGACCATCGAAGGAATAAAGTGAAGCTTGTGATTTCCCAGTTGGCTCCACATCGACAGGATTTGAAGTCCCATGCTGACCCGCATGTCTTGATACGTGTTGAGAATCTTCCGTCGCTTAGCTTCGTGGTAGTGCTCGAGTTGGAGACTCGGCTGAGTAAGGAATGTGACAGCGAGGCTGAAGTATGAACACCACAGCTGTGAGTCGAATGAGTTCGGACCGAGGAACCGGTAAACAAGCGGCTTCGCGAATTCTTCAAGTGCTTTTCGTATTATGTCATTGGCGGACATTTTCATCACAAGCCAATCGTTGGGGAAAACGTCTTGTGACAAGAGTTCCTTGAAGACAAGAAGAGAGCGATGAAGAAAGTCTTTCAACTCCTTCGTTTCCCCGCAAATGCTCAATTCGTCGAACACCATCTTGTAATGGTCTTCGTCCATCAATTCCAGAAGCCCGAGGAGCACGGCGATGAGTGAACTCAATACGTTGGGCGAAGCTGTTAGGATGATCATGACAGTTTCAGTCAAGACGCCCAGAATATTGCGGCAGAGCTCGAACAGTTCCAAGTCAATGTTCTCCTGACGCTTCTTTTTGACTTCGTTCAAATGAATTAGAATCTCGCCAAGAATTTCTGCGCAAAGCTTCAGCTCGTCTCGTTTGCTAAGATGATAAGCAAGATGCTTGCAAGCGATCACGAGAATGATCGAGCGGGTGTCGTCATTGTTATGGAAGAGCTTTCCGCTGACGAGATCTTTCAACGAACGAAGCTTCGCTTTGACGAGATTCGGGTTTGCGTCACGTGGAACAGCATCGATAAGATTTCTGATCAGAACTCCAATGTCGCCTGGCGGCAAAGTATCCTCAAGTTGTTCCATGACCACTCCGAATGCATCGAGCAGCGCTTCTTGCGTTGGTAAAGTTGTTTCGGTGCTTGGTGCCGCCAACATTTGATCCAGTGAGATGAAAACCATTTGGAAGTCACGTCTGAAAGATTCCTCAAACTGTCCGCCAGTCGCTTCAGCGAACAATTTTCTTGATTGGATTATCAGCTTGAAGATGTACTCGATAGACTCGAAACACTTTTGGATGGGCTCGGGCCGATCGGAGGTCGTTAGCCACTCAGCACAATGTTGGACCGACGATAGCAAGCCTTTGTAAACCAACGCAGCAGCAAAATGGTTCTCGATGTAGGTGTCGATGACTGGCTTGAAGTGCTGGAACTTGTTGCTCTGAAGCAGACTAAAGATGCTGACGAGAACGTGGAACACCAAGCCTGAGTGTTCAGTGCTGTTGCCGTCTTCAGTGGAGAAAAGCGCGAAGAGTGCGTCGAGCACATCTTGCAAGAACTTTACGAGTTCTTCGTCTCTCAACCTCAGAACTCGAGTCAGTGAGTCTTGGATTTTCTCTGGGTGGTTTCGCCACTGAAGAAGCGACAGAAGATCTCCATTCTGTGTGAGCTTTGTTGAACACAGCAGAGTTTTTACGAAGAAAGTTTCCTTGCCGCTTCGTGCAAACATTGGAATGACATCGGGTTGCGCTTGTTCATCAACAGCAGAGCACGGCAGCTTCAAGTAGTGACCTCCTTGGAGCTTCGAATGATCTTCGCACTTGTAAACGAACAGTTCATGACCACCATCGGCGATCGTCGCTCCGTCCTGCTCCATCAACCGACAGAAACTGAAGCCAAACATCTTTGGCTCTGACTTGTCCCGCGTCGAACAATGACGGAACTCGTAGCGAACGTGTGCAGACGCGAACTTGTCGATCGGAACCATAAGACGAAGCGTTTCGTTCCACGACGGCGAGTTGTTGTGGTAGATGATCATCGATCGATAGTACAAAGTGTTATCCATTCCCGCGCCGCCACTCAATGCGTCGTTCAGAATATTTCCGGCAGAATCACAAACGAGAACGCTCACTTCGATATTTTTCGCTGTCGACTTCCCGCCACGCTCGAACTCGCCGCGATCCAAAGTAACGAAAAGATCGTTGCGAACATCGCCTGGCAGCACAACATCAGGGAATCCCATCTTCCTTGTGATTGTTCCCTGGAACAGAAGCGGCTGATCGATTTGCGCCTGTCCGAGCCCACCTTGTATCAGTCGAAGAGAAACTGCAATCCCGTAGTTGGAGCCAGCAACATTCAACTGCGAATACTTCCCGGACGCCTTCTTGATTATCAGCTCGTGCAACTGGTGATAATCCTTTTCTTCGCATGTGAAGATCTTGAAAGTTGACTCCCGTTCTTCAGGATCCATGGCACAATCAAATTGCTTCAAGTCTGTGAGCGGCAGCACTCCGATGCCGTAAGGCCGCCGGTAGTTTTGATACATCGAACTCTTATCAGCTTTACGCATCGATGATTCAGAGAAGAGAATTTTGCCGACGCGCATTACATTGGCGACGAGATACAGCTCGGAGTTGAGTTCAGCTTCACCTGTGTGGATAGACATTAGAGCTTGTTGACGGACTTAAAGAAGGAGACTCACCGAGATCGGTAAACACAGTGCAGTTGCTATGTGGAAGTTCAACGTACGTCGAAAATCCGTCTTTGGATATTTTGACCAGAAAACGTTCGGTGATTTGTCGTTGACGCGATGGATGAGCGTCGTAGAGATAGAAGTAGATTTCGGCGTCGTCGCCGATGCGATAACCGAAGTCTCGCATGCACAGGTATAGGTGGTGAGTGAGGATCTTCTTGGCTGTCTTTTTGCGCAGAGTTCCGCGGCTCTAAATAGCGAGAAATTATCTTGATTATCATGACTGACAAAAGAGTACAATGATGGACTTACCGAAGTGTTTTTCGCAGTCTCATCGCTTGACATGTGAACATTATGAAGTCCAACGATGCCGATTTCCGTAGGACTAACAGCAAGCGGACCGAGTCGCGGCACTAAATCCAATCCAAGCTTTCTGTAAAGAAGAAGAAGGAGCAGTTAATCAACTGTTGCGCCACACCAAGCGTTCCAATTAAAACATCGTCAATTTACTGCAATCATAATCTTCATAAATCATGAATCCGCGGCGCTGACGGATCCATTAAACGCCCTTTGGGGGAAATGAACACGGACATAATTGGAGTTGAAGAAATAAAAGCCGAGGAGCATGTTCCATTCCCAATTAAATTTCAATTAATTCATGAGGAGCGAAATGAAAACTGCGAATGCCCATTTTGCAATTCATTATTCATCGTCAGTGCCCGCTTGGCGAAGGAGAGGAAGAAGCGAGCCCAGCATTCTTTCCGCGACTTCACACAGTCTTTCCTCCTTTACATTCTTCGTCGTCGTCTTCTTCGACTTGTGTTGGTGCGAGCGACTGAGACTTTAGAGCATTCTCGGTTGGAGCATCGTGAAGAGAAAAATGAACAGTAGCGAAAAGTGGTAGCACATTGGGCATTAAGAAATTTATTTCCAGCTTTTCTCCTCGCAACCATTCTCGGAATTTTTGTTTCTTCGCTCGCTCGCTGTGATTTCGATTCATTCGGCTTTGATTTCGGGGGGAGATCGCGTCTGGCGTTGCTTTGCGTGCGTAAATGAATGGAATACGCGCCGATCGAATCACAGAAAACTATCGATCGGCTTAACGGGGATTGGATGGAGACAGCGCGCGATGCTGATTGTTGAAGCTTTTTTTGATGTTTCAATTAAGTGCGATTCGAACCGGTTGGATATATTTTTTGCGCTTCAGTGCGAGAGGAGAGAATCGAAGAAAATCAATCAATTAGATGAGATCAAGGAATGTTTGCGGTGGCTTTGGACGCACCCTGTTAACCAACTCTCTTTCTCGCGCATACACCGTCATAATTTTTAAGGACTGACGAACAAGAAGCATTTCTCGGGTAAAAATACTTAACAGGCATTACATCGATCTGCTTCTTCTTTCCATTATTCTCTTCTCGTGATGCTCAAGCGATCGGACATCGATGCCTTTTAATTTGCTACACGGCCACTTTTGAGCCTTTCATCCCGATTATTTATGTATCGGTTCGCTATTGAACGAGATCGAAGCGTTTGCTGAACTTGAATCATTTGCATTTACTCATGGCCAACACTGGACCGAGCAATTCTCTGGTGAGAAGCCCGCAGAATAGCTAATTCGTCTGATTCACTCAGAAAGAATGCGAACATGTTCGAACCAATTTATTCGGAACACCGTGAGTCACACTTCGACGAAGTCGCGGAAAGAC
Source organism: Smittia sp. YW1114-2 (assembly GCA_033064975.1). NCBI lineage: Eukaryota > Metazoa > Arthropoda > Insecta > Diptera > Chironomidae > Smittia > Smittia sp. YW1114-2. The sequence continues at coordinate 3,692,176 of CP093833.1, forward strand.
AACCGCAAAAGCTTCAAGTGAGATTAATCATAAGTCGAGAAGCCATTTGTCGTTGTGTTCAGCTCGATGAATTTCTTTAGCGACCGTAGTTAGCCATCAGAAGATATTAAGAGAAGACAGAGGAATTAGAACGCAGGAATATTTGAGTCGCTGAAGTTCTCGTGCCGCTGCAAAATCGCCACACCAGATCCCGGCCTCCTGATAACTTTCTTCAAATAAATAAGTCTCCCTCTGCTGTGTGCCATGGAAATCATCTTCTTTATTATTTCCAGTTCTTTTCCTTCTTCTCGTCTTTCGCGAGTTCAATATATTTTTCAGCGTTGCAGTGATGGTGGACAATGGCAAGATTCAATTTGCAAACACAAGAAACCGCAGAAATTCTCGAGAAACGCGAAACTTTCAGCAATGATGAAGCCCTTCAATCAACAAAGCTTTTCACACGTTTGCCTTTGACTTCTCACTTGTCTTTTACGGGCTTCAATCCGATCATCTGAAGTCGATAAATCCGAATTTATTGGCAGGCATCAAGCTCGACTCTTTTGAAAGAGGAACTTTTGATCAGTGCTTTGCAAAGTCTCCCATCGTCTTTCGACTCGCACCCGGACAATAAGGAGAATGCAGAGTCATAATGATCGCTTCGAATATGACACATGAATCATTTATTGCCCATTAACATCGCTATGAACCTCCAGTGGTTTCTTTCTTTGTCTCTCGCATCGTCAAATTGAAGCTCCGTCTTACCCAGATTTTCATGAGAAATTTGATCTTTATCTTCTTCTCCTTCGCGTCTTCGACAAATATCTTTTAATTCCATCGAACTTCTAAGCAAGACACAGGAAAAACTGACAACGATGCAACGCAAGCGGTCAAGGCAAGAAGTAAGCCAACGAAAGCTCGAGCGAGAAAGAGAGATTTCTCCTAAACTGAGCTATGCTGGCAACGAATAATGGAGAATGATACGAAGCGGCTACCGGTCACCATTCCAGCGAAGCCAACAAAGAAACGATTGAAGCAAGTGACCCACATTGCGCAGGGAGCGACAACAGAGGAATTTATTGAAGTCTCTCGACTCAATGAGCAGCAGATCACGCTCGACAACAAACACTTTTGACCTTGAATCAGATAAAGCTGGTGCAGTTCTATGAATCACGCTGTCGATTGCAAACCTGATTGAGCTTTCTCAAGTTACCTGCCGACTTGTTTTTCGCTGCAAAGTCCAATGTAAAATGTCATCGAAGCAAATCTTTTGAACTTTCTTCGCTCGACTTTCAACTCGCGAACATTGAGTGTCGACTAAAGCAGCTTTGCATGATTGTTTGTCGACAATTCCGCAGTTGTTTTTGTATGTCACGAAGCTGATAAGATTAACAATGTTTGCTGTGAGTCTAGCGAGCCTTTAGAGCATAGCAGCAAATCTTTGTGACATTTTCGTCGATCGCTCCAACATTGGAAGTTTAATGACTCAAGCAAAAACGAAACGATCGAGGAGACAATTTTTGCAGACTCTGCTCGAACATAAAAAAGCTCGAAAATCAATTCCCCCGACCGCAAAAACCGAGTTTCGCATTTCTTGCGCAACGATACGAAAGAATCAAGCAACGATCGTTCGCTGCCTTTTAATTTTCTGCGATTGTTTTCGTGCTGCATGTTGTGGCGACTCTCGCTGCAAATAATTCAACTCAGCCGGTTGAAACATTTTTGGTTGACCTCACACTCGCTTGCAATCCAATTCAAGAGCGAATCTGCGGCAAAAGAGGTCGGGAAGAGGAGAGGAGGCAAACGATGTCCGTTCGAAGCCAGTAGTTTGAGCCCATTAATTCATCAACCGACGAGACTCCGTCTTAACCAGCCACGGCACACATGCAAACAAAGCAAGCTCCATACCGTTGACCTGCATTAACCTTTGCCTTTGAAACAAAAACGAATTCCAATTTCACTTCACCATCCACGAAAAGTAAAGAAAAGAAGACTTGGATCATGTTGAAACATAAATCAGTGTGCTTAGGGACGCAAAGTGGCCGAGAAGGAAGAGAGCGGGAGAAGAATGGCCAAAAGAAAACAGAATTTTTGCGAACGAAGAGCAAGGGAAAGAGGAAAATGAAAAATTTGCATTTTTTTTGCGGAGCGACTTGGACGTTTTGTCGGTGCTTTGTGTGCCTTTTCCATTCTATTTCCCACGATCAGGCAAACCACCAACACTCGCACACATCCCGATCGCCTTTAGGTGGAACAACAAAGCTCCATTATGACTGTAGCACGTACCGGTCGCTCGACGGCATCCACTCTAATTAAATCTCATAAATAAGCTCTAAACTTTTCGACTCCAATGGGTGGTTTATGGAGCGGCGAATAAATCATTCGATTGTTGCCAGCGATCAGATAAGCGGACGAGAATCTCTTGCGGTCGAGGGCTGGTCTAACAACTGAAAGCATGATCAACGCAGATTTGAAACTACAAGGAGGAAACACTAGTCGCATGATGAAGCGATAAACTCGAAGCTTAATCACGCACGATTAATTTACGCAACGACCCCGACCGTGACCATCGCTTAACAGCTTTGAGTCTCTCCAATTATCTTCAACATTCTAACGACCCTAAGAAGATGTTTCCGACGATAAAAGAAATAAAAGGTTTAACAATTCGGAAGCTGGCCGGCTACTGGCACTCGCAGGCATGTCAATCGACTCGCGGCTTCACAAAATAAGAAATTAAGCGGAAAAAAGTTGTTTCGACTTTTTGCCGAGTCGATCAAGAACCAGTCTTTCGCTAATGGTCACACCGGGTTCTGGGTTTTCTCTCGTTCGCCACGACAAGTTGTCGCGAGCAGATTCGGCGTTTCTCCGATTAACGACCGCCTGAAGTTTCTGTCGCGTCGTGTCCAAACGACGAACTTCGTCTTAATCATCGCGTCAATCTCCCGATCTTATTAATGAGTGCGAGAATGAATTCAATCTTTGACACTGGCCTAATCAAGTCCTACACATCCATCAACCGCCGGTGTGAGCTTGGACCTCACCAATGTTCATCGTTTGAAAGTCAACTCGTTATGTTTTTCGCCTCATCGATGAAGCAGAACAAATAAAGAAAACCACGACGAGCGTACACGGCCATTGACTTGTACCGTCGTCTCCGCTTTGCTGAGACTCTTTATGGTCTTAGAAAATTCTTGCGTTCGCATTCGCTTTTCCTTTATCTCGTCGCGTTCGTACGTTGTGAAAATAAATAAATCTCGTTTATTTTCCTCTTCAGCATTCGAGCCATACGTCAATAACAATGGAAGTGTTTTGTTTTCTCGACGCAAGAAGAAAAGTTTCTCGAGAAGAGTTGGGCTCATGTTTCAGTAGCTTTCCCATGCAAAAATCGAAGCCAATCGAGGCCAAGACTATAGCGAATAAAGAGATAATGAATGCATTTGCTTCACTCGACTCGCGTTTGATCTAACGCTTGGCGGTTCCACGTCCTGTCGGGAATTTATGCAAACGTTCATTGCTCCGATGAGGCGAAAATCGTCAGCCGACTTTTAGCATATGAAGCTCCCGAGATGTTGAGAACCGAATTCAAGAAGCAATCTCATCATCATCATCAACGTACGCAGCTCAATAATCGGTCGGAATAATATTTTATGCTCGGCTGGGAGAATGAGAATGATACAGCGAGAGGTAAAGGCCAGCAGCAGCCGAAAGTTTAAAACATTTTCAAGAATGGAGCAGCAACAACAAGAAGAGATACTTTTATGTTAAATACACAGTAGTTGGAATAGTTAAAGAACGACATCATTATCTCTTGAAGAGAAAGAGAGAAGGCTCGATGGGCTTCACCAACACACCAGCCAAGCGAGCTCCACTTTTCCTACGAAACGATCAGCGTTAGAGTGGCTCGAAGGCATTTCACTCGCGCATTATTAAGAGATTTTTCATTTTATTCATTTCTTTCCTATTCAAATGCACTGGAAATGTGCTGGAACGGGTTAACAGCAACGACACAGAGAGAAGAAAACCAGTTTGACAAGAATCCAACCGGGCCCAGAAGTCGTTTTCTTGTTGCCTTCTTCGCTTTGCGCGTTTCTTCGTCTTGAGAATCTTCTGCTCAGTGTTGAAGGTGCTTGAGAAGCGAAACCATTTAAAATTGCAGTCGAAGTCGGGGCGATTCTCTCCTCGCTCTTACTCACTTCCAGTTACGTTCCAGTGATCCGCGCACAGCTATTGAACAAACATTTTTAAACTGCTCGCGTTCAGTTTCTTTCGGGCCTCTTACGAGCGTAAACGTGGAATATTTTGTGGGAGCGATGCGCCGAATGTGAACTTTCTTCAGCATTCAAAGCAAGAGCAAACAACTTTTTGTTTTCTTTGTCTTCAATTGGAATTTTTTAACATAAGGGATTACGCAAGCGGAGAGTTCTCTGGATTAAACGTCGTCAATAATCTATCAGGTGAGGGGAGCACAAAATGGTTGTGCATTTTTACGTCTTCGACTGTTGAGCATTTCGCGATGAGCAGAGAAGGAAAAGATGTTGAAGAAACGATGATTGCCATCGTCAGTGAACCATCAAAAGAGATTCATTTTGAAAAGCGAGAGAGGGCAAAGCGAAATGCGAAGAAGAAGTGCTTCTTATCGTGAGATCAGCTTCGAGGCTTCTCGGAAAATACTGAAACGAAAGCCAAGTGTGGTTTGAAAACGAAAAATTGTGCGCTTGTGGCATCGTGATCGGGAAATATGTTTATGAATGAAACGTTGATGATCAACGGATGGAAAAGATGGCGACAAGTCGTGAAAGGTTTGCGCTGCACACCTGAAGATTGCACGGAGGTCAATTGTGATTATGATTCGTTAGCGAGGCTGATTGAATCGTTTAAAGTTTTTCTTATGAAAATTCAAGTTCAATTATGTAAATTGAAAAATTTCTCTCCCGCTTGCGACACACACAGAGACGAAGTTTAGTCAGCAAATAACAAAACGAAATGTGTGTTCTGCTCGAAATCATGTCGGCTGAGTCGCAGGCACTTTTCCAATGAGGGGTGAAACCGATGCGCTCTCTCAGAAAAATATGTTTATGCTTTGTTTGCATCAACAGCAATGAAATCGAAAACGAAACTTCATCAATTTCTTTGCTTCCAAGATTGGCGCCACGGAAAACATGACAAGCGCTCATCCGGTGCCTAAAATTAACGTCTAAAACTCGACTCGAGCCACGCTCTATGTTTCAACATTAATTTATGTCACTTTGGCAAACACCTCGACGTACTGCAGGTCATGAATATTTGCTGTCGTGTACTGCCGCTTTGAGCAATCGCCGTAAACCTCGAGCCACCCGTGTGTGTGCGCAAGCACTTATCGACAGCAATAGGCTCCGATTTGTGTTGCTAATTATCGTCGTTGGTGTGATGCAATTGCGAGAACCTGTTTTAAGATTTCGTTCTGGGCGATTGCGACCAGCAAGGGAGCAAAGTCTGGCAACTATGCCGCGGTTCTTTTGGCACATTAACATCTTTGCAACGAGAACCATCATAATCATCGTAGACTAACCTAACTGTTCATTCCTTTCGACGCTTCTCTCCACACTCGCCAGTCTCCAAGCTTTATAGAAAGAGCTCTGGTGAAAGAAAAACTATTAAATGTTGCTCGTCGAAGCCACAGAAGAAATGTTTTCGGAAAGAAAACTCATGAAGATGAGTCGAAGACTTCGTTAGATCGGCGCGCCGTTGCCAGACTTTTCACTTATGCAAAAGACTTCAAGTGTCGTGTGACTTGAACCCGAAAAGATTTTCTTATCGCTTTCACAGCTCGTAATCTCTCGTCAACCTTGTGCACACATTTTCCAACTGCTGCCTTAACGCAAATGTCCAATTAAAATTCAAAAGTTTAATCTCGTCAGGATGATCATGCAACAAGTTCGAACCAGAAATTCTTGGATGATCTTCAAGAATCCCCGATCCCATAATTTAATTTGTCGGACGAGTTCTTCGCTCTCTCTCACTATTTCTCCTTTATTCAAATTCCATTGTCTCCGCGCTCATCGTCCGGGCTCATGTGATCGCAGTTAATGTTAACTTCATTGTTTGCTTTCATTACGCCACAATGCATTTAACATTCGCCCTCCCCCAAATATCTCTCGGGATGAGACATGACAATGCAGCCATAAATTTCAATGGCTCCGATTATTAATCACCGATGAACGATCGGCGGGAATTGAGACTTTTACAAACAATGTCGCCGCAGAAATATCGACAGAGCGTTTTCCCTGAAATTTGATCTTCGTCGCTGGACATTCAAATATTTACATCCAACGATATCAAAACCGTTGCTTTCGGCAACTCTCGCTGTCTTATTCTTGGGACTCACGGAAAAGCGATTAAGGCTGTCGTCATAAATTTTATAGCACAATCGAATGGATCGTTTCTCAGCCGTTGATTGAGACATCAAAATAAAGTCAATCGCTGGATAAAGTTTCATGAGTCATGCGTGCCTAGCCATGGGAGAAGGAAGTGTGTGGGAGACGATCTCTTATCGCGCAACAGTTCCAGCTTCAATTTAATGTCAAGGCATCGCATTTCTATGTTTAATTGTTGTTCCAACTCTGTCGCCCGTCACGAGACAGAATCATGTGAACGAACATTGAATTTCATCGCGCGCCTTTGATCTTAGTTAGTTGGCAATTCATCGCTAAGCGGCAAGTGCAATTCGAGCAACATTTGCGACTCGTGCAGAAATTTAAAGCCTGACTCAATCAACGACAACGAATGCTGATTGGTACAGCGATTAGGCGCGCTGCAGAACAATCAGAAGAGGAAAATTGCGCTCGCGATTTTTCTAATCTCATGAATTGAAATTGGGGCTAAGCGACCGAGAAAAACGAGCGAGACTCAACTAAGAATTCTCATCGTTTTGTTAATCAGTGAAGCGACTGACCGCAAATCCGCTTCCCATCGATTGCGTAAATCAATTGGTCAGAATAAATTGAAGCAAGCTCCATGGAATTTGCATGAATCTCCATTCAAAGTCCGGTGGTTGTTTCTCGCGACACGTGATTCATCTCATTCGCTGCTCATATTTCTAATCTTCACGCTCGGGGCAATTTAATTGCTGTTAGTTGCTCGTTTTTAATTTACTATTTCCTTTGTTGCTGTTCACTTTCAGAGCGATTTACGACAGCAGTTGTAGATCGACACACAAAAGCTTCAGGAAGGGATTAATCAACGACAGTCAAGATGTCCGTCTTCGGCATGGTGTCCGCTGTTGCGGGCTTTGTCAAAGTTCGCTACCTCATCGACAAAGCGATCATCGACAACATGATCTTTCGATGCCACTACAGGATCACAAGTGCGCTTCTGTTCGTCAGTTGCATCATCGTCACCGCCAACAATTTGATCGGTGAGTGTTTACAAGCATAGCCGTTGACATTGAACTAATTGACTTGTTTCTAGGTGATCCAATAAATTGCATAAATGACGGCGCAGTGCCGACGCATGTGATAAACACATATTGTTGGATAACGTACACGTATACGTTACCGGGTCAACATGGGAAGGTTGTTGGCACCGAGGTCGCTCAGTCGGGACTTGGAAACGAGTATGAAAGTGACAGAACCTTCCACAGCTACTATCAATGGGTGCCGTTCGCGCTCTTCTTCCAAGTATGTTGTAAAGCAAAACATCTGGCTCCGAAATACTGAGAATTCGTCTTTTTTCAGGGTCTGATGTTCTACGTTCCACATTGGATCTGGAAGAACTGGGAGGAAGGAAAGATGCGAATGATCTCTGACGGCATGCGCGGAGTGCTCACGATGCCAATCGCCGAAAGACGAGGCCGACAGGAGCGTCTGGTGCGATATCTTCTCGACAGTCTAAGCACGCACAACACTTACGCATTCGGATATTTCTTCTGCGAGTTCTTGAACGTTGTCAACGTGGTAAGTTTCAGTTTGAACTCATCCCGGAAGTTCAAGTGACAATCAAAATTTTTAGATCGTCAACATCGTCATGGTTGACAAATTCCTCGGCGGAAGTTTTCTAACCTACGGAACTGACGTCATCAAATACTCGAACATGAATCAAGAGAACCGCTCGGACCCGATGATTGAAATCTTCCCGAGAATCACGAAATGCACGTTCCACAAGTACGGAGCGTCGGGGTCAATTCAAAAGCACGGTAAGACACTGCAGCCAATCACTCATACCATTCGTTAACGGGGCAATTTCGTTTCAGATTCTATGTGCATTCTCGCGCTGAACATTTTGAATGAGAAGATTTACATCTTTTTGTGGTACGTGAGCAATGATCTGAAGCAAATCAATCAACTAACTCAAATTCAATTCAAGGTTCTGGTTCCTGTTCATTGCCGTTCTGACCATCTCCGCTATGATGTACTCAATGGTAATCCTCATGATGCCGACGACCCGCGAAGCTGTGCTACGCCGACGATTGCGCGAAGCACCGATCGGCATCGAGCGACTCATTCGTCGCATTCACATCGGCGACTTTCTCCTGCTTCATCTCTTAGGACAAAATATTAATGTTAAATCGTATAGTGAAATATTAGGGTCATTATTTAATAACTTGTGCGGTGATAACGATACACCATCGGCCCCATCGACGCTCGAAATGGCACCAATCTATCCCGAGATAACCAAATATGGTAAGGAGAGTGAAACATAAGCGAAGCCGCGTGGATTGTGAATTAGTGCATCTATAAACTACAAACTGTTCAAAAAGTTGTGAGAAAATCTCGCGTCTCGAAAAACCTTACGGATTTATTCTAAAACTCTTTGTCTCTTGATCGAAAGACTGGTAAAATACTTTTTTTTTTGAACTTACAAATCGAAATTAGCGAGATCGTTGTGCGTTCGAAATGATTTTCCAATTTAAATGTAAAACTGCACAAAGACGACATAATCAAAAAGGAAGTTTAAGAAAATATTTCGGTGCATTCTGGACGTTCGAGGCATGAACAAGCTCCGACTTTGAGGAGGCGCCGAGCGATAAATCATTTCTACTTTTCATTAGCTCATAAGAAGTTTTTTCAGACGTGTCTTTAAGTAGTGATAACGAGAAAGATCTTATATTTGGATTAAGATACGTGAAAGCAAACAAAAAATCTCTTAGAATAACGAATCTACTTGTTGACCATCGACCGAATCGAGGCCATTCCAGAGTCCTCCTGACAAATTACTAATTTTGCCATAATAATTAATAAAATCCCTGCCTTTTACATTTCTCTTCTTAACGATCGTTAGAGAGTTTCCGTCTTCGAGATCATCAGCAAACCGTTTAAACGTTAAGGGAGTGCGTTGCCTTGCTTTGCTTGAGTTGAGCGACAAGCGTTTGTGAATAATTAGCAATCAGCTTTTTAATTTAGCATTTTGTCAAAGTTTTGTGATGACTTCATCTACTTGAGCTCTGATCGCGAGCGAAGCGAAGCAAGCCAAAACTCGAAAGCCTTTTTTTGTGTAATCATCCCGACGAACTATGAGAAGAATATTTTTATAGGAGTTTTAAGACGAGAAATAAATATGTGATTAATTTTAAATAGACGACGAGTGTTTCAATTGGAAGGAGAAGGAAATTGAACTCACCTATTGCCCCAGTCGAGCTTTGCGGTCAAATTCATCTGGAGGTCGATGGTTTGGTCCTGAGTGAGTGTAGCGCTGAGAAGTTCGCGGCGGCTTTCGAGAAGCGACAGAATAACCTTGCGCAGAGTGATGAACTTGTACGTTTCCCGTTCCTAGTGGTTCGAAAGAGAAAGAGCTTTAAAAGCTGACGCAAAGCTTTCATGGGGTCTAAGGTTTAAGTCTCTGACAAATCGTTGCGTCTCTGATCGCTAAATATTTCAACGGTTGATCACTCACCACGAAAAGTTTCTTCCAGATCTCTGACCATTCCCTGAGAACTTGCGTGCACTCGGCAACGACTGGATCTTCCTTCGCCGGGTCTTTCAGATGAATGAAGCTCTTAGGGAAGATTCCCATTTTCGATCCTTGTCGGCTGCAGATTCCTCGCCACCAAGCGCCGCTCTCTTCGAGGATCTCGACAAAGTCGCCAACATCCAGGGCGAGCCCATGATTCACGTTTCCAGTCCAGTTGTGGATCGCTGAAAATAATTTGATGTGAAATATTCTATGAAGTCATCTGGCACTTTCGTTAGCTCGACATGAATAAAGTTTTATAGAATAAAGTTTTGTCTCTTCTTCCCTGTCCGCTGTTTATTCAATTCGCTGTCGTATTATCTCATTATTGCCGCTTTATCGGCCAGCTCAGTTTTATTGAGTGTCATTTCATGCTCCATCAGAGCTGCTTCATGTGTGACTTTCTTTACGTTGCCTTGTTGACGGGAGCGCGATTTTATGTTCGTCAACTCACTGTCCAAGCGAGAGAAAAGGTCGTTGAGCTCATTTATTTCGCAATTTTATCGCCGCCGTTAGCAGACAGCAAATCGCTGAACGAGTTGTAATGGGCCGTAAAACGATTTGTGGAAAATCGAAACGATTTGAACATTATCATCATCTGCTTCTCATGCGATTGAGTCACGACATGTGCGACGTTCACCCACATTTTATTGATTCACTTCCTTGCCATCCGTCAACTCGCTGGCATCCGACCTGCAGTCTCATGACATTCGCAAATTTAACTCAACAGACTCCTCGTTAATTGAAGTATAGAATCATTTTCTCCTCGTTAATTGGAGTTAATCAAACTAATTAAATCCCGCAAGGAGTCAGCGGCTTACTCGACGCACGAATTAGCAAATGAGTTTTTATTCGTGCCGAGTGTCATGTGGGAATTTGTTGCTCTCGAGTTTCAAACAACATCTGAGCTCGATTCGTCACTACGATGTGGGACCACGCATTAAAGTCTATTTGTTACATGCGTCAATTTGTTTACAGTCTGAACGGTAGAACGATGTGTTTACAACATAAATTAGTCTAGTGCATAAGCAAACTAACAGACGGTTTCGATTTCACTCTGAGCCTAATTCACGGTGGAGTTCAGAGGGCAAGAAGCCAAGTTTGAGGGACTACCAGGATCAATGTCACTGGCGCTTAATAAACTCAGTTGTTCATCAATAAAACGGGAACTTGACTAGCTAAATATAAAACGTTCCATGATTTCACTGCGCATCTGAACACCGGAAACACTGAGCGTTGATTCTTTTTCTTTAAATAATTTTCTTCTTTCATTAATTCCTAATGTTGATGTTTATTTGGTTCTTCTCTTCCGATAGCGCAATATTAAGTTTATGTATGTGGAAGTGGAGCCAACTGAATTTTATGAACTCCCAAACACTAAAAAGCCGATGAATATTTTTTATAGCGATTGACATCTTTGCGTTTTCGGCGTAGGCGGTTTGAACAGTCAATCAACGTTCGATATGGCAAAAACGAAGTGGCGAGAGAACGTGCCGAGACTCAAACAATGAGGGCTGATAATCTAGGAGAGCTTAGAATCGTGTTTGAGCCGTCATTATGTGCCATTAATATTCTGTTGAAATCGGAAACGAGTTGAAGAGATAACTCAGAATGGCAAGACCAATTTTCCAGATGCAACCGAATGAGATTTCGACAGTGTTTGAGATCAGTGATTGAGAAGGATGTGACAACTTCCCTACCCTTTAACTGAGAAAGCTGCGATAATGGTTGAAGATCTAGAGCCCGGCAAGCCTATACAGTTTTGATTGAGGGTCAGAGTGGAGTTTGTAGATTCAAAAATATGTTGGAAAAGCACTCGCAAGAAGCTGAAGTCTCCGATCTACCAACAAGTCTCACCATTCAACCTTCGACCTCCATTTATCTATGTGATTGCAGCAGTAACTTCACCAACAACAAGAGCTCAGCTAGAACTTCGTAAGACGTCGAAGCAATTAAAATTAAATCGGAACAGTTGTTCGAAACAAAAGATTTTTCACTTTTGCATATCACGAGAAATAAAATATTTCCATTTGGCAGCCCTGAACCGCGATCTCTTAATTCAATTTAGTGAGACATCGTAAACATCTTCGCCAACGATCTTCGTCTTCCCTCTTCGCTCTTCTTATCAATTTTCACATCCTGGCAGCGAAAATCCAAAACTTCTCCCTTCCTTCCGTCCTCAACATTTTCATTCAGCGTGATTCATGAATGGAAACGTAACACGGCCGTAAGCAGAAGAGGCCAACCCAAGAAAACTAATCTCTTGCTTCAACCACTTTCTCTTATCAACGGAAGATTGCGAAACGTAAACAAACTCGCTTGGCGTCTCAGTTGCGCATCGACGAAGGAAGGAAATAACTCACCGACACCGCATTTTCTATTTTCAATCCACATTTTATCGATTTCTTTGCTTTTCCGGGTTTTCCTTCTTTTCCAGAGCAATTTTCTTTTGTGCGAATTTCAATTCTGCAATTTTTCACTTAATCAATTAAATCACTCGCGAATCTTCATACTTAAACTAATGGTAACGAACTTCAGCTGCGAATCAAACCGTGTAGATCATTAGAACGTCGGCGATACCCGCGAAAAGTGAGAGTAAGAATGACGGAGGAAATATCAACACAGAGCCGTTGGGCAACTCAAATCTCTCGTGTTGCCATCGTCGCCAGTTCGTCGAGTTTTGTCGTTGAGTTGCGTCAAAGAAAGAGCAAAACAAACATGCAGACGATTGTGAAAACTTCTTTGAATTCAAATTGGAAAGCCTTCCGCGTGCTGTCATGCAGTTTACATACATCGGGCGTCAGCCTAAAGGCCGAGGATCGCAAGAACATGTTGGCAAGCGTCCCGAAGAAGGATGAAGGAGCAGAAGGCGAGCGATCCATTTCGCTCGATTCTTTAATCCAAGTGTAAGTGGAAAACTACGTACAATTAACTCAAACTGTAGCTCTCCAATTCACAGGAAAGGAAACATTTACCCAGACGAGGAGACGCCGACGACGCTTTTCTATGGAATTCCATTCAACGAAATTCCAATTGTGAACATTAGGACGTCGCCGAACAACACAATTTTGAATTTAACCAACGCAAAAGGCGAGCCACAGATTCTCAGATCATGTGGCATGGAGGGATTTAAGAACACCAGGAAAGGAACCAACATTGCAGCTCAGGCGACAGCGATCTCGATGAGCGGAAGAATCTTAGAGCGAGGAATCAAAGCAATTCGCGTGGCCGTTCAAGGTTTGGGACCGGGTCGGATGGTAAGAACTCACTTTTTTCTTATTAATCCTCTGCACTACATCATTTCGATTACAGTCAGCGATTAAAGGCTTACAAATGGGCGGCCTGAACATCGTTAGCATCACCGACACAACCCCAGTCTCATGGAATCCTCCTCGTCCTCGCAAACAGAAGAAACTGTAAATATGTAAATACAAACAGGCAATTCAATAAACTTTTGTTAGATGAGATTAATTCGAGAGAGCCTCGTTTTATTTCTACAAAGTTTCTCCATGTCGCTCAGTGGTCACTGATCGAGGCTTAATGCTGCTTTGAAAAATACTCTTGACTGTCCTTCGGGTTGGGCTTGATGGTCGCCTTGTTGTTCTTCTCGTCCCAGTTCGCAGGGCAGACCTGGAAGCGAAAGTTTAGCTGCGTTTAAGGACCTCAGCGATCTGCTTACCTCGCCATGCTTGTCAACGAATTGGAAAGCTTTTATCAAGCGGATGGTTTCGTCGACGGATCTTCCGACAGGCAAATCGTTGATAGTGATTTGACGAACGACCTGATTGGGATCGATGATGAACAATCCACGTAGAGAGATTCCAGCGTCCAGTAGAACTCCGTAGTCGTCTGAGATTTTTTTGGTCAAGTCAGCGAGGAGAGGATAGTCAATCTTTCCGATTCCTCCTTCCTTGCGCGGTGTGTTGCACCAAGCCAAATGACTGAAGTGAGAGTCAACAGAGACGCCAACTACTTCCGCATTAAGATCCTTGAATTCCTTGATCCGGTCTGAAAATGAAATAATCTCGGTGGGACAAACGAACGTGAAATCCAGCGGGTAAAAGAACAAAATCTGAAAATGGAAACAACGTGATTAGTTGGAGATCAAGAGATTGATGGAATCGCTCAGCTCACCAGGTATTTCCCTTTGTAGTCTGACAGCTGGATCTCCTTGAAATCATTGTTCACAACTGCGGTTCCCTTGAAGTCTGGTGCCGGCTTCTGTACTCGAGCGGCCAGTAAGCGCGACGAGGCTAAAAGTAATTAAATTAGTCAGGAAGAAGTGATAAGGCGAGTAATGTCAAGGCTTTTACTCGAAAAGAACTTCAAATTGATCTGAAAGGAAAAGTTCACATTTATTTCATGTTGCAAGCATTGGGGATAAGTTTCTGCATACTTACATTGCGAAATATACTATTTGCGACAAATGCCATGGCTGTAATTAACAAAATTATAAGTTATCTTAAGAAATTACGAGATTGCGATTGAATTCACCACTTTTGAGGTGAAAGTGCCGAAGTGTGGTGAGTTTAACGCGGTTGTTGACAAACGTGAAGTCGTTTCAAAGAAATTAGTTTTGGCTCAAATATACGCGTCAAGCATTTAAGCCGTCAAGATGGGAGACAAGAATTCGGATCAGAGTATTATGGACAAGTCGATGCGGTCGGTTTTCGGTGAGTTTAAGTACAAATTTTCATGCATTTCCAATTAACATTTTTCCATTTCAATTTCATGTGAAAAGTGGGCAACATTCCGTACGAAGCGACGGAGGAGAAGCTCAAAGATATATTCTCTGAGGTTGGACCTGTGCTGTCTCTCAAGCTTGTGTTCGATCGAGAAAGTGGAAAGCCGAAAGGCTACGGCTTCTGCGAGTTTAAGGATCAAGAGACGGCGTTGTCAGCTATGCGAAACCTCAACGGCTACGAGATTGGCGGGCGAACGTTGCGAGTGGACAACGCTTGTACAGAGAAATCGCGAATGGAAATGGCAGCTCTGCTGTCGGGACCTCAGGTTGAAAATCCTTACGGAGACCATTGCGATCCCGACGCTGCTCCAGATGTCATCAGCAAGACGGTTGCGTCACTTCCACCGGAGCAAATGTACGAACTGATGAAGCAGATGAAGGAATGCATTCAAAACAATCCTCACGAAGCCCGTCAGATGCTTTTACAAAATCCACAACTGGCGTACGCTCTTCTTCAAGCCCAAGTCGTAATGAGAATCTTGGATCCAGCGCAAGCAGTTGTGAGTTCTTTCAAAAGCTTTGAGTTTGTATCGAAATTTTATCTCTCTCGTCTCGTTTCTAGACTTTCCTGTTTAAGCCCAATGAAATGCCACCGGTCCTGACAAACCGAACGACGCAGCAAGGCATTCAATCGATGATGAACCAAACGTTGTCTTCGATGGGACAGCCGTCGATGGGCCCGCAAGGCGGATATGGTCACGATATTGATCTTCGTGCAGTTGATCCTCGGCTTGGTCGACAACAACAGCAGATGGCTGGTGGATCAATGGATCTAGACATGCGAATGATGCCGAATCAAATGCCGATGGGAGGAAACTATGAGCAGAGACAGCCGTCGATTCCACAGCGTCAGTTCCCGGCCGACCCACGACAGCGAGGTAGCAACGACCCGCGAGATCCTCGACAGAAGGCACAACAGCAACAACAACAACCTCAGCAGCAGAATTCACTGGCTGCTCAACTTCACCGAGGCATTTCGAACGATGCAACTGATCAGGAGAAAGCGGCGCTTATCATGCAAGTGCTAAAGCTCACAGACGAGCAGATCTCGTGTCTGCCTCCAGAGCAGCGCGCCTCGATTCTCGTGCTGAAAGAGCAAATCGCCAAGAGCGCCAACTTGAAGTGAATTTCAGTTTATTTCAAATAATTTTGTTTAAACTCTCACAATATAAAATAAAAGATTATTCAACCACATAATCCTCATCGAAATCGTAGTCGCCGCTTCCACCGCCGAGTGAGAAATTGTCCAATACATCCGTCACGCTCGAAATCTTCTTCTCGGTCTTCACCGCTCGCTTCTTCATTTTCTTTGCTGAGTTCTTCATTTGTTTGTTGACCGTCTGGTTGCCGTCGATCTGGAAGACTGGATCCTCTTTCATCTTTTTCGTGTCATAGCCATCATCGTCAGCCTTGCGCTTCTTTTTCTTCGGAGCTTCCTCTTCGAAGATGTCTCCCTCGCCGTAGGATTCTTTCGACTTTGACTTCTTGTCGGTCTTCATTTGCACGGGGCCTTTCGTTTCGACCTCCATGATTTCCTCGTTGAATCCGTAATGCTCGTCAAGCTGACTCATGAAGTTCTTCTCGAGCTCGTCAAGATCGTCAATCTGAAGCTCTTTGGCATCTGTCGTGACGATCGAGGCTCCAAGGTGAATGTCTTGTGAGTTATCGACGGGCGGCTGAGTGCAGTACTTGATCTTTCCGATGTTCCAGTCGTGGATCAAGCTGCGAGCGCTGCTGCGCACGTCGGGCACTCCACCACGAATCAGCTTGCCCATCTTTACTGCCTTCTTGGCGAGAAACTCTTCTGGGCTTTTATATTCAGTGAGGTCGTAGAGCTTGCAGAAATACATCACCGTCGCTCGCTTTAAAATGTCAGAGGCGAGGGGGAAAGGATCTTGGACTGTGTTGATGTGTTGAGCGTTCTTGAGAGCGAAGAATTCATCGGGTGACTCGTCCTTGGGCCGCTGGAAAATGATTCCTGGGCTGTCGATGATTTTAATGTTAGAGTCGATCTCAACCTCTTGCATTGTTCTTGTGATTCCTGGATTGGCTCCGACTTGGCAGGCTCGACGACGTTTTAGCGAGTTGATGATGGAACTTTTGCCGACATTTGGAATTCCAACGATTCCAACTCGAATTGAGGTCTTCATGTCCTTGTTGCGACTGTAGTTGGCCAGAAGGGACATCAGCAAATTGGCTCCAATGCAAGGCGATGATTGAACGCTTTGCGGCTTGTTTTTGCTGTTGAACTTACGACGGCCGATATTCTGCTTTTGCGTCTGAGTACTTGCTTTGAATGGAATTACAGGTCCAAACTTTCTCAAGTACTTTAGCCAACGGTCAAGGTTCTCTCGAGGAATCAAGTCTGATTTGTTGAGCACCAAGACATGTTTCTTGTGGCCGGTACTGCTTCGAATGATTGTGGAGACCTCAGCGCAACGAGTGCCGAGTGGATCACGAGCATCGCACACCTCTAAGATGACATCGGCGGCGTCGACAACCTTCTTGAACTCTTTAAAGTAAGACTTTAGTGAGTTTTCTTTCGTCTTGTGTTGGCCTTGGTAATCCTGAAAAGAGAAATCGTTAAGCAATGTGCTCTGTATTGGTTCAGGTTGGTTTTACTTCTTCGTTGACATCTTTCTCGGTATGATTCTCGCCACGCTCGGCTGCCGACGATGCAATCGCCTCGATTGTGTTCTTCTTCGCTTCGAGTCGTTGCAGCTTCATCTGCTCGATCTTTTGCAGCTTTTCTTCTTCGCGACGTGCTTTGTCAGCTTCGACATCCTTCAAAATCTCTTCTTTGAATGGACAAATGTTCGGGATCTGGATCAACTTTTGCTTGACGCTTCTTTTCGGCAACTTCTTTGCTTCCTTCTCCTTCTTGCGCTTCGATTCTGCAATCTTCTTTATGATTTTGTATCGTCGAGCTGCTGGAACTCTGCGACTTGTTCTGTCTGTAAGGAATTTTCGAAATTTAGTCAAATCAAACGATAATCGATTGAAACTTCAGGCTGCAGCTAAAGTCAATAGTCTTGAGAACAAGTTCACTTACTTTTCATTCCCTTCAAACCCATCTTTAATAATTTATTTCACTTATTTTTTTTTTGTTTTCAACGAAAGCATGAAAACTTCACATAACCACCAAAGAGGTGAAAATCGATCTTTGAAATTTAAATTCAACACGGCCGTTAAATTTTTTAAAATATTTATTTCAAGTTTATCAAGTTCACAGATTAATTTAGAACTTTCCCTTTCTTCCTTTCGTTCTGGATAACGCGTTGTATTCGCTTTGCTGTACACTGGCCTCGTTAAAGATCCTCTTGACCTTCGCCTGTCGCTCACGGTCCATGTCTTGCCTTCTTTTGTGTCTGACCTTGCTCAAGAATTCGTTATCACGACGAAGCTCTCGCTTGGCAGATTTGAACTCGCGTTTTATCATGTGTTTGAGCTTCTGCTGCTCGGCCTTCTCTCCTGACGCTTGACTGAACATTGAACGGCGATCTGACAAAACGGTTTCGAATCGAGGCTCGAGCAGTCTAATCATGGGCTGCACTTTGTTTTCTGGAACAGGAAATTTGAACTTTTTGTCCAACCGGATTTTCTTGAAATCTTCTGTGATCTTCTTGATATTTTCTTTCAACACTTTCGGCAGCGGCTTCTGACTACTAAGACGAGTAAGTATTGCTTCAAACGGATCCAGGAAATACTTCATGCCGATGAGTTCGTCGTAGAGTTTAACAAAGTCGCTGATAAGTTGAATGGAAACGTTGATCGAACGAACTTTGAAGTCATCGTCAATTGGCTCGTCCAAAAAATCTGTAGACTTCATTGTCTCAATTTCCAGAGAGAACTTCTTGTCAAGAACTAATAGCTCGTCGTTCTTTTTAAAGGGCGGAACAGGTTTGCTTCGCTCCACAGTTGCTTTCTTTGTCGCCAAGTAGCAAACACCACTCAGAAAGTTGATCACCGATGGCAAGAACTTCTTCGACAGCTGCTGGAAGTCGAGCACGAGGGTAACTAGGAACAGCCCTGCTGCAACATCCGAGCGGGTTCTCACTTTCGATTGCGATAGAATGTGATGGAGGAAAACTGTTGATGGCGTTACGATCGGATGACGGAAGTCTGAGGTAGGGAAGAGCGACCCAATGAGCTTGAAGAAAACTAAAGTATCCAATCTAGGGAACCGCTTCGGTGTCTTCTTGAAGTCTTCGTACTTCTCCTTCATAACTTCTAAGAAGCATTTGGAACCTTCTTCTGGGTTCATTTGTATCAAGTCGAACAACAACGGGCTGAGCTCTTGCAGAGTTTTGAACTGCTTGCTGATATTCTTTTCATCGACGCTCGAGAATAAATCGTTGATGTATTGAAGAAGATAAGCGAACAGTTTCAACATTTTGTTCCGGTTCGAGTGATGCAATCGCAGATGGTTCGTCTTGATGATTCGATCCACGATAACGCCTCGTATCTTCACCGGCTGATTTTGAAGCAATTCCAATAAACTCTCATAGCTTGAAGGCATCTCGATTGTGAATGGAATCTTCTCCAAGGCTTCGAGATTTTTCTTACTCATTGATGGCTCTTGTGCCTTGTCAGTTGGCTTTGATGATTCCTTGACTTCATCTTCGTTGGTTGAGATCTTAAGCACTTTGTAAACTTCCTTGGGTTCTTCAACCTCGGATTCTTCATCAGACTCGTCGGCTTTCAAATCTTCGAAACTGTCAGCTTCGGACTCTTCGTCTTCCGATCCACTGCCTTCTTCTTCATCATCAGACTCTTCTTCAGATTCCTTCGCAACAACTGATTTAGTCGTTGGCTCATCTTCAGACTCATCGCCTTGAACAGCAGAGTATTCGGCTTGCAAGTCGTCCTTGTCTTCTTCCGGATTGATTGAGTAGCTAAGAACTTTGTTCTCTTCTTCTTCGACTACAGGCTCCAAGAAGTAGCCATCGTCAAGATCGTCTGCTGACCGATGTTTCGGTTGGTTGTCGTCAGGCTCATCTTCGTCTTCGCCTCGCATTCGTTTCAATCTGTCGCGTTCAAGCTTCTCCAACCTTTCTTTTTCGATCTTGGCGAGATCTTCCTCGTTTTTAAGTTTTTCTGTCGGCTCTCCGCGAGGCATGAAGATCATCTCTTTGACAAGTCGGTCGTACTCGTCTGGTTCATGATGTTCAGCCTCTTGTCGGTAGTTCTTACCGACCACCGGAAGGAGTTCTCGCCAGTTGCTGTCAAGCTTTTCTGTCAAATCAAGAATCTCATCGTGATCGCGAGCTTTCTCCATCTTTCGCTTCTTCGATTCAGCAATCAGCTCTTCAAT
Organism: Smittia sp. YW1114-2; assembly: GCA_033064975.1. NCBI lineage: Eukaryota > Metazoa > Arthropoda > Insecta > Diptera > Chironomidae > Smittia > Smittia sp. YW1114-2. Next base: position 3,712,134 of record CP093833.1, read on the forward strand.
GACCGTCTTGCGGTCTCTTCTGTCGTCTTCGTTGTTCCCGCCACCGAAGTGCGCAGCTTCCGTGAATTTCGCTACAAAGATAAGTTGTATACATTTGTTGCGACGATTCTGACAATCTAACTTACCATCAAGACGCATCTCGTCGTCAGACATTTCTTCCTCCTCTGGCTGGACGTCATCGAATCTCTCAACCTGTGCTAAAGTCTGTCCACGATGCGTAAGAACCTCGGAATCATTGAGATTGTAGATCGATTCTTTCGGTACTTTAAATCCAGCTTTTCGATTGTCCTGGAACACGTTGGACTTGTTCTTGAGCTTGTACTCAGCTCCTAGCGTCTGTTTCCGCTTCTCTAAAGCCAGCTGTCGAGACACCAGCGGCTGCCCACGGCTGTGAGTTGTCTTCCGGTTCAAGACATCAAATTTTTCCCTATTCTGATGGATTTCAAACGGATTCACTTTCTTCGCGATGACTTTCGACTTCTTAGCGTAAAGTGCATCGGCTTGATTACGTTTCTTTCCTTTTTTTGCTTTCATATTGCCGCAAATGATTGTTTTTCTAAATATCAACAAGAGCACGTTTCAAAGTTTTTCGATGGAAACTCACCACAAATTTCCCATTGAAACTCACCACAAAATCGTGGTTGGATCATAAAAACAAGTTCAAGTTTAGATCAATTTATTTCACTTTTGATCAGCGCGATCATATTCTTCGTCATCTCTTCGTCTAGAAATGTTTGGCTCTGAAGCATCTCGAGTATTTCTTCCTTGACTTTGTTGGTTGAGCTGCCAGCTTGGAACGATTCGAACAAGTCCCTCAGCTTTTTAATGCTCTTCACATCTTCTGAAGCTAACGAAGAGGCTGCACGTATGCCTTTAAAATAATGATGAGGAAAACAAGCAAATGCATTTGAAACTTCTCACGTTGCAATTCGGAATGTGTCGCGGTTTTGTCAAAAATCAAAACATAAGCAAAGAAACCAACGAAAGCCAGCGCGAGCTTCATCTTCAAACTTTTATTCTTGAGTATAGCGAAATGACTTGTTCGATCACATTCTTCCGGCATCTGACAATCACTCGTATTTCTATAAACGACGCTATTTATTCAAATGTTTTAAAAACTCAACGCAATCATTCGATGACAAATTTTTCTTTCAAAGTTCTTCGTGGAGCAGTTTCACAAGTTTATCTACGTGTTTGCTGTCAATGTTCACCAGCTCCGCAAGTTCTGAGATTAACTTTAGGTTTTCTTCTTTCGTATTTTTCATGGGATTGTTAGTCTTCAACAGATTAGAAACGAATTGAAGTCCCGCCATCGCAGCTTTGCCATCAATTCCTCCCGCCGCTTTGCTACCGGATCCATCGGCCGTAGCTTCGTTATCAGCTTTTTTTCCAGCGGTGTCCCCCAGCAGGTCGCCTAAGCCGCCCCCTAAAAGATTTTCCAGAGCGCCACCCAGAATTTTATCCAATCCGCCACCCAGAATATCTTTCAGATCAGCACCTGCATCTTCCTCTGTCTCGACTACAACGTCATCAGATGCCTCTGGAATCACTTTGTCGTTCGCAGTCGCTTTTGAGGCTACAGAAATCAAATTTAATTAAGCATTCAACCAGTAAATGCTGTTTCTGACTACCTGCGGACGATCTTAGGAAAATTGCTAGAAAAAATAGAGCGAGCAACTTCATTCTCCAGACTTTTCTTACGGAAGGTAGAACTGTGAATGACGAACGAGGAGCAAAGTTTTGAGTATCAAGAGACCGACGCACATGTCTCGGGAAATTTTCTTTTTATTCTCATTCCTCCAGCTGCGCTTTCGTGAACTTACAAACTGTATTTGGCCTTCACATTTCTATCACAGCTCTTCGTGGAGAATTTTCACAAGGCGATGCGCTTGGTCGTCGTCAATGTGCTCCAGATCCCGTAACTTCATGACATATTCCAGCTTTTCTTCTCTTGTTTTTTGCATGGAATCTTCTCGTTTTAGCAGCTCTGACAGATAATAAAGTTCAGCTGGCCCAGCCTTGTCGCTTGGAGACAATCCCTCACACTTCGCTTCCGATTCGCCAGAGTGCAGGAAAATCTCTTCTGATGATGCTAAAGAATAATTTCAAAGACTCCAAACTTGCGGAACGTTTTCTCTTTTAGCTACCGTTCGATGTTCTCAGATAAACCGATAAAATAAATAAAGCGAGTAACTTCATTTCCAGACTTTTCTGTCTCGAGGTTGAACAATAAATGACAAAGTGCGAGCGATCTTTTGAGTATCAGGAGATTGCTCATGCGATCAAGAAGTTTATTCCTGAACCTCCCATATGTTTTATTCTCCTAACTTATCTAACAGATTCACATGATCATTGTTTAACGCGTTTTCACTTATCGGTTCTTCCAGCAGTTGTCAGCGACGTCGAGGACAAGCTGAAGAATTGTGGAGTTTTCAGGAAAGCTTAAATCAATGCACAAGTTTCCACTCAAGTTTATTAGCTTTGATCTGTCAAAGACGCTGATTATTCTTGGATTGATCACGTCGAGTTGGTTGTCATTCGCGTAAAATTCTTCGATGACGTTGATGCCAGTGAAAATTTCATCTTTTAACGTAGAAAGTTTGTTGAAACTCAAATCAAGAACTTTGAGGTTCAAGAGAGAATCAAAAGTTCCGAGGCGAAGATTCGTCAACATGTTGTGTCCCAAGTTCAACTTCTGCAGCTCATTCAACCCTTGGAACGAGTTGACTTCCAGTATCTCGATCACATTGTGCGATAAATCCAAACATTTTAGCTCTGCTAACTCAGCAAAATTTGCTCGCACGATCTCAGATATTTTATTATAGGAAAGATTCAGAAGGTTTAGTTGATTCAAGCCAATGAAAGCATCTTTGTTAGCAGCAAGAAGACCCACGTTCGATGCCGAAAACTCTCTCACATTTCCAACGATCATTGATAATTCAGGAAGAATGTGCAGTTCGTTGTTTGTTAAAATCTTCCCAGAAATTTTGTCGTTAGAAATCTCGAAGACAGAAAACTTAACAGAGAAACTGCTAAAGTTTCTACAAGTGAAATTCACAATTAAAGTTCTGCTATTAGAGGATGAATTGTCAACTCACTTTGAATTCTGGAAAGCTGCAAACTCGTTAAGCCTTTTCATCAATCCCTTAGTATACTTTCGAGTGTCCACCAGCTTCTTGGCCACTGTGAGTTCTCTCCGAACGGTGCTGAGGTCTTGCTTGCAGTCATTCTTCCGCACTGAACAGACTTCAAGACTTGCTTTCATTTTGATGGCCTCAGTTTTAAGCCGCAGAATTGTTTTCTTAAGTTCTTCGATATCTTTCTCTTTCGCTTGAATGGTTTTGCTGTAGTTCACCCTCATGTTGTGATAACTCGTAGCCAGCTCGAAATAATTGTTGCTGTTTGTCACCAAGAACTCAGCTGATGATTCAACTGAAGCGTCAGTTGTAGCCTTGATACTACTGAATATTTTTGCGTCGAATGACGATTTCATTTCTGATAAAACTTCTGAATGCTTTTCTGATGACGTTGACGATGTAGTTGAGTCGGAGAACGATGAAATGGATGACGAATCCGTTTCAAACGTCGAAGGCATTTTTTCATTGCCATCCAAGTCCACATCTTCCTCGACACGGAACAGATTTGCTTGCATTGAAACGTGCAAACATGTAATTTCCGGGTCGTCAGCAAGGCTCAGCTCGATGGCGCAATAAACATCGCGGGAGAAAGGGCCTAGCACAAAACGAGTTACATGGTCGACGATATCACTGGCATCTGAGTTTGCACTTAGGAGTGGAGCCAAAAATATATAACAAAAGACCTGCATCCAATCTGTTGAACGCATTGTGTGAAATTATTGCGGAGCTCAAACCGGTTGAACGAAATCCAGAAACAAACTAAAGAGTGCGAGATTAAATTTATTGAATAAACGGAAGGCGGAAATGACAAAGTTAAGATAAGATCGAATGAAACAGGGCAGTCTAGGCAGAGCAAGCTTTCGAGTTATTCAAGTTTGTTTAAAAACTTTCCTATCGTTTTTGCGACCTACAAACTTTTTTGAAGACTAAGCACCGCTTAATATTTATTGCCTTCTGGAAACTGAGTGTTCTTTATAAGAACCGTCGAACATGTTTAAATCCTTGTATAAATTTGGATTCTTCAAAGCTTCGTAAGATGGGCTTCAGAGTTCATGAAAATATGTTCGACGGTTCTGATTCAGGTTCGATGATCGCACGAGAACCAACGAAAAAGAAAATTAAAATGCTTTAAACAAACGCTGTAGATATTGAAAGTGTGCAGTTTCATAGTTGATTGGTTTCAATTCATTTCAATTTATTTAATTTAGATAATCTTTCGAGGAAATTTGTGGAAAGGTTCTGCCTTAGAAGAGACTCTAGCAGGTGTTGAGAGCTCCTGTTGCTGTTGCTGAGATATCGTTGTACACTGCAAAGTCACAGAGAGAATTTTGTTTTGACATAATGACATGGACAAATCTTAAACTATTTAATATTTCTCACTTTTGCTTCTAAAGTGCAAGCACGAGCAGCTCCGCCCGTTGACGTTATTGAGAAAACTTCAGAGCACATAATATTTTTTCGGCGGTCATCCGACTTAATAAACTTCTGTTGGATCAAGTTCAACACTTTGACGACAATCCAAATCCAAGACAGGAAACATTTTCATTGATTCTTTTCAAACCTGCGAAGTAGTTCGACGACAAGCAAAAACTGATCTGATTGAAGTTCGCAATTGCAGCATCGCGTTTGCAAATGCAACTGAAAGTGAGAAGATCGGCAATGAGAGAGAACCCAATCCTGCCGAACTGCAAGATCTTCTTTCTTCGCAGATCTCCGTGAAGCTATCTATCGCTTTTGAGAGACATAGAAGAAAGCCGCTCGGCTTGCGACTATGTTGTTAGAATGGAATGCTGTGCATCAGAATTCTACTTAGTTGACTTTGTTATGCTTCCCTGAGCGGCGATCCAGTTTCACTTGATTGTAAGGAGAGAATTCTGCAACATTCAATAGCTGGAAGCATAATCAAACTGTCAACTACTAGCAAGACGTCGCTGACCGCGAATTAGTTTTATTCCTGACATAAATTTTAGTCGAAGTTTCTAGATCGCTACGGTTGATGTTGGCGCTCGTTTCAAGTGAAATTTCTAAAGCTCTTCTCGAATTCGCGATACAAGTTCATCACATTCCTCTTGGTCGATGAATTTGTTTTCTGCGAGAGTCTTAAACAGTCTGATTCGGTCTTCCTTCAACGTGAGACCTTTTTCCTCAAACTCCGAGAAAATTTTCCTAAGCGCTATGTCGACCATGGCTGGATGATGTTTCGCTGGAAGCAGAATTAGCCTGTGAAACACTAATCATCAGCGACATGATTTTATTCAATCACCTGCTGATTTGGCAATCAAAACAACAACGATGATCAAAACTGTGAACTTCATTGCGTGAAGTTGAACTTATTTTGGATGGCAGCAAAAAATCGAATGATCAGAGAGAAATATTGACAGCCTATCGCAAAAGCTTTGATCGGCTTACTGACGTAAGTTTGGATTATGAGACTAGTTCGTCATACCTCAAAAAACAAATTGTCAACAGAAGTTCCAGATATCTCAATTTTGAAGCAGACATTTCCCCTATCACACGATGCCGAACGATTCATCCGCCGTCTCTTTCCTTCTCTTCTTACTTTTTGGCGCGCACGACGATCGTAAACAAGCCGCACAAGAGATTCTGAGTCAAAGCATTATTCAGAAACGTTTTAATAAGATTTACGATGATCACCTCGCTGATGAGTTCAAAGTTCCTGGAGCGACACGATGTGCAAGTGACTTCACCCGTCCTAAAACGGACTCGAGCATCGACGAGGAAGTTCGTTGAGAATAACAAATTCACGTTAGAAACCGTGAAATCTGTCGATGAAGCGAAAATATTCTCGTTTATTCTTGACGGAAGGAAACATGAAATCAAAGTTGAAGCAGGTGAGGACGACATCGCAGAAGTTTCATGTGCTGACTGTTCAGGTGAGATCTCAGCCTTAATTTAAACCTTTTATAACATGCAAAGTATTTTAGATTTCTGCCGACACAGCCAGGTTTTGTTGAATCTAATTGCTCAAGATCCACAGCACATTAAGGAAGAAATTCATGAGGAAAAGATCGCGAAGAAATCCAAAAGGATAAAGCTCGACAAGGAGAACAATTCGAGTTCTAGCAATGAAATCAAGCTCACAAAAAAGAAGAAGCAGATTGAGCTTCCTTATGAATTGCTTGCTTCAGTCCAAGTATTGAAGATGGAGAGTCTGATTAGGTCGTTCGGCAGAGGAACTTACAAAGAGTTCCAAGATTATTGCATCAAAGTTTTGAAAGAACAGCCAAAGTTGGCAGAACTGGCAAACGAGCTGACGGTTGAGCAGGCGGACACGACAATCTGGCATGATCTTCGGATCGGACGAGTCACTGCTTCGAGGCTCCACGAAACCACAAGATGCACAATGGTTCGAGGATCGCTCGTCGACAAATATCTCGGAAAGAAAAGTGGTTGGAGCTTCGCCATGATGCGAGGAACCGTCTTAGAGGAATTCGTTTTCGAAGAAGTGAAAAAAGAGTTTCCAGAGCTCAAACGATCGGGCCTAATAATCAACCCAAATGTTCATCCTTTCTTTGCTGCCTCACCTGACGGTCTTCACACCGACTTCGTGCTAGAGATCAAATGTCCTAGCACCGAGAACACCTTCAAACAGTACATCGACGTCGACAAGCTCTCGAGAAAATACTTTGCACAAATTCAACTGCAAATGTTCGTCACTGGGCAGACGAAAGCTCTCTTAGCTGTCGCACATCTTGATTTTGAGAAAACTCGCAACATAACGAAGGTCTGGATCGAGATTGACAACGAGTATATCGACACGATGATCGCCCAAGCCGAAGAGTTCTACGAAAAGGCGATCTTCCCAGCTCTGAAACGAAAGTTTTTGTAAAGACGACGAGTTGATGGTCGACTTTTTTAAAATACCATTAACTTGACTGATGTTTTTGAGAGAAAATAAACTAAGCAAACAAGTCGCGAAAGTTCTGGGTCTCGAAACTAGTTGGTAAGGCCAAGACCCAACCTCTCTTCAGCCTTTTCAGGTCATAGATTTGGACGAAACTGAAATGTTGCGAGAGCTAATAAAAGAACAACCAACCAAGCCGATCCCTTTAAGTTTTTTAAAACTATTTTATTGTGTTTTTTTCTGAAACAATTCGAATACAATTAACATTTTTTATTAATTTAATTTATTATTTAATTTTACTTGATTTTCTCATTTATTTTCTTTTTCTCGTAGTTGTGATAGGTTTTTCCTTTTTGCGAAATTAGTGAATCCGAAAGCTGCTCCCCGAGCACGAGCGAATCACTACGCCAAACACCCAAAACGGATTTGAGGCAAGCGCACGAGAAGCACTCAGGCGGAGGGCCTTCGAATCGAAGCGACCGCAAAGCCGGCCAATTTTCCTTACTTTCTCTCTTAAATGTTTGTTTCATCTTTCTCCATTTGTTTCGCAGCAATAATTCTCTTAATAGTTTTCTTAAATGTTTTTCATCTAATTTGTAACGAAAGAAATAGCTCATTTATTATTCATTTTCCTCATCATCTCCTCTTTGAAACAGATTTTCCTCTTCACCATTTTAATAATTTATTAACTTTTACTTCTGGCTTGTTTCCTATAAATTTACAATTAATGTAGAGTTTTCATTTTTCCATTTTTTTTTGTTTTGCTTTCAGATTTATTTGCGACATTTTTTTAACTTTTTTTCACTTTTTTTCTTTCTACAAAGGAAAATCAAGAAGTTTAATTTTCATTTACTTTCATTCATCTATCATTGTTTTTATACTTTCACGTGGAACAACGCGACATGGCGATAGAGAAAAGGAGTTTTTCTTTTTGGGGGGATTCCGTGTGTGTGCACGAGCGCGCACAAAGCATGGAGCATGGTGACAGAGTTTTCTTTTACTTTCACTTACGTTTAGGCATTTTCTTTTATATTTTATTTATATATCAAGAGTGGAGAGTAGCTAGAAGAAGTGGGGGTGGCTGTTGAATTGACAAAACGTAACAAAAGCTGCTTGAAACTATGAACCTTGAATGGCAGAGAGTTCTAAACGAAAGTCGGGATGGGAGGGAAAAATATGGCACATGATCCGCTTTGAGGCTCGGGCGGAATCATTCCACACACACCCAGCATCTTGCGATAGTAGATTTCATTAATTATTATGCTGCTTACTTTTACTTCTTCTGTTGATGATTAAAATATTTTATTACGCTAGTAATTTATAATGACGACAAGATGCACTATTCCAACTATAGCTTGCTTCCATCTGATGGTGCAACGAGAGAGGATTCGCCTCGGAACACATGACAACACAATCAGGTGATGACAGGCTACAATGTGTTTCTTCTTTTTTTGCTTCATAACTAAATTTACTGCTTTACTCTCATTCATAATGTATGCGTGTGTGTGTGTTTGTGACGACAATTTTCCACTTTTCCTTGTAAGCATCGTCGTTATGTCTCATCGTTTAATTTAATTACAACAAACGGGCAGTATTTAAATCGTGTTTACTCTTCCAACGTTTTTTCGTTTTTCGTCTAAGTCAATTAATGAAAAATTCTTTTAGAATTGCCATCAGGATGGGTCAGGCGTCATGCGCCGCGTAACGATCCACCACCCACTCCCATCCGTCACCTCAATGTTATCTTCTGCTCCTTTAAAATTATGTCAACACGTGTGAGTATGTTGTGTGTCTGTGTCGTGTGTGTCCATCAAGTTATCTCTCTAAAATTATTTAATTCATAGAGATTCATCCATTTAAAAATATAGATTAATTAGTTGTTCTAGTTGATTCGTTCACACTCTTTGTTGCACAAAGATTCGTCGTTAGTTCAGAGAAGTCAACTTTCTCCAGTGGGAAAATCGCGATGATCAACGATTTGTCTAAAGATGTTGGAAAGCGAACTTAAATCGACTGGAAAATATAGAATTTGATACTTGCTTCAATGCTTAGTTATCAGATTTTCGTCTAATTAAAACCGAGACACAAAACCCCTCTTCGATTCCAACTCTTTCGTTAGTTACACGGATCTTCACGCCTTATCAAACTCTCTACGAAAACGAAACTAGATCCGCAAGGGATCGGAAACTTCTTGAAAAACGTAACATAAAAACTAATCCTAATCGAAAGCCTCGATCAGACTGGTTGAGGAGCCGAAGGTTATCTTTGAGATATTCGCTTCGTTTAGATGGTAAACCTCCTACGAGTCGATGACTCTACGAGTCTAGAACACAAAGATATTCAAGGACGGGAAAAGCACTGAAAGCTCAAAGCTCCGAGTTTCTAAAATCATTTCTTGGGAATGAACAAAACTTGTCAGTTTGTGTTGTGTGTGTATGTGAGTAATTTTCGTGATCACCACGCTTTAATGCAAACTTGTCTCTCATTAATCTTTAGATAGGATTTTCCCATGCGTGTGTCTCTAGCCACTCTTTAGGCGGACGAGCGGGCGTGGGTGGCGTCAAGGAAGAGAAATCATAGAAAATAAAAAGAAAATTGTTGTTGTTTGTTTTGCAATGTTTCAGCTTATAATTTTATTCTTCAAATCTGCCTGATCGCTACGATAATAATTCACTTCAATTAATAATTTTTCTTGATGACTTTTCATCAACTCTTAACAATTACAAAGGAAAAAGAATGAAAGAACAAAATCATGATAATAAAAAGACCAAAGCAAAGGTTGTGGATGTTGTTCAAAGAGAAAACCGAAACGAAAGATCAGCGTGAACTCTGTGATCGCTCTCTCTATAAACGTTTGCTGATAAAATTTTGAGACTTATTTATCATCTTAGAGTTTTTTATCATAAATTGCTGTAGAACACCGCTGCTGCGACGCACGCATACACACACTATCTATTAATTAATAGTTATAGTAAATTTAAATATATTTTTATATATATTCTTCTTCTTTTCCTTTTCATCTTTTTGTAATCAACATTGATAAGAAATTCACTTCCTTCTTCTCAATTGTAACACTCAAAGTTATGCGGGGGGCGCTCTAATTATTTTTACTCTGCCAACTTCCTAACATCTTTTCATCTGATGGTTCACATTCTGTGTGTCTCGATTTTATCCTTTTTATTAATTTATTTATTTTAAACTTTATTTTGTTGTGTGTGTGTGTGTGAGTTTGAGATGTTTCTTTTTTTTTTTTCAAACTCCTCAATCATTCTTTCTCATGTAAAAATTAAAAACGAACAGAAAAAATATATATTTATGTTTACTTCTTGTTTCTTTTTTAGAAAAATTCATTCCTCTTTTAGAATTAAAAACGCAAATCGATAATAGAGATAAAGGGCGAGAGGGATGTGAACTTTCTCTCGGGGCGCGCGAACATCTTCGATGGCGGTTTGATGGGGGAGAAAGATGGGATGGGCAGGGCTAAGTCGGCTCGGACTTCTCCCGCGGCGCGTGCATGTTTCGCAATTTAATTAAAGTTATATTTTTGTGTGGCAGCAAAATATGTGTGTTTCTATCTCTTAATCTTCTTTCTTTCCCATTCGCGCACTTTCCCCAAATGTTAATTTTAATTTTCTTTTTTGTGTGTTGCTTCGTTTCTCGCATTTGGGTTCTTAATAGTACGTTTCCTGCTCCAACCAGCCACCTGGGTTGCGTCTTAAGTAGAAACGACGTATTTCGTCATAGACGAAGATTGCCAAGCTGAACGGCAAAGCTGGAAGCCACCATACGAATCTACGGAGAAAGATAAACGGCCAGATTAGCCTTCGAGTTGAGGGAGGAGATAACGCGTCACTCACTTCAATGGATACATGCGAAGACCCTTGTCCATGCCGGGAGTGTATGACAGGATGGCAGCTAACACAGTTTCAAAGACGATACCGAAGTTCAAAGCCCAATTTCTCATGCCCTGGTGGAAGATGGAGTTACGGCGAGTCTTACAGATGATAATGTCAGCCCATTGTACAACGACAATCGAGACGAAGAAAGCGGTGTGGCATGTGAACTCCAAGGTCTTGCGGTCTCGGTAGGTCTAAGATTGGTTCAATAATCAGTCAGTCAAGTTCATTGAGCAATTACCATCAACTCACCCATTCCTGTCCGTACGAGTCGGTTAAATCGTTGACGGCCTTCGAGTCCCATTGCTTACGGATGCCGAACAATGTCATTGGCAAGAATCCGTTCTCAGCCATGATGACGAAGTACACGAAGAATCCAGCGGCGGCTTGAATCATACCAATCTGACCGTATGCCATGGAAATGAGTCTAAAGGCGATTGAGAAGATCGCGAGAGGGAGAGAAAAAGAAATTTAGGCAAATTGTCGCCAATCGTTTCGTTCAACTTTTGATGTCATCTTCCCTCGCTCGAGGTAAAATGTCAGCAGAAGTTTCCAATTCAATTATTTTAAGTTTTTAGTTTAGTTTCATAGAAAAATGTTAGCCCAAGATAACAGCGGTTTTGTTAATTGTTAAACTTATCGTTAAACGTTAAAATTAAAAGCGGATCAACTAATATATTTTACTTGCTACATGCAACCATGCTAGTGGCTTTTCAGGAGGTTAAAGCACTTAAAACTAGAAGCTTTAGATACATCGATTGCATAAATCTCTCATTCTTTTTTGTTGGTTTGCTTTTGTGGTTGCTGCTTCACCTGAAACTTGTGATCTATTTACTCACAACACTTTCACGCGAATCCAACAAGTCGGTGGCACTTAGGTGTGGTTGATATATACGAGTTTGCCTACCTTAGGATGATGGCAAATCTTCGGACAAAACGAAACAAAGACAGGATGATCAGCCGGCGTAAGGTTAGACGAAGTCAACAAAATCATGCACGACCAACGACGGACGAAAACTTTTGTATTCCCATAAATCAAGATTCCCCCGAGGAGATATCTAGGTCAATCATCTTGTCAAGTATTCTTGTTGTGACTCAGTATGTATTTTGTTCTGAACGTCTTTCTGTTCCCTACATTCAACTACACAAAACATTTCTTTGTACAACAAACAAACAAACATGCAACAACTAATCTGGAGAGAGGGAAGAGACAGAGGGGCCGAAGGCAACAACTGCCGTCGACAACACATCTACGAACTAAAGCAGGTCTAAGGCAGATTCTAACGGAGTTTCACTCTTCTGTTGGCAGCAAAGTTTCTTCTTTTTCTTTGTTGCGATTCCATCCTAGCTGAAGCTTTCATGAAAGTTTAATTTGTTGTGGCTCTCCCACAAGTTATGGGGCACAACACGGATTCGAAATTCAGCTAGGACGAAGGGAATTTGTAGCTCGACGAGTATGATCAGCGCTTGTTTCTCGGGTTCAACATGAAACGACGTAACTCGTTGAGTCCACACAACAACAACATTTATAATTTACATCAAAACAACATTTTTCTTGGGATTCATTTTCTATTTTTTGTCTAGAACGATTCGTAATTTCGTGTTTTCTTCCGGACTAGCAGAAATTGGAAATTGTTGGAAATGGAAAGAGAGCATAGAGACAGTTGAAAGTTTTAGAAAAGTTGGCTAAGAGTGAGTAGAAAATTCGAAAAAGTTTTCAAATTATATTGAAGGGTTCGTTTGTAATAAAACTGAAGTTTTCTTGATCCAGTTTGAAGCTCATGGCACTTGAAATCGAGGGATTTCGAATTGAACTCTCAAAGTCATTTGCAGAATTCATTGAAATCTCGATGGCTTCACAGGTCATGAAGCTTATTGACGCTGTGAATTGGTCTCTTCGTCTCGTTGGCTCTGCTAGTCCCCAAAGATTCCCGCCGCTTCCATATTTCCTCACGGCCATCTCGCAAGCTCGAGTCACGTTTCGATAATGAAACTCTCGACGGAAGCGAAACCCGAAAGGCGACATGGGCGGCTTGAAATTGAAAATCCAATTGAAAGCAAAGCAATAATAAAGTTTCAGCCCTAAGAAGTTTCGGTTTGGCAAACCGCGTCTTCACGAAAAAGTAATTACTTGGAATTACGAGGAGGAAAAATCCAATTAAAAGTTATAATTGAAGAGCGTCTCGCTCACGTTTCGCCCCGACACTCAATAATTGTGCGGATTAATTATGGTCGCGCAGCTCTTTGCCAATCGTAAAAAATCTTCCCAATTAAACATCGATCAATTAAACACTTAACAGAAACAATAACATCGAAATTTGGAAAACAGTTTCCGCACATCAAAAGCCAAACCTTTTCCACCTTGGAAACGACACAAATTTTGCGGGGTGACGAATTTTCACAAAAACATTTTTGCTTTGGAACGTAACAGAAAACATTTAGGAAGAAATAATTCCAAATAACTTTCGCTTTCCATGAAAATGACTTTAAACCTTTTAAATTCGGTAGGGGGGGTAAAGCAGGTTTCTGAGGCAGCCAAATGGATTTTATCTTACAAGTCGCTTTAAAGTCATTTTCAGAGTCGCAAGAAGACAAAACCAACAAAGGCGCTTCGCTTTGCTTTGAAACGTTAACGAATCTTGCTCCAAACAACTACCAACAGGTCCCATTTTAGTTTTGTTTTTGGTTTGCTTATCGCATTGAAAAGCTTCAATGTCTTTCAGCTTCTTTTTCCTGACCTGCGATTGACCAAGTTGTCGCGATATGGATCTCGTGGTTGACGTTTCATGATATCGCTCTCCGGTGCTTCATAGGCTAATGAAATAGCTGGTACCTTTACACAATAATAAGTAACAGGACGAGAGTGGTTCAAAATTTCTGTTAGAATTGTTTAGCTCGCATTTTTCTACATTAGCTTCGTTTGTTCATAAACTAAAATCAAGAGAAAAAGAAACAAACTAAAGATCGGCCTGACGTAGTTCGGTTTAAAAAGTTAGATACGAAAGGAGGATAGTCTTAGCAGTAGATTCTCATTGTTATGTCGAAACTTTTAGCTATCAGTATAAAAACACAAACAAATGTCTAATCCTGGACGACTACAGCAGGGTGAGCTAGATTGAAGAAGACACTTGGAAGGTTTATGGCTTGGAACGAGCACTCAGCTATTCCAAAGGTTGGTCTTGCGTTGCCGCAATCTTTTGGTGTACCAAACTTCCGTCAAACGTTCAATCTAGCCGCCTTAGCTCTAGCACACTCTTGCTTCGCTAGACAAAACTTTTTCTCTGGAAAGAACTGTTCAACAAAAGTCTCATGTTGTCTACTCTAAAGTTGAGAACAGTTTGTAGATGGGATTAGTGAGATTCCTTCGCAACGAAAGGACAAAGTTCGAGGCGTTTCCTGTAGATGATGACATTTTCGAATCGTTTCCTTTGCATGATGTGAAAGAATGAGAGGAAATTGACGGCACATCGGAATCGTTTTGCGATGATGATCGAGGAAAAGTGATGGAAGTCGGAAAGAAGATGAAACATTTTTTTATGTAAATTTGATTACATTCCAATGTTTGCTGATTCCGCTACTAATGTCGGGGTCGGAAAGCATCCATCGCATGTTCGAAGCAGTAAAAAAGTTTAATGTCGAAGACGATAAATTTCTCTCATTACGACGTCGCCCCGTTCACGATGGCAGCGCAAACGTGCGAGAGTTTAATAAAAAATCTGATCCCTGATTGTGAAAAATGATTCCTTTTAGATAGCATCTCTCGCTTTCTTCTCAACCGCGTGTGTGTTGTAATAAAATTCGAAACAAGATTTGACATTAAACAACCTTCACGTCTCGCAAATCCCCAACTCGTACTTATTCTCCCGCCGACAAAAGCTTTTTATTCCGAAGTTCTGCATCGGATCGATATCGTGGAAACGAAAGCTCGCGTTCTGAACATGTACCAGCACAGTTGTTCTCTCTGTTCGACAATTTGATGGAGCAAACGAGCTTCACGTCGGTTCGCCTAATTGTCCTTGTTGCCGTAGAGTGTTTGTGTGTGTATGTATGACCAGTTTTGAAAGGCAAAGTTGTTATGTAAAAAGATTTTTCCAGCTGAAGGTCGTTTCGTATTCTGTGACTGACGATATTAATATTTTTTCGTCGAGTTTGCCTTCGAATGCCTTATTTATTGTCAACAGTTTTTTCCTCGTTCGAGGAGAAAAATCTACGGCGTGAAAAACAAGGCAGCTTAGGAAAAACAAAGGGGCGATGATGACAAGAAGGCGAGAAAACAAACTTGAGGAGATTTTGTTTTTCAAGTCGAAGCACAACCTTCATGTGAAAAGGTCTGCAGCATCGTCAACGATTTCTGAGAAACTCGCGATGACTTTCAAATTAAAAATGTTGAACGAAATGATTCATGATTATGAAGGATGGCGAGGTAATGGATCGTGGCGTCTGAAGAACAAAAGTAACACGCAGGACATCGAGAAAAGTCTAGAGAACTTCAACTAACATACATACACACACAGAATATCTTTCCGCGCCCGACTGCATTTCAACCCAAATCGGTTGTTACGATTCTGTTTGTGTTCGAGAATTGTGCGCATATCAGAGCATAATCAAGTGCGAAGTTTTTCCCAACAGCAAACAAGAGAAAGGGAAAGAAAGGTAAATGATGGCAAACTTTTCACGTTGCCAACAACATCAATACACTGAACTGGAGACATCAACAAAGCGGAAGGATTCCATCAATCTGCGCGGACATATTTAGGAAATAGATCGGTGACACAAACGGAAGAGAAGTAGCATCAAAACACAACAGCACAACACTTATTCGTCATCGTCCTTCACATATTTAGCATTCCAACGGAAAAGGAAGTCGTTTCTTTTCCTCAACACTTCGTCACTTACCTTACCACACTCAACCCAGCGGCTATCGATCAGCCGAAATCGACACCCGCAGATGCCGAAAACATTCAACAAAACCAACAAAAAACTTACAGAGATTAAGAGTTATTTGTTCAGGCAATTCCGGTTAGTATATCATCGCTGGTTAGTTAAATATCTTAGCCACTCAAAATGGTGCAAAAGATTTTAGGAAACAAACAGTCAAAGGAAACGTGATTGAACAGCAAATATATGTTTAGACATGGAAAAGAGAAGTTTGAGAGCAGCAGAATTGTTTAGAAAAGTTTAAGGAAGAAGTGGAAAAGAGCTGAGACTGTAGCTGAGATTAAGTGTTTTCAGGAAAGGCGAGATATCGAGATAAATGATAAAGATTGTGCTTATGATACATGGAATGCTTATGATGGGTTGAAGGCAATAAAGCCGAGCCAGAAGTTGGTCAGTTTTCTTTCAAATGTTGTGCCAAATCATCGACAAACTTCATGACTCGACGAGCTTAGATAAACTAAAATTTAGTTACTAAATAAGCCAAACTGCCGAAAGAAAAGTTGATTCACTTTCGAGAGCTTTCTCCTTAAAATATCTTAAAGGTAATTACTCAAACTATTGGCAAATTTAGACTCAAACCAACTCCAAACAATGTATTACTAAGGAACAATGTTAATTCCACACACCATTTAAAAAGACAACGTTGAAAGATTTTAATTTCGCTGGTAAGTTTGCTTAGGAGGTCTAAAGTAGAATCGCTTCAATTGTTTGTCGCCAAATTACCAGATTGGGATTGTCGAAGGAAACGGTCGTTGAACTATGAGAATTATTTGTGGAAATTCAGGAAAACTTTTGTGTGCAAGTTCTCTAAACATTTCCTTCGACAGTTCCAGTCAAAGAAAAATAACTGTTGATCCATTAAGAGAACTAATAACTTTTCCCGCTGATTAATTTTGAGGCAAATTTAGCAGATTTTTGTGTAAATTTTGTTCATCCTTGTTCGGACTTTGATTTGTTACCTCTCGTTAACCAATTTATCTGTGAACGGATTCCTTGGTTGTCTTTTCATAATATCAGATTCGGCTTCTTCATAAGCTAAGGAAATGGCTGGCACCTACATAACGGAAGGGGATTTCAAACATAAAAAAAGTGGAAAATTTCTGGTTTAAATTTGTGCTGTGATGACGGAACAAAGATTCCGATTCGACAACAATGAGTAAATTTGTTCAAACTAAAAAGTCGCGTATACGATTCGCCGATTGTTGGATGAACTGATTCGTTTTCGGTTATGATTCTCGCCAACGACTATAAGCTGAGCTGACACTATTCAAGCGCTTTCTACTCCAATTTGTCCGGATGACGTCAATTCGTTACATTTTCCTTTTTTCCCTGACAACATCGTAGCGTGTTTAAAAAAGGCTAACAGTAATCGGTCAAAAGTGGCTCGTCATTAGACTGCTAAGAGCTCTTTGCTCCCTTTCGATGAGTCTACATTAAATAAACACTTAGATTGATCGATCCAGCGAATGACGAGCCAACGTTTTTCCGGTTCGGAAGTACAAATAACGTTTCAGTGCTGGAAAAACTACTCAACACATTTAAAATAATTTTAACATTCTCCGAACTAGTTTGATTGAAATGATCGGTTGATGGTTGAATGATTTGAAAGAAAGTAAAAGCTTTGACATTCAACTGAGGAAAATAAAGAATTTCTTCATTCTAAAGGCTCGGGCAGTTTCTCATGGAGAAAGTGATTTCGAATGATTAAATGAAATCAGAAAACCGTTCGAATTGTGACGGAATTTCCTATGTTTCTGATAGTTTGCAAGCGCTATGAGAGAGATAAACTATTTGTGAGGCCTAATTTATTATGGAAGTGTGCTTTCGTCTCCTCATACGCTTCGTAAAATTATATTCTCCATCTAATCCTATCGTGATGACACTTGAGAAATTTTCAATAAGCGTCGAGGGAGGAGAATTAGAATTGATGATTAGTTCCTAAAACATTCCTTTCGTGTCGACGCAAGCAAGACACGACATCACTTGCAGGATGGGCATAGATTAGGATAGAAGGTTTATGAAGGGTTTTTGATAAAATAACATGTGCAGATAGAGGAGGACATGACACAAAAATTATCGCTCTTGTGCTCTCTGCATGGACTATCCTATGCTAATGCTTTGCTGTTTGTTATTCTCTTGCGTAATTTACGGTCCTTAAATTCTACTCGTCCAAATTGAGTTTCATGTGTTAGCGGCAAAGACAATTATTGTTTGGAGGAGAAGAGCTTCGTTATTCGTTAGGAAAATTTCGTTGCATTCGAAAGAAAGTAAATGTCCAAAAACCTTTGATTGACCAATTTATCGTTGAACGGGTCACGGGGTGGACGTTTCATAATGTCGGCTTCGGCGAGTTCGTATGCGAGTGAAATGGCTGGAACCTATTTTCGGTTTGAATCGGTTTTTCGATGTTGAAATGAACAAAATAAAAAAGTGAAAACTCGATTGTCAAAAGGTTGAAATGTTTGAGATTTGATCTTAGTCGGATGATGGGAAGTTTCACTGTGTTTGCATTCCGAATGTACCGAGGAAAACCTTTTCCTACTCATCGCATGATTTGACGATAAAATCGTCTCTTGTTGCTGCTTAACTCGGTGAGCGCAGAATCGTTCAAAATGCTTTTCATGACAAGTGGTGCAGATCGAAATCGAAAATCTTTCTTCGCCGGATTATCAAAAGAAAAACTAAAAGTTCCACAAAGGAAAACAATTTCTAGCCGAGATTGCATAAAGTGACGAGAAGAAACGAAAGACAAAAAATACTTTCACAAGACTTAAGAAGATAATAAAATATTTAGCAATACCAAGAGAATGAAATTGGTTACACAATGACTAAGATACGAAGACGAGCGCTTTCCGCTAGCGTGTACTGGATGTAATATAAAGAAGACTTTCGGGTCACTCCAATTTCAGTTTTCGCTTCTCTCCTCTCGATTACGTAATTTTCTTTCGTATTTTATATTACATTTCTCGCTCGAATGCCCACAGCAGAAAGTAGTTGGATAATAAAGCCTTCGATGTGCTGTTCGGGAATCAGAACTGTTGAGGGTCCTTGGAAGGATCTTCAAAGTCACTGAACCACTCCCTGCTCCACCAAAGGCTTTGACGTACAAAAATAAGTGAAATACATTTCTTGAAAAAAGGATTGATATCGAAAATAGCTTAAGACGCTGATATTTGTGCTCGGCCGGCGGGCAAAAGCGCTTTACCTCTCGTTGACTAATTTGTCACATAATGGATTTCGAGGACGTCTTTTCATAATGTCAGATTCGGCAAGTTCGTACGCTAAAGAAATTGCTGGCACCTAAATGACATAATGTTCCATCATAATCAGAGGGCGGATCAATTAATTATTGCAAACAGTTTCAACCGTCGCGGGTAATCGAAGGTGGAGAGAGTCTTGTTTTACTCCCTCCTGGCATGTCATCCATTTAACTCATTAACCGATTTTGTCAGCAACAATATAATCAAATCAAGATGATAAAATCAAACAAAGTAGGTTTGTCCTCGTTAATTTGATGAGAGAAGTCATGAAAGGTCCAACTTACCATGTCAGTTCCCAAATCAATACACAAGATGGTGACGGTTCCCAATGGCAATGGAATATCACACAAGATGAAAGCCAAGAAGGGTGAAATTTCCGGAATGTTTGACGTGAGAGTGTAAGCGATGGATTTCTTCAAGTTGTCGAAAATCAGACGACCTTCCTCGACACCAGTGACGATCGAAGCGAAGTTGTCATCCAACAAGATCATGTCAGCGGCCTATGAAAGATACACAATGATTGTCTGGTTTTAAAAAGATTATCAGTGCGTTGTTTACTTGTTTCGAGACGTCAGAGCCAGCAATACCCATAGCAACACCGATATCAGCTTTCTTCAAAGCGGGCGAGTCGTTAACACCATCACCAGTGACAGCAACAATTGCTCCCATTCGTTGGCAACCTTCGACAATGATGAGCTTCTGCTGGGGTGAGGTACGAGCGAATACGATTTCAGTGTGATAGCGGAGAATTTCGTCAAGTTGATCACTCGAGAGTTCACGCAGCTCAGTTCCGTGGACAACAGCAGCCTTAGCCTCACGTGGGTTGACTTCAGAGACGGGGATGTTCAAGCGCTGTGCAATGTCCTCGACAGTCTCATTTCCTTCCGAGATAATTCCGACAGACTTAGCGATAGCCTTTGCAGTGATGGGGTGATCACCAGTGACCATGATAACTTTAATACCAGCTGAACGACATTTGGCGACGGCATCAGGTACAGCAGCACGGGGTGGATCAATCATCGACATCAATCCAACGAATCGCAAGTTGTCCAATGGGAAGTTGGGGTCGTCCGAGTTGAATTTGAAACCGTTCGGGTACTTGTCCGATGGCAACATTGTGTCACAGAATCCGAGCACACGTTCGCCAAGTCCTCCGAGTTCCAAGTAAGCGTTGTTGAAAGCTTCTTTCATTTCTTCGTCCATCAATTTCTCCTTTCCGTTGATGAAGATGGTGCTGCAACGTTCCAAGATTCTTTCGGGTGCTCCCTTCATGACCAACAAGTAACGTGGGTCACTGGCGTCTTCAGTTTCGTGGACCGAAACTTGGAATTTGTTGGTGGAGTTGAACGGAACTTCAGTAATCTTCTTGTTGCGTTTACGGATGGTCAAGACGTCGCCCAAAGCGAGTTCCATGCATTTCAACAAAGCGGCTTCCGAAGCGTCTCCAGAGACTTCCTTCTTCAAGATTGGAACACCTTCCTGACCTCCCTTAAATTCAGCGCGATTGCACAGAGTAGCGATGCGGGAGAGAGCTTTGAATCCGGGGCTGGTGCGGTCATATTGGACTCCAGACTGATCTTCAGTCGTATCGGCTTCGATGATCTGGTTGTCGAACCACATGTGAGCGACAGTCATTCGGTTCTGTGTCAATGTTCCGGTCTTGTCCGAGCAGATGGTGGAGGTTGATCCCAAAGTTTCGACAGCTTCCAAGTTCTTCACCAAACAATTCTTCGAGGCCATGCGCTTAGCGGTAAGAGTCAAGCAGACAGTGACGGTAGCCAGCAAGCCCTCGGGTACGTTAGCGACAATGATACCGATGAGGAAGATAACAGCATCCAACCAGTGATAGCCGAGAATGAAGGCAATGACGAAGAAGGTTACTCCCAAGAAGACAGCGACGCCAGTAATTAAGTGAATGAAGTGGTGGATTTCCTTTGCAATTGGAGTTTCGCCAGTGTCCAAGCCAGATGCCAAGCCCGCAATACGTCCCATGACGGTGTGGTCACCGCATGAAATGACAACGCCCTTTGCTGTTCCCTCGACGGCATTCGTGGAGAAGAAGGCCAAGTTTTTCGTTTCAAGTGGGTTCTCGTGAGTGTATTCGTGATTGCGCGATTGTGGTTCAGATTCACCAGTCAATGATGAATTGTCAACCTGAAATTTGTTGAGATTAGTTGTAAACTTCATTGATTATGTAGACGCGAGTGGGTACCTTGAAATTTCTAGCTTCGATAATCCTAATGTCGGCCGGTATTCGGTCACCAAACTTCACCTCGACGACATCTCCCAACGTCAAGTCCTCAGCGCGCAATGTCAACTTTTCACCTTCACGAATAACCGTTGCAAATTGGGGTACCATGTTCTTGAATGACTCCATAATTTTCGAACTTTTTGATTCCTAAAAATATTCAAATGATTTAAAGGTTTGCTCGACAAATTGAAATTAGCGAAGCGTTTGCGACTCACCTGGTAATATGAGAAGATACCAGTAACTATAACGACAGCGGAAAGTACAATACCTAAATATAAATTATCGTCGGCTGGCTCCTCGACCGTGCTCGCTTGAATTGAGTAGGCAATAAAGCAAAGTATTGCACCGATCCACAGCAGAAGGGCGAAACCACCGAAGAGATTCTTACAAAATTTAACCCATTCTGGTGTTTGTTTAGGTGGTGTCAGAGCATTTGGTCCATCTCTTTCCAAATTTTCTTTTGCCTTCGCGTGACTTAGACCCTAGAAGAAGACGAAGAGTCAGACGATAATCGTTGGATGATTAACTGCGTGAACTCACATTTTCTGGATGTGTTTGAAATCTTTGATATAACTCCTCCTGCGTGATTTTGTGATAATCGATATCCAATTCCTGTTTTAGATCATCTAAGTTATCCTTTTTTGGTTTGGGCGGCATTTTGCGTCTTGACTGTTGAAGAAGGAGTGAAGTGGTTTGGCGATTAGTGGACGGCGATAAACTTTACGATCTTCGCTTGGAGCAAATTGCTTGGAGCAGAAGCGACAACCGACACGCTCAATTTCACCGACGCCTTGGCCGAGACTAATCGAGTGCACGTTAGATTACACAATTATGCAATGATGAAACTGTGTTCAGTGATAACGAGCAGTTGGATTGCTTTCAAACTAGTCAATGGCTTTCGTTATCTTATCGTAGTCGAATAGTTGCGCTCGTATTAGTTCGGAATCCACTGCGTCCAGACAGCGATATCTAAAGGAACTTCAAAGCGAGCGCACTATCTGTTCAAGGAATTCAGGTCGTCGAGAGTTACGTCACAGAGCAATCTACTATTTGTTCGATAAAAATAAATGTGCAAATGTGGATCAGCACGATGGCGCCCAATGCGAGAAATTATATTTTCGAATGCTTCTCTCTGTCGCTCGACTGTCTGCGAGCATGACGGAAAATGAACGAACTCGCTGATGTCAGCAGAAAAAGCTTTATCGAACGATTTGTGTGACTGCAAACGAGCCGCAGTCGGAAAACAGTGGAAATATAAATTTTGTAGGAAAAGCGATTTCGCTCTAATCTTGCACGTGCCACTCTGGTGACGGATTTACGGTAGACGACACCTCGCACTTGGTCTCAGGCACTTGAGATAAGAAACGGAAAGCTTTAATTTATGTGTCACTCTCGTTCTGAATTATGATGATCGTTGTCGACGCTTGCAGTTTCTTCCCTTCGTTCAATTAAAACTCATCAACTTGTCGGTTTGAAAAAGCTCGAGATGTCGAGCGGAGGGGAAATGAAATTTTGTGTTGGTTGTCAATTATTTCTGCTCCAATAAATTTCTCTCCATAAATAAATGCACATTGCACTTTGCAAATTGCATTTTCAAGCAATATTTATACATAAGCTGAACGTATCATGCAACTAAAAATAAACATCAACATGCTGTTTCCATCGGATACACCATTTTATCGATAATACTCTTATTGCTAACCACATACTTAGGTTGGGATTAAGCTACGAACTTATCTGTGCCAATAAAACTTAATGAGTCGAATGGTTTCACGTTTCGTTTGTACTTCATGTGGCCTGGTGAACATTCAAACACTTGCACGCATCAATGGATTCTCATGGCTTTCGACCTTCGGCTGAGCATTAATTCAAGGAGATCGATCTGAACGCTTCACATAGAAACTGAGATTTATGAAAAATCTTGAAAACTTTTCTCAGCTTGGAGATCAAACTTTGGTCTTAAACGGCGAGGAATTTAAACAAGAATGTTTGAATTTCCTTTTAGGAATTAGGAAAAGCTCGCCATAGCGGATGAACGCTATCATTGAGAGCTGAGACATCTTGCCCGCATTTCTCAACGATTCGATCGTCATCGCTCCAAGGCGAAAATGAATGCAATTTTAGATCGCGAAAAGCGATGAAAATCTTAATTAAAATCACTTTTGTTCATTCTCCTTCCCTATTAATAGAAGATTTTTTATATGAAAATGAAAAGATTTCAGCGATTACGTAAGCGGAGTGAATGTTTGTTTCATTATGATGAATACGAGGAGAAAGAAAGTCTTGCCGATTCTCGTAGCACTAGGGAACGAATTATTTATTTTAACAGTCGTTTTCGCTTCTGCTTTATTTCTGCGCGGAAAATGTGAAAACAAACAAAACTTTTCGAATCATTTCTTTATGGGGAAGAAATGGAATGCCAAAGAAGAGTCGGAACATCGCTTACGTAAGACGGCTGAACGTTCCTTGATAAAAAGTTTTCCATTTTCGAAAAGGCATTTTGTCAAAGACTCTTGAACGTTCTAATCAGCAACACTCCATTCATAAAACTCAGCAGCTCAGCCACGTTTATGTCAAAGTGATGCTTAGAGAATTCTAATGGCAGCTTCGATTGTTACGTTCAATCGCTATCGAGGAGGTTGCAAACGACCCAACCCATTCTAAAGCCATTCAATTTACAACACTGCCACCATTCATCACATCATTTGCATTCACAATATGTCGAGCTTCGACAACCAAAACCAGACATCGCTCAAAACTTTATTTAGACTTCACAGAAATTCTTGAACATAAACGAGTTAGCAAACTTATGATTAACTTAAAGCCAATGTTAGTGTAGCGAAGCTAATCAGATTGATGAAGGTCCTAACTCCAATCTGATTGTCTTCGTGTATTTAGTGGAGTGAAAGTGTTGATTGCCAATTGTTTCTTCGCTCTTACCTTGTACTGGCCGTCAGCAGTAAGATTGTCATCTTCCACCGAGGGCACAGTGGCGACTCGATACGAGTCGGATCGACCGGTCTGTCAATTTTGTATTGCATTTGGTTGGTCAAGCGACATCGTGGATGGTGATTATGTTTGTGTTTAATGAGATTTTGTTTTCGATTGTTTTGTGCAATTGATTTGTATTTTTTTTTTGCGATTGATAATGGCACAACATAAAATCAAAGCACGGGGCGAACAACAGGATCGTAAATTATTTATTATCCGGCGACGAAAACAAAAGCACAAGCATAAAAACAAGTAGCGGGAATCCAGCGTCGACAAAACATTTTTGCGATGAAAAGGAATGAAAAATAAAAGTTAATAAAAATCACAATTGTAAGGGACGGTAGGGTGAGAGGGTTGGGGGAAGCGTCTTATTGAACGTAGCGTTGGAAAATGGCGAAAAACATGTTTACGATATCAACAAAATAATTGGATGATGGAGCCGCTCGATCTTAACTTAGGCATTCAATGTTTTCTCCGACTCGAGCAATTTAATTGATTTCAATTTATTGGCGACGGCAATTCTCCCCATCGCATATCAATGATTGAGGTCACGGATTTCAGATTCTGCTGGGCAAACAGCTTTCAACAAGTCCATTAAAATTCCTATCACATTAAAGACCAGCCGACGTAAGCTTAGTCTTTGAGGGTTTTCATCCTTTTACGAGGTTGCTCGTTAGTTTGCTCGTAAGGAAGAACAATAAAATCATGTTGGTCTGTTCGCAATCCCATTAAGCCAAGTGAATCGATACACGAAATTGAAATGATTTCCGCGATTCAATAGGTTTTTCCCATCGCAGCAGCGTCTGACCGCGAATACATTTGCAGAGTTTTATCTGCCAGCCAAACTGATGAGATGCAAACAGTCGCAATCGTTTCCAATTTAATTATTCAATTGTGTGACGTCAACCGGTAACAGCTTCGATTCGAGCTCTTGCGGAAAATCCAGATGAAGCCATTAAGTTCATTGGGAAAATCGCTGTGATTGCACAACAGCTAGAGCTCTCGATAGTCAATGAATCGAACTGCGGCAAAGGAGCTTCATTAAAACCGTGTCAATTCCCTCGGGAATCGAGGCAACTGCACTGATTCGCTGCTATGGCTTCTTCCGAAAAATCAATAAGCTTAATGATTTCTCTTTTTCCCGAGAAGGAAAAATATGTTGAATGTGGATCCGTTGGAAATGAAGGAATGAAAATTTTCCCACACTCTTGCGACTGTAGTGGTGAGCGCTTTCCTTCGGTGGAAATCATGACTCCACAATCTGTCAGGGTTTTACGACATTTTTGAGGGAAATGGAAAACATACTTCACCCACACTCGGCCAGGCTCGAAAGCTTCGCTGGTGTTCGAGTGTGGGTCAACAATAACAATAAAAGCACAAATAATGCGGATCAATGTCTGTAAAAAGCTTTTTCCACTGTCGGGGCGCATGCGCTTCGCGATGCACATTTTTATGGTGTTATGTAAATCATTTTCATCCTCGGCGTGTGCTTCGAATGAAAAATTAGACTTTCGCAGAACTTTTTCCAGCAACTTTTTCTCGTCTCGAATTTTGTTGTGCAAATGCACGAAGAATAATTTTATTCAGCTTTTGGCATAAAAACACAGCGGAGCGAATGAACAGCGGAAAAACAAGGACAGTTTGATTACTTGACTCGGAGCCAAGAAAACTGCTGTTACATAAACCGAGCGCTGGGCTGAGAGAATCAGAAAACTCTTCAAGGAAAATCGTTAAAAATACTTTTAATTCATCAAAAGCTCTGGAAACTGGCTCGTAAAACTAATCAAATTAGAAGGTTACGTCGAAGCTGCCTTTTATTGTCGAAAGGATAATTCAATTAGGTGTGAGCGCGCAGCCTTTCACGCTTGTTACTCAAAAGTGCGGCACATAATGATGGCTATAAAGGAATCATAAACTCGCTCCTTCTCGCTCACTCGGCTTAATTTTTAAAAAGCATCAGAAGCGCGGAGCGTTATTGGATTTAATTTTTCTTTCCTCGTCGAGCTTTATGTTCTTTTATGAGGGAAGGCCTCTCGTCGCCTTATTCTGGAGAAGTTTTACTCAGTTCAAGGCTTCTTTTGGCAGCTACACACGTACAATTCACTTCGCCCACAAACAAAACGCACTCAGTTATTCCTTTAAAAGATTGCTCAAGTTGCCATAATCCTCGCTTTGTGCGCCGGAACGAGTGAAACGAATTTAATGGCCTTCCACGATTATGTAACAGAGGCAATCAAACTAAGAGCTGAATGTGGAATTCAGCTGGATTCTGTGCTACAAGGGAAGGCTGCAAAATCTTCAATAGTAAAGCACGAACTCTCGGGAATCGTAAATTGCGATTTGCATTTGATTGTGCAATCGATGGAGCGAAGTTGGTCAAATTATTCTATTGGAAAAATGAACGAGCAGAATCGCGTTCGATTGGAATGAAAATAAAGTTGCAGAGGGCAATGAGCAGAGTTACAGAGAACTGTGGAGAGCACCTTGGCTTGATAACGTTCTTTATCAGTGCTGGTGCAAAAGCCTTTTCCAACGTCTCCCAATCAAATATTCACTGAGAGCTTCGTGCATGTAGTTCGAGGAGGGCGCACGAAGCATCAGATTTCATTAAAAATTTATTCATCACACTCGCTCGCTTCTCGCCTCGCACGCCTCGGGAATCTCATCGCACTTTATTGCCTCCGAAGTGAGTTTGCTCTTGATGCGCGCCGAGGAAAATATTACGAAAGGTCTAGTGACAAAAATTGAAAATTGTCGTTTGCAGTCTTGGAGCAATTTTTCAATTCTTATTTGATTTAAAATATTCTGCTCGCTCATTGAGAGTACAATGAGGCCATAAATTAAATTCAAAGACACAATTTGTGGCAATTTCGGATAAAGCGCTCGGCCAGCATGTCGCTTTCCGTCTCCGAACCTCCTGCACGACAATTTCACTCAATCAGAGTAGATTATTATCGCGTTCACTTGCTGTCGTAACAATTGCGAGATGGACCTTGGAGCTAGATCCTCGTGCCGCGCTTCTAAAGTGCCTAATAAGAAATTAAAAGCTAAGCTCGTGCTCTCTTTTGCCGGCACGAAAATCTATTCAGCGAAGTGAGGGCGAATTTATCGTCACCTAACCAGTATTCAATTTGGATAATTAGCATCTGAGCGACACGTTGTGTTGCCAGCAAAATAAAAGTCAATTTCCGTCACTGCGACGGTAACGTAGCCAGCCATTCAAAGCTGTTAATTGATGGATTTGTGAAGGATTGGCGAAAACTCTTATCAGAGCATCAACTGGAATTTCATTTATCGCCCAACTGAGGCAATTTGTCGCTTTGTTCAGCGCCAAAATGTGCGTCAAGCCACATAGCAACGCCGTGGCAGTCATCGAGAGCACTGATTAAGGTCATGAACAGTTCATGCAAGCTTGTAATACAATAAAATCTGACGAACGGACTTGTTATCTGCGACCGTGATTGAGCGACAAAACAAATAATTCGGGGCGAAAACATAGTTAAATGATTCATCAAAACACGAGGGGAAACGTAATGGTATGACAATACATGGCAGTAAAACAAGCAACAACTAAGAAAATCTTATCAGCAAAAACTCCAGGAATCCTTACGTTTCACAATATGGCGGCGATGTGTCGATTTAGGATTTTCTGATGAATTTTCGAGCCGTTTTGGGAGGAGAAACGAAGCAGAGTATAAGATTACTATCTGATGGAATTCAGTTCTTGTTCGATTTTGTGCTTCGTTTAGAACCAGCTGTCCTGATATTTTGAGCTTCAACGAGCGGGAAATGTCAACGGAAAGCTTCCGATAATTCACAGGAAAAGTTTTTCAGTTTTCGCATAAAAACTTGAGATCAACACGAAGCACAAAACGAGTGACAAGGTAGAAGTAATCACCCTTCTTCACAGCTTCGCTGGCGGTGGAAACCAGTTTAAAATTTCGGAAGGAAAGAAGAGTTCAGGTCGCTATTACTGTTTATGGGAAGAAGACGTTTCGAAAAAGAGAAGAAAGAGATGGAAAATATTTAGATTTATTATTTTACGCGATCTCAACTCGTAGCGCAGCGAGGAAGTTCAAGTTCAGTGTTGGCAACAAAGTTTCTTCTTCGTGATACAACAGAGCTGTGTCAACAACTTAGCTCGCATGCGATTCACACCTCGCGATGGTGGTGAATGAAAATGTTTTGCTTGACGATCGGCGTGCGATTAGATAAGTCGCAGACCCTCAAATTCTGGATTCAATTTCATTTCATTAATCCGATTTAAATTAATACTCAATGACTCCGTTGCGCAACATTAGCTCGCTTGTATAATATGCAGCGAATGTTGATCACGGTCTCAAACCTGATTAGTCTGAACTTGAAATATCCGTCGCCTGAGCTCTGCTGATAGATTAACATTGGGATGATTTGTTTCGCGTTTCCAATCAGAAAGTGTTCAATTTCAGATTTAAGACAAGAGTGAGATTGTAATTGCGATAAAATGTTACGTAACCACGCGCATTCGGATTAAATCGGTAAGTAGCAAGACGATAAGTGGCAAGACAATTCTGGTTTCGTCTCGATCGCTTTTATAACGAGACAGTTGTGTCAACCAGATCGATGTGATATCAGCAGTTGCGACTGCTTATTCATATTCGGCGGCAGCGTGTCGAGAAAGACTTCATCACATTTCAAGCATCGACAGCCGCTCTCTGAGTTGGTCAAACAAATTTTGTTTATGCTACGAGACGGCGAAACTATTTTTAACGCGCTGTTTTGTCTCGGCGAGCTCCGCCACTTTACCGCGTGCATATTTTCGCTTCTTTGCGCTCGCCGTGTGTGCGTAATGAGTTCATATATTTTCGAATAACGCGAGGTGAAGCCGATTTGTTTTCAAATTCATCAAGAACGATTGTTTACAACAGCTCGCGTTGCTTTATTCCACGTCGATTGACGCCGTCTCAGAAGTCGACAGAGTCAATGTCGAAGCCGCACAAAGAGGAATCAGACGGTTATGAGCCGATGAAATGCAGTTCGAGGCAGTTTACTTATGGCTTTCGATTAACGAGAAGGTTGTGTTTTATTCTCGCAGGTAATTTGCAGTTTGCTTGAATTCTTTTCACCAATTTTGTTATTATCGCTCGAAGCCATTCGCAAAAACTAATGCAATTTGGAAGGCTGATGATTTGTCTATTCGAAAGACATCGTTAACCAGTTGGAAGGGAAAACCCAGGTAGACGATCATATGACTTGGAATCCTAAGTATCTCATTAAACCTCGAGTTCTCGCCATCTCGTTTCGAGTCAAACGTTTGCGAGCAAGTTCTGTTTCTTCTTTTTACGGAATATTGTTTTTAAACGAGTTTTAAATTTGCATTTTGCGAGACAACGAGCGGTTTTAGGAGCCGGCCGGGGTTCAGGTTCAACATCACTCATCGCTCTTTATTCGTCTGTGATTGTTTTTTGATTCCGAACTGGATTGAACAGCATTAATCGAAGGCAGGTGATGTCATGCCTGATCCCGAAGTTACATTTCACGCAGCTATTATTATCATAACAAACCAGTTTTATTCTGGTCGCGATTCTTTTTGTTTTCTCCATCTCGTTTTATGATTTTCGGCGTTGGAGATAAGAACGTGAGAAAGCAAGAAAATCACGCGAGGCTGGAGAGGCAAGATAAAAAGTTCGGGCTGCTCAAGGTGACTTTATATTGCCAAGCAAACTCAAAGCACCGTTTTTTGTCACAGGCTTAAGTGATAAATGTGTTAGACGCGCTGGGATTATTGACCTCTCCACGCGACGCTTGCGAAGTCATCACTTAACTTTTTCGCTCATCGATCGCTCAATTTCCCATCAAGATCTAATTTAACTTTTCCTCATGTTTGCTAAAAGTATCCTCGAACTCTCTTGAGCCCTAGCCGAACCTGACTATCAGTCACATTCCATCGCAACGTTTTCGGGGCGAAAATATTTTTGCCTTCAATTATTACATAACCACGACGACGTGGAAGGAGAGACAAACGCTAGCATTTCGCCAAATGCGAGGAGTGCCGAAAGCGAGAACTTTCTGCCGATAAATCGCCTTCAATTTGGGAGGGCGCGGGGAAGTTTATTAAAGAGCAAAATACTTGTTTCCAACCAGAAACTCGTGTCTGTTTTGATCTCTTATCGCGAATTTTCTGTTTTTCTTCCTCTTCTTTGCACAAGTAATTCTAAGGAGAATCGTAACTGGTTTCGTCTATGAGTTTGAGCACGACTTTCGCTTCTCTGATGACAGAGCTCATTACTCCAATCAGCTTTGAAGTGATAAGTGTTGGAAACGACGTTTGCTCTCAGCATATCGCATAATTTTCTCAATACTTTGGAAACTTCGTTCGCTCTCGAATAATTTTTGTAGGTCACATGGTGATTAGAAGACATGGAAAGAGAGCTTCGTTCAGTCGCAAGAATTATGCAACTCACTTCGTTGAAACTTTGACTTTGATTTTGAGTCGATTTCATGGCATGAACTGGTGGGTTGCGTTCGCAGTTTTTGCAGAAACATTCTTGGCGGTTCCGCAACGAATTCAAGGTGGAAAAATCGGCGGAACTAACCGCAAGACTAAAATCGATAACTCACGAGCCATTTTCCAATGAAGCTTTTTCCCTTCGAGCTTGATTTTCCCACAACACAAACACAACCGCACGAGAGCTTCCAGGAAAGCCTCGAGATTTTCCATCATCCAATTTTCTGTTTTCTTCCCGCACGACATCTGTTCTCTCTCCGTAGAGACGAATTTTTCCGTCGAAAAGAGATTTCTTCAGTAGCAACGACGAAAGATGGGAAACCGTTTAAGGTCAAGACATTGGATCGGGACGTGAACCTACCTCGCTGTCTACATGAGACATCTTGCGAATTGCTTTTCAGAATATCAAACGGAGGATATAGCGGTTGCAAGCCAAAGCCTTTTTGTCTTGCTCGTGATATGAATAATTCCCGATGAAACGAGAAGAACTGCGCAACTCTGATGGGACAAAAAATATATAAAATAACCAAAAAGTTCTTCAGAGACGCGAGTCAAAACAAAATTTTCTATCGGACGCTCGTCGCTTTGAGCCCTCACCAAGTTCGATGATGGGGAATAAAGAGAATTAGAAGAAGATTTTGCGCTAAAATTAAAATACTTTTCTCGATTTATTAATAAATGAGACTCTCACTCATACTGCCAGGCACACTCGCAATCATTGCTTTTCCACGGAATGAAAAGCTGTCGCATAAAATTTCCACTGTGAAGGATGAAATTTTTGATTTTGCATGTCTTAAGGTGAGTGGTTGGTTCCTTAACATGTAACACAACTATTCTGTTCTAGTGAAGCGTCAAAGTAAAAACATTAAATTGCCAGCATAAAGTAAAAAATTGGTTTTTTCACGTACTTTGTGTGTCTATTTAATAACTCGAATATCTTTTAAAGCGGTGAAGAGTTTTCCTCGAATATTTTTAGTTTAGAAAATTGAATGCAGATAATCCTAGTTATCGTATCTGATAAAGCTGCTCGCTGGATGTTTATATTTGTTTCGTTTTTTCCTTTAACTTTCTTTAAGAGGCAACTGATGAGAAAAAATTATGTAACGAATTTTCTCGGGGATTTTCTTTCTTTTCTCCACTTGCTATTCATACACAGTTTTCTCTTTTTATTTCGGTGTAGTTGTCGTTAGTCGAGAGGGGTTTCCTTTTTCTGCCTTCACACACCAACACAATGGCACACCGATGGAAAATTGTAGGAAAATTATTTTCCTTTTTGATGGATTCTATTTCGTGTGCTGCTTCTCCTTCTCTTTTCCTTCGACTTCAAAATCAATATTCGACACTATTATGTCATATTTTCCACTATTTTTATGTTTATGCTTTGGCAGCACTTTCAGAGACTTCTCCGCTTCTCTTACACAACTTCACACTGCTATCCCTTTCGGCTATCGGCAAGGACGAAAGAAACTCTTCTCCTGTTGGATATTGATTTGCGTGAGAACCAAACAAAACCGAAATTTTTCCGATCATTAAATTTTTCTTCTCGCTCAATCAAAGGAGGATTTTCATGAATTTTTTCGTGTGAAAAGCTCGAGTCGAGCAGAATTTTTCGATTTCGTGGCGGTAATCCAATAAATTGGCTGAACCGAACACTGAAAAAATCACACACTCTCCTCTTGCAAACATAAATTTTAAAACTTTTTTCTTCTCTTTTTTCTTTTTCGATTTTTTTCGGGGCTAAAATTATTTGCGATCACTAGAAAATTTTCATTTCTCCTCTCGTCGACCAGAAGCGCGACCAAATTTCGCCTTCAAACATCTGCCAAAGTGAAGAAAAATTTTCCTCCTTGCTCTTCCAATGAAGGATTTTTCTCTTCGAAAAATTGGAAGGAAATTCTTCTTTTCAGTGGATGTTTGAGATGGCTGCTTGTATATGTAATCTAAATTTCCACTGAGAATTATTACACACGGATCAAGTTTTTCGCGACCTTCTCGTTGCGGGTTCGGTGCTCAACTGACTCGTGAGCTTCGTTAGAATACACAATTTTTTTCCACTCCAATTTGGTATTTTTCCATTTCAGCTAAGAGAATAACTTGGTAGCTTTCGACTAACACACTCGAACGCCGCTCGCTCGCGAGCTATGAAACGAAGAGAGGAAAAGCTCGAGGCTCTTGGGCGCTGTGTTGGTGAGGCGGGAGAATGCAAAAGCATAGCATCGGTGGCACACTGAAAAGCGGCCACGTTCCACAAGGCGCCTGTGCAATGCGAAAAAATGAGAGCGCATTAGCAGCTCATCGACAGATCGGTCGAATGTTACACAATCAGCAGCATAGGATAGAGCTGAGGTCGGGTGAGAGGCGAGCTTTAATAAGAAAAAGCTCAGGAAATTTCTCTCGCTTACAACTACAAGCTTTCGGTTTGGTTTGCGTTGAATGACGTCACACTGCGTCACATCTATCATTCCATTGGCGTCGATACGACTGTATTCCGCTTTTCCACTCGTGTGGCTGTGCATTTTCCAAGCTTTCTTCAGCGGAAAAGATCCGCGGATGTGTCTGTGTTGGAGGCTTTTTGTGTTCAGAGTCATCATAAAGTGCATAAAGTGAAACTTTGACACAGCCAAAGTTGGAGCGAGCGGCGAACTGTGTTTGTGTGGATCGTTAAAGCTCGAATCCTTTAGGGTTCAGGCTAGGAGTTTTCTCTTTTTCTCTCACCGATTATGTAATCACGTTTGGCGCTGCTTTCACAGTTCCAACGACACAAAAAGCTTAAGGAGAGGACGAAAAGAGCAATCTTGGTCTTAAATCTTCCACCCAACAATGTTTTCGACATCAACTTTAAAACGCGCTTCTTTTCCGGTCTTGCTCTTCGTTATTCGATTGTAATTTCTCATGACTGCTGTTCATTTCGATCATAAATCTCGCAAACTCGCAGGAACGTAACGAGAAAGATACTTTTTGACAGCTTCGTGTGCCGTGGATCGTAAAATATGATTCCGAGCCTTGCTTTCCCTTTACTTCTGCTCGCTCCTCGCAATCACATTAATACAAATTTTCTGATGATTCTCCAATCTAATAAAGTGATTTCCTTCGTCTCGCTATACACCAGAAGAATCTGGCCAACTGAAGTTTGCCGCAAGGCTGGCAGGCGAAGTAAAAGTCACAAGTCACTTCAGCAAGTCTCGAACTTTTTTCCTCCTTTCTCCTGCTTCGTGATTATGTAACGCCACAGCATTTTTCATTCTATCGATTTTTGTTACCATGTTTCGTATGCTCCGCTTTATTCCAATATATAAAATACATACACGAACATGGCCTGATGGAGATATTGGAGGAACGTGAAAGAGCGTTTGATGAGCTTCATCGAAAGCTCGTCTTGTTCGTGAAGGGGGCAAATGAAGAAGAGATGAGAACAAACAGGTACAATAAATCATCATTAACATTATTTCATGTAATCAGGTTGGGATTGAATGAAGCGAACGAGTGATACGCTTCCTTAGCCGCTGCTGTCGATGTTCTTTATGCTTCACTTGGAAGCTCATCTACGCAAATTGTTTCTTCGCTCGTCTTTTATTATATCATCGCTCGTATGATTATGAAGCTTGAACTCCACTTAAATTTGAGAAAATTGTAGGAGGTTATGACATTTTTGTTTTCATCGCCGGAAGAGACCAATTGTAGTGCGTTCGAGATGTGCTCGACGGATACTTTGACTGGCTGTCATCGCAAGCGATTCATTCCTTTTTCTGCGAGCCGGGCTCGCGATGAAAAGCACAGAAGGCGGACAGTTTTATCGCGTGTGACGACGCCGAGAGAACCTTTATTGGCTTTGAATGACATTTTCCGTATTTTTAAGTTTTCCAACGAAGCTCGGCTGGAACCGAAAGAATCGAGATCAAATCAATTTGGCAATTGCGAGGTGGAAATTAGAATTTTTCCTGACACCGACGCCCGCAAATTAATAATTAGCAAATCAAGACTGAGACTGAAGCTCCAAATTGAAAATGCAAATTCCAAGATCGATTGCATCACTTGTGAGGCAGAGGGAGAGATGTGAATTGTGACGCAACAGAATGATTTTCATTCGAAGCCGAGTGTGAAGGAACGGAGCAATTTTTCATATCTTCGATAATTCCAATCATTCCTCATAAAGAGCTTTCAGATTATCAAAGGTATTGCAGCTCGCATCCGCTAGATTTATGTCTCGTTCTCCTACTTTGTCATTCAGAAATGATTCGCATCGACTGCAGCTAGATAAGTCAATTGCAAAGTTTTAAATGGATGAAATCTGCTCTACTTATCGTTGATAAGTCAAGAGTACGAGTAATCAATATTGAGCTGCAGCTCTTCCAACAGCGAAGCTTTATTGACACCCGCTGTTTGTTCTAACAATTAAACTTAAATGAACATGAGAGTTTCGCAACGTTTGAAAGTTTTCCTCGCTCGCTCTAAAGCCTTTTTCTTATTTGAGCATTATAATTAATGCAGACAGACTTTCCAGCGTTCGTTATTAATTCGAGGCAATATTTCATGTTTTAATTACGCTCTGAGTCTTCAATTTGAGAAAATTCTGCTGCCGTCAACTCTTTCTCTCCATCCTAAACAGCCGTATCGCATTACGTGTGATTTGAATAAAGAGCTCTCGACAATGTGTTTAATAAACTGGAACGAAAGCAATTTGCGATATTTTGTCATGAATTGTAATGAAATACTTTTTTCTTGCAGGCTTTTCGAGTCACTCAAGTACATAATATGCTGATCAACTTAACGAGGGCTTGAACGATCGAGCGAGAGCCTCAAAAGCTAATTAAATAAACAAGCAATCGTTGCTAACAGCATCGGCACAACAGTTGACGAGTTCATAAATGAAACGGCAAGTTTTGCAAGTCTCGAGTGTCAAGTTTCTGCGATAAATACTTCAATGTGACGAATGTCTAATGAACGATAAGAGGGACAGTGTGAGGCGTCACATTGCAGCCAATTCTGGTTGCCACTGGCGAATCTCGGCGCGGGACAGATAGTTTATCTTTGAAGAAACTCGTGTTGCGAAAAAAAAACCTTTTTGGACTTTTATCACGAGGCCTGCAGTCGGAAATTCCAGTGAAATCAATGTCAACCCTGTGAGCTGAATGAACAGCGTGATTTATTCAAGATTCGGGTTTTAAATACAACAATCGAGTGCTCTCGGTCATTGTATCGGATCGGAGTCACAGTTTTGCAAAAAAAAAAGAAGCCCTGACCAATTATGCCAATTTTGCTTTCAATCTCCCCCGTTTTGTGATCAAACATCAAGTGGAGAAGAATCGATTTTCATTTTCTGATTCATTGGACATTCGTTGGATGAGTGCTCAGGTTTAATTGATGGCCGAATTCAATGAGTGTTAAGTTTGCGATAGAGCATCGCATAAAACTCGACGTTAGAGTTGAACGAAAATTTTGCTTTTTTGCTGACAAACTCTTAAACAAGTCTGCGAATATCGTCGGATGAATTGGAATTTGTTAGGCTTTCGAAGAACGATTTCGAAACTAAATGATGACGGAACAACGCGACGGAAGTTTAAACTTGAAACTTTTCTAATTAAAGAGAAAAAGGATAATAAAACTTTTATTATAGTAACCTTAAATCAATGGAGCGATCACGATTTCTTATCGAAGCTTAGACGCGTCGCTATCTTTTCGCCGCAGTCGTTTTACGTCAATAACGCTAGCGCTGTCCGTGAAAACAAAATCAATCTTTCCTGTGACGCGAACTGCAATCAGAGGTTGTTTCGGCGTTTGTCGTGAAGAAGTGATTCCACGCCATTGACAACGAACCGTCTTTATTGCATAATTCCCTGTTATCAGTGACAAGTGTAATGTGATTGACTGGAGCACTAAAAAACTAGGTGTCGATCGGCGTCTTATTGATTCGCTTTGACTTTATTCAATCACGGTGTATGGCAACAAATTAAATTAAGGCTTGTTTTGCCATGCCGCCGCAAGTGAATGGATAACTACTGGAGCATATTCATTGAATAATTTCTTCGCCGAGATCATATGACATGAGAATTATTGCAAAATGTTCTTGGACATCAATTTAAATCAGTTTATTTCGCCCCTTCATTGGCGATTTTCAACTCCATCAATAGTCACGTGAGTGATAAAACTCGATGAAATCTCTCTCACGATCGTCAAGGGAATCAAAGAGCTTGTTGTGGACTTAGCGTGTGTCGGTTTATGACTCAAACATTCGAGATAATGATGATTCAAGCTTAGCGGCGGAGCAAGAAAATAAAACATTTCATAATCTGAGAAATCTTCGCTCTCCGGCCAGCGCGACAATTTCCATTCGCTTCCTTCCTAAAACTTTTCTAACTTAATCTTTAATCAAAATGACATTGAAACTTGTTGCGAGATGTCGAGATGATGTGATAAAACTGATATGATAATGTTGGCGCAATTTTAGCTTGATAGCGATTGAGCGAAAATCGCGAATCTAATTCGAGGGCAGAAATTATCGTCAGTCGAAGTTACGAGGCGCTAATTGAATGTTTACACGGCTACTCGAGATTGCTCTCTTTCCTCGTCTCGCAACAACCATTGAGCTGTGGCCCTAACCGTCATCATCAGAGCTTTCGAAGTATTCGATTCAACTTCTAACGAGAATAAGTTTACTGACAAATTTATCCATCAGCTTGACGATTAAATCGTAGCGCGCTCTGTAATTTTCATTTCTTCGGGTTCAGCATCTCGATCGTTTATAGAAATAGATTTTAATGACGTCTTCCTTCGCCTCATTTTAGGTTAGCATCGTTCATCTTCACATAAAAACTTCCATTGAGTCATTATGTCCCTCTGACGTAACGGAGCAGTTCTCGTGAATTATTTTTAAACATTCGTCGCTTTCGCACTTTCTCGGTTTCGTAGGTCAGAAACTCTGTTTCCCTTCACATGAGAATATTTTTAACTCTGAGATAATTCTGGAAATCTTCCCGCAACGTGAGTGAAATGTGAAAGATTCTGCCGGGATGAAAATAGAAAGTTGAGCGTGCTCAGGTGAGTCGAGAGAGCTCGACCTTGTTCTGATTAGGAACTAGCGAAAGCTTAAACGAAGCAGCTAATGCGTTCAACACTCAGCCATCATTTGAGCTTAGTTCGATAAGGAAAACCAATTTTTCTCGCCCTGAACAAGTTGAATGTTTGATCTAGAAGCGATCAAGCGATTTCAATTCAAGCCAGAGCTCAAAATGAAATCAACTTCAATCAAAGAAAGAAGCAATCACCAATTTCAAAATTGTTATCTTTGCCCCGACGATTCGCTCAAGATTTCTCGGTTTTCAATAGTTTGCCACTTGAAAGGTAGCCGCAAGGAGAGCCTTCAAGTGCTATTTATGTTGGCATCGAAACGAGAATCTCAGACTTTGGTGTTTTAATACAATAAACTCGGCAGACCAATCTGAACGAAATTATTCATCGGCAGAGCGATGACGTTGGCCTGAATTTCTCCCAAACCGCCCAAGCGATGGCATCTGCAAACTGATTCGATCAGAGAAGCTACAGGACAGAACGAGCGCTTGTGGCAGTGTAAGAGCTGCAAAATCGATATAATCACGTAGTAATTGGATTATCACAATCTCCAGGTCATTTGGAGCCGAGCAATGATTGCGGCGATATTCATTAGCTCGTTGCGAAGCTCATGTTTCGATGATTGAAGGTACTAACGTCTCCTCGTGTCTCGATGATTGAAGGTACTGAAATATCTCGAGACTATAATCAGTTTCCAAGGCTGTCGCAGTGTTTTGTCTGGACAACAAACGATGAGTTAGGAGAATATTCAAACATCACGAGAACGTCGCCGATAATCTGCAGCCGAGTGCTAGATAATTAGGTCTACAAATAAGAGACGAAGCGCTATAAAAGTGATGTTAATGGCGGATCATATAAACTTTTCTGTTTTCCACGAGCCCATTTGAAGTCTGATGATTTATTCGTGTCGCAGACAGTTTTCTCACGTGCCAGCCTGATGAGCTTTTCCCCATTTTTCCGATCGCAAAAATAATCATTTCTCCATAACGTACACACGACGGAAAGCCGTAAACATCGTGACTCTCGAATATCGTTACGCAATCGTTTCCATACCGCTGCGAATTTTCCTTCTCGAAACATGACGACATTTTCTTTTCAATTTGCGCTCACTTGGATACGCTTCCGCTGTTGAATGCGGAGGAGAATTCCGAATCACCACTTAGGCACGTCTTCTTATTTACAGCGACACGCAGATGAGAAGAAAGGAAGAGGCTCGAGAGCTCTCCACGAGCGTGGTAACAGAATCCAGAGGAACTATCAATCCTCTTTGCTTTATCGAGCGAGAACTTCGACCTTAAGTGTTCGATTTTTTTGCAAGCATGCAAAGTCGCCCTGTAAATATTTTCATTCCGTGCTGTATCAGAGCCTGAAGACTTGCTCAAGCTTGGCTTCGAGAGACACTCGTCAAAAATTAATGAACTACGATTTTTGCTAATTAAAAATAGAAGTCTCTTCATTAGACTTGGAGGGGGCGGAAGATGATTCGGATTTCTTGAGGTAAAACGGAAAGTCTGCGGTAACTAATGTTTATAATTTATTTGGAATTTCCGCGTCTCTTTTAAATCATTGCGGATTGAGGTAGAGAAAAGTCAATTAGTGAAATTGATGATAAAAGAGGAAGGTCTGTGAGGGCGAGCAGCTTAAATTATCCTCGGAACAATAAAATGGAAATCAGTCTTGAGCGGACTCGCACAAAACATAAAAGTGGAAATGAAAAATCAATTTTATGTACGTTTCCAGCACATGAACACACACAGGACGTGGAATATCGTTTTCTATTCTCAGCCTTTTGCTGTGCTATTTCACGAGCAGACGCCCGAAAGGCTTTCGTGTTACGTAATTTCTGTCTGCAATCGAAACGAGAATGCAATTTGTTTTTTCTTTCCTCGAGTTTTCTCTTCAGCGTTAACGAGAACAGGCTCGAAGCACGAAGACATTCGGGCTTTCTTTAGCTAGTGGAGTAAACATGGGCCGTTTTACACGGCTAGAGAAACCTAAGGTTCCAGTTCATGTTATATTTACATTTAGTCTCGAACTTTAGTGTACGAAAAGACGATAAATTCGCGACTAGCTGCTCTGGTCTCTAGGCGAATCATTAGGATTTCCACTAGAAAGCCGATGGGAGTTTGAACACACCTGTGACCTGAAATTTATTATTTAAATATCGAATATCAACTTGCGTATAAAACAGTAACGATCCAAGAAAGCATCAAAAGCTCCGGGATCGAAGCTCGAAAGATTTACCCTTCGACAGGTCGCAACTTACACATTTACATAAGATCAAGCCGAATCGAAGATGTGTCGCTGAACAATTCGATCCTTTCTTGGCATTACAGTAACACTTTATAGTCGGTGTCGAGTTTTATGCTTCGTGCCGCATTAGATAGCGAATGGGCTACGCACGCACAATTATTGAATAACAAGATTTTGCTCCATGTTAATCAGAGCTAAGGATGAAAACGTTTTCATCGGTAAAATGGGTTACGAGTGTTCGTATTAAATCATGTCAACTTTTATAGTCTAGCAGACGAAAATAAAGCTTCACCTTCTCGGAAGCCTATCGCTGGATTGAATCTTTGCTCATTGAATCGATTTTCGTTCTCGGAATTTTCCTGCTTGCCGAGGCTTTATGCTTATTAAATATTTAAGCTTGGCTTACGACTGTGGAATGCCGAGGGTTGTTCTCCCGAGGAACGCCACAGAATTTTCTTTAATTTGTCGTTCGGTTGTGTCACAGAAAGAAACCGGAACGAGGATGGCGACGGAGAACATTCCACGTCATTTAAGGAACAAATTAAAAATTCAGATTTGAGATTTGTTGGTCATCTCGCTCGGGTGACTTGCCTTGAACTGAATCGACGGAAAGTTTATCGCATTCTTATTCGTCTTCTCTGGGAGAGACGAGATGACAATTGACAATTCCTCAAAGACTTTAGCAACGTCATGAAATAATTTAGGACTACAATGACACTACGTGCGTCATTGATATGGAGATTACGAGGTGAGCTTGGTCGAACGCTAACCCTGAATTAACAGGAACTTTTGTTGCTCGCATTCTTCATTATTAATTCAAACTTGAGACGAGAACTTCAAATTGAATTCTTTCTTCGCTCTCTCTCCAAGGCATCATCTATCAACCGATGAACGAGCGAACGCGAGGGATGAAAGACGGAGAGAATGATGCATAGCCAACAATTGACTTGTTGTCAGTACACATTTCCTTTATAAATTGAAGACATCCGATAATAAGTTGAAGTTTTATTAGATTCATTCATGGAAGTGGAACTTTCGCGCGCGGCGACAAGCGAAGCGCGAGTGTGGTGGAGACATCGGCGGCGATGAGGTTTAAATAGGAAACATTAAACCGCTGCAAAGCTGTTTCATTTGGAGCGACTCTAGTTTTCAGCTTCCGCTTCTCAAACTTTGATAGAAATTTATGCAAAACTTCAATTTAATAAATCAGCGAGCTCTGCAAATTTCAGCGAACTCGGCCCAAGAAAACAAGTCAAAAACGCAAACAAGTGTCATCAAAAATTACGTAACACGTCCATCCCTTGCTGCGGAACTTTTGGGTTAGTTTTCCTCCCTAACTTTTTTATATTTTCACAAGAAATGCCATAAAAACATGAGTGGAAATTTTTTATTAAAAGAAAATTCGCATGGAGCTACGTGCCTCAACTTAAAGCATCGTCTTCATAAATTAGTGATTACATAACTTTCCCTTCGCATGGAGAAACGAAACACAAGAAGAAACGCTCAAAGCTTTTTCTGTTGCGGATTTTCTTGAACGTGTTGAGTTCCCGTGTCACGAAATCTGAGCCGACAAAGCGCAAGAAAGGTGAAACTCAAGCTAGATAACAGTCTTAATTGTTCCTAATACCTTTTGACTGTGACATGTGGCGGACAAGCGTTCGAAGCTAACCAATTTGCTGCTCGCAATAGAGCGTTTCTTCCACCTTATCCGGCGTTTTCTATTTGATGAAGGATGTCCGAATTCGTGTCAGGGAGTCGCGGATGTGTTGGTGAAATTTCTTTCACATAGTTATGCACATCTCGCGACGAGCTTTTGTGAAAAATCCTTCCAAGAGCTTTGCTGTGTGCGAGCTCACAACCACACGCAGCTGTGAGAATGGAGGTCACATGACAGCGAGAAGAGGAGAGCTTTCCACTGTGAAAACTACATCGATCGATAAGCGGAGGAAAAAAGGTTTCTCTTCGTCTCAAGCACAGCGGAGACATAAACTTTTGCTGGAAACCGATGAAGCTTTCGAATGGTAGAAGAAATTAATGGAAATTTTCATCGGTTTTCATTGTCGACCCTCAAGCTTTGGACGGTTCAAACGCCACCTAAATGCACCACTACCCGAAAAATATGAGAGAGCGAGAAAGGGCAGCAAAGCGCAATCGAGGAGATTTCTTCTTGTTCCTGATTTTCCTGTCGACATCAGCTTTCCTGCTTTCCCATCGAAGAAAACATCGCCGTCTCGTTCCGTCTTTGACGTCATCAACTGCCGAGCTTCTTCTTGCCCTACCAATGTTGCTTTATAGCTTTCAATATTTTATGTTCATCTCTCAATTTGATCGGACGGGTGCTTGAGCTAATAGCGATGGAGTGAGGGCACTCGCTTATCTAAACGGTACAAAGCGAAAGGAAAATAGTTTCGCATTCAGCGAAATAAATGGAAAATGCCAACTAGTCGGCACTTCCAGATCGCATCACATGCCAGAGTAATAAAAACGCTGAAGAATGTTGCGAAGGTTTTTATTATCGATGAGTTGCGACGATAACTTTGGAAAATTGGATCTGACGTTTCATATGAAAATCAATTGGATATTGAAAGTGAGCTTTACTGCCTTCGCTATTACCATCGACTGACATAACACGAAATTCCTTTTAGACGCACAATCGATTTTAAATTCTTCTTTCGAAAACAAGAACGAGAAGTTTGTCTCCCTACGGAATTGATTTTCCACTTTTTTCTTCGGAGAAGAATTCTTGTTTTTCTAGCCAGCATCGCCGCAAGCAAATCGTTAACGACACACGTCAACAAAAAGCTTGTTTTAGATGGTGAGCTGAATGACTTACGGCTGGAAACGTATTTACAAGACGAGGTCCTTTGCATTCGAAAGGAAATCAAAGTGAAAAGTTTATCGTGCGAGGCCTCGAAGGGTAGCCGAAGTTTCCTCGACACGACCGAACAAAAGAATCTTTTGTTGTTGCGAGTTAAATCTTTTTGAATTCGCATTTCCCTTGCGAGCGAACGGTCAACATATTAATTCCTGCTCGAAAAAGGAAAGCTCTGGAGCATTTAAAGATCAACTCGGTCTGCTGCCGAACCCTTTTCCTTTATTAGCACATTGCCGTATTGTTCAGATGTGTGCGCTTTTTGTCCGCACACCCGTCGAACTTTCTGTGCGCTAAAAAAAGCTCTCAATGTTTTTGCTGGCGTTCGCTAAGCATTAATTTTCGCAGTACGCTTGAAAGCGATTGCATCACCCCAACAAGTTGCGATTCCTTTTCCTCGAGAGGGCGCGACGTTATCAGCTGAACAGGATCTCCCATTTTCCCACGAGCTTTTTCAGGCAACTAATTCGCACATTTCTCGCAGGAAAAGACTGTACTCGTACATAAACACGCCGAATCTACCTCACTCCTCAAAGCCACCCGGAAAAGCCCCACGAATGTTGGAAGCGTCGCATTTACTCGCAGAAGAAGAAATACTTACGAGTGGAAAATGGCAATTTATAAACATGTTTAATATCGCTTTGCAACTTATCTTCGTCTCCCTCCTTCAGCCAGATCGTTGAAGGAGGAACAGGCTTTTAATAAGTTCAATGCGAATCGTTACATAATTTTGTATGGCGAGGGAGCAGCAAAGCTTCTTGTGTTTGTGCATGAAACGAAAATTCTTTCGACGAAATAAAGAAGATTATTAACCCACGAAGTAGAGCGAAATTTCCACCCCCGACGAGCCCGACTCGTGTTGAGGACAAATGAAACGAGCGCGTATATCAAGAAAACATTTTCATTTAAATGCTTTCAAGGACAGGCCAACACCATAAATAATTTTCATGTTTCGCACGAGAGAAATTCTTTCCGAAAGCAGCTGTGGGAGTTTGATACAGGAATGTTCCATTACATACAGACCTGCCGTTCGGGCGCGAAAGGAGCTTTTCCTTCATTAACAATAGACGGCTGGTCTCGTTCATTCTAATAAATTACAATCTTTTAGAATTGCTCAATTAAATACGTAATAAGCTCTGCGGATACTTTGCAGGAGACATGATAAAGCGTTAACTTTCATTCGTTCAACAGCGTGGATCCTTTGTGTCTAATTAAGAGTGGCAAGAACGAGTAGATCTCTTAAC
This sequence comes from Smittia sp. YW1114-2, assembly GCA_033064975.1. Taxonomy (NCBI): domain Eukaryota; kingdom Metazoa; phylum Arthropoda; class Insecta; order Diptera; family Chironomidae; genus Smittia; species Smittia sp. YW1114-2. The sequence goes on from CP093833.1 coordinate 3,756,393, forward strand.
CTGCGAAGAGTCAGGTCGATGATTCATTTAGAAAACAGGAATTTTTGTTTGCGGTCCTTTTTAAATTAGTTAATTCAAACCGATTCTTGTCGCCTTTTCTTCAATGCTTCCAGAGATACGAGGCTATAATTGATTGTCATCCGAGCTTGTCTTCTTACGAAGCCATGTCTGCAGACGAGATATCTTTTGCGGAGCAGTTACGAAACTTCTTTCCGGCGAATCTGAATTGCAAAGTTTCGAAAATGTCAAACTTTTATGACAATCCTGATTTGCCTTTTCTTCATTATTCTGTGGCTCTGTTCTGCAAACTTATCACATGCGATGCTTCGAAGCGTTTATGTGTTCGCATTTATACCAAGAGCTTTCACGACCGTACGCTCATTTTTACGAGAAAGTGATTTCCATTAATCTACATAATTACCTCATAGGACTTTATCATGAACAGCGAGATGATAAATTCGCTCTTCCCACATCCCCATGCTCCCCTTGAATTTAATCAAATGAGCGCTTATAGAAAAGGTGCCACCAGCTTTCTCATTTTCGTTCAGGATCTTCAAACAAGGGAGCGAAACAGAGGCTGATCGATACCCGCAAGGTTGCCGAAGCTTCCCAGTGTAATTATTTCCTTTCCTTATCTCGAAGTACGTAGATCTCAGCCCATAAATTGCTTCCCTTTACTCCTTCTCGTTACGCTCGACAGTATTAAACAGTCAATTCGATAAGAGTAGAAATTATTTATGTCTACATCAGGGGAGCTTTCGTTTCCATATTTTTTATCTGGGAAAGAATCATTCGCTTGTAATAAAAGCGTCAGGAGCAGTGGGAATGGTAGAAGAAGGAAGCGAGAACATGCAAAGCGGTATCGTTAGGTTAATGATGTGGAACAGAACAGCCGGCTAAGAATAAACACCGGGCGATTAAAATCGGAAGTGCGATAAGTTCAGAGGCCGAAAATAAGACTCAAGCAACAAATGAACTTTGAACTTTTCGATGTTGGAGGGAGGATAAAGTTGCAGGAGCAGTCGACTTGAAAATAGCGTTGTTAAACACCGGAAAGGTCATCGGTAGAGAAGCGAGCACTGCTGCTGCCGATACAAAGTTTTAATCCTTTCGAGCGAGCGGGCACGATGAATTGCACAACCATAAATCATTTCAAAGCTCATGAAAAATACATTTTTCTATAAATATTTTCTCTTAAAGGCTGTTGAAGTCGAAGGGGAAAATGTTTATCGAGAGCAGTTTTCAATAAACTTTCACGGTCACTGGCGAACAGCGGAAATAACCGACAATCAATCATTGAGCACTCCGCTGATATCGCTCGTCGATCTGAGATTTTCCGAGCTAACGGCTTAAGAAACATGAGTTGAAGGGTGAAGAGTGAGGGAGAAGGCGCAAATTGAATGGAAAATGAATCGAGCTGGAAACGAGCATTCGGCGTCAAAAGGAATCGAAATGGGAGCAGAGAAAAATGAAAGACGATCATTAATTTGAATTTAAACAAATTGCAAACTAAGTGGAAAATTGTCTTCGTCTGTCATAGACAAATCTACATGACAACAGAGTGTATCAAATGTAGCGGATTGTGTTCCGCGAATAATCATAAGCAGTTGGAAGCAGCCTTAAGGAAACATTCGACGAGCACATAAAGTTTCAATGGACTGATTAATTGAAAGCGAAGTCTTTATTCAAGGAAGTGCTGTTCGAGCGACACAGAGACATAATTAAATTACTTCGTCCCCCTGAGACTCGAGGAATTCCTCCCACCTGCGCAAGAGAGCTGGCAATAAAACAATGAAAACTAATTACATTTGCGACAAGCCTTTATTGAAAATCGCAAGTTTTATCATCGTTACGGATTATAAATGAGTCTCATTACGGACATAAACGCAAACCGCGCCTTGCGGGATTTGGCGAACGTCTGAAATTTATGTATCGAGGCGTTGTGCACTCGTCATGAGTTCAAAGACGTCATGCTCGAGAGTCAACGTTTGAGTGCACAGCAGACAGTCGAGCCGCAAGCAGAGCCAATAAGTTTTTAGGGGGCACACAAGGGACGCCATTAACATCGTTTATGCCTAAAAATAAATAGCGCGAGAGAGTCACGAGAAAAGAAATGAAGTCACCAGAAAGTCGAGAGCCAAAATCGTTGAAATGTCAAGTCGCTATAGGCTCTCCATCGGCAGTAACTTTTCCTCATCGCATTTTCTCGTCGTCTCGCTAATCGCCAAGGAAGATGAGAGAAATTCTTCAGATGGAGGAAATTCGATTATGTCTCGAAGTTTCGAAACGAAAAATTTCCAATTAGTTTCCTCTCGTTTTTATGTTCGCTCGTGGACCAACTTCCTCCGCCAAATGACCCAGTTATTGATCCGAGAAGTGTATCTCGCAGCGAGGGGCACAAGAAATCCTTTTGATATGAAGTGAAAATTATCGGGAACTTCTTTCGGTGCGCGAGTAGCCGAAGCTTTTCCACCCTCGTCTACGATAGGCGAGAGCGATAATTTTCTTCCTATCGATCCAACAACTTAAACTACCAACAATGAAGCTTTTTTCCGTCTGTTTAATTAAACATGGCTTTGTTCACTTGCTGGCATTTGCGTGCTCTCGCCGACGGAAAGGTTCAAAGGGTGATTTCGACTATAAAAACTGTTTCACGAAATGTTCGGATCATTATTTACTAAAACAATGGCTTTATTATGCTCATTCGAACAGGGCGGAGGATTGTGTTGAGTCAAGCGAAAGTTTTCATTAAATTTAAATGAAAAGTTTGGCAAAAATGGATTCAATGCAATGAAAGTTGGAAGTTGAGCACTCCTGAACGAGTTTCAGCTTGTTCTATTTCGCTTCCACATTCTTCGTCGGTAAAAACGTGAATGAATTAAATATGTAACGGCCTAGAGCTGGAAGCCTGATGCAGAGTCCGGGGCAAAGCGCTGAGTTCGGTACGAGCTACAATCGAAACAATTTTAAAAATGTTTCTTCATCGATCGGAAGTCGAGCGATGAGCGAAAACAAATTTCCTCGGTAAGCGATTTTCCGAAGGACACTCGGTTCATGTCTCAACTAAACTGTTTCATAATCGACTCAGCGAGAATGTAAAATTCGATTTACAAAATGAGATTCTCGTTTAGGTTCTATGAAGTCGTCGTTAATTGAAACATTAAACATTATCTCGATAAAATTACCACTCGGATCGAATTTGCGACGAGACGGCGAAGTCGAAAGGTGCGAGAGCGGGAACGAGAGTTACGTAACTAAAAGGCGAGCAAACATCAAAGCTCAAAAGTCGCTTCGTCGAAGAGAGAGAGATCTCCCGATTGTTTGCTTTCTGGTTCGATCAACAGCGGACTATCCGATTTCAGATGCGGCCAGTTTCTACCTGTTTACGACACCGTGCCACACACTTGCTATCGCAGCTGTTTGCTCGCTCGTCGAATAATGGTCGCATTCAGTCTTTTTTCTTCATTGTACAACCACTAACATGCTTGTTAGCGGAGCTATCAAACTTGATTCTTCAATTTCGATTTGCCGGTTCTTCGAAAGTTCCGCGGCCTCAAATGTCTGAGCTGTTCATCGTAGTTGTAATCTAAAAACGTCAGGGAAATCATCGACAGGCATCTCGCTTGCATCAACAGCGTTCAAAAAAAAGTCGCTGCTCTGACGTGAGACTTGCGTGAACCGGTAAGCGGAGCCGAAATCCGACCGCGAACCGACAAATTCACAATTATTCCTACGTTGACGTGAGCGGCTCTTTCCGAGCTCCACTCTATTAGCTTAATAACGCTGAAAGCGTGTCGAATATGCGGCCGCTGTGGTTTAAATTAAATGCATCCGCAGAACGTGAAACATGATAAGCGCGCAAAAATTAACAGCTCGGGGACGCGAAATTACACAAAACATTTCTGCGCAAAGTTCAGAGCTCGGGGAAATGAGTTTTCCAAATTTTCCCGCCGCCATCAGTGACGCAAACCGAGCGAGGCGGAAAGCTTTCGCTCGATGAAAGCCGACAACGTTGCAGCGGATAAAATAGAAAAGTGTTGGCAGCTTTCTCATCCCTCGGTCGCTGTGCCCACTGAAGGCTTGTGCCAAAAGCTATTCATCATTTTCCATCCACTTTTCAAAAGTTATGCATTTCCATGCAAGTTTGTAGAACCGTGGCGACTATCAATTTACATTTTCCTGCTTCCATTCCTTCGAAGGCCGAGCGAGGAACGCAAGGAAAATTTGCATTAAATTCGCCTACCGAGCGAAATGTCATAAACTGTTGCAGAACTTTTTTCCTCGCGAGTTGAGCTACTAAAATATTTTAAGGTAATCGTTCGGTATTAGGAGCCGGGCGGCATTCAGGCAATCGCTCGATGCTTAATGCTACAGCTCAAATGTAGGACGACAAATGCGCTTGTTCCGAACATTTCTCGATCCCTCGCTTGTTGTGTGCAATTTGTGTGCAAGGTTGCAGCGAAAATAAGCGTGCACGTTACGAAGCACCGACTCGAATATCGATATTTATAGCCTCTCTCGGCAATTCTCTTTGGTGACTTCTGCTGCTCATTCAATTGGAATCGCGTTGTTCATTGACAAATTGTTCGCGCTAAAACAATCGGCGTTCGAATCGTTCCCTTCTTGTTGACGGAAGGCGAGATTGAGATTTCGGTTGGCTGCCCATCCGTCCGATCGTTGCTATGATTCGACAACTCTTTGATTAGCTTAATGAGCTGCTCGAGATTTGGGTAGCCACAAGGGTTCTTCTCTTGATTTCGTTATAAGCGTTCAGGTTCATCGGAACTCATCAATTCCTCTCTAACATATCGAAGCGGCTAACGGGATTCGTAACTAGTTTTCACCGGAGAAAGTTGGGCGATGGTCGAGAGCCTCCCGAGCTTTCTATTTAAAATTAATGACGGTCATCACAAACTCCAAGATCCAATTCCTTCTACGAATCGTTTTGGGTTTTCATAACAAGATGACTAAGTTCTCGTCTTCTGTATTTCACAACGATTTTGTTTACGCGATGGAATGCTACGGCCAAAAACCGGCAACGCTTATCAGTTGTTTATGCTGGTGAAACTCCGAAGCTCTGAGTCACTTTGAATGGAAAGATCTTTATCTGAGTCAGAGCAAATCGAGCATCAACGAAATATTCGTAGGGGAGGGCGAGCAAAAATGCGATATTCTAGTTACGTCATCACTTTCTTCATTATGTCACCGAACAACAATTTGAGTAAAAATTCCATTAGAGGGACTACAAAGCATCGCAGAGGGGTTGGGATGAAGCGACGACGGCTGTGTTTGTGCGTGTGTCGGAATTTTGCGAAAGGGAAATCGTTTGACCTTGAGAAACTCCCATCCCGTCGCCGCAATCGAGAACATTTTTCTCACCCTTTCCACTAACATTTCGTGGCTTCTTCTTCGCTCGCGTCGACACTTTTCGTTTGTTCTAATGACGTGTCTTTAGAGATTCTCATTTTTCGCGTTGCGGTGCAACATATTTTTAGAGTCGACGAATTCTTGTCAGGTCGCGCAAGTCTACCGCAACATGAGAAACGGATGAGTGCTTCTAAAATAGAAGTTTGGTGAAAGAAATTTCACACGAAAACGGGGGAGCAGGAAAATTGCAAAACCATTGCACATTCCACGTGCAATATGAGAAAGAATTTCTACGTCAGCAGCACTCGAGTCGGCTCAAAGGTTTTCTAAAATAAATTGCTGGCTCTTATCAAGTGTCAGTGGTTGAGACATTTCTCGATAATTTGGGAAACTCTTGAACTTGGGAATGAGTGTAGAGTTTCTTTATAAGTAGCGGATAACATTTACATTTCTCTGAATTGTTGTTGAGTCAACCCTCAACCCTGTTCAGCCAAACAACAACGAATCTATTATGCAGCGCGGTTCTACCTTCGTTACGCAAGTAATTTTTGTCGGTTGACGTGCAGTCAACATTGCCACCCTCGCTTATCCTTCGCGTTTAGTTGGAAAACTTAAAACTACAAGACAACATGCAACATAATGGCGCCGCCTAAGCGATGAAGTTTTTTAATCAATAGCGGGTGCTTGTATTGCACAGAAATTCTGACGAGTCGCGTTATTAATTCAGCTCATAGACTGGATAAATTTAATGAGATTCTGGTCGTGTTACGTTGACATATGTTCCTCGCTTTGTACCACAGCAATCTGTGCGAATCCACGACTGAATCATTAACGAGCCGCGTTTTGATAAGAAATTGAAAATTCTATTATTCATGCTCGGCTTGACCATATTCTCGATCCATTTGTGGATTATAATCCAACTTGGCTTTGAAATGGAGCAATTAGAGCTTCATGTAGACGTTTCATGTTCATCGGCTGGTTCACCTTCGGAGCGGCAAACATCGATTTTTTTACGATCGAGCCGCGGCCGATGAGAAAAAGGTTCGTTCGCACATATTTTACTAGCTGGAGATTAATTAAGCTTAATCAAAGTTTGTCTTGGCGCGCTCTGAGGAGATTCTGATCTCGTCAAAATTTCCTTTGACGCTCTTCGTCGCCGAGTTTGAAGGACGAACGATGATTGTTCACCGTATCAGATCAATACACTCATCTCGCGACGCACACACGGCAGCCGTTGAGCCGAGGCAAGCGACAGAGCAGCAGTAAGAAGAGCGAAGTGTAAAGAAACGTCGCGCTAATTGCTTACACAATCAAAAGATATACAAGCCAGCGAGAGAGACCGCAGCTATATCAATCTCGAGAGGGCTCTTACAGCATTCGAAGCGGCTAAAGCTCTGTTACAAGAGCTGCCAAAAAATACCTATGATTTATGCACACTTGCCGTCCGCGATGAGAGATCGTCTAATAAGAATTCGTTATTTAATCTCAAACAGAGCAAATGTTCGCCCAGAAAATTTTCCAATTGGCAAGGGCGTGGAGCGGAGCGAAAAGTCGAAAAGCGCGACTAGGCACTGGTTTTCGTCGGGTCTTGCACTTTTATCGATTACCATTCGCGTTTCGTAACATTTTATCGCAATTGGGGCGAGGATTAACAAGGATTTAAGTCAAACATTATTGCACTCACCTCAAACTGCATTTGTTCTCGTTATTGTCCACAAACACTTAAACGTCGCACTCCTCGAATTGTCCTTTTACTTTGCGATAAGCCTGAACAACTTCCAAATCAATCTCACAAACAAATTTCGTGCTTTATCCTTCAGAACTTGAGAATTCTCGGATTTAATTTTCCTTCTCGCAATCACAATCACACACCAAAGACACCGTTGAAGATGTGCAACTGCTAAATGTGTAACGGCTAAAGTGTCGCGTACAAATATTTGAATTTTCAAACATAAACCGTTAGAAACTGTCGGATCTGCAAGATTGATTCCATAACATTTTGTGACATTAATGCTGTGGTTCTATAGCAGATTCATGGCTGAGACTTCAAGCTATATCCACTTGCAACTGTTCTACAATAATTTCATTTCGCCCTTCGGAATCCTGGCGATTTTCCTGTTTAATATGTTGGTGAAGCTGATTGAACAAGCTGGCCACAACAACTCTCTAATCTGCTTGACGGTCAAGTTACTAGAAAAACCCTGGCTAGGGAACATAGCAGGATCAAGACACAGTCGAAAAGCATGAAGATGAAACTATCCGCGAAATCTTCAACCTATGACAAATCAAAGTTCGTCACTCTGAATCTCAAATAAAAGAATTTTCTCATAAGATTTTTAACATGTTTTTATTTCTCACTTTCTCCATGATGTTCTCGTAATAATTTAAATGTTCGATTCGCTTTTCTTTCATATGTCAAACTTTGTCGTACTTCGGTTGATGGAACTTCGATTTCCTTTTTATTTCAGGGCTTTACATTAAAACAAGAACTTGAGTCGATGTTGGGCTTTCTTCCATTTGAAAGTTAACTGCTTGAGGTGAGCGCCCGCGGGGTGGTGGGCAGGAGATAAGTTTTTGGGGGCGAATTTGTGTAATTTTTTCTTAATCAACTATGACAAAAAAGATTTAGGTTTTTTGTTGCTCAACTGGTGTCGTGCAATCACCGAAGTTCGTTTAACCGGTGAATGTTGAGAGGAAAGTGGTGACGATCGATTTAAGCTTAGCATCAACTTCATCGTTGATCTTTCCCTCAGATGCAATCGTGGCTAACAAACCTTTTTCGTTGGCCTTGATGTGGGCCAAGAATTCCTTCTCGAAAGCTGTGATCTTAGCTGGGTCCATTTTGTCCAAGTGGCCGCGGACACCGCAGTAGATGACGGCGACTTGTTCTTCGATGGCCATTGGGACGTATTGACCTTGCTTCAACAATTCTGTCAAGCGGACACCACGATTCAAGAGTTGCTGGGTGGCAGCATCGAGATCTGAGCCGAACTGGGCGAAGGCAGCGACCTCACGGTATTGGGCAAGCTCGAGCTTCATTGAACCAGCGACCTACGAATAGAAGGAAGTTTAAAACCGAACTACAGCTGAAGGTTTCGTTTGTCTGACCTGCTTCATGGCCTTGGTCTGGGCAGCGGATCCGACACGTGATACAGACAAACCGACGTTAATAGCCGGACGGATACCCTTGTAGAACAACTCGGTTTCCAAGAAGATCTGTCCGTCAGTGATCGAGATGACGTTGGTTGGAATGTAAGCTGATACGTCACCAGCTTGTGTTTCAATGACTGGGAGGGCAGTGAGTGAACCACCTCCGAGGACTGGAGACATCTTGGCGGCACGTTCCAACAAGCGGCTATGCAAGTAGAAGACATCACCGGGGTAAGCTTCACGACCTGGTGGACGACGCAGCAACAAGGACATTTGACGGTAGGCGACGGCTTGCTTGGACAAATCGTCATAGATGATGAGAGCGTGTTTGCCGTTGTCACGGAAATATTCTCCCATGGCGCAGCCAGAGTATGGAGCCAAGTATTGCAATGGAGCAGCATCTGAGGCGGTAGCAGAGACGATGATGGTGTAGTCCATGGCTCCAGCGTCAGTCAAACGTTTGACGATCTGGGCGACGGTCGAACGCTTCTGACCGATAGCGACGTAGATACAGTACAATTTCTTTGACTCGTCGGTTCCGTCGTTGAAACGCTTCTGGTTGATGATGGTGTCAATAGCCAAAGCGGTTTTTCTGAGAAGGGATTGTCAGTATAAATTCAGTTGGGGTTGGATCTTATTAACTCACCCAGTCTGTCTGTCACCAATGATCAACTCACGCTGACCACGACCAATTGGGACCAAAGAGTCGACGGCCTTGATGCCAGTCTGCATAGGCTCGCGTACAGAAACACGAGGGATGATACCTGGAGCCTTGATACCGACACGGAAACGTTGTCCGGTCTTGATTTCACCGCGTCCGTCAATAGCGTTACCCAAAGCATCAACGACACGTCCCAAGATCTCGTCACCGACTGGAACGTCGACAATGGCACCGGTACGCTTGACGATGTCACCTTCACGGATGAGCTTGTCGTTACCGAAGACGACAACACCAACGTTGTCGGGTTCCAAGTTAAGAGCCATGCCCTGTTACGAGATATAAGTTCTTCTTGTTATGTAAAAACAAAGAAATCACAAGATTTTCACCTTCAAACCAGATGAGAACTCAACCATCTCATCAGCCTGGATGTTCTTCAAGCCATAGACACGAGCGATACCGTCACCAATGCTCAACACACGGCCAGTCTCTTCCAAGTCAGCTTTCGGTGCGGCTCCCATAATGCGCTCCTCGAGGATTGAGCTGATTTCAGCGCCTCTGGCCGGGGCCGAGACATGCAGCTTGCGGGCGGCGACCTGTGTAGCGGGAATGGCAACGCGAGCAACCTTGCATCGGGACGAAAGAGCGATCAGAAAAGTTCTCGGTTAACCTGCAAGCGATTATATAAGGCGACGACCCAAATTCCCCTCCCCTCGCCTCCGTCCATCATGATTTTTCACTCAAACATTTAATCGGCTTTTTGAGTTGATTTGTTGAGATCGCGGCTCGAAACTGCTTCAATTGTCGAAGTGATTAGGCGGAAAACGTTTGTCTAACACTGCCAATGGCTAATGGACCATATTTGAAGCACAAATGTCGAGTAAATGTTATGCAATTTTCCATCTCGACGAAGTGAAAATTTGCGAAAATCCCGAAATTTATTTGAATCGTCTCACCTGTTGAGCTGTGCGTGGGAGGTTGCGAGCCATGGAGGCTGCCAATCGTGCTGATAACATCGACATCTTGGAATTTAATCTATTAAATCGAGAAAAAATACTTTTACTGGCTCGACGTTCTTTCTCGCTCGGTGAATCTCAATTCGTCTTATTCGCTCGCAACGTTTTTTCCGGATCTGACGCCATCGGCGAATTCATTGCAATTCGCCAGACATTTGAATTTGCCGCGCATCATTGACGTGGATTTGAAAAGGTTTTGGCGGTTGAAAGTCGCGATGAATTTTTGCTTGTTTTGTGAGAGAAGCGATGTTGCGTTGGACGACTTCCGAGGCCGACCATTTGGTGATAACATTCTGGCTGCGCTGCCAGAGAATGTTAGAGCAGAGATAACCCCGGACGATGTAAGTTTCAATGCAACTTTATGATTTGTTTACCTCCAACATAATTTTATTATTAGCCGCTTCGCTGTTGCATGAGCTGTTTGGCGACAATCCACCGCAGCACCAGTGTAAACGTTGCCTCACAATCACGGGATGATTCATCGTTACATGATAGTGACTCCAACCAGTCCTACTTGAGTTCGCTTAGATCCAGCGAATCAGTTGTCACTGCAGCGCCTTCCAACTCGATGAGAACTCTCACACAGACTCAGACTGACTCGCTTGGTGCATTAGATTCACAAGCTTTACTAGAGGTGAATCAGATCAAATCAAGGCCGGGACCAAAGAGTTTAAAACGGAAATGGATCGAAGACTTAAAACAGAAAGTGACTGCCACGCAACAGGAGAACCAAACCAGAACCATCAAAGATTCAGTGCTACAGAATTTGAGAAACAGAGCCCGACGAAGACGAGCACCGTCATCAAACTCTTCAAGCCGCAGTGCATCATCATCTCTTTACGAACATGCGAAGTTATCACAAGACAGTCTGTTGAGTCCGCTGAGTAGTCAAGCTATTGTACGATCTCCATCCGTTGAGCCTGGAATTTCAAGTGTGCGCAAGGTTGTTTCGAGCACGCCAAAGAAACCTGGTCCGTCATCATCGAAGTCGGGGAAACAGCTCCCACAAATCTCCGAACAGCCAAAGAAAAATGTAATTGCTCTTTCTAATGAACAAATTGCTCCACCAACTCAAATGTCGCCGCCAGCTCAACGAGTTCCAGTAAGGCAGCGACCAACTCCACAAGCCTCAAGTCCTCCAGCAGTAAGTTCAGGCGACGCTCACTCTAACTCAGCAGCACCTCGTCGCTACACTCTCGCGTTTCCATCGACACAGCCGAATCGCAACAGGGACAATCGACACATATCCACCAAACTCCAAGGAGGATGAATGTTTGTCGCTATGACGATTTCAACTCAGAAAGAAAAGTTTCTCTGCTATCGTTACAAGTCGTTTTTCACATTTTTGGGCCTTTGTTTGTCCATAACAAGTTATTTTTCTTATTAAATTTATTGATGAAACATAAAAGAAAAATAAAATTAAGTTTTCTTGATTTTCTCCGTTGTCTTACATCGAGTTGTGATAGCTTTGATGATAATTCGAATGCTGATAATCCATCTGTGGATGATTCACTTGCTGTTGAGGAGCGACATAGGGATCGGCCTGCGAGGGATTCTGAGGGTAGTAGTAGTTCCCGGCGCCGTTGAACATTGACGGGTCTGTGTTGGGATTGTGAATTGGAGCTGGTGGTTGATTAAGGCAATTGAAGTCAGTTTTGTAGTTATTGTACGCGTTGTTGTACATCACTTGCGGCTGCTGCTGGTGATTTGGATCGTAATACCACTCGGCCGGTTGAGCTTGCGGCTGGTGGTGGTACATTGGTTGCATATGGATCGGTTGCTGCTGATTGTAGTCCCAGGTCGATGCAGCGGGTTGAGAATTCTATGATAAAACGACTGAATCAGCGAAAAGTTCAAAGCAGAAGACGTTGTAGCTTACCCATGAATCGTATGGCGAAGGCAAACTTGCAGCGGATGGCGGTTGAACTTGCTCAAACTTGTTAGAATATTGCTCGTTGACGGCGTAGTTTGCATATTCGCCGTTGTCAATGGCTTCATTTGATGGCCGTGGCATCGACTGCTGAACGTTTTGGTTGAGCATATCGTTGGGCGGGGCGGCGTAGATCTCCTGATGCTGTGGTATGGGCGATGGCTGGTGCTGGGGAATATGATCCCATTGGTTTCCGACTGGAGGAATGGCAACATTTTGTTGATGACTTGGGTGAAGTTGCTGGCTCATGTCGGACACGAGAGGCATCTGCGGCACTTGTTGCAGCTGGTTCTGATAGCTGTAGTTGTTGTTGATGCTTGGGATGTTGCCGTTGATTTCCGGAGTCGGAGGCGTCCCAGCTGACGACGTTGTCGCCGTGCTGGCATTAGAATTTTCATGCTTCATTTGACTATGCCTCGCTTGATGCCACGATCGCTTATACTTTTTCTGACAATGATCGCAGTTGAACATGCGAACCTCTTCGGGATTTCCATTCTTTCCCTTAAATATGAGATTATGTTAAGCAAAGCAGTGCAAGATGAACGAAGCAACTTACCTTATGGACTTCTTTCTCATGTCTCGTTAAACGATTTTTCGCTTTAAATGGCTTTTTACATGTCTGGCACTCGTATTCCTTCTAAAAGATTGAAATCATGAGAACCAATACCAGCGACGATCGCTCGTCGTTAACTCACTTCAACCTCATGAACTGTTTTGATGTGCTGCTTGAGATTCGGTGCGCTGGAGAAGGAGTTGTTGCACGTCTCGCACACAAACTTCTTGTTGTCGGTTTGGTGGATTTTCTTGATATGCGAGTCGAGGTTGAGCTTCGATGCGAAGATCTTCGAGCATGATGGGCACGGGAAGGTTTCATCTGAGAGAGAACATGTTTGTTTAGTCAACGTTGAGTGGAGTTTGCCGATGAGCTTACCGGTTCGTTTGTGCAATCGTCTGATATGCTGAGTTAGAAGAAAGTTGGAGTGAAAGTCTGAGCCACAAATTTCACACAGAAACTTCTCGTTGAAGTGTCCAGACTCCTGTTGGTGCTTATAGAACAGCTTCCAGTTGCTGTAGCTCGACTGACACGTCTTGCACTTGTACTTGCTCTCTTTAACAACGGGCTCTTCCGCCGGCTTGTCATGCGACTTCTCGTGCTCCACGAACTGTTGATTCCGCAAAAACGAGTCGCCACACACCTTGCATATGAAAGGCCTAATGTTGATGTGCTTCTGGTTGTGCTGATAGATGTTGTCCACCGACGATCCTCGATTCTCTCCGCAGTGCACGCAGTGCTCCGGATGCGTCTTATGATGTGTAAACAGTGAAGTTTTCTTGCTGTATCTGAAAAGAGGAGAAGGATTTGGTGACCTAATCGAGGAAAGTAGAGGAAGCGAAGGCAAACAAAAGATCCAGCGAAAAAGCTCGCTCGCCAGAGACAAGGTCAAACGCTCGATGGAAGCGCAAAATTACTAAAACTCACGATTTGCTACAAACGAGACATTTAAAGGTCGGCTTGGGTTTCTCTGGCTTTGGTGCTGCTTGTGGCTCGCTCGTTTCGAGCTTCTCTGCGAGTGCTGGCGGCGTCGTTGGCGCATTTTCCGACGTTTCCATTGCGTACTTTGTTATCGAAGATTTTCAGATTCCACTTATGTTTACAAAACACACGCTAAACTAACAATGTAAGGCATAATTCACTGGTTGTGAACAAGTAAAATCACTTTAGTTGCTGATGAAGGGCGAGTTTGACTCGACAAATGGGATATTTTTGATTAAAGTTGACTATTGCACTGAGACGTTTTGTTTCTCTCTCGCTTGTCGCCCAAGACACCAAGCGGTTGGTTCAATTAGCACGCAGATTCAGGGCAGGTCAGGGCTTACGGGGCTATCGCGACTGAGGACCGAGACCGTGGCTACTAACCGGGCTCATCTGATTCTGATTCTGAGATTCAGGGCAGGTCGGGACAGACCCTCAATGCATTTGTATCACTTAAAGGGTTTCCTAGACCTTCTCTGGATCTTTCAGAGCCTGATCAACTGCGAGCAGTTTAGATTGAGGGTAACGATTGATCATAACCAATTTTGGGGGGAGCTTGAGTCATTCTTTCTTTGCTACGTGACCACTGAACATCTCAACCCAAAACTGAAGCGAGTCCAAGCTAAGTTATCTGGCTAAGTGTCTCGGAGGTTTTGCAGTCAGGTTTTGTTGTGAAAAAGAAATCAAGTCTCACCAGTGCAATCAGCGACAGTTGGCCTCAGATTCGATCCGGCAATGGAAGAGACGAGTGAGCTTCAGGGCGGCATCGTGCCAAATGTCCGCGAGAAGGAAGCGAAGGCGGAAATCTACAATTGGAACACAATCACTTCGGAGTTTTTCGAAAGCGTTCAGGAGCTTCGAGTCGGTGAGCTGATGCATTACGAGTTGTTCGGGCTCTTCGAGGCGATGTCAGCGATCGAGATGATGGACAAGAAAATGGACATTGGCATGCTTGATGGAAAGGAGAAAAATGTTCCTTTGACTTTCGAGCTCGCAGTCAAGGTCTGTTGACAGAATTTCTTATAAGAACTTCACGCTTAACTCGTTGGTTGAATTGTTTTAGACTGGCGAACTAAGGCTGGCTAACCTTGAATACTCGGAGCTCATCGGAATCTTCGATGCGCTCTTCTCATGTCTCATCTCGTGGCTCGAGGGTCACTCGCCCGTCCAGACCATCTTCACCTGTTTGTATCTCCACGACACTGCGGCAATCCAAGACAAATACTTGATGAGCTTTTGCAATGGAATTCTCAAGCTCACGGGAGTCATTAAAAAGTTCATAACGGAAGCTCAAGTCTACGAGGATGAAGACTTCCAACCTAGTCTCTACAACTTGAACCTGTGCTGTGAGCTGAGCGAGCAGAAAGTCATCGCCTCGCTGAAAGATTCAGAGAACGATATTCAGAAGAAATTACGCGAGATGGACGCAACAAGTGAAAAGTTTGAAGATCTCACGGCTGTCTTCCATCGAATGAAATTCGGGAGATTGTTGCTTCAGGGATTACACTCGCTGTTTCCTGCGAAGTCAGTGTCTCCAAACGAAATGGAGATGTCGGAAATCTCGAAGCTCTTGACGAGTGCTGCCGAACTGATGCCAGCGATCAAAAGATCAGTTGACCGTGGAACTCAACCTGATCCAAATAGTAAGACAAGTCTAACGAACCTATGAGAACTCAGCTAGTTCAATTCTCATTCTAGGCGATGCACCTAACGTCATGGGCTTCTCTCCGATGGTAAATCAGCGACTGCTTCCGCCAACGTTTCCCCGCTACACAAAAATCAAAGATCGTAAAGAGGCGCTGAACTATCTTGAAGAGCTTTCGCACAACTTGAAACTTGCTTGCAAGATTGTTCACTGCACTAATTACCAAAGCGCACTGAACTTCTTTATGGAATTTAGCAAAAAGTCGGGACCATGTTTGCTTTCGCGAAGCGTGTTGCAAGTTCTTTATCTTCCTCCTAGCAACGGAAAGGATGGAAGGAAAGTTTTTGGCGTCACGAGCTTGGCTGAGGTGCTGAAGGAATCTGTCAAGTTATTCATCGCTCCACCTGTTCTCATGCCAAAAAATCCTCTGTTTAATAACCCTCAGGTGAGTGCCATCGATTGAAATTGAATCGTATAAAATCCGAGTTGTTCCAGGCCAAAGAATGTGTTGATTCCTTCTTTTTCTACAATGAACGAACCTTCATCGATTTTCTGGAAATCTGCGGCTTCAATCGAGCCAGACAGAGAGACAAGATTGCCAGACTTCTTGACATGTTTGCTACTCTGCAAGATGAGGTAAGAGTTGTTCGTCCATAGCTCCCTATCAGTCATATAAACTTCTAAATTCAGGCTGAACGAGTCGACACATATCTGCACAAGCAATTGAATGGAGTGACATCAGCGGGAACTTGCCGAACCAGCTTTGGGACTTGGGTCCTCTATCATTGTCTCCGTGCAATGTCGCTCTTCCTGCTTTCAGGACTCGAGCTTGAGCTGTACAGTGTCCACGAGTTTTTGTACGTGTTCTGGTGAGCTGTCTCTATCCGCAATCTAATTAACATTTATTAACGTCGACTTGTTAAATCTCTTAGGTACTTGTACGAGTTCCTTTTCGGTTGGATCATCTCGGCTCTTACTAGAGCCGATTCCTTCCTATTCGAACAAGAATGCATCAGCGAACAATACAAAAATCTTTCTCGTGGGCAAAAGAAAACGAAATTAAAGAAAAAGAAGAAGCCGTACTCTCGTGAATGCATGTTCACGCAAGCGCTTCAGAACATCTGCGGTGGCTATTACAAAGCTTTGGCTGGATTTATCAAAGCCGACAGAATCCCTCACCCGCTTCCTGAATTCGATATTGAACAAATCCGCTACGAGCATCGCTTTGCCCCCTTCGCAGAACTCACCACACCGCCTGCTATCGGTTACAACGACTTCTGCGCTCAGAAGAACTCGTTGTTGATGTCGAGTCAAGAGGATTTGTTCTCGTCAGCGGCGAAGCACTTTCACCAATCAAGAGCTATCCTCGAGCTGATCCCAAACTTGGATCCAGAGGTGTGTATTCTGTCAATCAAGGCTTGATTTGCCCTTTCAAGCCTTCGAAATCATTTTAATTCTCTCTTCTCATCCTCGCGACAGATGACGGAAGCCCTAAAAGTCGTAAAAATCAACTTCGTCGTAATGAATCTTCTAGCTAATGGTCACAAGAAGGACTCGAAATTGTCGCCCGAGTTCGACTTCTCGTCCCATCGCTGCTTCCCGATAATTAAGCAGCCGTAAAGGCGAGGCATTTGTAAATAGTCGCTGAATGAAAAGAAAGACGAAGAAAATATAAAAGAGAAGCAGCAAATGGAATTCATAAAAGATTTGCATTCGTTCCTTAATCTCGACCCAAATTTTGCCAACCGAGAAAATGATTAATTGCCCCAAGTATTCTTAAGCGTTGTCTTTTGCCTTCACTCACCTTGGAAGCTTCCCGACACGACAAGACGGGACGGGGTTTGGGGTCTTAATTGGCAAGAAACGTGAACGGGTAAACGAACTAATGATGTAATTTGACTCAGAGCTTTTGAAACCATTTTTCATGGGCTCGAGTTTCTGGCCCGTTACAGTTCCGAGAAACGCGATGAACTTCTTAAGGGTGATGCGCGCTTTGTAAATAATTTCCTTCGGGTGAGCTGAAATGGGTTTTTAAAGCGCTAGGTCGTCGACGGTTCAACTGCAGTGAAGAGATGAACCGATAAAATATTAATGCGGACAACGAGCGAGCTTTTAATGATTTCAGAGAGAAACTTAAAACGATTTCATCGTTGGCAATTCCTCCGTCGACTTTAGGTGAAATGGAAAAGTTAAATGGCTTCAGATTGGATTTGTCTGTCGAATTGAAAGAGTTTATCCGCGACGCGAGAGGGATTTTTCATTTTAAGTCGTTGCCAGAGGCTCAAGTCAGATGCTCTAAAGTTGTGCTGGCAACAAGAAACGTTTCGCGTTGAGAAGTCAAAGGAAAAGTCCCCAATTGTGTTGAAAAGTGCCGCTGGCGAGCCAATGTATTTCCATAATAGCTTTTCGAGCTATCGCAACAAGCACTTCCTTCCCATCAGGCTCCTTTCATCTTGTCGCTTTTAACGACTGATGGATCTGAAGTTGTCAATTTCTCCTTCTTTCTCGCGGATGCTGCAAAAACAGAGACGATAGACTTCAAAACAACATCACCATTTGTTCAATCACAGTGGCAAAAAGCGGAAAGTCGTCACCTCGTGTAGCTGAATAATTCAGGAAATAGTCAAGATGACAGGGGCAGGCCGAAGCGGAAACGAAACGACTTTCCCTCGCATCTAATATTAATTGGTGCAATAAAATAATCATCACGGTAATGGCAGCTGCTGAAGAGTCGAAGGGAAATCAGGACGGCGGAAGTTTCCGTGAACAAATATTTAAAAGCAAGTGTGATCCTTATGTGTACATTGGCGTGAAGCGAGAAAGAACTTGCCACGCTCTCGACACAAGGAGTGCCATCTGTAGCAGCTCGAACAATCCGTCGAGCTCCCATCATCTTCGCACAGTCCTAAGATGGGAAATGGTATGCAAATAGCAGAAGATTGCGGATAATCTCGACACAAACTTCTGAAGCCGAATGGGATAACTCGTTGAGCGCGAGTGGCGTAAAAGGATTCATGTCTCCTCTCGTTCGACTTCTTACCGATGTGACATTAAAAACGGCTTCAATTACGCTCGGCGGAACGTTTCCCCTTTCGCCATAAATTCAACCCGTTTAACCATTCGCTTGGAATTAAAATAGCTTTTGGTGTTTTGCTTTTTCGAGAAGCAGAATTACAAAAAATAAGCTTGTTCGTCGGAAAACATAAATTGGGAAAAGCTTTTCTTTGCTTGCGGGCTGGCTCTTCTCGTAGTGAGGAATTTCTTGATAATTTGAATCAGAGTTTCGCTCGTGGAGTTTAGGCTGTCTACGCAACAGAGCGCCCGTTCTTAGTATCAAGATATTCGCTTCATTTCATCCTCATCACCATCGAGGATTATTGTTTGTCCGGAGCATCGCTCGTTCTTTTGTCTGAAAGGAGTTCCCTTGCATCGAAAGCACAATGAATTGGAAGGGGTTATTGTTATTGTGTTTTCAATATTTGATAAACATTGTGCTTCTTGACTCTCCGGTTTTATTCTACCCCACGTTTGCATTCAAGAGCCTTGATTCAAGCTGGGGTGGAAGGAAATAAAAGCTGCTAACGACAGAGCACATGCAAAGTTACCATGCAGATTCAAACATTTAAAGCCAACGTTGTGTGAAATCAGCGACTACTCAGTAGATCGTTAGAAGTGCTGAGAAAGAGTGCATAGCTTTGATCTCAATTTTCTCTTCACCAGATTTTCATGGAAAACATGAAAAACCTACTGAATTGAACACTTTGCAAAACGTTTATGGAGAAGCGAGGGAATAATCGGCATTGTAAAATATTGAGCTTTCGAACGCAAAATCTTTTGGCCCTTGTCAGGTTTCGTCCGTCGGCTTTTATTAAGTGAAATAAACTCGAACTGACGATTGAAATCTGACGTCAAATATAAAAATCTCTAAATCAATATTCGGAAATTTAAATTTTCACTCGAGAGCTTTTCTGTTCCAATCAAATTTGTGATCAAATTTTAATTGCATTCTGCTGTCGCAACGAGAACCAATTCGTCTTCGGATTAAGATTGTTTGTGTTTAATTACGCTGAGGGATGACTAAAATGCGTTCTAGCTGGGAGAGTGAGTGCAGTGGTCGGTAAAAGCTTCGCGCTGTTTGCAACGTTTGAAAGCTTTCAGCTTGAGATTAAACGTTCCAAGAATATTGACTTTCGACGAATGAAAAATTGTTTGTTTGGTGAACCAAGCATCGTTCAAAGTTTGTTGGACTGTTGCCTCATCCAACAATGACGTCGTGAGCTTGTTAGTTTGGAGAAAGCTCTAAAAACTTTTTAAGTTCTAACATCGATATCAACTCTACAACGAAAGCTGTTTGGTCTTAAAGTCGTATTTTGACGACGCCAACGTTGAATAAGTCTCAACCAGAAAATTCCTACAAATGCACTTTACGTTATTGTTACGATGAATCTTGGGAATCTCAGCTTTCCTATGATTGAAACTTGAAGGATTTCTATATGATAAACTTTTATTCTAGCGAAATCAAATAGAAGAAAAACTTTTGCCATTCATCCATCACAGTGAGCACTTAAAGGCGAGCTTGGTTCATCTTGTTGCTAAGAAAAACAGAAGGAAAAGTTTATTGCCATTTAAGTTTCAACGTCTCTGCGATTCTCCTCATTTCCCCCTCAAAAAGCCATAAAGCTGCCCGTGCTTTCTTCAACCCCAAAATCGTTGACAAAAGCTCGACGACGGAGGGAATGCTTGCTCGTCTGTGTCATCACGGGCGTGTGTGCGTGTATGTAACTGCTATAATTAGGAAATATCTTGTGAGCATAAACATTTAAACGAAATTGTTGATGTTTAATAGACTTTCTTCTCTCCCCTCGCATTCGGCATGAGCGTTCATAAAACGACACTAAAGCTCTCTCGCTGCCATTGTGTTTGCGGCCCTCTCGACAATTTTCCAGCTCCGACACTTCTCCCGATGCCTCTGCTTCACGCAAAGCACTCAATGTTGTGCAATCGTCGCCAACCACCATGTGCGAACATATTTAGTTTTTAATTTTCTCGCTCCCGCTTCAGCTCGCTTCTGCTTTCTCATATTACGGCAGATATAAAAACACATAAAAAGTGCCAAAGAACAGACGAAGGCACCAAATTGGAGTAAAAATCTTTTTATTCTCTACCGAACAGAAAAATGATTTTCGCACAGAAAGGAAGAATCATCTCGGAGAAGAGCGGCAGCGGCAAGCATGCGCCGGGCTGAAGTCTTTATCTTCACAACGGAGCAGCGAAGCTTCAAGCGGTGGAGAATTTAGCAGCAGCAGCAGATTTCTCTCGTGCGGAGTTTTAGTTTTTCGCAGACCGTTCGCCGGAACAAACACGCGTCGCAAGTTTTCCCGCGAGTGAAAAGAAGGAAAATTTGTGGAAATTTATTGGCATTGAAAGTTTTGTCTCGGTGGAACTTTAATGGGATACACACGGGAGCTTTGCCGATCGTTGAGCTTGTAAGATATGACGGAAACCAATCGAAATTAATTGCTGGAAGAGTCTCAAAGGAAAGCCTCGTCGCTTTTCTCGGGACGTTGAAAGAAGAGGAAAAAGAAGAGAGGAAAATTATTTTCATCTTCATTGTTTCGCAGCAAGTTGAGTGTATGTGCGAAGGAAATAAAGCTTTCATCTGAGAAAGTGAGGATTTCATTTTGCTTCGTTAAGTATTCGGGCATTAGGCACGGCCAGATTGTGCGGGGACGAAATCTTTTTCTCGTCGAAAAAGCGTCCACGACGAGAAGAGAGCGACACATTATAAATAGCAAGCAGAAAATTTCCGCTGCTTATCGGGAAATCGCTTTTCTTCTCGTAGGAGATTTGCAAGTGAACTTCCATTAGAAGCTTCACGGCTCGCTTTCGATTTTCCTTTCGTCGCTCTTCTGATGAGCTCTGAGCTTTGTGCTTGTCTCTAGAAAAAAGAAAGCAGATGAAAATGCTTTCATGAATTTTCTTCTTTTCGAAACGGCAGAAGCGGAAAATGAAAGAAAATTGTCGTTCAGTGAAAATAAGCAAAACAAAAATATTATTTGTTCAAGATATGATTTATCGGCCCGAGGCAAGCAACGTTTCCCCCTACGATCGTTTGAAGAACCTAATCATAGCGGAAAGTTCCATTTCAATTGAACTGTCGTTCTCGAAGAGACGAGCTCGCTGCACAACACAAAGGCGAATAAAATATTGCATTAGCAGCGAGTCAAACGGAATGAAAAATTCTCGTTATCAATTTTTCGTCGGATAGAGTTTCCAACCACCACAGATGGAGACGAAAGCGCTGCAGAGTGTGCGTGGAAGTTGGCGATGGAAATGATTGCTGTGAGAACTGAGAAGCTGTGGGGGAGAATCAGTCGCTGATTTCTCAGTTTTCCATTGTATCAGCACATTAAGAATTTTCCGAAAAATATCTCGATTGAAGGCGACACGCTGCTCTGGCTCGCTCTGTCAATCTTGCGCCCCTTTTTCGCCAAATCTTGAAAAGTTGAGAAAACAAAAGTTTGCTACATGCAAGCCAAGTGGAAAAATTTATTCCTTTCCAAGCTTTCTCGAGCGTTGGAGCTTGAACGAGAAGCAAGAATACGAAAATAGATTCTCTCGGCTTAAACTTTGCGATTCAAAGAAGGATCAAAAGAAAATGTGGAAAACTATCATCGTTGCTGAAAAGTTGAAGGAAAAGAGAAAATTAAGAGATTTTCCTTTCTTTATTCATTCGCTTTGTCAACTTGTCTGCCAAGAATTGGTCATTCCAAGCAGATTGAAAAGAAAAGTTTTTCAATTCAGGATTCCACTCCCTCGCAAAAGAAGAAAAGGGCAAAAGAGTCAGCGTTTCGCCTTTTCGCCAGAAAGTTGATTAGTGAAACTTTCTCCGAAAGCCGAGTTCAAAAATTCATGGGAAAAGTCTCGGAAAATCTAATTATGGCGAATGTCACATGTCAGGATCGCAGACGGAAGGAGCGAAGATAAAATTCCTTTTAAAAATAATCCAATTTCCCTCGAGTTAACGTTAAATACGAGATTTTTTTGGTGAAAATGTAATTACAGGGGAAGAATTTTCTTTTTGGAAAACTTCCGCGTCTCGCATCGTCAAAGCTATGAACGATGGAAATCTCTTCCGATCTGAATTATTGACTAGATAACATGCAGCCGGGAGTTTGAAGATTGAGGGGAGAAGATTTCAGTGATTCGTGCGGAAGAAAACCATCGGAAAACTTTTCCCCACACACACACACATCGCTCACGAGTCGAGCATAAAGCGAGAATAATGATGAAGTGAAGCGATATAAAATTGAGTGATGGAATTTGATAACGAGCTTTCTTGAATTGCCAGTGTGGATTTCATGGAAAGAAGAGAAAAGTTTCGAAGGGACGATAAACGTTGGTTCAGTTTTAACGAGGCAGCGGAGCGTTACATAATGTTTCCAGAGCAAATCGATCTCAGCTGTTAGGAGAAAAAATAGTAAAATAAAATTCCGTAGTAAAAAGTCATGAGTGTGCGGTGGGAGAAGAAGTGACGATAAAGCCGTCCATATGGATTTGATTTTCCTCCGGTTGTATTTATTTGGCTCCTTTTAAGTGTCTTCGCCGAGCTCGCAGGGCCCGACTGGTGCCATTAAACTTCCTCCCAACTGTCTGTGTTAGTGCTCGCTGGGAAAAGGGAAAAACTTTATCTCGCTCGTTCATGATTTCATCCATTTTGGCATTTCGGCAATGTGATGTTTATTACGAATTCATGGGAAATGCCTCGCTCGACTTTTCGAGACACATGCGGTCGCTCACTCATTTCTTCTGAGGGCGAATGATTAAAAATGTATTTTTAAAGCGTGATATGGTCGTTACTCGACTTCGCAACGATGTGCCAGCCGCGACGCGTTGAGAATGATGTGCAAAAGGATGAGAAATAAAAGTTATCGCTCTTCACTTCCTCGCCGACAGCGCTGGGGAATCGGATGCACATCGCTCTGTGGAGCAACGTTGGAAATTCCTCGACGAAAATGCTGTAAAACTTGTTTTCTTCGCGTTCCCCTGCCAGACGGTACGAGGCAAAATATTATCAATCAAAGTAATTCACTTACCTCAATCTGGCTGGAATTTTAGATGAAATTCGATGTGAAGCAAAGAATTCCTGGGCATATCAAAAATCATGTATGGATGAAATATAAGGCAAGGCAAGAATGCCTTGGCCTCATCCACAGGTTGAAAAGTTTTTATTGTGTAGCTTTCGAGATTGAACAGATAGATACGAAGATGAATCACTTGGATCAGCTTGCAGAGATAACGTGTAAGAGATACCGGACGAATTGCGAAACCCGCATTGCCGAGATACCGAAAATCTTCGGCCCAAAGCAATCTATGAAGACGTTGGCAGGACGGAATGTCGAAAGTCTTGCTAACTTATTGAATAGTCAAAAGTTTTGGGAACTCATAGAGAGAGTTTGACGATGCTGTGCTAACAAATCAGAAAACTTAAAATTAACTATGCATAACTAAAGTTGCTATGCAGTACTTTGATGCAAATACGAGTATTTGTAATTGGAACTCATTATATCCAAAATTATTTTGAAAGCTTTTCGTAGAAGTTTTTGCTGTCTGTGAAGACGTTTGGATGAAGAAGACGTCGGTCTCTACCACTCGCTCTGCCAGTCTGCAGCATTGTCCTTGCAACAAGATTTGATTTAGAACACTGCGACTTGCCAAACTTCAACTTTGATCAGAAGAGTTTTGTTTGATGTTGCCACCAATTTGTTTATCTAAATCGCTATTAACGACAGCTTGAAAGTTGAAACATTCAATTAAAAAGTTCTTCAATGTTTCAAAACTCGTTGATCAAATTTTGAAGGATGATGTAGTGAACCGCATTTGCTGTTGCCAACATGATTAATACTCTCGTAACATTGAAGCTTCCAGGTATATTTGAAAAACATTTTCGTGTTGAACCTCCGCCGTTATTACCCAATTTGAAGCTCTCGAAATTTTTGTTTGCCTCTATTTATTTTAAAGCTTCGAGGCTTAGGTGTATTCATGGAAAGTCTCTGTCGTTTTTCCTTGTTTGCAATTTGAAGGAGGCAGATAAGGGATGAAAGGTATTAGGCGCACCCCACATAGATGCTTGCAAAATGACGGGAAGCGAGAAGTAGAGAATAAATATGAATTTTTATTATAATAGAAACGGGTTAACGAAGAACCTTTTCAGAGAGTCTAATGATCAAAGGCTCCACCGTCCCTTTCTGTTTCCATTTGAATTGTGAAAGTAGAAGAAGCTACTTTCAAGCAATGTTTCTGACTGCGGAATTATTATTGACCTTCTCCATTCTCTCTGTCTAATGAGCTTCCAAAAAAGGTAAACGTTATCTCGTTGCGATACAAGGGATGGAAAGGATATTAATTGGATTTCGCAAACATTTTTATCATTAGTTTATGGTGGCGAGAAAGTGAAACCGAATATTCAAATTATTTTTCTCTCGCTCCATTATACATCATACTCTCACCATTGGCTACGCGCTGTTGGCTGTTGGCGTTTTGATGAAGTACATGTTCTCTAGCAATATCGGAGTCGACTAGCAATAAATTTAATTAGTCTCACACTTAAGCCGGAGCAGGCTTCGTTCCACTGCTCGTTCATCCATCAAATTTCTCCCCGACTTATCTCCGCGAAAAAAAGAGCCAGCCATCTGAAAGCGATACAAACCTTAATTAGGAACCAATGGTTAAGCAGCGAATGAAACAGCACATTGCCGCAGTAAAGTTTGGCGTCCCGAATAATACAAAGTGTCTTAATGCTGTAAATACGAAGCATCTTGTAATTAAAAATCTCGCTCGGGTTCGCCTCTGCAGCGCGATGCCATAAAAGCAAATAATAATCATTAAATTGAAAAATAAATAATTAACAAGGCACTCGAAACAGCATTAAGCTCGAGCCGGGATGGCAACCAAGCTTCAGTTTTTTCTCATTTTCACCCTCGACAACTTGCTCTCCATAAAGTGAGCTTTACATCTCTCCAAACGAATGAAAATCTCGCCAATGTTGGGGTTTTTAATTAGTTTTCTGCAGCGCCCTTGCTCCCACGCGTAGCTTCTCGTTCATGGATGAAAGAAACCAGTCATTAGAATGCTGTAGAAAGAAATGGAAAACCTCAAAGCCTTGAAACACAAGTGGAGCGACGAGTTGCTTTCGAGTGAACCAGCTTGAACAATTGTTTTCCGCTTCCTCTACCAATCATCGTCGTCCTTGTCCACAGAAGTAACCCAAGCTTTTCGCAAGGTCTCATGAATTATGAGTCACATTTTAGTCTGCTCTGAACTCCCCTATGTCTCGGAGTTCTGTCTCTCCACCTTTTCTTCCTCGGACAAGTGACAAACCATTCAATGCACACACCAGATTTATTCTTCCTTTATCCAGACAAAGCAGTAGTGAAAGTAAAACAAAATCTTGAGCAAATACATCGGAGCAATGAGTGAAAACATTAGCGTGAAGGAGAAAAGTGCAAGGGAAACTGAACAAAGACATCGAAAATAAACTCGAGCGAGGGCAAACAATTGCATTGCTGAAGAAATTACTCACGGAAAATGTGTTTCGAAGAACAGAACATGAACTAGTTCCTAGAGTGTTTATGTTGAAAGCCGAGGCGAATCGTGCATGGCAACAGCTTGATTAAGATGAAGATCCGTCTTGAGCTTTTAATCAATGCAGATTCCGGGAACAAGAACTTTGCCAAAGCGAAATTTCATGAGTGAGCTTTGATCTGCAGAAATT
Source organism: Smittia sp. YW1114-2 (assembly GCA_033064975.1). Classification (NCBI taxonomy): domain Eukaryota; kingdom Metazoa; phylum Arthropoda; class Insecta; order Diptera; family Chironomidae; genus Smittia; species Smittia sp. YW1114-2. Next base: position 3,782,467 of record CP093833.1, read on the forward strand.
CTCGTTTACTTTTTCCGGATTCGTGAACATGAAAGAAACTCGACGAGTGAGCAGAGCCTAGTCAAAGGCTCCACGTCGCTCAAACTCCTTCAATTGTGTTTGCATCAACGGCAAAGTTAACGACAAAGAGTGAGCTGCCGTATTCGAAATCAGCGTAATGAAAATTGAGTTTCATAGAGGCGTGTAAAGACAAAGCTTGCGTGTAGAGTGACGAGCAGGAAACAATCGAGTGTTGATAATTAATAGTCATTTCCTTGAAATATAAATAAAATAATAATCGAGAGAAAGCGTTGTGTAAGAGTGCTTCAATTACCGAGGACAGGAGAAGAACGGGACGCTCTGAGGAGGCGGAACATGTAAAATGTTATTTGTGAGTTGGGTGACTGTCTCTTCTGGGTTCACGGAGCAAAGTGAACTTCCAGTGGTGAGGTGAGTTGACATATTTTAGTAGTTTTGCTTTGCCTCAATCGTTTGCTCAAAGAAACGTCAAACTAGTTCTTCTTTCCGCAATGAAACCGCAAAGCAGCAGATTCCGACCGGAGCTTTTAAAATTATTTGAAGAGAACTTCACTCCATTGTTGAAAAATCATTTAAATTCCACTTCAGGGCCTGAAGCTTCAGCTAAGCTTGAAAGAATCTCTTACTTGATTTAGGAATCGTTGTGAGGCGCAGAACTCTGCTGCTGTCGCATTGCAAACTCGCAAAGGGAGCTCGTCGCAGCGGCGAAGGTGGGGAATGAAAACACATTTTGCTCATTATTTGGAGCGACTGAAAAGCGAAAATATTTCTTCATTACCCGAGAATTTATTTATCTCCCAATGTGATGAAAGAAATTCCCGTTGTGGAGTTCTAAAATGGAACATAAAGCGTGTAAATTGAGTCTCACGGGGGGTGAACGAGGGGAAGGAGAGAAGCTTTTTTGCGTAATTCGAAACAGTTTGTTTCGCTCGCACTTTTCGTGTTGGCATATCATTTACTGTACATAATGCCTCGCATTCTACTCTCCCCGGATTTACACGAAGACGACGGCGGCGCTTCAATTTCTGTCTCCCTCCCGAAGCAGCTGAATGAAATAACAGAAAGTGTGAAGACTTTTTCAGTTTCAAACGATTGCGATTATCGATGAATCGCGAGAGTTGTGATAGGAAGTTGCATGCGAAAAAATTGAATGAACGAACGGAAAATCGAGAAATTCCATATAATAATCGCGAGTAAATGATCCGTTTTCGATATAAATCCTTTCCACTGATTGAATCGAACCGCCTCAACCCACAATGATGTCGATCGAACTGCTGCACTCGAAGTTGAAATATTTGGAAGTTAAATTAATGATTTGCATTTTCATCGAATGTTCTGAAGCCATAAATTCTGCTATTTGCTTTATAAACGGATTAAACTTAACGCGAATAAATCATTACACGCTGCAGATTATGAATCACCCGATTTACATTTTGCTGTGTCAATAAGCTCCCGACAGCCGCTTCAGAAGACGGAGCTGAGTTTTTAATTAAAAATTTAATGCCTGCTTGGAAGCACGATAACGGTTTCACATTCCTTGGAGCATTCGCATTCAATCTCTTTCAAGACTCGTCTTTGACTATCAGAGATCTTCTCGCTTTAAAAACGAACACAATTTTCAGCTTTGAGCCATTATGTCACCACTTGTTCGTTTTGGCTACGGTTCAATTGTCCAATCAGTTTATGGGTGAGCTCAAATCCAATTCATTTTATGTGATGACGACAAGCGAGTGAGCGAGAGAACAAGTTCAGTTTCAGCAAGTTTCAGTTGAAATCACTTCACGTCATGCATAACAAAACCTCCTCCATCCGACAAACTGGAAATTCTGATGACGATGAAAATCCATTTTGAATTTTAATCATGGAATTTGTGAATCTCTCTCTCTCGATAATTTGAGGAGTTTGTTATAGGTTGTGAAGTAGCAATCACAAGCCTTGTAACCGCTCATGCGAACCCGAAAGCGTTAGAAGTATAATCAGCTTTCGGGATGTTGAGCGGAATTTGTGCTTTCGACAAGTAATTGCAGCACAATGCAGGAACTTTTTGTTTGTGCGGTTGCGAAGATTTCCTTTGGGGCGCATCGTTCAAGCGGAAAGGAATTCCAAGATGAACGGCTCTTAGATCCACTCAGATGTGACTCCAAAGTTTATTCGGCAGGGTTGACTAGGTTCCGACCATTGTTCGAGCTTTAAAGTTAAGCACCCGGAAAATTTCAAGATGGTCACCTTCCGCCGAGATCTGGTTTAATTTGACTTGCAAAGGAAGCAGAAAAGCTCCTTTGCGCTGCTCATACCCAAACACAATAAAGAAAACACTACCGTCAAGTCTTTGATGTTCGTACCGCTCTCAACAGAGACGTTGCTGGAATATATTAGATTTTGCGATTACTTTTCCTTGAAGCTATCTCCATACATCTGTAAGCGTAATGTGCTTCATGTATCCAATAATAAGTTTGCAAGCTCCTCTTCTTCATATAGTCATTGGAATAAAAGCATAATTCGATGGAAGGCAAACGAGAAATCTATGCAAATGGACATTTGCCTAGTGGCGAAGGGCTGGTTACTTGGTAGCAGGAGATTCTGAAACTAATCGAGCGTCAAGTTTCGTTGAAGCTTTTTTGAGAGCGCAGGTTGAGACATTCGTTCGCCTGCTGCTGTTCCTTGACAAGATGATGTAAATGGCGCAACCCTCCCTTTCATTTCGGAAAAACGTCTCCTCAACTTGAGCGGAACAAGCTCTCCCTTACTCACGACTGTTGATGCTTCAATGCGCCTTTCCGATTTAAATTTCTGCTTCAAGTTTCGTCGACGTTGACTGGAAGTCCTCGCTGAGATCGAGAGGTTATTGATTTCCCATTCACATCAACTTTACTCCAATGCTCACGACGAACAAAAAAGAATACAAGAAAGTTTGTCAGTTGTGAGCGGACCCGCCGAGAAGAATCGAAGGAGCATTGTATGATAAAGATCTTCAAATAGCGAACCTTTTTCCAACAATTTTGTAGTCCTCGAATTTTTTCTCGAGACCGAAATAAAATCACACCGGGCAATGACCACGTTCTTCAATGAAATTGATAAAATTAAAGAATGGCATCGTGTTCCCCCTCGGCAGCGTCGAATTTCTACAACGAAAATTTCTTGTCTCTCATTCTGATTAAACTTTCTTCTGTCAATTAAGTCGAAAGAGGCGTCCAAGCTCCAATGGAGACGACTCGACACGGTCTACGGAATTTTCATTCCTTAAGCGGAAGAGTGGGCGAAATCCTCTCTCCATAAATTAATTGCAATATTTCCTTGCAGGTTTTCTCTAGCTCGGAAAGCTTCCAAATCTATTTTAAAACCTTTGAGGGTAGATTCAATAAGCTGCCTGAAACCTTTTTGCCCTCGCCTCCAATACGATTCATCTACTTCAACGTGAACGAGACGAGAATTGATATTCCTAATTTAAAATTTTGACTTTTTATCGAGCAGAGCTAGAAAGCTTTGAAATTGCTGCAGATGTCGGAAAGGTCGAGGAATCTTTACAGGATCGATAAAGATTCGAAAAAAGTGTTGATTTCATCAATTTTGATTTCTAAGAGCTTCTCGGATACTTTTAGATAGTTTGAATGGAACTTTGGGATCGGATGAAGAATGCGAGCTATTCTAGGATCACTTGAAAGTTCAAAGCCCCGGCTCAGGACAGATTGAAGGAATGGCTCGTGCTGCACGAGGCAGTCATCTTATATCTTCTCAGTTGCCAGTTTATTTCCAGCGAGTTTCATCTGCCAACAGTTAATTTTTTTATTTCTTTCATTTCCTTTCCCTTCCATCCTCAACCTCATTCTTCAATGCTCATCCCACTAAGCAATTTTATTATTATTTCTGTTCCAACAATAAACTCTGCTGAATCGGAGCGAGAGGAGAAATATGAAAATTGAATTAAATCCTGAAATATGAGGGGCTGTTGAGTCGTCACATAATCTAAGGTTGCCTAACATGAGCTGACTCATCGATCGACGAGGTGAACACGCTACTGTCCATACGTAGCAACTTTAGTTTCGAGCAATCACGAATAAGTTGTCACTCAGGCTCGAAATTACCATCGCATCAATACAGAAAATCATATTGAAGCCATTGAAATGAATATTTCAGCACCGTCATCTGTCATTTATCACTTTGACTTGTTGTCGTCTACGACAATTTCTCTTTTCGCTTTTTTGTTCGTCTTCAATTGAGTAAAAATGCTAAAAGTATTAACTTCGAAATTATGTGGCTGGCGTGAATGCTTCGATGGCGGAGCGACGCTTCGCAACGCTCAACGTATAAAACAGCGTGAAAAGATATTTTATAGCTCATCCCAAGCGATGGAGGCAAATAAAAGAGTGAGGGAATGTTTTTATATCCCAAGAAGACATACAATGCTTACAATTGCAAAGCAATAGCAGCAATTTCCGTTCTGCTTTCCATTTTCAATTTTCTCATCTCGTGCGCGAACAATGGCCGTCGAAGAATGGGAGCAACAGCAATTATTGTTTTATTACCGAACATATATTGATTAGAGAAATAGCTACATGAAAGTTGCGAAAGTCATGAAATGACTCGTCAAGAGGGAGTGTAGGATGTGCGTGGATCCATAAGCTTTGAAGACGGTAGCTTTCCCAATCTTTCTTGACGGAGGTTGAGGCAAAGGATATTTCCAGCAGACAAATTAGATGGCGGTTTAGCATCTCTACCTGTTAGAGCACAAAGTCGAGTTTTCGGACAGCGCAACGAGGCGGGAGGATTTGTAAGATAATCAACAAGCCATCAACAAGTCGCCAAGACACTTTTTTTTGGCAGTGCACTTGAGACGAACGAGGAATGATAGAAGAAGGCAAAGAAATTGCAACGGCAAGCAGACTCAATCAATTAAGAAGAGACTCAATTACTCTAATTTTTCGACTTGACTCCGTGACCGGTCGTGTGGACGGCAGGAATTCTGGCAGAAGCAATTTGCGAAAGCAAACGCAATAAATTTTCATGAGCCCGACATTGTTAATGATTATTTGATGGAAATTCCAAAGACCATCAAGAGAACTATTTATGAAGCCAACATGTAGTGCGTGCCTATAGTCCCTATGTATGGCCATTTCTATTCCAACGAGCTCCGGTTTTCCATGCAGTAGCACACGTTCTTTTCGAGTAGTGCGAGTAATTAATTTGTTGAAGCTGCAGCGGCTTTTTCATCTACTTTAATGTTGCGCAGTCCAAGGCTGCATTACATTTGAAATGCAGAATCATAAGTAAATATTACAATGAATTCCCAAATCTACTGCAATTTGTACAACATGAATAAACATTCGTGGTGTAATAACTTCAACCAATTTACGAGGATTGCAGCCAATTTGCTGGAGCTTTTCGATTTTAAAAAAGATTTCAATAAAAGTCACATAAAGCTCACAAGTGTGAAGTTTCACGATAAATCTTTCGAGTCAAACGCAGAGCTTTCTGCATACATATCTCGTTACATTCAGTCCGAGATCACTGTAAATGAACTGAGCACACGATGGAATGCCATGTAGATAATTCTCTTTAGCTCGAATAGCAAATTGAAATCGTATGTGGAGGGATTTTGCCCCGTTATCTGTCCGCATTCAGATGGTATGGCTTCGTTCGTCCTTGCCATGGTTATTTAAGAGGCCTTCAATGTTAAATGAGTTTTTCATTTAGGAGAGAGGACGCAATCTCTCGATGTTTATGCGACAAACTCTGTGAGTGGACTCATTTCACCCTCGGTTACATGACGACAGTTTAATGCACTCGAAAGTATTTAGACGTTGTTCGCCATTTTCATATTATCTTTTTTCGGATCCTCTCACATTACACGATACTTTCCGCGTTGCGAGGGCCTTTAATGCGAGTATAAAAATAGAATGGATGGTTGACTGGGGTGAAAGCTTTATTAACGATCCATATTCAAGCTGTAACAATAAACATGGCTGTTTACATTCATCGACATTTCAATGCCTGGCGTTTATCAGAGAACCTCCAACGAGTGCTTCCAATTTTGCAAGTGCTTCTCTCTTAAGTTTGATGTTTACAGGTGGTAGAACAGTCAGCAAAATATGGATGAAATATGACAAATCATTCACGAACGTTTAATTACGCAAAGCAGAGGTCGATGATGTGCTGTTATCAGAATAACACATTGCTAATCATCCGACTTGTGTGAAGGACGTGAACAGCCGTAGGCAAATCGTAATTAGTTTTTTAATCTCGACCAAAGCCTAACCCATTATTACGCACATCTGGTTATCGAGCTTGGCTTTGCCAAACAATTGGAAACGATAATAATGGAATGTGCAAATCAAAATTCAATTTGGCATTTTGGTCGACTGATTTCAGAGGAAAACCTTTTCTTCTCGATTGTTCTCTGCTTCGTTTGAGGCTTCCGCACACGGTAACGTTCTGCGGCCCAAAAAGAAAGCTCCGCTAAAAATAGACGCGGTGAAAATTTGCGAGTGTGCACATCGCTCTGTACGCTGATGATTGAACACGTTGATTTATCGTCTTGTTTTGCTTCACGATGAACCAGGAGAGACTCGCAATTCGTTCTTATAAAATAAATTCGTATCGATTGAATGCGAGAGAAAATCAAATGGGTCACGAATCGTGAGGGAAAAATATTTTCATGAAACGAGCTTTCTCCGAATCTCAAAGAAAAATCTCTCAATTATTTGTTTTCGTCTTCAAGTTGATTTTCATTTCAAAAACTTGTTGTTTATGCAATTCGTTCCAAGACCAACAAAGACGCTTTTGAAACTCACATTGAGTTGAAAAACCAAATTCTGCTCGTTCGAAAGCGCTCATGTCCTCGTCTGCAATTTTAGGAAATCTCTTTCCCTCGGTCTGATTGTTTTCTAAAAGTAGCAAGAGAAAGCATCGTGAGCCCGCTCGTCGAGCGAAGCTCGTATGAATCTAGATGAGGCGAAGACCACTTAAATTTATCAAATTACACTTTTCTCTCATCAGGTTTCGAGAATGTTTGGGCAAAAAGTGAAGCACACTTGAGCCAAGTTTTTGTCGTTGCCATCAACGTCGACCTAAAAGTGATTCGAATAGGAACTTTGTGTGTTTTGTCATATTTCACTTCCTCTAACTCGCAATCTTGCTTTAAGAAAAACAAAGTATATAATTCTGTCCCTTGTCTTGTTTCTTTAATGCTGTTGACTTTATCGCTTTCTTTATTTTTCATTTCGAGAAAATGAAAGGCAAACGTTTCCTTTTATTCAAAGGACTGCTCGATGATTAAGCACTCACTGCTCCAGATAAGAAGCAAGTTAGGAAAACACAAAGCTGCTGATTAATTGTATCGTTGCAAAAAGAAACACAGAATAAAATCGAGCATTGGGTTGAAATGACTCGCACAAAAAGAGACATAAAATGACAGTCGAAACCCCGGAGTGAGCAGGATGAATAGGAGCGGAATACATTTACTTGATGAATAATTTGTTTTGTACTAATTACTATCATCCTCCCATCGCTCCCCTCTCCGTTTATTCCGAATTCAACCTTCAACTTTAAATAAAGTTATTCATTACGATTTCGAATCCCCTCGGCAGTGTGTCATTAAGTTGGCAATTTGAGAATTAACTCAGAGAGTTTTATTGTGGGAGAAGTTCCGATAAAATTGATTCCTTCTGTTTCCTGGGGCGGTTTTAAAATTGAAGTCACCTCACCTAATTTAAATCGAGCTGAGATTTACTAAGTACGAGTTTCGGAGCTGACGGATTGTACACAAGTTGCTGCACAAGAAACTTTCTTGATTTCCTTGGATTTTCAACCCTTCACCTCCCATGAGCATAAAATTGTCGAACCCTCACTTAAAACACAGAACCTTCGGCATTTTTAAACCAAGAAATCTTGAACGCAATTTACGAAGCTTCCTCTACAATCTCGCTCTTCGCACGCTCTGTAAATAAATATTTCTCTATTTCTGTTAAAAATTGATACTTTCCCAATAAAAGAAAATTTATTGAAGCTTCGTGCCGTGGAAGGTTAATGCAAGTTCGCTCGCTGGAGAGAAATTTTAAATTTGTGAGACACAGGGCGAGGAATTTCGTGGTATAGCGATTTAACGAATTGGAGACGCGTCATCGCTCCCAATCCCCCTCGCGTTCATTAAAAATGAATGCAAATGTCCCGTTCGCAATTTCCTACAGATAATAAAATGAGCCAACTCGCACAGGAGCAAATGAAATATATTCACGTACGATTCTTTTTGTGCTCGAGAACAACTGAAATTGAAATGAGGATGAAATTTAAATTTTTCCGCTCGTATCATCATCATCATCATCGAGTTTGCTTCAGCTCTGTTTTGGATATAAAAAACTTTTCGCTCATATTCGGCGATATAATTTCACAACTAGGTCATGCTTTATGACGTCATTGCATTCAGGGAAAACTGCTGTGTTGGTGCTCTTGTCTATGTTCGGTCCGCTGCCGTTGTTTCGTTTCATCCCTCCCCCACCCAGATACTCACCCAGTTTAATGCGGATCTCTTTCTCTCATCTCTCTTATCTCACAATCATTTATATCAGTCGCATTGTTGTTGCTTACCGTTAACGTCATAAGAAAGCCAAACCGAAAAACCCCTCGAGCTGTCTGCGGGAATGATTACGAGAAATAATAAATTTTCGATACTGCTCAAGCTGGGCAGCGAAATTGCTTTCCAACAACAATAATCTGCCGTCGTTTCAACGTCCCCGTGATAAATTTAACAACTTTTTTTCCTCTTCCAAATGTCTTTGCAGTTAGCGTCACTATGTCAACAGCCAAAAGGCTCGTTCTATCATTAGCTGGTCGAAACGATTCTCAACAAGCTCCTGGAGCGTCATCAACACGTCTCGTTGGCAATAGCCTCTCGCCCGGACACGAACTAGATGAGATTGCGATCGTTTCCCACGGTGGAAGCGAAACGTGCGGCCGCGTCTCCTATGGAAGTTTATCGTTGAATGGTCCCCGCTATATTCCCGGTAAGTTCATTCTTCTTCATTCATCCTTTTCCTTATCTCTTGTCTTCAAGAGCTTCTTTTTATGTTAGGGGACGATGTCAAATGATTTATAAGTAAATTATCCATGACCATTATCTTTACTTCGCCTGTAAAATACTCCACTGCGTGGGATGACTTTATCCTAATGAATCACCCAGCATACTTTTTATGTGTGTCGGGACCATTAGAAATGATTACTGTTGTTTTAGATTGTGTTGATATCTCGTCTATAACTTGTTTGATGTCGTTTGTATCGGTGTCAGGGACTGGAGTGTTGTGGATTGTTAGAGATATGTGTTGAGTTAGAATCAACTGAATGATTGGAACCACCAAGCCAAAGCTGAGTTCTCAATTCCCCAGATAAGATAATGGAACGACACAATTACTAAGCAAATATCATCTCACATCGTATCAAGTTTGGTTAGCGATTAGATTCTCTGACCTTCTGTCCCACTTTTTGCGTTTTCATCGCTCGTTCGGTTCTCGAGCTCTAGACTAATGACGTCTTTATCATGCTCATTTCTGATTTGATAGATCAGCGTGGATTAATTAAGTTGGATTCATTTGTTAATTTCATGAACTCTTGTCGGAACTTTCACCACCATTAATTAGCGTTTGACGTCTGCGACATACCGTCTTGTCGTTGGAAGATTGGATAACATTCTTTTAAAGCGCTAGAAATTGTTCGACAACTCGCAAAGCAATCTCGTCGAAAATTTGTTTGAAAATATTTTCTTTGGGGGAAGTATTTTGTGCCAACGACTCTTGACTCGGAGGAGAGGGAACTAAAACAATCCCAAAAGAAGAAGGAAAGGCGGAAGTACCGGAAAGAAATTTAGTGAGATTTCAATTTAAAGACGTTTAAGTAGAAGTTGGTAACAAAGGAGAGGAAAACGTATTTTATCGAACAAAAGTTTTTTGCTTGGTTTCCACCCCATGCCTGCATGCGATTTCTTCAGCACAACACAAACAGTTCAAGAAAGAAAAACAGGCAGTTTAGTAATTCCCACATCAGAATTAATAAAAATCGCATCAAACGAGGAGAAAAAGTTTTTCCATATTTCCTTACTTCGCCCTCGACGTACGCAAACTTTTTGCAAGGCGGAGAAGAAAAAAGCTTGAGGGCTTACGTTCACGTATGTGATGAAGCGTTTCCTCAGAACATTCACATCTCATTTATGATGTCAGTTTAACACACGTAGCTTCGCCACGCAAAAAAGCTCCTAATGTTTGTTGTATTCACTCACGCTGTGCTCTGTCAAATAAAAGTAAAGACAAGACAAACACAATGACAGAGAGAAAGTTGGAAGCGAGTGGGTGATCGAGAAGATGATTCAAAAGTTGGGAAACTCAATAAATGAATGTCAAGAATGTTTATTGCATATGAGCGACGTGCTACAATTGCTTAACTTGAATTTTTAAGTCGTCGCTTGCCTGTCGCACTTGTTGTCAGCCAATTTGTTCAATTCGAAAGCCTAACTACCCTCGATGCTCCCTCTCGCTCTGTTTTGACAAAATCACTGCTTATGAACAACAAGCAGTGACAACTCCGGCACTTTAGTTAAGCACAATCTGAGATTTTTCCCCAAACGGAAATTCTTCCGCAATGTGCCATTAATAAATAGAAGCCTGCTCACAGCAAAGGCAATTGAGAGTAAAACAATATGGCAGAAATGGCAAAAGAAAATGATGGCACGATAAAGCCTGGAGGCTTCAAGTCTCAACCCGAAGAAAGCAAAAACAAAACTCCTCCGTGGCGAGAGAAACCAAACAACAAGAACGACGAGCAAACTTGTAAACTTTACCATCCGCTCCAACACACTAGTGCGAGCATTACGATGAGTTAGATTGATGGCACCGAGGCGGATGAAGTGTGGACTAAACTTTCACCAGTAATTTGATGATTTTCTGTTTTTCGTCTTACTCAACATCAACATGGAAGTTTTCCCTTTCCTCATCTGAGTTTATTTTGTTTCTTAGTATATGCATGGAGTTCATAAAAGGGTGGATGGAGATTTCTGTTTCCCAACATTTGGGTATGTCGAGTGCTCGTTCGAGAAAGTTTGACGGGATGATACTTTAGATTCTTAATTAATATAACTTGTAGCTCAACAAGCCTTCCGAAGTCGTTATCTGACATCAGCATCTCTGTCGATAAAGCAAAGTTATTCAATTTCATGAAATCAGCGATCTGCTCTTCTTCCTTCCACGTGGAACATCGCATGAAGTTATTGATGGAAGAAACTCCTCCTTCGAGAGCTTGCCAAACAGCAGGTTTCGTTTTTCTTGTGAAAATTTAATGCCATTTGCTGGTTGCTTTATTTCGACCTGAGGGAAGCTTTAACTGCAATGAATATTCAATGACTCTCATCCACCGCAAATGTTCTAAACTACTCGCAACCACTGATTTCTTTTTCCTCGTCTTCCTTCCGCACATACGCCGAGCGCAAATGGCCAGCGAAAGTAAGTGTGCAAATAAATCCAATCTGTGTGGAATGAAAATAACAATGCGATGAGTTCGGCAAGCGAAAGAAGAAGAAAAGTCCTGAAATTAAATATTTACCAACATTCTCATTAATTTCTTGTTTCTCCTCGGTTCTTCTGATTCAATTATGTGTGAATATTTAATTTTCAACTCGCCTTGGACCCCATTCGCATTCATCAAGTTGCCGCTGTAGATTTCCGACTTTTCGCCACTTCTTTCTGACGAGAAGAAAACGATTTGCCTCTCTCGGAAAAACCTTGAAAGTTCACACCGCAACGGCAACCACACCCCCAACCCCCCTCGGAAATGCTTTTTGATGACTCAGCTTAAAATAGACAAGCTTTGAGGGCCATTAGGGGATTAGATCCTCGTCGCTGTCTTTTTTTTCGAGCCAGGATTTCCCTTTAATTAATTCACCTCTTTATCTCTATATGGGCCCGCAGCATCTTCCGCACAAGCGTTGTTAACTTGCTCCGAAAATTTCCCTCATTACACCTTAAACGTGCGCAATTTATTCTTAGTTAAGGAATGTTAGCTGAAGCAAAACGCTCTTCCGACACTTGGCGTCGTGAGACAGCTTCTGGGTTTATTTCCGTCGACTCGAGACACGACGAGCAAACTTTTCCTTGCGACAAAGATTGGAAAGAAGAAACATTGTTGGAGGAGCGGAAGAAGTCGCCTTCATATGCTATTCACTTCCGAGCAATTTCAAACATCACCATGTTGCATGTTGTGTGGATAAAACACATTCTTACCCCTAACGAAGTGAGATAAATATTATTTGCGAACAAACTCTTGTCTTGCGTGTTCATGTGTTGTCGCTTCCTTCCTCGCTTTCTTTTTTCATTCGGCGAATCGTATGAATAAATAAGGAAATTATGTTTGACATTCCGCTGGCGAACTTTGCGGTGGCAGAAAAGAATCTGAATGTGACGCCTGGATGTTTTTCTTGCTGCTAGTCGATGCGGAGAAATACAAGTTTTATCTGCCGCTGCCATCAGACAAAGCGAGATGGACTTTTTTTCATTTGCGAAATGATTTTTTTGAGTCGGAAATATTTTTCTAAAACAAAAAATGTATTCGAGAAACGAGAGCAGCAAACAGCTCAAAAGCGCTCCACTTGTTCATTAATTTTCCAAGCTTTAGCTTGGATGATGGAGTATGTTGGAATTAGATTAAATGTTAATGTTTGTGTGTGAGAGTTTGCATGAGCGAAATGCTGAAATGGAAGACTGCTAGATTAAATGGTTGGCATTCTTCGCTTCATGCGGGCAACGGCAATTGTTGTTTGTGTTCTTTTAAAGTTTTTAGTACGAGACGAATTGTATTTTCTGAAGTTTTGACGTTAAAAGTCACATAAAGTTCTGCGGGCTTGCAAGCCAAAGTCACCCCGAATAGCTTTTTAATGTTTGTTCCAATCCGCCAGGAGGATAAAGTTTACAGTTTAGTCAATCTACAATCTGCTTTAAACTGTTCATGTCCTTCGCTTAAAAGCTTTTTGTGGCTTCAGGCGGAAGCTTCGTTCTGGTTGCGAAACAAACAAAAACTACTCGAGGCTCCAGGAAGAGCAAATTGAATCACTCGAATCTATGTCGAATGTCCTCCGCAAGTTGACGAGAAAGCTTACAAGTTTGATTAGAGATTCTGCATGGAAGCTTTCGTGAAACAAAATAACAAGAAGACTTGAAAAAACATCTCAGTCTCAGCTGAACCTTCTTGATAACATTGGCATTGACACCTTAAGCAAATTTGCCCAATATCCGTAAGTGATTCACGAACAATCGCATAAAGCTGTCATGAAGTAATGAATTTACGATCCAAGACCTCGCTCCTGCGAGTTTTCGTACTTTCCTCGAGTCTCAAGATTTACAACAAATTTTGGGTCTCTGATAAATTATTCATACACATGAAAGTATCTAACCTCGTTTCAAGACTTTGTTCCTGCGATCGAAAACGAGACGAAGGAATAAAGCATGAAAATTTCATCGTGATGTGTTTTCCGTTCCATTTCTCTGGCTGACGTCTTAAGGGTTTTGAATTTAGTCGAAACGAATGCATGCGTGTTGTGTCAATATGATGACTGAAGAGCGGAAGGGATGACTTTCACAAAAACGCTTTTGTTGCTCTGCTCGCTTTCCTCAGACCATCGCAGTCACATATTCGCAAACTAACAATGTCAGCCTTGTGCCGTTTTGTAAAAAACGTTCCACATATGTTGCCACTGCACAACTCGTGTATTCTCAAATTTGTAACGCTAAGGGAAACATTTGGTGCAGGGTCAATAAATTCACGAAAAAGCATAAATTCGAGAAGCTTTTTGCTAGAAGCAGCCGCTTTGATAACGTTGAACTACCAGGATGGGGTGAACACTCGATAAAATAGTCTGCTTGGTTAATCTATGAATCCACTCGAACATGCTTAGAGTTCAAGTATAGTTCAGCAGCATCGTAATATTTTTGAGTCAACAACTTGATTGTAATGATTACCATGAAAGTGCTTAATGAAGAATCAATGACCCACTCACAAGCTCGCAGGGAAACAGAAGGGTTTGTGAACAACGGTTGAAGTGACTGTTGGGAGATAGATGAGATTAACTTGCAATTTGACTTCTAGATTTTATCTAAAAAGTTGATAAATGAATTTAGCTCGTTACTGAGTGGCAGGCAAACTGTTGATACACAAAATGATTTGAAAACTTTCCTAATGAAATCTGCTTCTCAATTTAAGCAGCAGACTAGTGAGAATGAGCAAAACCACTAAACGAAGAGGTCGACGGGAGAAAATTTTATGTCGAATAGCTCTAAGCTATTCATGTTTTGAAAAGCTTCGTTGGAAAGCTTTCAGTTGTCGATCCAATTAGCGGCTCAGTTATCTCTTTTAATAGAAACGAAAAGCTTCCGTTAGCTCCATCTCGACACTTCCATTCATCTGATTGCAATGATTCATTAGAGATAATTCGTCTAATTTACCTCCGCTGAGAAATCGCTGCAATTAGTTTCAGCGCTCCACCTGAAAGTTGATTCGTCAGTTTCAAATTAACGAATTCGTCTGCTTCCTTATGCAATCATGAAATTTAATTTTCGTATTCATCATCGTGACATCTTTCCCTGCGATAAGGGGTCGGATAATAAGGCGCAACCTTGTGCCTCGCGGCTCAGCATAGCTTCCCCATCGAAATGAATTCCCTCCTCGCGCTATCTCATTTTTCATCGCGCCGCGAAAACAAAAATTGGAAAAACGTCACAGGCAGAATGGTAAAACATAAAGCGATTTCAAATGTTGTGATTCTTAAACAGATTTACTTTCTTCCGCCGTTCCGCTGATTATTCCGTTTTTCATCTGCGGCACGGGAGAGCGAGGTTATAATTTTGCGAAGACGCGCCTTGAAAGCTCGACTGCGGAGGCTTTTTTGTCTTACGCCCGTGATGAGGTCTGATCCGATTTAGATTGAATTCATTTGATTGAAAATGAGAGTGAGCTTCCGATATTTCTTTTCAATTCTCCGATTTTGAGGATCCCGCTCGAACAAGGATGGAAAGTTTATCAGCATTTGTCGTTCGACTGTGAGCAAATTCATCTTTTTCTGCAATTCCATCGAATCACTACAAATCCCTTTCTGCTTATTCAATGCTTTGCTTGCCAAGTTATTCATCAAAAGAGAGTGAGCGGCAGTATCGAATGGAAGTGGAAGAATTTCTCGAATCTCAGCAAAATATCTCGGGAAACACAGCGTTGCAATAAGCTCGGCGCTTTGATGGAAGCCGCGAGATAATCTTTGTGTATTCTCCTTCTTTCCACATTTGCCACAGTTTAAAGACCCAAGCCAGGCTGCTGAACCATCGAGGGTAGCACCATGAAGATAAACGAAACTCTTAACCTTGATGTTTTATCTCCTCGCTTTGTTCCTCGAATTTTTGCTTTTCCAATGACTTGGTGAGAACGTGAGGAGACAGCGAACGTTAGCTAGACGAGTCGAAAGATGTTTCAGCGAGGAAAATTATAATATCTCGAAAGATTTCTCATACTTATCATGTATTGTGTACTTAACATAACTAACGAGGCTGGATGGCAATTTAGCTAAGCACGTTGAAGGAAGAGAGAAACAAGGAGACGACGAACAATTTCTGCGTATATTCCATGTATTTATGGGAACACACATTTTCTTATCATCATCTTATTATCATATATGAACGTTGTTTTAATCTGAAATAATTTGAATATGTCTCTTCATTTCCCAACCCCGCCTGTGTCACGGTGGTGTGACTACAAGCGACGCACGTCTAAATCGAGTTAGACAAGGGAATTTTACTACGGGTGTGTAAAATATGTCGCTGCGCTTCATTATCGGGATATGTGTTGAGACATGTCTGTAATTCCTCCTCCCTCGCACGCTCGAAAAGCTCGTGATTGTTCCATGTGCGTCGCTTCCAAATCGGAATCTCATATCGTTTCTCATCGTGCCTTAAAGTCACTAACGCCCAGAAAGCTCAATGTTGACTTTCTTGGATTAGAAATCAACGCCAAGGAAAGCGTTGGTTGTGTAAAGACAATTTCGAGCAATTTTATCGCATTAGGGAATCAATCGCTTTCGTCTTGTGCTGTTGTGTTTGAGTTTGATTATTCCACGAGAGTCTGTCGACGCTTTACTTTCTGCTGAGTTTTAATTTGATTTTTTCATTTCGCAAGCGAAAAACAAATAACGGGGTGGAGAACTCGAATTAAGGTTCAAAGCGGTTCGTCGACACATTCATTCAAGCACTGAGAAATCATTAAAATTCGAAAGAAATTGGATAAGCTTTCCTAGGGTTGTAAGAAGTGAAAGAATCTCTTGTGAAGCGAGAAAGTTGTTTAGGGTGACTAGAACAACGAAACCCTTTGAGAGTGATTCGCAACAAATCGAGATCACCCAGAATTGCATAAGCGAATTTCAATTCTGCTCAAACCTGATTCCGTAAAGATGGTCACCCTTAGCCTTTGAGCTTCCTCTAATTTTATTACCGAACGCTTAAGCTAGCAAGATAAACTTTTGCTTGAACTAAAGAGTTCCAAACAAAAGTTTATTAAAAGAAGCTTTAACCGCTGCACATTGCCAAGGCGACAATGTTGACTCTCTTTTACTATATAATTTCTTTTTTTCCTTCTTGGCTTGGGTTTCCTTCCTTAAAATTACAACATGCCTCGTTGAAGCTAAGAAAACAAACCGAGTCTTGAGTCTTCTTCTTAGTCTTACTTTGCATTTTCCTTCAATAGCAATCAAACTAATTTATTAGCATAATCACAACTGCAAAGACAGACAGTAAAAATATTTTTCTAGACAATTTTCGTTCCTTAAGATAAGTAGCCTTCATTCTAAGGCACATCCTGAAACATTTAATCCAACTAATTAAGAGAAAGCAGATTCGGAGCTGACTTGATTGAGAGGTGGATGAAGATCTCAAAATATTGTGAGAGCTTTCTGAAAGCTTTCCAACTACATTGCGTCGACTTATCCGTAATGTCTACTACGCCTAATGACGCAATGTGTCAAAAACCCGAAATCGATAACATATCGGCAATACTACCAACTCTATTTCTGCAAATGTGTTTCTCTCGGTCGCTCTTGTTATAAAGGTTGGAATGTCGGAACATTCATGTCGTCAGTCATTGACGTATGTCCATCACTCAGACTCGGGGGAGCGAGGAATGAGACGACAGAAAAACGAGGACACAATAAATGTGCGCCAATTAAATCGTAATCGATTTTTTGTTACCGAGCCGGAACACTCCCCTAAAATGTGTTAAAGTACGACGATGATACGAGCGCGAGAAATTTGATAAAGTTGGTAAATGCATCGCTCCCTCGTGTATGTGTCACCATAAAACTATTCATTTGGATCCCGAGCGAACTCGTCTGTGCGAATGTCGCTCGGCGATAATTAACAGCACTTGTGGAATTGCGAAACCGAGACGTCCGCTTCGGGCTCGTGCATCTCATAAAATATCAAGCGAGCTTTTCATCAAATTTCATTCAATTTCCCTAGCCTGAAATGGATGCAAATTTCTTGCTTTTATAGCAGCGCTCGGGTCGCAAATAATTTTTAAGTGTCAACTCTCGCCTACTGCTATCAAATCCTATTTAATTGGACGATAAATGGTCCTGATATAGCTTTCCGACGGTGTTCAAATACACATAGGCTAACTAATATCCGTTCGACGCGAAAGAAGAATCTATTTTGATGCGAAGCTCTCCCCGATAATTGATCCCAAATGAACGGAATGATTATTTATTGTTTAATTTGTTCCTGATCGCAATCGACGATAAATTTTTATTGTGTGCTTTGTGATAGCTGAGAGCGGACATTAGGGAAATCTCCTTCTTGCTTCTTATAATGCGTAGCAATTGATGCCGAGAATGATATTCGATCCATTCCAAGTGACAGCTAAGCGCCCCTTCGTTATGTGATGCTGCGATTTCGAATGCAAGGCAAGAGACATAATTCATTTTATTATAACGAGGATTTGGATCGAAACGTGAGTTGATTCTCATAAATTTTCATGAGATCTCTTTCGCTTACATTTGTATCGCTGTTGAGAAACTTTCAGCGGGCTGTTTGGGATTATTTTAACACGTGAGTCGCAGCCTTCGATCAAGAACAAGCACAGCTCTCCTCTTCACTTCGAGAATTATAGCCTAGCGACGGATTTTTGTATTGATTTATGTCGTCATAAGTGTTATCAACTCATCTCACGATCCTTTTCCATTAAATTCGCATTAAAGCCTCTCGAGAATTAGTCTCAAGCGGCTGTTGAGTTCACGATCATAGTTCACCGTCTTAATAATGAAATATTGCATAGGAAGAGGATAAACGTGCGCGTTGCTCATGTAAGCTGGTGGAAAGCATGTAGTAGGGTTTAATATATGTGATGTCGAACCGGAAAAGAGGGAAGCAACCAATTTTATCAGCGCTTGGGCTGTTATAGTGTAACAGAGAGATAGCAAAACGATAACAAAAGGAGAGATAGCGGGTTGAGGGTGGGCTTCAAGCAGTCGACCATAAATTAAACGGATTTTTCCCGCTTCCTATATTTTTTCAACATGGACAAGCATGAGCGAGCGAGAGATTGCAACACATTACATTATTAAATGATACATATTTTGGATGTCCCAGCCGACAAGTTTGTATCTCGGAGCAGAAAGCGGAAAAAAGGATACGAGAAAAATATTCATAACGGTTGGAAAGTTTCCACTGATAAAATCTTTATTTGCCTACATTGAAGCTGCGTCTTGTGCTTGCGAATGCAAGCATGAAAACTCTTTACAATTTTCCTAGTTTTGTGCTTGCTCGACATTGAGAACTCGACTGAGATCCGAAACATTTCCAAATGAGTGTTCAAATGTCTAAGGACATAAACCGAAATTGTTTCGTTTCCGATGTTGGCTGAGCTAGCTGAAACTAATAACTTTGGGGCGGAAATAGAATGTGAATGTTTGTAGCAAATTGGATGTAAAAGCGTGTTGACGCAACCTGTTAAGAGCACGTCAGTTGTAATCATTTTCGTGCTGGCTAGTCATCGTCGCCCGTGTCTTTATTGCGATTGAAATGTTGAACGCCAATTGATGACAACATCCGAGAATTAGAACGCATTTGTGGAATTCTTTTCAACTTCTAAGTTGTCATGCTCACATCTGCCATTGAAATAGTTTCTATTCATCATGCAGCGTTGCTTCTCGATGTTTTGTGTGAAAAAGCTTGAGAAAAAAACTTTCATGCTTCATTTATAAGTTTTCTCTCTGACATTGATGTTTGTGTTCTTTTCTATTTCAATTTGCCCACGGCGCTATATTCGGAATGGAAAGAGTTTCCTAGTAAATTTGTAGCTCATAGTGTTGGATTTATTTCTAGAATGATACGAGCAGTTGTTGGACTCAAACTTTTGTTAGTTTAAATTGCATCGAGCGACTCGATTCAAGTCCAAACTTCTAAAGTTTCTATTAGATCGTATTGACAGTTGAACAGCTTGCATTTCCTACTGAACATTATAAAGACGACAACCGTTTGCTAGTGAGCATACGAGTCATTGCTTAGTTCACATGTGTCAATGTCTGGTTTCCAGTTAGAAGTTGACAACTAAATTTCCCTGGGGATTGATTTCGTTTAAACTATAACAATCACACCACAGAAGATAGAACTTCGACTCGAAAGTCGAAGGTCTAGTTTCAAACTAAAGTAATTCAACTGCTTGAGAGTGGAGTAAGTAGCTGAACTTTCCATTCCAAGTGAAGGTTCTATAAATTTTAGATTACCATTGACAAAGTCGTTCGAGTGTCACTTAGTTGATGCATGCTTTCGTCGTCACTTCAATCGGAATCATTAAAACGAGTCACTTATTTATCAGCGCTCATGGAGACGCTTTCTCCCTTTATGGACAATATCACAATCTCATCGCCATTAAAACAAACTTTCCCGTCTGCTCCAACTTAAATCCTAGAACAAATGACAGAAGACAGATTAACAGATTAAAGACAGAGAATGGCGCTGGCAGTTGTTCTGTGAATGTCTGCATGCCGATGCATTTGGCTCGAAACCCAACTGACCGTTCCTTTCTTCTATCCCGCTGTACAGAAGCTTAGTAATTGAATTTAAATTTTAATTTCCATTCTATGAACTTTCCGCATGTGCGATTCTCGTCTGCAACAGCGAGAAGTTAAAAAAAATCGCCATCTAAAATTCATTCTTCTGTTTCCCTCTCTCTTCTCATACGTTTGCAATCCACTTTCTGGTTGCAATTAAACGCTCCTTCCCTGCTGGAAAATGAAAATGAACATGCGAAACCGTTTCACGATTGCAGACGACAATAACGCCGTAGTCAGATCGAACGAGTGTCGGTTCATTGAGACTAAAAGTCCGTCGCTAATTCAGTTGCATCGACAGCATCAGCATCGACAGCTGAAAGCGAGTCTCGACGATGCTGTTATGCACTTCTCCCCGCCGTCCAAAGACAGCATAAACACCGATTTTACGAACCTTAATGCCATTAACGAATCAGGTCGTAACTCGGTGAGTCGACAAAGTTTAATAGGTGAGTTTGCTGTTGTTATCGCAAAGAGCGTCGTCGGGCTTTTGCGGTTGTTCTTGTCAGCAGCTCCCCTTTTTTTATTAAAGGCTGAACCAGTGATATCACAGTTGCAGAAGTGAACGGTATTTTACTTACAAAGAGGAAATATTTATTGTCTAGGTGGCAAGAGAGACCTCAGCGTCAAAGTAAAATTTTATCAGCTTTTGTCGCTTACGCTGCCATCACCAATTTATGTTTGAACTCAGTAATTTTTTGTGTGATGATTCTGCGTTTTCCTTTTTTGCGTTTTATTCCTCTGTTTCTGTCGGCTGGGAAAGTTTCGTACGGTGGAAGGTGGTGACCGTTGGCCCTCCGAATGAGAAGTTAAAAAAGTTGTTTAAAAATACATAGACCGGCAGGGCGGTGCGCAGTCGATGGGTTCGACCGGCTAGAACATTTCCTTTTAATCCTGCAGTTCGAAATCATTTCATGCCGTCGAGAGACCTTTCGATTGCACCCTGTGCAGCTTGTCAACCGTTTAATTCAATTTACGTTCCATGCTGTTTGTGACTGCGCCCCGGGGTTAAAACATTAAATTCCACAATTTGCATTGGAAACCTTTTCTGTATGTCACTCTCTTTCTCTTAATCTGCTTTTAGACATTGTTAATTCAAAGCTTGGGATGCCCAGACCACAAATAGGTCAGAGCATCAGCCAGCAAGGTTTCTTCTCATCACGCGACAGTCTGTCAGTTCCAGGATGCGTATCGCAACCACTTCACTCTTACTCGGCCACGGCATCTGACATGGACTTATCAAGGAAGAATGAGAGCAAGAGCAGCAGTAAGTTGAAACCCGGTGAGCAGCCGCTCCTTGGGTCATGGAACCCCTCTACCATTGCACCGCGCGAATCGATAGTCCATCCTTCCGCCACCTCGGCTTCGACAAATCACTTAACTAGCAATAACGGCAACGGTGTCAATAACAATAATGCAGATAGGTGAGTTCCCGTTCTCTAATGATATCAAGTTCCTCTCGAGTAAACGCTGAAACGAAGAGAGCTTAAGTTCCTTGAAGGCAATTGAATTAATTTCTTCGGAATATTGATGGCGTCTTCAACCAAGTGAACCTGAGCTGTGCTTTTAATTAAATCTCGAGCAATCCTTGAATTTAAATAAGACAACACCTTTTAATGCTTTCTTTCTTCCGCTGACACTGTCGGGCGAGATTATAACATAAACTTTCAAAAGCTTTCGATCCGATCTTGTTTGTGGCTGGCTCTTTTTCTAAGACACTCGTTTTCACCACAACAACCTTAAGCAAACTGTTTTGATTATGGTTTCTTTACAAAGTGAATGGAAACGGGAAACGAAAAATTCAATTTCCATTTACGAGGGAAAGGAAGCATTAGGGGTTGATTTTAATGCCTCTGATGGATTAAATTCCAGATTGTGTTTAAGCTTACGGAAAATTCGATTATCGCAAACATATTTCTTAAGTTAAACACTTTCCGAACGTGAATTAATGGCGTTGCTTTCTTCGGGAATCTCCTGAACCGACAGCCCGAGCTCTAACTTATTCTCATTCCGTCTCGTTTGCTTGCAGACAAATTCGTCGCTCAGTATGCGTTGCCACGTCACATCGAAAGCCGTCACCGAAATGGACGTTTGTGTTCGATCCAGCTGGCCGCTTGTGCTATTACTGGTGAGATAACTTCCACGCACAAGTCAAAGCATTTTTAAACTTTCCCATTTTCTTCCGAATGTTTCCAGGTCCATGGTTGTGTCACTAGCGTTTTTATACAATTTCTGGGTCATCATTTATCGTTTTGCCTTCCAAGAGATCAACGGCGAAACGCTCCTAGTGTGGTTTTGCCTCGACTACTTCTCCGATTTTTTATATCTAATCGATATCCTGTTTCACTTTCGTACGGGATATCTCGAGGACGGCGTATTGCAAACCGACTCCACGAAATTGCGGCAACATTACATGAACTCGACAACCTTCTACATCGACTGCCTATGCTTGTTGCCATTAGATTTTTTATATTTGAGCATCGGCTTCAATTCGATACTGCGGTCATTTCGATTAGTGAAAATTTATCGCTTTTGGGCGTTCATGGACCGCACCGAGCGTCATACAAATTATCCGAATCTCTTCCGTTCAACGTCTCTAATACACTACTTGCTGGTGATATTCCATTGGAATGGATGCTTGTATCATATAATCTATAAGAATAATGGCTTTGGATCTAAAAATTGGGTTTACAACGACTCGGAGTCGGCGGACGTTGTGAAGCAGTATCTGCAGAGCTACTACTGGTGCACATTGGCATTAACCACCATCGGAGATTTGCCGCGTCCACGTTCGAAGGCCGAATACGTTTACGTGATATGTCAATTATTGTTCGGATTGATGCTCTTTGCGACCGTTCTCGGTCACGTCGCGAACATTGTAACGTCTGTAAGCGCAGCAAGAAAGGAGTTTCAAGGTAAGAGAGCTTTCAACGTTTTCGTTTCCTCCAATTGATTTATAAATTTCCTCCAGCAAAACTCGATGGCGTAAAGACTTACATGAGAATGCGACGAGTGCCGAATCATCTTCAAGTGAAAGTCATCAAATGGTTTGACTATTTGTGGCTCACGCAAAAGTGTTCCGACGAGGAGAAGGCCGTCTCTTGTCTTCCTGATAAACTTAAGGTTGGATGAATCGCTTTTGAAGTTGTGGCTCTGGCTAACTCTTTTTCTTTCGTCTCAGGCTGAAATTGCTATAAATGTTCACTTAGACACACTCAAGCGAGTGGAAATATTTCAAAATACCGAAGCTGGTTTCCTTTGCGAGCTCGTTTTGAGGTTGCGACCAGTTCTCTTCTCTCCCGGCGACTACATTTGTCGAAAAGGTAAAATTGTCGCCCTGAACTTTCAGCGGCTAATTGAAAAGTTTCCCGGTTGAACTTTACAGGCGAGGTGGGAAAGGAAATGTACATAGTGAACCGAGGGCGCTTGCAAGTTGTCGGTGATAATGGCAAGACCGTAATGGCATCACTCAAGGCTGGCTCGTATTTTGGCGAAATTAGCATTCTTAATATGGGAACGGCAGGTAAAGCTCTTGGTAAATATCGCGGCCAAGCAAACATTGACATTAACCAACAAATATCTCTCCAGTTTGATTCCATTTTGATTGTATGACGCATCACTACACTTCATACAAAAGTTCCTCACGTTTTCTATCAGAAAATATTTATGAAACAAAATCCGCGGAGCGAATCAAAAAGTCATTTTTCTGCACTCGATGCGGTGTCGAAAAAAGCAATTTTGTTGTCTCTAAAAGCAAATAAATATGTGCGACATCGGATGACATTCACGTAAAACTGTCTAGCTGAAAAACAGATTGAATCGTTTGTTATTTGCCTGATTTGTTTTCCCTTTTTGTGAAGCTGCAACAGAACTGTAGCAGTGACAATTTTACGCTCCTTCATCTCTATAGTGAACTAGCTAGAACAAGGCTGTCCATCTAAAATATAAATTTTGAAAAAGATTTGCCAGCTTTTGTAGAAGCTTTAAAGCTCAAAACTACGAGATCGAAGGTTATAAGGTGCGACGAAGTCTCACGTTTCACCTTGAATCAGTCAAAGCCACATCATCCGCTCTAACAAACCTTGAGATGGGCAGCCTCATTTCCTTTCTATCTACGTGTTTTTCCCGAGTATTTCCTTATGTGTGAAAACGTATGTTGAGCGGAAATTTTCCAATCGATTCCACACATCGACTCTTTTTTACAAACTATGAAAGTTACGCTTTGCTTGGCTCGATAATTATCACCATTTTTTATTCACATTTACTTTGAGAGAAAACTGATTGTTACAGCAGGTTTTTCCGCACGATTTACCAAAGCGTGAAGCGTACGGAGAATTCTCTGGAGCGATTTGACTATTAGATGCCTAGCGACTCTATCGTGGGTGTATCAGGAGGCGATCTAAGTGCCATAAACAAATTTCGCCAGATGAGATTAGGCGATAATTTGGGTGTCAGTCGAGCCTCCAATTTTAATCACCCACTCGAGCGCTTCGCTTCTACGTCAACTTTTATTTCCATTCAATTTCACAAATCGTTAATTATTTTTTAATTTGCCATCTCGTTCCCTTCTTGGAGAAAGTTCCATTTGAAACTTGAGACTTTCTTCTGTTGGAGAAATTGGAACATTGAATTCGATCCCAATTGTTTGCCTGGCACGGAAATAATGCTCTCAAATTTATCTCTTTTCCTTGTGATTTGAGTACGCTTTTAAGCCTTTGACAAAAGTTATAAGACTTCTTTCTTTGATATTGGAGAAGAGAAACCTCTTCAGTTTTCGCCATCACAATAACACCACAACCCAGAACAAAAGACGAAAACCTTTCTACCGTCTCTCCTCGCCCGAGAACTGGGCCCGTCGTAAATCAAGAGTTTTATTTTGCAACCTTTTTCAACAATTTACCGCTACTTCTATGTTTCGTTGCCAGCAAAAGTTTTAATTAATTGTGTAATATTTCGGTCTTTTTCGCACCCAACAATAAACAGTCTATGAAGGCCATAAAAAACAGTCGCTTTAAATGTCAGAGTTAAACTATCGCAACACTCCCAGAACTTTTTAGAAACTCTCTCCACTTCTACCCTGTCTCGAAGCTTCATCGAATGAGCATGCAACAGTTTGAATTTCTTCTTACATTTAGTAAAACTTTGAACATCCCACACCCAGATGATCAAACTGCAATAGATAGTTCCTGCTTTTATAACTTTCAAATCTCTCCTCACCCTTCAACCTCGGATTGGCAATTTTCCATTTAAATTCATTCCACAAATTCTTTTGCATGTAATTTTCAATCAATCGAATGAAAAACCTCTTCTCCGATCACCGAATGGGATCACTTTCTCTAATGAAAAGTTCTCATTTTGTGCCATTCCAATCATACGAAAGGTAATCGACGCACAGCAAGCGTCCGCTCGGTTGGCTACAGCGATTTATTCGTGCTGAGTAAAAAGGACATGTGGGACGTGTTGAAAGAGTATCCGGCGGCACGGGTGAGACTCGAAGCGATTGCGGTTAAGCGGTTGGAGAAGTACAAAAAGGCGCCGCTCGAGAAAGGTAGATGGAAAATTCCTAAACGACTCTCTCAATGTTGCTCGAAACGTTTTGTTTTTCCTTTAGCTTGTTGCACTTGGACAGCATTCCCTCATTAAAAGTTTTTTCTAACCGCACGGAAAACAGCTCTTTTGCTCTGAAATCTCTGTGAATCTCTTGAGACAAGTGCGCGCGGGCTTTCTCCTTCAACTAAAAGCTCCGTTTGGCTTGTGCAAACAAAGAACAAGTCATCCCTTCGGCGGCAGCTTCCGCAAAACAAATTTATTTATGCTCGAAATTTAAAGCAAACTTTCTCTCGCATGTCTCAAGGGATTGTGTTCTTTCGTCGTGTTTGGTTGTTTTTCTTTTTTTACAATTGAGAAACTTTACTTACCCCATTTCACCCTGTTCAAGTAAACAAATTTTGTTGTTCGAAAGTAAAGCCGAAGAAAAAGGAATAAATGAAAAATAAAACTTTGATTTTTATCAAATACTCGAATTGTAATTTAATTAAGTTGCTATGGGACGCTGCCAATCGACTCCAGGTCTTGTGGAATCGAAGGATCGAACAACGGTGGAGGACATGTGGATTTCGCCACAGCCGCTTCCATCAGCGGCTCCGTCTTATCTTACGCAACACACGTAAGTTTATTCATATCAATATCTTTGGAAACAATGTGAGATATCAATTTCGTTTTCAGAAATCTCCCATACAGTCCAAAGTCACATCGCCGTGATAGCAATACCGAGCGAACAAGGATCACCGACTCACCGGGATCCATGAGCCCATCCGTTCACAGTTCAGAAGAACGTCCACGAAGCAGAATTACGTCACACACTTCAAGGCCCCAGTCGCAGCCGAGCCGAAACGGTAATTGATAAACGAAAGTGGATTAAGAAAGTTCGCTAAAATTACGAGATTCGATTTTATGCTTCCCGGAAGTCGTTGATGCCTTGGAGCTTTTTTCTCTTTCCTTCTAGTTATATAATTCTGAAGCTTCGCCTTAACGGTTTTCGCGAAACGAAAAAACTTTTCAATTTGCCTTAACTCTTCTTTTATAATATTTTAGTCGGCTCTCTGACCCATCTCGAGTCAGGTGCCACGCCTCTTCTTGGGTCGCACGAAGCTTTGGAAGGTGAAATCAAGAGATTAAGGGAGCGACTTCACACTGTCGAGACAGAAAACTTCTCACTCAACACGAAGCTCGCCCAACAGCAGTGGGAGGTTGAGCACCGTTTGGCGGAAATCGAAATGCAAATATGCGGAGCATCGTCTGGCGGGTCAGAGTCGAGTCAGGAAAATGAGCCCGAAGACACAGAAAGGAACCGCGAGAGTATCATATAACACTCTGGAGACTATGCGGACAGTAAACCTTTAGCGTTAGTCTACCTGCGTTGCATGACTTAGAGCACTGAGCTCTGTTTCGTAGCATTTTTAAGTTGTAAATAAAAGAAAATGCAAAATTACATTCTCACACACCAGATAAACCCCATGAGTCATATTGATGATGATAAAGTTTTTTTTGCCATGGATGAAAGTAGCGGGAAGACGAGTTGAATAATTATAAACTTAATTCCAAAGCTAGATAGACATTTTACAGAACAATTCACAAAGCGATTACAGAGAGAAATGTGTAAATAAATGGGAAAGGCAAATGATCCTTCGGAGGAGGGAAAATTACAGAGAAGTGTTTAATGATAGACGAAAGGATAGAAAATGTTTCATTGGATGGGCAGCTCTTAAAAATGTAGTGAAGGAGAAGGAAACGTAGAGATTTATTCGAATGAAACGAATTTAAAAGGGATAACGAGACACAATCTGCCATCAGACAAAAATGATTGATACTTTTTCGACGACATTACACAGCCAGTATCTGGTCAATATAGGACCAAAAGAAATAAAATCCCGTTTTGTAAAAGTTTTAAACAAAACCAAAGCACGAGAGAAAGTTGAATATTTTATCCAAGCGTCTGTTTGTTGCGTTGGGATGTGGAAATTCGTTCAAATGCTGCAAGTGAGCTAGATGATTGTTATGGCGAAAAGGTTTTTCGATGAACGGAAAAAGTTTTCCCTAAACTGAAATTCCGTTTTCTTACCATTTCAGCTTTTTAGATATCAAATCTAGTTTCACTTAAAAATATCTGAACTCCACTTGAACAACAAGCATTGCCACATCCTGATTGAATTGATTTTTTGATGTTTTACAAATTTTGCTGAAAAGTTTTTATTCCCTAAACACAAATGCGAATTGCAACGAAAAAGTATTCGAGATGTTAAGGTTTTATCGCTTCCTTCGAACGATTATTGAAATGTGTTCGAGCATAAATTTCTGTTCAAGTTTTTCTTGTTTCATTCGGTCTCTGCACATCCATCGGATAACTTTGCAGCATGTTTTTATAGCTTCTTCGTCTCCACGATTGAAAATCGAATCAAAAATGCTCTGATGAAAAAAGTTTTAAACGAAATTTTGTAAATTTTATTCACATTACAAACTTTATCTATTGAATTCAATATAAGGGACACTAAGGAAGACAAAACGACGTAGATAGCAAAATGAGAAGAAAATGATTAAAATAAAATTAAATTGAAAAAAGCTTTTTCTTTTTTTCCGGTGCAAATTTTTCACATTACAGACAACGGCAGACTGTTGAGTACGACAGTTTTCCACCTTCCACGTGAATTAATATAAAACGGGTTCAAAAGAAATGTTCAGAGTTTTGTTTGAGTTCAACAAACGAAAGTTTCAAGTCAAGCGATAATAAGTAAATCCTAAGCTCTCCCAAAAAGGCAACCGGGACCAAAATACTTTCACAATGCAAACAACCTAATTTCTTCAAATTATTTTAATATTCTGAGATAATTGAAAAACTTTCCTCCGTGTGAGATTAAATGCAAAAGAAACTGCCATTTAGAAAGTCAAATTTAAAGTAAATGTGAGAAAATTGACGTAGAAATGTTACGAAAGTTTTAAGGAAATGCAATTTGTTCGCTAAGAAAATAAAAGTTTTACCCTCTCTTGGTTTGCATGGAAACTCGTGAAAGTTTCTCATGTTTTCTCAGCGGTTGGCGCTTTCTCGTATAATTTTTTACAACCGTTGTTGATGGTGCAGCAGTTGCTGAGAATCCTTTACAAAATAAGTCAGAGGTGGAAGTTTGAATCAAACATGTGATTGTTTCTGTCTCTGTCATGTTGTTGATTAGAAGCGTTGGAAAACTCGTTTTGTGACTCAGTGACAGACAAAACATTTCCGTTAAGAGAAACATCCAACTTTAATCTGATTTTGTGAGTAATTCTGCTCTAATAAATTTCTGACCTCAAATTGATTTCCTTAGACAACTCAAAATAATTTCTATCTATAGATTAAAATGGAAGATTTCCTTGAATGTTCTGAGCAAGATGATATCTGAATATCAGGTCTTCATTTTGCAAGAGCTGTGGATCAATAACTCCTGGTGCACTGACAGTGCATCACAAGGTCTTGGGGCAAAACTTAGGAAATTAAGTAGAGCCACATCCTTCAATCTTAAAATGAAAGATTTGACTCTGCTTAGTTGCCTAAGTTTGATCCCAAGATCTTGTGGTGCATTGTCAGTGCACCATTTTGATCCATAATTTCTTCTCTAATTCACCGCTTGATAAACTCACACGAAATTAGCATGAAGATTTATAATAAACTCTGAAGAGAGAAAAAGTTATTCGATTGATAAATTTTAAATACTTTACGATGAATATTTTAACGAATTGTTTTTGCGGTGAAGAAAGTTTATTCATTGCTAGAAAAATGTCATTGCAAAGATTGTTGATATTTATTTGAATTTGAGCTGAGATTTAAAATTTAATGAAATACTAATAAAACTAGAATTGTCATTTCTATGAAACCAATAAAACAAAATGTGAAAAGATAAATTGACGTTGAGTTTGAGATGTCATCAATCACCTGTTAGCCGAGTCGCAGCCACGATGTTACTCGTAATGTCTGCTTCGCTCTTGCCAGATAAAGTAAATATTTGGCTTTCAGCGTCACTCCAACTAATCAACTCGTCCCATTCACGAGTTGTGTTGCTTCGGCGAATGTTTCTTTCCTTCCAGTGAACAGCTTTCCAGCTCTTAACCAACATTGGCTCTCGGTTTCGTTTGAACGTTTTGCGGCTGTGTTATGTTAGAGCTCAATTGGTCTTCAGCTCTTGATCAGGTGCGACGTGTTTTGAAATCGCTTCGTCTTCAGTGATTATTTATATCTGCCTACATTTGAAGCAGCGCGAGACAAGTGTTACAAAAGGACAGCCACATGTTGGCACAGAACAAGAATTTCGCTTGAAATTTTGATACAAAGTGAGCAAAGAGGTTGAAACTTTATCCATGAGATCATTTTTAATGGCTTGTGCAATGAGAAATTCCATGGTGATGAGAGATTTTATTATGTGCAAAAATGGACTTGCTGCCGTCGACGTGCGAGTGTGTGCTCGACGCTAAGCACTTGTGTTCGTGTTATGTAACAATTTGCGCGGTGAACAAACGAGATTAATCGAATGAATAAAATCTATGAATGGACGGAATAGTAACAGCACACCGAAGCGATTCGTTGTCGTCGAGCGTAAAATGTGTAACACTGATCGAGAAGTTAAACGCTGCGATCACAATTCAATGATTTATGGAGCAGAGAGATTATCAAAGATTGATTAAATAACTCACGGGCAGTCATTTAGCAAAGCTATCAGCTGACATTTGGGCAAGCTCGTTAGCTTTTGTTAGAGTCCCTCAGCCCAACCCACTTGATCACGTTGACACAAAACTTCCCATGTTTATTTTTGACGCTGAGTTTACATTTCGCGAAGAGAGCTTCAAGCAGACTCAAAAGATTTGGGTGTGACACAGGCTGGAAACCTTCTCGCTTTGCCATTTTTGCGTTCTCCACGATCGTTGAAAGTGTGTGGAGATTAAATGCTACGATCTCTTCCCTACGAGATTAAATCAAACTTTGTATCGTTTGCGATGTGAAACTTTATGCTTTGTCTTCCTCGACTTTCTGGATAAAGACTGACAAGATAAATATTACGCAACGTGTGACGCTGCTTCGGGCGAAGATATTCAACTTACGCAATCTCTTAAAAAATAATTTCTTCGGAATTTTTCAACTTCTCGTTACTTCGCTTTACTCGCTCGTTCGCCCGCCTGGAATCGCTTCACACAACGCGCGGCACATGACGGCGATTAAGCGAATCTTCCAACAAAGAGCAAAGCATGAGAGCATATCATCATCGCGTCTTCATTAGAAAAATGGAAAAAACTGATTGTTGATACCTCAGCGCAGCGGTAAAAGACAAACAAATTAAATTCGTTCCTCAATTTTTCCCATGAATAGCGTTGGAAGCAGAAAACATTTTTTATGTTCGGATTGCGCTCTTGTGCAACATAATTTTATTGCTTTACGGATCGGACATTCAATCAGCGATTTCATTATTTAAACAAGAGTTTCTCGATCAAAGCGACTCGTTGCTTGATGTTTTACGCTGACCTTATTGGGGTTCGTGGACATTGCAGCAACCTAAAAATATAAACTAACTTCAGGTCATCAATTCTAAATCTATTGAACAAAGTTGAGAAGCTTTGATGCCGATTTTTTCGGCGGATTTCTCGCAAATGCAGATGGAAGTTCCTCATAAAAAACGAAAGCCTGAAAGACATTGTGTCACTTCATTATTCGCGGTACATTGCCGCCAGTTGAACAAAGAGCTGAAAATTTGGTGAACGATTTCACTTGGAAGAAATCATTGGAATTTCTAATTCTTCATCTTTTGCTAATTGCGTGAAGGTTTAATGTCTCGAGACAAAGAGTTTTGCTGAGGCATCGCTGCCCTGTTGCGCCTCAATGACAGCACGAGTAGAATGCGCAACTGAAAATTATTGACGTCCCCATATTTGGATTTAATATTCAATGGACGAAAGGTTCGCGAATGTCAATTAACTTTACCTTCGCTCGCATGTCCATATTTAAATGGTCACCGAAATCACGATCCCGTGTAAATTTTCCCATTACCTGCGTTTTCATGACGGAATGACTCAGACCTAACTTCAAGTTCATTGTGAACGAACAATACATCCAGCTTAATGATCATGTCGAGACGCTCATGAAGCAAAACACGGAGTGAGTTCTGAGAAAGCTTTGATGATTACATGATGACGAAAAGCGTCCGCAGCAATCCAGAAAATCACAGATCGTTGGATCGTGTGACTCTCGTGCCCACTCAGTTGTCATGTTCTCTCAGTGTGCCAGCATTTCCTACTCTGAATAAAGCCATTCTCATTTAAATGGACCGTAATTTAACATAATCAACACCAACATCCACCCCCGCTTCGATCCGATCTAGCCGTGTGCGCGCAGACTTAAATTCCTAAAATTACCGCGCTGACTTCATCTCCAATGAATTCTTTGCTGCCAACGTCCAGCATATTTCCAGTCGCTGTTTCAATGCCTCATTGCGAGTAAGTCGTTGGAACGTGAAGCTTTCCAGTTAACATCGCCGCCTGTTGTGTTTTGATATTCTTCAAACGATCATCAATCTTTTTTGGCGTGGCTCGAAAACATTTTCTGAGTTTTATTAAGATTATTCCTAGAATTTTTGTGCCTCGCGAATCGTTGAGTTGGTGATTAAGTCGAGTAAGAATTCGACGCGTAATCTTAAGGGTTTCCTCTAAAGACTACAGAGGTGAACTGCGTCACATTGATCGAAACATTGGTTGAAAGCAAAAGTCCGCGACAAGCGGAGTCGCCTCGAACCTGTTTTGCTTCTCATCTCTTCGCGCTTAGCGATCGCATATGTGTGGGTGGGGAATTTGTGTTTACCTTTGATTTTTCGCTGCTGCATGAGAAGAGAATTCTGTTTTGATCGTCTGCGGTAGTGTTGACGGCAGCGCTTGGATTAGTTTGGAAGTCGCTCATTGCACAATGCGCGTGCGAGATGGTCGTGTGTGTGTTGGCGGCTGTGAAATGGAATTTCATTTAGTTTCTTCTCGTCTCTTTAGTGCAACAATGATCAAATAAATTGTAAGTAGTGAAAAACAGAACATTTGAGTGAAAAAGCTCGACATGGATTTACCAAAAGGAGCAAGAATCACGCACAGTGGATTGCTTCAGCATCATGCTGACGGCACCACAGACATTCAGAAGATCACACAAGCTGGTCTTGTCGCGAGATCGCCAGAAGGAACGGCGGCCAAGGGCATGAACATTCGCGGCAATGAAGATTTGTGGGTTGAAATTCAGGCGAACACCTTCAGAAACTGGGTGAATGAACATCTTCGCGACGTTGACCTGCAGGTGAGTCGAATCGTTTGTCAACAATCGAAATTAATTCGTGCCATGCATCAAATTTAAGTTTAACAGACACCACTTCTTTGTTCAATTATGTTAATTTAGCGACCTAATTTACACGAACCATCAACTGAAAATGATTTTTCCTTCGTCATCACGAAGCTTCATTAAAGTGTCGAGCGTTAATTTTTTACAAAAAAGTTTATTTGATGTCGAGCTGTTGATTCCGATGTGGCTTAAGCGCTCAAATGACGAAGCCTTTCTCTTCAGCTAAGTCGCTTAATGAAGCCGCAGATGCTACTGAAGAACATCGCGATTAACTTCGAATTAAATTGTCTCTTTACAACGCGCGGACGCTGCTGACAGTACTTAGCCTACTGTAGCCAATTAGTTGTTCCCGCTAAGGAACGAACCACTTGTAAAACACTTGAGATCCGACCTAACATCGACATTTTCTCACTCACAGCTGACATGGCTTTGAATTCGTTAACTTAATCAAACAATAAAGCGAGGTCAGTGGCGTGAGAGCCTACATGATTAACGCCTTTGCCTCTCGACGCAAATTTCAATTGCAAGTTTTTATCGATCGCTTTAATAAACCTAATTCGCTTCTCATTCGCTTCTGAAGGTTTCCGATCTCTCGATCGACTTTTGCGACGGAACTCATTTGTGCGCTCTGGTGGAGTCGTTGCAAAAACGCAAATTGAAGCCATCATGGAACAAGAGACCCGCAAATCAGCATCACTACCTTGAGAACGCGACGAAAGCTTTGAAAGCAATCGAAGATGATGGCATAAAGTTGGTGAATATCGGAAACGTTGACATTGTCAATGGAAATCTCAAACTCATCTTGGGATTGATTTGGTCGCTGATCGTCCGTTATCAAATCGGAAGAAGCAAATTCCCTCCTAGAAAGCTGATGCTGGCCTGGCTGCAAGCTGCTCTTCCTCAGTGTAAAGTCTCTAATCTTACGACCGACTGGAACAGTGGAGTTTTGTTGTCGGCGTTGTGCGACTACTGCGAGCCAGGTTTGAGTGACGAAAAACGTTTCAAGAGCTTTCCGCGTCATATGTTTCTTATTTTTCAGGCCTTTTCCCTCACTGGAAGTCTTTGGATCCGAATCAATCAGTTCGCAACTGCGAAAATGCGATGAACATTGCTCACAGAAACTTTGGAGTACCAAAAGTATTGGAGCCAGAATACCTCGCGTCGCCATGGCTTGATGAACTCTCAGGAATGACTTACTTGTCATACTTCATGAAACCCGATGGTCCAGGTTATAATGCCTCGATGAGATGGGTGAACAGTACAATCAAGCATCGAGTTGAGAATTTCACGGTAAATTATTAATCTGGTTGTCTGTATTCGTAGTTCTAATGAAATTGAAACCCACAGACCGATTGGAACAACGGAAAAGTTTTTTGCGAAATCATCAAAGGACTTGGCGGAGCTGCTCCAGCGCCTGAGAAAATCAGCAGCGCCCCTGAAATGTGGGAGAGTAACATGAAGAAGGCGATGGATGCAGGCAATCGATTTGGAATCAAGCCCGTGCTTTCGCC
This sequence comes from Smittia sp. YW1114-2, assembly GCA_033064975.1. Lineage (NCBI taxonomy): Eukaryota > Metazoa > Arthropoda > Insecta > Diptera > Chironomidae > Smittia > Smittia sp. YW1114-2. The sequence goes on from CP093833.1 coordinate 3,816,992, forward strand.
GAAAGATATGACGCAGCCAGATGTTGAACACCTTGCAATCATGGCTTATGCAACGCATCTTCAGTGGATCACTCCAAGACCACCATTGGCTGACATGGTCGCCGTACATTTGCAAAGCACGAGCGGAAGAGTGGCCGAACCAACTTACTTCCGTGTCGATGTGTTGTCAAAGGACGTCGATGTCTCGACGATGAAAGTCTACGTCGTTGCTCCACATGACAAAGGAGTTGCAACGCTTGTGAAGTTGAGTCCTCACGGCGAAGGAAGCTTCGTTCCTGATATCTATGGAATGCATGAGATCATCGTTGAGATCGGAGACGATCGACTCGGCGGACATTTCTTCCGCGTTCTTCCTCGCTTCACTCAAGTCGCTCCACCAGGAATGGCGCCTTGTGCCATCGGAAGTCTCGTCGAAGTTCTCGTCAACGCAACAGGTGCACCTCGAACCGAAGACATCCTCGTAACTGCATACTCGCCCTCTGGTCGATCGCACAAACTTCCTTTGAAGAAAGTTGACGAGGGACACAGTGCCATATTTAAACCAGACGAAGCTGGAATCTGGGAGATTGCGATCACTTATCAAGGCAATCACATTCAAGGTGGACCGTTCACGTGCTCCGTTTTCGATCCAAGTGGTGTTTCCGTGCATGGGCTGGATGGCGCTTTGCCATTTAAAGCTCATGCATTCGAGATCGATGCTCGTGGCGTAGGAGTGTCCGGCGAACTTCATGTTGATATCGTTTGCGAGAAGCATTCGGTAGTCTGCGCTGTTGAAAAACTTGTGGAGAATAAATTCCGAGTGACGTTTATGCCGCGACAAAATGGAAAACATCGCGTCTACATTTATTTCAATGGCTACGACGTCAAAGGCTCGCCATTCATCATGAGGGTTGGAACTAAGGGCCGTTCGGGAAAAACAAGAAGCAGCCCCAGCCATGAAAGCTCCAAGTATCGCTCAGAGAGCCCTTCAATGCATTTCAACTCATCGCAGTTGAAGAACGATCGGCAATCGAGCATAACGCGTGAGCTTTATTCGCCTCAGAATGTTTACAAATCACAGTCACCACAGCTGTCGCCATCGTATAACGAAGATCGATATGACATCAAAACGAGCCGAGAAGTTTATTCGTCGCCTCGATTGGTGTCACCAACACGTCTTGATCCACCAGCGCGAGAACTTTACAGTCCGAAACTGGTCGACGAGCAACAACACCATGGCTACTCGACGGTCTACAAGAGCGAGTTCCGAAAGGACATCAGCAAGAGTCAGAGCCCAGCGTTTGAATATTCAAACCGGGACACAACTGATTTGTATTCGAAGAAGAACGTATCAAAGACAAACTTGACGTCGTCTAAGGATGAAGGGCATTACAGTTCGTCTTATGTCTCCAAAATCAGAAACGAGAACAGTTACGGGCGTAAAAGCGATTCACCAACTTTGATGTCTAGTCCAATCAATGTGAGTTCATAAATCACCGGTTAGATAGACGATTTCCATGTTAAATCTTTCGTATTATTTTAGATGAGATCGAGTCCCGTCGTCCGAAGTCCTTTGACAGTCAACACAACCTACGAGACGAGACGTGCAACTAGTCCAAGAAACTTCACGTCATCGCCTTCGCCAAGATACACTTCAGAGTCACCTGTTAATCGCTACTACACGTCAGCAACGCCATTGAACTCATCTGCATCGTCCAAGTTGAACTCTGAAACTTATCGAGTAACGCAGCACTCGTACAAGTCATCGATCAATCAAATGAATCAAAACGCAAGCCCAGTTCCAAGAGGAAGTCCAATGATGTTGAAAAGCAACGCAAACGAAGGCGTCGATTACACGTCAATTGTCCCAAACCTCGGTGCATCACGTCGAGACAGCTGGGATGTTCTGAACAAGACCAAACACATGTTCTCGAATAACTCATTGGAATCTTTGGCAAAGCTAACCGACCAGCAGCTTGATACAAATCTATCTTACGACCGATCGGCTGTTGAGAACGAAACTCATTCCAACACTCAGTATAACAAGTTCTCGCTGTCCGATTCTTCTTACAAAGAGCGCAATGAGAAATATGTCACGAAAACCAGCTCAAACGACTACGGATATTCTTCCTCTTCCAAATTTGTGCCAATAGACGATGGCGTTGAAGGTGCGAGGGCCATACGAGTCAGCAACAAGCCAGATGGGTTTCTATCGCAGCCCTTCGAGTTTGAAAGTGAGTTGTTAGCCGATTCGTTGGACACCAAAATATTTACTCTCGCATTTTAGTTGACGGATCGAGGGCTGGCAGCGGAAACCTCGAAATTCTCGTCAACGGCGGCCGAGTCACATCATCGGTTAGAGCTTTAGGCGGTCAACGATTTGTCGCAAGCTTCACACCTCACGAAACTGGAATACACACTGTGCAAATCACGTTCAACGGCGAAACTGTACCTGGTAAGAAGTCGGATGTTTTGTTTTTTAAAGTATTTTTGTCAAGTCGAACATTTTTGTCAAGTTAAATATTTTTATCAAGTCGAAATTTTTTATCAAGTTAAATATTTTTGTCAAGTTGCTTGATCTCGATCAACTTGTTCGTTCGTTACCTGTGTAGGTAAGCAACAAGTCGCTCTTTCTCTCGCTGTTTACCTTTTCCATTCCTCCGCAACAATCTTCACATCGCAAAAGAAACTCTCGAGTTGTAATTCAGCCTTTGAGTTGATCGGTTTGTTTCTCCGTTCGTGTGGGCAACGTAAGAACTGCTAAGAAATAAAGGTGTAGCCATCTTAAAACGATGACGTGACAAGTTTCCGATCGTGAAATCGCTATTAAACGAAGAAAATATTCGGAAAACTTGTGGAAATATAACTCGTGGAATAAGAGCTGAGCACTTTATGAGAAAATTGTTGGCGTGAAGATTGTAATTTCACTAGAAGAAAAGAAAAGAGAAAAGTGCAGTCGAGAAGAACTTCTCAGAAGTGTGAATTGTATCGGTTTTGTGTGTCTCGAATTCATCGCTTTCTGTGCTAATAGAAAGCAAAAATAGTCATATTGTGCATTATTCATCCAGACTGGATTAAAAGTTTCTTGAAAGTACGAGAGAAAATTTATTCATCCGCACACATCTCGCTGGTACGTTCACATTTGACACAAATACCTTCTGCCAGACCCCGAAAAAAAGAAGAAGCCGCGCGAACTAAACAAAGCGAACGAAGAAAATATTCCATTGAAGAAAGTGAGCAGCGAGAAATGTTTTGGTTGAGTCACGAGGAAAATGAGAAAAATCTAGTTTGAGGGTTTCATTAACTGGAAAATTTACCGGAACAGTTTGAATCGTTCTGTTTCGTGGGAAAAATGATCTTTGTTGAAAGGTTTGGCTCAGGCGCTTTGTGATGGAATTCCACAATTTATAATCAAAGAAGAGCTTAGTGTAATTCGTATACGAAATGTTGAATTATCATTGACTGGCTTCGTCTTATCAATCATCTAAAGACGCGCCTGGACTCATCATAATTTCTGCACGCTTAGACCCTAAGTTGTCACACAATATGTTGAACAAGAAAAGTTCGGTCTTTTCTTAATTTTTGAAAGCAGCCGATCAACAGCATAAACCGAGAGTATCAAACCTGTTGTAACTGAAACCCGTTGAAAAACTTCTTCTTAGCTTCTTCGTTCATATGCGAGAGTTCGAGCTTATCATTAATTTTTACGGTGTACAAAACGCAGATCGGGTGAAAGTGAAGATTTCAGTTTCGTTTGGTTGCGAGCTGCAATGTTATCGAGACGATCTCAAGCGGTTGATTGATGGTGAATCTTCCTGAAAAGGAATGTCGCTGTGTTATTTCTCTTTCGCTTCCCAAGCAACTGGTTCGTTCAATTTATGGAAACGAACAATTTTCTTTATTGAAAATGATTAGAACTCGGAGGAGTTTCTACCGTTATCATCGTTCGCGTTAGAATTGGTTTTTGTTAACTCGATTGAAAGTTGAAGTCCCAAGATATTTAGACTGAACATCCGTCGAAAGCTCCCGTCCGTTGATGCGTTGAATTCCAAAGGTTTTGCGGTCGAATTTCTGCGAGACTCCAACGGGTCTCAGACAATGAGATGATTGAGTTCTCTACAATAGAATTAGATGCGGGCAACAACCACAAACCTTGTACGAGACGGAGTCAAAACAATTTTCCACGGGCAATTTAGAAAGCTCGATGCGAAACCAAACGTGCGCCATTAAAAATTGCTCACTATAAACACGACAACAAATCTTAGCGCCTCAGTTCGGCAATTAGCGGCTTGTGTCGTGTTCTTTGATCGCTAATTATTCAAATTGTTCTCCATTCTTCAAAACATCGCCCAACTGATGTGATCTTGAAGCTTCAAGATTGCTCAATCATCGCTTGATAAGAGCAGACATTAAAAGTTTAACTGATTGAAGTGAATACTTACTATACCGCAATGCCAGCGAGACTGCTTCAAAGAACATTCTTTCAACTTCCATTCATTGCTTTCGAAGAAATCTCGAATAGCGTGTTGAGAGATTCCGTTAATTCCAGGTTTTGAGTTGCTAAACAGAACAAGGAAATCGTTAGCAAACATCAACAGAGCTAAGAATTATTTCGAACCTAGAACTTGATCAGTAAATCGATTAAGCTCAGCAAACTGAGGTCTTATGATTCGCAGCTAAGCTGCATGATGTTTGCTACGCAACTTTTCGAAAAGCGAAAGAAGAGAAAAGCGATAAACTCGTTTCACGATTCACTTGCTGAATTAATTGTGGGGAAAAATGTCTCGCTCGGTAACAGTAGATTTCGAGCTGGTTGAACTCTAAACGGCTACGAGAACTGGTCAATCAACTAATGGAACGATTGCACTGTTTTGTAATCACAGTAATTAAGTTTAAAGAGTCGCTTAAGTTTTCACCTTGACTTTGCTGGCTTGGCTAGAGAGATTACGCGGTTGCCACAGGAAAATGAAAGCTCTGCGTGCTTCCCGAAGAAATTATTCAGAGTTATGAAAATCGCATCGGAGATGATGCAACGCTGATTTTCCACGTGATTTAACAGCTGCGAAAGTGAAGTTTTCTTCAATCGCGTGAAGAATTTTCGGCGAATTATTAACAAAGCCGATCGTTACGCAATTCTAAGCTTACTTTCCCGCAATCGGCCGCCGCTGTTTGCGGTAAATAGAAATGATTGAAAATCGTGACTGGTTTTGGAAGCAGCTGAAACTTTGCTCGCAGATCTCGCGGTAAACTCGTTAACATTCAACCGTAACGAGAAGCTCACCGCAATAATTAGACGAGCCAGCTGAGCTAAGACGAAATTGGTCGTCGCGATGAACACTTTGGTTTCGAAGAAAAGCTCACCAAAAAATTGGGAAGAGAAAGTGATTTCGGCCATTTAAGTCAACAATGGAGAACAAATCAATAAAACTCTTCATCTCCTAAAACTCAACTTCCCGTTCGTTCAAGTTTGCAAATACTTCACAACCTTTTTTATGGAGTCAAATGTTTCGCAACGGAGAAGAAAAGTGCAAGAAATTGTTTTTTGACGGTCGGAAATTGCTGGTAATCAGCAGCTTTTAGTTATGCCGCGTGCCTCTTAATAAGCATGAACTTGACGACAAGCTTCGTGGGGCAACCATCGTTGATTCGTGACTAAAGAATGTTTTTTTCGATACAGGCTCACCCTGGCACATCGACATAATGCCTTCATCACCCGGTTTAACCGCACTCGGCGAATCAACTCGCCTCGTGCCAGCTAATCAGTCGGCGGTTTTTGAGATACTGCCGCCTCCTGGAACGTCCTTAACAAGGTCTGATTGTGTGGCGACTGTGCTTTCACCTAGTAAAAGCAAAGTCAACGCTCGGATCACCAACGAGGCGGCAAATGGTGCCATGCGAATTGAATTCACACCCAAAGAAGTCGGAACTCACATCATCGAGGCTTCTATTGGAGGAACGAAACTTATCGGCGGACCTTTGATTGCGAAAGTCTACGACTCGAGTCTGATACAAGTCACCGACGTCAATGGTGGCGTCGTTGGACAAGCTTGTCAGTTCAGAGTCGACGCGTCAGCTGCTGGCGAAGGTCAGTTAGAAATCTCTATCAACGAAGGAGAAGTGCCGAATCATGTGCAAGTCGTGGGAGGTGGAAGATGTCTAGTATCGTTTACACCCGAACAACCAAAGCCACACATGATTGATATAAAGTTCAACGGTGAAACAGTTCGCGGATGTCCGTTTGTCTGCTCTGTAGCTGACACAAGCCGTGTAACCCTGAACCTCTCGAATCTCGAACTCATTCCCCTGAATCATCCCGCGACGTTCCTCATAACGGTGAGTTGTAGAAAATTTCTTGCGTTGATGAATCGACAATGAAATTGTTTTGCTAATTAACAGGTTTCTGGTGGTGGCGCTGCCGAGTTGGCCGTCAGCGTTCGCAGTCCGATGGGTGAACTGCCTGTACGCGTTACAGGCAACATTCACTCAGGTTTTACCGCAGAATTCACGCCCGTCCATGTCGGAGCTCACACGATCAACGTCGACTATAATGGCTATCCAGTTCATGTGAGTTTCCCAAGCTTTCATCGTTAGTGCTTGTTAACATTTCGAACCTTTGCAGGGAACACCATTCGTCGCGAAGTCTTACGATGCGAAGAAAGTGTCGGTTGGATCTGTAACAAAAGGATCTGTTGGCCGACCTGTGCAATTCACAGTTGACGCTGGCGATGCTGGCGAGGGAAACCTTGAAATTACGATCTCAGCAAAGGGCCACAACATTCCGACGCAGGTTCATCCGCAAGGCAATGCAAAGTGAGTGATAAATATTTAATGAACGCGCATTATCTAACTTCAAATCGTTTTAGATTCGCTGTATCATTTGTCCCCGCGGAAGCGTGCGAGCACATAATCAACGTGTCATTCAATAAAATGCCTGTGCCCGGCTGTCCCATAAACGTGCAAGTCAGTGGCAACGCTTCCGGCCCGCAAGTGTCTTTAAACGGACCGGGCCCAGTACACATACCCAACTCGCTGATTATCAATCATCCGAATGGTCGATTAGATGACATTGAAGTGAATGTCGAAGGTAAAATTCTTTGAGATCTGTTATCATTTGTACAGCATCACGTGTAGATAGTTTTCGTATGAATAACTAAACTTGAAATTGCAGTCCACCTTTTCTCTTTCGGTCACAATTTCAATCTTACGAGAATCATAAATCATTTGACTTGAGAAATATCGCCATCAACTTGACTTGTCGGATTTATGTGAGTCAACTTGCTTTATGCAAGTGCATTTACTCGACGGCCAATTTGAACAAACTTTGGAGTTTAAATATTTATGATTCAAGCTTGCACAGAATTCTATCCTTTAATCTCCTGTTAACACTCAGTAATTCCGCGTGATTCCCACTCCTTTCCAATGAATCTTCGTTCGACGAATGTAAAATTTTGTAAATTGATTTTCTCCTCATTCTTTCTTGTATATTTTTTCAGGACGACGAAGACTTTTGTACTAGACTTAAATTCACTAACCAAATATAACATCAGACTTTGAAGTAAAACTAACAACTCATACTCATTTGGTTCATTCAGCGAGACTCAATCAGCCTCATGATTACCGAAATTATTTCGATTGAATTTCAATGAGGAAAATCTGGATGAATACATTAAAATTAATTCCCGGGAAGGGCAATAGTTCTATGGGAGGGGAGACGTAGCTGAGATTGACAATCCAGCATCGTCAAACCTGCAATAGCCCGAAAGATGATGGGTGAGCGACTTCTTTATCTGAATCATTAAAATTAATTGATTAAATTGGTCACGGTGCATGCTAACAACTGTCTCTCTCTCTCTCTCTGTCCACAATCTGTCGTTCTCTGCTGCCTTTCAGGTTTTTGTATCCAGAAACATTTCCATGTTTGAAATCATTTTCATCTGACCAAAATTTCCATGTTTTATCCTCCCAAAATTTTGCATTCCCAATCCTGCTGGTGATAAAAACTGTGCCATGTTTTCATGATTGTTAACCGCAAATGCTTATCAACGTGTTAATTGAATTTTGCTGCTTTTTTAAATTTTCTGATAAGTTTAACTAATTTAATTTTTACTCACATTATTTTCGGAAACACAAAAAAACCTTCACAAAAAACACAAAACATCAAAAATAAATTTAACACAAAACTTTCTGGACCGACCGATAAAAATATCAGAACCGACCGGCCACTCGATACCAGTTCAAGTGCTTCCGACTTCCGAAGGCGTGTTCAAAGCTGAGTTTGTGCCAAGGATTGTGGGTGAGCACAAGGTCAGCGTGAAGGTTCAGGGACAAGCGACAGCTGGAAGCCCGTACTCAGCAAAGGTGAAGCAGCTTCAACATTCAATGAAATACATTTTATTGAAACAATTATAACGATTCAGGTTTACGACGTCAACGCGATCAAAGTTAAGAACGTCACAAATGGAACGGTCGGTCGACCAGTGACATTCCTCGTGGAGACAGCTCAAGCGGGTCCTGGAAACTTGTAAGAATTCAAGAACGTTCGTCTCCTAATGCAAAAACTTATCGGAAAGCTTTTAGGGAAGTTACAGTGAACGACGGTCGAGTTCCAACGTCGGCTCAGGCTCAAGGTCAACACACTTACGCAATCTCTTTTACACCACGAGATGCTCAAAATCATACAGTTGAGTTGAGGTTTAACGGACAAGACGTGCCAGGATCTCCATTCACTTGCAAGGTTTGTTAACTAAAATATCGTCCGATCGGCTCTAAAATATTTCACCTTTCTTTAAGATCGCGTCGGCAGCAAGAATTCAAGGCCTTGAAGCGCTCGACAAAGTCAGCGTCGACCAAGAGTTTGAGTTTTTTGTCGAGTCGGGCATTGAACCCGTGGCAGAAATTCTTGGACCAGCAAGAAGAATCGTTCCGGTGACAGTCGAGGAAGTTCTGAGTCGCAATGGATTCAACGTCAAGTTCCGTCCAATCGATGTTGGCGACCACTCAGTTGAAGTTCGTCTGCCAGCCAATGGCGGACACGTTGAAGGAAGTCCATTTCTGTTGAAAGCTTACTCCGCTGAGAAAGTTATTGTGACTGATATCAAAGCAGGAACTGTTGGAAAGAGTGTGAGCTTCAGTATCAACGCTAGCCAAGCTGGAGCAGGCAACCTGGAAATAATTGTAGCGGTTGGAGGAAAGAACGTTCCAAATTTCGTAACTTCTGAGGGAAATGCAAGATTCAAAGTGAACTTTAAGCCTACAGAACCTGCAAAGCACTCGCTATCGGTTCGCTTTAACGGACATCCAGTCCCTGGATCTCCATTCAACTGCATGGTGTCGCCTCAGCCAATGTCGTCAATGAAAGCAATGGCAAGCGGAGAAACTCTTCGTCAGGCCCCAATCAATGTCGACAACGTTTTTGAGCTGGAAGGTTTTGACACTGTTGAGCCACAAATTTATATAACAAGCCCTGCCGGGGACAGCTTGCCGTGCAAGCTGACGCTTCGCGACGAAGTTTGGCTGGTCACTTTCAAGCCTATCGTCGTCGGTCGACACTTGATCAGCGTTTCTAGCGGAGAGCAGCACATCTCAGGCTCACCATTCAGCTGCAACGTCTTTGATGTCTCACGAGTAGCTATCAGTGGATTAGATCAAGTGCAACCTGCACCGATGGGTGTTCCAATCACATTCAGCGTCGACGCTGCTGGTGCAGGCGAAGGGACTTTGGAGCTCGTTGTGTCAACGGCTAACAATACTGTTAAAGCTGAGGTGACTGCTTGTGCTCGCGGTCTGTATGATGTCACGTTCGTTCCCCAAACAGCTGAGCCTCATTACGTTAACATCACTTTCAACGACATCTCGATCGATGGAAATCCATTTAGGGTAAAATCCTCCGAATTTTTCAATTACCTCATATTAATTCAAAATTAATTGCAGTGCGATATTCAGCAAAGCGTCCAGAATGTTCAAGCTGGGAATCCAGCGGTTGTCGATTTGATCGGAGACGATTACATTCTCGAGGTCGTTGGGCCAAGTCAGAAGGTTGTGCCTTACACGACAATTGGAAAACGACGAGCAGAGTTCAAGACGCTCGAGATCGGCAGTTACACGATCAGATTCATCGACAGAGAAACCCGAAGCATCGTCAGCACTAGAAACATGAGCATCTTCAATGCTTCGATGGTGAAGATTGTGGAAGTTGGAGCAGCTCACTGTCATCGCCCTGCAACGATCGTAGTGTCGCTTGCTGAAGCTGGCGCTGGAACCCTCTCAGCGTTGGTCAAATGTGGCGCCTTGGAAGTAGCTCACAGCATTCGGCAGTCGAAGAACTCGCTGTGGGAAGTTGTATATCATCCGACGAGAATCGCGCCACATAAAGTCACTTTGATGTTCAATGGAATTCCCATTTCAACGAAACCTATCGAGATTATCATCATGCCATCAGCAGCCGGAAAAGAAATCTGTGTTCACGGCTTGGGACTTTATCAAGCTCGAGTTGGCAAGACGACATCATTTGCCATCGACACGAACGGAAAAGCAGCGAGAGAGTTTGACGTCGTCGTTTCTGGACCAGGCGGTCAAGCTTTGCCGGTGCGTTGCTATCAAACCAAAGGCGGTCACTTGCAAGCGGAATTCAATGTCCAAAAACCCGGAAAGTGCAAGATTGATGTTCTGCATCAGTCGAAGCCGCTGCCTGGAAGTCCATTCATCTGCGAAGCCTACGACTCATCGAAAGTCCAACTGATGAGTCTCCCCAAGACGAACCTCGCCATAAACCAGCCGATAAGCTTCATGTTGAATACAAAAGATGCTGGAGATGCTGACGTAGATGTTTCTGTTCTTTCGCCAACTGGTCAAAACGTCCCAGTGACAGTAACGAACAAAGAGAACGCGAAACTCATTGAGTTCATTCCCACGGCTGCTGGCCATTACAAGTGCATTGTCTTGTATGGAGGAGACCAAGTGAAGACGCCAATCACATTCGCAGTCGCATCAAACACAGCGAAGTCTGACGCACGTGCGATCGGCAATGGTTTAGAAGTTGCGCATCGTGGAAAGGAAGCTTCGTTCAACGTTTACTGTCCATCAGCACCAAATGTGCAGATTGAGAACTCTGATGGCAAAGGCGAAAGAATCGAGCCGAGAACAAAACTTCTTGGAAACAACGAGTGGAAGATTATGTACACAATTTTGTCTGTTGGTCGCTACGAGATTCGTGCCAGTTGTCCAAACCGTGGGCCGCTTCCAGGCTCACCTTGGAGTGTTTCCTGTGTCGACAATTCGAAGGTTGCGCCTGTAACTGGTTGGGGGCCCTTGCTTGATGCTGACGGTCGGCTCATCCTTCCATCGAAAATCGTTTTCGATACTGCTGATGCTGGACCAGGTGAACTAGTCTGCACAGTCGATAACAACGAGATTAGCGTTGAGAAGATAAGCGAGGGAAAATGCAAAGTTTACATTCCCGCCGATGGACTCACGTCTGGCGAGCACAACTTCGATTTAACTTGGAGCGGCATGTCAATTGGACAATGTCCCATTAAAGCTTTCGTTACATCACAACAAGCAGCTGACAAGGTTTCATTAACCGGACGTGGACTTTCGTCAGCTCAACTTGGAGAAGTTGCACATTTCACAATTGATGCGACTCAAGTTGTTCCAGCTGGTGGCAAACCCGAAGTCATGCTGACTTACCAGGATGGCTTTTCGATCCCTGTAACTTTGAACCAGCCGCGCACTGAAGAACCTGTTTGGTTGGCATCATACACGCCGCCCAAGACATCACAAGGACCGCTCAATCTGAGTGTTAAGTGGGGCGGTCGACTAATCAAAGGTTGCCCGTTCAGCATTGCGATTGGATCGTCTGTCGACGCTACGAAAGTCAAGTGTTCAGGCGAGGGCTTACGTCATGGAGTTGTGGGACAACAAATCAAATCCTGGATCGATACTCGTCGCGCCGGCCCTGGTGAACTGACAGCTCATTGCACCGGACCGAGGAAAGTCGCTTACTGCGAACTGTATGACCACGGCGATGCAACTTTCACGCTCAACATCAAGCCACAAGAGCCAGGTCGCCATCTGCTGACAATCAAGTATGGCGGGCAGCACGTTGCTGGAAGTCCTTTCGGTCTTCGAGTCGTTGGAGCTCCCGACGCTAGCAAAGTCCGAGTTTATGGGCCCGGAATCGAGCATGGTGTGCTGGCAACGTTCCAATCACGTTTCATCTGCGACACTCGTGGCGCTGGAGCTGGTCAATTGACTGTTCGAGTTCGCGGTCCCAAGGGCGCATTCAGGGTTGAAATGCAGAGAGAATCACAAAAAGATCGAACAATCTTGTGCAAGGTGAGTTGCTAAGGTTTCAAAGATTCAACCAACCAATTAATTCTTGCTCAATCTTCCAGTATGATCCGACGGAGCCTGGAGACTATCGAGTTGAAGTGAAATGGGCCAACGAGCTCGTTCCCGGCAGTCCCTTCCCTGTTATGATTTTCGACACTCAAGAAGAACTCCGACGCTTCATGGCCATCAATGTCAGCCCCTAACCTTCACGAACAATTGACGAGAACAAATTACTTATTGCATGTTTTCTTTTTACTTCTCTTTTGGTGGACAACGAAGACATATTTAACTAATGACTTAAATAATTTATGTTGCTTAACTCTTTGTCAAGCAGTTATTGAATTAAATAAAATGAATAAAATTATTAACAAAGCGGATGTGTTTTGAACGAGCGTCGTTGAGCTGAGATGAAACAACTGTTTGAGCTTTTAAGTTTGCCGAGCCTTGAAGGTTGCAAGTTGAATGGAGCTGTCGTGACACTCGTATGATGCAAATTTCTTTCAATATTCATGACATATGGACAGCTTGCTTATCTGAATGACAGTTCACAACTCCGAGCGTCAACCTGTGGCTGTTCTTGGTTCTTTAAAAGCTGAAGCTTCTCTCGCATCGTCTAAGTTCTTCTACGATAGCTACAATGAAGAAGTCAACGATTAGTATTCTGACGATTGTCGCGATTCTCGCGTCGAGCGCTTCCGGGAAGATTTTCTGTCGTGATGATTGTGAAGACTTCGTATTGGGAGACTCGATCTGTGCTTCCAACGGAATCTACAGGAGAAATTTTCCCAGCAGATGTCATATGATCCAACACAACGAGTGTTTCAGAGCAGGTGAGATCTTTACAAGTCCAGTTTGTCGCGCCGTTTACCAGAATAGGAAATGATAAACTTAAGCAACCATATTAAAGTTAAAAAGCCCCTTCATAGCTGAAGCTTAGCATGACTCACATAGCCAATCAGATTGATCATTGATAATTTGCATTTTCAGATTACCGCGAAGTCGACAGCAAAGATTGTGATCGAAAGTAGTGACATTGAAACTCAGTGAATCAAGTGAATAAATTTTTTTCCTAGAAATCCTTTGGGTATTTTACTCGTTGAACATCCAACGTCATCATACGTGACCCTGAAACCCTCTTGGTTGCAGATCATTGAATCTTCTTTAAGCATTAGCCGCCTCAATTACTCCGTCTGACTTTTAAAGGTCAAAAAATGCGCCGCAACCGACTTCCTCAATTCCGAGACAAGAATTGTTTTACTTCCAATAAATTTAAAGTTTGTGACTTTTTGATTTCGGCAATGAAACGCTTTCTCGACTGTTACGACTATTAAATGATAACGATTGTTTGCTTTGATTGCGCGAAAATTTTTGTATTTAAAGGCGCTCGACGAGCTAAAGTCTCACAGTCTTCACAACATTCTCTCAACAATGAAGTTCATCGTAGCTTTCCTCGTTCTCGTCGTCGTCTTTAACTTCGCAACAGCAGCCAAAGTCCCAGCGACTGACGCTTGCCGGCGTGATATTTGCGGCGACGACTTTGACGAACTTGTTTGTGCGTCGAATGGAGACGAGACGAGATACTTTAGTGGCAGCTGCAGGATGAGGCAGTACAACTCTTGCAACAATGACCGTGAGACTTCATTTCTCTTTCGAAGGTTTAACATTATAATCATTTCGTTTCAACAGATTTCAAGAAGATTCCGGACGCGCAGTGCAGACAACACTGAGCAGCGAAACTCCAACTGAACCAACGCTCGATATGTTTTTCTACGTTTTGTAAAAATATTTGAATAAAAACTATTCCAAATCACGATCAACAATGGAAATTCCTTCGTAAGAACTCGGGGTGGCCTTGCGACGAGTTCTGTCGCTACGAGAAGAAGCGACAGCTTATAAAGTTAAGACATCACGATTTTAATGACACTCAGTCGTGTTAGATCAGCCGGCGATGAAGCTTTTGGTTTTATTTCTTCTGATCGTCTCGTTGACTCAGAGTGAAGCGTCACCGATTCTCGGAGAGAACCCGAGGTAGTTAAAAGTAACATGAGTGATGAACCTTCTATTAAACTTTGTTTTCGTTACCTCGAGATGTTATTACGAGCATTGCATTGGACAGAAATTTATCTGTGCTACTGACGGTTATCGCTACCAATATTTCCGGAACGCTTGCTATCTGAGAAATTTCAACTATTGTAACAAAGTTTGTGAGTAGTTGACAAGCGAGCGAAGTGTGCCAAGGTTGACCGAAGAAAATATTTTTCAAGCTTTTTATGTCGCGCCCGGGAGGAATTGGAAGTATTGCATCGATTATCCCGAAGGAAGAAAATGATTCGAGACGGAAATTTCACAAAGTTCGGAGCCGTAATCAAACGGAAACAACAAAATGCATTAGAGATTATTAAGCTCAGCTCACATAAATTTGCATAGATTAAAATTTGCGTTGAAAATTATTTATGTTTTGTGAAAGCCGTCGATATAATAAATTTTATAAATAGAAAAAAGTTTTCCTTACAACTTTCATTCTCTCCGAAAACTAGCTAAGAAAATGAATGCAGTGTTGCTGATGGTTTTCATGATCCTACTCGAAGCTTCGAGCAGTGGTTCGGCTGACACTTCGCCGTCCGATCAGTTCAACTGTTCAGGTGATCTTGACTGCCCGCACTCGCAAATGATTTGTGGATGCAACGGCGACCGCTGCAAATATTTTGGAGGCAATTGCCAGTTGGAAAGATACAACAAATGCAATGGTGAATGTAAGTATAAATGAGCTTGATCATACAAAGCGTAGAATTGAAAATGTTTTTCAGATTTTGAGCGTCGAAACATGGAATCCTGCGAAGAAGGTAATCGATTCCAAATCGTTAGAAACATTTCACAACTTCGTCTTTCTCTAGATCTTATGCCACCTCCAATGTAGTATCTTCAAAAGAAACAAGTCTTGTTCATTATCGATGTCGTCCGTTCATGTTACACAAAACTCGCTGCTTCGTAATTCAACGTATAAGAAAAATTCAAATGTTTGAAAATAAAAAGTTCGTTGTTTGTCGTCCGGAAAAGATTTGTAGTTCGTCCGTTGATTGAATTAAATTTTTTGCTAACGCTGAACATCGCCCCAGGATTGCGAATTAAAATTTAATTTCTCTATAAATGGCGAGCAAATTTGCCTGCAACTCGCCCCAATCGGCTTTCGCCCCAACACTTTCGTCACATGGATGGAGATTGTTATGCAAACAGAGCTTTGTGGAAATTCCACAGTTAATCCTCTCCCCCTTTTGTTGGTGGAAATTATCGAAAATAATAAACGAGTGCACATCGAACGAAGCCATTTATTGAAATTGTGTCATGTTGTACAGCAAATTTATGTGCTACGTGCTTCTCGTGCCTGTTTCGTTTCTACCGGCCGCATTCTAAATGATTCATAGTGCATTTGCTACAGGTTGCAAAATAGATAAAGCTTAAAAGTCCTGCTCTTCGATTCGATGGCCATTCGAAAAATCGTTGCTGCACTGTGTGTGAGACAGAGGAAGGCGTAGAGGTGAGTCGAGGGCTCCGATGGCACCATGAAATGTTTATTATGCACTTAAACCTACTCGAATAACAATGATTTAGTGGAACGTGATGTTATTCCCTTCGGACAGCAGAAGCGGCGGGGCTTCGTGTTGGAAAAACCAATTGAAACATTAACAACGAGCTCCACGAGCTGTTCTTGTGCGGTTCCCGTTGTCGATGGACGTGTGAATCGATTGTAATCACTGAACTTGAAAATGGCTTTTGCTACGCAATTAAGGAAATTGAAACTTCATCACGCTGAGTCGGATTGAGGTCTCCTGTTAATGGAGGATCGTTAAACGCTTCCTTAATTGCTTCTCATGTCGGAAACTTCGATGGTAAAGTTTTCTTCTCGTGGAAGTTCTTTGCAAAGTTTTCGGAAATGAAACTTCATAGCGATTTCCCAATTAAACTGCATCGCAAGTTAGTCGAACCGAAGAAGCCCTCACACATAACAAAAGCTTATAAACTTTTGAATGTTACGGTTAACTGCCGAAGCAATCAACTAAATTCACCGCCAGAGTTGAACTTTCTCGTAATTTGGTTTGCGAGCTGAAAAGCGTTGCACTCAGCCGTTTGATAAAAGTTTGCACTGCATAATTTAAGTGCAATAATGGCAAGCGTATGATAAGAGCTTTTGACGAACGAGTTCATTTAGTTCGTAACATTCGCCAAGCCCTTTTTAATTCCAAATTGCTGCCAGCAAGTTAAAGTAACGCTTGAAGCTTGGATCAGAGTTTAATGAGCATAATGAGTACTTCATTAGTGATTTTCATGGTGCTTCTGCTGAATATTGCAGTGAGAAGTGATGACGAGTGCATCTATCACTGCACGTACGTTCACGATCCTGTCTGCGGCGCCGATGGCAACGAGTTCAAATATTTTGGTAATGAATGCTTCATGCATGGACATAACAAGTGCAACGGACGAGGTAAGTCAACAACTGCTTTGTATTTCGCAGTCTCTAATTAACTTTAACTACACAGACTTTGTCAAGACGACCGAGTCCAACTGCCCGGAGTTTGAAGACCGAGAATATTTCTCGAGAGAACTTAATCAACTTTAATGCGAAAATTATTTCAAGACGAAAATGATTTAAACTGAACTGCTAATAAATTTATCGACAGCGATTTTATTGCCTCGGAAATTTTGAAAACATATTTCACTCGGTAGGAAAAATGTGAGAACAATCGCGCAAGAAAATCCGGTGAATGGATTGCGGAAAAATATTTTTATGGAATCGTCGTCATCAAAATTTATCACTTGAGAAAATGTTGCGATTTCTAGGGATCGAAAATATTTGTTATTGATTCCAGAGCCTTGGGTCGGTCGTGAAAATTTCTCGCTTTGTTTCAACGCCATCCAAACGAACGAAACTTTTTCCCCTCGATTTGAGTGAATTGCCAATTTTTAGTTCGACCCAGAGAATTTTCGTCGAAAAAAGTGTTGAACAATTTAAAAGTTTTTGTGCGTCGATCGCCGACTAGACTTTTCTCCATTCGAAAGAAAATTGTTGGGGAAACTTTCGGGAATTTATGGTTTGTTTTATAGGTTTGTTGTTGTTAGGACATGTAAAGTGTTTCGGTGCTTAAGATTGTCGATAGACGAACGAGAATTTCCTAACAAAGCTCTGAGTTGAACTAGCAATTCCCGCTTTATCGTAAGTGCCTCCGGTGAGCCAACGATTTCATTGCTGAAGGCAATGTAGGCCAACAACGCTGCACAATCAAATATTCATAAATTTCAGTTTTATGCGCTTCCTTGTTGAATTTTTATCAAGTCGAACAGCAAATGTGTTGCGTGGAAAAGCCCTGAAGTGATGCGAAGAGATTTATGACTTTCGCTCGTGCGAATACCGCAAATCATTATTTATTTGTTCTGATTTATGCACAAACACAAAATTATGCAAACAATGCGAATAAAAATATCTGGTAACAGCAACGTGTTCAACGAGACCTGCTCGATGGGTTTCCGTTCCGAGATTTTGGCGTTTCTTGACGATGGAATTTTGCATTGAACTTTGACGTTCGCGTCAGCAAAATTCTAAGATAACAAAGAACCAGCGGCGGTCGTTTAAAAGTCGACACAAATTTTCGTCTGCAGCTCCCTGAAGGAATCTGAAATCAGAAAATCATGATCTGGAAAGTTCAGAAGCGCTCGCCAGGGAAAAATTATTGAATCTGTTGAAGCCAAAAGCAGAGACACGAGAGAGATAAGCTCGAGTCAACGACGGATGATGAGGTCATTTCGAGGATGGGCGAGGAATCCAGCGAGAGGAAACGCAATCAAGATCCCTTTGATGGGCGGATGTTAAATGAGCCAAATGGAAATCTCGAGCTTTGTCATAATCAGTAAAGCACTCAAAACGAATATATTTTTAGTAGTTCGGATGGAAGGGAAATCACATGAGTCGTGAACGGGATGAGAGTGTAGTTGGGGGTGACAAAACAAGCCAGACAACATCTGCGACATGAAAAAACTTTTCCCACAGTCCTCAGTCCTCTGAGGTAAATTAAGTTTATGAACGGAGTAATGATTCATGCACGCCACACTCGCCACGAGAAAGTGTAAAATACGTTCCAGGAAAGAGTTCAGGTGAGTTTCGTCACGACGACAATGAGGGAACAGCAACCGATGGACAACGCCGCATAGCCTCCATTAATAATTGCTTTTACGAGATCATCCTGAGTGTGTTTAGTTTTAAGCGGTGAAGTCTCTCGCAGCTTTAATGTTCCCATTGAAAGCAGCACTGATGCAGAGTGTGGGAGCGAGCTGATGATGCTGCTTTCACCACATCGGTTGAGTTAATATCACTCGGTTTATGCGTAAACAAGAGAGAGGTGAATTATGGAAGGAAATTATTCTCCAAAACCAATAAATTCTGTTTTCTTCTGGTCAATACTGCAATTTATTTCTTGTTGTCTTACAATTTACATGAAACCCATCTGGAGGGTAGCAATAAATTATCTCCGCCTGCTCGAGAGTCGAACTTCAAGCTCGGACTCAACTTTTCGAATTACATTCTCGGATGAAACTTTGCGATTGAAAACATTTCCAAACTTTACGTTTTCAATTTCAAAATTAAAGAAGGAGCGTCGACTACAAGGAAAAGTTTAAATCAAAACATTGCTGTGAGCAAAAACCTCTGAAGCCGAAATCCAAGGCGTGATTTAGTCCCGTGCTGCGTCTCGGTGTGTGTGTGTGTGGGTGCGAAAGAAACGAGCGTTGGAGGAAAAGTTTAACCGCAAGATGAAAAGAATAAAAACAGAAATTAAAAATTAATAATCCGAACACCGCAGAGTTGAAGGCAACGAAGAAGTTCAGCAGGGGAAAAGTTTTTACATTTCGCAATTTCATAATTTCTTTTCATTCGATAATGAGAAAGAACATTTTAAATTAATTAAATCTTTTTCGTAGTAAAGAGCCAGCAAATGGATTAAATCCTCAAAAAAGGGAAATTCGTTTTGAAAGCTCTGAGCCGCAAAAGCTTTGAGCTAAAGCTTCGACTTCATTACAGGCTCCAATGAGATAAATTGCTCGACACTTAAAACTATTAATGAAATGGCAAGGTCCTTGTCACAAGGATAATTTATTACTGCCCACATAGATATTTCTAATTACTGTGAGAGCGAGCAGCAAAGCAAAGAAATTTCCATGCATGATTGATTGGAGCAATTTTTCTCCCTCGACTCTTCTTATCATGCAACCGGAAAAAAGAAATTGATCGAATGTATTCTGGTTGCGTCTAACTCACTTCATAGTCAAGGCATCATAAATCATTGACAAGAAATTCCTGAGATTAGCTACAATCGATCGAGATGTGTTTACCGATGGCTGAACGATTGCAACTTTCTCTCTCGCCCCAAATCCACAAGGAGATTCAATTTCTTGATGGAATGAATAATTGAACGGAATTGCGGACGTGTTGATAACGAATTTCTTTGTGGAAATTTGCCACGTTAGGTCAACACTCCTCCTGCATTGAATCGTCAAGAAGAGTGAGCTGTCGAGAAGTCGACAAGGTGCAATCACTACGTTTCACTCAAGATCCCAAGCAACCGTGACATCGTTTGTCTTCGATGATGATGTCATCAGTTGTTCCTTTCCATGGATTTTAAACCGTATTATCCCCGGGATTTCCTCAAGGGATGGATAAGCTCTCGAGGAAACTTTTCTTGCAGAATTTCGCTCTAGTCTTTGTCATTACTTTCGAGAACATGAAACTTGAATTAAATCTCGTGAGCTCAGCATGATAAGAAACTCCCGCTCGCACACTTGGGAGGCTAAAGTGAGCTGAAAACAACGCGAGTGTAACTAGAGCCATATTTATCATTATTCTGCAGCATCATCATGTGGCTACGGCTAAGTTCGATTCATGCACACAGTTCACACGTCTCTCCACATCCTCGAAAGAGATTAATGTTTGAGAAATTGCTTTTCATTTGTCGGAAGCGTTTTTCCTTGCTCGAGCAAAATCTCACTCTGGAGATCAAATCACGGAGAAAGCGTATCAGGGTAGATTGAAAATTGAGATAATTATTCCCTTGTTTTCCATTCTCAGCTCGTGCTATTAGTTTTTTTGTGATTATGGAGCAGAAAAAGCGAAGAGAAGGGAAATAATCATTCAATTTCAGAAAGCTGAGATAGATGAAGTCGCTGCTCTGGATTTCAATGAGAAAAGTTCGCATTGTTCTCCCGAGTCAGTAAAACAACAGAAGCTTTTAACTCTACAGCAAACGAGTACATTTAGATAGGATGGCCATGACAAGTTTGGACTTTAAAGTTTCCAATGATTCATACAAATTTACGGATGTTTGACATGATTTATTCTCATCAACTCAATGACAAAATGTTACTTTGTCTCTCTGTTAGCCCTGAGATGTCTCGCCCCAAACTAGTCAGCCTAGAACATGTCTAATGCTCCACAATTCAAGGTGGCCATCCTCGTGAAATGTGTCAAGAACTGATGATTTTGTAACAAAACATTTTACGTCTCTTTGTTTCGTCTGCAACTGTAATTACACAACACTCGAATGCCGACTTAAAATTGGATACTTAATCGGGAAGTGAACGATTCAGTGCTCGCATGCGGAGCGAGAGAAACTGCTATTGATTTGGAAGTGTTGAGATGTGTTGAACAACATTAAAGTGGATATTTACAGGAAGGGTATGGGAGCCATAAACATTTTTCGTGCTGAGTTTGAAGCGATAGCATCTCGAAGAAGAGCTGACGATATCATCGTAGGAAATTGAGGGAACGGAGCGAAGTAAAAGGATTAAACTTTGTTTTATTCTGCTCATCTTCGGGACTTTGTTTCAAAAAAGGTCGTGGCAACTTTTGGAAGATTGTTGAGTTGGAACATTCTTGAGTGCTAACTCAAGCGTGCTGAAACTTTGCTCCCTCAAAATTTATTTCCAATCTAGAATAAATTGGAATGAAAGCTTATTTTCGAGTGGTTTAAGTTTCGTCAGATGGGAGACTAAACAAATACACGACGATGCCTCTTGCCGTGTTGCGAGACCGGCGAACCGAAGGAAAGAAACAAAACACTTGAGGCGCAAGGTCACGAAGGAGCGAGAGAAATAAAAGTTGAGGCACGTCCCGTCATCCCTAAAGTGAGCAGGAAACTTTTTAATTCTTGCTTTTATTTACATTGTTCCCTTGTTCAAGATGTGTTGCTGTCTCTGCTCCGTCCCTCCCTCAAGACTGTAAGCATTCAATTAATGTCGTTCTGTTGAACGGAACAATTAGAAAAGCTCATTGCTGCGGGATATTTTTACGAGGATTACGAATAAATGATGAGAAGTGAGAACCGAGAAAGTTGGGATGATGAATTTGGCTTGCAGCAATGTAAATTAAGAAGATGATGAGAGAAAAAAATGAGCTTTATCCTATTGAAGAGTTGTGACTCATAACTTATGAGGCAGCAAGAGGAATCGTTGCAGCAAAGAAAAACTGAAACATAGAAGATTTTATAGCAAATTTCCGAAAAATCAATGAGAACTCAGAAACAAATTTAAAGCATAAGAAAAGCTCCAGAAGATTTTAAGTTCACACAAGCTTACAGCTTATGGAAAGCTTTTGTTTTTATTTGTTGCTTGAAATTATTCTAACACTTAGAATGAATCCAAAGTCAAAAGCAGATTGGCAAATGATCCAATTTGTGTTCACGAAGCAGCCATCTCATCTCTGATGACATTTCCTCATGTTTTTCCTGCCAATTAAAATAAATTGAGCGAGGGAAATGCGAAACTTTGGAGCGAAAACATTTCCGCGAATTTATCATTCCGTTCGTAGTGAATTTTTAATTTGGCATTAAATTTGCAATCATTCGCAACGACGAGAGATAACAATTTTTCAGATGCAGCCAATTTAATAGAGCCTGCTTCATCCCCAAAACCACTTCGATCATAAAGAATCGATTTGGGAACTAAATCTTCGAGCTCGGAATGCAATAAAGAACTTTGGAGGGTGAACGCTATCGGTTCCATTTTAATTCATCTTCAGGGCATTATCTCCGATCAACTCGATCTCCCCTTCTCCATTACGTATCGATTGCACTCCAAGACCTTGCTCGAGCGATAGTGGAACTAACGGCAAAGTGCAAAGTTGTTAATCCATCGAGAGAAATATCTCATAGTCTCTTCATCAACGGTGGCAAAGTTTTTGCAATTCTCACTAAATCCGGCGTTCATGCTGTGCTTTTACAAAGATTAATTCTCGGTAAAACGCCGCTCATGTTGGATGCCGATGGAACGAATGCCGAATGTTGATATCAGGGACGGGTAGAGAATAATCATTCGATGCTGAGTTGATAAAAGATCGAATCATCTGAGTAAACATAAAGTTTGGCGATGATAGCTCGCTCCAGTGTCTTGTGTTTTTCTAGAATTATAATTTCTAATTGGATGTCGAAAATAATTCAAACCTAAGCAAAAATGAATGAGACGTAATTGAAAACTAATTGCAGCGATGACTTTGCCTCCAAAAGATTCTGCTGTATCAATATTGAGAGAAGCTTGCAAGGAAACTTCTTCCGAATCAGGTCGGAAATTCCTTGGAAAAACAATCGCTCTCACTGCGAGGCAAACTCTGCAGTCGGACTGAAACTAGAATGGAGAATCATTGAATAAATGAAAAGATGATTTAAGTTATCTCCCATCCAATATTTGCCAAGAATTAAGTTTCAACGTTATCGTCTTCATTCATTGCGCTTGCAGCTCATCAGGTTCATCGAAAATGCATAAAGCACGAGAGCTCAACTCAAATATTTGACTTTTCAGTTAAATCTGTGGATCGAAAACTCGCCACTTTTGCTCTTTCGTGAAAACGATTCCTTAGAACTGGAGGCTGAACAGCATCGTCGACATTCGTCCTTTTCTGAAATGTCATCACAAATTCTTCTTTAGATTTTATTGCCGCTCGAAAAGTTTCGCGCTTTAAGCTCTTTTATAACTTCAAAGTTATAAACTCAAGCAATGCACTGCTGTGTGTTCAGGGCTGGAAATGTGGATAACCTTGAGCTCTAATGCCATAGCGTCAGAAGGCTTCGACAACGTTCTCTGTCTAATGGCTTCTTCATAACTTAAAGTTTCACGATGAAAAGTTTGAACAAAATTATTTTATTGCATCAGGAACGACAGCGAACTGATCACAGAATTGCTCCCGAGGCGTCTGCGACATCGAGTAGAAAAGTCTTGGCTACAGTGAGATTGTGGAAATTGAATTGTTTAAAGCAAACTGCCATCGAATTACTCAGCTCACATCACCAAGCAATTCTCGTTGCATTTATCGATCCTTAGTTTTCGATGCGAAAGTTGTTTTTCAACTGTTGCCAGCACTCGTAGTATTTATGATCCAATTTGTTACAAGTCTCCTGGCCCCATTTCGTCGTTGCCATGCTCAGAGACGATTCAAACATGAATGCTTGAGTTCCATCGGCAACTCGTTGGGGTTGTAAATTAGCTGATGATGCCTGTTCGAAGCATTGGAAGTCAGGTCCGTGAGGAGTCATGATTGAGTGGAGGGTCGCACCGCCAGGCATGAAGCCTCCTTCTTTCGCCTCGTACTTGCCGAGAATCAGACCCATGAACTCGCTCATGCAGTTGCGATGGTAATAGGGTGGCCGGAAAGTGTGTTCCTGGACTGACCAACGAGGAGGGAAGATGACAAAGTCTGCGATTGCTGTTCCATAGCGAAGCGATGGGCAAGTCAAAACAGTGAAGATGCTCGGATCCTGTCAAACGAGAATGGCGAGTAATGAGAATCTCTTCTGCTCCGTCATTCAACACGCGAACAACTCACACAGTGATCGAAGGAGACCGAGTTGATGACCATGAAGTTTGCCAGATTGTATTTGTAAGGCACGTAATTGCCATGCCAAGCGACGACATCAAACGGCGAATGGTTCTGCGTTGCTTTGAAGAGAGCTCCCTGGAACTTCGATATGACTTCATAATTGGGAACGTCGCGGTCTTCGAACCAAACAGTTGGCGTTAGGAAATCTCGTGGGTTCGCCAAGCCGTTGGCGCTGTTGAGAGCTTTCAATTAATTTTCGAAAGTATTTTAATTATCAAACTTTTCAAACCCAATAGGACCGAGGTCGGGCAGCTTGAAATGTCCGTCGAAAACTTCCAGAATATAGCCGCGAGTGGGGCCGGTAACGTTGACCGAGAACCTCATTCCCTGTTGAATTACGCAAATTTCATTTGGCTCGACGAAAAGTTTCCCAAACTCAGTGGTGATGTCGAGCGCTCCCTGCTGCGGGACGATTAGGAAGTCGCCATCGCTGTTGTAGAAAGCGCGATCCTTCATTGAAGTGTTGCAAGCAAAAACGTGGACGGCGAGTCCATGACGTGATTTAGGATCGCCGGCGCCGCAAATTGTACTCAAACCATTCACAAAATCAATGTTCGTGCCATCGCTTGGCAACTGAAAAGGATTCCAACGGAACTGACTCGGGTTGGGGTGAGCTTCGTTCCAGTTTGACGTCAGAAACTTCGCGGCGTTAAAAGGTTCGAAGGGATTGTGAACCGCTGAAGGGAGAATTCGATACAGCCACGTCCGAACGTTCTCCGTTCGTGGAGCCGTGAAAGCTGAGCCTGATAATTGCTCTGCATACAATCCGTAGGCGCATTTCTGGGGACTATTCTGTCCCTCAGGTAAGGCGTTTGGATAATTAGGGTGCTCCGACGTGAACTCAGACCCGAATCCCGACAAATACTGCAATAAAAATAATTACTCGAGAGAGCTCTTCAACTCTTTGCAAAGCTTTCGAGTCGACGAGTCAAAGCTCATTTAGTTTGCGAGCCTTCAAACTGTACAAGAATTTCAAGACAAACTAATTGAGTTTCGTTATCATCTCACAACACGCTTGTAAATTTCGCCCACACCCGAGATAAGAACTCACTTTATACTCCGGCATTTTGCACAAATATATTAAGAAGAGCTGACACAGAGTTGTGCGGAGATAAGATGATTCAGTTGTGACTTGAAGCACGTCTCAAACGAAACTGTAGTCGGGGCAGATATGAAAACAAATTAAATTCAGAAAGAATTTATTAGATTTCTGCGTCTAGTTTCGAGGGAAAACGAGTTTCGAGCTTGCGAGAGTGGAAACAACAACATTCTCGGCACAGACGTGAAATAAACAAAACGTTTTGCGTTTTGTGGGCTCGCTTCAACCGGAATTTCTAATTAAAATTCAAGATCCAGCTTAAAGGCTCGACGACGACGCTGATTGTGGCTGCTGGAGATTTGCATTGAATCCAAACAAAACATTTTGAGGTTCTCGCTTCGGAATTTCAATTTGTTTTCGAAGATTCGCCGTGAAGCCATGAAATTCAAATCTGGGCTCATTGTTATCGCAAATGCTGCGTCAAGAAAGCTCAGATTTGTTCTCTATTCTTTCACCACGCATCACTCCTAAAATAAAAGGAGGGTGAGGTGGGAGGGGGTCAGGCGTAAATATATTTTTTGCTACGTTGCATCTAAGGGAGTGGAAGTCATGAGGTCTGAACATCCTACAAAATTTCGTTGTTTTTCTTAGCAGAAAAATATTAAAAACAAGGAGAAAGAGTTTGGTTGCTAGGCGTTAACCAGAACTGCAAGCGTTGCGATTTAAAACAGGTTTCAATGATTCTCGCTTGAATCGCAATTGTCGCTCCAGCCACAAAGTAACTCGCTGTTGTTAAGAACTTTGAACAACTTAATTAAATTTGCCTCAAAGTTGTCGTCTTGTGTTTGACGTCACGCCGGTTGATTTCAATTAGCATTTTAATGAGAAGTTTCCTCTAGCAAAAGAAAAGTTTGCGAGACGAAAAATTATTTATGCGAAGGAGAAACTTCTGGATTATTACAACGAAAATTCAGAAATCAAGATTTCCTCAGTCGTCTTGTGGATTGCTTATTACCATAACAATAGATTCATTCCAACAGTGCGCTTCAAGAGTCTTGACTGAGGAAGCGAAAGGTTTGCTTGATTGAGAAGCAAATTATTAATTCAGGAAAAATATTTACGTCAATTCGAGATAGCTGAGTTCAATGCGATCGATCTCAAGTTGGTCTTCAATTTCTCGACAACTAATCAAATTATGTTAATTTAGCAGACACAATACAAATGTTTCTTGTCTCATCAGACACGCAACCCGAATCGACAAGCACAACAGCAAATCGACAATAGCCATCTCTTCCCCTTCTACTTCCAGTTCTCCTAAAGACTAATCGCTTCCATTTCCTTGGAGCATTATAAATACCGAGCATCATAACAACGCCATAAACTAATCCGTTCCGTCCTATCGGAAAGCGTTCTCCGTCGTCTAATTAAGTCAATTAGTGTCGAACAAATTCGCTACATTTTTCACGAACTGAAGTAATCAACAAACAGAAACATCAGAGTGTCCGAGTTGTTCGCACAGAACTTCACCGACTCCATCAAGCAGTCGCAACCAGAAAGCTCACAAATTTGTTGATTACATCGACAGCAAGCAAAGCTGTTTTTCTTTCTAGCCAAACAGTTTATCGTTGTTCTTCAAGTGTTTGCCTCGGAGAAATAGTTCCCTCACTTTCTGTCTCGGAAACTTTTACTTTCACTCGTGAACTCAGATACACATAAACGCTATCGAACGTCGCATTGTGCTGTCCATACTGGCCCGCATAATGTTTCTCTGAATTTTCGATTACTCATCAAACATTTCAGCGTCGATAAAAGCTTCGGAGAAGAAACATTTTTATTGACATTAGTGTCATCACATTTTGAAAGCTCTTGTCATTCTTAATTTTCGTCAATTTGATATCGAACGAACGGAAGAGGAAACAGGCGAGGACTGCAGAAAGAAGAAGAGCAATCGTCGGCAGACATTTCGATTTTCTTCAATTCCGTCTTTGGCTTTAATATCACAGAGTCGAAAGACTCTCCCATGGAATCGTCATAAAGTGAGAATGCCTTTGATCTCATCTAGGAAATTCGAATTCTGACGTTGGCATTATTAAGAAAAAAAATGCTTTAGCTCCGGATGTCGTTAAAATTTCATTATCGTTTCGGATCGGTCGGAGCGACTCTAATCAAAACTCCTTACGCTCCAGCACTCTGGCTTCCCTTTCGCATTCAATATCTTCAATGGATTTCGAATAACCAACTGATTGTGAAAAATGATGTTCGATGTAGAGGAGCTTGCAGATACGCTCGAGCTATATTTTATCTTGATTGGTTGGATATACAGAGATTATTATCCCTAAACTTCCGCTCGGAGAGAATCGATCCACTTTGCAGCTTTGGTTTTCTCCTGTGGCAAGGAATTGAGTTGGTCTGATTGTCGATGATAATCTGTGGTAATGAGATCAATAAACGCTCCTGGCTTTGATACCGCAACCAGCGTAAAATTTCTTCTAAAATCTTTCAAAACTTGAGATTGGAATTACCTTAAAAACTTTTGATTGATCGCGAGTTCCGCAATTTTTTTCCGCGTTGCCTGTAACATGTGCTGCTCTCATGATGTCGAGCAATTTGGAACGGCAACTCTTCAAGTACATAATCCTGGTTTTTTGTGTGATGATTATAATGAGCATTCATGAATGCAAAACTTTGTCGTTGTTAAGGCAACATGCAAAGTACCAAAGTACGTCGTTGCTTCGAGACAACAATGTAAACTTTCCTTACGACGAAACTTTTTCATCATCGCTAATGAATAATTAAAATGAGATTGCTTCAAACTTTTTTAAGGATTTACAAAAACTTCGAACAACGTCATGCTTTAGAAAAGCTAATCGGAGTGATTTAAGTTTCGAGAGGATTATTCAAACCGCCAATTAGTGAGATTGTTGATTTTTTTCTCGTTCCACTCCTGAACCTTCTACCAACTTTTCCCGAACATCATTTACATTTTAACCAACGAGCACAACACAAGTCTTCAATAGCCGAAGCACTTTACTAAATTAAATCCTCCAGATTCGGTGAGCTTCAAGTTTTTCGTATCGAAGAAGCGCAAACACTTTTAGTGAAATTAATTTACAAACCTGGAAAGTGAAGGTGAATCTGTTGCGCTTGAAACTTCATCGAGTTTGCTTAGTCTTCCTTGATAGCAAAAAGGAGATTGTACCTCAGACGTAGTTCCATTTGTTACATGAAACAAAGCAACGGATGTAGCACTTCTTACCCAATGAATCCTTAATTGATATCTTTAGAATAAACACATCAAACCACGAGACTTCACAATTGAAAATTATCTGTAATTGTTGTGTCGATTTCCTAATTAGCAATATTGCATCGCTTGGCAACAGCAAGCAGACGCAACGATATGAAATGAATCGATTTGTAAGTTTGGCAAATTGGTTTGTTGTTCTCTTGAAGCGTTGTCGAAGCCATCGATAAACAATTGAAAGCAGTTGGGATTTATTAAAATCGGATCGAGACGTCGAAAGCATTCGAGAGAAATTTGCATAAGCAAATATTCTCCAGACGTCGCGATCCATTTTCGATCCCTTTAGCGTTGACAAGAAGATTCACAAGTTGAGATTCTCCGAAGAGTTCTCGTCACATCTTATGAACGATAAACGATTTGCAACTGTTATCGTGCTCAACGACTTGTTTATCATTCTAAACGCAACTCCCATCAATTAAGTCAACAGTGATTTCTCCCTAATTACTCGTCGTCGTTTCTGTCACATCATCGTCGCATCATTCACTAGAGCTGCTCAGATTTTCTCGGAAGTCGTGCTTGATGTGTAATGCGGAAGAAAATGTGTGTAATCCAATAAGTCAAAGCTCTTGACAATTTCTTTGTGCGTCGTGAAAAGCGATCGAATGACAACGATAAACTTGAATGAAGACGTCGAAGAGAAAAGAAATAATTTCCTGATTAACTAGTTGAGCGCGCCTTGACAGTTTTCCATCGATGAAGCTCAAACAAAAAGCCTTTGTTGCTTCCTCAAAGCTTTTATTATGTTTGCTTTCTATTGTGCATTGAGCCATCGTCGATGATTACGATTACAGATTAATGGTTTATGGGAAATAGAAGTTTGGATTCTCTTTGTAGATGCACTTCAGCATTGTGAACGCCGATTCACAATTGTCTTTGATTCCTACGCTTACATCTCGACAAGCATCCACCGCTCGCCTCGTGTCGTCCGCTAGCTCCTCCGGCATCATAGTGTCGATACTCTTCATTACAGACTCGTAGAGAATTTTTCCCTTCTTCATCTGTTGATTGCAGAAGTGTTTACTTAAGGATGTGTTCACGAGTTTGTGCTGTAAGCGACTCTTACCATTTGCATCATCTCGAAAATGCAATTTACATAGCATTTGAGCTCCTTCTGATCATCGAGTTTGCCTTTACTCAAGTTTTCAAGGAGTTCTTCGCTTATTTTCGTCTTCTGGATGCAAACCAGCTTAACTGGCTCCGTTGCTTGCTGCATCTGTTCAATGGTGATTCTCGCACCGTTCACGACCAAGAAGCCAAGTGCCGAGATGAAAAGAAAACTTTTTGCTACTGCGAGCATGTTCCCGAAGTTCTCGTTTGAAATTCCGACTTGCAGTGAGAGGTTGACGAGAGCTTTTAAACAGTTTTCATCATCTGAGTGCGACTATTCGCAAGTCATCAACGCGGAAGATTGAAATGTAATTTCAGTGCTTAAGTTTCGTGATGAAGCAAGCGGACATTTGACATTACAATAAAAAATGCAGCGCAAAGATGAAACATCACAACTAAACTTTAACTGCAAAGCTTAGCACTCCACCAACCACCACTAAGTTATCGCTTAGCTCTTGTCACTGCCACACCTTGACACGAGCATATTAAATTATTAGCTTGCGGTTGTTGCCATGGGCAAAAGAAATGCTTATTTATGCTACAAAAAGTTATCTCATCCCATAAACTTGATGGCTGCAAACAGTCTGTCGTGCGCTCTTCTTCACATGGTTAGCGTCGTGTTAGTGGCAACTTTATTGCTCTCTGTGTTTATGACTCAACTTTAAAGGAATAAATTTAAGCTCCGAACATGAAAACAAAGAGAAACTCAGACGCATTGAACAAATTTTGTTCTCTTGTTTAGTTTTCGAAAGCTGCAGCATGTTCGCGAGCAGTTCACTCGTCGCTCCAACGCCTCGAATTAATTCCTTGCTGCGAAAATGCTCATACAATATATGTGAGAGCAATTTGGGCTTTTATGATAAAAGTTTCATCACAACTTTAACTGCACATTGAAGCTTAGTGTTGATACAATGGCATCCTGCTGTATTTAATCACTGAGCCCTGCACGCCTGCGATCCCTATAGCTAATTCTATTCTTAGGAAATCGCTAGAATGGGATTGATTGGTTCTGGCAGCTTCGCATCGTTGAATTGGATTCAAATATTCAAAAGCTACTCAGACATCAGGCAGAACCTAGAATGACTTTTGTTTCATAAGTTAGACACAGAAATTGACAGAACTCATAGCTAAGAGGACCCATCTGAAGACTTTAATCTGAGAAGCAATTGAACTTCTCCTCAAGTTTCAGTTGTCCAAGTTTCAGATTTACAATTTGAGTATTTAGTGAAAGATACCAGGAAGTTGGTCGTTGCACTTAGGTAACTTAATACCTTTACAAATTGCTTCATTTCGAGTGAGTTAATTTTGTTGTTGGTAATTGCAACCTGCATATCTTCATTTCCGATGTGCGAGTGGAACAAGATGATTTGTTGGCGACGCTCGGGGAAATCGGATCGATTAGGTTCGATCTGGAATGTACTGTTGAGTCAACAATGAAGGAAACTGCTTATTTTAATTGAATTCTTTCTTCTCCACTCAGCTTCAAGCTTTGTCCACTTCCTACTGATGTCCCATAGCCAAGCTGCCATTTCGTCGTTCATACCACGCTTCGCTATCTTCGCAACTCTGCATTCCCTTCAAATTGAGAATTTCTAGTCCTGAGAAAGAAGAATCGAAGCAAAACTCACGACAAATATTTCCCTGAAACGTCGTCAAGTTCCGGGTCGATCGCTTTTGAATATGTGAACAATCTTACTGAATTTGCCCTCGGGCCAAGCATCAGATTAAGTCTCACCGGCATAGAATGTTGTTTGCGCGCCTTGCTTCGATGTCTTGTTGAACAGGTGCAGACGACAAAACTCTGTGCTTACAGTTCCCGGGTGTAGCGCATTGGTCGTCACTCGACTAC
Organism: Smittia sp. YW1114-2; assembly: GCA_033064975.1. Classification (NCBI taxonomy): domain Eukaryota; kingdom Metazoa; phylum Arthropoda; class Insecta; order Diptera; family Chironomidae; genus Smittia; species Smittia sp. YW1114-2. Next base: position 3,848,505 of record CP093833.1, read on the forward strand.
CTTTTAATCTTCTTGCCAGCTCTCGGGTAAACAAAATGTTTGCCAGTTTGCTCTGCAACGCGCCTCGCCATATGATTTTTCACTGTTCAAATCATCTTTCTTGATTCTTCCGAAGCGATGAGCGAGGCTCGACAAGTTGATGATGCGGCTCGGCAGGGATTTCTGTCAACAAAGATTGGGAATTGCTAGACACTAATCTTTTTGAATTCAAATTAGTTGTCAATTGCTCTCCTTGATCATAGGCAGAAGCAGAAAAGACCAAAATGATTCACCCCAGTCTGGAGCTCCAAGCCATCTTCAGTTCGCGTAAGTAGTACGGCTTCAAATCAAAGTTAAGTAATGATAAACGTCTAAAAATGAATCAAATTTACCTTAGCGCCAGCATTATTGATTAAGATATCAAGCTTTTTTTCTTCCAGCTGAAACCTTTAGCAGTAAATTAAGGTTGGAACGTCAACCAAAAGCAGCGACCAATCAATTTTAAATTGGAAGTTTCAGCAGCGACAATCAACTCACTTTTCACAAAATTCTCTGAAGCGAACGAAAACGTTTGAGTTTCCTGTCCTGTCAATTATTTTCTTTCGAGCAGCATCGCCACGTGCAAGCGATCGACAAGCGATATAAACTTTGGCACCTCTGGAAAGTGTTAGATTAGTCGATAATCATTAAACTCTTCTGTCGAACCTCGCTGCTAATTCTACGGCTGTTTCTTTTCCTATGCCTGTGTTCCCGCCTGTTATCACAACCACTTTACCATCGCATCTCGTTGGCTTTTTGTAGCTTCTGCTATGAATGGAACCTCTGCAATCAAGATGAATTGAAAGTCGCGACGAAGGTTGATTAATGAAAAATCTGTCGCTCGCTTCTACAGATATAAGACTTTCCTGAAGTGTTCTGGAGCAAAAATCGAGAGTCTGTATTCGCGTCACGTCGCCACCGACTCACCTTAATGGAATGAAAGCCAATAATGATGTTGCTGTGATATAATGGATTTTGAATTCCTCGTACTTCAACTTCAACGAAAGCTCATTCAGCACTTCCGAAAACATTTTCTTTTCAATTTAATCACTTTGTTTCGTTGCGAGGACGGGGAAAACTTTGCGCAACACAGCAGAACGGAGCCAAGAAAGAAAGTGGATTAGCGGCTCTACGTGAAAATTGAAATAAATTTTCAGTGCTCTCTGTTCGATAGAGGAAACGAGGTACAAAGAATTAAATAGACTCATAACTAAAAATTGAGACTGTTTACTCTTATCGCGACAGATCAGATAACACCGTTTGTTCTGGAGATGGAAGCGCGGGTTACTTGCAAAGTTCGTAGAATTGGAAAGCTCGAGTCAACACAGATAACGAAGTGTTTTTTCAATCGCTGCGGACTTGAATGTGCGAGTCTAATGCTCGACTTTTGAGGATTGCGCTTAAAGGTTTTTTTAAAGATAATCACTGATTATTAAGTAAGAAACTTGACTGTAGTTGAGTAGCCAAAGTGATGCATTTGATGTACGAAAGTCGTACTACGAATCTATGATGAGTTCCTTCAAAGACAAGTTTGTTTAGTAGGTCGCCCTATAATCTACCAAAAGCGTTGACTTCGAACCAAAGGCTCAACTCATTCATTTCTATGCAAAAACCTGGCCAACGTGAGTTTTATCATGAGAACTCCTGCCGTTGCTTTGTCCGTTGCTGGGAAATCGACTAGGAAATTTATACTTTCACAACAAAGCGGGGCGCCAAGAGATTTATTGCGGCAACCTTTATTTACTTTCTCAATCGTTCTAAATTCAAGCGCCGAGAAGAGAATTCCATGAATTAACATAAAATATCGTTCGGCACTGGTAAAAGCTTTGTTTCTCACGTTGGTTTCAAGTGGCACATGGAAAACCTATAAATCCACGTGGAAACATTTTCGATTTCGTTTTTCTCTTCTACTTCAGGATTGCCTTGCTTTCTCCTCCTTCTCCTTAGCTCAAAATCAATAAACAATGTTTGTACACACCGATAAATCACTCCCACGAACGTTTGATTTTCGTCAGGTGAAAAATGGTTCGTGTGAACATTGAATTGTTCGGGAAATGTGAGGCGAATTGAAATTCGATATCAATCACCCGCAAGTAGAAAACAGCAAACAATTAAGAGGGGGAAATCGTTTGATGGGAAAAGTCTCTCATGCGATGAAGAGTCAAATCCAGTGAGTCGGAACTTGAAGCCTTAATTCTAAAGGGATCAAGGAATTGAAGTATTTAATTATCGTTCTACTTTCTAGTCGAATTCGATTACAGATTGAAATCAAACGAAGAAAGCTCTTCCTCATTCCGTGAAGCGTTTATCCACCGAGTATGTTCTCGTTAACCTTTTCATCATCACAGAACATGAAAGACGAACGACGACATGAAAAGAGAATCAAACAAGCAGGAATCACATTTGCTTCATTGCATTTTTCAATTTCCTTCTTCGCTCCCAACAAAAGAAATTTTCATGAAAATTCAATCACATTTTTGCGATCGCAAACAAAAAGGCGAAAGGAAAGAAATTCTTTATCTCGTTTACATGATTTCATTCTCTATCTTCCTCAACATGTATGCAAATCATTTGTTCTCTCCCGCTTGCCTCCTTCTACCTGGAAGAATTCAATTCAATAAGAGCGCTCGAAGATTTGATTTGAGCGAGATTTTGCATGAGAATCAACTGCAGGAACAAGGAATATTGTGCATTTTAATGAGGTCGGTGCGTGGATATAGCAGATAATGAAGTGAAGAAGCTAGCTTGATCATAAAAGTTTATGCTTCACATAAGCCAGCACGTATTTCTCAGTTTACTGATTCAAGGCACCATAACAAATGATGCCTTCATCAACAAGATGAAACTGCCGATGGAAGCAACTTGATAGGTGGAAGGTTCAATTCTTTTTAATCAGAGTCGTAGTTGTTGAACGGTCCCTTGTCATGAAACAATTGCAACTCCAACCTTTTCCCTGAAAATCTAAACTCTCTCGGAACATAGGACGGTCGGCAATGAAGCTTTAAAGCTCATGTGATTAAAATACCTTTTTTAATTAATGCTCAGCTAACGTAAACTCTATATTTCAAATTTGACGGGATGAAGCTTTGCGACCTTTTGCTCTTTTTCTATGGTTTTAGGTCAGCCCTCACTTCGTAATAAAACTCTAAATTTAATTAATTTGATGACTAGAGTTCCCTCTCTTTGTAATTAAGTCAGCGAGAGTGCTGCGATAGTCAAAAGTGCAGAGCGAACTCACTAAAATGAAATTTTATCGAGTGAAAATGTGGCGAGAACATAAAATCTTTAATGAGAGGCTGAGCCATTAATTTCAGGATGCTTCAAGCTCTCTTGATTGAAATCATTTCCAGCGGATGATATCGAAGGAGCGACGTTGCAACAAAATAAATTTCAAAGGCAATCAATTAAGGGCGATAATTGATAGTCGTAAAATAATTTGGTTTATTCGCAATGAATGTGCAGCATCTGGCGCCAACATATGCTGCCCAATTCACATAAAATGTTTCAACCTAATTGAATTGATGAGCGTTAAAGTCAAGCATTGACAAATGGATGGCTTTGTGACTGTTCTATGCGAAGGGTGAAGCTGCGAACATTCGGCAAATCGAATCATTTCACCGTTAAGGGATTAATTTCTGTTATTGATCGACTGAAGGTTCAATGATTACAGATTCAAATTATTATTTGATCATCTTCGTCTACCTTTGGGAGGAACATCCACGACAGCGAAAGAAAAGAAATTCTCGCCACCCTCTTCATCATCGCTTCATTCATCTCTTGTGTGTAGGACTCGTAAATGAATTTTCTTTCTCCCTCACCTCGGCTGAGGTTACGACAGAGAGCTCTCACTACAGTAAAAGTGAAAGAAGAAGTTTGGAATTTTCTCAGCTTTCAATGGAAAATTGTTTATTCATTCATCCCGCTAAGCATCGCACCTCTCGACAATGAACGATGATAGCGCAGAATCCTGCTCGCTGTTCCACTGCGAGAGAATTTTCAGCTTGCTATAAAACATTTCCGAGATGAATCGGCTCATAAACGAGGAAACTTCTCTCGTCAAGTTCAGTTCTCGTTCGGATGGTAATGCTTGTGGACCGTTTTCCACGTCCACTTAAGCTCTATTTTGTACTCAAAGTGCTTTTAAGTTTAAGTTTGTAAATTTACTAAACTGTTTGTCGAATTGAAGCTCTTGTTGTCGAGTTGAAAGTTCTTAGTGATTCAGTGAATTGAACAGAACTTGGAATCAATTAAAAAGAAAATTCACGCAATGCGGAAATAAATTATGATGTAAAATGTGAGGAAACTTCTACATCCCGTTGAATGAATGTTGGATGGTGACAATCAAAGTGTGAACGACGCTAATGCGGTTACTTTAGCCCAGAGAGAGAGAGATGAGACAAAAAAGTCTCGTGACAAATGTAATTACCAAGAGAGAGCAAAAGTTTTTCTTTCTGGTTTTGCCCGTATGACATGAGATATGTGAAAGCGAGAGAAAACTTTCCACCCTCTGTCCTCCCACGCAGCCTTGATTGTGCTCGTAAAAGCGGCATTGAAAGATAAACCAAAAGTTTCTCACGAGTGAATCTCGATGATGAGAGTAGTTCACCTAAATCAGGAAACTAACCCGACTCATGATGGAAACTAATAAACTCAAATCACCGAGAGGCACACTTTCCACTTGCTTCCGCTTTAAACCGAATGCGAACGTAATAATCTACATTTATATCATTGGGAACTTCTCGCTTTGTTCCATACATTTAACAAAAGGGTTTTCCGTCCTTCCCCTCCCGTTCGCCTGCTCTCTTCGGTGAGACGCTTTGACCCGGCAAAAAGCGAAAGGCTGGCAAAGGATTACTTTTAATTAAACACATAAATATTCCATTCTATGAAGCATTGGATAATTTCGTTGTGTTAGAACCAGGAACATATAAATACGAGGCATTTAATTTTATGACTTTTTGGTCGAGATGAAAGCGGCGAGAGTCTGGAGCGTTTGTAACGTTGGCAGCCAGTGGTGATTCTACCTTTGTGATAAATTAACGTTCTTTATTCCATCCAGAGTGCCTTTTTCCCTCTGCTGTTTTTATCGCTCGTGTTTAATCAACCAGTCTCCACCTAAATGTTGTTTGGTCTCTTAATTTTTTTGTTCATTTTGTTCGGGTCGTTCCAACCTTCCCGTAAAAAACTTTTGGCTCGTGTGCAAAAAAGAAAAGTCCTTGATAGCTTTTCTCGTCTTCTACTTGTGTCTTCGGACTGGAACATGGAAAAGAAAGAAAGCCGGACACACAATGTCAATAAAACCGTTGTAGGAACACAATTGGAAAAGGACACTCCACGAAATCTCCTTATAATTGGAGGGACTCGACGTAAACGATGCTTTTGATCCGCTGTTGGAGAAAATAAATTCTGTTTATTGGCAAGGGAACGTGAGAAAAGGTCAGTGACGCCTTCACCAAAGGAACCGGCCTCAGAAGCGAGATTAAAGTTTGTGAGCCTTAGAGAAGCTTTAAAGCTTTTGAGACATTTCGAGTGGCGTCAAAACTGAGACACTCCAGAGAGGATTCAACAAAACAAATTGCAAAGCTTGGAAATTGATACCGAGAATCTCCTTCCACCTCCAAACGAGCAAATAAACGTTGAGCGAAGGAGAGCCTTCCTTCTTCATCAAATTTAATTTTCGTTGTTTTACGACACCGTCCCCGATGGTTTCAGTAATTCCGCCTGCATTAAAAAGCTTATTGGCCGTTTCCATTTAAAGAACATCGAGCGATGTAAAATTTTAATGGAATAATTTTGTGGTGTTTGCTTAGGCTCTCTTTACATTGTATTTTAATATCTTTTGATCCACAACATTTCCGTAAGCAAAGACGGGAGAAACCTTTCGGTGCTTCAATGACCGCTGGCAATAAAAAAGTTTTTCATGTCTTGTTTTCGCCTTTCCTAGAACTCGCGCTCGAGGACAGACTTTCAGGACCTCGATTAAATCTCGGACAGCGTCGGACACCGAAATGAATTGTCTCAAACAACAAAGTTTTGATTGAGAAACTCTGCTTGAGCGCTGAATGAGAACGAAGTTTTCCGGGAGTCTTTTCGTAAATTCGTTACAGCGCAAAATAAGATGGAACGTTTGGTTTTAGCGGGGAAAGAAAATTGAGCAGAGCATAAAACCAGAAAAGTTTATTCCATCATGAATATTTCAATGGATTTTCCTCGAGACTTTTTTTTCATCCTAAAGCTCGTTCTGTAATTTCTCAAACGGAAAATCGCTCTCCGGAAAATTTACTTTGCTCTGCCATAATTCAGCTCTTAATTTTAATTAATAACATCAAGTCGCTGTTTCAGCTGCTCTGCACTTGCACAGATTCATGCAATTCGCTTTCACTGCGTTGGCTCATTAAAATGTAAGCTCTTGAAACAGCAGCCACTTTGGCAGCGATTCTGAGAGGCAATGAGGCTTTTGCGGCAACAGATTAAAGCAGACTAGAAGTGTTTTTTATTAAGTAATTAGCACTTTGCAAGATTATTCATTGAAACACTTCTGGCTTTCCTCTCGAACGCTTCTTTGTGGAACGAGAGCTGTGCAATGACTAGTGAATAAAACAAGCCGGCAACAAAGGACGACGGAACGAGGAATAAAAGACTCAACTAATCACGAGTCATTGACACATTGTCAATTCCATAATGAAAACTTGTGTCATACAGCAGCATCAACACTTGAAGCTTAACGACTTCGAGTGAACTTCGCGCAAGATATTTTTGCCCCTCTTGACAGAGGTGGCTCGAGAGTGTCGTCATGGACGTTTCCATAATGACGCCGTGAGTGGAAATGCACAAAATAAACTTTTCCGCTTACACGAGTCGTCTCCACCATCCGGTTGAGCGGGTGGAGCTTGACTAAGGTTAGGCACGATGATGAACTTTCCGCAAGGGGAATGAACAATATTAAAGTTTTTGCATGACACACAGTTTTGTGACACTTTTCGGAATTTAATAAAAAACTTTCCATGTACTGCTTAATTATGGGGACTTGTTCGACGTTAGCTGGGATCAAGGGTTCGTGTTGCGAATCATTTCATCCATGAGTGACTTCATCCGTAAAGTTGTTTATATTTTGCTATGAAATCCTCACTGCAAAGAGATTTTCTCATCGCCTCGCCCTATTCGGAGCTCTCTGCCGTCTCCAGTGCCTAGAGCTTTTCAACTTTTTTCGATTCAACTTTTCCAATTCTGGATATTCAAAGTTCACTCGACTTCTCTGACTTCTTCGAAATGCCTACATAAAAGCTTTAACTTCTCTAGCAAAGATACAGTTCTCAAGGAAAAAGCATCAACCCTTTTCATGAAAAGCTACCTTGAAGCACGAGGCAAAGAAAACCTAATTACGCTAATTAAAACAGCAGACAAGAACAGCAAAAGGAGCGAAATCTTAATTCCTTTTCAACTTGTTAGATCAAATACGAATGTTAATGAGATTGAATTCGCAATCGCTTTAATCACAAGCTTATTTGTCGTGGCAATCTTCGAATTGCTTTCAGATTCACCAGTCGGTTTGCCTCACCTTGAACTGCTCCCTCTCACTTCACGCCACATTGGTTTGCCCAACTCTGCCGAAACAGAAACTTTTATCCTTGTTTAAGCGAAGCAATTAGAGGAAATATTAAGCGGAGGGCGACCCAAGCCCAGATTATGTATTAGTTCCGGTAAATTAACTTTTATGCCGCATCCCAGAGGCGACCGCTCGATGCGAAGATACTTTTTGCGACAGACTGCGTATGTTGCCATCTTGAGCCAGAAAATATGAACTCGGTGTCGTTTATGGACGGCAACAGCTGATGCTCTCATCTGAATTCGATTCGTCGTCGCACGGAAACGTTTAAGCTCTTCCTGGAAGAAGCGAGAGCACGCGATTAATTGCGCTTGTTCATGAGAACTGTTTCAATGCAGTTTCTGCTCCAGTTATCCGCTTTCATTCAGTTGTTCGTTTGTTTGTTTTCTAGGTCGAGTGTTTGTGGGTGAATCTCTCATAAGAATTTCGAGTGCGGGAAAGTCTCAAAGTTTTTCCGTCTCATGCCTTTGTGGAGGAGGTTTTGTACCATCCGGATGTATACATCAAACACACATTTCCAACATCACACACATGAGTAAATAACATTTTCGTCTCCTCCGCAAATTTATTGTATGTTTCGGTCGTGATATGTTGTGTTTTTCTGAGCAAGACGACGACGAAGGAGAGGACAGAAGTGCCTCAGATATGGATCATGAATGTGAGGCGGATGTGAGAGGGACGAGGGCAATTCAAGATTTCTCAACCATGAAAAAATTGCCTCGGAGGAGGAGGAAAGTTTCTTGTTAATAAACTCTATTGACAATGGGACAATTTATACACTCATCGGGCCGTCGGAGATTTGATGTCGACTCTTGTCCCGGCAACAAGCAAGAACGCCTCACAATTCCATTACCGTTATCACCGATTTTACTTAAACTTCACATATAAAAGCTCTTCCAAGTTGTGTGTCTGACATTAGGAAGTTGCTCATAAGGTTTTCACAGCGGGAATGTCTGAACGACAGCCTGATGGCTCTTGGCAGTTGGAGGAATGTCTGTTTGGTTATTAGAATCAATGACTTCTGCTCATGTTGAGCATCATCGTTACTGTCAATGGCAATGGTGCAGACTTGATCAACTTTTCGTCCTTTGTCTGCAACAATTCGTCACAACTTCTTTCCAAGCTCCAATCTACCGTAAACAACTCACTCTGCTGTATTAAGACATTTCTGGTCGATGAACTTGGCAACACAAAATTATAAAACTCCTTCATTCTCTCCTTGCGTGACATTTTTCTGGTTTTGATTTCGCCCGGAGCTTAAAATATTAAAACGAAGCTTATCTCATCCCTCGCACATAGTCCCATGTGTCTTCTTTAAATGTAGCAGAAAGAAACATTCCCCCCTGAAGTCTTTACATTTCATTTACTTCGAGAGAAACGTTCGGTGCAGATATTTAACTAACTTGGAGCCGAGAAGGGTGGAAAGTGAGAGAGATAAAAGACAGAGAAATGGAGAAAAATTAGATCCATTTTGTTGAGAAACGGCAGTAATGTATGACATCGTTTTATGGATATTGTCGTGGAGCAAGTAGACTTGATAATGCTTGCCACGTGAACGTGGCGCGATCCACATAACTTCCACAGCGAGCTTCAGTCTCGTTCTTGCGCGGGAGCGAGGAATAAATTTTATTGTCTGAGACACATTTCCCGTCTCTAATGGATTATTTTCATGCTCGAGCCGGGCTCCTCTCGACGGTGTTTTCACGATAGAAACCTTCGTGATTGTGTGTCAGAAAGCTCACCAGCCCCAGCTCTGCATCCGAATATAAATTCGCTTAACAACTCAACCGGGTGAAATAATTCTCTCGCAGCTTCGCCTCAACTATTGCTTGGCGTGGAAGTCGCGTAATCAGCTGCCTGATGGATGTGAAAGCGCTTTCTTTATCATGGAAATTTCTCTCCTTCAAGTTTCTTGGGGTTTCCGAGCTCCAAGATTCTATGATTTCCACCTCACGCTCGAATCCTTTGCGATATTGAATTTCGAACCATTAACCTTCGCCGCCTTTGCCTTATCGCCGAGGGAAGTTTCCTCGCGAGTGAGGAAATCCATTTTGTCACCTCGATGGGTTGCTTAGAGCTGTCGCCTTACGTGCGATCGGCGAAAGCGCTCAATTCATTCTTCGATTTCCACCTTTGACGAATTTTATATTCCTCGCTCTTTGTCATGTTTCATGTTTCATTTATCACATTATGATCGTCGGAATTTTCATTTCCCAGCAATTTCAGCTGACGGCGGCAGTCGCTCGCCACACAAAACGGTGAATTATTGAAACGTTTGAAATATTCCTAAGACCAGGAGAGTAGGTAAAAGTTTTCATGGAAACAACGGCGAAGTTTCAAGCGTGCAAACATTTCAATCATATTTATTCGCAGGCGCTGAAATATTTCCCTCAATTAAGCCTCCTTTGTGTCAATACAAAAGTTAAGAACCTTTGCGCTTCGACTGAGTCTACATAAAAGTCTTCTTGATTTCTGCGAAGATTTTCTCCCGCTCGTTGATCATCCGAAAGTATTATCATCTGTTATCATGAATGTGCGTGCAAACAAAATTCAGTGCTACACTCAGCCATACGTCAAGGGTGTTTGAGGAAGGCAAAAAACGGGAAAGCAAACGAAGACTTAAGTTTGTGTAATCTTCATTTTTCAACGCTGTAAATCGTTTATTTTTCTTTCAGCTTTTCGTTCATCTGCTTTTGTTGTTGAGTTCTTGGGTGCGTGAAATTTTCCCCGTCATTTTCATGCATGAATTTCAATATCACGGAGGCAAACATGCGTGAGAGGCGAAAACAAACAGCAGAGTCGAAGTTCGAGCTAGGGGCGAAATTTTATTCGAAACTTGCGAAGAACATAAAGATCCGTCTGTCTCAATTCAGGTGAAAGATTTTCCAGCTCGGCAAAGAATATTTTCCTCGTTTTCCCGATCGAATTCAATTCCCAAATTCTTCTTCACTTTGCATAAGTTAACGGCGCGCGTTCAGTTAAGAAGAAACTTTTCTCTCTGCTCGAGAATTTCTTCGAGTGTTTTCGCAATACTCTCAAGGTTTAACAGCATCAATAAATCAACAGCATTTTCCATTTCCCGCAAAGTGTACTGAACATGTTTTATGCATCGAGTGCAATTAATTTCCGTTGCAATTTCCGCCCACGCTCATTCTCAAACCATTGACATGGCAGTGACGACGAGGCGAATGAATAATGTTGCGATTTATTTCTCATCTCGGCAGAGAGAATCATTTCATACCAACCACACACTCATTTATCTCCGCAATCTCCATAAATATTTAAACGAGAAAAAGCAACTTCGGTTCGAAAGTTGTTCAATTTAATTAGCCGCTCTCACTCCTCCTCACTTAAGCAAAATGCTTTTCAAGCATTTCGAGTCGTCCGAAAACTTCAAAATTTAGGAAAGAACTCGAGTGTTTAGTTGGAGCATAGAAAAAGGTTCAAAGCAGACCGCAATTTATTCTCTCGTATTCGAAATAAATTTGAAAGCTCTCGGAAGGTGGAAAAAGTTTTCCTCGAAACAAGAACCTCAACAAAAGGAAGAGGGGGAATTCTTAAGTATGCACGATTGAAATAAAAGTGGGCGAGTAAAAGATTCCTTAAAATTGCGGGAGGAAGAAGTTGTGTCTGATGGTAAAGAGTCTCGAAGAACAACATTGTCGATGTCGGAATGAGCGAACGAAAAAAGTTTCTCTCATGTGTTTATCGATTAAACTTTACCGACGGAGCTTTTGCTTTCGTCTTTCCGACGACGGTAAACGTTAGCGGTTCTGTTCATGTGTGAATTGAGAGGGATGTGAGGTGCCTGCGAACGAAAGCTCATTTCTCATGACGTACTGATTAACATTTCTTTTCGTTTATTACGCAGAAAGCAGCACAGAAATTTCTCGTAGAAGTTGCTCGTTGGATTTGAGTTGCTGATGGCGAGAAGAGCAAATAGCCAAAGCAATGAAAAATGCGGTAACCAACAAAGTTGAAGCAACGGAAGTAAATATACCTTCGGCAAAATGGACAAATCGCGCTCGAAACGTCCGCCGGATGTCAACGAAGCTTTGTCCTCGATGCTTTGGACGCCCTACGACCAAACAACAAACGCGTCGTCATCCTCTGATTCGCTCACCGAAGTAGAGCGGCAGCGAGGCGAAAGGAAACTCAATCGATATTCAAATCCATTACCGAACTCATTAAACTGGTGGAACAGCCACGTTCAAAGCCCACAGCCGGCGGCGTCAAGATACAGCTTTCCCCACTACGGAAGCCATCTTCCCCCGACCAGTAATTTCGCCTCCTCAACGACCACAAAGCGAACAGTAACATCCATCGACGAAAGCAATCAAGGACCGACTATCAGCACTTCAACCTTTTCAAATGCAATGGTTCACTCATTCACAGACGATTTCTATCGATATCAGGTAATAAAATTACCCTCAGTCTCTTCATCCTGACTGTTTACCGCAAAGTGGCAAAAGGAAAGTCGAGAGAAAAATTTGAAGATTTAAAGATTTTTAGCTCGATTACGTTCGTGTGAACATTCAAAACAATCCGTATTCGGTAGTCAACGGTACGCATGTGTTTGCTTCCATTACGAAGGGTTCCACTGTTTACATTACCATTTGGATAGAACTAAATTTAGAATCTCTGTGAAACATGAGAGAACTCGATGCTCCTAGAACAAACACACAACAAGATGAGGAATCTGTTTGTTTTGACTGTTCATTCGTGACGACGACGATGAGCGGTGTTATGAGGGCGGGCGAGGATTGATGGAATGGAATTATATTTTAGATTTTTAAGGCTGTTAATTGAAATATTTCTCGTTTCTGCTTCGTCTAGAACCAGACACCGCTCAACCTCTCCAACTGTCAATCAACGCACAAGAGTCATAAATCTCAACCCTCGCTTCTCTACGGCCCTCTGGCGACTCCCTCGAGGATTGAAGGGATCAGCCGTCACCTGGAAGCTCACAACGCCACAATAACAACAAAGGCACTCGATGATAAGTTATTCAATCACCAGAGGAGTAACGTGAGAATTACGAATTGGCAAGCCGAGAAAGCTGGCAACGGCGGAGACCTAAATCCATACGTGCATGAAGATTCTAGTCAGAAACATGAGCGAGCAGCATATACCAAGACGTCTTCGTATGTGGAAGGAAAATCCAGAAAGGTCACTCAACCACCAAATGTTATTCAATCGCACAGCACGTTGAGTCGTAAATGTAACGAGCGAAGGGGAAATAAGCAGAGCGAGCATGAGAGAATCGTTCATTCTCCAAGAGAAGCGTCGACGAAAACATTCGGCATGCAAGCGGCGGCAGCACAGCAAGTCAGTCGCAATCGTGATTCTAACGAGAACGCAGCTGGCTTTTATCGGCATGATGTCGGCGAGAATTATCGATTGTTCCAAGACTGCTCGACCATGAGCATGGAGCCGTTGACTGAAGTGATAGTTAACGGTGGCGAGTCGTTGTCGTTTTCACTAACGACCGACTTACATAACCGTGATTTATCTGGAAACTCTCAAATGCCTTCTACATCTACTTCTTCGTCGCGTGTATATCAACAACATTTTCCGGTATCGTTAACTAGTGTCGTAGGTCCGAGCGGGTCTGAAGTCATCATAGACTCTACCCGAACCTCGAGTGTATCGTTTTGCAACAAAGATTTGGATTATCAGCCAGGACAGTTAAATAATTATGAAGACGGAAATGTCATTAGGTGTGAATTCAATGTGAATAGTTCAGGTTGTCGTGTGAACGGCGAAGTAGACGTATTGATGTCGAACGGAATTGATCATGATGAGAATGTGAAAAGTTTCCAAAGTGCGGATAAATGTTCCACGAGCGGCCCGCTCATTAGCGCCAATAATTTAATCATCACAAGTGCCATAGAGAATCTTCCGGTGGCTGAGACTGCCGACAAGGCAAAGTTCTCAAGCAATATCGTGGCGTTGCGCGAGAAGCGACGTCGAGATCGGCGGGATCGTCGTCTTGCACGAACTAGGGCAACAAATGGTGCATCGCTGTCATCGTCGACAAATGAAATCCTACCAGATATTCTGAACAACCATTTGCCGCCTTATGCTGACTTGCCGCCACCTCAGCAGATCGTTCCTTCGGTCGTTTCCACTGTGCCCGTCGAGGACAATCGATACACGTTCTCGCTCCCGTTGGTGCGAAGGTGAGTCTCGACCCATCCTTATTCGAACTCTTCGCATTCTTTGCGAGAAAAAGAACTTTACGAGAAGCATGAGCGAGAAAGAATGGAAGAACCAAATCAAGTTTTCATTCCTTGTTGCTGCTCGCTTCTCATCGTCGTATTGCGTAGGGCGAGAGCCGATTTATTAAAATCACTAAAATAAAATTTTATGTGTCGGGTTCGGCAATCGCTCCTTTATGTGTAGCGCGGCGCGGCTTCCTACGAAACCTCGCTGAGATTTCAGCTTTTACTGCGTGCGATCAGAAACAAAATATTTCACCCTCAAGCTTACTGTTCGCTCTTCTTCAACCTTTACCGTCTTTATTGGCTTTCGTGCAGAAATATCATGTTCTTTTATTATCCATAGCTTCAACTGGATTTCTCGGAACAAACACGATGCTTTTATTACTCGTCTCGAAAGACTTGCGGACGGATTAAACGACATGGGATGAAGTGCAGCGCTAGTTTGAATGTTGAACATAACGAGCAGACGTCATTACTCGTAGTCACGATGGGTTGGGAGCGGTTCAGCAATTCACTAACGTTGCTCAAGTCCTTGATCTAATGGCCAGCCGTTCTCCTTTTACTACCTAGCTATAAAACGAATAGTTAGGTTTGGTGGTTGGATCTGGCCTTCCTATCCGCTAAAGCTTCGCGCTACCCCTAAGCTTGCGAAGTACTAAAAGAACAAAACTTGAGCAGTTTGCCAACTCGAGACTGAAGTGAAGCTCGCTCCTGAAGATTCCTTTGGAAATATTTTTGAGGAATTCAATTTTCACACACTAGAACACAGCAAGCGCAACGCATTCCGGGCTCTTATGAAAATATTTGGCGAGCTTCACCGAGGAAAATGTTTGCGAGAATTTTGTGTGAAACTTTCGCTGTTAAATTATTTAACGCGAACCTTTCGCTAGTCAATTTCCATCACGAGCTGTTACAAACGTTGATACTTTCTATCTCAGTCTCGCCTTCTCTTCCTTGGCAAGATGATTACTCTGCGCTTCGAAGAAATCTTAATGGCTAAAAATACGGAATAACAAAAACATAATTTTGGGTTCTCTTCCTTTTCTCGTCTGGCATTCTTACATCGCTCGAACGGCGCAGCAAGCCCAGAATGAATAGAAGAGAAGATACAGAACGCTTTCTTCTTCCTTCACGTCTCTCTTATTACCGATTCGTACTTCTTATGCTTTTAATTTTATTTTTCTTACATTTTCTCGTTTTTCCCTTTTAAAGTCGCGAGCGGCACGAGAAGAAAGAAGAACCTGAATGTTTTCGTAGCTCTGCTCGTGAATTTTACGATTTAAATTCTTTTGCTTCTCTGTAGCATAAATCTTGAAATCTCCGGCAGGGTTTGGCTTGCGTCGGATGTTGCAGCTTCTTAGGCTTGCTCACCTGTAAAGCCAGTAGCGTGAACTTGTTTAATCTCAATTCGTCACTCTTGCAATCCCCTGACCTTCGTCTTATTGTCTTGGGATGATTTCCCTACAGTCGAGTCTTTCCGTGAGTTTGCTGCTTGCTTGTAATATACAAGCGTATTGATTTCTCATCGCAAACATAATCCCCCTGATGACGTTTCGAGTCGACGAGAAGCGTCTTCAACTCTCAAAGCGTACGAAGAGGAACAGGGCGAGAATCTAAACTTTATTATAAATTCTCTCTGCTCGAACGTTAAATTATTTATCGAAGCGAAGATGTCTACATACATAGTAAGAATGAGCATTGAATTAGTAATTAGGTTTGTTCTGATTTCGACGAGTGCGTCGAGTAACCAAGTCGAAGGAAATCGGAAGGCGTCGGAGCACGACTTTGTCGAGATTTCGGCGTTTTAAACCCAATTAGACTTCCCCCTCGACGTGCACCCGAAATAAAAAATCGATTTCAATTATCTTCGAGCCGTGCTGGAATTAAAGATCACGGATTATAATTTCCAGCATTGTCGGTAACATTTTTCTTTTCGCTGTCTTGCCTTCTAAAAATAACACCCCAAAGTAATTACGCAATGGCCTGATGATAATGATGATGTTGAAGCAACTCCTTTAACATGGCAACGTCGAGGCAACAAGACAATGTTAAGCGTGAGTCATCATCGCAAAAAATCGATTAAAATTATAAATTTCATGCCAAGAACGTTACGACGCTTGTGCCCGCGTTGTTTCGCAAAAAGACGCAAGGCTAAGCGAGACGAAGGAGAATGACGAGAAGTTGCGAGGTAGAATTATTATGATGAGGGTCACCTTTGGGGTCTCTGATTCGGCCCTCGTGATTGGGCGCTTGATTTATTGCTGAAAAATATCTCAGCCAGCACAGTTTCTTCCGAAGCATAAATTCCAAGAAGTCGAAGAAGAGGCAAACTGAAAAATGATACTTTTCATTACAGTTTTGCTGACCGAAAATTAGTTTCGAAATTGCCCCGCAGCAAACATCTCGAGTTGTGGATGTCTGCCGCCTCAAACCAAGCACATTAATAAGCTCGAGTTGGTTGAAGGATCTTCTTCAAACAACAAGGAGGCTATTAATATCTCGAGCGGCCTTAATGAGATCGAAAGCAAATAAAGCAGAAAGTGATGACGCATTTTATTTAATTTCTTCCTTCGGCATCTCGATCAGACCTTAATCAACACACTTTGATGTGAAGACGAGCTCCGAGTCATAATTCAAAAAATACGGAACATAATATGTATGAAGACGCGCTTTGGCATTTCTCCGCAACCCGCAAAAGCAAAAGTATCGTTTTCTGTAAATATTTATTTTTAAATATTGCGTTACTGAAAGGAAAGAGAAAGATTCTCGACAAACATTCCTCTTTGCAGCCTAAATCCACATGACAACCGACGTAAATGATTTCATAATTTCTTCTGCTTTCGACGACATGCTTCAAGAGGTTTGAATTCCTAGAAGAAAACGTTCCTAAGTTACGGAAGATTTAAAAATATTTCAATGACGCTTGTCGAAAATAACTTTTCCGTCTCATGACAGTATGAATTCGTTCAGCGTCTGAACTTCATAAAAGCAGCTAGACATGTCGTTGGTCTCGAAGGAAACCAAAAAATTTATCTTTGAGATAAATTCAAACGAAAATTTCTCAGGAACTCTTAAGTAAACTACGAACGATTCCTTGTTAGCCTTACCGTCAACATTTATTCTTTTAATTTCCACTCGAGGATCACCCAGAGGGCCCTCAAAATTTTGAGTAGAAATGTTCTCGAATTTCCCCTGAAAATTGGCGAATGCCTCTGAACTTTTATTGCCTCCTTCGACATCTAATTCACGCTTTGTTCTCTTGTTTAGTCAAAAATTTAATTTATTTTCCAACGGCGATAAACCTTTTGCATAGTAATGAAATTTTACAATTCCAACCCCACGGAACGAAGAGTTTGTACAAGCATATCTGAGTTTTCTCATCGAATGTGCAGCTCGTTAAAAGCATTGCCACTTCCGCTGTATACCGTTTTTTATTCCATAATTGAATTATCACAGAGAGCGCTCTCCATTCACTTAATTCATTTTATGTTCGGCGCTCTGTTTGCATAGGGAAATTTGCCAACCAGCATAAAGTTTTGTTTTGTTCCTCGCAGTGCAAAAACCGCATTCCCCCTCTCGCTCGGTCATAGGCAAAAAGTGAATAAAAATCGGAGCATATTCTCCTTTTGCTTCAGACTTTCTGCGGTAATTCGGGTTTAGTCGTTGGGCATCCAGAATTCATTCCTACATATTTGCAAACGACCGCATTCTAATGAGATTTTTTGATGAAACTTTTAGTCGTCCAAGTGGACTGCATTGGAAAACTAAAAATGTTTCAATGAAAAACGAGTTCGGCTTCGTGACGCTGCTTGCGCGAAATTTGGTTTTTACAAGTGAGCTGCTATGAATAATTAAAATGCTCGATGGCTTTTGGTTGATGTTCGTTTCGGAACGACCGACATATCGATCGACATTAGAACACGAGAAAAACTTTCAATCAATTGCGCTGGAAATTGAAACGTTTGGTCTACTGATTCCCGAACTAGTTGCGGTGAAAAATTGGTAGACTGTGAAAATACAACCACCCAAACTCGCGCAACAAATTTGATTTAAATCCTTAAATTACATAGTTCACGACTTTCCAGGAAAAGCTGAGTCCAGTTTCAATGTAGCGCTTCGAAGGCAACGCTGTTCATAGCAGTGGAAATTCTAATGACAACAAAACTGTTGACGAAGTCTCTCCAGCATCTGCGTACGACATTTCTGATTTATTTATCCAAGCAGAGATTGTAACATCAAACATTTTCCACTTTGCAGCAATTCAAAGTTTGAATGCGAATGCTGCTGAGTGGAAATTGTGGGTAAAAGTTTTTCAATTAGACCATCATTAGACGATAATGATGACCGTTGCCGAAAAGGCGTCTGAGGCAAAAGCAATTTTAGGTTCAATGGTTCGCTCGTAATTATTTCATCTGAAGCTATAGCTTGTCAGAGGCAGTCTCTTAATTTAATTATTAGTTAATGCCAAGTCATTTTGCGCCACTTCTCTTTCCACTCCACTCCTTCTCGGACATCTTTTGCCTGCCAACGAGCAGAAATTAAAATGAAAAATGTTTCTGTCTGCTGCTGAAGACGAAATTAAAGATTCCATGAAAAGTTGGAGGAGCACGGCCGGCCTTTGTCTCAAGTTAAATCAGAAGCCATTAAACTTACGGAAATTCGCTCATAACGAGAATTAAATTATTCAAGCGCCCATTTAGCGGAGCGCTATCAAAAGATTGCGGAAGCTTCGCGGAGAGAAAAACATTTTCCCTCCTATTTTCGTTCGCACAAAGCTCAGTAAACAGTCGAACGTAAATATTTTATGAGGAGAAATTGAACTTGAAGCGTTGTGACATTTCAAAGACATTTGCTGAAATCGAGTTAGGCGAGCTTCTTCCCGAAAATTTTCCTGCGATGTCGTAAATTCTTAATATCGCAATGAATGATTTACATATTTCTCAAACTCTGACAGATCTCGTCGTGCCGTGAGATGAAAAATGATCGAGAAGGATATGAAAAGTGCTGGGAACTTCTTACATTATGAAAATCTCATTTATATAAATTTCACCTTTTGGTGCCCCGGAAGCTTCCGGAGACTTTTTTCGCCTCTGCTTATTCAAATGTCTTCAACGACATTCATTATTACGACATTATTCAATCAAACCGGAATCAGCAAGCCTTCAAACTTTATCATCGCCTCATGACTATTGAACTTTTAGTAAAGTTTGTTGGATGACCGGCAAGCCTCGCTTTGAAATTCGAATTTTGCAAGCTCAACAACATTCAATGCACTTCAGATGCCAATTAGTGGCTTTTGCATGATTGACTCCAATTTATTTTAGCATCGACATTGTTTGCTTTCGACCTCAGCCAGCGGACGAATTTCCAGCATCAAATTGCACACTTTAGCTCGTGAACTCTTGAGTTTTATAAAAGGTTTTGAAAGCTTCGCTAGAATTTTTCGACGTTACTTGCAAAACGAGAATTCCATTGAGAATCCACTGAAGCGTAGAGAATTCAAATGAAAGGAAGCCTTGCGTAATGCAATTAAGTAATTAAGGTATTTGCTCGTTTGCGCTACGGGACGCTCGTCTGACCTAAAAACGCTATCGTATCCTCAATCGACCGATGCATTCACTTTCTCAGAAAGTATCCACTTAAGAATGTTCAAATGCACAACTGATTGCAAGGGTTTGCGTGGAATTCAATTGAGTCTTCACCGTTGTATTTATCATAAGTATCTAAGTATGTTGTGGTTGTGTGGAACATAAAGCGATTCTCAGGAACTAACAGCGTTCATGGCTCAGTGCACACCACGGCATTCGATGATACTTCTGTGTGCTTTACCGTAAGTATCATGGAATTAGTACAGCTCTCCATATCCATTGCCTCTTCACGACTTAAGCCTTATTATGCTGTTCGACTGTTCGTAATTCCTACTTGGTCTCAGCTCATGAACGTGAATCGGAATCATTTTTCTCCGAAGAACTCTCAATGCAAATTCAAATGAATGGTTCATGCTCCGCTGATCAGCGGTTAACGCAGAAATTCTTTACAACAATTTGAAGAATAAATTAAGAAAACATTTCTGCTTTAAAGGCGAAACAATACCGGGTAATTTTCGAAGTGAAATATGATTTCGCTCGCTCGTACTTCTCGTGACTTTGCATATATTTCCATGTAGATATTTTTACACGACTTAACACCCCATGACATTGAATGATTCTTATTTTTTCGTTTCAGATCGACGTCAGATCGCTCGGGCAAAGATTGTTGCGGTCAGTGGTTTAATGGCCCGCCGCTTAGGTTTCTCGTTGTTTTAGTTGCGTTGGGAGGCGTCGCATGTAAGTTTAACTCAGACGAAAATAACATTAATGTTCATGAACCCTTTTCTTTTATTAGGCACACTTGGCGGAGCGACATTAGGATCGATAGCTTTAGCCGGATCTCCGACGTCTCATCTCACAGCTGGACTGTTGATGACGGGTACGAATTTTGCTTTTGTGAAATCTTTTTAAGATTTCTTTGAAAGTTCATTCCACTTGGCGCTGTTGAAAGTTTTCCTTCTGTCGGCGAATATTTTTTACCAGAAGTTTTTTCTGTGAAAAGTTTATGACGAAGTATTGAAAGTAAATTCAAAAGACGGTAACCTTGACAGTTGAGTTGTTGCAGGCGATAAGTGAACGCGGAAAGATTGAATCCTTCGTGGAACTTCATTTCCGATAAGAAATAATTACAATTTCATCAAATCCTCGGGAACTTTGTCAAGCAGAAAGTTTCTCCATTTATCGAGCGCCTTAGGGGAGTTTTCAATTTTCCCAAAAAGTTGTCCTTTGCCACTGAGAAGTCGTTGATGTCGGAAACAGAGAGCCAATAAAATATTATTGCTAAGACACTGATATCGATAATTTATTAATGAAAGCGAGAGGGAGAAAAACTCTTGCCGGATATTCTTGAGCCGCTTTATTACAAATGCAAATGACAGCAGAGAAGTTTTTGCGACGACGAGGAGAAGAGCCAACGATTGATTCTTAATGGATGAACGACGACTCATAAATTAAGACTCAAAACTAATTATTTTCTCTCTCCGATTATCATGTCAAAAGTGAGACAAGAAATTCAAATTTTTCAATTAGATCCCTCGATGAGTTTTCCGCCGGCAAAGTCGCTCTAAAAGAAATTGTCTTTTATGAATAACAATCAGTCGGGTACGAGAGTGAGGCAAAGAGTTTGTGCACAATTTAGCAATTTCATTAACAGGAAAAACGTCGAGAAAAACTTTCCGCTTTAGAGCAGCGAAATTCTGCTGAGAATGAAGATGTTAATAATTTTTATGTTCGATGTTTTTTCTTCGAGTTCTCAGTGAAAGAGTCAAATTTGCATATTTTCCATTCTTCTTTCCGTCTATCGCTTGCACTCTCCGAAGAGTCGAGAATTTAATAAAATAACTAGCTCGGAAAAACTATGCAAATTTTCTTTTTGTGTGCAGCTTTTTCTGCTGCTTTGGGAATTTGAAGGAAAATAAACTTAATGAGGGTTGAAAGCTGATTTGGATGGAAGCCTTTTTTATGAAGTTCGACAAAGACAACTTCGAGTGGGAGTCAACTGCGAACGGCAATTAATTTCAACAGAGCTTTAATGACCTTTTAACTTCTGGGAAAATTCTTCGGAGATTCAAAATTGAAAATCAGAATTTCCTTAATTCGCCGAAGGACTGAGGATCCTTGCTTTAAAGCCCAGCTGGAACCTTGCTTACATCTAATTACCATAACTCAACATTAAACGAGCTAGGGAAGGCGATCGATATAATCCGCTCTCGTGTAATTAGCCATGTACTTGAAATGAAGCAATTAAGCGCTTGTGCTTCTCCCATTTTTCTTGGATTAATTTTTAATCGAGGTAGAGGAACATTTTAAGGAAAACCTCATTAAAAGTTCCTTTTCGATACGGAAAACTTTTCCTAGGGGAGAACACGTCGCAAGGATTAAGTGGCTTAATCCAAACGCTCTATGAAACTCTTCTTTATTACTTTGTTTGCACGAAAACTAGCAAGCAAACAGTTTGGGGAATCGAAAGTTTTATTGTTACAGCATTCGATGCGAGAACGAGAGCTGAATCTTGAAGCTTGCGAAGCCTTCAAGCGAACCGTTATAATTATTTTTATTATCACTCTGACATTTATGCTAATTCGAAGCAATTCCTTGGCTGTAATAAAAGCTTGAGGATCATCTTCAGAGTGGCAGGTTTAACAAGTGATGTTTGCATTTCACAATTTCCTTTAATTTGTTTTAGAGCTGGGTTTATCGTCAGCCCTTACCTTTCGTCTTGTGCAAAGGTGGCCTCTACTTTTGTACTCATTTACCGTTTTGTGTGGGAAAGCATTCAAGTTAACAGCGGAAATTGAATTTTTCTCCCTCGTTGTTTGGGAGTTTCGCCGACTAAAGCGCAAGCAAAATTGTTCCTTTTCTTTTCATCGAGTTTAAAGCTGACACGCGGTTAGCGAAGCTGTAGCAGTGCGGTTTCTGACGGATGAATGTTAAGAGCAGAACATTTCACGCTTCAGCATTCAGAGCGCGATTTGCTAAGCAAGATAAACGTGTTCTGTGCTGCGAATATTAATTTTGATCGCAAGGAATTAATTGTTTTTCTCCCTCTCGCTCTCTTCCAGGTGTTGGAATAGTTTTGGTCACGATCAGCGGCGTTGCCTGGCGGATGACGACATCTGACGCTCATCAATGTACAGGCCGATGCGGTAGACGACAATGCGCCCGAGGAAACTCGTCGTTCGGCTTGTTGTATCCCGAATTTCAGCACCGCCCACCTCCCCCAAGCTATATCGAGAGCATGCAGGAACACCGATTGCGGTGAGCCACGAAGGGTTTCATGTTTCTACGAGAATGTTTTTTAATTAAAACCGCTTTGCAGAGAGATGATGCTGAACCGCGAAAGACAAGCGTCAAATGCACGAGCTTCGCCCCCGCCAAATTACCGAAATTCACATGCCGGCACTCTCTTGAGGTTTGTACGACAATAATATCTGAACGCACGATTCAAGCATTTCAAAGGCTTTGCCATTAAAACCTTAAACCCTTCTTAAGGCGAATGACGTCGGCATAAAATTCCAAATTTCTCGTTTGCTTGTCACCTGCGCCTAACATTTCAATTTGCTCAGTTTGACGCTATAAAAATTTTACGAGCTTATGAAACCGTACACATTTTACTTTATTCTCTCCCTTCGAGCTCGAGCTAGGAGCTTTAAGTATCAATGATGAAAATTGAATGGAGTTCGTGTGTGCTCCAGACTAACAATATCAATTCACAACGAAGATGTTGTGCAAGACAAATTTGAGCAATCATCTTTAGCACGTGCACGAGCGCGAGTTTGGGATTCTTTCTGTAATATTTTGCAAAGTCAAGACGGAAAAGTTTTTTCAAGTCATGATGAGATGTCGAAGATTTCTCAATAAGAGAAACACCGATTCAGTCGTTGTCAAGGTATCAAAATGCTTCTGCAAGTATCCGAATTTTTTTCTGCGTAGCCCGGGAAACTGAGAAACTCTTGCTCATTTTTTGTAGCAAAATTATTTACTTTCTTGCTTAACTCGACTGGCTTAACTTTTCCGGCTTCTTCCAACTCGATTTTGTCTTTCTCTTCTTCTATTTTCTCCGAGCTTTTCAGTCAATTCCTTCCATTACTCGAACGATCTTCTGAATTGCCAGAATTACCGATAAATCATGTCGCATTTATTTCTTCCATCCGAAACGATTTGCTTGAATAAGAAAACTTGAATTGATTTTCCTTCTTTCTTCTTCCACGTGCCAATCGGATTTAGGCCGCCAATGCTTTTCCAAAGACAAAGTCATATCACCAACAATGTACAAGCTGAGATTCCCATCGACAATTCATCGACGTCAACTAATTCGATCAACGGCAATACATCAGCGACCAACGATCATCAATCTCCCACATCGTCGCAAACCATCACGACCATTGCATCAATTAATGAATTTACATTAATGTCAGCCCCACAAGAGACGGTCGCCGATGTGAGTTCATTAATCAATCCGAATAGCCGAGCAGACGTTGGGAGTGGGTGCGAGAAACGGCGAGATGTGAATGATGTCGGACATGTCATGAATCAAATTTCTCATGAACACTTAAATTGTAGCAGTAGCAGAAGTAGCGTTAGATGTACAAGTGAAAGATTTAGCGATAGAAGTTCTAATTGTAACAAAGATTCTGTTAGCATTACGGACCACGAAACAGTAAATCGCTGTAAA
Organism: Smittia sp. YW1114-2; assembly: GCA_033064975.1. Taxonomy (NCBI): domain Eukaryota; kingdom Metazoa; phylum Arthropoda; class Insecta; order Diptera; family Chironomidae; genus Smittia; species Smittia sp. YW1114-2. Next base: position 3,872,616 of record CP093833.1, read on the forward strand.
AATGTAAATAGCAGCATTACGAAGGAACTTAATAAAGCACTGACACCGATTGCGCATCTCACGCCAGTGTTACGTGGCTCGTTGACGCGTGATGGAAATATTTTTGGCGTGAGGCGTGAAACGGGTGTCAGGTAATATTAATTTGAAAGCCTAAACGTCTTATCAGTCATCGTCGAACAGACAACGCGTCGAGCAACTTTTCTTTTGCAGGAAAGCAGGAAATCTCATCTAATTAATTAGCTGAGCCATCACCGGGATGGCGCTTCTCAGTTACATCGCTACCGCTCGAAGTTGATTTTAATTGGCGGTAAAAAGCCGCAGCTTCACTCTTTGCGGTTGTGAAAGGTTTCTCGGGAAACTCAATACCGCTTTCGAAGGTAATGTCATGGCTCAAGACCTCGTCACCATCCAGAAGCTCCACAAATCCAATTCATTCGCGCTCCCTAACGTAATTTCCAAAGCTGATTTAAAAATGAATCCAATTTTGCGCGTTCGTTCTCTCCTGTAAAGCTTATCAAGAGAATTTTAAATTCTCCACTCAACCACAAAGCTCCTCTCCATCTAATTGAATTGTTTCAGCTAAGAGCATTAAAGTAAGGTACTTACAATTCCAAACTGAATTCATAGTGGAAAGCCATGCTAACGCTTTACATATCCAACTCGGTTGCCATTGTAATGAAGGATTGTTAGGGCTTGAATGTGGATAAGTAATTGAAGCAGGGAAATGTGACATTAATGGAGAGAAAAGAGTTTCATGATAATGAAATTTCATGGAGACTTTTCATGAGCGTCGAGATTAACTGACAGACTTTTAGTGGAGGAAGGAACGAATTTTCCAGTGGGCGTGGAAGTGATTTGTTCAGGAAATATGAAACGAGATTGAGAGGAAATTGCAGACTGCGGCAAGATTTGTTCTGTGAGATTCTTCTTTAAGCAATAAGACATTGCAGCTTTCTCCTTAATGATAGTTTGCTCAAGAGCCTAGAATGTAATTCTCTCGTCAAATTTATTCTACCTTCAAGCGTCTTCTTAGTTTGTAAGCAAGCTCTTAATCAAAGTTGTCTTAGTTGCGCAAGAAAAACAAGCGAGAAGCAAACTTGGCTGTTTGAAGATGAAAACTTCAGATCCGTTGTACATAATTAGTTTCATAATTCAGCCGAATGATGTTTTTTCAAGCTTAATTATGAGTGAAATATCTATCGCGTTGTAATTGCGAGGATGATAAGCCAAGCAGATAGAAAAGTTTGTCTAGCTTGAGATTTAAAAGGAGCGATCGTAGAGCGGACGAACTTTTATCATTCCAGTGGCTCCGCTCTGAAAATTCTATAATTTATTCATAGACACGTCTCGAGCTCTTATTTTATCTTTAATAGAGAGATTGCTGGAGCTATCATAATTATCTCTCACAGTTTTCGTGTGTTCGCTAGTTTTACACACTCTCGGCTTAAAGTTTTTCGATTTAAAGTTGAACAAACACGTTCTCGAGTGGTTCGTGTGAGAGGCGAAACATACTGAAAGGTTTTCTCCCTCATTTAGCTGGAGATTTTGATCAAAACCCTTGCGCTCAAGGTAGATTCGATTTTATCAGCCGAGTTCTCGAGTTTCGGACAAAGACTGCAAAGCTTCGAGCTCGATTATCCTCTTGGTGTGAATGTTTCCAAAGCTCTCGGGGCTGGAATTCCATATGACAACAACAGTTTCTTTCCTTTCTGAGTGCTCTTTTGTGTACCTAGAGAAAACCCTTTTGCTCATGTCCCACAGAAAAGCTTGCGGCTTTCAGATTCCCATCGAAAATCCGAAGCCATTCAAACGTCCTTTCGAAGGAAAATCACCAGAAACAGGGATCGGAATGTCGAGATAGCCGAATGAAATCCCAAACTCATCGAATGGAAGTTAGATAAACTTTCTCCTCAAATTAAATTCCTGTCGAAGCTTTTTGGAAACTTTCAGCCTTCTTACACTTTTCCCAACTTCATTCGTCGTGTTTATTTAATTGCTTCCCTCAGAACCGTCATGATTTACCGATGAACAAAGCTTGCCGTTCTACAAACATTTGCCAGAGCCACGACCAATTATTTACATTAAACTCGGTAATTGCCCGAAGCTAATTAATATAAAGTTACGGGACACAAAAATAAGTTCAGTAATTACGCAGTTTACTTAAATTTATGGTGAAGCACCTTTTTAAGCGCATGGAATCTCCTCGAGCGAGAAAGCAGTCTCGGATGAGAGCGAAAAACACATTTCCATTTGAGGAAGGGAAGGCAAAGATCCTGCTGGGCATTGGCAAATAAATCAAAGGAAAACTATGGAGTTAATTAGAAGCTGAAGAGGGAGAAGAAACCTACGAGAGTTCTGCGGAAAGCTTTTCTACTCTGCTGATAGTAGCGAAGGATTTTATTGTTCCTATGCTTCTGCTCTTGTCCCGTCTGCGGCTCTCGTATGGTAGATTATCGACCGCTGAAGATAATAAAAGTTAGCGGAATGGAAATTTTTCTTTTTGTTTTATTGCCGAGTTTCTCTCGCTTGCGAAAGGAAAATTCATTTTGACAAATGGCTCTCTTTTCCGTTGTGAATAGAAAACCCAACGCTGGATGAAGGGAGATCAGTTATGTTGATTACGAGTTATCCAATAATCCATGCTGAGTCATTTACGTAAATATCCCTGAAATTGTTTACTGTTGTTCGCGCACACATAGTCGTACATCAAAGCATCAGCTTGCAAACACGATCCATTTACCGCAGAGCTTTCCACGCACATTTTCCTGCATCATCCTTTATTCAACTTGCGAAACACATGAGTTATCCTAATGATGTGTGTAAAATCTATTTATGAGGCGGAAAAGAAGCTCAGAGAGCTTCTGTTACTTCTACGAGCGAGGTGGCTGGATCAAGCTGCTTTGTTTGTTTGTCGCAAGCTCACCTTGCTGTTGGCTCATCAGAATTCCCTCTTGGCATGCTGACCTAGAAAGAAGCTTGTCCTTACTCTAAATCCAAACAAGCAACTTGTAGCAAACCTCATTTCCATAAAGACACGAATTAAGTTTGACAGAAACAACAGAATTGCGAATGAGAACGAGAAGAAAACAAATTTCTGTAGATTCTGGCATTCGGCTCTAGGACTGCCACATTCAATGTCCACTTCGGCGCAACAGGATCTTGGCAGATTAATGTTGTAATCAACCTAAAATGATTCACTCGTTCGACTGCTTCAAGACCTTCAAAGCTACACTCACCAAAGAATGAATTTTACAGCAGTCGAGCGAGTTCTGAAGGGTTCGGATGATTGCTTTGTAAATTTCTGATGAGTCTCGCAGCGACCATAAGAGTCCAACTTCTCTTACTATTAACATTTCCAAGTACTCTCGATAACTAATACACAAGAATATCACTGAGGCGCTACACGAAAGCAGGAAGAAGTTACAACTGATCGCAATCACCAACAACTGTCTAAGTTTCAAGTTTTTCCCAATTTCTTCGATTATTCTAATAGCGATGATAATCACTCCAATGCTCAGCGAAACCGCTGAAATGACACTAATCTCGCCATCTGGATTGCTTAAGATTGATTTCGACATCACATATGAACCGAAAATGAAGAGTAAAATGCCGAGCACTTCACGTAGGATCGAGCTAAGAGAATAAAAGATTGACAGCATAGCTATTAAATTGTTGACACGAACTGTCAGCGACAAAACTCGGACTCAAACTCATTTTCGGAGTCGCACTTGGAGATTAAACTCAGCTGGGCGACGCCTAATCAGTAAAAAGAATTTGGAACAAAGCAAATCATTTGTTTGCTTAAAAGCAAAAGCATTAAAAGCTGACGGATTTCACGACATCTGCCAAAAGCGTAACATCAACCGGAAGCTCGAGTATCTCAAGGACAACTCAATGTAAAACTTAAGCAGTCGCTTCCTCAAGAGCGATAAACGAACTTCTTTGTGCTCGCTTGGCGGATCAACTACAGACATTTGAAACTGAAAATTTCGACACAATGAAGGACAAATAATAATTGAGCAGAATGTTGATGAAGATTATTCAGAAATGAATATTTGAATTTGATATTTCAATTGATGTTGACAACCAAGTTGCGTTCATGCGACAAGCACAATGTCGACTTTGAAAAGCATTTATGTATCGAATCAACAACTCTCCTTCTCCACTGAGTTGAGAATTAATTTCATTAGTAAATGTGCGGTCGTCCACTCGATGAGTTCGATTAAATTTTTCAATTACGATGAACCCAAAACACGCAATCAATTAATCTCGCACTCAATTTAGTCTGATTATTTTTTTAACCACGGATGATTGCATAACCGAGAATTTTCATTTATTAAAGTTCTCGAATTTGCATCATAAAATTCGTATCAGGCAACTTGCACCCAGGAAATGGAAGTGATTGTGCTTTCGTGCTGGACATGAAGGAAAACTTAGAGAACTGAGCTTTTGAAATAATGATGAAGCTTTCTGCTCGGTCAAGTAGAAAACTGTTTCAATTACATATTCACGGGCTCATCAACTTAAATAACTTTACATGCAATTCTGAAGTCATTGAGGAATTCCGAGTTGAAAATTCTACCAACTAAACTGACCGGCATCCATCACTGTACGAGCTTCTCATCATCACGTAACTTTTTTTACTGCATTGTGGCAGCAGAAGCTTAGCGCTTGCATGAACGATAAGCTCAAACTTTTGAATATAAACTTTTTAATCAAGTTGAGAACTTTTATGACGCCTGAGGCAACTTCGTTTCAGCTGTAAATCCATGCCATTGTATCATTAATAAAATGTTTTCGTATTTATTCATTCTATTCACGCCAGCGTAGTTACACGATGACGATGATAATTAAAATTTATGCGATTATTTTTAATTAATATTTCATTCGTTAGCCTCGTTCCTAGGGAACGGAAAAGGATGAAAAACATTTTGTATTCAGAGCACTTATCGCTCCAACCTAGCCAGAAATCGTGACGGCAATAAATTTTATCAACACTCTGGATTAACGGCGCAAAGAAAATTTAAGAAACTTGAAGAGTGTCGCCCGCTGTCGTACTTAGAATTTTCATGATCTCAACGATTTGGGTGTGAGGTTTAAAGCTGATTTATTAACAAATAATATATTGCGTCAACAACGCAAAATTGATTGGGCCTAGCTCTGACTATCAATGGACGTAATCGACCAGTAAGTTGAACCAGCAAATGTGCGTTAACAACAAGAATGGAATTACCATGAAAAGCGCTTGCGGTCCCTTTTGTCGCTTTGCGAGTTGAGTAAGTGCATAATAGCGTTGAAAGGATCGATACAGGAAATTGCATTATGGAGCTTTTGCATATTTTATGAAGTCATGTGCCGAACCCATAATTTATTGTGCTTTGTTAGGTGAAATTGTATTTTAAAATACATGAAGAGTAAATTGGATTTGTGGAAATTCAGGAAATATTGTTAACAGAAATGTGAAGATTAGAATTTATTCAATCAAGCGTTCGCCTCGCATGCTTGCGCTTTTGCAACATCTTCCAGTCAATTGAGATGCATCGCTTAACAGTTTCTATCGCAATTGTTCTCCGATAGTCTTGTTTCATCACGTTCTTCAAGCTCCAAAGGGTTTCAAATTGATAGAAACTTACAAAGTTTTACTGTACCTACGTCGCTATGTCGTGACGAAAAATTCACAAACTTTGACAATTTGCCTGATTGAATACTACGGAGCATAAACTTGAACGCTCGGCTCAGATTTCAATAGGAACAAAAATTTTAATTAAAAAACTTCTTAATCCGGATTGAGCTTGTTTGCATGCAACGAAGTTTTCACGAATCGTATCAGAAATTGTTTGTGATCGCAGCCAGCGATTCGTGTTGTTGTCAATTATTTTCGGGAGTCAGAAGTTGAACTTATAAAGATGTTGATATACGAAGAGTTAGTTTTGATTACCGAAAAGTTTGATGGTCCACAAAACTCTTTGTTTAATTACGAGTTTCATGCCAGATTGTGCTCGTTTCATACTGCCGTCAAAATCAGTTTCAATAAAAAAGTAATTTCATGAAATATCAATAGCTAAGCGGCAATCCATGACTGCAAAGCTAAAATAGAAACAAATGGAGCAAAAAGCAGCTGAACGGAGAAAAGCAAATCAAAACATTTTATCGACATGAAAATGACGTTTTTTTATGAAAACAGAAGCGTCATAATGGCCTCAGTCTATCTCACTTGAGCGGTTCAATAAAAACGGAAAAATTGGAAAATATTTTTGTCACAAATTGACGGCATAAAAGGTTTTTGTTTTATGCTTTCGTAGTTTTTCGGTTTTTACGATTTTCCAGCTCGTCATATTTTTATGGCAGTTTCCGACATTCACATAAACTGTTTGTGGAAAAACAGAGCGCTGAGGGGAAACAATGCGATCAATGCCCTCCATTCAGGCTCACCATCCTAAATTCGCAGTTGATTTTACTGACAATCGTTGCAGATCATTCTCTAAACAATAAATATACTCGCTGCTCGAATTCATCCGAAGCCTCCTGGCTTTACCCTGATGGAATCTGTCAATCTTCCACACAGTCGAGTGTCACGTAACATGTAAAGCAATAAATCGAGAGAAGACACTAATGGTCGAATCTATACATAAATCCAATAAGTAACTCGGTCGGGCAATCGGAGAATCCGAGAAACAAGGGCTCGGAAAAGAAAAGATTAAGTGCGCACAATGAATCAAGCAGATGAGAAGCAATAATGCTTTTCCAATTCCGCAAGCACATGGCAGACAAATAAGTCCGATTCCCATGTTTGCGAGAGATTTGCGATACGAATTATTTTGAAATATGTAACATGCTAATGCCATTGAGCGAATAAAATGCCCACCATATGCTCATGAAACAAAAGAAAGAGAAACATAGATCACGTCTGAATCCTATTACACACAAACATGATGTTCATGCTGCTGCCGCTTTGCCATGAGGATTAATGCGAGCTCGAGCGACCGTTTTGTGCTCACAGAGACGAGCAGCAAACCTTGTAAATTAAATATCCTGTCAGACGATTCTTTGTTTTAAATCTGCATTCAATTTCATTGAATTAGAAATTTTGTAAAGGACGAAACTTACGTAAAAGATTCTATGTAACGTTGGAACACAGGCTCGAGCAACATTGAAAACAGAGGAGATAAATTGAGTGGAAAACAAACAGTATACGAGGATATGGTAGCGATGAAGTGCCCACAAGTAAACACGCTATTGATAACAATTTATTTATTAAAGCGATGATGTTGTTTCAGGCTTTCATCTGGAGAGCGGTCGAGAGGCAAGTTTGCGTAAAGCTTTAACAGGGCTCTTAATGAAGGTGATTTAACGATTTACAAACAATTCCTTGCATAGACCGGTCTGTAATAGCCTGCGGATCCTTCAGTCAACAATGACTGAACCTTTCCGGCCTTTTGCCCAGTAAAATTGCTCGCAATTACGCAGTTCGTTGATTGACATTCACCTTGAAATTCAACTGAATGAGTCAACAGTCGCGTGCTAATTCACCTCATCGACCATAATTGTTGTAAATTACATTGCAAAGGCTAATTGAAATCGAAAACAGCCAAATTATTTGTCAATTGTCAGCGGTTTTGTACAAATACGCCGCGTCATATCATTGACACGTACGAGCAAACAAATGCACGAGCATCATGAATCCAAAATCACTGATTGCTTTTGAATGAATGCGCTTGAAATTCCAGTGCGATCACATGGAAAATTGCCTTTGATTCAAGCACAAAAAGTTAGGCTGGCAGCAGCACTGACTCGTCTCAATGTCGCTCTCGTGTGTGCACTGAATGGCAATCGGAATTCATCAACGCTTCATTTCATTCCGTTCGATTGAATGTCACAAAACGTATCGCCTTAATTAATTTCATTTTTCAACCTGGAGCATCGAGAGGGAAAACGGCCCTCGGCCGGTGTCAGTTTTTGCTCAGCTGCAATTAACGTGATTAAATCAATTAGACACTTAATTGAAATTGCGATGGGAAAACTCTCGTTGGGCATTTTGTTTGGTCCTTTAGATGAAATCGTTTGGAAAATTTGTCGCAAGCTCTGCTGCAATGGGAAAACAATCGATGCTGTTTGTCCTCAACAAGTAAAGCTGAATTAAATTAAATGAGAAGAATTTCAATGCGAACGTTTGTCTTTGAACCCAGCTCGCGATTAAAGCTTTTAGATTCATTTCAGCGAGCGTGCAATTCTCTCGATTAGCTTCGGGGCGTCAAGAACACGACGACTCATTTAATAAACGGCAGTGATTCAGGATCGTCTGAATAGATCGCAATCATGACATCTTCCGTCTGAAATTGAATTCATTTTTCACGTTTGCATCGAGACGAGACTGTTGCCGTAGACGACGCTTCTTGTTCGCTCCACCATACAATTTTCTAAGGATTCTCTTAGTTTTCTTACGGTAGCATGAGACGATGTCATAAGCAGAAGTATAGATAACAATTACTTAGATTAAATTTTATTGGATTCTCTCCGGACGGAAAAATAAATTTTACAAAAAAAACTTCAAGTAGCAATCACATCAAATGTGTCTGCAAGGGAAGTTAGCGACGCTTCATCTGGAACTGATTTCATTTTCTTCTCGTCGCATAACAATAAACCATAATTACATCAACTCACTCATAATTTCTTGTTCATAAATCGCGAGGAAAACTTATCATTCAATTAGTTTCACGCGCAACTCGTTCACCAACGTGATTAAAATGAGAGCAACGAATACGCTCGAGAGTCGCAACGAAACGAGTTGGCTAGAGAGAAAGATTTAAAACAAAAGCGAAAGTTCATTTTTCGCTTCCGCGTTGAAACATTACTTGCAGCAACAGCAATCACGCAGTGGAGATATTCATTAAATCCAGTGAGCGAAGTGAGGCAAACATAAATTTTTGCTTTCAATTCGAGCACCAAAATGTGAATTGAAGAAAAACATAATTTAAAGATTTTAAATTGCTTCCGTTTTGCTATGCTTCTCTTAGATATGCTCCGCTCTGATTTCATATTTTCATGCGATATCGCAATATAAACGATGCTTTTATGCTTCCAAAGAGTGTAGAGACGGAAGATGAGAAATTGTGAAAAATGGTTGCAATTTATTCGTTTATTTATGCAGCTCGAGATAAAAATTTAGCTGATAAATTTATCACGCCAGCGACTAAAACGTTCGGAATTGAGAGCATTTTCATGCTTTCAGCAATAATTAAAATTTTGATATTTTATTCAGAGATTCTTTGGGGGGTTTGGAAGCGAGAGAAACTCAGTCTGTCGTAATTACAACAAACTCAGCGCTTATTGTCGAGTTTGAAGTTTGAATGGAAGCAGAAGCGTTGAGAAGAAAAAGACTTAGAGAGAAGATGCTTGGAGAGATGCTGCTGCTTATCGTGATTAGAGATTGATCGCTGAACTTTGAAACATGGAGGCTTTCGCTTGGAAACACAAGAAGAGATCAAGCGTGTTGATCTCATATTGAGCTTGAGCTGATAAATTTTGCTCTTGAGCTTTTAAACCTTCAACCGCTCCCGGCTCAATTCTTTTATCAACTTGGAGATACTTGTTATTCCAATTTAGATTGCTTAACAAATGTGAAAACTTTTCTTCGACAAATGTTTGTTCTCCCGACTTGAGAAACTCTTAAATAATTTGTCGACATGCACGTCAAAGCGCCGTCACATGTTGTAATTAATTTGAGTTGAACGGAAAAGTTGTTTTATTTGAAAATTATTCGCATGCTTCCTTATTCTTCTAATTGAACCTTCAAGCCATCTGCTAATGCTGAGCGTGTAACGTTAATAATTCACAGAGCGCTGTAACTGAAATTTTAATTCGCTTAAACATGTTTGCTTATAATCAGATGCTCTCATGTATAGCAAATAATCTTAATTGCTTTCTAATGCAAATCAGTTTAGGCAAATGAACAATTCGCGACAAGTGGCTGAGTCGTTTAGCTCTTCTTTGATATAACACTATGAATTATTGTATTGATTAAGCATGGCGAGTTTGAAGCGGAAATTTGATTCTTCTAAATGCAACTGGAGAAAGTCAAACCGATTATTATTCAACAACATGTCTCGGCATTAGCACAACAAAAATAGCAATGAGGAAAATATTCAAATTATTGCGTTCTCGCTCCGATCCCGACTTAATTTCTCGTTCGTTATCCAGCATTTTATGATGCGTAATGACATAATGATTGCTAATGCCGCCGAAGAGATTTATAATCGAATAAACTTGTCTGTGGGAACTTCTCTTGCATTCCATCACTTCATAGACACTTCCAGCCTCGACATCAACATTCACCTTGGTTATTAGAGCGAGGCAGTTTGTTTAATCCAGAAGCGTCACTCGAATCCAGCATCCAATTCCACTTGTCGCAAACTAATTAAAACGAGGAAATCAAGTGCATGCAGTACGAAACTCGAAACGTTTCATGGTAGAATCAACTTGAAACGGGAATCCTCGCTGTAACGAGAGAGAAAATCCAGTTCGAACGAGCAGTTCTAATGCAAAACATAAACAAACTCGGAAACGTTAAATCGACATCATCGGTGGTAGAAACAAATTAATCCGCCTCGATTCATAAATCAAACAATTGATCCACAGCCGCAATGGCTCTACAGACTTTTCTCTGTCGCCGTTGTTAATTCGAGTGGAGCGGGGAACTGTTTTGGGAACAGATTAATGGATAAAGTTATTCAAATCGCTTCCCGAATTTATTTTCAAATTTAAATGTCAAATGAAACTTTTCTTGTGCCTGATGCAGTCCAAATCCAACAGAACGATTTGCATGGGGTGACGCTCGGAATCAAACCTCGTTCCATCAGCCCGGAGCATAAACAACTGATTTCGTGAAATTTATTCCAACAACAGATTTATTGCATGTTATTTCTCGTGGTGGATCTCTCACTCTCCCAATTGCACAATTTTTCATTTCTTTTATTTCTCGCTACGAGGATTTTTTGTGCGACTGTTAGGAAAATGTTTTGCACATGAACGACATCAACCACAAGCGGCGAGCGACGGGAGAATTTTCCGCGCCAGATTTCCCGTCGATTATGCATTCAGGACTCAACGATCTCGTCATAACTAGGACGTGCAATCAGGCAACGACTTGAACGACTCGCAATCACTCAGAAAACTGCAATTAAAAATCTCTGAACGCATCGGGCTTAAAGCTCACAACCGAAACAGCTATTCGTACCGCCGGCTGATACAATTTATTCATTAAAGTGTTTCTGCATTTAGCATCGTCATTAAAACAATAAGAAGATTGAATCGAAACAGGCTTTGCGACTCTTTGCTGGCGAACGAGCGAGAGACGAAGACGCAAAAACCAACACATGAGGAGTCGCCATGAAAACGAAAGCAGAAATCATGCTGCTGCAGCGGGTTTCTGTCTCGTTAGCAAAATTAAAGCCTCGTGCAGCCGGAGCAATCTGAGCTTTGTGACGAGAGAACGTGAGTCGTGTCTGCTTCGAAGTGATTTGTTTTCTCAATGCGGGCCAATAATCCAATTTGGTGATCGAAGATTGCATCCACAAACGGAATTGCAAATTGCAACTCGGTTCACAAATCGATTTTCACCCTCAAACTCGACACTTCGATGGGCGCTTCACGTCACAGTTTCATAGGAGAAGATCTGTTAACGACCCGCATTGAATGTGAACGATTTTCTGTTTGTTGATTCCGCTTCCAATTAATTTCATTGTAGAAAGCACGAGTAGGAAGACGAATCAAGGTAACAGAAACAACTTGAGACATCAAACAAGACAATGACGATGAATTCCAATTCCATGGAGCGAAATGCGGTGGTTAGTTTCTCGCCCGACTGTTTGTGTTGCTCGTCTTCCATTCACTCATTCGTTTGTTCTTTCTCCTCAATGTCGCTCCATCACGAATCCACAAACGTTTTTCGCTAGCGCCCGATTAAATTCTTAATGTAATTTGGGTCGAAGAAAGTCTTCGAATCGTTTGCAGACTAAAATTAGATGGAAAAGACCAGGAGATACACTCAACAACTGACCGCGATGGTTTGAGGTTTCTGGATAACTTTTCGACAAAGACAAACGCCAAGGAAAGAAAATCTGTCTTCGCTGATGCAGCAAATTTGCATGAATTATTTGCTAATCGAATGCATCCGGCCATGCAATCGCCGAGAAAAGCGAGAAAGTGTTGACGAGCAGGCAACGACCGCAGCAAGATTTCTCGGTGCGGAATTGAGTTTCTTCGGAGTTGACGCGTTGAAAGTTGAAAAGTTCGACCGATTAGCTTCGCACCAAACGCGTCAAACACTCAGATGAGAGTGAAAGCAGCTGCTTCCAAAAATAAACCGCGAGTTCACGAACGAGATTCCATCTCCGACGCCAACCGAAAATAAACCATCCGGTCACGGTGCGAAGAAATCCAGTTCTGTCGGTTTCCCTTTCTCTTCCATTTCTCCGCAACGCTCACGTCATAACTTGCGATCTGATCGTCTCCGCGACTGATTTGGCTTTGATGAATATTCATCGTTGACTGCGAGACGTCAAAATAATTAATCAACTCCGCTTCTTTCCAATTAAATGTTCTTCAGAGTGCATCAATAACCCACGAGTTTCATGGGAATCGAAACGACATGCGGACGATTTTTCAGTCTCTACGCCAGGCCTGTTCCCAACGAATGCAAAGACCAAGCGGTTCACCAACATTGCGCATCGAAAGTTTGATTTGTGTCGAGTTTTTTCTTCCGACGAATTGATCGAAAACTCGCCTCAAACGATTTCTCGCTGACATTTGTGGCGATGTCAATAAACATTCATTACGAGTCCGCGAGCTAAAAGTTCGATTTTTCATTTGTCGATTCTTTTGAAGTAAATCCAACTAGCGATAGTCCAGTAATATTCCCGAAGCTTTGTCCTACTTTATTGAACTTTTTTTGTTCGCTCTCAATCCCAACAAAGTCGCTAAAGCGTGGAATAATCTTCTTTTCTCTGCAGTTCCACTGAAATTAATCCTCTCATTTATAAATTGCTTTGTGTAGCTGCAAACCGATGAAAAATTTAATTAAAATCTTTCTCAACTGGTCAATGGAAACGTTAGCATTCGAATTCTTTCAAAATCTTCCTCACGGCTGAGGATCAAAAAGTTGTGATGATTTAAGTGATAAAGCGTTTCGAGTTTGCTCAACAGGAAGCTTTGATGAGTGCTCTCCTGCTGCGGGTTAACTTCGGTTTGCAGTTTTATTCAAAGTTTTATTGTTCTCAGCTCGCTCAGAACTCGTCCGAGCTGTGAAACGATTTCGTTTCAAGGTTGTGACTGAAATTTATTTGAGAAATCCACGAGTTTCATTACTCTGGGCGCACAATGTTCCAGTAAATTTGATCTTTCGTTGAAATTTCCTTATTCTTCTTCTGCTTTGGAACTTCTTTGTTCATCTGCGGTTCATTCTTCAGTGTATTAAAATCTTTGGTTACTTCTACCGAGAATCTCGTTGGATTCACTGGCATCGGTGGTTGATCGACTTTCTCAGCGCTTGAAAATAATTTCTTGTAAACGAGGAATCCGACTAGCCCAGCGACAGTTGCTTTGGCAATGTTTGCTCGTCCTCGAATCGTTGAGTTGTTGAAGTATCGCGTGATGCCTTTGAGTGCGGGGTTGTCGATCGGAATGCCATCGCGATCGAACTTGATACCTGGATCACGCGCGTCTAATTTGGGTTTCTCTAACGACATAACGAAAATTTAGGAGAATTATTAAAATGCGGTGAGTTTGCTGGAACCTAAGCTGTAACAAGTTTACTTAGATTCATTTTAAAACGTAATCCACTTTGCTGTAATTCTTTCATTTGAAATCTTTTTCAAATCATTCCTTTCATGTTCTCGTCCATTTCAGAGCAATGAGCTCGAATTATGTTAAGCTTGCATTCTGTAACAAAATGCTGACCATCCATCGGTTGGTCGCTTAAAATGGAGATCTGTAAAATGCAAACTCTGAACTGATCCTTTCATTGAATTTAGCTTGCATGAGTAAAGTTAGATATGAGTTGGAACAATAATATGAACGCAAATGAAGTTTCGGACTCTTTTCAACTATTTAATTTGATGATTATTCTGAAGTATTCGCATCAGCCAGGAAGACGAGCAGCAAAGCCTCGAAAGGGTTTTCCGTTGAAGTTTAAACTAAGCTCATCAGCCTGGAAAATTTCTCGTTCTGGCTTTGAATGTGAAAATTCCTTCTCAAAAGATTTTCGAGCTTTTCATTTGGCTGGGAAGGCTGACAGGTATTTAGGATTTATGAGACTCGCAGCACAAAACGTAATCAGTAGACGGTAAGCATCGCTCATCTTCCTCTCGCCTCCTCTACTATTTCCATTTCTCGTTATTAGAACGTCTTGCGTTCCCATCGAAATGTTTCAGCCTTTTCAGTTCTGAGCCCATAAATCATTTCGTCGTTCTGAGCTGAGAAGTTAACGCTTGATTCATCACGAGAACTTGCTGGCTTTTAGCTGAAGGTGAAGCGTTTACTCGCATTAGGAGGCGTGAACTGATTGCGTTCAATTAATTTCAACAAACTATCAAAGCGCTCTAATTGAAAAATCAACTTCTTAATGCTGCCAAATAGTTTTTGTTCGGGTCGATTAATTTATTCCGATCTTTGCGTTCCTTCAACTTGCCCATGAATACATTAATTCGTCTTGCTCAAGCCCAGCTCGGAGACCTTCGAATTGTGATAAATTAACATTCAAATGGCTCTCGGTGAACTTCTCACGAGACGATAAGGCGCAAGGAATTGCCGAAATAATTAATTATACAAGTTTGATCTTCCGGAATGAGCTCGAGTCGGATTCTCAAGTTTTGCTTCAGGCAAGATTGAAACGTCGAGAACTCCTAAGAAACAAAATCTCGTTGATGAATTAATGGAAACTTTCGTCTCAGCTGCTTTGAGACTCATTCACACTTGTCTTCACAAGAATTAAATTCTCGCGAAATCCATTAGCATGCAAAACGACGCAACTCGACTGAATTCACGTGTCACTGAAGATTTCACGGGAAATTCTCTCGCGTTGTCTTTTTGCTTTAACGGCTGGTCACGTGGACGAGTCCCGGTGGTCTGCTTTACACAATCATTTCTGTTGCCGAGAAAACAATTTGATTTAAATTATGTGACATTCGCTGTTGTTTGTTGGAAGCCTGGAGAAGTCCTCGACGGAAGTTCTCCAGGAAACAATAAAATCTTATAGCATCGAGTTTGATTTTCTATTTTCATTTTGAGCAGCATCCAGCCGCTTTAGCAACAAGACTTTGTTACATAAAGACTATTCCGAGTGGCATAAAAATAACACAACATTCCGTTATCGAAACTTTACTTCTTCATTAGAAGGCGAAGTTTTATGATTGAAACGAACGCATCCAATCGATGATTGGAAGTGTTCTTAGCTGATTGATTCCGAGCTAGAACAATTATTTTGAATTAGAATCTTCAGCTGACACGCGTGAAATGTTGGAGAAGCTCAATTTACTTCTCAAGCATTGGCCGAGTCGATGAACACAAAAGCTCCACGCAGTCACTCCACGTCAATAACAGGACATCAGCAGGTCGAAAGATTCTTTCGATCTAATCAAACCTTTCCAACTTGAATCACAAGAAAAGAATCTTTTGATCGATTCTAAGCGCAGAGAAGACGGAGGAGGTGAAAATGAGCGATCAAATTATTTTCGATGAGCTCGAGAAAATGCTCCAACCATCCAACTAATAACAGCAACAACAATCGGAATGTAATATTTTGTGCTGCGTCACAGGCCACGGTTGAGCCTCAGCATCGATTCCGTCGCTTCATGTTCTCGTTCTCTGCTGCTTTGTTCATCAAAACCTTTAAAAGCTGAGCAAAACGAAGCTAAGAATGGCAAAAGTGCTTGGAGCGAGAACATCATTTGGGCCATTGAGACTTAAACATTGTAGAACAGAACGTTGGGAACAAAAACCTTAGTTGATTAGACAGCAAAGCTTCTTGAAAATTATCGTGCTTGAGCTGTTAATGATCAAGAGCTCATTTCAAGGCCTCGCTAAGTAGAAAAGCCAGGAAGAGCTTGAATTGCTATATTGTTAGACAAGAGGCAACTAGAACTGAATTGATCACTCACCTTGAGCTCAACAACAATACAAACATTTACTTCTCGTGTTTGAATTTGCTTGAAGATTATGCAATCGGGTGAAACAATTTCGATGAATGAACAAAATCTGATCAAACATTTATTGTGTCAAATGCACGCGTTGCCGGGGAAGTGTTTGCACGAGCGTTGCTCTCCGAGCTAATCTCTCGTTCGTGATTTATAAGATTTTTCTCGATTCATGAAAAACAAATAAGTTTCTCTGCTCGTCAATTCAAAACGATTTCGTTTTGTTTTTCCCTGAAATCGCTCAATTTATTTTATTTTTCCTCAAATTCGGAAATTTGTTATTGAACGCGGAGCTGCGATTTGAATCGCGCCGAATGAAACTATTCGAATCGTTTGCCCAAATCGAATTCGATTGATTTCTGCAACTTTCAAGCTCTGCAGTCGCTTCGTCTTCGTCTTGACAAGTTGAAGCTTTTAATCCTGAACATGATTCAAACGTAATTGGACGAAGAAGAAGCTAATTGACAACTTCCAAGAGCGCCCGAATCTGTTGTTCTATCTCAATCATAAATTCCCATCAATTATGATCTCCGTCATCTCCTCACCAACTTCCCATCCGCAGAAGATTCATTGTGATAAATGTGTCGACGAGGTGAGAATCACTCTGAGAAAACAGAAACAAGCAGAGGCGTCTGATGGAGCAATTTGGAGAAATGTCAATTACAGCGCAGCTCAACTGCTATGAAAGTTAGATTTGAAGTCAACTCGGTGCTAACCTCAGCTTTCGATCAGAGCTTCGTTGTGTAGTTTCATCCGTTTGGTGAATCAAGCCGAACGGTAGAAACTTTGTGTGGTTTAAATGCATTTCCGCAAAGTTGTGAAGTGTTCGAAGTCATTAAACAGACAAAAGAGGCAAGCGACAAAAACTGTGAACCTTAATGGCTTGAACCTCTACGAAAGTGGAAGCGTTTAGCAAAAAGTAATTACAAGCTTATCAGTTTTAAATTCGAGCTCTCGAAAGTGCACAACGACTTTCATTGAAGGACTCGCTCCGTGATGAAGCTCGCAACTTCAATCAACACTGAATGTAACGTGGAATGAGCTTTCAAAGAGTTTATGCGCTTTTGATGCTGTTTGCCGTTCTTTTCAATTCTTTCTCTCGCTGAGCTGTTATTGCCGAGAGTAGAAGCAACATTACATGTTCCAATGATGCCATAATAATAATCAACAGCACCGTAAGCTCTCGCTGGAGCTGCTGGAATCAACAAAGCTTTGATTTCGAGAGACCCGACGTTGATAATTCACTCGCGTCGGGATGGGAAACAACATTACGGGCTATTAGCAACCCGATGAATAATCCACATCTTGAATTCAAATTTAAAACTTTCATGCTTCTCTCCCATTGTTGTTAAGCGTTTTTCCCATTCCGTTCGATTGAGTTTCATTGCACCAGCTGAGAATAAAACTCTTCAATTTATCGTCGAAGAAAGTGCTTCGAGTGAAGTTGGAGAGGATGAAGATCTCGGCGTTGAAAGAAAGCGATGGAAATCATTTCGAGAACAGAGTTTTACTGTGCAGTTAAAGTCGTCTCCGCAGATTTCTTTTCACAGCCCAGAGCGATAGACGAAAAGTTTTCCAGTATCTCCATCCAGACGAGCTCATTCACGAGAACTCCAGGCACCATTCTCGTCAATCAAGTCTTGCTGCGCATTTCCAATCAGCTTTATCGCCTGACTCACCTTCAAAATGTCTGTAATCTTCTTTCTCATGCGCTCAAAATTCAAATTTCTGAGCCAATCTCGCGATAATTTTTGCTTCATGCCGAGCTTAATTTCATAATTTTGTCATTCGTATGTGGGATTGAAACACAAATGAATGGTTCGCTTCTTAATTGCAATATTATATTTGCATGAAACTGACATTATAGGCAACACCAGCAGCAGGGCGACTAACAGCATCAATTTAAATTCAATATTCATGATTGCTGCTCGAACCAGGGAATTAAATCCACTGGAGCAAATCAAATTTAATTTAGGTAAACCTTGAACGATGCCATTTCGTGATTAAACAAGGATTTATATTTGATGCAGCCTTTGACCTAATTTGACGAAACATTTACAGCCAACCTGAGAATTATTTTGATATTTTATCAGCCCTATAAATATTTGAGAGCTTTGCTAAATTGCAAATGAGTTTATCGCAGCAGTTTGATTAACTTCGTGCTCGACTCGCTTGATAACAGCTCAATTGACGAGGGTTCATGCTCCTCCCAAAATTTATTCCAGAATGCAAATTTGAATCCCGCAGAGTTCAATTTAAGGAAGACACTGCTGCTGTGCTCAACAAGTTTCGATGCGAAGTTTCTTCTGTCTTTCCTGGGCTTCTGCCAAATGTCAAATTAATGAGTCAAGTTCTTTTAATTTACACGGTCTTAGTAATAGCACGGCGATCAGCATTAGACTGAAGTGAATGCCAAGCTGTCTTTTAGCTTCAAAGCACTCAGTCAGACAGTAAATGGAATATTTCGTAACAACGAATTTGCTTTTTGTTTCGGATTCATAATTTTGTGAGCGATTATCTCACAACATATCTAAGGCAGGGAAACAAGCTTTCATTTTACGGCTCGGGTTTTAATGCTAATCAATGAATTAGTCGGTGAACTTGCTCGTTCAGGTTTGGAATATTCGATTTTAAGCTTGAAAAATCTGTGCGACGATCAAACGAAAATGATAAGGTTGAGGAAACTTTGTAAACTTCAAAAATAGTTTCTCTCATTTTATTTTTAGGAAACCCTCAGCACATAGCGACACATCGTTTCAACTTCTCCCTGCGGTATTTCCGATAAGAAGTCTCATTTCGAACATATCACAAGCAACTTTTAATTAGTCACGCTCGAACTTTATTATTCGATTACGTGCCAAGTTGAAATGAAAACTTTGTGATCTTTGATATTGAAATGTTGTTCATGATGTGAATTCTTCCAGCAATGGTTACCGTGACGCAAACGTTATTACGGGTTCGGGTTAATAATGGATTCATGAGGTTCTTTTATCCAGAATTAGTCTCACTTTGTCCTGCGCCTAAAACAACATCAAAAGCTTTCGCTTTTAGCATTCAGAGAGCCTAATACAAGTTAATTAAAATTAATGTCCGCCATCCATCAAGAATCTGATTCATAATTGAGTAATTTCCACTGGAATTATGGTTTTCACTTCGCCTTTTATTCGAGAAAAAGTCCATTAAATATGAATCGTCGAGAGCGTTACGTTTTCCTCCTTACCAAGAACTCGAGGCTAGAGCGAGTCCTGAAACGAGAAAAGGTGAGAGGGAAACTCACACGTTTGCTCTGCCTAGGTTTCCCTAAGCTTTTAGAAAACTTTGATACTCAAAGTATCGCGTTTCAAATGGTTAAAGACTTAAAGTTTAGCGATTCACCGAAAGCTCCGTCCCAGCTTATCTCTAATACTTTTCACGAAAAGTTTCCATCGCTTCGAAAGCAAACATTATCTCGACAATATTATCGAGCAGCTGAGTTCCCAAATTTACTCGGCGAGACACTTCTTGCTCAAGTTTTCGAAGTCATTCGCTTAAATGGCTTTTCTTCTGTCGTTAATAATTATGCTCGAAAGAAAAATAATTTTTCTTCTGTCAATGGCGGCGATGACTTTCTTAATGTCGTCCATTGAAAGGCTCCGACTGAAAGTAACTAAATTGCAAGTCTTTAAATTGATTCGAGCATTTATTCTCCATCCTTTCTCTTCTCCATAGCATTCACAGATTTCGAGAGAAAAGTTGGGAACAAGGAAAAAGTGGAGATTTTGGGAATTAAGGGAAACTTCTTGTTTCGTTCTCGGCTGCAATGGAAAACTTTTAAGTGCAACAACAAGGGAACTTTTAAGAGCTTTTCTGGAAAAACTTAAACAATTACAGTTGCAAAGTGAGGAAAGAAATTTCTCGTGCATGAATCGGAATTGTAATGGATTTCATGGATCTCGAAACGGTGTTCGGATTTCGATGCATCGAGCCTCAGATGTTGAGAAGTTTACTGATGTGAAATAAATCGCTTGTGACTGTAAATTAGTTCGAGCAATCTAAGCTTCTATCAACTCCGTGGCACATCATCGGCTTATGGTTCATTCAACTTGAATGCTCAGTTATTCAATCTAAGCTGAAACCGTCGGTCGATGCTCGTCGTCATCATCATGATCATAATCCATTGTTTACTCAAATCATCATTAGCGTGAACTGTATTGATCAAGGGTCCCTCGGCTAACGGTTTAATCTTATCGCTGTCACTGTTGTTGTCGCACAGTGTGTTAATATCTGTAATTACGAGAAAATCGCTTTAGACGATAATATCGAAAGAAATCATTGTCAGTCTGCAGGGCGCTAAAAGTCGTTATTGAAAGCTCGCCCCCGCACCACGACACTCTTTATTGTTTATCTTTTTTATTATCGCGCTTCACGAAATCCACTTAAAATGAAAATGATGTTTTCTTCCTATTCTTCTTCGCAGTGGAACATCATCCGGACGAAATGAGAATGACGAGAGCGCAAACGAAGAAAAAGCATAACTTGATGACACACAAAGAATGAAGCGAGAGCCGTCTTATCGTGATCGTAAAATTGGAGTTTTCTTATACGGCACGCAGTTGAATGGGATTCCCATGGAACATTAACAGCAATTAGAACAAAGAAGTTGTGAGGCTAATAAAACAATGTAATTTGTGACACGTGCCCTCTCTGCCGAAAGCGAGAAAGACGAGCGCACGATCGAGGTATACGAGGAAATTAAAAGTTCTTTTCAGTCTAATTAAATTGTATGTACATTCGACAAAGATCATTAAATTTTATTGTTTTGTGAGCTGAGCTTAATTGAATTCCGTCTTCCCCTCTCGAGATTCTGGATGAATAGATTCAAAGCCAGAGTCGATTTGATGACCCGATAAAGAGAACTTGAATGAGCTCCTCGTGCTCCATCGCGTGGATTTATGAAAGTCGGTAAAGATTTTTATCGGCACAATCTGCGCGCCACGGTTGATTAAAATTGTCGAGCATTCGAGACGCTACTTGAACTTCAACATCTTTCGGCAACGCTTTGAATCAAAATTGGTCAACAAAAACTTTAATCGCTTTAACACATCTCTTCTCTTTTTGCTTACGCATTCAATTTGCTGCAAAGACTTGAGGCTTATCTCAGCGTCTGTTCAAAGTGTTTGTTCATTTTATATGTACACTGACTTGCCCAGAGATTGAAGGAGAGAGTTAAGAAATTAGATAAGAATTATGTAGAAGGTACAATTATATACAAATGAGGTGAAGACCCCGCTTCGAGTCATTTTACTATTGCAAAATATATTCCTCGCTGTTTGAAGATCAAAACCGAACAAATCTCCATTGATTCATCGCTTGCCAGGATGTAAACGAGCAAGCCACACAATAACAGTCGATTGTTTAATTGTTTTATGGGAAGCGAATCGTTTATTTATCAGCTGACATTAATAAACTTCAATTAATGTTCGCAAAGCCCCGGCCTTCTCGAGTCAAGGGAAGAAAAGGTCGATCAACCAAAATGACTGTGTGAATCAAGACAAAGCATTGATCGATGAAATATCTTCAGCTCTCTCGCGTGAGAGAACGATTTTATGTGAAAATGATTCGAGTGATCGCAAGCATGATCCTGAGCAAGTGTTGGTTGTAGCTAAGCGTCTTGCACAAAGCATAGAGAGCAAACGACGAAGAGAAGGGGAATGAAGTAGACACGAGCAAAAGAGAAACTCGTGTTAAGTGTTTGTTGTTGATTTTCCTTTAGTTTCTTGAGAGTTCCAAGCGAGTTCGTATCGTCGTTTGTTATTTTTCGGTCGACGAGAGTTTCTGAAGTTTTCGGATTAATGTCGCGCTAAGGCGGAAAGTGAAATGCAAGTGAAGATTCCCAACGAGGACGAAAGTCCGACGCTCGATAAATGCCGCACGAGTTCAGTTTACATCTCGCAGCCTTCTGCGTCCAACGGCCGTGCGAGTGATTTAAGCAATAATGTCGATAGTGGCAGTGGCGCGGAACAAAAGCCAGTGCTGACGATTCAAGTAAATCAAGATAATCCGACGATGAATCAAAGTACGAGCAATCTAGTGAATATCGTGAGCTGTTTCCGTGCATACCCAACCATAACTCACGGCGGCATTGAGAATGTAGTTCATAGTAATAGCGCGCCGTTTAGTGTCAGTGTGAATCGAAATAATTTCAATTACGTTGGAAGCAACAAGAGCGATGAGTCAGTCAATAATGAAAATAATCAAAATATCGTTAATGTTGAAGCGTCATCAAAAAATCATGCAAATGCTTCGTCCAAGCCCGCAATAAAGCGTGAGGATTTGAATGAAATTAGAGTGGATCAAAGTTTAATTAGTGAGCAGAACGTCAGCAGCGGAAATGTGGATTACCAAAACATGGCGCTAGATAGCGTCACGAATCGAGATCAGGCGGGTTTAATAGGAGCTGAACTCGAGAAAATTGTCATCGCAACCACAGAGGGCTCGAGTGCTAATCTCCAGCAGACAACTGAAAGCATAATCAATCAAACGGCAGTCGCTGGTGGAGTGGAAAGTACTGACAATCGCGTTTCCAATAATAATTGTGCTAAGAGCGAGTCGCAAACTCAAACGTTCCGTGAGCAACGACGGCGTGAACGACGCGAAAGACGTCAGGCTCGACAGCGGGCTCAACATGGCCATCACCATGCTCCGGCGCCCGTTCATCAGCGTCTAACAACTGGCATTCGGATGGTTAATGGCGCGGAACCATCACGCACAAGCTACGAGGCTCTGCCCGATATCCTAAACAACCACTTACCGCCACCCTACACAACGCTTCCCATCCAAATGCCCGCGCCACTTCACTCGCCTCTGGCAATTAGCCCCGTGCCCGTGGTTGTCGACGATTGTCGATTTTCATTTCCTATTCCGATCATTAGAAGGTGAGTTTCTCTAATTGCCTTGCAACTTGCACACAACGCCCATCAACGTGATCCAATTTTCATCGCGATCTTCTTCTTGAGCGTCGTATTTCTCGAAACGTGCTGCTCGCTCGTAACAGAAACGAAATCCAGTTTCATCAACATTTCTAAAGTTAGTCATAGCTCCGTCGTTTCTTCTCTATCGTTGCTTTATTTTCCTTTCTCTTTCGTCGCTTCTCCCGCTCTCGGTGGAAATGTATGTTACAAATCTTTCCAAACCGAAAGAGATTCAATTTCTAATCATCTAAAGCCGAAGAAAGAAAGAAAGAAATATGTCTTCGAGTCGAATTCACAGAGACTTAGACTTCTTGGAGATTACTAGATGAGAAGTTGAATATTTTTTTTGATTGCGCAATTTTCAATTTAGATAAAATTTGATTCAGGATGTCGAGGCAATAATTGACTTGCTGCAAGTTTGTCAAGCTGTTTGCCACTCAACAAGGATTCAGCTCGAGCTGTTCGATGCAGTAACTCTTTGGCTAACATCTCGTCGTAGCTTCATCCAAACATTTTCCTCGAATCGTCTAAGCTAGTCTTGACATCGCTCCTGAAGTTAGTGGATCCTAACAGTGGATTTCTTCTCGAGAAGAAACGGTTTTCCTCCTTTTACACAAAGCATATTTTTCGCCGCTTTTGCTTCTTCTTCGTCGTCTTCGACTGTGTTCAACATTTATTTATTTAATTTCTTTAATGCTGCTTTTCTCTCGTGTGCTGTTGTGTTGTTATTTTCTCTTTTCAATTTCTTTTCAAACCGAAGTTGAGTCGATTTTTCTTCTACATCTTGCATTGCGTTACAGCACAAAGAGTTTTATTTTTCCTCTCGTCGATGTATTTTTATGATTTTAAAGCATAGACAAGTCGATTTTGTGAGCTTTATTATACGGACGGGCTCGAGAGTTGACTTACGAGATGGTTCATTAGAAATATGAACGGACCGGGGCGAAGGCGAGAACGAGGAGAAACGAGAAGAAACTCTTCGGGGATATCTGGTTAATTGATCGTTTTCGGATTTTAGTTTACGAGTTGTCATGTTAAGCTGATAAGGCTCATTGAATCGCCAAGCGAATGAATAACAAATCTTTTCATTAAGGGGACATGAGAGACTTAACAGAAATTATGCTACGACTTGTTTCCGAGCTTAAGACATAAATCCTCGAAATGAAAAGTTTAATTCGCCGTCACCGCAGCAAATTTAAAGAGTTAATTCAGCGCAATGTCGAAATAACGAAAGCACGAATTAAGCATTATGCAACCTACTTTTTTGCACGAAAATGCTCATTGTACAACTTTATTTCAGCGTTATAGCGAAGCTTGGCTTAAAATTTCAATTGGACATCAAGCGGAACAATGTCACCAATTTTTTGGGCTTTGAGGAAAACCGCTTTGAAACTCTTCGGTGCAATCGTTTCCTAACTAAACTGATCAAGAAAGACTAAGTCAACCGTCAGGCTAAATTCACAGCAGAATGATTTTGAGCAAGAGGCTTGTAGCCTTACTGTTGCTTAGGTAAAAAGTAACTAGAGACAGTTGTGGTGTGACTAACGTACCCTTGAATTCTTTTGCTATGACAAAGTTACCGAATCACAGTTCTTGTTCTTTCATGTGCACATGGCTACCGCTGCTATCAGCAGACGCTTCACATGTAGAGAAAATCCGGTGCACATTGGAAGTAATGCGGTAATAGGTTCTGTCTCGATAACCCAAGATATGCCCGAACAATTAATGGAATTTTCTAATATTGTGACGTGCACATTGCTGCTTTCGTTCAGATAAATCACCACAAATCCCTTAACATATGTGACAAACTGTAGCAGATAACAAATAACTTTCTCAGTCTAGAATCCCTTAAATCTCTGTCTCTGCTCTTTACCACTGAAATGAAAACTCGCTTCTTACACGACAGAATGTTGATGCATTAGCGACGCCGAAAACGAAATTGTACAAAAACTGAATCGTTCGAGAAATCTTTTGATATTTTTCTCGCTGGAAATCAATTTATGTTTCGTTCTCTCTGCGGCTTGAAGCATTAAGTTTTCCCCCACAAAAAAAAAGCCGTTTAAGCGGCAAGAAATTGAAGGAACAAATTGGGTATCAACGAAGGCACACAACCAAAATAGCAATTATTTTATATTTCGTCTCGTTCACCAATCCCCAAAACGTTTCCAATTTTTTGTTATGTTCCTTTCCTCTTCTTTACCTCGACTCGCTTTCAATGCTTGGCATTTGAGTTTTTCCTTCGTCTCGTCTTCGCCTCTCGCCTTATAATAGCAATTTTGAATCGAATCTCTGCCTGTTAAATTTATTAAAAGACCAAAAGAGAGACGAAGGGAATTATTATTAAATTTAACAAAACCAAGCAAAGATGAATTGAAAGGCAGGTAGAGAGTCGCCTGAACCTCCTTTTTCAGCAAATCATTGTAAAGTATGTGCACACATTTGCCTCGCTCGTTTCGCCTCGACAGCCATTGTGCTCAGCTTTTCCTTTTATCAAGACTCGATCCAAGCAGAGCGCAACTGAAGACCTTGAAATCGCCTTTAAGCCCCCGAAATCGAACGCCATA
Organism: Smittia sp. YW1114-2; assembly: GCA_033064975.1. Taxonomy (NCBI): domain Eukaryota; kingdom Metazoa; phylum Arthropoda; class Insecta; order Diptera; family Chironomidae; genus Smittia; species Smittia sp. YW1114-2. The sequence continues at coordinate 3,898,317 of CP093833.1, forward strand.
AATATCTTCATTATCTTGCAACCGGATACTGTAACCTCGACCCCTGACGTCGGATCTGGAAGAAAAGCAAAGAAACTCTTGGTGAACGAGCAAATGTAATGAAATGAGAAAAGATCCATAAATTATATCCAAAAGCAACGCCGCCTCCCATCGAGCTGCGCAACATTAAAAATGAACTGTGTGCACGCTAAAAAGCGAAACTTAGACTCTCCTTTTCGCCGCCGCTCAATGCAAACTCGTATTTTGCACGCTCGGGTCAAAAGGTTGAGTTTTCTTGCTGGCATGCGATATTCGTTGTGTGAAAAGCGCTAATGTTAACATGCAAACTCATTGACTCGTAAAACTGTAGTTAAAGCGATTCAGCGATATTTCCATGCGCCAGTTGGTTGCACAACCAAAGAAATGACAAATTTTTTGAAAGACAGGAGACAAGCTTTTGCAGTGATTAGGGAAGGGACACTGTGACTGATGGTGACGCAATGGTTGCAACCTGAAACATGAATGACTTTGAGCATAAGAACCCGGCTTACCTGCCATTGATTACAGGTAGTTAAATGTTGTTCATACGTCTTAAGGAATGAATTGAAGTCTATGAAAGGTTTGATGTCTTGGCTGACCATCTCGCTGTAACCCACAGAAGCTTTAGAGCTCAGATCAGCTTTGGACAGAGATATTTCGTTTTACTGTTTCCTGTTTCCTGGTCGCCCATGATGTTCAACAACGCAAAGGCTTGAAGAAACCGAAAAGCAGACTGCTCTGCTCACATTGAAAAGAAACACATTCGCCCCTCAGATCATAAAATTTTATTCTTGGATTTCTTCAGCTTCATTTCACGTTTGGGTTCCGACCATGCCCAAATCGATATTGGAAAAGGCCGCATGGGATGCAATCAAGCTGTAAATAATGAATAAGAGCAGACAGATTATAGTAATCAAGCTTGGCTCGCTGTTGGACGCTATTTTTGAATTTGTTGTAATTACTCTTCGACGAGAAACCGCACCCGTTAACACTTCGACGTCATGAGAGAGGGAAAAACCGAGGGAACAACATCAATGGCTTTAATGATCGCTGAGACTTTATTTTATAAGTATTTGATTGTTCAGCATCATCGAGGCAAGGAAAAGTTGGCGGGAGCGACTATGCATGTAGCTAGCTAAGCTTCATAACCGTCTATCGCTCCATTGGCATCAGCTGCAAGCCAGTCACTTTCTTAAATTCACTGAGTACGAAGAGATACGGCAAGTTGATTAAGGAGGAAGGCAGGCAAAATGTTTGAGATCGCTTGCGAACTGATAAGAGCAGAGTTCTCTTTATGTGCATTTAATGCAAATTCCTTCAGGCAACTAAACCCGATGTTACGACATCGTTTAAAGGCATTGGAAAGCCATGCAGATCGGGAAACTGCACTAAGAAACGTAGTCTTACACTTTAACTAGGCGTAATAAAAAGAAATCTGCGGAGACGACTTTAACTGCACAGTAAAACTCTGTTCTCGAAATGATTTCTATCGCTTTCTTTCAACGCCGAGATCTTCATCCTCTCCAACTTCATTCGAAGCACTTTCTTCGACGATAAATTGAAGAGTTTTATTCTCAGCTGGTGCAATGAAACTCAATCGAACGGAATGGGAAAAACGCTTAACAACAATGGGAGAGAAGCATGAAAGTTTTAAATTTGAATTCAAGATGTGGATTATTCATCGGGTTGCTAATAGCCCGTAATGTTGTTTCCCATCCCGACGCGAGTGAATTATCAACGTCGGGTCTCTCGAAATCAAAGCTTTGTTGATTCCAGCAGCTCCAGCGAGAGCTTACGGTGCTGTTGATTATTATTATGGCATCATTGGAACATGTAATGTTGCTTCTACTCTCGGCAATAACAGCTCAGCGAGAGAAAGAATTGAAAAGAACGGCAAACAGCATCAAAAGCGCATAAACTCTTTGAAAGCTCATTCCACGTTACATTCAGTGTTGATTGAAGTTGCGAGCTTCATCACGGAGCGAGTCCTTCAATGAAAGTCGTTGTGCACTTTCGAGAGCTCTCCTACGGAATTTAAAACTGATAAGCTTGTAATTACTTTTTGCTAAACGCTTCCACTTTCGTAGAGGTTCAAGCCATTAAGGTTCACAGTTTTTGTCGCTCGCCTCTTTTGTCTGTTTAATGACTTCGAGCACTTCACAACTTTGCGGAAATGCATTTAAACCACACAAAGTTTCTACCGTTCGGCTTGATTCACCAAACGGATGAAACTACACAACGAAGCTCTGATCGAAAGCTGAGGTTAGCACCGAGTTGACTTCAAATCTAACTTTCATAGCAGTTAAGCTGCGCTGTAATTGACATTTCTCCAAATTGCTCCATCAGACGTCTCTGCTTGTTTCTGTTTTCTCAGAGTGATTCTCACCTCGTCGACACATTTATCACAATGAATCTTCTGCGGATGGGAAGTTGGTGAGGAGATGACGGAGATCATAATTGATGGGAATTTATGATTGAGATAGAACAACAGATTCGGGCGCTCGTGGAAGTTGTCAATTAGCTTCTTCTTCGTCCAATTACGTTTGAATCATGTTCAGGATTAAAAGCTTCAACTTGTCAAGACGAAGACGAAGCGACTGCAGAGCTTGAAAGTTGCAGAAATCAATCGAATTCGATTTTTGCAAACGATTCGAATAGTTTCATCCGGCGCGATTCAAATCGCAGCTCCGCGTTCAATAACAAATTTCCGAATTTGAGGAAAAATAAAATAAATTGAGCAATTTCAGGGAAAAACAAAACGAAATCGTTTTGAATTGACGAGCAGAGAAACTTATTTGTTTTCATGAATCGAGAAAAATCTTATAAATCACGAACGAGAGATTAGCTCGGAGAGCAACGCTCGTGCAAACACTTCCCCGGCAACGCGTGCATTTGACAATAAATGTTTGATCAAAATGTTCATTGCATAAGATGCAATGTTTGCTTTGGCCGATTGCATAATCTTTAAATGCTCGAATTGACTCAATCTCAACGTTATTGCTTTCAACTTGAACTCGAGGCTAAGCTCCTCTTAATGAGATGTATCATAACGATTTCATCAATACTGCATTAATTTTTCGTAAATACCGTTTGTTTTAGTCGTCAAGCGACGAACGAACAAAGAAACTAGTTATTAGTGTTTCGAAACGATTTTCAAGACGTTGAGAAATTGCCGAGTGTTGATGAGTTTCTTTCACTCGCGTTCCCGAGTCCAGGCAAAGGTTAACCTAATACCACCAATTGAATCAGTAACAAAGAGTCAAAATCAATTCGACAACAATTTCAATGGCTCGAAATGATGTTCTCGCTCCAAGCACTTTTGCCATTCTTAGCTTCGTTTTGCTCAGCTTTTAAAGGTTTTGATGAACAAAGCAGCAGAGAACGAGAACATGAAGCGATGAGGCTCAACCGTGGCCTGTGACGCAGCACAAAATATTACATTCCGATTGTTGTTGCTGTTATTAGTTGGATGGTTGGAGCATTTTCTCGAGCTCATCGAAAATAATTTGATCGCTCATTTTCACCTCCTCCGTCTTCTCTGCGCTTCGAATCGATCAAAAGATTCTTTTCTTGTGATTCAAGTTGGAAAGGTTTGATTAGATCGAAAGAATCTTTCGACCTGCTGATGTCCTGTTATTGACGTGGAGTGACTGCGTGGAGCTTTTGTGTTCATCGACTCGGCCAATGCTTGAGAAGTAAATTGAGCTTCTCCAACAATTCACGCGTGTCAGCTGAAGATTCTAATTCAAAATAATTGTTCTAGCTTGGAATCAATCAGCTAAGAACACTTCCAATCATCGATTGGATGCGTTCGTTTCAATCATAAAATTTCGCCTTCTAATGAAGAAGTAAAGTTTCGATAACGGAATGTTGTGTTATTTTTATGCCACTCGGAATAGTCTTTATGTAACAAAGTCTTGTTGCTAAAGCGGCTGGATGCTGCTCAAAATGAAAATAGAAAATCAAACTCGATGCAATAAGATTTTATTGTTTCCTGGAGAACTTCCGTCGAGGACTTCTCCAGGCTTCCAACAAACAATAGCGAATGTCACATAATTTAAATCAAATGGTTTTCTCGGCAACGGGAATGATTGTGTAAAGCAGACCACCGGGACTCGTCCACGTGACCAGCCGTTAAAGCAAAAAGACAACGCGAGAGAATTTCCCGTGAAATCTTCAGTGACACGTGAACTCAGTCGAGTTGCGTCGTTTTGCATGCTAATGGATCTTGCGAGAATTTAATTCTTGTGAAGACAAGTGTGAATGAGTCTCAAAGCAGCTGAGACGAAAGTTTCCATTAATTCATCAACGAGTTTTTGTTTCTTAGGAGTTCTCGACGTTCCAATCTTGCCTGAAGCAAAACTTGAGAATCCGACTCGAGCTCATTCCGGAAGATCAAACTTGTATAATTAATTATTTCGGCAATTCCTTGCGCCTTATCGTCTCGTGAGAAGTTCACCGAGAGCCATTTGAATGTTAATTTATCACAATTCGAAGGTCTCCGAGCTGGGCTTGAGCAAGACGAATTAATGTATTCATGGGCAAGTTGAAGGAACGCAAAGATCGGAATAAATTAATCGACCCGAACAAAAACTATTTGGCAGCATTAAGAAGTTGATTTTTCAATTAGAGCGCTTTGATAGTTTGTTGAAATTAATTGAACGCAATCAGTTCACGCCTCCTAATGCGAGTAAACGCTTCACCTTCAGCTAAAAGCCAGCAAGTTCTCGTGATGAATCAAGCGTTAACTTCTCAGCTCAGAACGACGAAATGATTTATGGGCTCAGAACTGAAAAGGCTGAAACATTTCGATGGGAACGCAAGACGTTCTAATAACGAGAAATGGAAATAGTAGAGGAGGCGAGAGGAAGATGAGCGATGCTTACCGATTACGTTTTGTGCTGGGAGTCTCATAAATCCTAAATACCTGTCAGCCTTCCCAGCCAAATGAAAAGCTCGAAAATCTTTTGAGAAGGAATTTTCACATTCAAAGCCAGAACGAGAAATTTTCCAGGCTGATGAGCTTAGTTTAAACTTCAACGGAAAACCCTTTCGAGGCTTTGCTGCTCGTCTTCTTGGCTGATGCGAATACTTCGGAATAATCATCAAATTAAAAAGTTGGACCGATGATGAGAGTCCGGAACTTCATTTGCGATAAGAACATTGTTTCAGCGTAAAACGAAAAAATGTGTTGAAACAAAACGAATTTAATTTGCGGTTAGCAAAGTGTCAACTTTTGTTTCCTCGGCTCGGTCACCCACCAACATTTCAAATTCATATCCCTCTTCATTTCTATTCATATCGACCGTTTCGGGTCCGAATGAGCGACTGACTTCTGTTGTTTTTGCTTCGGTCCACACACGAACCCATGAATACATAATGAACCTTATCTCGGACGAGAAGGGACAAGACCATTTGGAACAGGCGGTATTTAAACTTGGGCTCTAGCTCACATGATAATTTGAAAAGGTTTCTCGTCCCATTCAATTCCATTTGTTCGAGTGGCGAAGGTGAATGTTAGTTCAAGCCCGCTCAGGTGTGAAATCGGAATAAGCAATTAAAGCTCATTCATGGATTCCTTGCGTTCCAATGAGCTTCGAGCGAGACTCGTGCTTTCCGCTAGTGACGACAGCCGTGCAACCCTTGCGCCATATTTTCTCATACGTTGCCATCTTTTATTTATGCAGACCTTTTATTCATAGAATCTCCTCGCATAAAAATGGTAATTCTCTGTTTTCAGATGGGAATCTTTTGTTTTCGCGTTTGCAGTGGTCGCCGAAATGCAAATTGTCATAAATATTCTACTGCGCTTAAATGGAAAGAAGCGGACGATAAATCAATGTCGAATTTTATGAAAAATTACACAAATGCACTTTCGTCTTTCAAACAAGAGCCCTGTCAATCGTTGAGAGTTGATGGAAGTTCATCAAAAAGTGCTGAACTTTGATCCAACAAAATCGTTTAAGTAATTGCTTTCATCAAAGCTGCAGTGATTTTTCTAGCGAAACGAGTTGCAGTTGAACCAAAAATTGATTTCTCACCAAGCATTTTCTGTTCTGCAGACTCAGGAACTAAATGTTCTTTCATCAAGACTAAAATCAATTAGCTTTTCCATGAAGCTTTTCCATTAGTTTTCTCGTGAATTTTCATTCCAATCGTCGACGAAATCTGGAAACTTTTCAAACAAAGTTTCAAAGTTCACTAAAAGCTGAAACTCATTTCGAGAACATGAATCGATGCTGCGAGCCAAATCAGCGGAACTCTCGGATATTGCAGAATATTACACGGAGCTGTCGAGCTTTTTGCTCGCGGACTCGTAATGAATGTTTATTGACATCGCCACAAATGTCAGCGAAAAATCGTTTGAGGCGAGTTTTCGATCAATTCGTCGGAAGAAAAAACTCGACACAAATCAAACTTTCGATGCGCAATGTTGGTGAACCGCTTGGTCTTTGCATTCGTTAGGAACAGGCCTGGCGTGGAGACTGAAAAATCGTCCGCATGTCGTTTCGATTCCCATGAAACTCGAGGGTTATTGATGCACTCTGAAGAACATTTAATTGGAAAGCAGCGGAGTTGATTAATTATTTTGACGTCTCGCAGTCAACGATGAATATTCATCAAAGCCAAATCAGTCACGGAGACGATCAGATCGCAAGTTATGACGTGAGCGTTGCGGAGAAATGGAAGAGAAAGGGAAACCGACAGAACTGGATTTCTTCGCACCGTGACCGGATGGTTTATTTTCGGTTGGCGTCGGAGATGGAATCTCGTTCGTGAACTCGCGGTTTATTTTTGGAAGCAGCTGCTTTCACTCTCATCTGAGTGTTTGACGCGTTTGGTGCGAAGCTAATCGGTTGAACTTTTCAACTTTCAACGCGTCAACTCCGAAGAAACTCAATTCCGCACCGAGAAATCTTGCTGCGGTCGTTGCCTGCTCGTCAACACTTTCTCGCTTTTCTCGGCGATTGCATGGCCGGATGCATTCGATTAGCAAATAATTCATGCAAATTTGCTGCATCAGCGAAGACAGATTTTCTTTCCTTGGCGTTTGGCTTTGTCGAAAAGTTATCCAGAAACCTCAAACCATCGCGGTCAGCTGTTGAGAGAATCTGCTGGTCTTTTCCATATTATTTTAGTCTGCAAACGATTTGAAGACTTTCTTCGACCTAAATTACTTTGAGAATTTAATCGGGCGCTAGCGAAAAACGTTTGTGGATTCGTGATGGAGCGACATTGAGGAGAAAGAACAAACGAATGAGTGAATGGAAGACGAGCGACGCAAACAGTCGGGCGAGAAACTAATCACCGCATTTCGCTCCATGGAATTGGAATTCATCGTCATTGTCTTGTTTGATGTCTCAAGTTGTTTCTGTTACCTTGATTCGTCTTCCTACTCGTGCTTTCTACAATGAAATTAATTGGAAGCGGAATCAGCAAACAGAAAATCGTTCACATTCAATGCGGGTCGTTAACAGATCTTCTCCTATAAAACTGTGAAGTGAAGCGCCCATCGGAGTGTCGAGTTTGAGGGTGAAAATCGATTTGTGAACCGAGTTGCAATTTGCAATTCCGTTTGTGGATGCAATCTTCGATCACCAAATTGGATTATTGGCCCGCATTGAGAAAACAAATCACTTCGAAGCAGACACGACTCACGTTCTCTCGTCACAAAGCTCAGATTGCTCCGGCTGCACGAGGCTTTAATTTTGCTAACGAGACAGAAACCCGCTGCAGCAGCATGATTTCTGCTTTCGTTTTCATGACGACTCCTCATGTGTTGGTTTTTGCGTCTTCGTCTCTCGCTCGTTCGCCAGCAAAGAGTCGCAAAGCCTGTTTCGATTCAATCTTCTTATTGTTTTAATGACGATGCTAAATGCAGAAACACTTTAATGAATAAATTGTGTCAGCCGGCGGTGCGAATAGCTGTTTCGGTTGTGAGCTTTAAGCCCGATGCGTTCAGAGATTTTTAATTGCAGTTTTCTGAGTGATTGCGAGTCGTTCAAGTCGTTGCCTGATTGCACGTCCTAGTTATGACGAGATCGTTGAGTCCTGAATGCATAATCGACGGGAAATCTGGCGCGGAAAATTCTCCCGTCGCTCGCCGCTTGTGGTTGATGTCGTTCATGTGCAAAACATTTTCCTAACAGTCGCACAAAAAATCCTCGTAGCGAGAAATAAAAGAAATGAAAAATTGTGCAATTGGGAGAGTGAGAGATCTACCACGAAAAATAACATGCAATAAATCTGTTGTTGGAATAAATTCAAAACAAAATCAGTTGGTTATGCTCCGGGCTGATGGAACGAGGTTTGATTCCGAGCGTCACCCCATGCAAATCGTTCTGTTGGATTTGGACTGCATCAGACACAAGAAAAGTTTCATTTGACATTTAAATTTGAAAATAAATTCGGGATGAGATTGGAAGCGATTTGAATAACTTTATCCATTAATCTGTTCCCAAAACAGTTCCCCGCTCCACTCGAATTAACAACGGCGACAGAGAAAAGTCTGTAGAGCCATTGCGGCTGTGGATCAATTGTTTGATTTATGAATCGAGGCGGATTTATTTGTTTCTACCACCGATGATGTCGATTTAACGTTTCCGAGTTTGTTTATGTTTTGCATTAGAACTGCTCGTTCGAACTGGATTTTCTCTCTCGTTACAGCGAGGATTCCCGTTTCAAGTTGATTCTACCATGAAACGTTTCGAGTTTCGTACTGCATGCACTCGATTTCCTCGTTTTAATTAGTTTGCGACAAGTGGAATTGGATGCTGGATTCGAGTGACGCTTTTGGATTAAACAAACTGCTTTGCTCTAATAACCAAGGTGAATGTTGATGTCGAGGCTGGAAATGTCTATGAAGTGATGGAATGCAAGAGAAGTTCCCACAGACAAGTTTATTCGATTAAAATCTCTTCGGCGGCATTAGCAATCATTATGTCATTACGCATCATAAAATGCTGGATAACGAACGAGAAATTAAGTCGGGATCGGAGCGAGAACGCAATAATTTGAATATTTTTCTCATTGCTATTCTTGTTGTGCTAATGCCAAGACATGTTGTTGAATGATAATGGGGACGAGCTTACAATTTTATGAGCTCATATGAAGACGGATCATCCAGACATTCAAATTTTAGCTGCAAACAGAAGATTGGAAATAACTCATCGATTTAAGATTATGGGCCCGAAGGCTTTCAGGCTGAAACTTTCGGCGTGTAGCTGTTAAGCTGGGAATAAAAAATCTCATTAAAAGTGAAGAATATTTCGAATCCTTCAACGATGGTGGAATATAACTGACATCAATAAAAACCTGGGAAGCTGAACATTCTCATCAACCTTTTCCAGGAAATCGCTTGACAAACAATAAGCGGAATTTTATAGTCTCACTAACGGCGCTTCATTAGAGACGTAAAAATAAATGGAAAATCAATGCGGAGGCGCAGAGTAAGTTTGATTCTGCATTGTTAGACAAGTCAATCGTCTGAAAATTAAAGTTTTAGGATTGCTGATAAAATGTCAGCAGATTAATGCCTTCGAACTATTCGGCAACTCCCCCAATCGATAATCCGGAAAGATTGCTGGCTTTGTAAACTTTGACAAATGCCAACAAATTCTCGTAGCATAAATCACTCTGCTTAGCTTCGGTGTTGTGTTGACTTTAGTCAAACCAGATTGGAAGCTTTACTGCTACTCATGATTGATTCTCCCGATTGACTTTTTGCTAAGAAAGGTTTTTGCCAACTAGTGCGGACCTTTAAGCCTCACAATCGCCATGCGATTGGGAAACATTTCGAAAGCGTAGCAAACGGACAAATCTTTTCAGCTTTTGTTGTGCTCAGCTAATTCCGCCTCGAGGTGTTTAAAGAAAACTTAATCGAGTTTGCAGTGAGCCGCTTGGGAAATAGCTTTCCAATGAAAGTTCAATTTGATTAAGTGATTGGCTTTTGTCTCTATAGAAACAAGTGAACAAACAAACGTACAGGATAAGCAAACAAACCGAAGAAATCAAACTTGCCGTTGAGGTGAGGGAAGTGTTGTTGTGATAAGATGAAGTTCTATGCCCTCAACTTCATTAGTCATCACTCGAAGCAAGTTTTTCAATTGCTTTGCAGTCCATTGAGTAATAAATCATAAATTTCCTCGCATCACACTTTCATTCGCTTTTCTTCTCGATTGATTGCTTCTGTCGAGGAGCTTCAGGTGAACAATAAAAAGTTGAGTTCATTGCTGAGAACTGGAGAGATGACAGGATAAACTTTATAAATCGCCTCACCATGTTCAAGCTTCAAGAAATATTTACAGTTCAGTGTTTTCGATATTTCTCGATCGCTATCACAAATCCAGCACGCTCATTCAACATTAATACTAAGAGAATTGATAATTTATTTTACACGAGCAGGTTTCTATTTTTCCGGGCGCTTGTGGATTTATTTACTAAAGAAAGGGAATTTCCGCAAACTTGAATCCTTACCAGTAGATAAACTTGTACTAACATTTATTGACGGAGAAAAGTTTATTTTCTCTCCATTCGAAATTTTCGGAAGGAAATTTCAAAATAACTCTGACCGTCAGGATGAAAAATTAAAACAGAAAACCTTTTCGCATGGCTCATAAATTTCATGATTATATCAATAAGAGAACAGAGAGCAATTTGAGGGAGCATAATCATTCCGAATCTCGTCCACTCTGATGGAAACTTGATTATCCGAACACTGATTTCGGAAAATGGGTAATTTAATTCTCGTTATCAAATATTTCCTCATCGCTGAGCTTCGTCGTGTTGCCTGCGAATATAATGAAGTAACTAGTATTCCTGACGTTGAACATGTTTCAAAGCGTTTCCCTGCAATCACAGAAGGTCCAATCTCCATCAACGAATTGTGGAAACAGCTTGGAAAGCTAAGCTCAAAACTTTCTCAAGATCGAACAGCTCAAACTTGTCTCGGGAGCTGACACCGTCTTAAGGTTCAAATCCAACAATCTAGCTAAAATCTCACTGCAACATTTCAATGATCTAGTTGAGCATCTCATATGCTCACATAGGATTAAAATTTAATTATTTTCATCATAAATTATGTTTCTCACACTCTGAACAAGCATCTGCTTTGTCTACTCATGTAGACTCCCTCACAAAACAAACATTCCACGAGAAATAATTTGATGAGGGGTATGCATCCCTCTAAGACTCTCGAGATACAGTAAGACCCACTCATAAAAATGTAAACCATTTGCACCATATGCTGGTCGGGGGAGCTGAGAACACGCACAACCGTTGAGGAAAATTCTTCAAGATGCGAAATTAATTTTCCGGTTGATTAAACTTGAATACTCATTTCCCTCATGTGAACATTTCTCGGTGCAGGAAACAAACGCGAGAGGCTAGAAAATTCCACTCGGAAGGAAGAAAATGTAGCAAGATTTTGTTCCATCCGAAGGCGTAGAAGAAAATAATTCTTCGTTCTAATTAAAGGAAACAACCTTTAATATTTAAATTTATTTTCCCACATCCTCTGGATGAAAACATTTTCCTCGTTTCATGCGGTAAACTCTCCAAGCTAGAGACTCAAAAAAAATGCAGGCAACGAGGCCTTGAGAAGAAAGTGAAATTTCTTGTTTCCGCTCAATTATGCTGACTTGGTTTCGTAAGTGCCACTGTTTACATCTCGATCGAATGACTGCAAAAGATTCAAATGCGGAAATACAAAGAAACTTTCGCTTTTGTTTCAGCTTTTTCCTCTCAACAATGACTTCACATTTGCGCGAGTTTAATTCGCCTCGCCGGATTTTTTTCGACAGCCAAATATACGCGTGTGAAAGCTAATTGAATGATACGCTTTGTTAAATTGCGTTGGCTGATGAAAGCGGATTTTCGTGTTCAACAGTTTAAAGTCAAGCAAACAAACTTTTCTTTCTAAAAGCTTTATCCGCTTCAACTTCTGTTGGTCTTGGAGAATATTTATTCACTTAACTTTGGTGGCGAAAGTTTGAGCAGAGCCAAGCGAAGGTAGACATTTTCATAATACTGAATCTCTGTAACTTTTCAGATAGCTTCAGACTTGTGGTACTGTTTAGCAATGTGAGCACGAGAGTTGGACATCGAATAAATTTCATGACGTCACTGTTGAATGAGAACTAACAGATTTTTTAATTGAAAGTTTAACAGTCCACCCTTCAATCCAGCTTGAAGACCGCTTTTATTAATTATAATGCCATGCATGACTTACCGTGCGTTCTAACTAACGTTGGTCATCGCGTCAATGATATGTGCGGTGAACTTGACCGAGACTGCTAATTTAGCGACGATTCCCATGTTTGTAAACTTTTTGCGCTTTCGATTGAATTGTCGATTGTAATTTGCGAATAATTATTTTGGCCACAGCAAATTACCACGCGATGTTTCGTACAATAACTCAAGGTTCATCGGCAAAATGACGCTTAATTGAACAATTTGGGCGAAGTGAACTCAAAAAATAATTGATTGAAACGCTTAAATCCTTTGTAAGCTTTAGCAGCTCTTCACGTTAAAGCTCAACGCAAATTTGCGCATCCGCTCGCCTGTTTTTCATTGCAAAAACTTCCAATGAGTTTAATTCAGCATCAACATTCTCCATAAATAAATTGCTATCAATAGCTCGGCTGCATGTGTACTTTCGATACTTTATCGCTTCCACATCCTCTCGATACTCTTTCAGTCGCGATGTTTATTTTCTACTCAATTAAGCCGCTCTGTTTTCAATGTTCCTACTGGTTTATGCGCTGCTCTCATGCGGAACGTTTATCCCTGTTCTCCCTTGTCCATTTTAATTCTGCTTCCTGCATTTTACCATGTAGCACGAATCTTCTTCGGTTCTTTAAAGGTGCTTTTAATATTCGCATCTGAAATTTATTGTTTTCATTCAAATGGGAAACTCAACGTAATTCTTCTTCCCAGATCAAGTAGGACTCTCCCTCACTAATCCCTGGTCATGTCTCACGATGTTTTTCAATGAATTGTGAATGTAGCGCAAGAACATGATGTTCGTTTGTAATAGGATTCAGTTGTGATGTATGCTCTCTCTCCTTTTACGGACCTTGGCGATGCCAAGTTGGCATACGTTGGTCAAGTTGCTTCTTGTTTTTTAAGAGAAGCATTAACATGTAACACACAATTTAGGAAGATTCTTATCGTGGCTCGCTCCATGACAGGGGAAATAGAAAACACATTTGCTGGTTCCCTCGCACGATGGAAGCTTAGGCGAAATGTTTTTATTTCACATCGACTTGATTCATTGCCCACATTTAATCTTTTTGCTTTCCATGCTTTCTTGTTCCTGGATTTCTTTTCCGATCAAACAATGTCGGTTTTTGCTGGCTCTGTTGGTTTTTCGCTAGAAATCCTCTTCCGACCGTTTGCATTTGATTTGTGGATTTGTCAAGAAGTTTCTTTATTGCTTTTGCGATTTTTCTGATGGAAAATCATAAATCGATTCATAAATATTTGATGTGACGCTGTTTGTCATTCTATCTTATGAGTTCTGTGGTGAACTAGCGAACTAGGAAGCTTAGCAATATCGACAAAATAAGCAATAGCAGCAATGCTTCTGATGATCTTGAATTTCCACTCGTCGAACTTCTTGCTTCTACTCACATCGTTGTGAACGAGCTCGCAAAACGTTTCCAAATCGCTACATTTAATCTCTGCCTCTTCCAAACAGAAGGCTTCAACCATCTGAACAAACTTACAAAAGTATTATCGACAATGATTTCTCTATGTCATCATCACACTTCAACTGCGTTTCATTCCTTTCTTCCATTCTCGCCCTTGCTTTGCTGCAGAGCCTTTCGATTGAAATTCAAAAGGATTCGTTTCCGGCATAAAGAGAATCGATATCGAGGAATGATGCGGTGGAAAGATTGTTTGTTGAGAATTAACATCTGTTGTGCATTTCGATAGCAAAAACTTCGATCCTTGATGGTTTTTTCGTGTTCAGCGTTTTCATTTTATGCTAATGTGACATCAAAATGAGAAAATATCAAATTTCTTTCTCCTTTCGATTCCAGATCGCCGTCGGAGCATTCGGGGAGGAAAGGATGCTGTGGTCATATATTCCAAAGTCCGAAATCATTAGGCTTAATAGCGGTGCTAGCTTTAGGAGGAGTTGCATGCTCGCTCGGTGGAGCGGCGTGGGGTGCGAGCGGGTTAGCTGGACCACCCTCGAGTCATGTGACGATATCACTGTTGATGATTGGTAAGTAAAAAAATCCTAAGATGACGATGATGATCCAATCAAAGAACTCATTCACGCTGGTGTTATTGGCGGCGATATTAATCTCGTTCGTTTCTGAAGTCAAAACTCAAAAGTCTGCAGAATCATGGACGCTGTTGAGGTGGAACAAAGTAGAAAAGTTTTCCTTCGACGGGGAGCAGAGCGTTGATTGAAAACGATTTTCAATCCTTATTGAAAATTCATCGCCCCGCCGACAAAAGCGTCGCCTCCCGTTCTTCAACGCTCTGAACTCTTATTATGCTGGATGCAATATGATCGAGACGAGTTTTTCCTCGATGCGGAAAAATATTCTTGAAGGCTTCCGCTTATTCCATTATGTCTCGTCGGAATATTATCAACACATGATTGTGCAAACGGTGAAAATGCCATCTGCATTTTTGTAATTTCTTGATAGAAAAATTTCCTGCTGTTACCCGAGACGTTATATACGAAGATTGAGATGGAGAAGAAACTTAAAGTTGCTCCAGTTGAGAAACTGCTCCTACTATGATCGCATCAGTTCGAGCTCTGAGTTAATCTAAAAGCAATTTGAAATGTGATTCACGACAACTTGTTCGAAGCTGTGAGGCTGACCATCTTCATAAGAATAAGGTTGAACTTTTCAACTGTAGCAGCACTAAGTTGTTTAACCTTTAGCTGAGTTTCGAAGCTACACAAATTTCGAAATAATTGACTTCATACCTAAGCAGACTTCTAGCTAATGTTTAAATAGAAAAATTTGAGTCAGAAATATTAAACTTTGAAACTCGTTTGTTTTAACTTTTCAATTGAATCACGACGAGCAAGCCAAATCGCCTGTCGCGCTTAACTGTTCCATGAGGCAATAAAATTCAGAACTTTCTTCGCCCCATTGTTTCGAATGGTTTTTAAGTGTCAATGGCATCGTCCATAAACATTTTGCCTGCTTGTTCGGCCCATCTGCAAAGTTATACGAGACAGTTTGCGATAATAGGCAGGAGCAGGCCCTCGAAAATGGACCATAACTCATATTAAGTTGCCTAATTTATTTGCATTTTTATTATCATCATCAGCCCTCGAAAAGGAAGCGTCTTGGAAGGCACAGCGATATAAATATTTCATTTTCGTAGGTTTCATGAAGACGCCCGTAGAATAAATATTTATTTATGTAACAACTTTCTCTTTTTGCGCTGCTCCTAGTTGGAGGCTTTCCGACAGCAAGAAGCTCTCTTGGTCATTTGAAGTTTTATTAGTTCATGATATGAATTAATTCGGCGCTCTCGTTCGAAATAAATCAATTTCAAACGAGTCATTTATCATCTTTTCGAATAAATTTTAAACAAAAATGTGAGTCGAGCTTATGTGAGTCCTTGTGTGTAACTTTTTCTCACCTACGCTCGAGAAAGCTTCGTGTGACAGTTTTAACTTTTCCTTCCTTCTTTTTGTTTTATGTCTCGGCAGCTAATGCCAGTGTCACGATTCAACCACATATTCCACACAAGAGTCACACCGAATGTTTTTATTCTCGAGACACAACATTCCGATGTGTCGTCGGTGACGTTTCATAAATAGATTTGTCAAATTCCACGTCACTTGCGCTCTGGTTTCGGATGCCAACGATTTTTTATGTTTGCCATGCGAATAAATCATCTCGTGCGATGATCGTCAAACATTTTCCTGCTTCGTTAACTTCATTTAGCACAAGGATTATCGTGTCAAGCAAGAACAGCAGACACGAGCGCGTGAAAGCTTTGCTAAAAGCTTGAGCAGCTGCGACGGAAATTTAAGCGTCAAATATCCTGCTCAACATTGCGAGGGCGTCTCGATGTATAAATGATTCGAATAATAATTCAACTCGAGCGATGCAATTATTGGATGACATAGAGAGTTCATGATGTCTCAAATTTCTTTCATCTCCGTCTGCAGCTTGAAATGAGATCCAAATTTTAATTGAAATCCAAGATTTATTGGCATCATCGACGCTTAATAGCCGAGCCAATTTATTTTGCTTTCTCGAGAACAAAAATAATAAATTAGTGTCGTGAGATGCAATCAATTTGTTTTTAATTGGCATTTGATGCCAAAAGCCAGATTTCCGTCATCTTCAAAAGATTTCCTCGGAAAAACAATTTCAATGGAGCAACTTTCTACCGACGATGACTAGGACGAGCCTAATTTTGTCGTCGAGCGGAGAGAACACGAGAATTCAATTAGGATGCGAGAGTGTTTACAAGATGGAAATTTTTACGATCACTTTGGGAATTTCGTCCATCTCGAAGGCAAAGTTCGTTTTGAAATATTTTATCGGGCAAGTTTGCATAATTTTTCCGGATCATAAAACGTTTGAGAATTCATAATGCCGGAGCTTTATGTAAATCCCTGGTTTATCCTTCATTGAAAGCTCGTTTAGAAGTTTTATGTTCAAACATTTCTCTCAAAACTTCCACTCGAAAATCTCATTACGCTGCTTGCAATATTTTTTGCGAAACCTATCAAGGTCGTAAACATTCATTATTGGATTCTGAAATCCAAACACTCAATGTTGATATTAAAATCCTCTTGCCGGGAAAATATTTTTGTAGTAGTCGAGGGAAGTTAATAAAGGATTTTCTTCATTACCTTTCTTGAGTCAACAAAGAGCTTCCAATCAAAAGCGACGTCTTTTGAAGCATCATCATCGTCAAGCTGCTCAAGCGTAAGTCGGTGGGAACTCAAGACTTTTCATCCAACAAAAACACTCTTTGACGTTTTCCCTTCGTCTCCGGTTTCCTTCACAAAATAACTTTGAACATTATGGCGAAAGAAAATCATTTGAGGTAAAATTATTCGATCTTAATTAATTAATTGCCTTTTTCCGTCTTCTCCCAAATGAAACATCTAAGGAAAGTTACGTTCGAGAGGAGAAACGGAGCACAAATGGAAAACTTCAACAAAAGAAGGAAAACAAGTCGAGTTTTCCTGTAGTGGCTTCCCGAGCCATGAAGCTGAAATGAGTAATGAAGGCAAGGCTTCTAGGAAACCCTTCCGTTTCCCTTCTCAGACTCATAAACTTTTATGTTTATTGACTGAAGCGTAAATAAGAGTTTCCCTCGTTTGCTCCACGGTCCTCCTACGCTCTCACTCAATGCTTCACATAAATTCCATTTCGTTTTCATCAGGTGCTCGACTGCCAAATTTAGGAAGTGAGAAGTTTTCGGAAGCTTCGAGCATTGTCGGAGCGGAACGCAATTTTAAATACTTCTAATAGAGATTTAATAAAGTGTTATTGCCGAACGGTACAGCTGCAGATCAAACTTTGCTCTTATAATGAAAAAGAGAATATTTTCCTCGGTGGTGAAAACTTTATGAATCCTGTGAATATGAGAATTTCATTTTTATTGTCGTCGCATTCGAAGTTTTCATATAAATAAAACTTCATCTTCTCTCACTTCCTCAATTTAATTTTAATTCTTCTCACTCCCTTCTTCCTTTTTCAGTTGCGGAGCATGGAAACTTATATCGGATTAAAATCGCTTCCATAAATTTTTCATTTTTTGTTTTCCTACTTTAGAACATTGCTGTGCTTTCAGCTAAACAAAGTTGTAATTCTCGTTTGCCTTCCCTGCCGCTTCAAGATGGGAAAAGTTTCGTGTTCTCGTGAAAGCTTTCACCCACACTCACTGCCTGTGTGTCTTTTAAACGTGCATCTTTTCGCAAATATAAAATTATCCGACTTAGTGGAGAACAACTTCTCGAGAGAAAAACATTTGCCTGGTGTGGGAGAGAAGTTTCTCGTAATAGGAAAACATTCGCGAAGATAATTTTAATCCCGTTAAATATGATCCAGGTGAAAGAGAAACCAAAAAGAGCTGGCGACAGCACAAACGTTCCGCTCGAATCCATTAAGAAGCAGAATTTATGTCATTAGCCTTAAACCGAAATGGAATTGAAATGATAAATCTTGATCATGATACATTTGCTGAGGGCATTAAGATCTACGATCTCAAGTTTTAATAAATTTCAAAACTTGCGCAATCAGAAATCATCAAAAAGTTTTCAGATTGAAGCGGGGAATAACGTGAACGCCAACGCGATATGCGAGATTGCATCTGAGTTTTCAGTCAATTTATCACAATCTCGTGATTGATTGAAAATTTCTCCGTCGTATTTAGCAGTTCTAACGAACTTTCCTCGTCAATTTTCTCGACTCATATATAATTTAAAAGTCTGCAATTACGTAATGTATCATTGGCTCCCTTTACCGCCCGAAATTTCTTCGACAAAGCTTTGAAAATCCTGTGAAGAGCATGAAAATATTAATTATGTCTTCAAAAGTTTTAATTAACATCAAACAGTGAATGTCACAAACAGAGCTGCTGAGCAGGGGCGTTGTTAATAGCTGTTTTGACAAGTTAATGGGAAAGCTCGAGTAGAAGTTACACGCTTGACACACTTTCACAATTTCCCATTTTATTTTTCTCCTACAGGAATCGGCGTGGTGCTCGTAACGATAAGCGGCGTTGCCTGGCGAGTTTCGAACTCCAACAGCTCGCATTGCTTGGGATTGGAAGGAACGGAATTCGACCATTGCGGCCGCCAGCAATGTAGCAACAGCATGTCTCATGGACTTCTCTATCCGGAATTCCAACACCGTCCGCCTCCGCCGAGCTATCAGAGCTCCATGCAGGAATATCGATTAAGGTGAGAAAGGAAACTTTCGGCGATATTTTATCAGGTAACATTAATGGAACAATTTTATTTTAGGTTGCTGCTTTTGGACCGGGATCGGCAATCACATGGACGACGGATAGCGGCAGCTGTAGCGGCCGCTCAACAATCGGCATCACCACCCCCGACTTATCGCTCCAACATCGGCTCTCAATTGAGGTATGAAACGATAATGACAAGCAATTGACCCACATTTAAAATATTTACGCAAAATTTCCATCCTCCACTCTATTATCAATGATGCATAAACATAATTAAAACTGTTATGGGCTTCAGCATCACGAAACTTTTGTGCAAACCCATTCTCCTGGTTCACTTATCAGTTGATGAGAAAGCACTTTTTGTTAAACGTGAGCAGAATGGAAAACCGCCGCTGTCACTTAAAGCACGCTGTCCGATATTAAAGTAATTTGCGAGCTGAATTTATTGCCTAGGCTCGACCTGAATGAAAAGGGAAACTTCTGTTCAATTTGAGTACACGTGAATTATTGAACACCACAGTTCTTCGAAACGAAAACTAATTGCGTTCAACTTTTGTAAGATTATATTTTCTCAGCTGAGCAAACATTCACAAGAGTTTAAGGATTATAACTTCGGAGAGGTTCGGGTAATTACACTGGCCAGTTTCCTATTAAAATTAAGATATGTTTGTTGAGAAAATCCATCTGAATTCATGAAATTTTAACCTATTCTTAAATGAGTTCATTAGCTTCGTCCGTGCTGAGCGGTGTTTAATTATTGAAAGGAGAGCTTGAAGCCATTTCCAATCATAATATCAGAGTTTCTCGAACTTGAAGAGAATTTCAAAGCGACTTTCGTCTCAGGTGCCAAAACGCGTCGTTCGTCACGAAATTTTCCTTGACTTACATGATGGCAACTCAGCGATGCTTCCACCGTCTTAATAAAATTAGCTCAAAGCTCAATGGAAGCTTATTTTGCCACGTGAATCTTAAGGGAATCGAATTATCCTCTGAAGCATTTCGTCTTTGTTGGCGGAACTGCGCCGTTTCCGAATTCATATTGTTTGCTTGTTACGCTCTCGGGATATTTTCATGTAATCGGTTTTATTGTTTTCTCATTCCGTTTTAGTTACAAGATATAAAATTTCATTTTATGTGCCTTCGTTTATTACGCCAAGGACGGCACAACCTAAGCCCGCGGGGATCGATCAATGCAGTAATAATAATTTTTACCGCTCACTTGCCATTAGACTCATCGATTCGTTTGATATTTATTGCTTGCTCAAGTTTCAATCGAATGCAATTACGCCTTGAGCGGAAGATCTTCCTAGAAATTGTCGATAGCTATCAAAGGGCAGCCTAGAGACTTCTCTCGCAACTACGTGATGAAAAAGCCTTTGAGGAAATTCAAGGTTTTATTGAAATGAATTTTCCGGAGAATTTCACGCGACGTTCTTGAGTCAAATTTTTTTAATCAAAGAAAACTGTTTCATATCTTGATGACTTTCGCTTCAAGTCGATCGTTCACCCTCATGAACATTATCTCACAAAGAAAAGGAAAACGTTGCGATGTCCCATTCATTGATAAAATCTCTCGCAATTACGAGTACCAAGCGAAATTATCAGGAAAAGTGAAAGCACGAGGCACTTCCGAAACTTTATCAGGGAGCGGCATGAAAGTAATCGCTGTTGATTGCTCATCATTTATATTCTCTGCTTGCAGATCTCATCGCAGCACCGTTCTAGGAAACAACGCGAGCAGAGAAGTTAGCAACATATTCACTGAACTAACTGGAATGATAAGCAGCAATCAAGCCGCAACATCACCAGTGCAGCAAGCCTGTAACAATCGATTAAATGCTGTGCCATCAAATGAAGGAAATTACCACAACTCCAGCAACAACTCTCGGACGCAATTGTCGTCATCATTGTCTGCTGTCCACACATCCATTCAGGCACCGACAATAACAACCACGCAAATTAGCCAGGGGAAGAGTCGACTTTCAATTAATCACAGCGTCAGTGACGATGATTTCGGCAGGAGGCGAGCAAATGAAATTAGTTCGCATCCGACGAAGGATGCTGCGTCGAGTCAACTGAGTTTTATCGCAAATGTCTCAGGTGGAAATGGTGTCAATCACTCAGACGACTCCCATCGCAACAGCCATGAGAATGGAATGGTGACGATCGTAACAATTAACAGCTTGGGCTGCGAGAATGGCAACAGCATCGTTTGAAATTAATCAGATCACGTTATGCAATCGGACAGCGATAATAAATTATTTGATGTTGATTGGGGAATGTGGATCTTTCAATTCTTCCAGCTCGCCCGTAGCCAAATAAATTCCTCGTTAATCTGAAACAATCCATCGTCAATGGGAAGCGCCGAATGAGTAATGAGCAAACAGAATAATTGTTAAATTTGATCAACTCAGTAATTCATTTTCGGCAAGGCGAGGCGAGCGGCAGCTTCATATCAATTGCCAAGGGAAAATGGGAAAACCTCATTCAAGTGGTTGCAGGCAATGGAAGCGGGAGAGAACAAACATAAATAAATGGAAACACATCATTAATTTTAATAACATGTTAATTAATAAATTTGCGCCAACATAAATGCGTGATCTGATTGCATTATATTTTTCATTATGAACAATGCTGTCCGGAATTCTCATCGCCTCGTTGCTGCACAAGTTATAATTTAAAAATTGAAAAACATGCCAGAGCCACCCACAGCACGATCCAAATTTGCTTTTAAATTAAAATTTTTAATTAAATTATTTGCAAAGTTGACCCCCGCAACCGTGAAAATTGGATTGAGTCCGTTTGCTATTCCGGAAAAGCAAGTGAAAGCTTGCAAACCCCCAAGCTTCACTCCCAGTCCCAGCAGTTGAAGCGAGATATATTTTATTGAACAATTGCAATTCAATAGCGAAATGAAATGAAAATTTATTAAAAATTTGCTTTTGTTTTCGTGCGATACAACCAAAAATAAATTGTCCGGGATGTGAGCGTTTGTATAATTTAATAATCTGCTAGCTTTATGACTGTAAATAATAAAAATTGATTTTCATCGATTTTACTTCAAAACGTCGCAGACTTTCGAGTTCATTTCGTCGTTATTCCACAGAGTGCTTTTGATGGATGCGGCTGACAACTCGAAGAAGTTGAATATTCTGCGATGATGAATTGCAGGATTGCAGGGATCGGAGTTTATGACTTCAGCGAGCTTATAACTTTTTTTAAGACTTGTGCTCAAAACTTTTTCTTCTCATGACTTTGAAGTTGTTCGCGAGCTGTGAGTTTTTTCAAACTCTGCGTTCCAATGCCAGAAGCTTTTACCTGCTAAGGCAACTGCGGTGAATGAGCTTTGACAAGAAGAAGTTCCATCCAAACGACTCTCGAGTTGTCGGGAGAAGAAGGAATACAAAAAGTTTCTAAGGTGATGAGCGAGAAACACATGCTGCTGAGGGAAAAATTCGTCTTGCTCTTCTGTGCGGGATGATTGAGTTGTTTGAAGTCTGACGGCAAGCAGATTTTCACGCGAAAATTTTCCATCTACTGACTTTGCCCTTCAAGATGTGAAAAGTCAGACATCCCCGAAGGGAGGAAGCGCTCTTGCGAGATTTCTTTCAGCAAAAGTTTTCCTTCACAATTCGATGCATTCTATGAACGCTCACTTACCTTCCGACATCGATAATTCATCGTTTTGTATGGCGAGCGACTGCCGCCGTCAGCTGAAATTGCTGGGAAATGAAAATTCCGACGATCATAATGTGATAAATGAAACATGAAACATGACAAAGAGCGAGGAATATAAAATTCGTCAAAGGTGGAAATCGAAGAATGAATTGAGCGCTTTCGCCGATCGCACGTAAGGCGACAGCTCTCAGCAACCCATCGAGGTGACAAAATGGATTTCCTCACTCGCGAGGAAATTTCCCTCGGCGATAAGGCAAAGGCGGCGAAGGTTAATGGTTCGAAATTCAATATCGCAAAGGATTCGAGCGTGAGGTGGAAATCATAGAATCTCGGAGCTCGGGAACCCCAAGAAACTTGAAGGAGAGAAATTTCCATGATAAAGAAAGCGCTTTCACATCCATCAGGCAGCTGATTACGCGACTTCCACGCCAAGCAATAGTTGAGGCGAAGCTGCGAGAGAATTATTTCACCCGGTTGAGTTGTTAAGCGAATTTATATTCGGATGCAGAGCTTGGGCTGGTGAGCTTTCTGACACACAATCACGAAGGTTTCTATCGTGAAAGCACCGTCGAGAGGCGCCCGGCTCGAGCATGAAAATAATCCATTAGAGACGGGAAATGTGTCTCAGACAATAAAATTTATTCCTCGCTCCCGCGCAAGAACGAGACTGAAGCTCGCTGTGGAAGTTATGTGGATCGCTCCACGTTCACGTGGCAAGCATTATCAAGTCTACTTGCTCCACGACAATATCCATAAAACGATGTCATACATTACTGCCGTTTCTCAACAAAATGGATCTAATTTTTCTCCATTTCACAGTCTCATCACTCGTTATCCTCACGACGCCGCTCTGAGTTAGTTAATTCTGCAGCCAAGTACACGGAAAAGCGTTTTTCTACCATGCGACGGATTTTCTCATCGAATCAGTTAGTTTATTATTAGAGACTAGCTGTGCATGTCGACACACGAGTAATTAAAATTTTCCAACAAACTCTGCGGTCGATGTTGCGTTGAGTCCCTGCGAACTTCGTCCACTGCTCTCTGAACACTTTTACTATGTGGAAGCTTCGTATTTGTCTCTCACGACCAGCAAAAGCAATGAGAATGCTCTTGATTAATTTAGTCGCCGAAACTTTTCTATTAAATTCTGGAAAGTGTCGCAAAACTCGGTATCATGCATAAAGCAGAAATATTGTTCACATCCCATGTGAAAACTTTATCAATGAATGTGCATCCGGATACGAAGGGCCAGAGTAGAGCGAGAGAAGTTTGACTGAACAACTTCCCACCACATTTAATGCGAGTCTTCAGTCTAACCATCGCGTCATTGCGAAGCAGACAGAAAGCCGAAAGTGCATCATATTTAAGACAACAATGGAAAAGTTGGCGGAATATTTGTTCTGCATTCGTTGTTTCTGTGAAAAGAGAAAATTTAACTGAAAGTTCAACGTCAAAGCTTTTGTTTTGAAGTTCGTTTTCTACTGACGTCTTTTGATTTCACTTAACAATCAAAGCCAAAAGTGCAAAATAAAGAACTCAAATGAAAGAACAAGGTAATTTTTTACAAGGTAATTAGGTACTCATATGAACGATTGTAACGTTGCATCCAACGTGTTATCCACTTCAATAAAGTGCTGTGCAAAGAATTGCTGAGCAGTCCCCGCCAACACAAAGCAAGTTTTCCATAAAAGAGCTTACATTGAATCTCTGGTTGAAGAATAATTCCGAGAAGGAAGGAGAAACTTTCCAACTCGAAGCCTTTTAAAGTCTTCTGCGTCATCAACATCAAATGTTTTCGTTGAAAAAGCAAAGCAGTTTCCTCTTCAATTACAAAAGTTGTGCAAAAGAATTCATAAAGTTGCAGCCAAGAAAAGGTTCACGTTGACTCAGCTTCTTTCGTACATTGCAATGCGTTGTAGTAAGCCGGTGACAGGAAGAAGATAAAAGCTATTAGGAAGCTCTTGAAAGCGAGCCAAGAAATTCACAAGACGGATCCAAAACTTCAACGACCGAGGAGTTCCGGGAGAACAAAATTCATGAAAGAGAATTCACAGGGAGAGAAGAATAAATTGCGAAGAACCATCGAGGAGGTAAAATCAAAATTGCTCTGTCAAACACCATCAACATTTCCTTTGTAGCGGGAAAAATTGTGTAATTTTCCTTATCACTTCACATACATAAGAGATGAATCGCTGAACTGTTTGCTACGGGAAATTAGGGAACATTACGCTGAACTTGTCGACGTAATTAGAGCGACGAGACGAGAAGGAAACGAGAATAAAACGTAGGAGAAACAATCAGTCGTGGGTACAGCTTATCGTGCTCTACTTTATTTGGATTGAGCTTTAGGTGTTGAGTGTTACAAGTCTGATTGTAGTCATACGTCTAACTGAGCTGTTTATTATTCAGCTTAGGCTGAACCTGTGAAGTTTTACCTTTACCGAATTGAAGCTGAATCCCAAAAAATGTTTCTCACGATAAAACCTTGTTGAGCTTCCGAAGTTCACAGCGAGACTGAGGAGTCAAATAAAAATTCTCATGAAAACTCGAGAGAAATTTTCCATTCCAAATATCGTTTTTATAGCAAAATGAAGAAGGCAAAGAGAACATTTTGTAATGGAAATCTGCCGGGAAATTGAGATTGTGCGCAGAGCTGTGTTGACGCGGCAAATTTCTGCATCCGGTAAGCGATATCGTTGGTTCGAATTGTTTGACAAAGATTCAAGCTTCCAGTTGACCAAAAGAATTCTGTTTAGAAACGACGACAAATTTGTCATCCTAGCTGTCGAGTGGAGCGGTGATTTGTGGAGGAGTTTAAATTAAATTCCCGGAGAAATTCATAACCAAATATTTAACAACAAAGCCTCAAGCTATAATCAGTGAAGCTGCAACAGGAACTGAAATTGAAACTCCCGCAGAACATTCTTAAGCTTTTCATTATCTTACGTCAACAAATTTCGATGGAAACTTACGAGAAAAACTGTTCGCTTCCATATACAAACTGCAGCGATACGCGAAGAGACATACAAGACTCGTTCATACAGAGACATTTGATTTTCCAAGCTGAATATAAACATGGGAGAAAACGAGACAACTGAGTTTAAGCTTTAAAGGAGAGTCGTAAACCTTCAGATAAAAAGTGGCGGCTCGCTGAAACCTAGAAAAGAATAATTTGTGGAAGCGTGTGATCGTGAGAAGACTTGAGCATGAACAATTTTTACCTTTTCACCTAATGACCAACAGTTTCAGCTAGTCCAGAAGCAAGTTAACCTACACAGGATCATGTTTGATTTTAACGCCATTTCAATGTTGCGACGTTCAGCTTATTGTGCGACGTTGTATTGGAAGTGGAAGCCAATTAAATTCACCCTGTTTATTTAGACGAACATTGTCGCAGCGCGACGAGTGAACTGCTCGCGATCAAGCTTTCAAAAAATAAACAAGGGAGCGAAATGTGCTCAAAGCTTTGAGTTTCTCTTTGTTTTCATGTTCGGAGCTGAAATTTATTCCTTTAAAGTTGAGTCATAAACACAGAGAGCAATAAAGTTGCCACTAACTCGACGCTAACCATGTGAACAAGAGCGCACGACAGACTGTTTGCAGCCATCAAGTTTATGGGATGAGATAACTTTTTGTAGCAGGAATGATATGACGAGAGCTGCAACCCGATGCGGCTGTCACATTTCACAGTTATTCGTACCTTGGAATCGCAGTGATGAACTCCGACCCTCGAGAAAGTTTGAGCAACTCTTGAGTTCACTTTATTAACTTTTGTCTTGCGATTTGGTTCTGTTTTGAGCTCGACTAAGCTTCTGTGTATATTTGGGAAGTGACACTTCAATTACGCGTTCAATTATAATCTGAAAACTGAAATTATCTCTGAGCTTTTGACTCGTTTCGTGAGTAATTTGCTCAAACTTAAAATTAATTGCCCGGAACAAAAAGCTTTAAAAGCCTTAATGAATATCGCACTTCAAGTCGAAAGCTTGGTAGAAAAACTCGAGGAAATGTTCTCTCTGGCAAAGAGTTTAGTTCTCATCTCAGTGTTGGTTGTGAGCGAGGTGCAAAGTGTCAAAGTGACCGTTGAACAGATGCAGCAAGTTTTCCAGCCAATCAAACTGGTTTGCTTTCCTCGATCGAAAATCACTGACGAGCAGTTCAAAAGTGTTCAGGACGGCAATTTCGTTGATAAAAAAGAAGTTAAATGCTTCTTGGGATGCGTGCTCGAGATGGCCAACATGGTGAGAGTTGATTAATGTAACAACATTTTTCTTATCAAAGTCATGACAGATGAAGAAGGGAAAACTCCTGTACGACTCAGTAATGAAAAGCATCGACACGTTAATGCCGGAGGAGATGCGGGACGGCACGAGAAACGCCATCAACAAATGTAAAGGAGACGTTGCAGGCTTGAAGGACAGTTGCGAGGCAGGTTTTGCTTTGTTGAAATGCTTTCATCCACTGAACCCGCAGTTCATTAAACTATTTAATTAGACCGCCAATGCAAATATAAAAAATGTAATAAAATCTTTGGATGTTTGGCTGGTTTCAATTTCATCTAATGGCTTCAAGCTGCGGTAAACTCGATGTATTGATGCGTTGCTATTCGATCGTAGGACTCACAAAGAAATTGTCAAGAGCTTTGACTTATTGGATTACACACATTTTCTTCCGCATTACACATGGAGCGACGATGATGTGACAGAAACGTCGACGAGTAATTAGGGAGAAATCACTGTTGACTTAATTGATGGGAGTTGCGTTTAGAATGATAAACAAGTCGTTGAGAACGATAACAGTTGCAAATCGTTTATCGTTCATAAGATGTGACGAGAACTCTTCGGAGAATCTCAACTTGTGAATCTTCTTGTCAACGCTAAAGGGATCGAAAATGGAATCGCGACGTCTGGAGAATATTTGCTTATGCAAATTTCTCTCGAGTGCTTTCGACGTCTCGATCCGATTTTAATAAATCCCAACTGCTTTCAATTGTTTATCGATGGCTTCGACAACGCTTCGAGAGAACAACAAACCAATTTGCCAAACTTACAAATCGATTCATCTCATATCGTTGCGTCTGCTTGCTGTTGCCAAGCGATGCAATATTGCTAATTAGGAAATCGACACAGTTAAACTATACAACTCGTAATTGTGAAGTCTCTTACGTCTAATTTAACTTTGGCGATTCAAAGTGACAAGAGCACTTGACAGAAAACTGAAAAATTGCAGACTATCAGCTGTGTTTCTCCTATGGCGCTCGCCTGTTTTCTCTTCCGCCTTATTGATATCAATTTAATGGAAATGATGAAAGGGAGCTTTCAAAATGTCATGACATTGGCATTAGTTTCTTTCCTCCGGCAATGCCACTGCGTTCATCTTGACCGCCGGTTCTGCTTAGTCAACAAAACTGTTTCTCTTCCGAAGCTTTTATTGACGCTGAAATGTTTGATGAGTAATCGGAAATTCGGAAAAACAAATTCTCGCAAATGTTTGCGGTGAACTTTTTTATGACTCGTCCAGAACTTTTTTGATCCATCGAATCGATTGCAATTTAGATTGATGAAGTTATTGTGAAATCTCCAGTCATAAATCAAAGACAAGCAAAAATTTATTTTCAGATGCCTTGGGCTTTGTACATAATTTATGTTGAAAATATTTCACCAGGAACGTTTGACATGGAATGTAAAGGGAAGGAAAGCAGATCAATCGGCTGAAACCATTTTGTGTCCACAGAAATCTTTTCAGCCATAAAATTGAAATTGCGCCATCTGTGGTCGGAGCTGAACATTAACTTTCGATGCAATCCGAAAATTTAGCTCTGGTCAAATGTAGATGGCGCCGACTTCAATAGATCTTCATTAGTTCAAACAAATTCTGATTTGTTTGTATTTTTTGAGCTTCACTAATCCATTTGTTCACAAATAAAGACTGGATTTCCTTGGCTGGATCTTTTCTTCGGCATCCCTCGGCTGGGATAGCGAACTCTTCGCCTGGAGGATCCGAGTTTTTATCCGTTGGTGGAGAATATTTCTGAGACTGACTCTCAGGAAAGCGTTGAGAAGTGACGTCACGTGTTCCGGAAGGTCACAGCTCGTACTGAAAAGCACGAAGCAGGGGCTGCAGATAGAAATTCTCCGACTGCATTGACAATGCTTTCTAGGGTTCCCAGTCGGCGTAGCGGCTGAACTGGGCCAGCTTAGGCTGGACCGAAATCAGCTGCGGACCGACGCTTTTACAATCTAGTGACGTCACTTGAGTGTTCCAAGTTCTACAATATCCCGCCGAAAAGTTTATTTCTTTGAGAAACTTTGTTTCTTTTGGCCGTTCAGATTGAAGTTGACTGGATATGAACTCAATATGAACAATAATACAAATATACCGACGTCGGTAAAGCCCTTCACCCGAACGCGGCACGTGGTTTTCTTTTGTAAAATACAAATTTATTAGACTTAATTGACGTTTCATGTTAAATGCTTTCAGTGATTTCTCGCCTCACCTAGTTATCGTCAACTATTTATGAATTATTTAAGCTAGTCTGATGATTTTAGCACTCACATTCAAATTACCCAGTGAACGTCAGCTGCTTGGATGAGATAGTCAGGATCGCTCTACGCGGGTCTTTTTACGTAACTTAAAATGGAGACCGAACTGAAACATTGTCTCTTAATTTTCGAGCTGACTGGCATGCAATATTTCTCGGTGAAAAACTTAACAAGAAGCAACTGCAACGATAAACCTACAATTGCAAGGACGGTGCAAATGATTGTCGTTTCGTTATTTCTTCTGTCGCTAGTGACTTTGTTTATTGCGACAGTTGACGCGATCGATCCGGAAGTAGTGACGCCGAAAAACGTTCTAATGATTGCCATTCAGACTTATATGAGCTTTTGTATCATTACTGTCATGTTGATAGCCACGCTGCTCTCTTACAAATCAACACGAAAAGTGAAGATGTTTTTTATTAATTCAAACGACATTGCAAAGTTGAGTTCCATGAACTTTAACGTGGCTTTCGACTTCAAGGCTATTAAGAAGGCTGCGTGTGCCAGATTGGCAGTGACGATAATTTTCTATTCAGCACTTCATGTTGTTTTTTTTATGCTCAGTAAGGAAGAAACTGTGATGAAGCTAATTGATGCATTTCTAGCCATCATTTTTGTTCTAATCGTGAATCTCATCACCTTGAAGTTTGTGTTTTACGTTCACTTCGTCAACAGTCAACTGGGATTCGTGCTTCAACTCCTGCAGCATGTTCTCAATTTCGAACCCGTGAGAATCGCTGACAATATCAATTTTCATTTAGTGAATGTCAAGCCGCTGGTTGCAATATCAAGCTGCAGCAACAAAATCCTTGCAAGTCGCAAAATCTTCAACAAAGTTGTCGAGAACGCGAAGATCGTCAACGCGAGTAACGGCCTGACCATGTTGATTCTAATGACAGCTTCCGTCGTCAGGCTAACATCCGCTGGGTATGAATTGTGCAAAACCCTTTTAGGAGGGGCAAGCATTGACGAACTTCCTGGTAAGCAACTTACCACTTCGTTGAGATCTAACGCATGAATTTGGTGTCGTTTAGGCATTGTCTTCTCGATCATTCTCTACTCGATCGTACTCATCCTTGCTTCGAACTTCTGTCAGCAGACACAAAACAAAGTAAAATCTTGAATTTATAAATCGAAAATGTGCTTTTAAACACTTTGTTGTCTAGATTGCTGAAATCTCACTGGCCATAAGCAAGCTCGAAGCCGAGAACTACGACAAACTGTCGCCTCAAGCACGAGAATCTCTTCAGCAGTTTTTCCTACAAATCGCAGACCAACCGATTGCGTTCACTGCATTTGGCGTTTACAAATTCGATCTCGCTCTGCTAGCCTCTATCGCGACTGGTGTCGCTTCATATCAAATCATTTTGCTCCAATTCTACTCTTCGTGAATAGCAAACGTTCAAATGTTAATGCTTCACATTAGTGGTCGCTAATATTTTATTCAAGCCATCGCCACAAGCAGCATTAGAAAATGACAGAATCATCGTAATGTTTCCGATTCCGTTGACAAAAAGCAACCAAATTCTTGACGTTTGCTGCATAAAATTGGCTTGCATCATGGAGAAGGAGCTCTCGGGCAGTCTGTTCATCTTTGAAGTTATGGGAATGCAATATTTCTCTTTGAAATTTTTGACCATCGACAGTTTAAATCGACAACCGTCGATGTATCGTCGCGTTCACATGTTGATAATGAGTCTTTTCTTATCTTTGTTTGTGTCTGCTTTCGTGCTCTTCGACGACGTTATTGAGCTGAAGAAGTTGACCCCGAACGGTATAGTGATGTTTGCGATTCAAAGTTACTTAAAGTTCGGGCTGATTCTCGTGGTGTTCGTCAGCGCCAATAAATCATACGTTTCGACTAGGAGAATTCAAACATTCTTTTTGAACATGAAAGAGATTGCGTACGTGAGCAAAGCAGAGTTTGATCTTTATATCAAATTCAATCGCTTAAAAAGAGAATGCTCGGCGAGAACAACATTCATTATCGTCAGTTTTTTGGCAATTCACAGCCTTGTCTCAGACAAGTTGTCTGCTACCTGACATTCAGAGCAAGAGTAAACGTTTTCGACTTTGCAGAATTCACAATCACAACTACACTCGTCGTGTTCATTGTGCTCATCACTTATAAGTTCACTTTTTACGTGTGCTTGATTAACTATCAGCTACAGTTCATATCAGAGGTGCTTGACAACGTGTTCAGTTCGCAACCTTTAGAGATTACGAATGTGGAAAGTTTTGATAAAAACATAATGCGTAGCTCGATGGAAAGGATTCTTCTATCAAGGAAATTGTTCAATAAAGTTTATGAAAACTGCGGATTGGTGAATGAGAGCAACGGATTAACCTTCTTGATCTTGCTAGTGAACACGATCCTTGGATTTACTTCTGCAGGTTACGAGACTTTCAGAATTTTCGTCTGTGGACTTTCAACGACTGAAATCTCAGGTGTTTATAAATTATCAAAAGTTACCAAAGTCCTTGAGAGCTGTAGTGAAGCTAAGCGAAATAGTTAAACAAGTTTTAAACTTATTTTGATATCCCTGAATATCCAGCAAACATAGGAACGCTTTACATGTTCAGCTACGTTTTGGTTACAACAATGTATTATTGCGATGTGACAGCTTCAATTGTAAGTTAGTTTTAAAGTTGTGAGAAATATTATCAGTTGAATTTTCCAGATGTTAGATCTAGCGACCAAAGTCAACACGCTGGAGACCGAGCACGACGACCAACTTACAGCGGAATCGAGAGAACTTCTCCAGCAATTTTATCTGCAGCTGATCACCGAACCTGTCGCCTTCACTGCGTGTGGAATTTACCGTTTGGATATGTCGATGTTGGCTGCAATTGCTACTGGCATCTTGACGTATCAAATCGTCCTTGTTCAGTTCCACGAGTAATTCAACAGTTTAATATTTTCGCTGGCTGTACGTTATTTTCAGCACTCGAAAATATAAAACCCTCAAAGTTTCATTGGGAAGTCAATAAATTAATTATCAGTGACATTAAAATTTACGACTTCCAATGCCACTAAAATCCTTTCCTGAAACTTGCCACAGTCTTTGACTCATTTAATTTTCATCAGCGAACGAAAAATCCAAAAGTAACGAAAAGTTTGTCAGTCTAGTCGCGGTTTTCATTGTGGAATGTCGAAAATGAAAAAGCGCTCGATGGAGGATGAGCTCAACGGTTTCTTGGCAGTGTTCGAGATCATGGGCCTGCAGTATTTCTCGCTGAAGTCTCTGACGGTAGCGAATTTGAAGGAAAGACCTTCAGCGCTTAGGACAGTTTACATGATTGTGATGTTCGTCGTAATAACGTCGCTGACGGTTTTGTACATTGCTAAGGATCAATCTTTGATGAGGGACACCATGACGTCAAAAAACCTTCTGATGTTCGTCGTTCAGCACTCAATGAACGTGGGAATGCTTGTCGTTCTATGCACGAGCTTGGTGCAAGCTTATTGCTCCACAAGAAGCATCAAGAAAATCTTTTACAACACAAAAAGGATCGTGCAAATTTGCCTGCAAGAATTTGGAACTGAAATGGATTTCGAGAGTGTGAAAAAAGAAACTTGGATTAAATTCTCATTGATGGTTTTCGCGCTCGTGCTAATTCACTTCATTGTTGCTTTGGTGAATACTGGAAACTATGAAGAAATCCTCCGCATTACCGTAGGGATCATTCCCGTCTTGTTTCTTGACACCGTCGCATTCAAGTTCATTTTTTATGTGAAAATGATTAACGATCAGTTGGAATTGATGGTGAAGCTCCTCGACAACGTTTTTAAGTACAAACCCGTGAGAATAATCGATAATATTCATTTGACCCTTGTGAAGCAAGTGAAAGCTCCCGAGGATCCATTGATAAAGTTGCGTGCAGTATGGAAGATTTTTCACATCGTCTATGACAACGGAATGCTGGTGAACAGAGCTTTCGGTCTGACAATTTTGGCTATGCTGGGAAGCTTGGTCATCGCTCTGACCGTGTCAGGATACGAAGTGTTTGTAATTATAATTGGAGAAGTGCCAGCGAGGAGAATGTTTGGTAAATACTTAATGATTCAGTGTCCTAAAAGTGTGACATTACCAGATAATTTTACTTCAGATACGATCTACGTTATTGTGATAGTGAATCTTGTTCTTCTGGGTATCACTGCCTATGGACAGAAAACGCAGTTCATTGTGAGAAATCTTCTTGTGCTTTAAGAATTTGTTTTTCAGGATTTGTCATTATAGATGTCCAAGCTTGCAATGTCGTTGAAGCGTCTCGAGTGTGACAACTACGATCAACTTCGTTACGAGACTCGAGAGTTTCTGCAGAACTTTTATCTGCAGCTAATCCACCAACCAATCCAATTCACCGCTCATGGGTTTTACAAACTGAATTTGGCATTGTTGGGCGCAATATCGACAGGGGTGGTTTCCTATCAAATTATCTTGGTGCAATTTTATAGTTCTTAGTTGACTGTCGCTTCTTGACCATTCAATCCAGATTGATAGCAAACCTACAAATGCTGAAATTTTAATAATTCATCAGACAAACTTGGAAAGAAAGTTCAACGAAATCTTATTGAAAACTTTGTTTCTTTTCACATTACTTTTTCAAAGACTTAATAAGTTTTAGCTACATATTTTAGCATTTGAACACAATTTGGTAATTTGTAATAAAATTGTGTTCCAGATTTTCTATCCCCAGCATTCGCATTGAATTTGTATTGTATTGAAACTATTACGAGCGTCCTCGAGTTTCACTTGTTACTTTCAACTAATCGACCGACGTTTATCGTTCAGAATAATCTAAATTTAAATTGAGATCGATTTTCCCACAAAAGTTGATAGAAATTTCCTGCAGTAACATTACCGGCCAATGAATATTAATATGACATGACATCGTGGTGTACGGATTTAGATGCTTGGAAATCGATTCTACGAAAAGTGATTAATAATCACTCCTGTCATTGTTACTCTAGTCAACCAAATCAATGCTATCGAAATATGTTCTTTAGAAGTGAGCTGGTCTTCAACATACGTAGTCACATTATTCAGAACGACTAAGAAGATAAAAATTAAGCGGT
This sequence comes from Smittia sp. YW1114-2, assembly GCA_033064975.1. Lineage (NCBI taxonomy): Eukaryota > Metazoa > Arthropoda > Insecta > Diptera > Chironomidae > Smittia > Smittia sp. YW1114-2. The sequence continues at coordinate 3,932,553 of CP093833.1, forward strand.
TAACAATCATTTCTATTTGGAAAATGTTAAAACAGAACCGGAGTTTGATGGAGGACGAACTTGACGGTTGCATGAAGGTGTTTGAGTTGACAGGATTGCAACTCTTTTCGCTGAAGTCGCTGACAGCTAAAAGCTTAACCAAGAAACCTTCAGCCTTGCGGGTACTCTACATGGCTGTTCTACTTCTTGTTATCGTTCCGTTATTGCTCCTCTTCATCCTTCAGTATCACAATAAGTCAAAGGGAACAGCGTTCTACAAAAATATTTTTATGTTCATAATACAGCACGTAACAAACTATGGATTGATCATCCTGACTTGTACGAGCTTGATGCAATCCTATTGCTGTGATAGAAAGTTGAAACGAATATTCCTAAACACAAGGAAACTTGCTGAGTTCGCTTTTATCGAGTTTGAAATTGCGATTGACTTCAAAGAATTTCAAAAAGCCACTTGGATTCGTTTCTTTTCGATATTAGGAAGTTATTTGGCCGCTCATATGACTATGTTGTCGACTCATAATGTAATCGAAGTACTAATCGTCTTGCTGCCATTTCTTTTCTTCATCATTGTTGTCTTCAAATATGTGTTTTACATTTCATTGATTAACAGCCACCTTGAGTTATTGACTCGTCTGCTCGATAACGATTACAAACAAAAATTTGCATGGAAACCGAAAACAATCGACAGCATAAATTTCTATTTGACGACATTAAAACGTGCGAGAGATAATGCTGATCCAATGAAAAAGTTACGTGCAGCTCAGAAACTTTACAACATAATTTACGAAAATAGCAATTTGGTTAATGACAGTTTGGGTTTGACCGTCTTGACAATAATATCTGTCGCAGTCGTTGCGTCGACAGGAATGGGATATGAGATGTTCCTCGTGGTGATCGGTAGATCGTCCTCGAAAAGACTTACTCGTTCGTATGATTCCTATTATTTAGCAGTTTTCATTTTCGCTGGATTTGCAGAAATTTTCTACCTTTTGACAATTTGCACGGCCATAATTTCTACAATTTCTGCTCATTGCGAGAAGACGCAGACAACTGTGAGTATTGTTAGGATTAATTATTAAATGATTCGAATATGTGCATTTCATATTTTATTGAAGATGTCCAAATTGGCAACAAGACTGAGGCGAATCGAATGCGAGAACTACGAGCAACTGAATTTGAAATGTCGCGAGTTTCTTCAGAGCTTCTATCTTCAAACAATCCACCAACCAGTGGCCTTCACAGCCTTCGGATTCTACACCTTCAACTTCAACTTTTTTGCTTCCGTTTTAACGGGAATCTTGTCATATCAAATAATTCAAATCCAATTTTTTTCAGCATCAATTAGAGAAATATCTCAACATTAATACATGTACATTATAGAAATTTAAACTGTCAAGTTTGGACAATTCGTCCTTTCGACATGCAATAATCAGTCGATAGAAAATCGTGATCTAATCTTATGGTCTCGAGTGTTTACTTCAGTTAATGTATATGATTTGGGGATAACTATTGAGTGGTAGACAAAATATGTCATGTTCAGAATAGCTCGGCAGTTCAGTAATCAATCAGTGCTGTGGCCACCTCGAGCTGATATCATAGAAGTGAATCGTTTGTCAACAAGTTCGGTGTGTCTTTATAGTGTTCTGATGTTCACAGCTCGTCTTCTACGTAGTTCGTTCTTGAGAAATCGATTTAATTTTCTTTCGTAAACTTGGCAATTAAAAGTCAACGACAAAGGTGATAAAGTTACGTTAGCTGACAAACTTCCACGGTTAATATTTCATGAACGTTTTCTGACTCGAACAAGAAAATATTTCCAAGATATTTTCAGTGTCGTTGAGCTGCTCGTTTCGAAATGTCGAAAGTGAACCAAAGATCTCTGGAGGAAGAGTTGGATGGTTGTTTGAAGGTTTTTGAGTTCTCGAGCTTGCAACTGTTCTCTCTGAAATCGTTGACAGTCAAGAATTTAGATGAAAAACCTCCAGTCTTACGACTAATCTACTTGGTCGGCCTTTTAGTGGGTACAAGTTCATTGATGGCCTCTTATATGTTCCAATACGAACAGGAATTCTCAAATGCTCAGAACAATGCATTGATGGTCATTGTGCATTTCGCGACTAACCTCGGATTGTTTCTCATCGTTTGGATAAGTCTGGCACAAACTTATCTCAAGAACAAAATGACGAAACAAATTTTCGTGAACACTAGACAATTTGTTAACTTGAGCTGGCAAGAATTCGAAATCGACATTGACTTCAAAAGAATCAGAAAAGCAACTTTAATGGAATTCTTTTGCATTATCGGTTTCACTGCGGTTGTTCATTTCTCCGTCGTATTCAGCAGTGATGACATTCATGGGTTTTATAAAATGGTCATGGGAATCCTTCCCACGCTATTTGTTGTCATTCTCGTCTACAAATTTGTGTTTTATGTTGGAATGGTCAACCACCAACTTGAGTTCCTGTTGCATCTGCTTGAAAACAATTCAATCTACAAACCAATCACGATTATAAGCAACATAAATTACCATTTGACATCAGTGAAACCAGAGAAAACTAACGTTGAATCAACCAAAAAGTTGCGAGCGGCGTGGAAGCTGTACAACATAATTTACGACAACGGCAGTTTGGTTAACGACAGTTTGGGTTTGACAGTCTTAGTTTTGATCGCAAGTTTGGTCATCGCACTCACCGGAACTGGATACGAATTTTTCATCATCGTCCTCGGGGAGAAACCGATCAAAAAAGTTGCTGGTTTGTACTAAAATCAAGTCGATTCAACTTATCATGGCTTCAGTATGAAATATTTCAGATATCCTTTACATTGTCATACTCGGAAAAACAATAATCGGTCTAATTATCGTACACTGTCAAAAGACGCAAACGATTGTAACTAATTTAATTTGAATGATCATTCTCGCTCCATGAAATATTTCTTGCAGATGTCCAAGCTGGCTACAAGCTTGAAGAGAATCGAATGCGAGAACTATGATCAGCTCAGCTATGAATGTCGCGAGTTTCTTCAGAACTTTTACCTCCAAATGATCCACCAGCCGGTGGCTTTTACAGCCTTTGGATTCTACAACATCAACTTTGCTCTCTATGCATCAATCACAACAGGGATTGTTTCGTATCAGATTATTCTAGTCCAGTTCAATGCTTCGTAAGAAAATGAATGTGGCGACAGGTTTTAATTTTAAATAAATTGTAGTTTGCTGTTGGAAAAATCTAAATAAATTGATTTCCACGTGCACCCACATAATACTGAGCGTGAGTAATTTGGAACGGACAATATCACTAGCAACATTATCAATTGAGCTAATTGACTGATTGCGAGTCAACGACGGATGGATGGATTTATCGTTTGTTCTCGAACTTTATACGTTGAATATTTTATGAAGTCAAAAAATATCTTCAATCAAAAAATATTAATCTTCGCCAGTTTCGTCGTCGAACTCGTGGTGAAATGTCGAGAGTGAACCGAAGAAACTTAGAGGAAGAATTGAATGGTTGCCTGAAGGTGTTGGAGTTTTTCAGCTTGCAACTCTTCTCACTAAAGTCACTGTCAACTACACAACTGAGCCAAAGACCTTCAGTCTTGCGGTTGTTCTATATGTCATTTCTTCTCTCAACAACGACGCTGTTAATGTGCAGTTTTATTTCGCAGTATGTAACTCAACTGAAAGGCAAACTAGTTTACAAAAATGCCTTGATGTTCATTGTGCGGTTTTCAACTAGATTCGGAATCTTTTCCATCATCTGTTCAAGTTTGTTGCAAACTTATCGTTCTAACATCAAGTTTAAACGTATATTCATGAAGACTAAAGAAATTGTGAACTTAGGTCTGCGTGAATTTCAAACCGAGTTCGACATCAAAAAAATACGGAAATCAACTTGGTTTCGATTAATCTCTATTGTTTGCATTACTGCTCTTGCTCAAGCGACGGTAATATTTAGCAACGAAGACTTTGAAGGTGTCCACAAAGTGATCATTGGAGCGATTCCAACATTATTCATCGTCATCTGCGTTTTCAAATTTGTGTTTTTCGTATCATTGGTGAACACGCAGCTTGAATTTCTATTGCACCTACTCGATAATGTTTTCGTTCACAAGTCAGACAACATCAACATTCGTTTGTTTCTCGTTCATAAACCGATTAGAATAGCAGATAACTTAAATTATCATTTGACGAAAGTGGATCCATCAACCTTTGATCCAATAAAAAAGTTCCGTGCAGCATGGAAGGTCTACAACATGATATTCTGCATCAGCAATTTGATAAACGAATGTTTGGGGTTGACAGTTTTGTTTTTGTTGATAACCTGCATCATTACTCTTACTGGCGCCGGATACGAAATGCTTGTGGTCATCTTAGGAGATGAGACCACGAGACGGCCTGCAGGTGAGATTGAGAAATTATTTACTATTGATTTATCATAGATATTTCGATGTTTTTAGAAATTTTTTATGTGGCTATTTTGGGACAATCGTTGATTTACATAATTATAGCTCATGGCCAGAACACGCAGACAATTGTAACTTCATTTGAGTCTGGTGAAAAAGTCCTTCTGGACTAATGGAATATTCTTTCAGATGTCAAAACTAGCAACAAGTTTGAGAACAATAGAATGCGACAACTATGACAAAATGAGTCACGAATGTCGCGAGTTTCTCCATAATTTTTACTTTCAAATGATTCACCAGCCGGTTGCGTTTTCAGCTTCTGGTTTCTTCAACATAAACTTTGCTCTTCTTGCGTCAATTACGACCGGGATCGTTTCATATCAAATAATACTCGTTCAATTCAACTCAACCTAACTTGAATCAATGCAACGAGAGTCCTTGATTTTTCTGCAATTAATGTTATTGATCCAATGAACACAATTTTGTGATGATTGATCTTGCACGCTTTAGGAATAATTGAAGAAGCAACTTGTCACGTAGCTCATGGAATAAGTTAGTGGCTGATTTTCAAATTGAAAATTTCAATACCCAGTTGGCACGAATAAGAATATTAGAAGTAGATTACTCTTCAACAAGTGTAAACCTACTTTGTGTTCACAGATTTTCGATTCTCAGTTTGTTCAAAAAATACGAAATACAATTTCTTGGAGAAATTCACCCTTTTACTGGCAAACTTGTTTTCATCTCTATTTCGGATCTCTGTCTCGTTCTAAAATGTTGGAAGTAAATCAAAAACCCATGGAGGAAGAATTGAGCGGCTGTTTGAAAGTACTTGAGTTCTCCAGTTTGCAACTGTTCTCGTTGAAGTCTTTGACAGCCAAGAGTTTGAGCGAAAGACCTTCAGTTTTGCGTTTAATCTATATGTTAACGCTCCTTTCGGGGACGACGTCGCTGATGGCCATTTACTTGTGTCAATATGAAGGGGAACTTAAAGGTGAAGTGGTTTACAAGAACGCTTTGATGTTCATTGTACAGTATGCGACCAATATCGGAACCTTTCTCATTATCTGGACCAGTATATTGCAATCGTATCTCAAGAACAAAAAGGAGAAACAAATATTCGTAAATATCAGACGCTTTGTTAACTTGAGTTGGCAAGAATTCGGGATTAACATTAACTTCGAAAGAATCAGGAAAGCAACTTGGATTCAGTTTCTATCGATTTCTGGAGTTGCTACGGTCGCTCATCTGTTGATCTCCATTTATGACGAGCGTTTGGAGTTACAAAAACTAGTTATTGGTGTCCTACCTATCCTCTTCATAGTTCTTGTAGTGTTCAAGTTTGTGTTTTACGTTGGAACGGTTAACAGTAAACTCGAACTTCTGTTGCGGCTCCTGAAGAACATTTTCAATTATCAACCAATCACAATTATGGAGAACATAAATTATCATTTGAGGCCAGTGAAAAACTCTGTTGATCCTTTGAGAAAGTTGCGTGCAGCTTGTAATCTGTACAACATAGTTTACGATAGTGGCAATTTGATCAATGACAGTCTTGGCTTGACCGTCCTAATTTTACTCGCAAGCGCTGTCATCGCTATCACCGGAACAGGACACGAATTTTTCATCATTATTCTTGGGGAAAAACCAACAAGACCCATTTCTGGTGAGTCTTGCTTAATGTCAATAATCAAAATTATTTCCGAAATAGTAATTGGTCGCTTTAACTTTTAGAAATTCTCTATGTGGTCGTACTAGGACAGGCAATGCTTGGCCTAATTATCAGTTACTGTCAGAAAACGCAGACAATTGTAGTTAAAATTGAAACAGTGACTTTTCATACAATTTATGAGTCTATTAATTACAGATGTACAAGTTAGCAACAAGTTTAAAGAGAATCGAGAGCGAAAACTATGACCAACTTAGCGATGAGTTCAGCTTGTTTCTACATAATTTTTACCTCCAAATGATACACCAGCCGGTGGCCTTCACAGCCTTCGGATTCTACACCATCAACTTCAACCTTCTTGCGTCGATTTGGACTGGAATCGTTTCGTATCAAGTTATTTTGATTCAATTCTCTGTTACTTGAATTAATACAACTTGTTGTGAAGAAAGAAAAGGTCGTAGCATTAATATTAAATAAACGTGGAATTTCAGTGATCAATGTTGTTAACCACTTTCTTCGATGCGGCCGCAACTCGAAAACACAAATGGTTTAACTTGTCAAAAATTAATGGAAGTTTATTTGAAGATGATCTTGCCTTATATTCTAAATCTCTAATCGACAAACTATAACTATCTCCTTCTCCTGACACGCCCCACTCAACACAGAGTGGTTTTGTATCAGGACTCGTTATCGCTTAAGGCGATAACGAGATATAGTTCCCAACGCATTGGGTCGTAAAACCTTAACTTGAACGAATGAACTTAAGGATCAGACGATCGTTAAAAAGTAGAAAACCTCAAATGATGAGATAACACTTTTTGGAAATGCGTGGGAAATAAATTGTAAATTACTCGGTGCGCGGACAAAACTATTTCCGACGTAATGCGTCGTTAACAAATGTTAATGACGTCATACAATCATTCCTTGAGTTCAATTGATGAAAAATCGTGATCTAATCCTTGATGATTTTGAACTCCAGTTAGTCTATGATTTGGGGATAATTACATATTGAGTGGTTTTTGGTGGACGAAATATGTCATGTTCAGAATAGCTCGGCAGTTCAGTAATCAATCAGTGCTGTGGCCACCTCGAGCTGATATCATAGAAGTGAATCGTTTGTCAACAAGTTCGGTGTGTCTTCATAGTGTTCTGATGTTCACAGCTCGTCTTCTACGTAGTTCGTTCTTGAGAAATCGATTTAATTTTCTTTCGTAAACTTGGCAATTAAAAGTCATCGACGGAGGTGATAAAGTTACGTTAGCTGACAAACTTCCACGGTTAATATTTCATGAACGTTTTCCGACTCGAACAAGAAAATATTTCCAAGATATTTTCAGTGTCGTTGAGCTGCTCGTTTCGAAATGTCGAAAGTGAACCAAAGATCTCTGGAGGAAGAGTTGGATGGTTGTTTGAAGGTTTTTGAGTTCTCGAGCTTGCAACTGTTCTCTCTGAAAACATTGACCGCCAAGAATTTAGATGAAAAACCTTCGGTCTTGAGACTTATCTACTTGGTCGGCCTTTTACTGGGGTCAAGTTCACTGATGGCCACTTACATGTGTCAATATCAAGGGGAACTTAAAGGTGATCTGGTTTACAAAAACTCTTTGATGGTCATTGTTCAGTATGCGACCAATGTTGGGATGTTCCTTGTCATTTGGATAAGTCTGGTACAATCTTATCTCAAGAACAAAATGACGAAACAAATATTTTTGGAAAACAGGCAATTTGTTAACTTGAGCTGGCAAGAGTTTGAAATCGACATCGACTTCAAAAAAATCAGAAAATCAACTTGGATTCAATTCTTCTCGATTGTTGGATTCGCCGCGGTGGCCCATTCCTCCCTCATTATTTTCAGTAGCGACGACTTTGAAGAAGTTCCAAAAATCGCCATTGGCGTCCTGCCTATTCTTGTCATCGTTCTCGTCGTGTTCAAGTTTGTGTTTTACGTTGGAATGGTCAACAGCGAACTGGAGTTTTTAATGAGCCTTCTAGAGAACATTTTTACCGTCAAACCGATTGCTATGCTTGACATCATCCACAGTAATTTGACAACAGTGAAGTCAGCGAGAAACAATGTTGATCCTTTGAAAAAGTTTCGTGCAGCATGGAAGCTTTACAACATAATTTTCGATATCAGCAACTTGATCAACGACAGTTTGGGATTAACGGTTTTAGTTCTGCTCGCAAGCGCTGTTATTGCTCTCACCGGAACAGGCTACGAATTGTATGTGATTATTTTGGGCGAGAAGACAGCAAGACCAGTCTCTGGTAAGTGTGAATGACTGATGTTTGATTTTCATGGAATATTTTGAATATTTGTGTTCCTTGTTTTGGTTTAGATATTCTCTACGTGGTCGTCCTGGGACAGGCTATGCTTGGTCTAATTATCGGACATTGTCAGAAGACGCAGACAATTGTAAATAAAATTGAAAAGTAGGTTTTCATTCATTAGTCGTTTATTACAGATGTCCAAATTGGCTACAAGCTTGAAGAGAATCGAGAGCGAGAACTATGGACAGCTCAGTTATGAATGTCGCGAGTTTCTTCAGAACTTTTACCTCCAAATAATCCACCAGCCAATTGTGTTTACAGCCTTTGGATTTTACACCATCAATTTCAACCTTCTTGCTTCAGTTTGCACGGGAATCGTTTCGTATCAAATCATACTCGTTCAATTTAATTCAACCTAAGTGCAATGGAGTTGTCTTGCTTGTTGTATAATTTCACTGCGCCACTGAATGAATAGTTTGAAAACCTCTGAGAATAATTCTCACAATCGCGCACAGCACCAAAGAAGACTTGGAAAAAGTGTGGGCGAGTAACAACATAAGCAATGAATGTAATACGCCATCGCTTTATAAATATTTTAATTAAATATCAATTTGTAATGAAACCGATGTGCGGATTATCATGTAAGATTAAGTGACATAAGTAATTTGCTGTTTGTAATTGTTATAGCTTTATTAAAACTTAATGTGAGGGGATTACAAAGTGAGGCGTGAAGTTCAAGACGAAACCTGCTGAATCTGACAGAATCTTCATTTCTTTCTGAGCTGTTCTGAGAGCTCCTGCTGGTGATGCATCAGGTGCTGGCAAGTTGACAAGCGTTCCTTGCTTGAATCCTAAATCGTGATATAATATATTTGATGTCCACTCGCTTGTTGGTAGAGCTGATGAAGCCACGAGATTTCTTCGATTTGGAAAGACTTTAAGTTCAGGATCTCGCTTGAAATACACAAACGAACGGATATCAAAGTGTACTGACACTGTAGCGGAGGGCCAGAAAAAGTCCTTTGATCAAACGATGATTCGCCCTCCAATGAATATTGGTCTCGCGTGCATTTTCTCAGCTTTTGTAGCTCGTCAAGACAAGCAAATTGTTGTCCCGTACAAAAACCTTTTGGTCAAATTTTTCTCGAACATTTCAAAATATTTTGAATTATCCTTCTGAGCGAAGATAATTGTGGCGTCGCTGAGAAGCGATCTCACGACTTCTCAATCTTTAGGCAATCGAGCTGGAGAAGATGAAGCGGTTTTAAAACTCAAACCAAACATTATGACTTCGATACAATTCACCACTTGCGGTTTCCATTCAATGATTCATAAGTGATGATAAATTGGCTTCGGCAAGTTGAAATGAACCAGAAGTTAATCATGAATGTATGTTGCTCCTAAGTTATAGACGATTATGTTGTAGACTCCTACCGGCGTCAGTTCTAGTTAAGTGATTCATGTGTGGTTTGATATAAGTTAAATCAATTCAATTCAACTATAAACTCGCCTACCTTAATTGCATATCGAGAACATCTTACATTTTTATCGATTCAATTCACAACCTGCGGTTTCATAATGAAAACAAACATTTGCAAAGGCGCACTCGACTCGGTGAGAAAAGTTGTAATTGAATTCGTTACCAATCGAGCGCTTATCAAACTTTTGCATGCTTCGTTTAAAGTAAATCGTTTTGGAAACCACCGAAGTAGCTTTCACTTTTGTGCCAATGTTTTGGACTCGAAAGTCATAAGAAACACTTTAAGCTCAATGAGCAATTGCCGAAGATTGTTCACGGATTGATTTTGAGAAACTCGAGCTTTGATTGAACCATCAAAACATATCTCATGCAAATGCACAGCTGGTGGCAGCCCGAACAATAAAATAATTGAAACGAAGAGAAACGAGACGAACGATTCGATTTGCTCGGATTTTCTGCTTCGAAAGAAATTGTTACAAATAAATGAATATCAAGTATGACTTGAGAGGAAATACTTCGCATTACAAAAGCGAATGATTAGTCGGACGGTGTTGGCTGATTGGCCGTTTAACTATTTTCGTGGGAAGCTCTTAAAAAGATTGTCGACTGTTTTACGCATCAAAGGTTTTCATTGACGAAATCGGCGCTCTAACGACTCTGCCACGAGGTCCAACATTTGACCGGCTAATGAATTTTCGAGACCGAGGAGTCGAAGAAACAGACAAGACACTGGCGGATCTCATGCTGGTAGGTCTTGCTTGCTTCGTAAAACTGTTTTCCTTTCATTGCTCGACGCACGAAAAAGCGATCGGAGAGGCAATAGCACACACAATATAGGTGAGCCAACGGCAAACCACAAGCGATCAAAATATAATTGATCTAATAATTTTTGTTAACCTGCGGTTCAAGCTGCTTTTTCAATTACTAATTTCTATTTGTATAAATCAATATTTGTAATGTTAACTCTTGATTGTGTACATCGCCGCGCGGAGATCTCGTTTTTTGTGCCTTTCCGTTGAGCCGTAATGAATTGGAGAATTATAAAAGAAATTTGTAACCAACGAAGGCAAAGAAGAGAAATAAGATTTATGACTCGAGATTTTTCATTGAATTTCGTTGAGTTCTCATGGAAGAGTTCTTTTGCTCTAAATCTTTATCTCGTTTAAGTAGTTTGTGGATTTTTCCTTCAGCCCGAGACTCTTTCGCCGAGACTTTTCATTTCCAAAGCGAAAATCTTTATTAAAAGATGTAAAACGTGATCTTGCTAACTGAAGTCGAGCTCAGACAAAACGAGAGGAGAGTTTTGATTTCTCAAACGAGCTCGCGCGCTTTGAAGATTTGGCATGACGGAGTTTATAGCAAAACCTACTAAGTTGGAGGTGCCAGCTAAATTTTATGCCAATGGTTACTCATCAATGCTTTGTCAGACGTGATTGATAACTCATCAAATCTTGCTTGAGCTGAGTCAGATCATGAAATCTCACAGCTTTCAGATTCGTCAATTGCAAGCTCGCAAACTTTGATTCATATCGAGGAGGTATCGTAGGTGACGGGCTGCCATTAGGTTTTCCTTACCGCTCATTTCCCATTGCTCGCATTTCTCAACTTTCCTGATCGTGGACTAAGTGCAATTACGCTCTCGTCGGATTTCAAAACGCTTTTCCATTCTTTTTCTTTTGTATCTTTATTAAAATATCATTTTCACAAAAAAATAATAATAAAAAGTTGTGTTATTGTCCATTCGCTTCTACGCTAACTTATTAATATGACGAACATTAATTATTAAATACTGGCTATTTCTCATTCTCAACTCGACGCTACTCGCTAAGCATATTAAGGAAAGTTCTTCTTCACTTTAATAGTAAAATTTTTATCCTAAGAGATGTTTCTATTAATCTACTTCATTTAGGTTTCATAAAAACTGTTTTACAAATGGAAGAACTGACAGTTTTGTTCCCAAAGTCATTTATCAAGCACGGAAAGAATTAAAGTTATTTTGTTAGACGAAGACGTTCAAGGGCTTCTTTTCGTCACTCACTCGCCCGTGGGCTCGCGTTGAAGGAAGGCGAGCTCAGCGGAGCGCGATATCAAAGTGAAATAATAAATACGAGCATCATCAACTAATTTAATTATATATGCAACGTGAGCGTATCATTTGAATTAACATTGTTTGTAGGCTGATGGGTGCTGCTACTTGTAAAGTGCGTTGAGGACGCCGAAGTGGAGAAATTCTTCAAGTCTACCTTATTTATACACTTATCGAAGTCCTTGCTCGACTGCTGGCTCTTGCCTTCGATTGTGTTCTTATCTACATCGGAGTTTTGTGTTTTGTAAAGCGACTGCGAGTTGAGAACCTTTGTCGTCTCGAACTCGCTCGCGTAATCGATCGGATTGATCAGAATCGACATGTGAGATCGATTCATGCCGCTCGGTCCGGCTAGATCTTGAATTGGATTCAGCTCGACGTTCGAGCTGCGGAGCGAACATGTTGAATTCTTCAGCGGATTTGCATAGCGTCGGAAATTCTCCTCGTTTTGCAGATTATTCGACTTCTCTTCATCGTGACAGCGGGTGGTATCAGTCACCGAGAGATCGATCTCTGATTGACGAGAACAAATCGGCTGATTTGAATTCCATAGACAGAACGTCACTGAGCTTATGATAAATATTAATGCTCCCACAAACACCACGAGAATGTAGGCTTCCTTCTCGATGGTCTCGCGGTTTATTGCTGTCTGAACGTTGCTTTCCACTATTGCTCGCAGAGCGATTATCTCTGGATAATCAATTAAATAAGAGTTTTGATTGTATAACGTCGGTCTTGATAAAAGCTGCTCCAGCACTGCAACAACCTTCGGCAGCACGGTGCCCGACTCATCATTGCATGACTGCGAAAGAAATGAAATTGTAAGTAAGTTATTAAGATCATTAAGAGAAAAGCTAATTGCCAATTTGCCATAAGTTCAACTTACCACGGTCACTTCAATTGTATCGTTCGTTCCCGACTTTATATCACAGATGATTATAATTGCTGAGCGAAAAAAGATTTTCTGCTCCACCAGCCGTCCGCCGAGGATTGTCCGCAGATTATGGCAATAGCTCTCTGTCGACAATCCCTTTGAGATCTTAAGCATGTCCAACACGATGTTAATCCGCGAGCAATTCTCGTTGAGCTCAGCTTGGTTGGGCCAACACTTGGTCGCTGTTGGATATTTAGGTGGCGAAGTGCGCAGCGACTTGTCGAGCATGCGGCAGTCGCCTCGTTTAGCGCACGGCGGAGATAGGCAGGTCTCTTTCAAAGCCGGAACGCACACCTCATTGTCATTGCATTCATGAACGGGCGAACTTCCTTCGGCAACACAATTTGGTAATCCACACCACAGGTTGGAGCATTTCGTCTCATTGTGTTCACCGCAAAGGCAAGAGTTGCACAGGTTTGTTTCCACGACGTTGTCGGTGGAAAAGGAACATTTTGGCGGTGAATTTGAAAGCACTGGGAAAAGAATGGTTGGTAAATTTAAACTATCACTCTGTTGCACGCAGCATAATGAAGCGATGCTAATGAGTTGACTCTACTCACAAATTTCACATCGTTTTCCTCGTTTGTTGGGAGGGCAAACACATGAGAATGCACCGATGCCATCAATGCATGTCGAACCTTCTGTGCACGGCTGAGAAGCGCATTCGTTTATATTGATACGGCAGTCCGAGCCGTCGAAGCCGTTAGAACAGACACAGCGAAACCAATCGTCGCCGGACTCGCACGTCGCATTGTTATGGCAGGGACCTGAGGCACATAAATCAGTTGGATCCTCGGCGCAGTTGTAAGATGGGCAATCGTTAATCAATGTTTCACATAATGTGCCAGTGAAGCCGTCAGGACAGCGGCAATAAAAAGCGTTGATCATGTCCATGCATTCGCCATTTTGACATGGATTGTTGGCGCACTCGTCAATGTTGGTCTCGCAATCGTGGCCTGTGAAGCCAGGCACGCAGTTACATTGATAATCGTTCACTAGATCGATGCAAGTGGCGCCGTTTTTGCAGGGCGAACTTTCGCATTCGTCAATATCTGGTTTGGTACAAGGTGAGCGTGAGAGATGATAGAAGAAATGAAATGAAGGAGAAATGAGAAAAAAGTTAAGAAATTAAATATTTATAAAAGAAACAGATAAAAAGTTCAATTCTTATTTACTTTGCTCGCATCGTTCACCAGAGAAACCTGGCGGGCATGCACACACGTAGTCGGTCTCAGTTTTTGTCGTCGATGACAAAGTGAAACTGTCGTTTGAGGCAACAGTGCGCGCTGAAACTGGGGCTCCCATAGAGCTCATGCCACGATACTGCCTCGGCTTGTACTCTGGCTTTGTTGCATTCTTCGGCGATGGTTCCTTGACAGTGCATGTCGCTCCGTTCTTGCAGGGCACCGGCGCGCAAGGATGCTCAACGATTTCGCAGCGAGCTCCCGAAAGGCCCTCGGGACAAGTGCAGCTGAACTGTTCGCCGCCGATATGATGACACGTACCGCCGAACAAGCATGGTTCGTGGGTTCCGCAGTAATTTAAATCTGAACATTTGTGAAGAGCCATTTTTTATTATTTTCCGACGCGGCGAAAGCAAGAACGAGAGAGAGAGAAAAGGCAATCGTTAATTAAAAATCAAATTCTTGCTCGAACAGATGATATCATTCCAGCAACAGCAACAAATGCGGGATTTCATCTTCTTCGCCTGTTGCCTCCATGTGTGTCCGACTGCGCGTATGTGTCAGTGCAAATTCAATTTCATGATTCCGTGCGCAGCTCAGCTCGCTTAATGTTTGCACAAAATCTCTATAAGATATTTTAAAAGTCAACAAGTCCGCGCTCGAGGCTCGGCCGAGAATTTAGATCGATCGGAGTAGCTCGCACAGGTCTCGCCGATATTTACCGACGGCATTTCAGACATCGTTGAATCTTAATTTCCAGCTACAAATCGAAGCCGTTGAGTAGCTTTTAAAAATTAATTACAACTCGCGAATCAATAATTTCTCGGCCTAATTGGATTCCTTTCTCGAATCAACAATTTTCACGATTTCGTAACAAGTGTTCCGCGTCGAGTGCCACGAAAGAGCGAGTGCAACCGCTCATCATGAAATATGTGTGAATATCGGATCATCCAACGGAAACTTTCACCCTCGGTTTCGAATTAAGCAACATGTGAGAGAGATTTTATGAAATTTATGATTGAACCACATTAATTTTGCTCTATTGTGCTCAGACGTTGCGTCATGATGTGAACTATTCTCGAGCACTTGGCCATGCGAGTCATGTGTTGAAGAGATCATCGATTTTCACTCCTAGGGATGACACAATGCCCTAAATACTTGACAAACAACTTCACTTCGCCCCTTCCCTTTTTCCGCACACAGTTCACTTGAAAACCGCAACAGACAGAAAAGGTTTCATCTTGCAGTCTCGTCGCAAGGGGTGAAATGCTGATTGTGCACAATAGAATTGAAATTAAACCGATATAAATAAACTATTACACGATTAACTCGAGTAGGGAGGCGAGGCGGCCTTTGCACATGCTCTCAATTTCCTGGTCATAAAATCAACACAGCAAATAATTTTTCCCTCGCTTTAAAATTTGATCCGCAACAGCAATAACTGATTACGGTCGTGGAAATCGTGTGTTAAATTACGTTAAGGCAGAAATTATGAATGCAAAGTGTGCGGCAGAGCGACATTAATCCTCAAAGTTTATTAACGCACTTGTTTTCCGATAAAATAACTTTGACAGACTTTGAAGTTTGATGAGATCAACGAAGCACTTGGCAGCTGTCGATGGTTCCATGACAGATTAAACTCTGATTCCGTTTACTGACCTTTGTCGCAGAGGATTCCGCCCCAGTTCTTGTAGCAGCGACACTCCCATGGCTTTGTGCAGAAGCCATTTTTGCAACCAGGATACGATTGGCACTCGTCGCAGCGCGCTCCCTTGTAGCCGTTGCGGCATTGGCAAACACCGGGCCTCTCGCACGTTCCATGAACGCATCCTTCCGGACAGGTTGGCTTATCGCAGTTCTCTCCATTCCATCCGGCCTGGCAAACCTTTTGGCCTTTGCTGCCGCAGGTGTAGTGGCCGAAGAAGTCGTTGCGAGGTTTGCACAGCACAGTGCACGTTGAATTGTAGTAATGCTCATCACATATCACACGAATTTTATATCTAATGCGGGCATTCTTGCTCGACTGATTATTATCTAAGCTTATCCAATCGGATGGTGGTGAAATTGTTCCAGAGTACGCCACTTCCTCAACGATGGCTGTAGAAAATGAAACGAGGGAGAAGATTAAGAAGTTTCCCTTTCTGTACGCAAGTCTTAACTAAGACGAGCAATAAATCATAATTTTCCGGTAATTACCTGGTGACGAAGAATTCCTGTACATGTCCAGTGCTTGGAGAATCAACGAGAATGATTGCTGATGAGATTAAATCGGGTGTTGGAATTAGAGTTGTTTTCGTGAAGACATGAAAAGAAGAACGTAATGTTAAAATCAATTAACAATTGAGCCCGAACTAATTTGATTATCACGGTCAAATTTTCTTTCGACTCTTCCAACGACCAAACGGCCAGAACATTAAATTTCTGCTTTTTACCAAATTAGAATGTTTTCGAAGCAAAGCGAAGTTTTGTCGGTGGAAGAGTTTTATGGTCGTTAATTATAATCATTAGACGAGAGCCATTTAAAAGGCTAGGGAAGAAGAACTCACCGTCCAGCGAAAAGTGAATGGCACGGTGACTGTTGGAAACTTCTGGTCACGGAGCTCGAAGCTTGATCCACCGAGCACCGTCGTCGTGCTCTCACCGAATGGGCATCCAAACGATTCGGCACCACCTGGAGATTCCTTAAGACACAGTCGAAAGGCTGTCGCGCACTTGGGACAGTCCGCAGTCTTTGATTTCTCTTTGTCGTTACTACCACAGCAATATCCATCTATAAGATGACTCTTGTCGTTTGAAATTTCCAGAATTTTGAGTTCAAAGGAGCCAGCGCCGTTTATCTTTGGAGATCAGAAGAAGAGAAGACAGAGATTAACGTTGGAGGTTTTGTGTTGATGACTTTTGTATATAAAGCGTTTGATGATTTTTATTCGTTCGCGGATTATGTAGCAATTTAATTTAAATTCAAGCGCTCTTCGTCGACTTGTATCGACTCGATCGAGGAGGCAGATGAGACAAGGAGACAGGTAGGTAGGATGTGTTTTTATAGTTTGACGATTGTTCGGCTATTAATTATCGGGGTGATTAAAAAGAAGCAACACGACTTGTCACACACGCGAGCGGCTGCAACTTCTATTTGAATAGAGAGATGGCGAAGGCGAATCGCCCCGACTCATTATAAAGAGGAGAGGAAATATTTTCTGGTGGATTTCTTGGGAAATATCGGTTTTATACAAACACATGCCATAAGGTAGAGAGTCGCGCTCAGCTTAAAAGAATTTCACGTTGTTTAGTCTTAAACAAAACGCGACATGTTTTTACTTTTTTCCTTCCATTTCGTTCTTGCGTCGTCGTGGCCGGTGCTGCGCTCTCTTTCAAATCCAACCGATCTTTGGGGACGGTTTTATATTTTATTTATTTTAATTAGGTGGGAACATGAAATTTAATTGGACGATTTTTTTGAATATCTTAAGCATCGCTTTTTATATTTGGAAGTTTGTGTGTTTTTCCTTGAAGGCAGAGGAAGAAAAGAATTCTTGAGCTTTTATGTTAAATATATTTCCACGAAAATAATTAGCTAGCTCTCGTCCACCACAGCTCTCGTTAAAGTCGCTTTGCTGTGAATTAATCGAGCCGCGTCGCCAAACAAGCGCAAGCTGCAAACTCTTAATAAGCTGCGACGTTATCAACGTTAACCGTTTAAGAAGTGCTAACACGAGAATTTATTGAGTCTGATTTAATCTTGCGAGTCATTTGAATATCTAGTTTACGAGAGAAGACAAAGCAGTAACCAAGTTTTCGAATGTCGCGATGGCGTTTGGAGACCAAATGAAGCTCGGATTTATCAGATCGACCTATTTATCAATGGGACGACGAAAAATGTCATTGACTGAAGGCACGCACAGCTCTTCGAAGACGACCACATCATTCCATCACAGAGTCGTTAAATAATGAGTCGCCCGTTTCGGGAAACGTCTTCGTCTTTCTCTCTTAATTTAATTTTAGTTCAAAACCGGTCACGCGGTTTGTTGAAGCATTGAGATTTATGGACTGTCCAGATGGCACTAAATTTTTCTTTGCCTTCGTCTTCGAGCCCGAAAAACTGTTGAAAAGAAGAGAAAAATGTCGAAACAAGCCGCGACTTCTCTTACTCGACTCCTTTTCACAAGTCCGTCCGCTGATGCACACAGGCCGAGGCAATGAAAGAATGTTTCATTTTTAGCAGGTTTCTCATCCCAAGAATCTTTCGGTGGTTTTTTGTTTCAATCTGACTCTGAGGTTTGTTATCTCATCGCCTCTTGTGTGTGAACTGGTAGCGTCTCAAAAGGATGTCATGCTGTTTAAGATTCTTTTTATTTCCCAAGCCTCAATGGGACGAGATTTTGCGCTTTGCTCGTGACCGCGCCGATCATCAAATCTCTCAAATTGATCGTTTTCGCAAAGCTCGAGCATGATTCACTGGAAACGCTGCGTCATGTGCTCGCAGAACGACGCGTCATGACGTGTAGAAATTCCTATGGATTTCACAATGACCCGTGAGCAGAGACAATAAAATTCCACATCTTCATTTCTAATACCGTCCCCGCAGCTATCAGATAATCGACAGTTTAAGCTTGTCTCGCTCTCACTCCATTTCTCAACATTCCCCTTATCTCCGAGCTGAAATATTGCGTCGATTCCTTTGAACGGAATGAAGCGAAAATAAATATCACGAGGAATAAAAATGTATAAAATTAAAAGAAAAAAGTTTTTTTAACTTTAATGAGAGAATCGGGTGGAAGGAAATATTCATATTAGAGAATGAAAACCAGTTTGTTCATGTCTTCGCGATACAGTGAGCGCCCAATACTCAGAGGAAATTGCCTCTTTGCATGTTTTCTCGTGACCTGTGCAGGCTCGAATCGTGATGGCTTCGATGAGATTAGACTTAAACACTTTTAATTGTTTTTAGCGCCTTAATCTGCCGATAAAATCTCCACGATTCAGAGGTTTTTTGTACACCCGCTGCTTTGTGTGCCCTTCTTTCCCCTAGGAGTCGTCGCTGAAATATAACTTTATTAGGCTGCGGATGTTAGACAAAAACCCGTGAAGCGCTTGCGAGATAAGATGCGAACTTTTTCTCTACAGATTTTCAGATAAATCAAAAGTTCGCCAACAATGCTTCCACGACTTTCCCAGCCCCCTTCTAGCTCCAATCCAACAAGACTAACAACAAGCCTCGCTCATGTTTAAATCGTTTTTGTGGCTCAACGAACAAAGTTTGCACTCAGTTGCACTTGGCGTGAGGTATTGTGAAACGACTCCCGATCAAAGAGCGTCGACGGTATTTCGGCGTTGCCTCTCATTGTATTCCGTAAACGTTACTCTGTTTTTTTTCTTTACTTTTTCATAAGATTCCACCGATTCGAAAGAAAAAAAAAATATTTAAAAAACATCGAATCGAAAAAGTTCACTACTACTTGTTGAGTTATTATTGCCCGGCTCAGTTCTTATGGATTTTTTTCGTTTCGTTTAAATTAAATCGCAGTTTTTGTGCTTTTCACTTCTCTTCGCTCGACTTTTTCTGTTTCCTTTCGTGCGCCTCCTTAACGTCGATACATAAACTCTCGCCTTAACGACTATCGGTCTCAAAGCGCAAAGCTTCAAAACAGCTCAGTCCGTCTATCTCGTCTCGTGTTAGACTTTCCAGCGAATCCGCCAATTGGCTGTGAACAAGATTTTTCATTCAACTGTTTAAGGAGCGAGACTCGACGATAGCAGAATGCAATATGATTTGTATCGTGGTCTTATTTATTGTTTTGTCAACATTATTATCAATTAATCTCTTCTCCTTCCTCTTTCTCTCCTCGTTGTCGTCGACAACAAACGAGCAATTTCAACAAAACTGAATGACACGATTTAGTAATTGATAACTAGTTTATCAGGTTGGTCGATGAGGAGAGACAGAAACATTTATTTCGCAAGCATGAATATCAAATCGTAATGTTCTCACATTAAACTCGTGTGGGCAGTGCCATGGGAAGCTAGCCTGGGGGCTAGTTAAACTATGAACGTACGACTAACTTAATTTTGCTTGTCTAGTTATTGTCACTTAGTACGTCCCTATCTTGTTAGCTAGCTGATATTCCTATCAGTTTCAAAGTGTTCCATTAAACTCGTTGATAATAAAAACTTATTATAGAGGTCTCGACCAAGTGGCTCTTGCCTTTCCTGCCCTTCTTCAGGTCACTGGTCGTCGCGCACATTACTCCAGAGCCTATAAAACTATCGCAGACTGCTCAATAGCTTATCCATCGCTCCCTCTCTCTCATCCTGTTTCAACGTCGAAGATTTATTGCAGTCGAAAGAGAGGTTTAAGAAATCACCTTCTTTATAAGAGATACCTTATCTCTCATGTTCAAAAACAAAATTAAATGCAAAAAATTACATATTATTTTCTCTGCTGCAGCATTTTTCCTCGACTGCTGCTTGCCTTTTATTTCATCTTTTTTTGAAGCGCTCTCATGAAGAATCAAAGAAACGATTCGGCCAAATCGTTGTTGTAAGAAGCGAAGCGCAGAAAACGAAACAAAAAGCAAACCGATTCCTGCTCTTAAAACATCATTTTAAAAGAAAAGACTCGTGCAATTTCATGAGATGAGCGATGCCTTATTGTTTTTTGCCTTCGCTGCTGCTGCCTCGCCGAACCTCAGCGAGTGAAGAAATTTTTAATTTTAAATCCGTTTTCTTTTGCGCTGCTGCGCCGAGAACGATTTTCAATTTTTGTGTCTGATACCTTCGACTGACTGTTAATATGATTTCATTATAGATGATCCGTGTTTATGAAACGAGATGGGAAGGAGGAACAAAAACTCTTTCGGTCCGTTGTTTCTTCCACTTCTTTCAGAGAGGTGAAGTGTTCTTTCATATAATGAGTCAATTGGTGGTTTGTTAATTAATCTATTGTGCGGCGAACAAACAACAAAAAGTTCACTTCAAGAGAGTAATAGAGCACTTGAGGATTCTCCTACTTTGTGCTTCCATGTCGCAGCCTTCTTAAGCTCCGCTCGTTGCTTTTTTGTCTACGAGAAATGGTTTTCTTTTATGATTAATAGAAGAAGCAAATAAATTAATTGGATTCGAGAAAATGATTTAAAGTTATGTGCATGCTGAAGGAGGCAGCAGCAAAAAAGTAAATGGAATCAGAGTTGAAGTTGAAGCCACGAGCATGAAAAGGCTTGTTCTTCTTCTCCCTTCAATATCGCGCATCGCATTTGCTTTCCACTCAATATTTTTATCAATGAAAATTGTTGGAAATGAGTCGAAAGCAAAGATCTGAAGGAGAGAGAGAGAAATCCAACAGACAACAAACAACATAATTCTGACCTCAAGGGCGATTTCCAGAGCTCTTATGGGAGAGAAACGAAGCAAAGAGCCCAAGGCATGTTTTCGAGAAACAACACAGAGCAGCTCCTCGGGGTCAGGAAGCCACAAGCTGAACAATATTTAAAGGGACTTAATGAAGCTTCGAAAGTGACGTCACCGGTGCATTTGTTCCCACCGTCGTCAACTTGCCGCATCAAGGCGCCAAAGTTTTTGTGTGAAACTTAGAGCGACTAGATTTTAATTAAACCTCTGGCTGCTGTCGATGTTTCGCCCTAAATTACAACCGTCGCGCTGCAACCGTGGAGAGCGGAAAAGCGCTGGAGCTACGGAGGTTAGAGTCCAAAGTTTCGCTATTGTATAAAGTTTGTGTATAAATTTCATAAAACAACGTTATTGTCTTTTTTATTCGCGCAGGAGGGCAGCGGGAAAAATACTTCATGGCACCGAAAGAGAAAACTTCTCCTTGAGACCCAAGAGGCTTCACCGTTTAATTTCTTCCATCAATAATCACCGATGTTCACTCGTCGACGGCGAGGAAAATGAAGGAGTTGAAGTTAAAGTGAATGCTGTAATGAGCATCAGACGGAGAACGGGCAAGAAGAACGAGGAGGCATTCCAGCAAACGCACAATTCTGCTTTTTTAATTAATTAATTCGATTAATGTTTTTTATTTGCTCAATCGGCGCTGCTACATTATAATTTGTCTCTCCCCTTTGTGATGTTATTTCTCGTTAGTTGGGTTCTTATGATTTTTGAATGGAAAGGAGTGAGACGGAGAGTAAAGGTAAGAAGCAAAGTGGTTGGTGCGAAGGGATTTTTTCATTTCCAGTTCTGGCGGAAAGACGTTTGTAATCGACGAATCTGAGATATTATTTGTATTCGATTCAAGTGATGGCTTACATGCTGTGGACATCTTAAGAACTGACCCTCAAAAACTGAACCGACAGTCTTCCGTCATCCGGTGCTATGATCTTTCAGCAGTGAGCTGAATTGACAATGTTCAATAATTAGTGAAGCTCTGACAGGAAGTTAACGAGCTTCCAGCCTGCCATCGGAGGCCACTGACTACTAACGAAACCCGAAAACTCCAAGGTATGTGAAGGCTCACTTGAAGAATGTTTCTTTTTCCTCCCGGCGCGCTTGCCTCGATGTTCTCTTTATTGACGGGCTCTTTGCTTCTTCCCCGAAAACGGAAAAGAAAGAAGTCTTCGACTTCTTGTGAGTGTACGTTTTTGTGTGCCTAATTCATTTAATATTATTCATGGCTCATTTTTTCGCTTCTAATTGGGAATCAAAGAAAACAATTTTATTATTAGTCTTACTCTACTCCTCAATCGCTCTTGCCTCGCCAGTCGAATTATCGTTCGACTTGCTGCGTACAAAAACTATACTTATGAGCTTCTCCCTCATTCTCTCGCTTTGCCATCATCTAACTAGACACACAGGGCCTTTTGGACCAGCGTGCCAGAGAAGAAAAGGAGATTTACGCCACATTGAGAAGTTTAAAGCAGAAAGCATAATGAAATTGAAATCATAAGAAAACCATTAGGCGATTGAAAAGAAAAATTCAAATTTGATGGAATGACTAAATAGTTTTGTTGCCATTCAAGCCGGTCTCATCGTCTTCTTTCTGCCCTCCACCACAAATCAGAATAGAGCGACTCGAAATGTGTGCCCGTAGAATTGGAACTCTCTTCGGTTGAATTCTATTACCCGTGAAAAGAACCGAAATAGCTGAAGAATTGAAACTCGCGCGGTGGTAATAAGCAGTTTAGAAGGCAGCAGACGTGGAATTACGGCAGTGGAGAGGGAAATTTATGGAAAAATACTAATTATCCGGTAGAGCGAGCTTATTAATTGAATTTTCTGTCGAATTTCCCATTGAACACATTTTTTCCGCTCATTCAATTTCCTCCGTCCAGGTTGAGAGGCACAAAGCCCCCGAAGAAGAAAAAAAACCTTCTCGTAATCTGGTTAAACATTAGACATGCCAAATAGGTAACAAATCGATTGATTTTGAATAAGGATAAATTTGAAATGTGTGCGCGCGGTGAAATGTAAAAACATGTTCATTACACTTTGCGCTTCTTCCATGGGAACACGATCGCGTTGAGCGACAAAGTCGCGAACTAGTCATTCGATACGTTCCTTCTCCATTCTTCGCCCGATGCTTAATTAATTGAGTGACAATCGAATGGAAGCCGATTCGGTGGGCTTGATTTCCTAGGATTAAAGTGTCAAGAGTCGGGAGAGAAGCAGTGAAGGCAACAGAGACGAAACCAAATTTGTTGAAAACGAAATTAATAATAACTAATAGAGAGATACACAATTTATGATTATTATTAGGAGAACTTGCTACCTGTTGATGATGTGTGTCTCTCTCTCTTCGATTATTTACGTGTTCCTCTTGTGAGCTTGCGCTCAAGAATGACTAACATATTAAATTTTAATAAGCCATCAAAATTGGTGGCACCGCCCACTGTTTAAAAGATAATTTATAGGTTTTCACACGTTTCTTCAAAGACTCTTTTTACGATTAAAATAATCTTCCAGATGGCAGCGAGAATTATTAACGCAAACATCTTCTTTAATTAAATTAACATATTGGGAGAATCATTCAAATTGTCGTTTAACGAGGCTCAAGCTGGGATTTGCATAATCTTATTGAGCTGCAGTTTGGAAGCGCCGGTTCCTTTTTCTCTTGGCGATAGGAAAAGCACTCAATAAATAATATTTGTGGCCAGGGCACCTGCCGAGCAGATTAAGCCTCACTCTCGCTTTGCGGTTTCGTTCAAACGCCATCAGAATCTATTCGAGTAGAAAATTATGCGAATGTGAATTGCTGATTAACTTTTATTTTTAATCGTTTCGTTTCCAAAGCGAGCGGAGGAAGAAGAGCTCGAGAGCATATCAGAGATGTGGGCTTGCTGATTAAAGCCTCAGAAATTTATTTACCGTTTAATTGAAAGAAATGCTTCCGTCCAATTTCGGATCGGAATGTCTCGAGCGTTGAACAAATTAACTCCGCATGCAAATCAATTAGTAATTTGTCCAAAGAGAGCCGAGTGAGTTTCCAGCTTGCCCAAAACGATATTGTAATGCTTTAATTGACTCATTATTTGACCATTATCATACAAAAGGCGATTTCAGAGAACAATCGAAAAATTTAAATAAAAAGTGTCTTGCTTCTTTATTTCGCTGCTTCGCAGAAGATATCGCCGCGAGGTTCGTGCTGTGGGAAAAATATCGGCGATTTAATTGTGTTAGAAGTCGAACCAGATGCAGAAGGCGAGCAAGGCGCTAGGCAACTTTTGCTCTCATTCCTCTTGCAGCATTTATTATTTCAATGGGAAAAAATTATCTCGATTATTGCAGCGCAAAGAAGTTTCCATAATCAATCTGGCCGAGGAAAGCATTTATCGTAGCTGAGAGCGTAGAACATGTGCTTTAGCAGCAATAGCACAACTCTCTTATATCAATTATCTGTCGAGCGACGAGTGTGTGTGCGTCGGATTGCATTCACAAGCAGCAACTTTTCCACCTGATGCGAACGGTTTGCGCTGAAGACGAGCGGAGAAGACGACGATATAGAGAAGTAAAAAATAAAACTGCAAAATTCCAATTTTATCTCTTCTCCTTTGCCTTTCTTTCTTGGCTGTGCTGACTGCTTCGTATTCTCCGCGTACATATTGAACACATATTTTCGCCGAAAGGCAGCGTGTGAGAAATATTTTGCATTTAGGACTCCGCTGTACTTATAAGTACAAGTTTTATTATATGCCAATAAGGCATATTTGTAATGTTGGGTTTAATTTTTTCGTGTTCAATCTTTCACCATCGCCTTTTTTAGAAGGGTTGCTGATATTGTTGGAGCGCTCGTTGTCTTTTTGTATTTGGTAGTGGAGGAGATCTTAATTAAGTTCTGCCAACATGCCCGCTGTATATGGCACAGTCGATCGAGAGAACCGGAGCATACTCGGAACCGAAGCCGATCCGATTTTCATTTTGATTAGAGGTTCAAGTTTACGGGGAGAGAGCGCGATGAAGCCAAAAACCCGTTGTGAATATTTAATCAAAGCCAAGCTTTTCTTCTTGCGCGCCTCATTTCATCCTCCACGAGAAGTTTTATTGCCATTCGCAATAGATCTCGGAAACACACATAACTTTTAATGTATTCACAAAAGGCCACAGTCAAGTTTGCGCGGAGATTCAAATCATTATCACAAAATAAAACTGTTGCTTGCGCTTGTGGAGATCAGCGCAAAAGCGAAGCGAGCACAGAAGAATGTATGGCGAACGCTATGCGCTTAAATCTCGTGTTTTATGGGGAAGATAAAACTGTTATCTATGAAACAAGTCATTCCAGAAAGCAAGAAGAAAGAAATAGCAGCTTCAGCGGAGCGAAACTCTGTGCTGGCCTCATGTCGAATGGAAATTGAAGAAAAAACAATTATCAGCTCGTTATCAAACGAACTGTATGTTTAGTTTTGTTAGTCCAATGTGCTCTGCACATTAACACATCTCTCATTGTTTTTTGAGTTAAGCTCTTCTTAAAATCATTTCGTTCTTCACCATAACTTCGACATGAGAACATATAAATTGGGAATAATTTGAACCTTCGAATGTTTTCGCACTTCTTGTCAAAAGCTTTTTGCAATCTTGCAGCTTCAATCACTAAAGAATCTCAGACTTTAGTGTTTGAGTATCAGAGCTAAATTGCTGTGAATTAAGCAAGTATTATTTATTCCTTTGAGTAAATATTTAATTAGGGCCAGCATATCTCAATATTTAGTTCACCGAACACTTTTCGAAAGTGTTATCATTATCGGACAGAAGTTGCTTTTAGACTCTTGTCGGCCGGATAGTGTCAGATTCAAGGCTGGAGAAATTTGAAGCAGTGCAACGTAGTGTAACGTTGAAGCGAAAAGAATTCTCTTTGTCGATATTAAATTTTGCAGCGACGGGGAAAAGGCGAAGTCGTGTTTCAAAGTGTTTTACATGCCAGCAACGGCAAGTGACTTATGGATGGGAAAATTTACATGTTGGAAGAGAGTCATCGCGAGTTGGCGACTCTTTAAGCAGTTTTATCACGTCTTTAAGATAAAAAGGTTTAAAGAGAACAAGAGGTGTAAAGTGTTCGTGGCATGTTAAAAATATATTAATAAGAGAAGTGTCGCTTTCCTGCTGTGAATCCACAGTCTCATTAAATGAAGGTGCTTTGTGCTATCGACTTACGTTTGGAACGAGATCGCAGATCACAATAAACATGAGTATTCCAATTCTAATCCATAAATGTTTATTTTCCATTCTCATTTTAGTTTAATCATAGTTTGTCTTCCTGTTCCTGTTTGATATATTGTGTCCGCTGTGTGCAATTTGCTGTCGTCTGCTTTCTGCTGCGTCTCTCTCACTGTACTCTCATCCATGTATTAATTGGCAAATCAATTCTCGAATGCGACGACATGTTCGACCATTACGTGAAGACTTTTTTACTTCTCGATGTCTCTCGCGTTTCTATAAATGTCTATCTATGTAACAATTGCAGGGAAACATCTTTTTGCTCGCAGAACGGAAGATGCACATGAGAACAAACTATCAATTAACCGAATATAATGCAATTTATGGTAAAAATGCATTTTCAATATTCAATTTTTTACGCTGGGGATCTCGGCGACTTGCGTTTTACATTTTTCTCTGCCGTGTTTCTTTCTCCTCGCAATGTGCATAAATTTTCATTTTTCCACACGTTTTAAGATTTAATTTTATTTTAATATCTCTTCTGCGCTGTTTGCCTCTTTTTCATTCCCCGAACGAGAACTTATGCTTTATCTGCACATAAAACTCATGCACATTCTTCAAAAGAACTTCTTCTTCGACTCTTCCTTCGTTTATATTTTTCTCATTCCGACTTCAAATGAAAAACATTTAATTCGTGAACACAGGTATTCAAGAAATGTATTTAGAGAGAGATGATCATGCTTCACACATGAAATACTCGATTAATTTTACGACAAAACTCTTAAAGCACAAAATTGCACAATTTTTCTTTTCCACTTTTTCTTCCTTCGCCTTCCGCGAAATGTTCCGAGGAGCAGCGGAAATTAATTAAACTTGTTGCGTTATCCTTGCTCGGGGCGAAGCTTTAACAATCACCACCTTTTCACTCTCGTTTAAATTATTTATTTTCGAACAAAAAATGTCTTTGATATTTGAGCTTTTTTGTGAATGAGATTTATTATGTTGGATTTTTGTGCGTTCCCGCGAGGCTTTCAACTGTGCAACCGTTCAGGAACAGCGATAAAAACAAACTGCTCAATTTTGCCAGCGGGAATAAAGCTTCAGGCTACGGAACAAGATATCTTGGATATTTCTCTCACTCGAATTCTCTCTCCGGCTGAGAGCGATAGATTTCATTTATTATTTTGTGGTCAGACCCTCCAGTGGTGCGCGTTCGACAACGCGGTAAGCCCAAGAGCATTTTCGATAGATTTTTCATGGAACGGAGTATTTGAGTTTACCAAACACAAAAGTTTAGATTAATCACACATTATGCAATCAAATATTGATTAAATCTTAAGCCAAGCTCAAACAGTTCTCATTTCTCTTTGCTCGGCTTCTTTCGAGACCATACGCAAAGATTCTGCCGTGAGTCATGTTAAGATATTACACATAGAAATGTAATAAACGTTAATAATGAAATTGCCGCGCGCAATGAAGAGAGAAAAAATAAATATCTAAAGGCATTGTGAACAATGTAGATGCACAACGAGCAAGTTAAATGCTCATAAGAGAAAGATATGTGCAGAAAAAATTGTAATTGTAACATCTTTTTCTGCTTTGCTGCGCTTGCAACTGGAGAAGGAGCGTGCACGTTAATGGGAATTGTTTTTATCGTTGTTTATATTAAAAGACGATTAAGGCTTGTGATTGCACTTAGCTAAGAGCTGAGCCCATTCCGTCTTGATCTCCCTACCGTGAACAAAATTTCCTTAGCCACGTGGTTCACTGCGATACTATTTACTACTCTTAGATATAATTACAGTTTGTTTAATTTTTTACTTCCATCGTTTTCCACTCAATTAAGCGAGAGTTCTTAATAACATCAAACCAGATGCTGGAGCAACGCTTTCATAAATTAAAAGTCTGACATCGAACTGGAATATTGCGAAGAGCGAGAATATTAAGTAAAATCTCTGTGAGAACAAGGCTGATTATTCGATTAAAGCGACGGACGAAGAAGGAAAGGAAGCGAGGCAGAATCAGGTGAAATGCAAATTAATGCGCCGTCGCAGGGGGAGAGGCTGTGCTCATGTAATCAAATCAAGCATTAATAAACAATGTTTAAATGACACGTTGACAAGATTATGATAATTTGAAAGATGCTTAACTCCGTGAGTGAAAATATTAAGATTTTAATTACGCCGACGAGGGAGAAAATTGCCGGAGCGAATGTGGGGATCGCAGCGACAGCAGTTGACGCAAGGAATTAAAAGTCTTGAATCGGAAAGTTTTATCAGGGAATTTTTCGAGCTTCGGTCCAGTTTCACAGCATTAGCTGAGGTAAAAAATTATTCGGCTTTCGGCTGCTGCTCGAGCTTATTCAATTTATTTTTTGTCCATGGCTCAACTTTCCGCTCTGACACCTGACAGAGTGACATGTTTGAAGAGATTAATTTGGATTCAATAAAAAATAGTTTTGGAAATTAAAGTTCATTCGCTCGTTTGATTCATTTTTAAGTTGAGTGCGAAATGATGAAACGAGAAATGGCCTGCGCCATTAGAATCGGTTTCTTGAGCCATCGTTAAAGTCTTTCGTACGCATCATCTCATGCGCGATGAAATAAGACGATCTGAATGGGATCGCGGCTCAGCGATGATCGCGTTTTTGGCGGTGTCGCCTTTCAAACATTCCGCAGTCAAATGCAAGCGAGCTGAGGCGATTACTCGAGATCATGCTTAGAGGCATTTCCGCGTGTCACTCCGCTTTGAGATTTAAAATGAATGGGAATTGAGTGGAACTGAGTCATGGAAATTCGATAGAAAATTCCGCGATAAAATAGAAGATTGACTCAGCCTGTTTCATACTCGATCAATGTCAGTTTTTGAGAGAAAATATTACGAAAAAGATCTAACATTTTCCGACGCAATTCTCGCTTTTGGCTAGCTTTGAGTTCGAGTCCATTTTACATATCTTGTGAAGTCCGTTTCAAGTTACTTTTATTGACAATTTGTTGAACTTTTTATAAAAAGCAAATTTAAATTATTATGTGAACTTTTTGTTAGCCCACAGTCGATTGAAACAGAAAAAAGTTGCCTCTCGTTCCTAATTTAATTTTTACTAAAAAGAACCTAAAATGGAAATACAAAAATTTAAAACAAATTAAAGATTACATTCAACAATTAAGATCATCGATTTGAACGCTCCGCAGTCCCTGAATATCTTCGAATCATTCGAAATCTCGCTCTCGCTCCATTTCCGAACTCGTTCATATTAAAATCAACAAATAATTTCCAACGTCTGCTCAAATTGTTGTGATCTGAAATCGTTGAGCCATGTCGAGTCGTCACGCCAGTCACGCCGGGAGCTGGTACACGTCAAACGGTGAGTGGATTTTATTCAGAATTGAGAAAAAGTTTTGAGCCGAAGACTCGCCGAGGAAATCTTTTGCTATTTATATTACAATTTTCACACTCCGCGATCGTTGCAATTTGTCATCCATGCTTTGCATATTTGTTTTCGCCTCAGTTGCCTATGCAACCGCTTTTAGTTTTGTTTTGGGCGAGTAAACAAATTCAGGGCGAGACAAAGAGATGGAAAACGAAGAAATTGCCGCAGCTGTGAGCTTGGAGCGTCGCATCAGCGAGATGAAGACGCAGTTCCAGCAATCCTACGACGTCTTCATTCGAGCGCACGAAGAGCTATCGCAGATCTCATTCGACCCGTCGAAGTTCGCGACTGGTGATTCCCTGGGAGCGCTGGCTAATCTGGAGACAAAAGACGTAAACGAGATTATCAGCGCCGGTTCCGTCGACAACTGCATTTCTGCTTTACGATCCAAGATAAGATCAGATTCCGCTGAGCTTCCCAATACGTTCCCTGACGTGACGAAGCTACTGAGCATAATGAACGGTCTTCACTTTGACATTGAGTCGTTAGCTGAGAGCCAGAAAAAGTTCTCCAAACTCTCTGATGAAGTCACACAAGAGCTAAGCATGTATGAAAAGCGCCAAGAAGACGTGATCAACGAACTCGACGATCTTGTAGTGGAATCTTTGGATGGATCCGAGTCGAGCAAACATGACGTCGATGAAGATGAAAATTTTGGCTCAGAATCTTTTTCCGATTAACTGAATAAATTTTCGATGACACTTTTTATGACTTGTTGACTTTCAGGAGCCGAGTTGAACAACCAATTAGAGAATTGGCTGTCACTAGCCGAGCTGAGCTACGGGCCGGCGAGGGGAATTATTGCTGTAGGTTTTCAGCTTCATAGTGGTGATCAACGATCATCAGATTCTCGTTTTAGCCCCACGCTGGTTATTCTTATTCGGGTGAAACGGCGGCATGGGCATATCGCCAGATCAGCCCGGCAACTGTTAAGCGAGTATTCATTCTCGGGCCCTCGCATCACGTTCGTCTGAGCAAGTGCGCCTTATCTGTCTGCAAGAAGTATGAGACTCCACTGTACGATCTCAAGATAGACGCTGGAATCGTCGCCGAACTGGACGCAACGAAGGAATTTCAGTGGATGGATATGAAGACTGACGAAGACGAGCACAGCATTGAAATGCATTTACCTTACATCGCCAAAGTAATGGAGGAGTATAAGGACCAGTTTACGATTGTTCCCATTCTCGTCGGCAGCTTAGACCCGTCGGTCGAAAAAATGTACGGAGAAATCTTCGCGCCATACCTCGCGGATCCCGCAAATTTGTTCGTCATCTCTTCGGACTTCTGTCATTGGGGCAGTCGCTTCCGATACACTTATCACGACAAATCGTCTGATCCCATTTGGAAAAGCATCGAAAATCTAGACAAGAAGGTGAGTTCAAGAGCTGGTCGGAGAAGCGCGCAATGGTTTAATGATTCTCGAGTCCTTATTGGCAAAAGCCGAACCGCTTTGCTCTTAGTTACTCCATTTTGCTATAATGCTTCCGATCATTTCAGGGAATGGACTTAATCGAGACCCTCAAGCCGGAATCTTTTACGGAATATCTGAGAAAGTATCAGAACACGGTGTGCGGACGCCATCCGATATCCGTTTTTCTGCAGTCGATCGCTGCACTGGCTCGTCAAAACTACGAAATGAGTTTCAAGTTTCTGCGATATGCGCAAAGCAATAAGGTCACCAGCCAATCCGACTCGAGCGTCTCTTACGCAAGCGGCAGCCTCATTGTTTAAAAAGCTTTCCCTTTGTGCATTGTGGATGCGTCAGATTCAAAAGCGTCAATCGTCGCCCTCTAAATCAAATATTTTCATGAGATATCGAACATAATTCAGCGAAGTGTGCGTCTGGAAATTTAATCATAATAAAGAAAAATCTGTGGCTCGAAAAAAGATTGTTTTGATTGTGCAACGTCTGAAAATCTCCAGCTGATTGCTCAAGATATTTTCGAAAAATCGCTGTGAGGTTTTCGTCGGCCGTTCGCCAGAAAATATTTTAGAAATACCTTCGTGAGTTGTGTTGGACTTTTTGGCTATTTTGATTTAACACGATTAGATAGATTTTGGAGTAAATTACAGATGCCATAAGAGATCAAAGATATTTGATTTTGTTTTTTGGATATCGCAATCCCTCTGACGTGCTGAAGTTGTCGCGCTGTAAGGTTTTGAAGTAATGTTTTCTTTTTGGAATGGCTGCGATTCAGTTTTGTTAAGAAAAGATATTGTGAATTTGTAGGAAAGCAACAGTTGAACGAACTGAAAACTTAATGAGTGGATAGTGAAGTGGATTAGGATTGACATAGGAATAAGAGCAACTTGTTGGCAGATCCCAAAAGTGCTTTAGTTGATGTGAAAGTGCATTGATCAGACTCAAGGTGGAAGGAAAGATTTGAAGAATCGTCGAAGCAAGATCTCGAACATTGACGACAAGTGAACCCGACAGCTAGAAATGTGCAAAATAGCACGAAGCGCTGAGTCTGAGCTGGATCCAGACAGCATCAAGACGCTCTCGATCCATAAAACAAAGCCCGAGAAACGAAGGTGAGTTTATTAGCTCCTGATGACGTCTCGAGACCGGTTTGGCAGTGCCATCAGTGCCAACGCGCAAAAGCCAAACGGGCTTTGCAACAAATGTCTTGGACGGGAATATCCAACCGGCCAAGAATCGCGAATTTATATTTAATTTTCTCTTCACGCACACTCGTGTCGCCAATTAAATAATTAGCATAAGAGCCACAAGTTTGAGCGCTCGACCCTCTTCCGACAAATCACGAGAAATTACTTCGAACTTTGCGATGACAAGCTGAGTGTGCGATAACGTCAATCTTGATTAGTTTACCTCATAATTCGAACTTACTTCCACTTTGCTGTCGTTTGATTAACGTGCGAAAGAACGAACCGACTTGACGACGAGCTAAAATGTTGCAGTCGAAATAAGAGCCGAAACCAGTTCGAGACTTTTTGATGCACTTTTCCGTGTTGGACCTGAAGATTATATCACAACGGTTTGCTAAAGCGGTTCGGCCGTGTCTTGGGCCGAATCGACAGAAACATTACCGAAGGTGAAGTGAA
This sequence comes from Smittia sp. YW1114-2, assembly GCA_033064975.1. NCBI lineage: Eukaryota > Metazoa > Arthropoda > Insecta > Diptera > Chironomidae > Smittia > Smittia sp. YW1114-2. The sequence continues at coordinate 3,965,680 of CP093833.1, forward strand.
GGTTGCTCCGAGGCTCTTCATGGTAACATTCTCCGGATTTGTTTCGCTCGACTCCGACCTAGGTCATTCAGTAGTAAGAATATAACGTACCCCAACCCAGCATTGATTCGTCGTCCTTTGAGCTTGAAGACACTCGAGCTTGCCCTTCATTTGAATACCGTCTTACACGACGACGTTGGATCAAGCACCAAGTAGCAATTAAACTTTTCGTCCGCCGTTAGGCATGTAAATCTTTTAATTTAAAATTCGCCTCATTGTTTTTGCAAATTCATTAAAGCTTCAGCCGGAGTAAACAAATTAAAGCTCAGCTTATTTACAAAGTTGTTTATTTTGATCGAGCGTTCAAGAACGAGTCCCCATTTTCAACGTCACGACCTGTCGCCATATCAAATTTGTTTCGTTATCAATTCAATGACGCGTTCGCCGCCTGCAGAGACAAATTTTTACTAGCAAAGATAATTTCTGCGAGCGCTTTCGTGTTGGTTCAGATGATAACACACATTAGAATACTGGCGCTTGTTGATGTGTCAGTAGACTCAAACTATTCTCGTTTGACTCGAGCAAGCGTTGAAGGATAAACGAAACGCCATAATATTTTGCCGTTCTTAGCAGCAAAGTTCATCCAAACAAAAACAAAGGTGACTTGCTACTCGTCTCGAGAAATATTTGACATCAAATCTAGTTTCCATGGTGAAGAGTTCGTTCAGTGGTTTCTCTCTAAGTAAGTCATCTGTTTTAACTTGCGATGAGAAGCGAAGTTCTGCGTGGGCTGAGCAAGAGGCATAGACTTAACGGCGAGCTGCACGTTAGAAATCTAAATAAAGCTATTGGGAATGTTGGCAGCAGCAGCCAACATCACGCGAAAATTTATCAGCCGAGCCATTTGTGTTACTTCGTTATGCGGCCACCGATCCAGATTAAAATCTCTCTTGCCGCTCGTTTAGCTATTGACAGGATAATAGGCTCGCAATATACCTTAAGTGAATTTATTCGCAAGTGAAGAGGGGCGAACAGGAGAATGGTACATGATCTCCATGTGAACTCAGCTGTCAGCGGGTTGTACAATCTAATGTTTCTCTCTCTGTGGTTTTTATAACAAATACCATTTCGCTGTATCTTATCAAGCTGTGAGCGGGAGGACCGATAAGAGCTCACAGGTTACCATTAATTGAGCAAATAGTACAAAGATGTAGCCACATTGTCACTGCAATGAAGTGAGCCTAAATCTAGTAGCGAGCGTGATAACGCAGCTGGTAGCCGATTATCGTCGAATTTGAAGAAATTTTTTGATTTATATTATCGAGCAGTTAAACGAGCGCTTATCTGTCACTTGGAAAAGTTTGATAAGCCCCGGTGAATGCCAATCGAAGACGATTTTCAACTCAGTTCGGTTTCGATATTACTCGCTACTGTTGGTCAATCACGGAGTGCTCGCGATGAATAACAATTTCCCTGCTGATGATCAGTTTAACTGCAGCGTTGGCTGCGCGAATGCCAATCAGTGTGAATATTACAATAATTTACCGCCGAATCAAGTGATTCCGCAAATGCAGAATTATGTTGAGAACAGCAATTTCTATTACGGCAATGGTTATGATGACGGCGTCGTCCCGTCGTCCAATCACTTCGAGGGCAGCAATCAGCCAATGCAAAGCTACCAGAGCTATCCAGTTCAGCCACTGCAGATGAACAATTTTTATAATCAAAGTGTAGTAACGAACGCTGGCCAGCAAAGCGCGAGTTACTTCACAGAGAACGTTCAATCCTATCCGCCCTGCCAGGGCCCTCACCCTTGGAACTTCGCACAGTGCTACGGCTACTACGGCGAGGCGCCTTGCCAATTTGCGAACGTCGTGGACATGGAAGACTTTATGTAAGTCACTACGGCAAACCGGAAAAAAGGCTCAAAGTTCTCGAGAGCGAACAAGCTTCAATCGCGTGTCTCGACTCGCTGTCATTTCCGTCTTATCAGTTATTAAACTTCAATGGTTTGTTTAACAACTTCATTTTTTTGGGCTGTTCAATGCAAAAGTTTCCTCTAATCTGGTACGTGATTCTTCGATCACAATTGATAAGACAGAGTTTCTGAGTGTAATCCGCGCTTTATTAGGCGATATTTTGAAATACCGGATTAGCAACATGAGGAATGTTTGGCTCGATTGAAATAGAAAAAACCCAAATGACAAGTTCTGAAATTGCAATTTCGTCGCAAACTCTGGATCTTTAGTTATCTAATCAAAATGCAATTCGACAGCTTATGCACTGCTCTAAAAATAGCCGAGTTCTTAATGAATTATGACATTGACCTGTTAATCGATTGTAAAGTACCAAGAAGCTTATCAAGCTGTGGCGACAGGGCCAATTAAACCATTAATCAGATCAATAGTTTAGAAGCTAGTCATCAGTCTCCTACAAGCTTTGATTGAAACCTGAATTATATCTCACAATTCGTTGGGGAACAATGCAATCCAAAGTTTTCACTTGTAATTGAAATTTTTAAAATTCTCAACAGTTTTCTTATTTTTCCGGTTCTTCTTATCACGCCGTAGAGTAATTGAAAAAGCAATTTCTGTCAAAGCTAAAGCTTTGTTAGACTCTCAATCTCTCGAAAATGATTGATGGGTTTTTGATTGATTTTGTACATAAGATTTATTAATAGTCGAGCCACTTAGACGGAGGCAGCAGCAATCGAATAAGTTATCACACGTTAAATTATCGAACTTTTTGCTTCGGAATATCGTTAAGTTGGTTTTAATGAACAATCAGATGAGCATTGTGATTGCAGTTATCGGTACCCAAACCTGTCCAGTTCTCTTAATTTAAAAGTAATTAATAAAAAGATTCCGATAGCGGCTACGCAAGTGCAATATCAAGCTCAGCTCGGTTCTTGGCCTGGATTGAACATCGCAATCCAATCAAAAGCTAAACTCGTTGAAATGAAATCTTTATGACCAGTTTAAACTCGCTGTGACTTTGTCCGCGTCGACAGAGATTTGTTTAGTTTCGCTTAGCAAAACGATGACAAATTTTAATGACTTAAACTACACTCCAAAAGTCTGTTAGCCTCAAAACTTAATGCACAAAAAGACACAGATTGCTTTTGTCTTACCCTTTCAATTCGCCAAGTAGAATTAGTCGATTCATTTCTTTGTTCTTTGTTCATCGTTCTTTCTCTTCTAGGAACAACGAGAAGCGCAAAGAAAAGTCGAGAGATGCTGCGAGGTGCCGTCGCTCGAAGGAAACTGAAATCTTCACCGAGCTTGCGAGCTTTTTGCCACTGAAGACAGAGGAAGTTGATCACCTCGACAAAGCGTCGGTGATGCGTTTGTCGATTTCTTATTTGAAAGTTCGCAACATGCTCGAGCTGTGTAAGTTTAAACTGCCATCAATTTTTTAAACGAAACTTTGCAATTCAAATCTTCTGCTTCGTTGCGATTCTTTTAGTCCCTCACATCAAAAACTTGGATCTTCCTGTCGATGATGAAGAGAAGGACGAAAAGTCACAAGTCTTATCCAAGTATGTTGACGAAGAAAATCTGGCGTTATTGGCATTGGATGGTTTTTTGCTTGTGCTAAGCGATGACGGTGACATTACTTACGTTTCGGATAACATAAGCGACATATTGGGGCTTTCGAAGGTGAGACAGTCAATCAAGATATGACGAGCGGTTGCTCTAATTGACTTTCTCAGATTGACATGATGGGTCAACCAATTTGGGATTACACTCACGCTTGCGACCATGAAGAGCTTCGCGAGACTTTGAACGGACGCAAGACAACACCGTCAGAGGTTCTGAGTGGTTCGAAGAATGCTGACTTCAAGCCGTTAATGCAGCGTGACATGATGTTGCGCTTGAAGTGCACGTTGACAAAAAGCGGACGTTTCGTAAATATCAAGAGCGCTGCTTATAAGGTAAGCGACAAGCAGCTGTTTATCTTGTGACAGATTCATTGCAAAGTTTCTTCAATTTCCAGGTGATTCACATGACTGGTCACATCGTGTTCAACGACGACGGCTATCGCCAGTTGCTGGCCATTGGCCGGCCACTGGCACATCCTTCGAACATCGAAGTCCCGATGGGTTCAAGCACCTTCTTGACCAAGCACACTCTCGACATGAAGTTCAGCTACGTTGACAGCCCCAAGTGAGTCCAGCATGGAAGTTCAAAGTTTCCTTCTCTGAAGCTTTTGATTTGATTTTCAGGATGTTCGAGCTGCTTGGCTACAAGCCTGAGCACTTGCTCGGCAAGTCGCTGTACGATTACCATCACGGAAACGATTCGGAAAGCTTGATGACGAGCTTCAAGTGCCGTGAGTCTATTTTCTGCCTTTATCTAAATTAAGAAATTAAAATTGATTGATGAAAGCGTTTCGTGGGTATCGCCACAGCCTTGAACTCGCCAACGTGAGACAATAATTGCTATTATTCGAAAACGTGTGGCAATGAGCTTCAACTTGATCTTGAGAGAAATATTTGCTAGCGAAATAAAATTGTATTTGTCACCCGCGCTGTGATAAATCTTCATAAATACTTTTTTTAAACAAAACATGAAAATAAAATCGCTCTTAGCCTTTGTTTCTGAGAAAATCTCTCCGTGTTGTCAACAATCTGAAAAGTTTCTCATTCACGTTCGGTTCAAGGATAACCAAACGACAAATAATGTACTTCAACACAATTAATCTTGTGTGGCTTCAGATTCGAGAAGTATTAGATGATGAGAAGAATTGGTTTACGAAAACAAAATTGATCAGCGGCAGAAAGTGTAGAGAAAGATAGTTTCTTAGAACCTTAAGCGAATGTTTCGTGATGATAGCATTTTCAGTCTTTCAGTCGTGATTACCAAAGCCGAAATAGCTAGAATCTTTCTTCTTGAACGGATCTGCTTAGTAGCGAGCACTGTAAAGTAACGATTCAGGATTAAACTGTCCGGTCACACAGCTGATCCGAAAAAGACAAGCTTTCAAGAAACCAAGATGAGCTTTATAAAGCACTACACTTTAGCGTGACAAGCTTACAAACAGATCAATTCGCTTCTCATAATTCATTCATGTCGTCCCCAAAGCCAGTAAAATCATGAAACGAGATTCCTCTCGTGAAAAATTGATTTAAAATTTTACGCTTGCTATGAATAAACTTCAAGGAGTATTCGAAAAATGCTTGCCAAAGGTTTCTTTACCTAACATTTCACCTACCAGTGAACCTTTTCGTGAAAATATCGCAAAACAAAGAATGTTCAACAACTCACAATTCTCTTGACGAACCAAATGGATCCAATTCCTGACATTTCCATGAACTCCGCTTTGCAACCTCATCTCCCACGCTGCAGAAGCTGATGTTGTTTTACTTCCAAGCTGCTGATTTGATACATAAATACCGTATTTTAATGGCGGGCGAGTGCTTTGCACCGACTTTGTTTCCATTCGAGCTTAATGAACTCCTCAATGGCAGCTGCAGAAGCTCAGAGCTTTAAAGTGGAGCACAAGCACACAAATAAATTAAGCATTACGATTTCGTATGGAGTGAGAGAATCCTAAGCAGAGTCTGCTTTGATATTTCACGCTGATTATGATCGAGTAAAAAGTGAAACTCGAAACTTTTTTGACTAAGAGAAAATCGAGTCGCCAACAACGAACGTTTGGCAACGACTCAGAATTACATTTCTTCTCGCGGCTATTTTTCTTTCCTTCTCTTCCCGTTTTACTCGTTGGAAGTTACTCATAGATCTCCACCACCCGAAATAGAATCTCGTGAGTTATTTTACTTTTTGGCTGACAATTTGTTTACAGTTGGCACGTGCTTTGTTCATGAGTTTCGTTCTAAGCACGAGTTCAAGTTAAAGGGGCGAACTAGAAAAGCTATTTGAAAAACTCCGAACCTTCTGCGCGAATATTTACTAAATTGGGCGTGAACCTATAGCTTGAACCTCGCAAAACCTTATGCTTCATTCTATCTTGAAAATAATGCGCGCGGAAAAACTACAATTAGATATCGCAGCTCCCTAAGTTTATCACCGGCGCCAGTTGATCTCGTTCTGTTCCACTATCTTAATGCGATATCCGACATTTTATTCTCGTGGAATGTGATCACATTACTAAACATGAATATATCTTATCGAGCAAGACCTTTGACCGACTCACAAGCTTCGCATTACCCGGCAATGGACTCTTTGACGCCATTGTCATCATTAAACGGAAATATAATTAGAATTTATGATGATGCACCTTCTCGATAAGGTTTGATGAGCTTCCCCAGCGACTCGACAACGATCTAACGACGTCGTGTCAAAATTCTCACCGACAACAATGGCGAGATCTCTCATCTAGCTCGACTCAGCGAGTCTAAAATGAAAAAGTTTTTCCGAACACGAAAGCTTTAAGATTGATCGATCGGGTTGTTTGAACTAATTTCGACGCTTTTCCCGCGAACCAACGGAGCACGAACGCTCTGCCAACTTCCTCGCAAATCGTCCTCAATTGAGCGCTTTATCACCCTCAATCTACAACCCACGGGCGAACTTCCCATTCGAATCAGCGCAGTTTCCTCGACTGAAAGTTTTTCACTGAACTTAATTCCCCGTTCGTCCACCCGCCTCAAAGCATCGCAGCTCCGCATGCAACTTGCACTTTTATGTCAGCAGGAGAAGGAAAATGAAATTGAAAGCGCTGCGCTCTATTTTCCATCTCGCGTTCTGCAATTTATCGGGAATTTTCATCTGCTGTTCAGAAGCAATGGCACTTCGCTTTTGAATATAAACCTTCCGAGCTTTACCAAGCCAATCGTGCAAGATGGAAATGTTTTATTGGCTTTAGTAATAAAATATGTAATCCATCAGTCGCAATTGGTCATAACGTCTCATTGAGAAGCAATTAACTTATTCCAATTTTATCTTTGCAGTAATCAGCAAAGGTCAAACAGAAACGAACCGCTACCGCTTCTTGGCACGGAACGGCGGATATGTTTGGATCGTAACCCAGGCGACTGTTGTTTTCGACAAACAGAAACCGCAAAGTGTTGTTTGTGTTAACTATGTCATAAGGTGAGTCCAAAGTTTTATATTTATTAGAACGTCAAACGCGATTCAATTGTGTCAATCTCTCTCCACGCTTCTGGCGAACCAGTTCAAGCTTGTGAACTCAAATCAGTCAAACCTGCAAGCTTTTTAATGAACTCGATTCCGCCTCACTGGAGCTACCGCTCGCGTTCAAAGGATTATGTATCATTCTTTTCTCGACTGTCGTTAAGCCACAAAAGCTCTTTGGTTGCATACGACAAAAGATTTCATCATAGAGAAGGTTGCTGATCCTTAACGGGCTTTCCAAGAAGCTAAAGTGGCTTCAACTCGCGCATAAAAGAAAACCTCAACGTACTTAATAAGTCGATAAGCTCCAATGAAATTCCCTGCAAATTAAAAGAAAGTTAAAGCTCAAATCCTCCGTTAAAGCTCTCTCGTTCACATGACGACGAGAAATGCTGCACATGACTCAAACTGACAGATGGAACGCGATGGAATGGATCTGCAAACGAATCAAGCTTCGAATAATTTACGACGAAACCTTTTTGCAAGAAATATTGCTCGAACTGAAAAGTCCTACGCATGTTGATGTAAGCGCTCGAGCTCCCCTCAATATTTGTTCTAAGTCAAACTTTCAACTTCAGGTTGTTTGCCTGCTGAGAGTGAATGGCTTGAAGGTGAATAAGCTTTCACTTTTCCTCAATCCCACTCATAAAATGTAATTAAGACGCTCTTGGTTTGAAAGTTTTCTTGAACTCCCAGAGCTTGCAACGTCTCTGAGTTATAAATGCAAAAAAAAATCACTTTTTTCTAAGTTCTGAAAAATTCAACAACTCATTAACTGGAGTTTTCACCTCGAACTGCAATTTGTCGATCGAGCGCAAACTTCCACCTGGCACGTTGGCACTTTCGTTTTATGAAACTTTAATCTTATGTGCTGCATTATTGATATTGCGTTGTTTAGAAGTTGCTCGCTGCAATCCAACCATTCTCGACAATTCGTTGCCATGCCATTTCGTCCTAATTGATTCTTATGGCTTCATTTATTCTCCCATCAAGTGTTACATTTTATTGACATCACGCGATTGTTTCGAAGCCGCTGTAAAAGTCGGAAGGTGGAATTAATTAAACTTGAAGCTCTACGCCTCAACGCCAGATATTTCAACGTAAAGCACGTTTCCTCCTCATTGACGTGTCGTGTTCCATCGGTATTACCGTCATGGATTGTATCGCATCGAAGAGGAAAGCTGAAATATTTATTTGAATATTGTCTTGGGAGAGAACGAAGGCAGAAAACGAGTCAACTTGTCTCGTGTAACTTTGGGACTGTTCAATAACTGTGGATAGAGCCACCCCCGCCCCCTCTCACTCAATAATTTTAATTGTAGTTCAAACTTGTTCATAACATGATTTATTAGGAGGTCGTCTATTGTATAACTTTTATCAGATCCCTCCACATACACGTAGCATTTGAATATACGATTTTGTTTTCCTATGATGCGCTTCACTTGATGAATGAAACTGATACCGAATCCAATTTGGCGTTTGTTGACTGACATCAAGAACAAGCTCGAAGAAACAAAACTTGAGAGAAGATTTTTTTTTTTAAATTGCTTTTCAATTGGGTTTCTAGTATTCGCCGTATTTTCAGATCCTCAATCTGAGTGTTCATCTTTGATTTTATCTTCGTAACGCTCTGTATAGCAGAGGACGCGTCCGTCAATCGCTGCTTCCACTCCATTATCTTCACCCGTCTCCGTTAGGAGCGGAACAAGTTCGCGTTGCGGAATTTTCTTTTCGAGTTAATTTATTCCTCCAATCCACCCGATTAGGCAGAGCGTTTTGTCAATTAGGAGGCACGAACATGCATTTGACTAATTCTCGACGTTTCATCGTTTTCCCCCAAGAATGAAACTTTGCCGAAGCAATTTGGCAGGTAAATCAGTGTCAAAAGCTCCTTAACGATGCTTTCTCATCTCCCGGCGGCTCCTAAACCCAAAGACACCTTTCGTCAACAAGCTTCGCTTATTTCATTAAAATACCAATTGCTCGACGAGCTTTCCTTCCCTTTTTGAAGACAAACCCATCCGGGAAGCTCGAACAGAAAGAAGAGTTGGGAAAATTGCTTGGAGAGAACGAAGCCTGAAAAGGAAAGCGGCTACGTGACAGATCGGTCGCTTTCCCTTTCGCTGTGTTGCGTTTTGTTTTCCTTGTCTGGAGCTTCCAGAAAGACTTCGGCTGTGTGCGTTACACGTGTCTGAAAGCTCTCCGGTGTCTCACTCGCACCCACGCAATTCGCTCCGGTTGTGTGGGAGCGAATGCTGTGCCTGTGTATATTTTCGGCTATTCTTCCCATTTTACTGCCTTCATCACATCTTTTATCGCTCAGACAGAGAAATTTTCTCTCGACTCTGCTGATTTAATAAAAGCTTCGATGAATAAATTCCTATAAGTCTTCGAGCAAACGTAAAATTTTACTGAGCATTCGAAAAGTGTTTTACGTCGCAGTACTTAATCCACTTAGCTCGCAGCACTTTCATCGACCTTGACTTTTCTTCTTTCATCGAATCCTTCCCTAACACACTTTCGTCTAACAACCGCAGCAGTGTTTCCTGCTCACTTTTTCTCAGGCGAGATATGCTATCAGCTGGCACGATTGCCACTTTTCGTATTTTCGGGCTTCGTCCCATCGTTTCCCTTTCTACGAAGAAGCCGCTTTAGTTTGATTTCAGACCTTTAACGGCACAGCTAAAAGTGAATTCCTACTGACGCGAGGAAAGAAATTATAGGAAGCTTAAGTCTCAAGGGAATCGTAACTGTCATTATCATCGACAGCAGAAAGTTCTCTGTAATTGATAAGTCGTGCTGAGCTGCTAATCACGAGCTGACGTAATAATTATAGGCTACTGATGAGCGAGACTAGAACAAAGTTAATTGAAAGTGATGGAAGTTCCCGTAGGGTTTTAGTTTTAAATTATCACTTCAACTGTTTTATCGGATGCTAAGTGACCTGGCAACTTCCTAACCAAAGGAGTTTGTTTGCTGCCCAAAGCTGTTAAGAGCCAAATAAACAGTCGAACTGCCAGCGATAGCTTCTACACCCAATCTCGATCATCATAAACTTTTCCTTGTCATTTGTTGTTGCTTGTTGATTCAAGTGAAAGAACGCCAAAGTGTTTGATATCATTAGAGTAGGGAAAGGAAAATATTGTGAAGAGACTTATCGTTACGTAGTCTCACACTTGCGGCCTCTGTCAATCATAAAAATAAATGCTCTTCGAGGGATGGTTCTTCGTTTTAAAAGTTCAAGGTTGCCCTCAAGGCCGCAAAGCTTTCATGTGAATGAAATGTCGGAGTGTGCGTGCCGCTCCTTTACGCAAATGAGGAATGAAAGTGGGAGCTTTCATTCGGATGAAAATCAATGTCGGAGCGACTGTGTTTGTGCGCGCTGAGCTTTCTGCTCGAGAGCTTTCTTCATCTCGACCCGTGGGAATTTGCCCATTTCCTTGTGTGTGTGGCGTGAGAAATCGAAAGCTCTAAATTGGAAATGTAATTGACACGTGTTGGCAGCAGTCAAAGGATGTTCAAGAATTGCGTTGCAGAGTCAATGAAGCGAAGTCGCTAAATCTGTGAGCTAACGCAATGCCAAGGGAATCCCATTGACAATAACAAACGCTAAATAATCTTGGCAGTATTAATAGACTTGTGAAAGATAAAAAAAGAATATGCTGACTCAATTATGGTCGCTCTGTTGTTGAATGAGGTTTGATATTAAAACTTTGACGTTGATATTTTATAAAGGGAGATTAACCAACGAATTCCTTCGTCTCCCCGATCCATTGCATAACTCAAGTCTTCTACGCAGTTGATCTTCTCGTGATTATCCGAAAATGGAAAAATTGCAACAATGTTTTACTGACAGAACATTTTATTGGCCAAAAAGAACGAACGAACGTCAAGTGCAAAATAATCATTGATAATTCAAAGCAATTAAGTCGTTCCACTGATTGTTAGATACTCGCCGTATCGGCTTAGTCTTCGTGTCTCCAATCAAATTCATAACAAATGGTCTTGTTCACGTTCGGCCTTGACCGTCAATTTGAGCGCAACGCGAGTCAAAATATCGTTGAGGCGAAAAACATTCTCAAAGCTTTGCGAGAACTGATTTGGCAACAAGCTGTTGTTGTGGCTCGAATGATTCGAGTTGAAACCGTCATATTTTTAGACGAAAGGGAAACTTGCTTTCAGGCTAATTCCTTTCATGAAACTCGTGAAGAATTTCTACTTACTCGATCATCTCACGCAACTCACGAGTGTAATGCGAAGTAGCACGCGCGTGTTAGGGGCGCGTAAGGCAACGGTCAGCTGATGGGATCTTATTAAATCTATTTCGAGATTCACGTCGAAAGAATTATTTATTCACATGCGGATCAACTGATCGAAACAGTTGCGCAATGACATTGAAAAATTGCATGAAGCGAGGCAACTCCCATGCAGTTTCATGCTCCTTTGCACTCTTACATCAGAGCGATGAAACTTTTATGAAATAAGGCAGAATCGAAACCTCAGTTCGATTCTTGTTGAGACTGATAATGATACGAAGTTAAGACTGATAATGAGGTTTCGAGACATAAAACTCTGACCTGCCCACAAACTTTTATGTGGCTCAAAAATAGACGCAACGCGAGTTGTACGATGCTTTCTGTTTACAATCAACAACAAAATACTTTTTCGATTAAATCGCCATTGACGCTCAGATTTATGTATTATCAGAGTCACAAATGAAAATGTCAAGACCTTAATTTATTTGTCCATTTCGACTTAGCCATAAGGCTTTGAAGCAATAAATAATGCGGAAACCCTGTTGGAACCTGAGTCACTGCGAACTAGGAAAGTGCGGAAATTCACGTAGCTCGTCGACTATTGAATAATAAATTATTCTGCAACAAAATCAGCATCTCGTCGCAAACATCACGTGCAACGCGAGGCTCGCCGCGTGTGACGACTTACATACGAGGTCTCACAGCGTGTATGTAAATGATTCATTTGTCGAAACGGGACCGCAAATGTCAAAAACATCAGACGAACGAAAACTTTGTTAGCCCAGATTTCAGTCGATGCATCGTCGATGACATGAAATCTTGCACTTGTTTTCGCTCTCTTCAAACTGCCCACATCCATTCGAAACCTCAAACGTAATCAATTAACTGCTTGCGAGTCACATGACTCGAGACGAGCAAAAACACAAGCTCGAGAGCAAAGACGAACAAAATAAGTTGTGAAGTCAATTTGAGAAAGTATTGTGCCCGCTTGCCGAGCTTAAGTAAGATTGATTTTATTATTTGAGGAGAATGAAAACATTTTCGGAGGCAAAGTCACAACCACGAAACTCAAAAGAAGTAATCGTCAGAGTCCCCGGACCTTCAACGTAAACCTTTTCCTAGAAACAGAGGAATCAAGGGGTGAAGCAAAACAATAGTAGAGGAAAAGCGTGGGAAGTAGAGAAAGGGAGGGAGTCAGCTATCTTTGTACGTAGACTTAGAACAAGACTTAAAGAAGTTTCTGACTAGTTTTGGTTTTTATTTGCTTTCGATTTTGGCGACGAGAATCTCGATGCTGTCCAAACAATTCTGTGGTCCGATGATACACTACATCGAAATAACTCGTCGGAGATAAATTGCATACAAAGTAAAACGAAAATGAAAATTCAAAAAGCTCGGTCATAAAGCATTCGCGAGAAAATCTTAATTTATTTTATCTAGCGGGCAGCGGGGCAATAAAAGAGAGCGATGAAGCTTGGCAGAGCAAAACAGTTCGATGGAAGCTCTGCTTCTTGACGGCTTTGAGACAGACGGCGTAGTCAAGCGCACAATCAAGCGGCTCGCACGTGCTGCCACTGCTGATTAAATATTTAATAATTTTGTTCCACTCTTTATCTTGACCTTCCTCCATCCAAACTGAATGAAGATTTACGCTTGATACATATCATGTTTCATAAGCCACCAGCAACATTGCCAAGTATTCGTGTAATGAACGAATCAGCGTTAGTTCTGAAGCATCAAAAATCTCATCATGACTTTGACTTTTTCCTCGCCACTTGTTCAAGCAGAATTTTGTTTTTATGGAGTTGTGGCTTGCGTACTTATTCTCAAACAGTAGACGAGCTGAGAGGAATCAAACGAGAATTTAATTGCTTTGTAAAGAACGCGAAAAATAATTGCACAACGATGATGTAACTTGGCGAGAACAGCGAAAGCAAATTTTCTTGCTATGCTGGTGTGCGCCGACTGTTTACATCGATTTCGAGAACGAGAGAACTGCTGATGTCTCTTATCAGTATAGCGAAGATATTCGGGAAAGCGAAGCTCATCATAAATTGGATTGCAAACGAAGCCGCTGCCACCCTCATAAAGTTATCCAATTAGACTTTTTGTGCTCGATGGGCTCGAACAAAGCCACCTTGCGTTGATGAATGAGAGCCGCGCTTGGAATGAAGTGATGAAGCCAAAACAAATACGGCTGCTGAGTGTGATGGGGCGAAATTGAAAGTAAACGAAAGTTTGGTTGCCAAAAGTTTTTCGCTTGCGATTCGTGACGTCACGAGTTTTCCACGAGAGAGGAAAATCCTTGCTGAGAGCGTTTGCTGTAATCTTTACAAGCGCACGAGCTTGTGTAACGTAAAATGAGGGAAACGCTGCTCAAATTTTGTTGTTGCCATCGTCGAGTAGCACAAGCGTTTCGTGCTTGTGAGCGAGAGAATTCAAACTTGTGTGTTTCGCCTCCCGTTTTTCTTTCGTCGCCTTTCAGTTTGACTCGCAACTCGGAACAACGTTGAACGCTAAAAGCGGTGTACGGCGATCCATAAAAATATAAGAAAAGAGAAGAGAAAAAAGTTGGAGACAGAAAAATAATTTTCGTGAATTCTTCACGACTAAAATTAAGTTATCGAAGTTGTTCATGCAGTGATCAAAGTTACGACGACAACGGAAGATAACCAAAAGGTTGATAACCATTATAAATGGCCTGATACGAGATTTGCCAAAGCAGCTCTTCGCTGTTTGTTATCGACAAGCCTTTCGCGTTAAAGTGGAAAATATCATCGAAGGAAAAGCTCAAAGTGATCAGACGAAAAACTCGCCGATTACATAATTAAAATCTGAATAAAGCTGAATCGAATAGAATCGGACTTAATTACGTCGCGTTCAGCATCGTTCGACTTCTTTTTTCCTCGAGCTATTTAAATAAATAAAAAATATTGTTAACGTCAGTGGAAGCGACAACAACAAATTGTTATTAGTGCACCTTGTTTGTACACATTTCAGTTACACAATTCTCTTTCTCGCTCGAACTTTGACGTTTAGCCAACGACATGCACATCAGAAATGTTTAATTTATTTCTGAGAACAGCAAAAAGCCTCATAACCATTATTTAATGCTTTGCCTCCGACGAAAAGGCAAAGACGAAAAGAGAGCAAAAATGAACTTTTTGTTGTTGGCGCAAAAACAAGATTCGCTGAAAGCAAAACTGAATTAAACTTGATTGGTTTCAATTTATTCTGATACGAAGGGGGCCAGCGAGCAAGCGGGTTTTGACATCGATGCTTGCCGGCTTTTCGAGCGAAGGGATCGATGATAATCACGTGAATCCGACGAACTCTCAACTTGACCCACTCGTACGATGAGCACTGATTCGATAATGGCTCTCGAAACTTTCCTCGTTGTCGCCGCCGCTTGATAAGAAATGAATTATATGCTTGAATTAAAGAGAAAGGAATTTTTATTTATGGATTTCTCATCTGTGCGTTAGAAACGAGAGTGCAGATCGCTAAAAATAAACCAGAAATTGTTTTCTGGTTCTGTTCAAAGCATAAGTGCACAGTTGCGCTTCTATCAAATTGAAGAGGAACAAAGCAATTAAAACTTGTTTCCAGCAGAGCTTCCAGACAGTGGAGAGAGACACACCAATTAATATTTTTCTCGTTCGGTTAACTTCTTTCCTTCGGTGATATTGAGCACAGTGAAAAAGTGTCGCGAGAACTTTTCCTTCGCCGATTAAATTCTCCCTATTGAGAAGGTCGCGAGGAAAAAGTCTAAAATGTTTTGTGCTTTTGCAGTGGAATAGAAAATGAACATGAAATATTGTCGTGTGCTCAGCTCGAAGCACAGCAAGAACTATCAGAAGGTGTTGAAGCAAAAGCTGTAGGAGTCGCTTTGAAAAGTGGAACCGAGTTACCTGACAGTAAGGTGACAAAAAGAGATAACATTGTGCTTGGACTCAGTGACTTGAAGCAGA
The DNA here is from genome assembly GCA_033064975.1 of Smittia sp. YW1114-2. NCBI lineage: Eukaryota > Metazoa > Arthropoda > Insecta > Diptera > Chironomidae > Smittia > Smittia sp. YW1114-2. The sequence continues at coordinate 3,980,986 of CP093833.1, forward strand.
AGAAAGTCGACGTCAAATCTACTACAGCTGGTCAAAGCAAAAGTGTCGTTAAACCGATTGTGGTCGAAGCGAAGGAAATTGTCGAGCAAGTTGCAATCACTCCGATCAACACCATCAAAGTGAACAATTGCGAGATTGTCGATCGAAGACCACCACGCTCAGTAACGTCCAAGATTTTCTCGCTGCAATCGTTTCCGGCAAAAGCCGAGGCCGAAAAACCAAAAGCGCCGGAGATTACTGCAACAAAGGTTCCGACAAAAACACGTGCCCAGTCGGCAACAGCAAAGATTTTTCGCCCCAATCCGCAGAACGTCACGTCGAGCATCTTTGCGCCACGCACCAAGGACATGAACAAGGGTTTCTTGATGTTCTCGGAGGACGAGTCGGGATTGACAAGTAAGTTTCTTTTAAGTTCTCAATGCAAATTGACTTTTGCCAAGAATGAAAGTTACGATCGCGGTTGCCAAGCCAATCAGTCGTACGATAAAACACTGCGCCCATCTCAGGTGCTAATTGAGGGAAACTTTTCACACGTTGAACACAAGCCGAGCTTCTCGAAAGTGTCTTGTTCCTCCTTAGAACAGCTACAGAAAATATCTTGTCGCTTTTCAATTTCTAAACCTCTGACCGCGTCCAAATCACTTTTTAACAAACTTCAATGAGAGCCAATTAACGACACCAGGGCAATCTTTCAAATTGAGAGTTTCGCCGGCCGAAGCCAAAAAGAAAGAAGAGAAAATCTCTCGACTCTAGCTCAGACGTAATAGACTGAATTAATAGACAACAAGTGCATGATGCGATGTCTGATTATGTAAAACCCTTGATCGTGAAAAGCACAAAAGATTCCGAGGAAAAATATATTAGATTCATTCAAGTTTGTAGTCGATTGCATTCCTTTGTGCTCTCCCGCTCACTCTGTTGACGGCGTATAAATAGAATCTTTATAACAGAGTGTCGCTAGAGCGCTCTAGCTAACGGATGATGGAATATCAAAGTGGCTGAGGCGTATCTTGTTGTGCATTGAGCTTGCAAATTAATCTGTAATCAGCGAACAAGTGCGAGCTTGTAAATGCTTTGCAACAATCACCGTTTAAAGTGTAATTAGACTGATGAGATTTTCTACTTCCTCGACAACTCAAGGCTCGTCAACGTAGTATATATTTTTCCCTCCACGTCCTCTCTTTCATGATTTTTGGCAAATCTCAATTCTCTTAATGTCAAAGTTTGTTAAAGCGAATCTCTTTTGTTGCAGTGCTGAAAGATGAGCCTGATGATTTGACACATTTGGCTCCGACGGCTGGAGATGCCTGCATCCCTCTCGATGAAACAGCTCCATTCTTCTCTGACATGTTCGACGACTTCATTATCCCCGATAACTACAACGCAATGCTCACAGACGAGCTCAACTCGCTCGACAGCACGTGCAGTAAAACGACGACGAGCAGCTCTAGCAACGATCCATTCATCAACTATCGTGATGACTCAAACGATGATGTTTGCCACTCGCCACATTTGTTGTCGCCAGGGCTGTCAAAGGTAAGATTGACGAGGTCGATAACCCCAAGCACAAGGCTCATAGAAATCTGTCAATATTCCGCGCTCTGATCGCCTCTCGACAAAAAGTGAATTATGTAACGCGCGGTGGAATTTTCGCGACGTTTCTCCCGAGGCAGTAAACATGTTTTGCTGCCGAGTGAATTCTGTCAAACAACTTTGTTGTTGAACAAAAGCGGGAACGAAACAGGTATCTGAACGCGTCTCAAGATAATTTTAGAATCGCGGGATCAACGATGAGAATTCGTCGCCCGAGATCTGCGAATTGATGGAAAGGAACAAGCGATATAAATATCCCCGACAGTATTTACATACTCGTCGATCTCACACGTGCAACTGTAGATTAATGCGCTGGCATCGTACGATTCTCTCTCAGCGTTAAGAAGAAGCTGTTTCTCCATTCAACTAATTCGGACGCGGAAAATTGCATCATAGAGAGTTCGGTAAACGACAACGTTTTCATGATACGCCGGCGCGTTATCAGTAAAAGACTTTACAATTGTCAATTCGATTTACAATCCAATGTTATGCCATAAGTTGATTGCAACTTATAGCCGTTGTCTATTTATCGAGTTCATGCCGCGAGATCGTGTACGATTAGCTTCGACATGTGTTTTTAATTGAAGCTTTTCACACCCGCGACACTATCATTACCACACTTGCGAAACGTGATACAGCTGATAAGGATGATGATAAAATGTTGATCGCTATCACGATTACGAAAGTGGTTAACGTCCCGCGTAGGTGGAAGCATGATTCAAATTCGCGCATGTTTGTTGAGGAATTCGCAGTTGGACAATTTCAGCGACAATCGTGTTTTGACTTTTAGAGATATTTATGAGCTTTTGTGCAAGACTCGTCGCTGTTGCTACAGCTAACTCAGGCTGATGTATCTATCTTTATTTTTAGAGTCCCGACGCCAACAGTCTGCCATCGTTATGCAGCCCAGGCTCGCTGCCCGAAGATGAACTTGCATTTATGACATTGAACATGGACGATGACCTGGACATGTCGATGCGCGCTCCATACATTTCAATGAGCGAATCGTCTGAGCTACCGATGTTGATTGCCGAAGACTTGATGTGGGGAGCTCAACCAGACATCAAACAAACGTTGAATGTAAATAAAAAGATTGAGTTGAGCGTGGCAGACGAGAGACAGCAAGATGCAAAATCGAAATCAAACTCAACGTATCAACACCAGAAATCAACAATGGAATCGAGCTTAGCGTCGCTGCTATGTAATCAATTGATGCAGCACCAACAGCAGCAGCTTCAAGATCAAAAGATGGATCAATCGCAACAGCCAATCATTCTAAATCAATATCCCGATGTGAAGATTCAAATTTTGGATCACACGCTAGATGTTTCCAACAACATGATGGCTCAGAATCAAGAAACGAGCATTGGTTTGTCAAACGCCCCTTACAATCTACTCGAACTGACGAACCCTTTTCACATTTTAGTTCCGGAATCCGTCGAGTGGACGATGAACGATCTATTACAATTGAAGAGGAAAACCGAACACAAACACCAGCAGCTACCACAAACCGAAACGATAGTCAAATCGAGGGACAAGTCGAGCATCAGTCATAAACGTCCGTCGATAGCGAATGAAATCACCAATTCGAAGCGTGCCAAAGGGTCCGATATGATAAAATCGACGCCACAGCTGCTCCAGCAGTTGATGACGACGTCGGAGTGTCAGAGGCAACGGGTCAAGTTGGAGCCTTCATCGAGTAACACGGTGAAGGTTACTGCGCTTCCGAATACACCACAAAGAGTTCAGCAACAGCAATCGTCTAATTCGGTTCTGATGAACCTTCTAGTTAGCGGCTGCGACGTAAGTGCCGGTTACTACACGTGCTTACCGCGGCCAAAAGTGGCGAAAGCGTAAAAACTTTTCCATCATTTTGTTTTAGCGAATATTTTAAAATATTTTTAAAAGTTTTCCTCGTTTCATTTCTTAATTTTGCGATAATGTTGAACGACAAACCGTTTCAATTATTTTCTATTGACTAGTTTTCTAGGCAAACCAATTACACGCCTCGAGACTTCTCGAGCGATTGCGTACGAACATTTCGATCGAAATAATAATTGGGTGCGATCCGCGAGACAAATGAAGACAAACCTGATGTTCTTAGATTAGAGATTAAAAGAATGAACGAAAATTGAATGTCATTATTTTGATTTTAACTGTGATAGCTGTTGTTTATTGATAAAATGAAATAAAAAGCGCAACAACGTTGCAAAGATATTTGCACCATTCTTCGAGAAAACGATTTTCCTTGTTTCAACTTGTGTTCTTTGGTTTCTTTCGCTGGCGTTTTTACGACGAAGAAAAATAAATTGAGCCCGCAATGGTACAAATCAATCAAATCCAAGAAAACTCATGAGACAATTTTCCTTTTCTTCTTATTTTTACGTTTTTCATTTGAATCGATCTGAAGAAAAAGTGTTTGGAAACAACGCCAAGCTACTCGAAGGCTTGAAACGTTTGTTGAATTTTCTTTTTTCCTCAAAGAGGTTTAGGAAAATTTATAAAAACCGTCACAAATCGGAGTAGAAATTACGATTGACAAAATCGTTTGTGTTCATGGACTGTTAACCGTAAGACGGATATTTGATTAAGACTCGAATATTTTTTCGTAGCACTCTAACGCTTTCCTTTTATTTTCCCCACGGAAATGAAGAGTTTTTCAATATATTTCCTTCGAAGAAAATTTCAAGGGAAAGAAAAACTCTCGACAGCACCAAGAAGAACGTTTTCGAGCGAAACCGAATCCACCGGATATTCTTTATTTTTACTTTCACTTCCTGATCGACAAACTTTTATCTCTGAAATGAAATCCAAATTAATCATCCGACGGTGTTGAATAAAATATAAAAACAAATTAGAACTTTCTGTCCACACAAACGAAGACTAAATGAAGAAAGATTGTGTAGAGTATAGCGAGATAAAGTAACTTCAATATCAATTACGAGATCCTCCATCTAGTCGTGACAACTTTTCGAAGCTAAGCTGATTCGATTACGAACTTTTTCTGCATGAAACTTACAACTTGTGAGAGGAATTTCAACCACAGACGAAAATTTGGGAAACACGTGAAAGCGAAATAATTAAGTTTGTCGGAAAAGTTTCCCATGATATATATCATTGAACGATGCAAAACTCTCAGGTAATTGCTGTTGGCAAGACGTGAATACCTCAAAGCACACCCAAAGTTTTTCACAAAGAAACTTCAATTGTCTTCATACATCATTGAAACGTCTTCAACTGTCTATTTTTGAGAGAGTTAATTAACGAAAATGTAACGCGAAAGTCTGGAACAAATTGAAAATGTATTTTGAGAAGGTTGAAAAGTATTCTAGAGTTGTTGGAGCGTTGAAAAGAAAACAGTTTGTCCAAATTATCCTCGAAAATGTATTTTCGGAAATAAAAAAAAACTCCAAGAAATTAGAGAATTTTAATAGCGATGCATTTATGAATGTCGAGTTCTAAAAGGGAAGGTACAATAAATATGAGACTATCTAAAAGTAGGCGAAAAGGTCGTGTCGCAAATTACTAGTAAAGATTAAGAAACTACTAGCACGAAGAAACTGAACCCACGGCTTAAATGTTCAACATGGATGTCGTCGTCGCTTTAAAAGTCAAAGAATATTACAAAGAATTTAATCATAAGTCGCTGTGGAACGGGTGCGGGATTAGTCTCGTTCAATAACGACTTCCTTCGATCGAGAGAATAAGAAAGAGCCAAAGCAAGGACTGATGATAAATGTAGGGTGATAGGTAATTCTCCTTTTTTGGTGACGTTGTTGTTGAACGAGACCAAAAGGAACAAGCGAGGAATGACGAGAGAACGCAAAATGATGGAAAATTTATCCTAAATATCGATGATGCAATAAAATACAAATTAGATTGTAACGATGATAAGGAAACAATTCGAAGACAACAAAATGAACAAAATAAAGATAAATGACAAAAAGATTTATGATGTGTTTTGATCCCACGAGATTCCTTCACTCTGACAAATCAACATTTGAGCAGTACCGAACACCCTGCTAAGCTTCACGTATCCCTTCAAATTGGTTATCAGATTTCATGTGTTTGCTACACATTTCATAGCCTCGAAGCAGCGAGTAATTTCAAACGACTTTCGCTTTCATTTCACTCAGTTGGAGACAAAACTGAAAGCTCCATTCGAGCTTTATCTCTCGCTTCAAAGGAGCGAACGAAAGTTCACGAGAGCGCTCGCTTCGCCATCCTCGCGTGAACGGAATGATTTCCAACTCATGAAAAGGTGACTGACTCGCTTCTTTTCCAACTGAATCGCATTTTCCTGACATTCTTCGACTTTCAAATGCAATTTTAAGTTTTCAGTTTTCTGAAATGACTTGAGACGAATTTTGTTTGAGGAAAAATCGTGAAGAATTGGGTCAGCTGAAAAATGAAAATTTATCGCTTGGATTCCTTCCGAATTGCTTGATTTATTTCTTGGGCTTCATTGTTGACAAGAAGACTTTCTTGATTTCCCCAATCGCGTCAAATGAGGCAATGAGTAGAAAAGCCAACTTCAACGATACTTCATCAATTAGAGTCCCTCCTAACCTAATTATCTCCTCACAAGACAAGGAAATGTCGAATTGAATTATTGATAATTGTCTCGACTTTTCTCCCCGAGCGATCCTCCGTTTGCTTTCATTACTTTTCTTCTCATTAATTCAAATGCTTCGTGGAAAGCTCTGCTTAACGCCCACCTCAAGGAAAAAGGTCCGTGAGTGATCCATTAAGTTTTGATGAAATCATTGCATAATTAAGAAACCAACGTTCGCCTCGCTCATGTCCCACAAAATTCAATTTTCTTTTTCGTAATTGTGATGTAAATCTCATGCAATAATTTGATTAAATTCCTTCCCTTGAAACCTTTTAAAGCTTCTCCACAAACATCTGATTTCGCTCGCTTTGAGAAATTCAATTCCATGAATTTTTCATTCCAATGACTTTCCACCATCGGCGGTTCTTAGAGAATGAAGGAAATCTTCGGGATCAAAAACGTCATAAACTTCTCGTGCTCACTGATGCAGCCATTAATATTGGGTTGAGGATTTGTTATAGCTCTGCTCCTCATTTTAACGGATGCATTTGTTGGGCAAAGGTTCAAGAACAGTTCTAACAATTTTCCTTTCTCTCTTTCTAATTAGGAACCCTTGACGATCGAGCCACCTGACGATACGATGGAAATCAGCCAGGAGAGCATGTCGCCAATTGTCATTTGCGACAAGATGTTGAGCAACGCAGCTGTTGCTGCTCCTCCATCGAATTTCTCCTTGAGCAGTTTGTTGACTCGGAACGATATGGAGATTTACAGAGCAATTCAGAACGGAGTAACTGAACGCCAACTTGGCAACGATCCAGCCACAAGCTACATCGATTCAGATTCGATTGCATCGATTTTGATGGATCTTAATGAGCAAGATTATGAAGTCAACATACCCGTCAACGAACTGCTCAAGTTGATGTAGAAACTGAAGAATGGGAAGCTCATCGCGAACATGACGAAAAATAATGACGAAGAGAACATTTTCGATTATCAAATTACATTTCACTTACTGTTAAATTTTTGAAGCATTTTGCTGCCGTCTTCGACTATGGAAAATCAAACTTGAAACAATTTACTGCCAAGCGTCCAGACTTTCGTCTTTCTTTACTCAAAGTTTCTACGCAATTGGACGCAGAAGGCGCTAAAGATTCATTCGAAGCACGCGTCGCTGTGCAGTGGAAACTGAGGAAAGGCCCAGTGCCTTTGATAATTTTTTCATGACAACAACATGAAATGTCTAATTTTATACTTTGTCAAAATTAACGCAAATTTCTTATTTTTGAGGTGTTGGTCCAACGCTGTTGGAAGCGAATCGCTTTACTTGATTTAGAGTTAGAACATCTGAGCAATGGAAATGATTGAAATTTGTGATTGCTGCTGGAACGTGTGCAAACAGATGGAAATATTAAGCAAATAATCATACAAATTAACCGATAATAATACAAAAATAACTGACGGAAACAATTTTGTAATACGAAGAAAAATATTGGAAACATGAGAAAGAAAAACTTTTTCCGATTTTCTTAAATAACTCTGAAGTTTTCTAATTGTTTGAATATGAAATCCGACTGATCAGATGTCAGATGATCAGATGATTTTTAGTGTCACACATATTATTTTCAATGAAATTCTGTTGGAAACATAAACTGTTGGAAACAAATATTTTAGTCAATAAAAGCGTTGGAAGCCACAATTTGATGTCTTTTATTTTTTTAAAAGTATTGAAGGAAGAGTTCTATATATGTTCAGTCCGTTCAAATTTATCTAACTTTCACCTTACAAACTTTGTAGTAATCGATTTCAGAAATGTGAAAGTTCAAGGGCAATGAAACGAACTGGAACGGTGAGTAGTCAGAACTTGAATCACTGACAGCGAGATTGTAGTCTAGCCGACTCAATTTCCAAACTGATTATCTGGCGATCTCTCAAATTCTTGTTTGTGCCAATGCAAAATGTGAAATTTGAGTATGTCAGCGAAAACCAGCTATTGGCGCCTCAAAATTATTATTTGTTTTCCTCGTTGTGCCACGTCGTATTTACAGAAAGTGCAAATGAGGAAAACAATCTCGACTAGTAAATATTACGGTTCAACTCTTAATATATCGAGATGACGTCGAGGAATTTCAAGGAAACTCGCTATCGCGAGACGAGCCCCCGTATTGCGTCTCTAAATATCAAGACGATTATTGTAAACAAACCCAGCAGACAAGCCAGCGATGAAAATAAATTAGATCGTTGGTTTACTGACGACTCGCGATTTTTCGCGACGTAAAACTTTTCGTTGCTCGCTGGGAAAATTGTTTTGAATGAGAGAATTGCGGTAGAGCGAGACAAGCCGCTTCCCCATCAGCTCCCAAGCACACGAGAGAACAAGACAGCAACACATCAGCCGATGAGCGGAAAAACTCAGACTGTGATAAATTCTGACTCTGAGTCGAAAATTCTCAGTTCAAGAAATAAATTCAACAGAAACTGATCAGACAAGTGAAAAGTATTACAAAATATTTACAAACCAGACAGAAGCAAAAATCTGAAGCTAAATTATTTGTGAAAAGAAAACCAACAAATTACAAACTTATCAACAAAGAAAGTTCTCTAGAGTTCCTCACGAGATCGTGTCGACAGTACGTCCAAACGATGCCTCCATCCAAGCTCGATGCCATCTACCGATCTCTCCTCCTGTCGAAGTTCTTCTGCAAAGTAAGTTTTTTAGTTAAATGATTTCAATTGCTGACCTAATTCCTTACAATCACATTGAACTTTGACCTGAAAAATAGGGATGGGGAGCTCCAAAAAACCTACAGAGGTAAGCATAGGAAGTTCTTCTCAAATTCTTCTCCGGATCACGTAGCGCGATCTTTCAATGTGATTATGTCACAGTTACATGAAAAAACAGACGAAAAGAAGAGAAAACAAAGTTTCAACCTTCGACGTTGAGTGCGAATCGGATGATAAGATCGATCAACGTCACCTGATAAAAAATATTGTCTGACGTCGTCATCATCGTCAGATCGCAAAATCTAATTATATATTTAGTCGCGCCTCTGTTTTGATGTCTAATGTTGCTGACAAATTTGTTTTCGTTTTAGACTGTTCGAGTTCCGCAAAGTTATGTCGAATCGAGAAGCGTGCTCAAAGCTTATACCTCAGGATTATCCAGTTGAAATAACAAAGCAGGAAGAGACTTCAGATTGTCGAATTATCGAAGGGAAGTTCATCTCTCCACTTGAGCTTTTCCTGCCTGGCCTCGTGCCGGAGGCGTCGAAAGAAGCTCATTTTCAAATGATTCTGCCAAAGACATGGAAGGAAGAAGACTACAAACCAGTTTGCCTACACCTCGCGGGCACTGGCGATCATGTAAGGCGATTAAGCTCGTACATTTAATTTCTTCTGACCATTTCGCTTTTAGTATTACTGGAGACGTCGCAATCTGATTGCCAGGCCACTCATGAAAGAAGCTGGTCTCGGTGCGATAATTCTAGAAAACCCTTTCTATGGCGTTCGGAAGCCAGCCGACCAGGTCCGATCGGCGCTTCATAACGTGTCGGATATCATCGTTATGGGAGGCTGTTTGATTATGGAATCCTTGGTGCTTTTCAACTGGTGCGAGCGAATGGGACTTGGACCTTTGGGCATCACAGGCTTGTCCATGGGAGGTCATATGGGTGAGAATTAAACGCAGAATCTGTGATGTAAATCTGAACTCATATAATTTCTTTGTAGCTTCGCTAGCAGCAACCAACTACCCAAAACCTTTAGTTCTTGTACCATGCCTCAGCTGGTCAACGGCGTCATCCGTCTTCACAGAAGGCGTCATGTCGCAAAGCATAAACTGGGATCTACTCGAAACACAATATTTCGCTGATGGACAATACCGTGAAAAGCTTTCGAAAATGGTCACAGTACTCGACGATTCCTTCATCGCCGGCAAACATTTCGTACAAAACTTTAACCAATCAATGAATGAGCTTAAAGAAGATATCGAGGACACCAAGCAGCTGTCGCTCGAGTCCGACAAAATTAACTTATCTGTGATAAACGAGACAAATCCCGAGCATGCGAAGAAAGATTTCCTGAGAATCAATGGAAAATCGAACAAGCTCAACCTGTCGCAAAATTTACTTAACAAGCTACTGTCTGGCGAGCGATGCGAGTTGACGGCATCGGAAATCAATGAACTTAATGAGAAGATTCAGATTGCTCTGGCCCGTCTGAAAGTTGACAAGACTTGGAGCAGAACGAGCCCAAAAGTCTTCGAAGAACAAGCACAACTGGCAGTGATGGAGAACAATATGCTTCTGGCTACAGGCAACGGCACCATGCAATCTCTAATGACAAGTGATCCTTCGACTGTAATCTCATCCGCTTATAACATGTCAAAAACAAAACTCATGAGCTTACTCTCGTATGACGAAGGAGCTGCAAAACCTGAGAAAATGGACGTGAGCAAAACGAATTGGTGGGAAAAGGAGTCGCTGCAATTCATGCGAGGCATTATGGATGAGTGCACACACCTCAAGAATTTCTCAGTGCCATACGATACGGATTTGATCATTGCAGTCTGCGCAAAGGACGACGCTTATGTCCCGAGACTCGGCTGCTCGAGCTTAGAAGACATTTGGCCGGGCGCAGAAGTCAGATACCTCGATGCAGGTCACGTATCAGCTTACGTTCTCCATCAAAAACTCTTTCGAAGCTCAATCATTGAAGCATTTGAGAGGTCGAAAGTGAAATGGCTCGCTGCAAAGAAAGCTGAAAGTACAAATCAAATGTGTGCTACACAAAATAATTTAGAAAAGTAAAACGTCCCAAAACTTCTATCGAGGAAAACTAAATCAAATTTTATTATTTTTTTTGTATATTGAAAAAAAAAATCAGAATTGTTGAAAGTTGCAAAGCAATAAATTCAATCAAACCATTGAAAATTGAACCCAAAACCTAAACAAACTGAAAAGTTCCCTTGCACGAAATCCAAATTTATTTTCAGGACCTCAGTTTGTTACATGGCAAATTCCGTCCAAGAATTGAAACAATTTAACACAGGAAACCGTTGAGTGGGAGTAAATGCATGAATAACTTGATTGGTAATTAACTTCAACTGCCTGGACACGTGCGAAGAATGATTGAATCAAATTTCGATTTTCGACCATTATTGGCTCGGCTCGAGTTTAGTCGCCCGCGCCACTTGTGAATCGGGAAATTTTCGTTTCCGGATGGAAAATTTTTACTAATGAACTTCCAGTAGTTTGATTGAGTTTTCAATTTATGAATGTCCGTGCGATTGGGGACAAAATTGACTGTGTTTGTCCTTTCGATTTTTCTTGGCTTGGTTCAAAAAGATGAAAACATCTCATCAATCATCGACATCACTAGCAGGACGACCTAGAATATTATTACAGTTCGCAGGAAGTGGCACCTCTGACTAGGTTTACGAAAACTCTCGTCAACGCCATAGCAGCAACGGAACCAAACATTGCGCATGTTTTTCTTGGTGAATTCGAGGCAACATTAAACTGATAGCAGCAACTGCATTGCACATTTATTTTAATTTTCCTCATGGCGCGCGTCATCAGACAACATGCTCCAGTTATATGCAATGATATAACATATTGATTTTTCATGAGATCAAATGCAACTTTGTAGGGCAATTGAAGATTATTCGAATATTTGATTGAGAAACCTTTTTGTTCAACTGCTGGTGCGCTTTGACATCTGTAAAATCCCAGGCAACTGAATCAATTGAAGAGGTCGACTGCAAAAAATATCGTTTTCAAGGTCATCGGTTTTGAACGTCACCAGTGATGCTTATGGTTGAGTCCGGTGCTGCCTAAGATACACAAAATCACGCGCTTTCGTGAAATAATTTTCCGGTAAAATGAAAAATGAACAAATAGAATGGAAGTGCATTTGCCTCGAAAGAGATTTAATAAAAAGTTCTGTCTCGTGCTATCGAAACTGCAACGGAATTGTCAATGTCATAAGTTTGAAAGAACAAATCGCAGTCACCAAAGTTTCGTATCAATTGGAAATTTTTATCCTTCGGACGTTGACGGAGCTCTTCATTTATTTCTTTTTAAAACGAATTCCAGAGGTAAGCGATAGAATGGTTAGAAAATTTTCTAAGCTTTTCTATTTAGAGAAAACATTATGAACGGATCGAAGAAAATTTACGCTCATGAAGACGACGATGTTATCTTCGTTCCAAATGAAGTGGAAATCATTGAAATTCCTAGTGCTGACGACGACGCTATAGACCAGAAAGCTGCTGAACAACCTGAAGGGATCGCCGGATGTTCTACTGTACGACAAGTCGAAGTCAAAGACAACTTTCCCGAGTGTCCAATCTGCATAGAGACGTTGAAGAACAAGCAGGTGTGCGTCACCAAATGTGGGCACGTCTTTTGCAAGCCGTGTATCAATCGCTGCTTAATGGCTCGAAGAGAATGTCCACTGTGCAAGACAAAGCTTCGTCGCAACAACTACCAGCAAGTTTTCTTGCACTGAGATCAATCAAGCAACCTCCGACACATATTTTTTGACGCGATCGCTTATTTTTTTGTAAAATTTTCCCTTAATTAAATAAACCCCAGCACATATTCCCACACAAACGCATGTGTCAGCCCTTTTTGTCATGATGAGATAAAGTTTGTGAGCAGAATATGTGTTACAACTCGTTTGTTTATTTAGGCTTCACCTTTTGTCGCCTTCCTGTCCATTCAACATGTCAATGATAATAAAACTTGATGAGCTCTGAGACTTGTTCGGTGTCAAAGTTGCAAAGGTTAGATGGAAATCAGGGAACAACTCAAACGGAATAAAGTCAACAAATGAGAAGACCGAGGATAAGTTTGTTTGCAAGCGAAAGTTTTGACTATCATGGCAGTTTAATTCAATTCTCTTCTTCGCTTTGCTGTTCAAAATTCAAAGCTGAATTTTATATTCAGTGTACAGTTTCACTTTGCGCTGCCATTTTATGGCGACATTCAAATTTCCTATCGCTAGCAGCTGAGGAAATTGTTTCTTGATTTCATTCGAAAGGATCGAATATACTTTAGCGAGGCTTAAACTGTTTGCTCGAGGAAATTGTGTTAGGCAAAGGAAGCCGCGAATGAACAAAGAAAAACTCGATAGAGGGTTGCGTAATTAAATTTTTCGCATTTCGTTGCTTTCATTTGAAGGAAAACTAACAACAAGAGCAGCGGACAAGCAAAAGATGGTTAACGTCTTACATCCCAGCCTGAAGCTACACCCTCTTTCAACTTCCGCTGCGACTTCTAGTCTGATTTTCGTTAACCCCGCCACGATTTAAATCGATAAAGGAAATGAGGATGTTTGGTGGAAATTATCGACATCAAGACATTGCCTTCGGTATTTTTATTTGACTTGTCACTGGTGTGACTGACTTATTCGTGCCAAGTAAGAGCTTCAAAATGGAAACTCGAGCTCGACAAAAGTTGATGAAACAAGATATTGAATGAGTGGCAAAATTGACCTCTACATTGAGCTGCTTAAGATTCTGCTTAATCCAAAAGAACCGAGGAAGAGTAAGTGTGATGTTATATTACATAATTAACATCCCGGACAGGAAAATCTATTACCAGAACGGCCTAATTACAGTGAAGAACCAATAAACATCTGCGAACTTCTCGATGATTGCAGTGACGCGTCGTTGCTCATTGGGCGTATTCAGCCCTTAGGTTATGCAAGAATTTTCTGCAAATTTGATTTCAAAACTCTAAATCCACTCACTCACACGTAAACCACTTTACTGTTGAACAATCATCATCCATGCTAATAAACTGACAAGTCGAGCGCGCTTTTCCAATCAACGGCCAACGCAAATTCCGGCAGATTTTCCTCGTATCATTTTAGTCTAAGCATGCATGAAACGCAAATAAATTAAATTTGATAAACATTACTTCGAGTATGGAAATGCGAGGGACGTCACGCCCGGGGCAGACTTTAGATTGAATTTCATTCTTTGTAATAATCTCAATAAAATTTTCGATGAAAAATTGAATTTTTGTCCTGGTTCGGCGCGAGACGGAAGACTCGAGCCGTGAAAACTCGCAAATTGCCATAATTCTTCAATTTAACGGTAGAAAAAGTTTCTAAATTTACATAACAGCGGATCTATGAATATTCTGCCTATCATGAAGCTAGCAAAGGATTTTAAAATTTGCGTTGCTGATTGGAGTGAAAGTCCTGCAGTGAAATGCGTGAAGTCTCGAAAAATCAATGAAAAGAAAAACTTTGTTTTAATTGCATGGCTCTAAGGGCGAGAGGGAAGTTCGTCTAGCCATAAAATTCTTTGCGCGTTTCACTGTGAAATTATCATTCTCGAATGACTCGCATGCTCGCTGGTAATATTTGTCCGCCAGTTAGTTTTACAGGGAGAAGTGGAAATGTGTTCGAGGGCGATAACAGTGAAGCGAGTTTATGGCATTCTCGGAAATAATTATATTAACCCAACGTTCAAATGAAAAACTTATCGCATCGACGAAATTCCAAACTTTCCACTCTTTACGAAGACTGAAAAAATCATTAAGTTTTTCACGAACGGATTGCAGCGAGCTGGCGCCTTCTCAATTACATAGATTTTCCGTCTCGACGGAACATAGCTGAATGTGGAGTTTTGCCTAGCGAATGCTACCGTGAAAAGTTACGAAAGGAAGTTTTTGCAATTGTCCAAGGTGATAATGTTTTCATTTTTTTAAGTTGGAAGTGTCGGCTTCAACCCTTGGAAGCAACGCAACTTTAAATTTTAAAGTCTTCGTGTCTTGAGCTAAACATACAGGGACCCGCGATCTATATTTAAAACTACATTTATCTCTTTCAAATATTCGGAACTCATTTCTGAACTACCTCAACCAACGAGAGTCACGAAAAAGTGCAGCGAGACACATAAAATCAATGGGAAAACGAAACGATGACGTAATTGTTGCTGCGCTTCGAAGCTAAGAGACAAAACATCAACACATAGAGCAGTGAAACAACGGCGTTGCGTTCACTGGTGAAGTTCTCTGAAGCTTCATTCGACTTTCGTCTGTCGACCGGTCTGTTTGCTTTTTTTAAAATTCTCATAAAAAAGTGGTGGCAGTGCTTAGCCCAATAAATAGTTATCAAAAAAATTGTGCAATTTGCACTAGACGAGAAGAGAGAGAGAGATAGAAAAATAATCCAAGCACACTCAAAGTGTTGAGAGGAAATCGTGGGTGAAGGTTTTCACGTGAGAAAATGCAAATAAGCTTTTAACGGTTTTCACTCGAGTGCTCTTCAACCGCGACTGTGCTCAAAAGGAAATTCGATAGAATCGAAAAATACATTAAAGAGCTTCTGTTGCAAGTGGATTAATAAGTCAACTGCAAGTTTAAAAAATCATCAAGTTCGCCTGAAGAGAAAAGAGTGAAGAATAGCGCAGCGAACATGGCAATGAAGTTCTTGGTGACCTTCCTGCTGCTAGTATCGATCGGCGAAATATACTCGAAAACTCTGCTGGAGAAAATTCGCGATGACTCAGATCTATCCGAGGTAAGTGGTGCCGAACTTTGTAGGACTTCGTGGGTCTAATTGGGAAGCCGTGCTTCCCCTAGCACACTTAAGCTGGTCGTCAAAAATTCGGTGAAAAAATTTTGGTTTCAGTTCAAACGTTACATAACCGAAAAGGAAGAAAAGACTGTTGTGTAACATGAGTGAAGTGACATCGTTTTGGTTCTAAATTCCATGTTAGATAATGAAGACTATAAAGTTCCTGCAATAAAGTCGTTGAGCGATGCGCATCGGGGAAAAGGGTTTTGGCTGACCGAAATTCAGAAAACTTATAAGACTCTTGGTAATTAGACGCGAGTCTTCCCCGAACGACTTTTGTTCGCTGAAAGTTTCAAGTTGAAGGGAATATCGCTCGTAAAATTGGTAACTGTAATTTCCAAGAGCTTCCTCCAATCTTTATTAATTGCTTCAAATCAAGAAAAAGTACTGATGAGGCCTCTCGAAGCGTGGAGAATGATTGAATATCTCAGATTCCACGGCGAGGAGGCTTATTAATCACAATTTGTTCACCTCAGACTTTCATGATTGAAATCATTTTTTGGCAAACAGACGAAAAACATTTCAGAGATTGCAATGGCAATTTGCATAACGCTGATCCATCCTGCAGGCCCGCTCGCCCTGACGTGAATAAAATTTATTGCTTCGATGACATGTTTATATAGTTTGACTGCATGATGAAACGATTCTCTCGCCGATTTTTCATGCGAAAACAAAAATATCCAATAGAATCGGATTGAGAACCGTGGTTTGGCTTTCCCTCAGCCGCTCTAATTCAAATCAAGTCTCCACCTAATTTCAAGCTTCGAACTAGACCAAACCATAATTTACGTCCGTATTTGGAACAAATCAGTCGATGGTCTTCGGCGGGCGGCAGACTTTTTCCTTTTTTCTGGCAAAGTTCCAAAGAGAATCATTGTGCATTTTTATTGATCTAAGGCACAAGAAAACTTTTGTTGCTTTGCAAGTGTTTTTCTATGAGACAACAAGTAGATGTCGAGTAGAAAAAGTTATCAGGGAAAGGCTTAGCCAGCAGCTGAATATGTTAAGAATAAACAAGGCAAGAAGAGACACATCAGCCGTGTTACAATTGAGTTAGAATAGAGCTGACTCGATTTATTTCTCTCATCACGTACAAAAACATTCGCAGTAGTGACAAAATTATATTTCCAACCGCGAATTCAAATTAATCAATTCATAGAAAGTCGAGTGACAACAGCAAGTCGTTGAACAATGGAAGAAGCTAGCAATGGCAATTTCAAGCCTTTAGATCGTGCCAATGTGCGATAAAGTTTCACTCATCCCTTAATTCATTAGACAAATTGAAACTTGAACTGCTGAACTCTCCAAAAATAAAAAATTTCACTTCGGAGATGTAAAATTTTCATGGCTTGGCCCAGTCAGCAGTAGGAATGAATGTTCAAGCGTAATTGGCATTTGTAATCAAGACAGAGCTCTCTGCAGTCGCGGAACAGAATTATTCCATTAAAAAGCGAACGTTCCAGGCTGTAAATGCTTCGTATAATTTTGATATTAAACCAAGAACGGAGAGTTAGTGAGTTCCATGAAACCGAAAAATTAAAGGTTTTAATGCTTAGTACGGAAACTCTCACCGTACAGAAATGCAGAAATCTAGAGGTGGTAATGAGTCATCAAATATTTTCGGCTGATGTAATGGCGAACTTCCGAGTGGCTAAACCGCAACTTAATTTTAACGGTGTTTGCGACACGAAACCGCTGCTTCCTTCCTCCCCTGCCATGTGAACGATATCAGTTCATGATCCGTCCCAAGATAAACGACAACTCAGACGTAAAGCGACGTATTACTCTTGAATAATTATCTCACTCGATTTCTAGCAGCATCTTTACTCGCAAACAGCGAAAACGTTGAAACGAAATTAAATGAAACCGGTTTAGCTCAACTCCACATGGAGAAAACGCCGTGAAGATTATGGAAGCGAAAACCGAAAACAGTTTTAGTGAGCGCAAGTGTGCGATTCCACAACACATGTGGAGACATCAAAATGCTCTTGAACGCTTGTTATTTATTCCGTCGCAAAGTATTCACCACGCTGATGAATGAACTGGAAGCAAAACACTTCAAGATGGAAACATGCACACTCAAGCGCAGAAAATGTTGAACGAGCAATTTTAACAATCAAGCTGAGAGTTGGAGAATCCATTAGCTGGAACTTTCCCCCTTACAAAAATATATTCACATCTCGTGTGAAAAACCTTCAGTTAAGCCACAAATTTTCACCGAAAATGCGGAACAAAGAGATCTCAAAATGGTTCTTCCGCATGACGAAGATCAAACAGACCAGCGATGCAAGCTAACATCTTAAGTTGAAAAACAAATGTATTTAACTTCACCGGCATTCGTGACTAATCGCACGGGAAACATATTTCAGAAGCCGGTGCCACACCGCCTCGAGTTTATTCTTTAATCCGTTCACTATTAGAATTTAAAACTTTCGATGTTTTCTAGAGCGTAGCTCCATCCACATGACTAAGCACCAAATCTTTCCACGACGTGCCCGTGAACTTGAGCAGAGAGAATCGAAGTTGAAAACAAAAACACCGCGGCGAGAAAAAGTGCGACAAAGCAAATCAATTTCTGGCTTTTTCAATCATACCCAACTGACCAGTTTCTCTCAACAAGCTCCGTACCTTCTTCCCATAAGTGTTCTATGAATTATTCACCTCTTTCGATGCCAATGGATTTTATTTGCTGTGCGTAGCAGAAATTTATTGCATCATTCTGATTTATCTCTTAACCAGTTTGTGTTTCCTCGTTTGAGTTCCTTATTTTTATGGGAAAAAGTAAACGAGAAGTTAGGAAAGCGCCCTTGACGTTTCGCTCTGCGCTGGCACCTGAGGAGAATCGTAACTCCCTGTCCCTAACGACTGCTGTTCTAGAAATGTTTGAGTTCACTTTCCCTATGATCGCTATGTGATTACATCCCAAACCGAAAGTGTTCCACATAATTCATGGCGGAAGGAAGGCAAACACATCGATTGCATTTGTGTCTTCTTTACGACTCAAGCTCTTCAGCTTGATTTAGGCAAAAAAGCGAGAGTGCAAATGAAAGCAGATCGGTGAGGACTTAAGCGAAACAAAAGGCGGGAAGCAAGGCAAACACATGTAATTTGTTGTTGCTAGCCTGCAAACATAAATCAGTTTAAAAATGAAAACACCGTAATCCCTGCGCTCATTGTTCGGAATCACTCAGTCGGTTTAAAGCGGATTAAAATGATTCGCACAACGACTCTTCGCGCCAAAGAGACTCGGGTTGTGACAAGTCTTCCCCAATAATCCGATGTGCATGAAATTGAGGTCGGTTCAACGAGAAATTCTAACTGACATCTTTAACCACAGTCGGAACTACAGACTTGATTTAACGTAGCACGTCTTGTCATCAGCACGTCAAATCATTCTGTCGTCTTGTCGATTACAATTCCAACAATTGGAGCGAAGAAATGATTGAAATATTCTGCCGTTTTGCGCTTTCCATGTTTCTCCGACTTTTACGCTTAGCCATGCCGAGGAGAAAAACATTTATCTCAACTATATTCATCTCAAAAGAGCATTGCTACTGCTGACAAACAGATGTGCGACACAATTCTTATGAAGTCTCATTCCACGGAGCTTACTCATGTCCAGAAGACGATTGAACATGATCGTCGCTCGTCCATGTTTTCCGTTCACAAGCAACAAACAAAGTTTGTTGTGCACCTCGATTCCAAATCTCGTTTCCATGTACACGTAGACAAACCTTTCTGGTTCGCTGCCCGCTGAAATTACTCGCTTTTAAAACGCAGCAGGCATATGCCGAGAGAGTTTGATAAAACATTCAGTGCTATTATTAAATGAATTTCTTCCATCAGACCATTAGCGTGCTTTGTAGTTTTATGTTGGATGGAAATTTCACGATAAAATGTCTATTTTTGTGTCGCACACGAATTTGAGCCGCGTCGAGGGTTGAAAATTCCCCGAAAAAAAAATTAAATTGCACGGAAAATTTAATGTTCTCGTTAAAAACAACTGACAAACGTACGTTTTCGAGGCAGTAAAGCGAAGAGTTATAGACTTTGATATCCCCAAGTCTCTCAACTTCAAACTATCGACAACTTGAAACTTTAATTGTGTGAGAGCAACTTGACAAGTTCGTTTGATTTTGAGTCGCCTGCGATGAGACATGAGAGCTTGATAGATCTGTTAAACGAACTTGGCGATGTTTCGTTGACACTTGAGTTTTCTTGGGCAGGTCACTAGAACAGTCAGTCGAACTGACTGAGCTGAGATACGACACAGTCACGAATTTTCAAGCGTGTTTGGAACCTAAGCTAATTTCTTGTAGAAAATTATTCTTTCACATGATTACGCAAATTGAAGATGAGTTACATGTTGAAAACGCAACGGCGAGAGTCTAATTAAAGTTAATTAATTCAATTATTCCTCAGTAGTTTCTGGAAATGCTTAAAGCGATGTCGTCCGCGAAACATAAATGGAATGACAGCGAGCAAAAAATGTTAACATTCCGATCGATAACGATCGGTTAAGGAATAATAATAAGTAAGCCATTATGCTTGTCTAGATCACTGCGACAAGATAATTAAAGCTTGTAGTGCAACAAAGAAATTGTCGATTGCGAAGGTCGCCTGTGGAGCAAGAGATTTATTACCTTTCCTTCTGGAAGCAACGTCGGCAAATGGGATTCGAAAGAACGGAAGACATGTCGATGGAGAGAAAAGAGAAGGAGCCGAGTTGAAAAGAACAAACGCATACGGGAAACTTCCAATTATCCGCAATTATGAGGGGAAGACGAGCCGAAATCGGCTTTAATTTACAATGAGATCAAAGCGCTCAATCATTTTAACTGCCAACCAAAACAGAATTCTCAACGCGGCTCGCTGTGACATTGATTACTATGGAGACCTTCAGTCACCTCGATGCCTCTCGCTGATCATGATCTCTTTTCCAAGCACGAACTGGAAAATTATGAAAGGAATTCCAATTGACGTTGAATCGATTACAAATCTCGATTTTCAGATTGTTTGTTTTGAAACTCTGAAACGAGTCTTAGAAAAGTCTTAATGATGATGCAGAACGCTCGACGATTGTTTCCACTTTAATAGAAAGGCGAATTTCCTCACGATGACAGTTCATTGTTCGTGATGTTTGCTCAGGCAATCTTTGCTCCAAATTACAAAACTTTAAGAAACTTTTTTCTTCAAATTCTACGTAGTAACTGAAGAAGAAGGGAGAGTGAAGAAGAGTAGGGACGATATCTAAGTTTTGAGGGCAGAGGGGGACTGCGTTTTATTAACATCAATAACAAGCAAGGCGACTCTCCCAATGACTCGAAATTCTTTTGAACAAAACAAACAAATCGAGTGATCTAGTTTTGTGACGCTTAGCTTTAACAGAAAAAGCAATTGAGATGAGCAAGGCGAAGTCGTCCCAAGTAATAAATTCAAATTTGCAGAAATTCGAGACTCGCACTTCCTCCTGCATCTTTCGCCCGGGTAACGAGCACGACATCCCTCGAAGCAATCATGGAATTTCAACAACTGAAAACTTATGAATTATCTTAATGAATTAATTTTTCTCCTTTGCCTCGCTGCTTTCTCGACCAATTTAAAATAATCTTTGAAGAGACGGGAAAAATATTTGTTAGAGAATTAACTTAAATTGGTTATAATTGGTGCCGATGATAAAAAATTCTTGAAATAGCGCTCAACTTGTCACTTCTTCCATCTCGTCAGCCGCAACAGCAGCAGCAACGATTGAAAGTTATCAAATTATGTCGTTCTTTACAAGAATTAATACAAAGATTTAATTATTTTCAACTCAAACCCTTCCGCTGATCTTTCGTAATTGGAAATCTGGAGTTCGTAGACTTTGCTTAGCAGCAGCAAGAAAACTTTTGACTCGCGTCATGTTTCTTTTGATAGAATTTCTGACTCAGAACTTTAAGTCTAGTTAGTTTTCTTTTGTGATGGTTTTTGAGGGAAGAAAGTTGGTAATGAGAGAGTTTCACGACAAAGACGTTTCTCGTTAATTAAATTACATTGGGGTCAGTCGGGGTGAAGTTGCGTTAAGCCAGGATTTTCTTATTGGTTTTATTTGCTCATCGGTGGTCGCATGTGTTCACATAAAGTTTAAGTTTCTCGTTTTTTCTAGTCGCTTTGTCGCTGCGGCATTCAACTGAACGAACAACGTAGTTGAAATTTGTCAAATAAATCAAGCCATTAAGTTAATTTCGGAATATCTGGAGCGTCATGCGGAGCGCTCTGCTCCTACGGTCAGAAACCCGACAGCGAATCATTAGGCCGAAATTACAGATTTAGACTCGGGCTTGAAGAAGCCAGCAAGGCCATCATTTGATGCAATTTCCCTTGACTGCCTTTTAATCTAGTCTATCTAGCTGCTGAGATGGGAGCAGTAATTTTTTAAAGAGCTCAGTTGTTTTCGATTGGCAAACGACGAGTCTTCCCAAAAGACGATTCTCAGATCTAGCAATGACCCTCTTCGAGTTTTTAACAACCTCACGAAATTATAATTCATAAGCAAATATTTGCAAAACCGCAATCTCCGTGAAATGCTTTCGGTTTCATTCGAGTTCTGCACAAACAAACGCTGACGAGACGCGAAAAAAAAAGATTCGATGTAATCAAAAATAAATTATTAATGGGCTCGCTCGTAAATTATTTAAAATTTCATAAGCGATAAGTGAAAGAACTAAACGAGGGCGAGCGATTGCAAATGTTCTCGCAATAAATTAATTAATGAACTCGAGCGGGGAAAGCTGCGCTCATCACACTGGATAGGATTCGAAAGAGCTCAGCGGTCGAAATTTATTTTTAAACGCATTAAATGTTCAATCAACGGTTGGTTAATTGGATATCAAAGTTGCAATCAATCTGAACGAGCTGAATGATGAACATCTAGATTGAGTGCGCTCTTGACTCATCCATTCGATTCGTCTTAGTTAAAGCGACACTCAGTATTCAGTTCTAGCGTGAATGATTCATTCTGTGCAATACTGGGAGGGAACTGTGGGTATCCGATGAGGGGGAGGGATTGAAATTATTTATGAGAAAATCAAACAGAATTTTTCATTAAATCTCACTTCAATATCCTCCGAGATTTCCTTGCAAACTTTAGCGTTTATTCAATTTGAACAACGATCCAGAAATGGGCAAATGATGTAACGCCTAAATTCAGCTTCAGGCTTGATAAAATCAAAACAATTCAGTGTCTGAACAAAAAGACGAGCCCCGGTAGAATTTCTATTTTCCTGTTAAATTACATCAATTTCAATCGAATTACAAATTTTATCGAATTGAAAACTGCCATAAATATAATGAAACAATAAAACGTGCGTTTACCGGTCGGTTGTCTGTAGACGGTCGTTGTCATTATATCAACGTGTACGGATCAGCCATTAAAAGGGACGATAAAAACGCATTACCAGACGGGCGACACGTCAGTTCAAGTTAAGTGGTGCTCAATGATGTGTGCGGTTGCTGTAGAATAAATATTAATAAACAATCAGAAAGAAAGCACAAAAGGCAAATTATGAGCATCGGCAGCGTCACGCATTGCAAAAAGCAACAAAACACCGACAATGCAATTTGATGTCCCGTTGAGCCGACGAGCTCTTGTGAAATAGAACTGCAGACTATAATCACCTTGGGAGAAGAGACCACGAGGCGAAGTTTGTTTAGTTGCAGTTGCCAAGGAAGTCAACGTTCGCCTATCGGATTTATTAGTCTCAAGTGGCAGTTGATGAAAAATGTGCTGATCCATTCATCGATGTTATTACCGCCTCGTCTTGATGATGTCTTGAACGTTTAATTAGCGTCGCGTAGTCGAATGCTTTCCGCGAGTTTGTCACTGTCGGCTGCGTTTGTGACACGCGGCTGTCTTTTGATACGCCCAATCCAAACAATTTCCCTTGAAAACCGTCAAATAAAACTTGTTTGATGAAAGGAGGAAGCGGAGCAAAGCGAAATTATGTTCAAATTTGCATAAAGGTCAAAAAGTAATTTTTCCTCCTACGGCGAGTCGTTTGTTGAACGTGAAGAGAGTCTGCCGTCTGTGTTGATGACATAAAGAATTCACGAGGTTCGCAAGTGAAGCGACGAAGAGCACGCTTTAATTGACACTTGATTGCTGTTCATTGTCTCACGTCACAGTGCGAGAGAGATGAGCTGCTCGTCTGACTCATGTAACGCACGTCGAGCTCGTTACGATTGAATAAACGAATGGGAAAGTTCTGACTCCTCTCGACAAGTACACACGATAAACAACTAATTGAATCAAACGATGATGAATGAAATGAAATTATTAAAGCGGAAACTTCGTTTTACTATGTAGATTCTTTGGTCTGAGTGGCGCGAACGCGAGTCACAACGCATCACCGAGTAAACTCATCAAACGGTCAGCTGCGAGAGCTCGTGGTCAATAAACCCCTCGACTAATTCGATCATTGCAGCTGAGGTTGACGTTTTTACGCCAAATTCTCTGTATTCAACTCGTTTAATATAAGCACGTTTTGAAATTAAATCCCGCGTTAACAGCCCGGGTGACACCATCCGTCATGTCAAATGTAAATTGAATGTATAAACAGTTTAGTCAACAAATGAAATGGAGTTGCAGGGTTCTCAGCTTTTGGTTTTGTGATCTCATTAAATGGCAAAAGGCAGATAAATGTTTGGCAACAAGATGCGACACTCACCCCTCACACCACTCACTGAATATTTTCAGGTTTTTTAGGGATCAATTCATTCATCCCCGGCCGAACGCAGGGGCTTGAGTTGCTATTTGTTTGCGTCACATCTATGAACACAATAAAATTGAGAGTGAAAAATTACAAAACCTCTTAATGCGTGTTTTGACTTTCACAACACAAACGGAACAGGGAAAAGAATTCCGAGAAGTAATTTCTCATCGTCTCCTTTTACACGGCAGCAACTCGGAACAATGATCGGGGAAGGTAGACGAGGAGTCGTCCTAAAAACATATTGGAAAGGCAAACATCATCAAACCTTTTCAATTGCATTTTGCATGGTTTCTGTTGTCGAATCCATTTTCGAAGCTTCCACAAATATTTGCGCCCATTGTTACGGCTTTTCTAGTCCCGTTCATTGTCAGTAATTTGATTATCCTTATGAACCCTGCGGAACCGTTTTTAATTCTCGAGATTTATTCGCTACAATTTTTCGGGCGAGGATAGCTTTGTGGGGTCTGGGCTCGTAAATCAAACGGAAAGGTGCCATCGAGATTTTGATAACCTATTCGTCTCCATTCAGATTATTAGAGACGGTAGTAAAGGTGCTTGAGCAGAACCCGTTTGACTTTTTATCGGCTGGGAAAAGAATGTCGAGCTCTTCATTTTCGGATCGTCGTAAAGATGCGAGGAAAGAAAGTTAGATAAACGTTAGGTCCGGGAGAGCAATGAAGACACAAAAAAGTTTTCGACCCGATTTAATCAGGCAAGGCGTTGAGTTATGCTTTAATTCTTAATCTCTAAGGATCAATAAAACTTAATCGCTACTTTTACGGCTTAAAATTCCAAGAGGTTGTTGCCACTGCGATTGCAACCGTCACTGACCGTTGACAGACTTCCAAATGCATCGCGACTTAATTAATGATCTCGCCCCTAAATTTTGATCTATCGCTGAGTCCAAAACTCAGACAGCATTTTCGAATTAAAAATTGAGCAAACACATTTCCCTAATTTGATAAACTCGACAAAGTAAAACGGACACCCAGCAAGTCCGTTGAGAATCGTATTCATCCCATCAACAGAATATTAATGCTTCCTAAAAGCAGTAAATAATGGAACGTAGCGGCAGATAGATCATGCCGACAACCTGGTGTTCCGAGCATTCTCATTAACGCGATACGGTTCAGTTGCTTTCGAGTTCCGAAAGAACTTTGAAACATCAGAGGAGAACCATCGTCCGATTGCGTTTTGCTGTTGTAAATGATTTGAACTGGAAATACTAGCGCAAACTTGAAAGAAATGCTATCGAATTAAAATACTAGATTGAAGCGATCGCAGCGGGAAAACAATGGGGAAATTGTTGAATTGAAAGAATTGCGCCGCTGGGATTTGCAAAGTACCGTTTTTCTCTTCGTTCTGCATTGATAGCGATAAAAGTTCGCGACTTCGGAAAACAAGCTGAATTGAATTACACACTTACTGAGATAGCACGATGACTCGCTTTCCATTCACTTCTTTCTTTCAATCGCGCAATTCTGGAATTCCTTACGTTTGTTAACTGAGTGAAGAGGGAGACAATGCATGATGCAGAAGTGCAAGGAATTTGTTTGTCTTTGATCGGTGAAAGTTGATACTATCCGACTAGGTTGCCACAGGAGTGTCAAGTAATCTAGAGCGATGGTGTTTACTCAACCGCTTAAGCTGTTGGCGAATCATCTCTTCAATCACTCATAGGTTCATATCAGAAAATTTGACAGTTCATTCCCCTATCACCCATTTGAACGTATTTTGATTAAATTGATATGACTAGGATTGTTCTGTAAGGCATATTTTGGGCCGCAATCAATGAACAGTGTTTAGTTCAATTGCATGTCAAACAGCCATTTAGAATGTGCCGGGGAAGGAGAAACTCTTAACCTTCTCTACCCGCCGCCTAGTTTCAGTTCAACTCACGTCCTGTTTTGTCGCAACACAAAAAAAGTTTCCAAGGATTCGATTTTGTTGCTGCCCTCGCAAGGATTAAGGTTTTGTTTTTCGTTGAATCCACTGAGGTTTCCGAATGGGTTGCAGAAAAGCTTTTTGCTAAAAGTTTTTGCACTTGCTTCCTTCATTCACCGTTGGAATAATGAATTCAGAGCTCGGCACAAGGAGTGCAGCAAACGAAATGTTTATTTTTTCACGGGTTTCCCTCGATAGCAGAAATTGCAAATGGATTGAAATAATAAGAGCCCGTGGGCGGATGATGAACAATTTCCGCAAGCAAATTGATGACGAAGTCGCTGGAACGAAAAATTGAATTAGATGATTCATTTACTGCACGAGCGAAATCTTGAATCATCAGAGATTTTCATTAAACAACACGGCATGTGTCGCTTCATTAAATGTTAAACTTGTCGCTAGCGATCAATCATAGCGTTGAACGACGCGGGAGTTCCAATATTGGCATCAAATAATGATGAGAAAAGTCTATTAGAGCAGTCGATAATTTAAATAAAGTTGATTGAGATTTAGGGAATCAAACTGTAGCAAAGTAGACTTGTTCGGTCGTTGAAAACTAATGCGAACCTTGTTGAAAGCCGACTCGTCTCAATCTTCCTCTTGGTTAACTGAATGACGATCGGGAACTGTTATCGCTCCAGAGTTGATTGCTTTCCGCATCGGTTCATCGATTTGCATAGAAATAACATTGTTAAATATTATAAACACGAGCTGTTGGGTCTCGAAAAGGTTCTCCGATCCGATAAATTAGCATTGGAATGAATTCAAACGACGGAACCCGAGAAAAGATTTCTCCAGGTTAACATTCCTTCCTCGACTGACCCAAGCCATAAACAACGGCCATAGAAATCAGATCGCTGATAAATCTGATTGCCTCTCGACATCGCATTAATGTTCTTCACATCAAAGTTCATTGCGAAACTTTTGTTTACACAGAAGCGAAAGCTCCGAACGGTGGAAACAACAGAGCCTAAATGAATCGCCGAATTAATGTCGGCGAGTCGAATAGCAACAGGAAATTCATTATAAACGCTCGTGCGTAGGCATGGTCCGACAACATAGAGCCAAACGGCCTGAATGCTTAATTTTCTTCCCCGAAGAACAAAAGTTGTTGGCGAAAAAAGAAAATCAATGAATGAAAGCGTGTGAGGGGAGCAAAGAAGTTGTATTACTCAACTTTGAGGGTCGCCCTGTGTCAGATGCGCCCGCCGTCGAGGCGCCAGTCTATCGCTTTTTTCGCCGACAACCAAAGGGAGGGATTTTTATGTGTTTTCATTCATTCGCGGTCCCTTCTTCGATTGAAGGCGAGCAGCGATGTGCAGTGTTTGCGTTTGGAACAACAAGGGTGGCTTCAACGGAAACAAGAAGTTCAGCTTATTGAAAACTCATTGGAAATGATTTGCATATTTCATCGTTTTCATCAGAATTATCGGACTGCTTGTGGGAACTAAGGGCTTGTGGCAGTTGGCTTACACTATCCAGAACTAGTTTAATAAATGAAGACGAGTTGCGACAACTTGAGCGCGGATTGTCGCAAGTTTTATTGATTCCAACAATGAGTCGTAAAACTGAATGCAAAGTTTTATTGTGAGAGCAAGTTCCGATATTTGCTTTTATCGTCTTCCGACGACTCCCTGCTGAATCATTGAAGACGGTTATGCCGATATGAATAAATAACAACTTCAACGCACAGAAACATGCTGAGGGGGACGAGCAAAGAATTAGCGAACAACGGCTTGGGTGACTTGAGTCACTGCATTAAAGTGATGAAACTCGTAATTGGTCTGTGGCTTGTCTAGCATTTCAGCACTGCTTTGTTTTGATTTTCTTCTTTCGTTTTATGAAAAAAATGCTCAGGGGAAAACACGACAAGATTCCTTAGCCTCACACACGTCGCACAAAACTATTAACGTGCATAGTAAAACTCCCTCGAAGCCTGCAGGATGGTCAGATACGACTCAGATTCCTTCCGATTGATAAATTTCATATTTTCATTAGATCTGATTTCTTTTTTCGAACAGCCCACGAGAGGGTTGATAGAAAGAAATTGAGCAAAAGGCAAGCGAAAAGGATAACATGTCTGTTGTTTTGTTTAACAAAGCAGAAACTGAGGGGAGTTTCAGCAATAAATATTTTGCTCTTCACAAATTGTTTCGAATCAACTTCAAAGGGCGAAACTCTACACGGAAAAGACATTTTGTTGGGTCGTTTTTGTGGACACTTTGTTTTCCTTTTTCTTCTGCACTCATTTTAAACTAAAGCTCGCGCACTTGGACGACCTCATTGAATTAATAATTCAAGCTGTCGCTTTTAATCGCTTTAAGCCAAATTTCGCGAGAACCTTTTACTGTTGATAAAAAATGTTGGCCACACAATTTTGTCCGCTCACAGGTTCAACGTGCTTCAAGTGCATGAGAGCGTGAAAAAAAAACAGTTTCCGTTCAAAAGTTCCACGTTTCGCTCTTATGCTAATGCTTTCGGTGTTACTACTGAGACAAACCAGATCGATCAGATCTATCTCTGTTGTTCTGACATAGACTCTACCACCATTAATTACTTTTGCTTTGTATCTACTTAGTTGTCTAGAACTCGAGAGCGTTTGAGTGCCAGTAAATTAATTGGCTTCATGAGAGTGCAGATATCGATCGGGAGATTTTTATTTTGAGAATTTTCTTTCTTCGACGTGTTCATGACGCTTCAGCGTGTTTTCTGCTCCACTTTTTTTGACCGACACGTTCATATCAGCAGCAGATCATGACAGAGTGAGAAGCGGTAATTAGATTCTTTAGGTTCTTTCTCCGCTCTACAGAAGCTCAGATTGCACAATCCGTGACTCTTTGAAATATTACCAAAGACGTAAACTATCACGTCCAGAATAAATCAATATCGGAAAAGAGACTTCATCCCACGCGAAAGACAAACAAAGTCTCCGCTTATAAAAAACATAGAGAACAAAATGGACTCACTGCAAATCATTTCCAATCCGGAAAGTCTTTTCTTTCATCTTCCTCTTGCGCAAACAAAAAATAAGTTCCATTAATTGCTGTTGAATAAATAAATTCTGCTCAGCTTTTTCGCATGACACTAACCCATAAATGAAGTTCCACAATGTAGCACGAAGTGCTGAGAACGGCAAACAGACCTCAATCAATTTCATCCATTCCAAACACAATTAATTGGTGTGACTGTGGAATGATTCAGTAAACATCGACTGCAAGCAAAAAAGCTGCAAACCAATAGCAGAGCCAGAAATGTCAACAAGTGCCTTAACGATCCCAAATTGGGAATTCTATCCGTTAAGCTCCTTGAAAGCTTTTGTCATCTACGACATTGACCTGTTCGCATTTCAGCATTCCATCAAACTGCCAACTTCGCTGCAAACTAACTCGTCTCTCAACCCCAACTACAAGAAAGTATTGGATGACCACAAAAATCCTTTTCTCTCCACTTTGAGATGTCGAGAGCTTTCAGATGTCGAGAGTGTCCTTATAAAAAAGAAGCGATGTCTCAGTTTACATCGATGAATTATTCATTAGCAAGCAATTCAGAGATTCTTCCCGGGCAGCACCGAACGAAATACGATCTTTATTCAGCAGCGGGAACTCTCATTAGGCTTCTATCAATGTAAGGGATCCAGTGCTTCCCCGTCTAGAAATAATTTCGTTGAATCATTAATCGCAATGAATCACTTGAAATTCATGCTTCTCAACTTTTTTTTATTGAGCAATTTCATTTGGAACCCGCCCGTGTTGATTCCGCGGAGAGCTTCGCTAATCTTGCTGTTGTAAATTACTTCTCGACGGTTAAAGGCACTCACTCAGTCAGTCAAAGGAGACAAAGCTCCCCTTCGCTTGCTTTCATAAAGGCAGAGAAATGTGAAAATGTGTCATTTCCTGGATTGGAAGAATAATTAATTTAATTTTCACGACACTCCAGTCATCGTTTCTTTTCATCTCACATTCAAAGGAAATTTATGAAAATTATGAAATAATTTCGTTAGCACATTACGCAAAAGAAGAGGAAGGGGAAACTTTCAAAAACATTCCGCACTGCGATGGCGTTCAAGACTAACGTTTAGAATCGTTAGTTTTTATTGCGTCTCGCGAGGATATGAAATGAGCTGTTAAATCTCGTCCGCAATCTTCCATCCACGCTTAGCAGTCAATTGCCCATTCATTCTACTTGTTGTTACGAACTTCTAGAATTTAGTGCGAAGTGCTTGTGGCTTATAAGAAGTCATAAAGTATTAAATTCAATGATACAAGAAAAGTTTCGTTCGCATCAACCTTGCACATCGTAATGTTTCACACGACGATTCGTTTTGTAGTGAACCTAACTCACAACTTCGTTCCGGAAATTCATCTTGAAATGCTTTACAGGATTCCTGGTGCCTTTCTTTCCTCTTAGGAACGAGATCGTCTCGAAGGTTTTCATAATAAAATCAAATTTGTACTTTAAACGTCGAGCATGTTTATTCAAGGCAACGTTCACTTCATAAATTTGTATTAAAAGCAGCTTTCTTTCAAATATTTCCGCTTATGGAAATGAAAAAAA
The DNA here is from genome assembly GCA_033064975.1 of Smittia sp. YW1114-2. Lineage (NCBI taxonomy): Eukaryota > Metazoa > Arthropoda > Insecta > Diptera > Chironomidae > Smittia > Smittia sp. YW1114-2. The sequence goes on from CP093833.1 coordinate 4,011,976, forward strand.
AATTACTTGCTGGCTTTTGTGCGCTGCTGGCGCTGCAGGATTTTCTAGAATTCAGCGCTTTTCAATATTGGCTCGTCGACTTTTCCCAACCCACAAACGCAATCTCAAAATAACTTTACCAAATAACTCGGGGATGTTAAATTCGTTGTGACTAAGACGTTAACTGTTGAATTCTGATTTCAAACAAAGATTGCGCCGACATTGAGGAGAAAAAATGAAGGAAAAAGTTTCCAACTTTCGGCAGAAATTGTTCTCATTTGGAGAACATTGCTACGCACATTTAGCAAACCAATTTTCGAGGCAATAAAAACATGAATAACGAGCGAAGAGCGCGAGGCTCGACGGCATGACGATTCATGTTGTTTTATTCTTTTATTACGTATCAATCGTGGAGGCGGGAAAGGAAGAAATATCAGGAGAATTTCAACTGTTTCAAGAAAACAAAATCATGAGCTCTTGCTGCATTGAGATACCGAGTTGGTTGGTACGTACTAGAGAATGAGGAAGGATTCTTTTCCCGAAAAGTAAATATCAAAGACAAATATTTTCCCGCATGAATATCTGATTTCACTCCGCGCTGAGACAACTAAAAGACGAGCAAATTCAATCAAGTTCATCAGTCCTCCCCTCTCGCAACGCGCCGAGTAGTCCCTGCCTCATGAACTCTTATCTCGATCAATCAAAAATCGATAAAGTTCACAAGCGGAGGAAATGCTTTGTCGGAATGAAATTACGTCACTTAGAATTCATCTCTTGCGACTTCCCGGGGCTCGTATGTGTCAAGACAATGTTCTTGGAATATGTCAGATATCCTTTAGCTTCAACGCTTCCATCATCGTCTTCAGACTCAAGCCAAAGCTGTTCACGTCAAACGCGTTTACTCAAAGTTATGCTCTTGAATTTAAATATTGATGACCGTGCCAATCCATTGAACGCCTGTTTCCATACAATAGTAGACATTTCATTGTGAGTCTAAGTGCTTCTACCGTTCCAACAACTTTTGTCGAACGTCTTTTCGTCTATTCTGATTTTGAAGTGACGAGAAAACAAAGTGCCAAGTATTCCTGTTCTTTGTGATATGGGTCGAACGGTTTCATTTTCATCGTTTACCCTTCGAGGACAAATCATTTGAACGTTACACATGCTTCGGATAGCAAAGTTCCTGTGAACGCTTTATTGGAACCGAGTTTTTGTGTTGCTGTTCATGCATATCAACGTCGTTCTTCGCCTCCCAAAAGCCTTCCAAATCAATGAACTTCACAGTAGCTCATCAAACAGTATTTCTATCGGAAAAAGATTTATGTCGAACGTTTTTTAGCAAACCGTGGGGAGGAAATCTTCATGACGCTTAATTATTGAAAATCAATTTTCTGATCACCAGAGTTATGAATAATATCGAGCAAGTTATTTTTGGCGTTCACCGACGCCGCAGCCAAAAGCATGTCATCAAGCCTTTGTCTCTTGTTGGTTTTATCGATAAAACTTTGTATCGGAAACATCCATCCGAGGGCTTCATGCTCTCTTTATTGCCCTGGCCTGCCATTCCGTCAACAAATCTCTTAAGCATTAATTACGGTTTAACGGCGGTCTCGTTCGCCGCCAGTTTATTTAACGCTGATTCGTGCATTCGCTCAAATCGAGAGGCTTTTGGCGCTTTTTATAGGGGCGATCAATAACTCGGTTACGCTTTGTGCTTGAGATTCTCAGTTTATTCTTTCTTTGGAGATTATCAAGCTGTCTATTGTTCGCGATAGACAAAAGGAAAATCATAAAAGAAAATCAATAAACCCTTCTGGTGGCTCATGTTCTATTACTAGCTACAGTTGTGGCACTTCTAGTAATTGGATTATCCAAGCGCCGCGTGGTAAAAATAAACCAGAAGCCTCTGCGCCAAAAACTAATTGACACATTCGTGCACAGGCTATCGTTAAACTGGGAACGTCAACCCGATATACGCTTGAAAGGATATGAGCTTTAATGTTTCGTTGGGGCTGAGAATAAATTTATCCCATGGCTCATAAAACAAAAGTAGAGCAAACCCACCCAGCAATGTTGTTTCTAGCTCACGTTGCACAAAAACTTTCCTCCTCGACTCATGTCGGAAAATCGATTCCAAGTTGCGACGAGAGTTGCGAACAATTATCTGCTTTTCGAACAAGTTTAGATCATCGAGCGAGCCGAGTGCCTTGAAATGAAACAACGTTTAATAGAAGCTGTAAAGTGCGAGGATGACAAGACAACTTCTGTCGTCTCCACCTAGATCAGTGGAACTGTTTTCTCGTTTTGCACTTCGTAATCCTCTCTAATCTGCTTCGATGACTCCGAGCTTTCCCATACGATTATCCGCCATCATCATTAACGTTCTTCTTACTTTCTTTTGCAGTTTTACGACCGTTTGGAGCGAGACGGAATCGCAAAGGCGCTGCTCGAGTTCCGTGCCTTGACGGTGTTCGCCCCAACCAACAAAGCCTTCCAAGCGTATCCCGATCTTAAGATTAATGTATTATACCACATGAGTAAGTAGCCGAAATATTGATTTCCGACTAATCATTGTAATTGACTACGATCTCGTTATAATAGCAAATACGCCGAACAAGATGGAGCACTTAAAGTCAGTCATGGTAACGGAAATGGAGGGGAATCCACCAATTTACATCACTAAACGACGATGGCCGCATGGAGAGGAAATCTATGTTAACAACGCGATGATAATGAAGAGCCGATCGAACGTTGATTTGAAAAATGAACGAGGCAACCGACAGGTGAGTTCATGCGGAGGTGTTGATTGATATTCACACTTCGATAATTAATTTTCCGACTGAGCTTTTAACGAAGAGAAAATCAATAACAGAGGCGATTCCTTTTTTGATTTTACACGAAGGTCTCATTTTAACGAGGAAACTTAAAAATTGATAGCGAGAAATTCGACTAGTTGAGTGCTTGACGAGCTTAAACTTTTCCAGGTTCTTCACGTCATCGAGAACGTTTTGATTCCACTGTCCACTAACCGCAGCGCAATTGAAATCTACAATCCCGATGCTTTGACCTTCATGACAAACGCCAATTCATTCGACATTGGATCCCATCGTGTTCGAAGCTTCTATCAACGCGTCATTGTTAACAAAAAGGAATCGTTGTTCAACGCCGAAGGTTTCCATACTTTCTTCATTCCTGTCGAAGAAGGTTTCAAGGTACAAAGACATTCTGTGAGCCAGAGCCAAGCGCTAATTGCTATTTTTTGTTGATAGCCACCACCACGCCCCGATCTGATTGACAAGAAGGTTATTGATGGACACGTTATTCCTAACCATGTAATTTTCACGTCACCGGCACATTTGGAACACCAATACCCCACGCTCGCGTTTGAAGATAATCTCAAAGTCACCGTTTCGTTCTACACCTCGGACAGTGGCAAAAATCCAAAATGTAAGAACGCGGATCGTCACAAGACAATCTTCAATGACGCGTCAATATTCTCTTATCCTAATTCACAGATTATGTCAAGTCGAACACAGTCGTGGGAGACTCGAAGCACACAACAGGCGTTGTCTTAGCGGAAATCGTTATGGGAAATATTCCAGTGAAGAACGGCGTCGTTCATTTCATCCATCGCCCTCTTATGGTTGTCGACACGACCGTCGCCAAGTTCCTCGAGGTATGTAAACCGCTAATCTTCCGCGCTTCAAAAACAGAACTTTCCGTCATCATCTCCGTTATTTTGAGCAATGATTTAGGTTCTCTGGATCTTTAATCCTTTCTACCGTCAGCGCTTAAAGCGCTTGAGGTTACTTTCCATGAACTTATTATTTGATGAGTTTCATCAACTGCACCAAATAGACTGACAGTGGAAGCAATAGATGCTCATAGAAACATTATTTTACTTGCGTTCTTCAACTGCACCTTGCATAAGACGTAGCAGCATTAAGTGGAAAATACGTGAATACCCGAGCTTTTGAATATGAACAGATAATTGTCTACTCACTTGAATATGAATATCTATTAGCTTACTTGTATGTTCTTGAGTCAATTGTCCGGAGCGACAAATCTAACCAATATTTATGTCACTAACACACCTCACAAGGATGACAAAACTCCTAACAGAACTCTCAAAAATAACAGTTTTGTTAAACTTCAAACCTCATCTCTTATTCTTTTTTTCATTCCACAAACTAAACCACAAAACATTAACTTGCGACACTAAACCAATCCACTACAATGAACTCTCCTGCTGGAAATTCAATTACTAATCAACGCTCGACAGTCCTTCAAGGTAAACAAAAATGTTTTTACTGTAAATTTTTCAAAAATGATAAACACACTCTGCTTGTTACTACATTTTGCTTTAAGTTCACTTTACAAATTCTTGAATTTCGATTGGCAAATATTACGATTATGATTAGGTGTTTGCACAATATTATGCATGATCATTCATGAAAGACAGACATTCGGAGCTTAGACATCAAATTTAAGAGCTCTAAGTATCGATAAATCAAGGATCGGTACACTCAGGCTCATAGGAAACATTACCGCTCCAAAAGTCTGTTTCAAGTCGTTGAGCAAATGGAAGTAGAATGAAAAGATTTTCTCGTCATGAGTTCTCTCTGAGAATGAAGTCCTGGCCTCTCACTTAATTAGGATTAATTCAACACATCCACTAAGAAAAAAATCGACGTTGATTTCTTAGTTGCATGAGACGAGATAAATGAAAATCTATTTTTTCAACGACTGAACGATCCCTCGACAAACATTAACTTGAAAATCATACGAAAACTCATTGCATGAAGAATTATTGATATGTTTCATAGCTTAGGATTCATAGCTTAAAGTTGGATTCTAAGTTAGATCGGAAAAATTCATTGAAAAACTAAGTTCAAAATTCAAACTTATTTTCAATTGTTAGGATCGATTGGCAAAGAAGGAAGTCGAAAAGTTTCATCTCACACGTGCATTGTTTTCAAAGTAGAAGTTCGTTTAACAAATTTTAATTTCCTGATAAAGCTCAAGACACTCAGCTTAACTTTTATAATTTCCCTCCTTTCTCTCTCAATTTCTACACGAAATTCGTTCACAATCTTTAGACACTCAGAACGTGGTTCATTAATCATTACCTACTGAAAGCAACCAGACCAAAGGATCTGCTGAGTTAAAGTTTCATTTCGAAGCATTGAATCGAAGAGCATTTGTCAAGAAAAAATTTATGAATTTCGCTTATAAAGTCGTTGGAAGTCTGAGTTGGAAGCTTCGTATGAGTTCAAAGGTATTTCGGAAAAAAGTTATTCCTATGTTCAGTAGGTTCCACATTAACATGGTAGCATAAACTTCATAGAAATTTTTCTCTGCTGAAGCCACAAGGTGAACAAAGAAGATAAAAGGAACGAGAACCTTCCCCAAGGCAAAGCTTCACATTTTTTCTTGACAACTCTTCGAGGCGAGGAACTTTCGTGCTCGGAGAATTTCATACAAATTTAATTTTCATGTTTTCTGAATGCCAACCGCAACTTTATGTTTTCCTAGTTTGCAAACAAACTGCACACTAACTAAGTGGCCAAGTTACATACTGCATAACTTAACAACGAGTAACTGGCTACCTAATGAAACTTAATGACGACCTCAACTAATATTTTTCTTTCTTTCTCTTGCTTTCTTTTCCCTTATTTTGTTCTCTGATGTCGTTGATGCCATTAATTTCATGAAAATGATGGATATGCTCACGATTATGTTGACTGTTCGAATCGATTTGAAAATTATTTCTGATCAACTTTATCATTCCAATTTGTGCATCCTAAAACGTCGAAAATGAAAAACAAATCAATCTCAATATTTGAACGTTGTCCGTCAACTCGACGGGCGGCTTTGCATTCCCTGCCATGAAACCGAAACCATATCAATAATTTCTTAGATTGTCAATGTAAGTATTTTCAACTTCATCAAGCTTTACTGCCGGAAAAATTGTTTTCTTTCTCCACTGTTTGCTAATTGATTTTTTAATGAGTAAAAGACTGAGTCATTTTGGCGTGAGTCATTCGAAACTATGAACAAAGTGTGGCGATTTGTGTGGACAGCAAAGTCGAATGACTCAGCAAGTGACTCAGTCTCAAGGAAAATCAAATGTGAATAGACGAACTTGAGCCCTCTCGAGCAACGTTCAGGCATGGCGCAATTTATGCACTCCACGAGATATTGCTTGTATCGTGCGTGTTGTTGTGTGTTCATAAACTTTACTCGCTTCTTTCAACGTGTTTCTGTCGCACCGTTATGGTTTCCACCACATTTTAAACCTCTCAACGAATAAATCTTCTCATTTATGAGTTTCGTTCTGTCTACGACTCTCAAGCGATCATCACACGACATAAAAGTCACATTTGCCTCCTTCGCCGCTCAACGGTAGTGATTTCCCTTCACACATTTTCTCATAAATCAAATCCCGCACGGAAAAACGGCCAAATATCTTCGAATGAGAATGACTGAGGTTCAGCTTAGATAACAGTTATAGCTAGTCGTTCAACTGAACGGCAAGACGTTGACAAAATGTGTTTTTAAGTTGAGCTTATTGATATTCTGCGAGCGGATCCCTCGGAGGCGAATTCAAAGAAAAAGAGAACTCAATGACCGTTTGCTAAGCGGAGCATGCAACGAAAACAAAAAGCGTTCGGAGGAAGTATCCTTGACACATGTTACGTCGTCGGGCAAGAACTTTTGACGCAAAATTGCTTTTCTTTGCTGTTTCTTTCACGATCCGGATTTAATTACTATGGCTGTCACCTTCGTTCTAAAACGAATGGACGTTTCTTTTGGCTTAGGATCTGATCGAAGGAAGCTCTCGTTTGTGAAAGGCTGAGTCTTTTAATTTCGAACCAGAACTAAGCGCCGGCTTATGTGAGCTTCGAAGCCAAATCCTGCTGTCGCGTTTACGTTTTGTTTTCCAGAAAATTGCAATCCTCTTTCTCTCAGTCGCAATGATTAATTGAATTCCGAGCTTCTCTTTGTCTCGCACTCAGCTGATGGAAAGGAAATATTATGCCTCAAATGAGAACCCCAAAAAGGCAAGGAACAAGTTTTGAACGTTTATCCCAATGCAAGTTTAATGAAATGACCAGTCAGAAATTAATCAACACGAAGTATTTTTCCTGCAGCACGCCTCAATCTCACTTGACCGCCATAATCAGCCAACAAATGTAATTCATCTTGCATGAAACTTTTCATATCGTTCCGGGATAACTTTGTTAACCGTTCGGTTTAATGCATCGATTGTGACTTTATTGATCTCATCTCGTACCTTACTCACCTTGCGCCGCTTGACTTAACTTTCCATTTGTCTTGAGTTATGCTATGATTTTGGAATGAGAAAAAGCTTTAAGGGAAACTCAGCACTCATTTCTTGCTCTGCCCTTGTAATTCAACAGGAGAAGGAGGACGGTCCACTTTTCAAGTTTTACGAAGTCATCATGGATGTTGGCGGCGAGTTCATGCAGACAATAAACTCGATGCGTGATGTAACGCTGTTTGCTCCCAGCAACGAGGCTTGGAATCGCCCAGAAGTTCGCAATATTATCGGGTAAGTGGTGAACGTTCCATTCATCGAAGAGCTTTCAGCAAAAGTAATTAGGAAAGTTATTGACGAAGGCTCGAAGAGGAAAGTTTCCGTAACGAGAAATTAATTTCGATAATTGAGATATTCTCGCAAAACCGCACAACTTCGTCGTTACCATTCGATTCCGGCGTCTTCTCAATAACAGTCCAATCAATAAAACTCTTCCTCAATCATCTTCAAAACTTACGTTTTGAAAAGAACAAACAAGAGCGTCGAGAAAAAATTCATCACATTTAATCGAATGTCAGGGAAAATTATGTTCGGATGATGGAGCAACTAGAATAGCTCGAGATCAGAAAGCAAAGAATAGAAAACCAAACTCGGGGAGGTTGGCCATCCAGAAAAGCTCTGTTGAGTTTTAAGGAAGAAACTTCCGGATTGTCTATTCGTTACCAAAGACGAGTGGCATCCTCGCGCACAAATCTATGGCCAGCCTCGTTCACCTCAAATCTCTCAAAAACTTCAAACTTTATTGGGTAGCACGTGCTGAACTTTCTTCTCCTAAATCATTTGCGTTCAGTTGAGGAGCTTTGGAGCAAGAAGCTCATAAATTTCATTTCTCGCTTCTCTCTTTGTAATTTTATTTTGATTGCGTCTTATCCTCGAACTGCCAACACATCTGCTTGTGGTTTTTCACTCTCTTCCACTCTACGAAAAAATCTTTAAAGAGATGATCCGTTTAACGAAAGGTAAGCCCAGGCGGGAATTTAGGAAGTAGAGCTGAAGCTGTAGAGTAAATAATGAAAAGACTCGTCTAAATTCGAATGCGGGCAAAGGATTACGAAATTATGAGTTTGACCCTTTGCTCCTCGAGTTGAGCCGGCAAGTACTTTGCATCGCTGTGCGAACTGAACTCAAGGGAGAGCGGGGGATCGAAACGGATTGGATATTGTGTCTTAAACGCAACGATAAAATCTAGAGTAGTGTTGTTCTTTCGCGTTCTTCTCATACTAAAATTTACACTTGTTAACGTCTTGCTTCGTTCGCCTTGCAGCAACAAACAAAAGATGAGGGAAATCTTGAACTTACATCTGGTAAACGAGCGTTTTAGCTCCGAGAAAATCAGATCGAACAACAATAATCAGGTAAAAAGCTGAGGAGAATAATCTGATGACGACCTCAACGTAAAACTTTTTCAGATTGTACAGATTCCGACTAACGTCGATAAGAAATTCCTCTACTTCAACGTGCTTAACCGTGACGACAACAACAAGACAATCACCGTCGAGGGCGGAGGCGTCAACGCTACGATTGTGCAGTCAGACATTGCGGCAACCAACGGCTTCGTTCACATCATCGACCACGTTCTTGGCATTCCCTATACGTCTGTTCTTGAGAAATTACAGACTGACCCAATGTTGAAGTAAGTAGATCGCGGTGACTTATGTTTTTTGGCATAAAAAAATATTTTCAAGCATTATTGGATAACAGTTCGAATTTGAAATGAGATTTTTAAAAAACAAAATGTCAAATTCATTTCTTGTTCACAATATATTCCATGTCATCGTGTGCCATGATGAACCTCTTTTCATTAATGTCACGTTTCGCTCATAAAACCGTTTTGTATCGTCCCGTTCCTTCTCCAGTGATTCTTTGTGGCTCGGAACCCGCAATAGATTTAACGAGCAGTTGAACAGTAGCACCGCTCGCTACACTTACTTCGTTCCACGTGACAAGGCTTGGAGAAGCTTGGAGAACGAATTCCCATCGGTGTTTAAGAAGCTCTTCATGCCCGATTTCTCGTACCATGTGAGTAGCTACAAATCTTTTACCTCGACCTTTTTCTTAAAATGCCATTTTTCTTCGCAGGCAAATTCAATTCTGGAACGTCATTTGATTGTTAGCGACCGCGTCTACACCATGAGCGAGCTCCGGAACATGTCAGCCGGCGGCGATCTCATCCTCAACACTGTTCGTGACCAGCTGAAAATTCGCATCATGGAACATGACAAACGTAAGTCGACTGCTTTGTCTCTGGCGCTGGCACAGACTCAGTTTTGATTTGCAACCCATATGAAAAAAAAATGTGATCCAATTCATTTCGAGACGAAATTGATTGGGACACGAATCCATTTCACACCCAACATTCCCCACACTCATCCGCTCTTGGCTTCAATGTAAATATTCCGCCACACAAAATTGATTCCCCAATGACGAATTGATTGAACTTTTTTGTTAATGAATGGCATGACCAGGCTCACCTGACCATTTCTCATGCAAGGTTCAACCCGAAAACATGCAAGAATCATCGCTGTTCCTCGTCTTTTATTATTAGGGAGCCGCGGCCTTTGTCAGTGCGGGCGCGAATCTGACGCTTGCGTTCTCACTTCACGCCACGTCGACTTTTATCTCTAATTTTGTTGCTTTTCCTTATGAGACTGAACTCATTATACTCTCAGCCCCGTCAAGCAAACTTTACTACCGCGAACACTCACTAAACTTTCACATTAAACACAGTTTTGGTTTAAACAATTTTCATGAACAAAATTCGAAAAGATTTTTCGTTCCAAAAATGTTTTTCCACAAATTTTTCAATTAAAAATAATGAATATTTTTGAATTGAATTCTCTCGCCAATCCTCGAATGAATGAATTCATAGCCGAGGATGATTATTCGTTTAGTGAGTTTCATCCTGGTAAGCAAACCTTCATTCTGTGTTGCTGAAATAGTCGAACAAAACGTCTCATCTTACATGAGTCCTCACCTTTGTTGAACGTCATTGTTGTCTATCTTTTGTTGCATCAGAGCATGAACTTTGTTTTGTCTGTCTTTACGTATCTTGAAACTTGAAGCATCTTAAACTGACAAACATCGCGTTTAATTAGACGTAGCACGCTCCAGGGGCTAACAGACTCATCGTCAAGTATCTCGTTAACACTGTCTGCCGAACGCATCGAGTTTGATACCTATCGCATCAGTCGAGTCCATTCTATTTAGCTCTCATATGTAATTGATTGTCCTCGGTCTCCTATCCATATCGTCCATAATGTAATGTGTCATGAAAATGTCCAGCCAAAACACTCGTGTTAATCTACGACCATTAACGTCAAAGGACTCATTGCTCAAATCACTTCATCAATGCTTATTGAAAGCACAGCCAAATCAATATTTTTGTATTCACTTAAGCTTATTCCTGCATTAGCTGTTTTTTCAATCAGGGGTTTCACGGCTTACAATGATGATGAGGTTATTGGCCTTGAAGCTCCTTATGTTCCCAGTCGAATCCATTATTATCATTGAAATTTTATAGTCTTGCCTATTCGACCCCACACCAAAACTTCTTTCAGCACTATCAAAGTTCAGAACGTAGAAACTTGGACAAATATAGAATTGAACTTAATGTTATCCAAGGCCATCACTTTCTTTCTCGAGCTGAGCCTTACGGAGACTTTTGCTAACGATTCTATCTTGCAGGCTACTCGATAACATGGAACAACAAGAAGATTAATGTGTTCCGCTCTGATGTCGTGTGCACCAATGGAATCATCCACGTGATCGATCGTCCGCTTATCGAAGAGAGCGACATTCGCGTTTCATACGCGAGCGCGGCCGAAGTCATGCACGCAACCCTCCTGCCCAGCCTCATTGCTTTCGTTGTGGCGAAGCTGTTCATCTAAGCGCTCAGCCTGTCAGAGCTATCAACGAGTGGAATAGTTAGCAACAATTAAGTAATCAATTTTGCTATCCGCCTCTTTCCCGCTCCCACGCCCCCCTTTCTTCACTTTATGACAAATTTCAAACTTCACCGCTGGACAAGACAAAAGTAAAACGGAACACATATCGATCGAATGCATGAAACCAGAGTAACCAGAGTAAATATTTTCCGGTCAAAAGTTTTTATAGGAATCCGAGAATCAATCGCTCCTTTACCCTCAATTAAATCATTAGCAACGTGTCACCCGCTAACCAGTATTCCCAAGCCCCGGCTCAGACATCAAAGTCATTGGTGGTCAACTGACAAGATCATTGGCTGGAGCTCGTCTCTTGACGATAGAAACTGCTAACAAATTGAACGAGAATTACTGTAAAAAGTACTGTAAAATAATTTCTGTTTGTACGAGATCACGCTGGAGTTCCACGTACGGAAACTCTTTAGGAGAACAAATTGCTAAATTAAAGAAACTTTCAAAACGCGTCACTCTGCTAATTATCAAAGAAAGCATACAACTAAGTAATGATCAAGCTAAAAGTTTCGAGTAATTAATATGTCAGAAGTTTGCAATTTTCAAATCAAAAAAATCCATGGGAACTAAGGAACAGCCTCGGACGCTTCGATGAAGTTTGCGAGAACTTGGAAAAGATAACTGCCGGACTTTATATGATTCTATCCCATAACTAGGCTAGAAGTCAAACGCAAATAGCGAGCAGGCTGCGGAACTTTAAAAATGAATGTTCCGCCAACTTCTGCTGCAATCATCCAAAGATCACAGTTTGATATTTCCATTATTTTCTTATTTAAGTCAGACGTTGTCACTTTTCGTTTTGTAAAATCAACGGATGCGAATTGAGCTTAGCAAGGAGAAGCTATCAGGTTCACAGTGGACGAAGCGCTCAATTTCCATTCCAGTAAGATAAGAGAAGTGAAATATTAATAATGAAACTGCATATGTGTCAATGCAAAACCAAAAGCCCCCTGATGAGTTCCCTGAAGACTTTTGCCAATTCGCCTTTTTGATTTGCTGGCTGATGGGATCGCTTTTGTGCCGATGAGCTGTTTCTTGAACTTAAACGCTCATCTGTCGACTTTCCTTTTCACAAGATAAATAAACGTCGGCGATGAAGTGGCAAACGCTTCGCTTTTTAATTTTTCGGATTATTCTAATTTCTACTTTTGCGGGCAATTTAACAATTTCCCTCCGCTCGAACTTTTCGTCTCCGAGCAGATTACCGTCTGCTTTCGCGCCCGCTAAATCGAATATTTTGCCCCGGAGAGCGAGAATATCAAACGAACTTGTGGGGATATATTTTAATACCTTTGAAGGAGAAAAACAATATTTAAGACATTAAACACTTATTGCCTTTTTCAATGAAAAGAAAAACAAAATTAAAGTTTAAAGTTTAAATTAGGAAAATGAGTCAAAGTATAATTAGCCGCGTAACTTTTTCCCGGGCAGTCAAAATTTGTTTTTCTCTCAAACATTCTCGACGCATTGCCAAGCAAATCCTTAATTAACTTCTTAGTCATTTGATGTTTCTTTCATTCAGCTTTTTTCAATTATGATGGGGCGCGTGCGAAATACTCGCCGGTTCGTTGAACAAAGATGTTGTTATGTGATTGCATTTGCTAGTGAGAGTAGCTGACAACGTCTTTGTTGAACGTCTCCCTTCGAGCTAGTCCAGGTTCTATGTAGTTAGCTACTTAGCTTGTCGGCGCGCCCAATCCCCTGAGAGTATTAATTTAAATAATGTACAATTGTGGTATGGATTTTTTCACGCACGAACGAAAAGAGCTTAATAACGCAAAAATATTTAAATACGAACAGACAAAACAATATAAGATTAAGGACACTCCGAAATCAATTTTATTTTATTTTGCATGACTTACGAGGACACCGCTGGGTCGCGGATCTGTCGAAGAAACATCCGCGAAAACCTCGAATCCGTCTCGCACTCCAAGTGCTTATTTTTCTTTGATTCCTGAACATTCGCGTGCCCTCAAACTCCCAAGAATTTTCTCCATCATTTCTATTCGTTGCGCAATCGAAATTCTTGTCATCGTTATGGATCAAAGGAAGAAAAGCATTTCGACTGGCTCCGCCGCTTGAAAAATTCATGACGAGAACTTTATAAGTTGAAGATGAAAATCCTTTTTTCAGTTTAAGCTTTTTATGTAAACTCGATTGAATTTAAATTGAAATAAAAAAGAGAAAAATATAACCGTGAAAGGCTTTCCGATCGATTCTCATTGCAGCTCCTTGATTTTGACGACGATTCGCTCGAGCAGCAAGTTTATCTCGTTAGCAATTTCCTTGCAGCTTTCCCATTCGTTCTTCGTGGCGACTTTCACGCAGCTTTGCGCTGTGAGCCGCGCAGACGAGAGCTGCGACAGCACAAGCATTTTGTCTTTATCTTCGAACTTGTGTGAGGCCTCCAAGGAGAACACGCACAGCTGCTGGCAAACGGTCAAGATCTTCAAGCCAATTGCTTCGTCCTTGGACCAGTCCGGTGATTTCTATCGAATAAAAAGGTTGAGTCAATGACTTGAAACAATTGTAATAAGCTGCTTACCGAGACGAATCCTTTATGAGCCTTTTGAAGTTTCTCTGCTTTCTTCAACGGTTCCGTCGTTAGCATAGCTGAAAGCTCCCACACCACCCCCTCGTTTGTGTGGATCGAGCCAAGGTGAGCGAGCATCTCGAGCGCCTTCTTCTTCAAACGACTCGCTGCGACGCCCTCCGAGTCAATCAGATTGTTGGCGATTGACTTCATAATGATTTGGAGAATTTCTTCGTCGAAATATTTCTCTTTCAGCTCGATCAAGCGATTGTAGGCATTCAACGCGTCCTCGAAACTCCCGACATCGACGGAAACCAGCAAATAGTTTTCCCAAATCTTCCAGTTGTCGTAGTTACACTTCAGCGACTCTTGCAAAATTTTGTGAGCGCGCTTTTTGTCGCCCAGTTTGATGTAGCACTTCGCCAAGTTGTTCCACGACTCAAAACCCGAAGGCTCGAGTTGCGTGTAGCGCACATAAGCACTCGCTGATAACTCGTACTTCTCCAAGTCGAGAGCGGCGTAGCCCAAACGAAGCCAAATGTTCTCCTGCAGCGGGTTAATCTCTAGCGACTTCTGGAGATGTGGAATCGCTTCGTTGTACTCGTGTTTAGCGTAGAAGTAATTTCCCCAATAGCGCTGAGCTAATCCGCTTCGTCGTTCCGAGAACTCCCACGCTTTTTCGTAGCAAGAAATGTCATCTGTCGCGTCGCCGAGCAGACAGAAGAGCTTGACTGTCGGCTTTTTCTCGATTTCCTGCTGAATTACTTCGGCAGCTTTATGTCGAAGTTGGAGACGAGTGTAGCAGGCAATAACTTCCTCCCACTGTTGTACGCGAAGATAAACGTCGAGTGCACCTTTGGTGAGTCCCAGACTAATCATCAAGTCAGCGAGAAGTGTTTCAATCTTGTAGCGCGGCTCCATGAAGGATGAGAAGACGTAAGAAAGTCGCTGGGGAGCTGTTGCTTGCTTCTCGGTTTCGCTGTTCATCATCATCACAAGCTCTTCGCACTGTTGCAAGCTGCGTTCAACGGTTCGCCGGTGATTCGATTCCAGTTTGATATTCATGAACAACGCGTTGAGTCGCACAATCCACGGCCCGTTTTCTTGTGTCAGTAGAATCCTTAGATAAGGCTGGACTTCTTCGTCTGCCAGCGTATCTTTCGGCTGAGAAACTTCGAGGTGTCTCACGCTGAGCAGCACAAGATTCTGGATGGTTGATGAAACTTGTTGCAGCTCGTTTTGCTTGTCGTCAAGAAACTTGATCATTTCTAAGCGAGTGTCGTCGTTAAGCTTTATGAGTTCGGTAAGCTTCGTCGCTCCGTGAGTGTCTGAAGACGAAAGCGCAAGCTCGTTGTGGCTCTGTCGAATCGAAACGTGGAACTGAGGCAACGCTTTCTTCTGCCATTGCGTCCGAAGACCAAGTGCGCCTTCCTCGATCATGTCAATGTGGAATGACTCCTTCAACTGCTTCAGCATGTCTTCAACCTTGGTAACTCTTCGGTAGTGCACGAAGACTGAAATTATCTCGAGTTGCACGAGGAATCTGTACCGCAGATTTGCAATTTCCTGGAGCTTCTCAGCGGTCAGGACTTTCTGTACCTCCAAGACCTTTTCATAAAGTGAATTTGAATCTTCGTCGAGCGACTTCTGGTAGACTTTTATCATCCTCAGATACCAAATGTTAATCAACTGAAATGAATCTAATTAGAAACGATGGACAAAAGTTGTGGGCTTAGGTTTGAGACTCACCAAGTCATCTGGCTCTGACACAAGAAGATCCTCGAGAAGATTCCGGGTAATGAGAAGCAGTTCAATGTTTCTGATGTTGGCATTCCACTCAATTCCATCCACCGCAATCTTGTCAACGACCCAACGACCATCGACGCCGGCAAACGATTTGCTAAGCAATTGCGTCGCTTGAATTCCGGGACCGGTGAAGTTGTCTTGGACGAAGGCGAGCAAAGAGGCGACAGCAAAGCCTAGTTTGTGTTCCTTGTCGCAGCCATCGTCGAGGATTTCTTTCAAGTCGTGGCGGGCAAGAACTTCCAACCAACGACCGCCAACAATATCGCTGAAGACACCGCGAGTTTCTACAAAACAATCTGAATAAGAATCTAACGTGGGCCGAATGACAACAGACTCACCTTCATTCCCAGCAAGTTCTTCGAAGAAACAAAGTCGGGATTCATCCATTTTCCCTCGATTAGTGGAAAATAATCGTTTACACGCGAGAACGCAAAACAAAACAAAAACTTAACGAAGAATTCGACGACAAAACAGCCAAAAGATGGCGCGCAAAGCCAAAACTTCGACGTGAAAATCGACGGCAGATGGCGCAGTTGCCTAAGCCGCGGCTCAATTCGCCGCTTCCTCGCGCCCACCAAGTTCGTGTATCGGCTTAAGAAATACTGAAGTTCATTTCAGACGAGAATATTTAATTAAACAAGTAAGACTGGCGAATAAAACTGGTAGCGGTGCTTAGATTCACAGCCGTAGTTTGTAATTAAGCGTGTGGAGCGACCGCGGCCGACTTTGAATGGCGGAAAAAAACATGAAGAAGCAGCGGAAGAGCGCCCTCCTTGCGTTCCTTGATTTCGATTTAAGTTACAATTCTGGCGAGACGAGCAGCGACGAGTCCTTCAAGATCGAGAACCACGCCGAGGACTCGGATGACGGCTCGTCGGACAGCGACTCGGAAAATCAGTCGGAGGACAGCGATTCCAGCGACGATGAGCCGGAGTCGTCTAAGGGCAAAGCAATCCAGGACCATCAGCACAATCAAGTGGGAAGCAGCGCCGGGACGACAACCACGGAGAAGCTGCTCCAGCACTCTCAGCTCAGCTCCAGCGCAACAGCGAAACTTCTCTCGACGCTTGTTTGCTGTGTCTGCTTGGGCGACCGTAGTGATGACTCCAACGAGATCGTGGAATGCGACGGCTGCAAGATCACAGTCCATGAGGGCTGCTACGGAGTCAGCGAGTCTGTGAGCGTTTCCAGCACGATTTCGTCGTGTTCAACCGAGCCATGGTTTTGCGAGGCGTGTAAGCTCAACGTGATGGACGTTGACTGCGAGCTCTGCCCGAACCGCGGTGGAATCTTCAAGGAGACAGATTGCGGCAAGTGGGTTCACCTCGTGTGTGCTCTCTACGTGCCAGGCGTTGCATTCGGCGAGGTCGATCAGCTCTCGATGGTGACACTTTTCGAGATGCAGTACAATAAGTGGGGCGCCAAATTGTGCAGCCTCTGTGATGATGAACGGTTCGCACAGACTGGCGTTTGTATTGGTTGTGATGCTGGCATGTGTAAGACTTATTTTCACGTTACTTGGTAAGTACAAAGATTGCAGTCGCTGGCTCAAGGTGGATGACTAATCGAAATTGTATCGCAGTGCACAAAAGGCGGGTTTTCTCTCCGAAGCCCATCATGAGGAAGTCGACCAGGCTGATCCGTTCTACGCTCACTGCAAAGTTCACTCGGACAAGACGCTCATGAAGAACCGCAAGAGGAACTACAACGCACTGCAGATGCAGAACAAACGTTATGAAACTGAACTGGAGATGAATAAGAATGAGAAACCGACGCCTGAGCAGGAGCGAATCGAACGCAAACTGAAGAAACATCGAAATAAATACACATCGAACAAGCTCAATCGAGCGGACCCTTGGGGTATGAGAAGCCCAATCAATCACCAAATGGACCAGAAATGAAATGTTTATCTTTACAGTTCCAACACAGAAAATGCCACGATTGCTTACCACCAGCGCCTCGGCTTGCAAGAAACTCATGAAGAAGGCTGAGCTGATGGGAATCGATGCGGCCGCTCTCGAGTTCCAAGAAGCACAAGTAACGCCAGAGATTGTCACTAGATCGAACTGAGATTGATGAATTTCTTTTTAGATCGCATCACTCACCGATATCCGAAAGAAGTGGCACATCCCACCAGCGTTCAGCACGGAATTCGTCGGCTATTACTTAGATCGTACGTTACGGATCAACGAAATGAAGACAAATCTTAGCAAACAGGTCGAAGTCAACAAGTCGCTGTTAACTCAACAGCAATTCTTAAGAGCAAAGTACGACGACGCAATCAAAATCAATCAGGACGTGCAGCAGAGACAGAAGGATTTGATTCAGGAGATAGAGGAACTTCACGGAGCAATTCTGCAAATCTGTCCCGGTAAACAACTCCAGTCGATTGAGAGCATTGGCCGACCAGTCGCGGCTGCTGTGAAAGTTGTGTCGTCGCCAACACCAACTCTGTCGTCGACTCCGCCGCCTCAAATGATCACAAGTCGAACAATGACAGTGCCCACGGCTGCTGCCCTCAAAATGGGAGTTGGGTTTCCGCTGCAGCATTTGCGTAAGGACGACACAGGACGAATTCTCAGCACGCAGTGCGTGAGCAACAACGACGAGTTGTTGAACGAGTGTGGAATCTGTAAGAAGTGTACCGAGCAGCATCTCCTCGCGAAGTGCGACACATGCCACTTGTATTATCACCTCGGCTGTCTCAATCCTCCACTTTCACGTCATCCAAAACGATCAAAACTTTATGCATGGCAATGCTCGGAATGCGACAAGTCTGACGACTCAGCGCCGGAGAACGTCATTATTCCAAAAGGACCTCGACGTTCAAGAATTCGGTACAGCAAAGACGGCCCAATCTTCCCCGACCCGCTGCACGATTTCTTTGGAAGTGAACAGTCGATTTCAATGTCACGAAAGAGCGATGAAGCTCCTGTGAATCGTCCGATGAACGGAAGCGAGTTAGAAATCAAGGAAGAAACAGTTTCAATTCCTCCGACGCCTCTCAACCTAAGCACAGAGTCAGATCAAAACCCGAGCGCACCAATCAACGTCAACAATCAATTTGGTGTAGTTCCAATGCCTAAAAAGCGTGGGCGAAAACCGAAGGTCAAACCGACTCTCGACCCGTCAGCACCAATCGATCTATCATCACAAGAAAGCGTAGCTCCATCCAAAGACACTTCGAATGAGAACAGTCATGCAGCGAAGAAGCCGAAGATGGATGAACTGCCGAGAGAAAAGCCTCACGATATTTCGTCCGATATCTCAAGTCCCAAGGTGCTGAAGAAAGGAAGACCGAAAAAGGAGAAGCCATCGATTGCCGAGATTTCGAACAATCTGCAAAAGAAGCACGAGACAACCAACAATCAACAGGGAATAAAGCCGGAAGTCTCGTTGCTTGACTTGAGTCGCAAACTTGAGTTCCCTCTTGAGCAGTACCGAACTATCGCCGACATCCCCAATAGCATTCCTTATCCAGCTCCGAACCTTGAGACGCCAAAAATCACCGACACACTCATTCCAGTCTTTCCTACAAACAAATCCGTCAATGTAGCTATCAACCATACCTCAAGCGAGCAATGCATGAATGGCGTTCTGATGAACGGCGATGGAACGAGCAGCAGTGGCCACAAACACAAGAAGCAAAAGAAGAGCAAACGACGTCACTCTCACTCGCCCAGCTCCGGTGAAAGAGCTCCAGGAGGAAAGAAGCACAAGAAGCGAAAGAAAAAAGCGCACGATTTGGATGACATGCCTTCTCCGTCTTTAGAAGTGATTCGTTCACCAGAACAGCCGAGGATCAAGATGAAGTTCTGTGCCAAAATGGTTCAAGCTGGTGACGACAAGAAGATCATGTGGTCTTTGCCGAATGCTGGCGATGGTGAAGGCCATCGCAATCATTCCAGCAATACTCCTTCGCCCTTCCCTGTTGGTAAGCCTTTGTTCAACTCAAATTCTGAAGATCTTCACACACACCATGAGCCAATGGTGAGTCCGACCAACGGCCATGGATCCACCAGCCCCAAGAAACGTAAGAAGCCACTCAGCGCCACTAAAAAAGGTCGTCTCCTGCTCAACATCAGCCCAAACAAGGGAATCTCATCACCAATCATTGCACCATCGCATTTCAGTCCAACGATTTCGCCAATTGCTGCTTCAACGTCTCTTCCTGTAGTCTCGACGCCACTTCCAGCAATCGTCAATTGCGATGTCTGTCAAACGCCCGGGTCTGCTCAGAATTTAGTCAAGTAAGGAAAACGAATTCACTGTGTGGACTTCTTTTAACTTCTGTCTCGGTCTAGATGTGATGAGTGCCAGAAGAATTATCATTTCACGTGCTTGATTCCGCCGCTTAGAAAGACACCGAAGAAACGCGGCTACAGCTGGCATTGCGCTGATTGTGATCCAACTGTAAGTTCTTCAAGACAAAGCTTTAACGAACAAACTTGATCAACATTTCATTCTTTCAGGATCACGAATAACGGAGACTGCTCACGCAAGGCCGCAAAACACCTAAACGGAAATAGCTGTAAAAAGAAAAGCCGTTTTACTGAACTCTCTTCCCCGTTAAATGATTTTTATTTCAACTCTCCTCTAAGATATTTAAGGCGCTAAGAGCCTAACGAACATTTGGCGGCTAACTGGAAAATGGGGAAATGAATTGTAACCTGTTATGATTTGAAGCTCCGTGTGCTTTTAATTTGTTGAAATCGAGTGATCGCCAGCCCTGAATTGTCCTCCAATCTCTCTCATTGTAAATCTGGCCTAGCGTTAGTCTCAGTTTTTTAGTCGCGAAGAACAAAGTATTAACTGAAATACAATCGTTGGAGGGAAGATCGTAGGTGTTAAAACTTTTGATGGAATAAAGAATGTTCCGTTCGGATTTGAATGAAACTTGAGCCGTAGAATTTAATTATTTATTGGATAACTTTCTGCTTTCATCGGTTACAACGCTCGTTGCTCATCTTTTCGCTGTTCGTTCTCAGTATCCTGGCTGATGCATGACCAAAGTCCGTCGTTGTTCTCCTTCCACAAACTGACCTTGTTGTCACCACCCGAAACGCCAAGAATATTTCCAGTCAGAGACCAGCTAACGTTCCAAACAACGTCGTCGAATGTGTTCAAGATATGTGGCGTCCAAGTTGTTCCCATCTCATCGGTGTTCCAAATGATAACTCGGCGATCTTGAGAGCAGCTGGCGATTCGAGAAGATGGCAATCCAATGTTCGGTGACCAGGCAACGTCGCGGACCCAGTCTGAGTGGACCTCTAGACGACTCTCCTCTACCCATCTGTCGCCTTCCTCCTTCCAGATTTTCACGGTATTATCGCAACCGCCAGATACAAAACGTTTTACTTGAGTGGCGATCCCATTCGACGTAGATGCGTTTTGCTTCCCGCGCTGATCGAAAGCTGCTTCGGGGACTGCTGAAGGGCACCAGCTCAACGCATTGCAGCCAATCGTATGAGCGTTTGGAATCTTCTTGAAGTCAAACATTCCAGCCTCAGAACAAGTGAGGATGGAGATTGAGCCATCGGAACTGCCGCAAGCCAGAATCAGCCCGTACTCAGGCGGAGCGAACGCGACGCTGTTGACTGAAGAGTCATGATTGCTGTACTCGTAGTACTTGTTCCATTCGCCGTTCGTCTCTTTCCAGATAATAACTTTCCGGTCGTAGCTGCAGCTTGCTAGAAGATTTCCAAACTTCGGGTGCGCCCACTCAACTTGCCACACGGGACCGCCGTGCCCTTTCAGCTCAGCTTTCAATCGTTGCCCTCCGTTCTTCACATCGAATATCTACAAAACCCACGGTTAATTCGAGTAAACGATGAAACTTCCAATGTTTTACCTTGACGGAAGTATCGGACGAGCAAGTGGCGAGATTAAGGCCGTAATAATCTAGCACTGCACCGTGGATCAAATCCTCGTGGCCGCTGTCGATCGATTGCAAAACACTGACCATTCTCGTTGTGTATTTCCCTCAGTTTTTGATTAATTAATTTTGCTGATGATTTGTCAGACTTTCGGAGATGCAAAGAAGACGCGAAACTTCGCTTCAAAGACGCGGAAAAGTCAACGTCAAACAATAACAAAAATCCCAAATTAATTTGCGTGTTCCTCCTGCAACTCAACAGGTTCTGGTAAATGGACACCAACTTCTTGAAGCGCTGTTCCTGTTCCTAATTGTAATTGCTGCCCAACAAATCCCCAACACAAAGATTTTAACTGAGTTCTTGTAGAACATCTCGTCGTCATCAGTGAAGGATAATTCGCAGATTATGAGAAAAGTATGGGTCGCCAAGGAATCGCTAATTCCTAAGCCGTTCTACAAAAGGAAGTTGTTCATGTTCTTTGTGCTGCTGATGTTCAGTTCGATCTTGTTCCTCGCCTATCAGCTTTACTTTGTGGGCCAGCTTGCGAAGACAACAGAAATGCTTGTGATTAATGAAAACGAGACTCACGAGCTTCCACTGAATAAACCATCAGCTAAACGGCTGGTCGAAGTCAGTTCGAAGAGGGTTCTAGTGAAAGGAATTAGAATAAGGGACCTTGACCACTACACTAAAGTTTTTGCTGATCAGAACTTCAAGTGTCTCGATGGCTCAGCTGAGATAAGTTGGAACAAGTTAAATGATGACTATTGTGATTGTCGCGATGGCAGCGACGAGACGTGCACGACAGCTTGCTCAAACGGGAAATTTTACTGCACCAAACAATTGCGACATCAGACGGGCAGAGGTAAAGATGTCTTCGTCGCAACAAGTCGACTGAACGACGGGATTTGTGACTGTAGCGACTGTAGTGATGAATTCAAGTGACTGCAAGGGCAATTCTAGTGATAAGAACTGATCATCCACTGTTAAGTTTAATTTTCATGCACAGCTGTAAATAGATTTGAGAGGAAATAAACCGACGCATTTTTCATCCAGATTTATGTACAGAGAGTTTTTTATTGAACGCCTTTTTCGGGATTCTTTTGATTCGTTAACAAAACTGTTGAAAGCATTGAGACATTCGTCGTTCTTCATGAGATTTGACGACAAACTTCATTCATGTTTTTATAAGAGGCAACCCGTTTTAAGATAAGCTAGAGAGCTCAGTAGTTCGCCACTGAGTACATAGATATTACGAATGAGTCTCATCTCTAGCTAGGTCTTTGGGTTCACAACTAGTCTTCGAGTTTCTTTCGCCCCTCATTTCGAGTTCATTTTAAAACGGAACGTCGTCTCTGCAAAGTCTGCAGATTTCTTATAACGTATGTAACTAAAAATTTCTGCAATTAAAATCAGAGAGTATTCTTGAGTAGAGGGGACAATTGCCATTAAAGTAACTGTAGCATCTCGAGAGAAAGAGCAGTGACGCGCTTACGAATTGTAGTAAAATTAATCTCTAAAATCAGCATGAATGGGAGTTCTATAAATTAAGCTATTTACAGCAGACTTAGGTAAGTTATACGAGATATTTTTCGGTTCTAAATCGTACTTGTGCAAAATCTCCTACGGTATAGCGGCGGAAGGTCGAGAAGAAACTTTTACTTTTCAATTCCAAAGTACTGAACACGGTCAATACGTCGCGTATTGGTTAAAGCGCATGTTGTGAGAACGAAAATGCTTATTCTAACAACTGCGTTCATTGTTAAAATTATCTTACAAATGCATGGCGGATTCTTTCGAACTCCTCGAAGCTTACGTTGCGTTTTTCGTTTCACCGCTTGATGGCGTTTTCTGTATGATTTGATTCTGTTGCTGCGTGCTCTCTTCTTTCTCTTGCATAAGGTCTTGAGGTAAGCTTTGTGCTGGTTGGTTCTGCTGCTGCAGTTGCAACTGATACTTTTTGAAGTTTTCAAGCACTTCAAAGTGCGTGAAGAGATTCGACATGTTTGAGTCACCCGAGTGAAGAGTCCGCGACAGTCCAACGCATCCAAGTTTCTTCAGCAAGTCTGTAAACTGTTTCTCCTCTTTCCGAAGCCAAGGCCGATGATCGTCTTGTACTTGATATGGCGTAACATGAACGTGAACGCAAATGCCTAAGCGACACAGTGTCTCAAGAAGACTTCGAGCTGTAATCCAAGTGTTCTTGCCACCGCCGTGACCGCCGTCCAGCCAGTACATGTGTTTGATCCGAGAGACGAGTTTCATCATCGAGCAGTCGTCGGGCGTTAACGTTTTCATGTAGTGAAATTCATAAATAAACTGAAAGATTGGGAAAAATTGTAAGTTAGTCAAGGCAGTTCCTGATCTCTCGACCATTCTTAGTTCGCTCACTTGATTCAAAACAACACAACCTTTACTGAAGCCCATCAGAATAAGATTCGCCTTGTCGAGATTAATACTTTCGCGCCACCACATCAAATCGTGAATGTCTCGCGGATTATTCGACGATGGAGGCAAAATAGTTGTGCTAGTCGGTGTCTGCAGTGACGACTGAAGATCGTTTTGTAGAAGCTCTGGCGTTAAGTCAGACGCTATCGGTATGGTTGGATGAGAGTTGGTTGCGTCTTCTTTACACGAGAACCCAATTGATGTTGAGTCGTTTTCATTTGTGACGCTGTCATGAACTTGCAAAATGTCAATGTGCATATCTTCACTGTCGGTGCTTGGTGGTGGTGACGCTTCCAGAAGCTTCGACACTAACTCCGACTCGGACATTGTTTTCAGTTTCTTCGTTATGTTAATGAGAATCCTACAAGATAAATCGATTAGCTTCAATGACTTTCAAGATTTGCTCCCAAATTACTCTTCGAGATGCTGCAGTGCAAAATGCATTGGTGTGTGATCCGGTATTCCGACGTTGTTCCCTCGCACAAAGTTATCGAAGCAGCTGAACGTTGTGAACTCCATTCTACAATAACAAGGAATAAGTCATGATTTAGTAAATGAATCGCTTGCTCTTACCTTGCTGGCCGAACAACGATGATGTGTGCTCGTGGAAATGATTCTCTAAGAATTGTTGCCGTGTTGTCTAAATTAAACTTAACGTATCCTTTCGTATCTCTGTTATCTTCCATCATCTCTGGTACATCCTGAACGTCTCCGCCAAAGTATACAACGGCAGTGCCTGGACCGTCGTCTTTGTTGTTGTTTGTGCTTCGAATTAACGGCGGACAGAAGATTATATTGTTGGTTCGGTTTGAGTAGCCTTTGATTCCATTGAGACGAATCGGTCCGCCGTTGGGAACGTGCGCGTGCTGCGACGAGTCGTTGCCACTCATGATTCTGATTCGCGATAAATGATAAAAGGGTTGTACGTCCTACTGGTTACGATTCAACACATCGAGTTAATATTCTCTGCCAGGATTTGATTTGGGATCTGTAAAGATATGGAAAACAAAGTTAGCTAGAGAATTCAGTTACAACATTCTTTTCCAACGATGACTTGGGACTCTTGCACTCACATGAACCCCGATCAATATGTTTCATTCGGCGACAGCTAACAACTGTTTTATCATCAAATTGATTCAACAAGCGGCTGTACAAACGGCAGTACATATGGAAATGACGATAGTTGGGGTCGCGAGACAGAACTCGAGACGTTAAAAGATGAAAACAGAAGCGATGCTATTTTAGTCACATTAACCACCATCGCACCTTCGAGCGGATCGTAGGATTTTGTCTTCAATTAATCGACTTGATTATTCACAAAAAAGCAGACACCGCAGCGACCGATAAAATGACAAAGCGTGCTGCACTGGCCCGGCAAACATGTAACTTATTGTGCGCGTTATTTTCTCATTTGTAATTCGGAGGAAATTTCACAATCTTTTTCTCTCGTCAACTTTGATTGGCGCGAGCACATCAGTTGGTAGTTGAATATATCATCTAAATGTCTATAAATATCACAATGAAGTTCCCGCGAGTAGAAAATCCGCGGCCCTCCTCAATAGAATTTCTCTTCGAAGTCATCGTCGCGGCTAGCGCCGCCGAAGCATTTCGCAAATTTCGTCGTGACGTCCTCCAAACAAAGCTTAGTATCTTCTTTGATCTCACGGAATTTCTCGCGAACCTCTTCACGCATCAGCTTGTAACACATCGCCACGAGTCCCATGCCGAAGAGAATGAATACAAAGTTTATGACGAGCTTGCTCTGATTGCCCGCCTCGCTCGCTTTCGCACCAGCGCCTGGAACCATATCGCCGAATCCAATCTTGCACAAACTGATGACGACAAAGTAAACAGAATCGTAGTATTCCCATTTCTCCCATTCGGCAAACATGATAGTTCCACCGGCTATGTAAAACGAGATGACCCAAAGACACGCCGTCGACGGCACGATTACTTTCTTTCGCAAGCCAGACTTTGGAAGCTGTTGCGTGCTTCCTTCTTCGCTTCCATTCATCTCCTTGTCTTGATCGCGACTGCAGTCGTGAAACCAAGTGTAGAGCCATTTGAAGGTCGCCGCCAGAACTTTGCCCATGTTCATGAAGTACAAAATATAAAGTGGAATTCCGAATGTCGCGTAGACCATCGTCATGATCTTTCCGTACGTTGTTCTCGGCAAAATGTTACCGTATCCAATCATTGAAAATATGGACAAACAAAACATGAGGGCCGTCGAGAAATTCCAAATCTGTTGGGGCGTTCGACTCTCATAACCCTTTCGCACAAGTTCCGTGAAGTTCGCTTGGTAAACAGCAAGGAAGTAATTGACCTCTTCAACCCAAGCAGTCGTGTTCAGTGTGTTGTACTGCTCAGTTGAATTCCAAAGCCTGTCGGCGATGTCGAGTCGCAGCTTCTCAACTTTTCTTATTCCTTCATTGTCGTATTTTAGTTCAATAGCTTGAAACGCAAAAGCGCCACAAATCGCATAGCCAACGATGACTCCGCCAACCCCAACCTGGGTAAACATGAACGCGACAAGCTTTCGACAGCAGTCCTTCATCTTCTCTCGCGGATCGCTCTCATTAGTAGAGTTCGAGCCGCGCGATGATCTTGTCGATCGTTGTCGATTCATCTTCTCGATTCTTTCGCAATTTCGCTTTCGAATGTCTTTTGTAATCAACTACGATGATCCACAGATATTTGGAATGCGCCGTGAACTAAATATTTTCCATTTCCATCACTCGAGACCGTCTCGCTTCGCAGTCCGTATTTTCCAAAGGAGAATTTAGATTCTATTTTTAAAACTTTTTATGAATTTTCTTCACTTTGTCGTTTGTGAAACGCGGTGAATCGAACAGGCTGAAGACTCGGATGAAACTGAGAAACTCAGCGAGAAAAACTTTTCACAGAGAGAGGAAAAGCATTGGCCGATGGCGAAGAGACGACGATCAGGCTTTTCCCCCAACGCGCTGCAGTAGAGAAAACCGAAAAAAATTCTCCCACCAAGTTCATTCATCTCGGCCCCGCGCGCGTAATCATTTCTTCGTTCCGTTTTTGCGCTTCATTGTTAGGAAAGCGTCTTCCGCTCTTGTGGTTCGCGTTCATATCGATTTTATCTCGCCGACGGGCTAAGCTTCACGACCGAAGCTGGCTAGCCGTGTATCGCACGCAATTGCTTCCCAGTGTGACGACAAAGAACTTTTTTCGGTTGCTTAGAACTTGCTCCACTTGGATCAAGCGATTAAATGAGATCCTCTCCGTCGATTGCACAAATTATTCTTGTTTATGTTTGAACGGCGCTCATACCTTTTTTGTTTATTTGAAATTTTCTCCGGGTCGCAGGAATCGAAAAATACGCGCAATCCCTCGCCGTCTTGTGGTTCAACCACTTCACTGCACACTTATCGATACGATTACACTTTGCAATCTTCACCAAGCCATCTCAGACGCGCGGATTTAGGGAAAATAAGAATTGTAAAATTCAGAGTCGAGACGCAACTGGCGTTAATGTCGAATGGACGGGCGTTGGTGTCTCGGACGGACGGAACTAAGGACGCAAACCAGGTTAGATGAGCGGAGGAAGGCAAACAAAATACATATTCAGAAGAAATGGAACCGTCTCGGAAGCGATTCGGTAAACTAATTGGTGTGCTCGAAGTGTGTAACTCAAGCTGTCGTTTTCTGGTGAGTTCGTCCTTGGACTCTTAGGTTGTTCAAGCTCAACGGAAGTTTACGCATTTTGCAGGTTTACGCTGTGCAGAACCGAGAGATTTTAACAGAATCTCATATAGAAATTGAAAACACTGAAAGCGACGATGAGTTCGATGCTGTGAAACTTTGGGATGCTGTTCAAGAGGTGAGCTTGAGATTTATTGATTTTTCTTCTCACAAATGAAATCATCAACATTTATATCTCAAGGCTATTCGGATCGCGACACAGAATCTGCAGATCCTTGAAATAGCGATTCCAGACATTATTGGGATTGGAATCACTAACCAACGAGAAACGTCTGTCTTATGGAACAAGAACTCTGGCGAGGTATTCAACCTAATCAGCAGTGGCAGCGACAGCAGACTGGACCAAACCCTGTCAGGGATCCTGTCGAGGACAAAGAACAAGAAAAACTTCTTACGGTCCGTTTGCGGTTTGCCCTTCGATGTGTAAGAAAGTCTGCTCATTGTTGTTACGCAATTTAATCCTAGAATTTCCTTTCAGCTGCTTCAGTGCGATCAAGATCAAATATCTAATAGAAAACAATACAGCGGTCAAAGAAAGCATAAAAAGGAAAGAATGCTTGTTTGGAAACCTCGACTCATGGATATTATGGAACCTCACGGGTGGAGTCGAGGCGGGTGTACACTGCACAGACGTAACGAACGCTAGCCGGACGATGCTGATGAACTTGGAATCTCTCTCGTGGGATGAGAATTTGCTAAAGTTCTTCAATATTCCGATTGCAATTCTGCCGCAGATCAGAAGCTGCTCTGAGATTTTTGGATACATTAAGATGCAAGGCGCTAACCGGAGCGACATTGCTAGTTTAGAAAATGTTCCGATTGCAAGCGTTATTGGGAGCAACAACAGCGCACTGGTTGGACAAATGTGTTTTCGGGCTGGTCAGATCGAATGCAATTTCGAGAACGATTGCTCGGTCCTCATGAACACTGGGCAGGAAATAATCTTTTCGGATAATGATCTGCTGACAAC
The DNA here is from genome assembly GCA_033064975.1 of Smittia sp. YW1114-2. NCBI lineage: Eukaryota > Metazoa > Arthropoda > Insecta > Diptera > Chironomidae > Smittia > Smittia sp. YW1114-2. Next base: position 4,040,618 of record CP093833.1, read on the forward strand.
TGTGGGCTTCAAGCTTGGACCAAACGAAAAGGTTCACTACGCAATCGAAGGATTCATTGGCAGCGCCTGCTCGTCGATTAATTGGTTGCAAACGTCAATTGTCGCTTCGGAATCGAACAATAACGATGACATCTCTCCAGTCTCAAATTTTCTCGGTATGAGAAATGGGAACTGCTTCAAACACTTGCACGATAATGACCTGACCTTCGTCCCAGCGTTGAAAGGTCTCTGCGCACCAAATTTCCTCTATCAGGCGAAGGGATTTCTGTCAGGGCTCACGATTAACACGAGCTCACAGCAACTGCTCACAGCTGCCAAAGAGTCGATCTGCTTTCAAACGAAAACAATTCTCGATTCCATAAAGAAAGATTGCAAGAGTTGGCCTCCCATCAGTAACATTATCGTTGGTGGAGAGTTCTCTGATAATGTTGACTTCCTACGGCTGTTGACAAATATTTGCACTGCCCAAGTTGTCGAACGACCTCAAATTTCAGCGCCCTCAGCTCTCGGCTGCATGTTCTCAGCCGCTTTGACGATGAAGACTATTTCGCTTGACGAGTTCAGAACGGCGTGCGTGCCTCCAGTCGACAGTTATTACCCATCGATTAGCCAAGATGCAAGCGAGCAAAAGTATATGAAATGGCTGTCAACATTGAAGACAAGTCTTCAAGCTAACGGTCAGCGTCACCGTGAGGAAGTCAACTTACTTCTGGAGTCCAAAGATTCGTCGCAGTTCATCAGCAACTCGATTCCCGGCTGCCTTTTCCTGTTCACCTCTTATGTCATTTATGTATTGTCGCAACCGTTGACATAAGCGATAATTCAAGCATGCAACTTGAGATGATTCACAGAGGATAAAGCATGCAAGAGAGCTTCAATTCTGTTCAATAGAGCCGCGAAAGATAAATTAGTTTCAACGAATAAATTCAAAGATTACAGAATAGCAAATGCAATAAGTTTCAATGACAAGCAGCGTGAAGAATATCAGGTAGAAGTTCTCAACTAATTAGAAACCTCCATAAATCGCCCTCAGGATAACGAGCAAAGTATCAGTTCTTCGAGCGCGCGATATTTCCGCCGCTTTCTCTACCTGCAAATCTAATGATCTTTGTTCTATCGGTATGACCGAATAGTCGGCAAGAAAATCGAGAAACTTATTGTCTCCTTCAATCGCATAGATCGTCGTATGAAATCGAGGCAAATTCCAATAAGCACACGAAAGGTTCATGAAAAGGAAACTCAACTGTAAATCCTGTTGATGTGTGTGCGAGCTATGAGAATTTCCCTCCAATTTTTATGGGACAATCCTCCAGTGATTCTGAAGTGATAGATCAAGACAAGAGAAGAACCCGCGTTACCTGGATATGCTTAATTGTCCGAAGATTTCTGGCTTGGAGTTTTATTGTGACATCAGTAAGCGATCGTCCCCGCTAGAATTGAAAGGACCTTCTTCTAAGAACTTCATGTCATTCAGTTGGTAACAGATCACAAACGAAACAGAACTTGGCGGAATATTTTAGTTGTCCTAAGATAGGTGAAGGTGGAAATTAAGTGAAGTCGCTGTCGAAAGTTCTATCGTTTGTTTAAATTTAAATAAGAAAAGCCACGGAAATAAGTTATAGTTTAAGTTCGCCGGAAAAATTATTCATCAAGATCGCAAGATTGTTTACAAAATGTGAGTTAAGGCTACAAGTTCAAGCTTAGATTTTACAGAGTTATTTCACGATAATCAATTGAACTTCAAGTTACAACATCTTCACGGATATTTCCCTCATTCATCCTTCCAAGAAGAATTCCCCCTCGATGTGTTAGTAATAATTTATCTGACAAGTTTCTCTGCTCCAGGATGAACCACCAAGTTGTAATCAATGGAACTGTGCCTAGTGGAAACACTCTTCAGCATTACCTTGTGAATAACCATATTCAAAGCGCTGGAGACCACCCGAACGTAATTGTAATGAAGCAGGAGCAGCCCCAACGTCAATATATCCTTAACCACAAGTATTTGCAACACAATGTGCAGCAAACTCAGCCGCCGATCTACTGGCTCCTTGTTGAGATTGAGTCGGACAACGATGTGAATTCATACGCACTCGTTGACTCGCAAGACGTCATCGGGCATCCTTCTTTGGAAAGCTTAAACACTGGAAAACTGGTCGTGGTGTCGATAAAGGGAAAGCAACGACGAGCTACTGTCGTGATGGCTTCAAGTGAGTTCCAATATTTTCGAATGTAGTTACATTTTAACAGCCTTTTTTTTAGTCGACAAGAATTTCATTTGCGCAGAGTACAACCAGCTCAGCATAATGGCTGAGGAAAACCTCCGTGACAAACAACTGCGCGAGGGCCAAAGCGGCAAGACTGCTGAGGACAACAAGTTTCGCGATAGCCAGAACAGAAAGCGTCGTCGTATATCTGACGCCCGCAAAGACTGTGATGACGACTCCTCAGTCTCTGGCTGGTCAGGAGTGTCGCAAGGCGTCACCTCGGATCGCGTTCTTTCGCCGTCCGCTCATGTCCAACAGAAGTCAAACAAAAATGATTCACGTTTTGCTCCACCGATGATGTTCGACCAAGGCACGCAAACCGACAGCCGAATGACAGAGAGTGGTCTTCAAATGAAGATCCAGGAGCTTCAAAAACTCATAGAGCTGAACGAGCACATATTGAGGGAGCAAAAAAGCTTGAAGAACGAGGCGAGCATGAGTCGCTCGATTATCCAATCGTTCTCGGACGAATTCACAGCCATGCGAAAAACAATGCAATCAATTGAAATAAAACTCGACAACCAAAGTCCACAGTTCGACGTCATTCCGAGTGAGTCGAGCAAAAAGCCGTCAACGGAACTCAACGGATCCGAATCTCAGCTTTTCTTCATCGAGAATGCCAGCGGCAGCAACTTGGAGTACACTGTGGCCGAGTACGAGGGCGATGACAGTGGCAGAAGCACATCAAGAATGTCCTTCCATGATCAAACTTCGATGATGTCAAGCACTTCCATTGATTGCAACGACAAGAAGGTTCCGTTCCGTCGAAGCAAATCTTCGTCAAACTTCTCCGTGAATTCCTCGTCGTCGTTGCCCATACGTCGCGAGGACAGCAACACGAGCCTATCTGACGAATGGGCTGATGTTGAGGGCGACGTGCCCATTGGCACGAACAAGACGATGGTCCCAGTTCACGTCCTCCGAGCCATAGATTGGAAAGACTACAAGCCGGCCACGAGGAAACTGCTCACGACTTTGTTCACTCGCGATATGCTCGCCACTCGATCTCTGACCGGACGTCCATCGCCAGCCTTCCACGACCGCAATAAGCCAATCAAGATGCAACTCGATCAGACAATAATTAACGACATCATTCAGATCATAACGAGGAAGTGCGGCGTCAAGGAGGGACCGGTGCGCCAAGCGATCACCACGAAATGCGCCGACGAGAACAAAATGATGCGCACGAAGATCAAGAAGGAAGATACTGAGAAGGAAAACTTCAAAACCCCCAACTCGTGCAAAGTTCTTGTCGACAGCAACAAAGAAAACTTAGAGAAGTAAGTTTCATATTTGCTAAGCGCAAACGACTCAGCGATTCCTTAACGAAATTTTGGTTTTGAGTTATTTGGCTGCTATAAACTTTGAGAATCTCAGACTTTGAACATGACAATGTACAATCACGGTTGATTACTAACAATTACATATGTTCGCTTTTTCATGCTTTTTTAAACGAGCATGACTTTCATTTGAACAGTAATAAAGATTTATTCGTTATCAGTAAAACTTTAAGACGTTAACCCTTAGCCCACCCAGATAATCTCGTACGTACTAAGCTCTATGCTTAGCACAGAGTACGATGCCGTTAGCAGGTCTTAGAATGAGTTCCGATATCAACTCCAACTCTTTGTTCTCATCCGCAATCGTCAGCTCGAAATTTCTGACGACCTTCGAGGTGAGACTTTTCATTTCCAGCATCGCGAATTTTTGCCCCACGCAGTTTCTAAAAGAAATTCTAAATTCGCATAGTTTTCATGGTTTAACGATGACTCACCTTGAACCCGCGGAGAACGGAACATAAGCGTAAGGATTATTCTTCTCGTTGGTCGTCTCGACATCGAATCTTGATGGGTCGAACTTCAGCGGATCGGGGAAGATCTTCGGATCACGACCCATGAAATAAGGAGCGAGTATCACACTCGTGTTTTCAGGGATCGTCACTTCACCGAACGTGGTCTCCTCGAATACATTTCGTCCGAAGAACGGAACGGACGGATAAAGTCGAAGTGTCTCTTTGATAACAAGCTCCAAGTAGAACAGGCTGTTCAACTCTTGCATTGTAACCGCCTTCGACGTATCTTCACCCAATACTTCTCGTGATTCGTCAAATACTTTTTCTTGTACTTCGGGATTCATCGCAAGGTTGTAAAGAAGAAAAGCGATTCCACTATAAGCCATATGAGATTAACAAAACGATCAAAAAGTGTAGTCAGAAACTTACCTTGTCGTTGTGTCATGACCCTGAAAGTAAATGTTAGCGCGTAATACGCCAGCAAGTATATTAATTTACCTCGAACATGAACGTATCTACTTCTTCTCGGATATCTTCGTTGGTCAATGGTTTGCCATCAACTGTCGATTGTAGCAGCAGGTCCAGGAACGCCGTTTTTTTCTTTATTCCCATGTCGGTGTCTTCGTTATTAGAAGCTTGCAACGATCTTTCTTTGTCGGCAGCGAGCTCTTGTTGCCTTGATACGATCACCGAGTTGGTGAATCCATGAAGAGTCTCCAGGACTTTCTGCTCTTGTCGGTACATTTCGGTGAATTTGTAAATCAATTTATTCCGCTTCAGAGAGTCAAACATCCTCAGAAATGCGATATTTGTAATTCTAGAAAAACAATTGTGAATCACGCGATCAGCGGGTAACTGTAGGCTTACTCTTTCACAGCTCTGACGTACTCCGAGTTAGAGTCAATCTGTGCATTAATCTTGCATCCCATGGCGGATTCACAAATAACATCCAAAGCGTAAAGAGAGATTGAAGGGAAAAAATCGAAATGTTGACCTTCGAGCTTTTTCAAGTTTGAAACGAACACTTGGCCTTGACCATCCATAAGCTCAGTAAAATGTTCTAAGATCTTAAAATGGAACGACGGCGTGATGATCTTTCGTCTTTGATGCCACTTTTTACCTGTCGACAGCAGCAAACCTGTTGAGACCGTTGAATGTTATCAGTATGATTGTCACACTTTGTTGCGTACCAACCGTCGCCAAGCCATTGCCTCACAAAATCGTATTCGTCAGATTTCTCGATGAGCTTCTGCGACGCGAGGATTCCCTCAGCAACTTTTGGATCATGCACAACAACATTTGTTTTGAACGGTGAAAGATCAAAGCGCCAAACTGGTCCGAGTTGTTTTGACGCCTCGTCTAAGTTCTTGAAAATTTGCGCAGCCGAATGACCAACAAATGACAAACTGCTGCCGATCAAGGGGTAAGAAGTCATCGACGGGATCTTCGCTAGCATTCGATTGCGCTTGCCGTATTTCTTCTGATACCACGACACAACCACGATCACCAAAGTAACAAAATATGCGATCCACATTTTAAATTTATCAATGCGATCGCTTTGAGAATATTAAAACAACTGTCGGCTGTTACGAAACGAATTTCGGGTTTGCGAATATTTCTCAAAATCAAGTGAGAGCTTCAAGCGAGCTAAAAGAGAGAGACTTGTTCAACGAGAAGAAACAAGTTGAATGTATTCACCGCTGGAGTGGAGCTTTTGAATAAGTTGAGCTTCGCTACGTATCGTGAGCCTGCATGGAGAATCAAATTGATGCAATTTAACAATCCAAATTTACATTCCTGTACTGCTAACAGAGATGTCATTTCTCCTGAGGCTGCATTTTTGTTTCAACAGGTTGGATTAAATCGAATTCGAAATGTGCGCAAATGTAAATTTGTTTCTTTCCAAAAGTTTTTGGAGTTAGGATTATGAGCTTTAGCTGAAATTACTTGCTATCGATTTGAATGTAACTCGAATTTTCGGCATTGTTTGACGAAAGTTGCTTCCGAGGATCTGGTACCTGGACCGAAGCTTTTCTTGACTCGAACAGGATCGACAGCTTCGGCTCAAATCTCTCGAAATATATCGGAACTGGATTGTCTCTTACACGAAAAGCTTAGCACGATCTGCAACAGAACAAAGAAAAGCTGAAATGATTTATTTTTCAAATGATAAAATCTTTGCTCTTCGCTTGAATTTCATTGTTGGTCTTGGAGTTGACGTCGATTCTGTGAAAAAGCTTATCACCATTTTTAGACTGATAAGCATTATGAACAAAGGTCATAATTTAAATTCAAGAAAAAGCGAATATAAGATAACTGCCACCGCAACTTAGCTGATAGTCGTAGAGCGAAAGCTTTTGAGATGTGAGTTGAGACAAGAGTGAAGAGAGAAGAGTAAAGTGCTGAAAGTTTTATTATAATTCCAGGAAACTCGCTTTGGAAATTTTACTTTTCGTCGCGGCAGTTGTCACGCCGGCACGCAGTGTCGTGATACGATGCGATTTCGGGATTTACGCTTGGAGTGTTGGCAGTCGATACACTTGTGCCGTTGTTGAGCTCAAAAACCAAGAAATCACTAAAGTAACAGGAATCATCGGGAATCACACGAACGGTCGAAGCAGTGCCGACGTTGCAGCTCTTACCTCATCTAGCAGAAATATTGCGTTCGAAAATTCTTTCCTTACATTTCCACGGAAACTTGAGCAATTTTTCCCGAACTTGGACTCGATTCAGATTGTTCAAAGTCGTATGAGGAACATTTCTTCACAGGACTTAGCGCCGTGGCCAAAATTAGTAATTCTCAGCGTATGGAGCAACCAGTTTACATCGCTCGATACTAATTTATTCCAATATACACCAAAACTCTCGGAGATCAAATTCAACAGCAATTTAATCCGCAATGTCGGCGCCGGCTTGCTTTCCAACTTGGCAGAGCTGTTAGATGTTGACTTTCGTGCTAATCCTTGCATTGACTTTCAAGCTGCAACACCACAAACAATCGCAGATTTAAAAGGAAAACTCATCACTCAATGTCCAGAGAAACCAACAGCAGCAACGACTCCAGTCCCATCGATCGTTGACCCTTGCGCCCCAAGGTGCTCGATTAACCAAGATGTCGACAATTTGAAAGCTCTCGTTGAGGAACAAGCTCGAATCATTGAAGAACAAGGCGCAACCGTAACAGCACAAGGAAAGAAACTTAATAAGCAAGCTAAAAGGATCGAAAGTCTTGAGTTGATCGTCGCGGGGTTGACAGCAGATCCCTAATCTTGTTCTTGATGTATGTAAACTATAGAACCAATAAAAAAACTGATCATTTGAACGTGTTTTTGTTAGCTGTGCAACTCGCTAAGCTCTTGTGAATTGCTCGTGAACTATGTACTGAGAATAGTTTTACAAACTTCTCTAGTTTCTGCTTGTTTTTCAATCAATCGCAGTTTATTTAATGTTTCTCTTTCAAAGCTCTGCTGTCAATTATCTCGCCTTATCGAATTTCGTTATCTTCTGTTATCTTCAATTGCTCAATCACTAAGCCGAGCTAATTCGTTTCCACCTCAGTCGGTCGGCGCATATATCAGGTGAAATGTCGTTTGAGAAGTTTCGGGTTCTTTTGTGGAAGAATTGGACGATAAGGAAACGTCACTACAAGAGTGCGATCTTTGAGCTTTTGTTTCCGGTGCTTGTAGTCATTATTTTTACTTTGCTGAGAAGTAACTTTGGATCAGATGATGAGCCGAGCAGCGTTCAGCACTACGAAAATCAGATTGCACCGTTTGACAAATGTGACAGCAATCTACATAAGACAATTTATTATTCGCCAACCAGTCCTTGGCTCGACGGCTTTCTGAAATCGGTTTTCAATGCTGAAGAAAATCTTATAGCGATTTTGCCTTTAGAAAACGGCAGAAGACTCAACGACTTTCTAGCATATTCGCCTCCCCCAGAAGTTTTCGGAATCGAGTTTGAGGATTCGTTGGCCGTAAGAAAATAATTTCTGTGCGTTTCAAGGCCCAAAATGTTGGTTCTCGTAGAATGCAACAACACGACCGCAGGTACTCCACTACACGCTGCACTTACCCGGCGTCGAGTGGGCCATTCACTATTGCTTTATCTCAATTCAAAATATACTTGAGCGAGCGTTTATCCAGACCTTTGGATCATCGACTCTTCCGCAAATAGTGCCGACGAGTTTCTACTACAGGTCATCGATAGAGGATCAGTTCACTGCAATTCTCAAAATTTTCCTCCCAATCGTTCTAATTTGCTCGACCATCTACACAGCTAACAAAATTATCAGAGTGAGTATGACTGATGTGACGGGCAATCTAAAACGATTAATTCATTATCGCAGTGCGTAGCGATTGAACGTGAAAGCCAATTGAAAGAAACGATGCGGATAATGGGACTTTCCAGTTATCTTCACTGGTCTGCGTGGTTCGCGACGGGCTTCCTCGTCCTCGTGGTTGCGTTTACTCTCGTAACGATTTTCCTGAAGTTCAAGATAATTGGGGGCGTGGCTATCTTCAGATACAGCAACGTTTTCCTCGTGTGGATCTTCTTCCTATGCTACCTTGCATGCGTCATCACCTTTTGCTTTCTCATCAGCGTCATTTTCAAAAAAGCAACAACTGCGGCTAATGTTGGGACCATCGCTTTTTTCTCGACCTTTGTTCTCTTTTACCAGTTTCGAGAAGATTTTCACGATATGAATTATTTCCTTAAAACTTTATATTGCGTTCCCCTCAACACCGCGCTTGCTCAAGCAATTTCAATGATCCTTGATCTCGAACAAAGCACCGTCGGCCTCAATTTTTCCAACTTTGCATCGCACCTTGATGATTACGGGTTTTCGGTCCTTGAAGTTTTGCTTGTTTTAATCATAACGTCGGTGCTTCAGGTCGTCGCGACGGTTTATATCGAGCAAGTTTTCACTGGCAGCATTGGAGTCGCACAGCCATGGTATTTCCCACTTGCGCCCATACTTAAATACTGTAAGAATCCTAAGCCTTCCTTATACGTAAAGGAGAAACGTAAAGTCGATATAGATAATTTTGAAAGAGATCCATCGACATTAAAAGCGGGAATCAAGATCGACAACTTAAGCAAGACTTTTGGAAACGCGACGGTTGTCAATCAGCTAAGCCTTAGCATTTTCGAAGGCCAAATCACAGTTTTGTTGGGACACAATGGCGCTGGAAAGACTGTTACGATGAGCATGCTGACTGGAATGATCTCGCCTTCATCGGGAACTGCTTTTCTTAATAATCACGACATCGTGTCTGAGACGATTGATGCCAGAAACTCTCTCGGCTTCTGCCCACAGCACAACGTTCTGATTGACGACTTGACTGTAGCCGAGCATATCAAACTGTTCTGTCGACTTAAAGGCGTTCATGATCAAAATCAGATCCACCACGAAATCAGAAAATTTGCTGATCTCTTAGATTTGCATGGAAAACTTGACAGTTTGAGTAAAACCCTTTCAGGAGGGCAAAAAAGAAAGCTCTCTATCGGTGTGGCGCTGTGTGGCGACTCGAAAATTGTCATGTTGGACGAGCCCACCAGTGGTAAGAATAACATCGCTTTGTTGATGTTTATGTGAGTCGAAACTTTTCTTTTTTTTAGGTCTTGACGCAGGTGCTCGTCGCTCTTTGTGGAACTTGCTAATTCAAGAGAAAGAAGGAAGAACAATTCTTCTCACGACACACCACATGGACGAAGCTGATGTGTTGGGCGATCGAATCGCAATCATGAACGAAGGGGAGCTTCAGACCGTCGGAACGCCGTTTTTTTTGAAGCGAAAGTTTGGCTCGGGCTACAAACTTATTTGCGTAAAGGAACAAGGCTGCGATCCTCAGAGAATTCTCAGTTTACTTAAGGAATTTGCGCCTGACTCTTACATGCAGTTAAACAATCAAAGTGAAACTGTTTTCGTCATCAATGAGCAACATTTGCCAGTCTTCCACAAAATGTTTGAGAGAATTGAAGGTCAAGCAAACGAGTTGAAAATTTCAACGTTTGGCTGCTCGCTAACAACTTTAGAGGAGGTTTTTATGAAAGTGGGTTCGCAAAGAGATCATATGAATCCGCAACAGAAGGACAACGAATTTAGCGATGTCATTGGGAGTCATAAAGTCACTGGAGTCAAACACGTTCTGTATCAGATCTACGCTATTATGCTGAAGAAGTTTCACTATACTAGGCGAAACATTTATTCAATTGGATGGCTGACACTGTTAAGCGCTGCCCTGTCGTATATTTTCCTGGCAGCTCCTATTGAATTCCCTAGCAACTACCGATACGGAGATCTCACTTCCAGCGCTCTGTCGTTGGCGGCTTACAATGAAACCACAACAGTTATTGACTACGATGACTCGATGTCAGCTTTGGCAAAATCTTACATCAGTTTGTTTGGAGGAAAAGACAGAATCGAAGTGCTGGACGGTCAAAACTTCACCGAATTTATCTTTAAGCGGTTCAAGATATCTGAGATTAAAACAAACGAAAATTATGTGATCGCCGCGTCAATGATGGAGAACAAGATCGTCGCTTGGTACAGCGGAAACTTTTATTCGGAGCAGTCAAGAATCATTTCAGTAAACACGGTGCATCGTGCGCTGCTTAAACTTTTCGTCTCACCTGTAAACGACATTTTCGCCTTTTACAAGAAGTTTAATTATACGAGACAAATATCGGAGTTTGCAGGTAAAACTGAAAATGAGGAACCGGTAATATCACCAGAAGAAGCTTTGTCTTTCGACGCGACGCTGACGAACTTTGCTCTCATCTTCTTGTTATTCTACGTGACGTTGATTTACTGGCCATCAATATTCATTGCAATCAAAGTTAAGGAGCGAGTGACAAGATCAAAGCTCTTGCAATTTATCAGTGGAACCAACAGATTTGCTTATTGGCTGACTTCATTCGTCATTGACTTCTTTTTTTTCCTCTCCGTGATTTACATCATCCTTGGAGTCGTGGCAGCAAATCAAAGAGCGTACTTCAGGACCAGCGAGCAGATCGGCACGTTGCTGGTACTCTTCGCGTTTTATGGATTCGCAACACTTCCATTAGTTTACGCTTTCTCGTTTTTATTCGAGAAACACGCGACAGCAGAATCGCTGGTGCCTGTCGTTGGCCTTTGCTGTGAGTGACCTTTGTATATTTTCTCGGAAACCTGACAAACTTTCACTTCACAGGCGGAGTGCTTTACGTACTGTTTGCGGTCTTGAAATTTGTTCTCGCGTATAACTGGCTAGCTGACATTGTCTATTGGATTTTCCTTTTCTTCGGGCCGTTTTGCATCATCGATTGCTTTAGAAAAATTTCCTACTTTTCCTACGATTCAGTTGGCCGTAAGTTTATCATTTATTTTAAACCAGCTAGCATTTTCAACCATGAGTTAGCCAATCTTTCCAGTATTAACTGAATAAACTAATTTCTTCACAGACAAACCACCCTCGTTCGCTGCCTTTGACGAGTTCGGACTTGGCACCAACGTCGTCATCATGACAGTTTCCGGTATTCTTTTTCTGTCGTTCTGCTTCCTGAAGGATCATTTGGTGTTTGAGCGTTTGATGTATCGATTCCTTTCACGACCCCGACAATTGCCGTTGAAATCTGCTTCGTGTATCGATGACGATGTGTTAGATGAAATGAAGAAAATCAACAAAATGAGTCAGCAGAGACTTCGAAGCGAGAACATGGTGCTCAATGGGTTGTCAAAGTTCTATGGTAGCAAATTGGCTGTGAATCAATTACACCTTGGCGTTGAGAGAGCAGAGTGCTTCGGGTTGTTAGGAGTGAATGGCGCTGGGAAAACGACTACTTTCAAGATGATGACGGGCGACGAGACAATATCGAGTGGAGACGTGTGGATGGAAGGCAGAAGCATGAAGAGTGACATGGTAGGTGCTCAGAGGACGATAGGCTACTGCCCGCAGTTTGACGCTTTGCTCTTCGACATTTCTGGCCGAGAGATTCTGAAGATTTTCTCGCTGATGCGTGGAATCCCACTCGATGAGATCGACGGATTAACTGCTCGACTTGCTGTCGATCTCGGGTTCCACATGCATCTCGACAAGTTGATTAAAGCTTACAGCGGCGGAAACAAGCGTAAACTCAGCACAGCTTTGGTGAGTAAGGATAAGCTGATTGCTATGATTATAATTCCGCTTCATTCCAGTCGCTGCTTGGCGGGTCAAACCTAATCCTTCTCGACGAGCCTACAACCGGGATCGACCCTTACTCCAAACGCCAGCTTTGGAATATGATAAACAAAACGAGAAACGCTGGAAAGTCGGTTGTTCTGACATCGCATAGTATGGAAGAATGTGAAGCGTTATGCACTCGAATTGCTGTGATGGTCGATGGAGAGTTCAAGTGTTTGGGGTCGTCACAGCATTTGAAGGACAAGTTTGCCAAAGGTTTCATTTTGATGATCGAAAGCAAGCAAGAAAACGACCAGCATCGACTTGCTAACGAAGTTCATAAGATGTTTCCGTTGGCTGTTTTGAAGGAAAAGCATATCAACCTGCTAACCTTCAACATCAATTCTATCGACTTGAAATGGTCCGAAATATTTGAAAAAATCAGTAAAATGCGAGGCACAATCGGAATCACTGATTTTACGGTGACGCAAATGTCGCTAGAACAAGTTTTCCTCTATTTTGCGCGTGATGATCAAATCGAGGCTGTGACTCGCTATGATGGCAATGAATCGATTCTTATTTGAATCAAAAGAAGTCGTTCCCGTAGATCTAGTCTAAATATTTATAAAATAATGGAATAAAATAATTTTTCTGATTTCAGGATATTCATCAGAACGAATAAAAATTTCTCTGACATTTCTTAGATTCTCTTAAACGTTCCATGCTTCATCTGCTTCATACCAATTGCGTTGATTAAAAGAGCGGCGACGGAAAGAAAAGTCCTGGAGGTCAAATACCGGAAAATTGAAAACAATCAGAAGCCATTCAAACGGCAAATTTGCTTCTTTGGTTGAGAGGTAATTGTTATTTCCATTTTCCCTTCGGCGTTGAGAGTGCTAAAAGGAGATGCTTATCTTAATTTCGTGCTTTTGTGACGATACAATCGGGTAATATCCATTGTTCCGCCGCCACTAAAGAGCTTTTGGATGTTTCCAATAATGTCAATCTTTCGTTATCGTTAATGATGATCTCTTGGGAGCAAACTCGAAGCTTCGATTCATCTTGCCAGCAGATGCTTACCGGCGTGTGGAAAGTGCTTACAAACAAGCTTGTTTACTATTGATTTTGTCTGTGCAAAGCAACGAGTTTGGATGGAGTCGTCAAGTCACACATTCTCATTGAAACTGTTAGGACGAGTTTTCTAACTAGATACATGTTTGTTCAAGCATTCCACAAGATTCAAAAGCCTTTCAATCATCTAGATATTTGTCTCCTAAATTTATTTGTTTAAAACTAATTCATATAAAAATTTATTCCCTTTTAAAATTAGTAAATTCGTCATCTGCTTGCTTGAAAATTAGTCAACTTCCGATTTAAAACAAGGAAACGAACTGAATGTAGTGCGAGCGTCAATGACAGAAATGAATAAGGCGAGCAGCAGTTGGAGAGTTGAGATGAACTGGAGTAAGCCTCGGGGTTTTCGCCTGTTGGAAAAACTCTGTTAGCTCATCAACCACTGAATTGACTTTAAACGTACCATTGACAACGTGGACGAGGATTGATGATGGCTCAGCGTTGGACGGTGCACACGCATACTTTCCAGAATCGTTCACGTTCACATCGCGTATCAGCAAGTAATTCGTAAAAGATTCACCATTCTCGGTGAACTGTGACAATCTCGGTTCCGTTTCGAAGCTCAGGACCTGCAAGCGCAAACGGATTAGTCCTCAAAAACTAGAAGAGCTCATGTGATTGATCACTTTGTCCTTAAAATGCCAGAAAGTGTGGCTTGGCGCATCCGGCGAGTACTTGATGATACACGTGAGATTAATTGTGGATCCCTGAATTGAGGCGAGCAGAAAACGACATGATTAATTCAGCAGTGGAATTACCGAGAAATTATTTAACTAATTACCTTGCTAATAAAATATTCCGGTCCACCTAAAATGTAAGCTGTTGGAACTGTTGTTTAGGCGAAGGTAAAGTCCGGAGCGAGACGAAAAAGATGAAATGAATTCATTAGCAAAATTGTTGTCGTTGCTCATAACTTCATTCATATGAAAGCAAACGGAGTAGAAGGAGCACAAAGCAAGAGGAAGTGAAATTATTCCCAAATTCGGTGGACACCAGGAGTGGAACGTGAAGCTCAAGCGATGATATAAATGAACGCTAAGCGAGATGGGAGTTCAAGTTTTCAGTGGAATCATGTTGGTTGCAATGGAATTTGTTGTCATGAAAAAAATTTGAAAATTAATTTTTAATGATGGAATCGACGAGGTTGAACGCAAACACTGTTCAAGGGCAAGATAAGCACACTCAATCTTCATTTCTTGTTAGTCATCCTTGAGAGAAATTTTTCAGTCTAATTCACCATGGTTTCGATCCGCGTACATTCTGCTATAAATATCGTTATGGGCTACATTTGATGTTGCTTGGTACGCTGACTGATTTTCATCATAATGATTCAAAATGAAGTCATCATATGGCGTGTGGAAACGACGGTTCATCATTCTTCTATCGGCAAGATCTTTGAGGTTTAACCGAGAGCGGGAAAATAAATTTAATGAAGAATGATTGCCGATGGCAAGCGAACGCTTTTCAGATCTACCCGGATAGTGTAAAAGCTTCGACACTTACCGATAACATTCAAATTAACGGAATAACTTTTAATTGGCTGCGATGAAACCTGACAATCGTAGCTTCCGGCATCTCGCTTTTGCACCCACTTTATCTGGAGCGTCCATTCATCAGTCGTTCGGTGATGAGTGGTTTGGAAGCGGAGATCCGTCGTGTACGTGTAGGTGCTGACGGTAAGAATATGCAGATCTCGATGTCGAATCCTGTTAGAGAAACATAATTAGCTTAAAACCGCTGTATGGAATTTAAACCTACCAGGAAACCTAATGCACAAAGGAGTTTATCGTTTTGCAGGTGGAGATATGCAACGGAAACATAAATTTTCAATTAAATGCTTTGCTTGGAATGCTGATGATTCTGGTCGTGAGACGAAAATAAGCTTCTGTACGATTTAATGCCGAGAGATATTTTGAGGCCATAAAACAACAAGCAACCACTCAACTGTTTTGTTTCCTAGGTTTTTCGCAATGCAATTGAGATACGCCGACTTCCCAACGAGTGCTGTTACGTTTTGATTTACATTCGGATCAAAGTAGGGTTCTAATCTTTTTTCATTTGTTAATAACTTAAACGGATCACTCGATGGAATGATGTTGAGTGAGGGACCGCCCTCGATATCGTCGAGCTCCTGATAGCCGCCGTGCGATAAATCTGCAATGGGAAAATTAGAAACGAATGTTAATTCGACGATGGCCGTTGAGAGTTTTTCCTCGTCCGAACGTGACGCTTTCAACTCGAATCTATGAAATGCTTTTTTGCCCTAATTTGATTTATTTTATGACGCAATAAAACAGTTAATGGAAGATGGGAACTTTTCCATTCATTCGAAATAGGTTTCGTCATCATCGCCACCATCAGGGAGCCCTCAGTCAATCCCAAGAGGAAGTTTCGGTTATTGACTGAGGGGCGACTGGAAACAGAAAAAGTTATATTTGTCCTTCCTTTCTCGTCATTCAAAAGCAAAAGTTCTCCCAGGCGAAACGAGACAAATAAATCAGCAGAAAATTGCAGAGACTACATTGAATTAATGGCTCGAAAACCAGCTTTAAGAAGTTTCCTTTTGCCTTTCGCAATGCTCGAGTAAGCTTGAAAGATTCTCGACCACCTGAGATCAAAGTTTGATGTCACAAAAAAAAAGTCAAACAAGTAATTTATGAAAGTTTCAGCAAATTCAACATGGTGTAGTATATTTCAAAATATTAAGAGAAGTTCGCCTCAGTCCATAGGATTTGAAAAAAGCAGTGTTAAAATTATCAAGAATATTTGAATGAAGCAAATTTAGATAGATTTTCCCATGTTCAATAAGTCCGGAGGTTCTCAATAGGTTAACCTATCAACAATGCCTCAAACATTTTCCATGTTTTGTTTTAATACTTACAAAATGGTTTTGGTAGGATTTGACTAGCCTAATGACCAACACCCTCTTCCCAAACAAGACCAAACAAGCTTTGCTAGAGTCGACTACTGTCGAAAGTTTGCCCAAGCATTGAATACCTGATTGCAACATAAAAATGCAGACTAACAATTTTTGAAGATTGACGTGAATCGAAGGGGGCTTAGATAAGGAACAGAGGAAGCCATCCATCAGGCGAAGTTTATATCGTGTTACTGGATTACTGACATTTCTTGTTCGGTTCCCGTACATTCCGATGTTTGTCGAGGTAGCAAAGTAAACAAATATCCGAGAAACATTATTTATTTTAAGAGAATACATCGAGGAATTCGAAAATATCTAAAAGAAAATATTTTCGTATTTATCTTCCGACATTTCACCAACGAAAGATGGCCATTAAGGTTAACTTCTTTGTTTATTTTCATTCTCCACTTCCATGACAGCGAAATGAAATTAAATTTTCTAATTTGCCAAGACAAATCAATTTGAAAGATTGACTTTTGATTTTATTTAACAACGAGGCGAGCTCGAAGCGAAATGTTTGTTTTGCAAGAAAAGCGTTCGACTGCCCAGGGATTTTGTTAAGCTTGTGTAATGTCGGAATTTGCTTAAATGAACATAAATTTCCTCCTCAGCAACGGGGGGAGTGACAGAGCGACAATTATCAGGGGAGCATTTAACGGACTTTGCTATGAAAAATGTGATGAAACATTGCAGGAAACCTGCACTAGCAGTCCATCTTGGTCCAAGTGAAATTTTATCTGACGTCAGCGCCGACGAGTTCAACATAAAACTTTTTACAATTAGGCATCTGGGAGCACTTATTAAAGGTTAGGACGGTTGTCAAGCAGTAAAAAGTTGAGTCAGATTGAAGCGAGCGTGGCAGGAGTTCACACATCTCTTGGGAAGCTCAATAAATAAATTGAGTTCTCTCTCTGAGAATCTTTTTTTCCTCTTAATCGGTATAAAATGGAAATAAATTTCAGATTTGGCCATAAAGCTTACGATCAACTTATTTTAAAAATAAAGAAAAACTTTATTTTGTACGTAATCAGATTAGAATGAGACATTGATTTTTAGGCAGCTTTCCGGCTCATGAGGTTTTTAAATGTTCATTCTCCACAGAGCTAGTCGATGCCAGAGATCATGTCGAAAGTTTTTTTCAAAAATCATCGCATGCTTCACTAAACCGTTCGTTTAATTAATCCCAAATTTTATTCTACATCAGCGATCAAAATTATAGAGCACCATTAGTCATAGAAAATGCTATCAGCAGAAAAATATACTCAGAACCTCTTTGATATTTTATCTTCACTCGAATTTAAAGTTTCTCAAGTCGAACGGAGCAAAAGATTTTTGGCACAACTCTGCGAGCAGAAAAATCAATAAAACATTTTCTCCTTCTCCAGATTTACAGAGCCAAACACTAGTTCTGGTTATCACGATTGTCCTAAAATTTCGTATGCAGATTTCCGACGCCTATTTAACTGCTATGCCTCGCAGATTGTTCCCGTCAGCTAAATTCTCACTTTATACCGAAGGCCTTCAATGAATCTAATTTTTATCTCTCGACAGGAAGAGAGAAGATTTTTGGGTTTGACCCAAAACATTTTGACGCCGAACGCTCCTATCGTTTTCCCTCGGTACATTCGAAATGTCTGCTCGAATATTTTCAAACATAATTTAATTTAAATGCTTCAGAAGTTTTATTTTCAAACAGTTTTAATGTGAAAACTTTTGCTCATTAAAGCGGCTGAGAATAGCTGGAAGCTAACAATTCAGAACGTCGTCAGGATGTTTTCAATTAATAATCGACGAGGAAAGTCTCTTAAACGACTTTTATCATTTCGGGTTTTATTTCGATGTTGATAGCCGGAAACCAAGCAGGAAATGTGTGAAATGTTTATGAGGCTCGTGATGGATCGTGGCGGTGTGACGAATGAAAAAGCATAAATCAGAGCTGAGCAAATAAATTATGCTGAATGCTCAGAGAAAAATCAACTTTAATTAATTATTGTCACAAGATCACGACAAAGGCGGAATTGTTGTAAACGGTTGCATTAAAATAGATTTTACGACTAACTCGTCAGAGATCAAACCATAAAACTGTTTCATCGCTCCGCTTTATCGCTTTGACAATTCAAAAAATTTATTCTTTTAGTGTAAAATCATTTGTTATGTGGAGCGACAACAAAGCTTTGCTCCACTTTTAATCTGTCACTGTTGTTAGCGCGCAAGAATGTTTAAAACAAAATTCATCTTATAGACTATTAAACTATTAAAGACGAGAAATATCAGTTTACGTGGGAGGAGGAAATTCAAACGACAGAAGAGAAAAGTTTTCTCTTCGAGAGTCTTACAATAGAATGAGCTTGATCTCCCATTTGAAGCATTTGATGTGTCAACAGCTGGTTGAAATTGGAAAGTGAGAAAGCATTTTCACCAGACAACTAAGAAAGGGCACTCGAGGAATGATGATAATATATGTCAATGACACGTTTCTCATGCTTTGCAATTAATTGAGTGTCTCATGATTGTCCCGGCGAGAGGAAAAAGATTAATCTAGATAGGAAGGCTGTTGATCAGTTATTACGATTGCGACATGCCTAGCATATATTTTATGAGAAAGGTGAGCGGCTTCATTTGTCTTATAAGGCTTGAATCCACTATCAATTAGAAAAGAAACTTAGATCGTGACAAGTGCTACGTGTTTGATTTATTCAGCTTACGCTCCGGATTGGGTCGTTGCTCATTATTCAAAGAACTTCTTTAATCACAAAAAACTTCTCCTGAACCCTCTTCGAGCCCTCCAAAGAGTAGAAGGTAACAAGTCTTGCAAAAGTTGTTCAATCATGATATTTCGTCGTCGTTTCGCGAAGCAAGGTGACGATCCGACTTCGCATCCAAAGGCGACGAAAGTGCCAAGGAAAATATTCATGAAAACTCTTGGTAATTGAAAGGATTTTCGTGTATCTGCAGAAATGAAGGATTTGCCTGAGAATGGTTGAAGTGTTCCATCATCCGAGGCGGGCAAGCAGGCGAGATAGGCTGCGGCAAAATATTTTATCAAAAACGAAAACTCCAAACACTGAGACGGAAACTTTGCAAGAGATCACGTTCCTTCAGCAAGTTGTCGAAATGGAAAGTTGGTTTTAATCTTATGAAAGTCTGTTTCGGTATAAAAATAATCCGGATTTATGTCGTTCTTTAGAACAAGATATGTACACGCTTTTATCTCAGGCTTTGCTGTTTCAGCGAGGGACAGCGCGTCAATACTGTTACAAGTCTTCTTCGTCTAGTGATCAAGGGCATAAAAGTTCTGAGATGACTTGTATTGTGAACCTGTTATTGCATCAAAGGTCATGCTATGCTTCTTCATAGGGCACCTAGTGATGAGTTCCTTTAGCGAATTCCCCTTCGCATTCGTTTTATTCATGAGCAATGTTGTGTCGAGAAGAAATTTCACAAATCGGAAGATTTTCAAGAGTATCTTTTACCATAAATTTCCTTTCCCTTTTCTCGCAAGCATTCCTTGCTTGAGATTAAAGCTACTCGAGTTGAATTTGCTAAGCCTTTGTTCGTTCTTCGAGCGCTGCGAGAGAACGAAAGGGGAAAACCCTTTCTAGCCATAAATAATACTGAGTTTGTTTGCGCATACGAAAAGCTTGTAAGAGCATTCAATACTCGTTTGCTTCTTCCGAGCCTAGGTAGTGCAATGACACGGAAAAATGTTTATCTATAAGAAACACGATCCCCCGGTGGTATAGCGGGCCATAAACGGCACAGGAGAAGACTTACCTAGAAACAATAAGCACGAGAATGTGTAAATCCAATAAATATGTGAACGCCGATTAAAACTCAGCAGCAGCTTCGTAGCAGACATCTCTCTGCTTCTCTAGCTCCCACTGCACTTGCTAATCTCTTGTTATCCTCCTTAGCTGGTATTCCCACTCAGTTTACGAGTCGCTCACATTTGTGATGCTCAACAGTGAAAAGAACCCGGCGGGCACGATTTTATTTTCCATGTAATTAATTTCAGTTATTAACCTAATTACTTTTCGACAGGAGGAACTCGCATCAATTTTCATTTTAAATCTTTTCGTTTTCTCATTCAATCTTGGGGTGATATCGAGCAATTGATTTTCTATTTACACAACTGAGCACTCAAATCACGTTTTATGACTTTTAACTTTTAATCTTTACGAAACTCCCTTCAATCTTTTAATGAATTATCTAAATAAACTTTTGATTTGTTTTCTTTTCATTTATTTTTCTTTCCACTTTAATCTCCCGTAACGGCGCAAAGAAATTTTGGTAATCCTCGCCTTTTCACTCTTCGCTCATCACCTTTTCCCCTTCAGTGTCAACTGAAAAATATTTCTTGAGCCTGATGAGCGGTTGTTTGAACAAACTGCACGCGTTGCGAGAAACCGACTAATTGAAACAGATGAAAAGTCAAATAAGTGAAACAAAGGCGACAGTCGAACGTTGGAAAATGGAAGTGAAACGGCTTTGAGTCTTGTAGAGAGAGAAAACAAAATTTTCCCACTCTCGGGTTGAATTTTCGTCCACTGCAGATGACGCGATCCCGCAATTTTCCTCTCTTCCTTAGTATGAAAAGGAAAATTGAGAGAGAAATTGCGGGATCGCGTCATCTGCCAGACGTTCTGCGAGAAGAAACAAGTCAGTGTTCAGTTTTCCAACGGGTGAATTGGGTCAGGAGCTCCATCTACTTGAACTCAAACTCTCGAATAAAATGTTAAATATTCCAATTCGGTTTCCTTCCGCCTTGCCGAAGATTCCTTGAGAGGAATCCAGCGGGCGGAATTTGTTGGTGAATAATAAAATCCATGCATGTGAGATCAGCCGCATAATTGGAGGAATTTCTGTTTTGTCTGTTGTTGAGCGAAACGCTTTCGCGTTATCTACATTTATGTTTAAAACATTCATGCATAGATTCGATGTGGAAATCCTTTGGAGCATTTTTGAAAATCTGCTTGTGTTGTCATCTCGAGTATTTTTACGATGATTTGAAAAGCTTTGTTGAATTGCAAAATTATTCAGTTTCGACAACGAAATGCTCTTTTCATCCATCCAGTGGAGGTGTCGTGTAAAATGAGTGGCAGCATATGGAAAAAAGATTCAGAACATATTTCCACGAATCTGGATTTGTTTGTGCGCTTTTAGCAACAAATAATTTCGTAATGGAAAAATATTAAATTCTGGGTTTTAAGAATTTGTGATATACCGGTAAACATAAAAGTTTAAATAATCCTCGAGGGTCTATCATTTTTAAAAGCTCACCAAATTTTCTGTTCGTTTTACGATTTCTTCACGCACGGAGGAGCCGACACTTCCTGGTCGCTGACCCAAACGTGACTTACTCATGAAGATACGTGGCTTTTCATTACGTGCTGATTACCTATCGTTATGTCCTGCTCTTTAAAAGCAGAGAACCTGTGATTCAATCTGCCAATTAGCGAGCGCCTTTCATTCACATTACGCATCAAACTGAGCCTCGAACAAAGCTAAATAGGATGGCGAGAGTGAGGTCAGAGCGGGATCGTTAGAGAACCCCGTGGCTCAGCTGCCGGAAAATATAAATTAAATAGCTTACGAACAAAAAATGCTTGGTTATTCTTCTTACTTTTCAACACGCATTGTTTGCAAAAGAAGTCGGAGAGTTCAGAGCGCGGAAAGGGGAAAATATTTACGATGCACAGGGAGAAGAACTTTTGATTTTTCCTCATCTCATAGGGAGAAAGTTTGGCTCGTTTGTTTTTCATTTGTGCTTTAAAGAAAACGTCTTTAAGGCGTCGTTTCTCCATGGTTGTCATGTCGTTAAATCACAATCGATTTTCTTTCAAAGTTTTTTGCTTCGATCGACCGAAAACCGAACATGGCCTAGGACAACTAGATAATAGAAGAAGAGTAGATGCTCAAACTTTCAGCATCTCTAGAATTTTCATTCTTCACCTTCTTTTCGTCGTGGTCGAAGTCAAAGGTTTACATTAAAACTCGAGCTCTTCCCTAACGAGAGTAACCTTCATTCTTTCATTGAACTAGACTCCAAGATATTTTCCTCCTAAAGGTTTTCCGACCACAATAAGTTGAATATTTGAAATAGCTTGAGAAATCCAACAGAGACTGACTAAACTTGTATTCGGCAAGGGTGGAAACTAAATGCCTTCACTCTCTCGGTGATTTTTCAAAAGTTTGTTTATCAGTCTTCGCTTCCAACATGAATGCGAAGTACATTCCGCTGAGGGTTGATAAAACAAATCGAACACTCAAACTCTACATTTTTTGATTGTTTTCGAAGGGAAGATTTCAAGACTCTTCGAGAATATTTTGCCAAATCAACTGAATATCTACGTGACGAAGCTTGGGAACGATTCGCTTTGAAATTCTTTATGAGATCGTAAATCATTTTATCTCCACCTCGCTCATGTTGGAAATGTCACTCGCAATGTTTGGATGTCGACCTGCGATCTTTTCTCAGCAGCTCTTGATGGATTGAAGGCAAGGCTTTAAACGAAAATGTTGTTCAGTAGATTTTTCACAGCTTAATTATCTACGCTTCGAGTGAGTATTTACCTCGTTGCCGCCGCCAACGATTGTATGAGACTTTGGTTTATTTTTAACTTTTTATTTGTCTCGTCATCCGCCGCGTGTTACGGTTAAACGCTTCTGACTTGCGACATGATAATTAATTAGATCTTCACCATTAAGTCTTGTTTAAATAAATAACTCACCGAAGATGAAAACATTTTTATACTTCGAGTTGATTCGCGGATTGTTCGCATCAGGCGAGGAGTGAATAACAGCCCGTGGGATTATGATTGTAAAACAAGCGCTTCGAAAGAGCGAATCGACTGGCAAATTCTGTGAAATATGCGACACGATTCTCGACTCGTTTTCCGCTCTGTTTTCCAACACGACGAAGCCACCGAAGTTTCACACTAAGCGAGAGTAAAGTATCAACAACGTCGCGTTTAAAGATTCATATCTCATCGGCTCCACTTCATCATTCGACCGCATCGTTACCATGCCTAATAGTGAATAATTAATAACAATAAATAAATCCACGAATAACAAACAAAAAGAGGAAAGTTTAATTGTCAAAGCAGAATCGATTCATCTGGCAGATTTTCCATGCTAAATAAGAAACGAGATTGAGTTTACTGTTGATTTGCCAACAAGTGACTCAGCCGATTTCAGAGCTTTCAAATGTTTGAAAACAATTTCTGGGTTCTTCTGTTGAAAGCCATCTGATTATATTTGTTTGGCTTAGGACGAGCAGCTCGGTCAAGAGGAAATTAAAGTTTAATTATTAATGTGTCATTCAATATTAAAATAGTTATGCAACTTGAAGTTTCTGTTGTTGCTTCCATCTGAACAATCGACCGCAGCTTGCAACATGTAATTACGATGAATTTGCTTTTGATAAATGGGTAAATGGAAGCTTCGTTTACGAAAGGATTTGCATAATTATCATGCCATCATCATCATCGTTCCGGAGGGCTAAGATAGCGCTCAGCCTAACAATTTATTTATCAGATTTTCGACCCTTCTGAAGTTGTTATCTTTTTTCCAACGAAACAAATCCTAAAGAAGAAAATAACAAAAAACGTTTTCAAATTGGATTGGAACTCATCAAAAATGTGGTTTGTTGCGAAACGGCAATTACTCGCTGGGCTCGTGATTAATTGTTGCTTATAAATATCAACAGTGCCGTCATGAGCGGATTGTTCCGCTGCGATTGCAATAGCTACACAAGTGAAGTTGACATTCGCTTGATGGGTCATACAGCGTGACATAGAGCTTTCATTAAAACGAAGCGGTCTCATCTCGACCGCTCGGTTTTAAGGACAAAGGTTTTAATTAAAGATTTATGAATCTTTTTCAATGCAACATTACATTTGTCATCCCACAACGGAATATGCCCAAAAGTCAAAGCACCACTGGCGAGCGCTTCAGCCAGCAGTTGAGTTGATTGTTCCACTTTGAGTGAACCACATAAAATTTAAAGAATGGAAATTTAAAGCTTGTAGGAGCTGATCTTGTTTTCATTTGGCGCTTGGTATTTCACGAAGAAGTAATTGAAGAAGAAAGATTGATTTTATAATTATCTATTGATAGATGACGAGATTGTACAGGCATTTCGACAAAGCTCGTGATAACCTAGGTCTTTTAATCAGGAAGATGCGAAAGCGTTTTAAACTTTCGAAGCACCGTTTGCCTAAAAATGCAATCTTCTCTTGTCGTTTACATTATGTACATATATCAGACTCAATTCTCTCAAATAAAAGCTTTTCATCTGTGTTCATGGTTTCCGTACTCACTGCTGATTTAATCGCTCCAGCAAACGTGGGAATAATTTCACTTTCCCTCTTGCTTTGTGCTCCGTCTACTCCGTTTGCTTTCATATAAATGAAGTTATGAGCAACGACAGCAATTTCGCTAATGAATTCGTTTCATCTTTTTCGTCTCGCTCCGGACTTTACCTTCGCCTAAACAACAGTTCCAACAGCTTACATTTTAGGTGGACCGGAATATTTTATTAGCAAGGTAATTAGTTAAATAATTTCTCGGTAATTCCACTGCTGAATTAATCATGTCGTTTTTTGGTCGCCGCAATTTAGGGATCCACAATTAATCTCACGTGTATCGTTAAATGATCGGCCGACTTCATACTTACTCGTGAGTCACGAGTCGTGACCAATTAGACGCTGAACAGAAAAAGGTTTTTTAAACATCTATTTGTATCAATATCGTCAGAGCTTCAAAAGCGTTGTCGAGAAAAACAAAACACCTCATGTAGTCACTTCGTTAGTTCCAAACGTTGCTTAGGTTGAGCGAGAAAGGAAGCAGCTTAGGAAAGCTTCTACTCTTTACTGGTTCATCGATTAGATGAAAACGAAGTAATTATTCAAAACAAATTCACGGATCTAAAGTTTTCTTAGATCAAGACGGGTCACTGATCTGTTGGGCATGAAGATAATAGATTGTTTCGAAAAAGTTATTTTTGACTTGTTCCAATATTAGACTCGGTTGGAACTCAATGTCTCTCTTATTCGTATTCGTCCTGAGAGAGTTTTTTATGTGAACTCGAAACCATCGAAAGGTTTTACTCGTTCTACATGATGACCAGACTCTAGTTGGAAAGCCTCAGTTCTTACCTTCACATGAAAAGAGACTTTTGTTATACATTAGGAGGATGAAGCTTTAATTGATTTTTCACTGTTCCACATGAACTTCTTGACAAGATGCCTTTGAGCACTGAATTATATTGAAAGCTTGTCGAGATGACGAAGGAAAATGACTACAGTTCCTAACAAGTCACGATCATGTTAATGAGAATCATCCCCTTACGAAAGCAATAGAAGTGAAATGAGATAAATCTAATTCCACTGTCTTCTCATTGTCAAAAACCTTTCGACTCCACTTGAACCCATCATGAATTATTCACGACAGCCTCGAGTGCTTTTCTTTAGAACGAAATCGAATTGCATTCAAATTATTTTCTCTCAGTTCTGAGTTTTCTTTCTGTGTGAACTCGTCTGCGAAAGCAAAAGCAATGAAGTGAACCTTCATCCGGATCAGCGTAATGCAGCATTATGAACCGTCAACAACGATAGAAGCTGAATTATCTCAGAGACGTTCGTTCAGTTGCACAACGTCTCGTCTTTCGTAAGGAAACGGTGATTGTTACATTGGTTGGGAAGCACGGAACTAGCGAAATTTCATCACAGCTTCATTTACACGAGGAATCTCATTTCAAACTACCTTGTTGGCGTCCTACTGCCTTATCCAGTTTACCTCATTCTTTTGTCATTCACCCATCCGACCAGTTCCTGTTTTCCTTCATACCGAGTGTTAATTTGAACACTTTCCTGCCAAACCGTTTCCCTCAATGATAATTTCACTTCCCACCTCTTTCTACCACGGCACGAATGTTCGTTCGATCCGGACGATCTAGATTGTTGTCACATAGAAAAAACGATTTGCCGCTTTTCATTCCCAACTTCATTTTCCATCAGTGGCTGTCTTGGATCGTTTTTTCTAAAAATTTTACGCTTCAACTCAAATGTCAAATTGGCTATGCTCGGGTTATTCGATTTTCGATTGTGAGTGCAATAAAAATTGAGGATAAGGCAGCCAATAATAAAGATATCACGCTTGCGACACCAGTTGTCAGCCTTTCATTGGGATGATAAGCACAATGACTTTATTGCCACTCATCAACACCAGCGCTTGTCTAACTCTCGACTGGGCATTGAATTAACACTCGAGCTCTCATAGAGTAAATTGTTAAAGTCATTTAGATCGTGTTGTCTATGCGATATTTGCGCATCGTAGAACCACAATGATTGATGGTGATGTACATGTCACAGAAATATTAAATGACAGCGTAGGGAATAATAATGCAAAAGGTCGAAAGGCTGACGGGACGAGCAATGTGAAAAGATTTCGGGCCGATTGCCATGCGTAACACTGAACAGTCTATCTCTGATGAAAAACCGACTGAAGGTTCGCACTCCAACTCGTCGGCAAATAATTTGCAATGGAAATTCGGCGAGAATAAATTATTGATTTGACATGTTTCTTGCAACGCATCGAATAATTTAGTTGGCATGACACGCAACAAATCGAGAGATAGCGCGGCAAAACGTCCGCGTTTAAAGCATAAAAATCTTATAAGCTTCAATAAAATAGCGTCATCTCTTGCAATATCCAGATGAGCGCGACAAACACAACAAAGCGCTCCCTGAGCTTTAAGTCGCGTTAATGTATCGTCTGAGCCGTTGGACAGTGCGCCGCGATGTTTTTGTCACTCCATTCATAAATCTTTTAAACGCGTGGCGTCGTGCCAGCAAAATCTGCACTCATAGCATCTGAAGTCTCTAATTATTCGGATTCTGATCTATCGATTTCACTGATTGTGCAGAAGAAAGCGATTTAGTGTGGGGCGGAGCAATATAGAATTGAGATCACGAATCGAGCTAATGGCCATGGTGGTCGCTTAACATTGCACGAGAGAAAATTGAGTTGGCCCCGATGGTTGCGAAACCCAGCTACGTGTTCATATGATGGAGTCGGATATCAGTCCGGATGCTTGTTACGTAAGAAATTCCCTTCCAAGACTTCTTGTTGTTTAGAAATTCAACCAAGATGTCTTGTATCAACTGAAACGGAAAAGTTTAATTATAATAAAAATTTATCTGGAAATTCGCTTCGCAACGAAACAAATGACGTTTCGTACGAAATATTGAACAATTTCTCCGAACAACGGCAATGATAAAGCTCGAAATGTGTCGAATAATATTTGATTCTGCTTCATACAAAAGGAGGCCGAATTGTTGTCGTGAACCTACGAACCGAGCAGTCGAACGAGCGTAGGAAATGAGAGTGTCTCCCGAGGGTATTTTTTTCATACTCGTTATCTCGTATCTCGGCTCCTTTGTTGTACAATTTTATCGTTGCTAACGCTCTGCGGGAGGATCAAAGTTCGCTTTTCTCTTTGATACATTAAACTTTCGTTTGAAGACGAGTCAAACTTTTATGTCACTTGGAAGAGCTGCGATGACTTGATAAACTTCTAAAACTCGTCTTTTCAGCCTCGTTTTATTAAATTTACAATCTGCATTTTGCTCAGCGCAAAGTTTTCAGTTAAACTCGGGAAAAGAGACAGATGAACCGGAAAGCAAATCTTGCAGTCGCTTTCGGTTAAAAGCCAATTAAATCTTCGTCTTTCATTTCCCTCTGTCGTTACTGACGGTTGATGATTACGCTCGACGAGGGTTTAAGGACTTGCAGTTTATTGCTGTTTTTGTCGGTATTCCGCGCTCGCATCAGCTGCAGAAAAATTATGTTGTTTAATTAAAATTTAATTCATTCATCACCATTTACATCAGGGGTTGTTCAATAACTGCGTATGAAAGACATTTCCGTGTTTATTTCGTTCATTGTTCATCTCCGTGGTGTCATCTTTAGACACGTACCTTTCATAAGATGTTAAGCAGCATTTGTACGATCTCAAAATATTACAAGCGTTCCCTCCCCCAACTTTTTTCAATTTGAAGATTTCTCAACGGAGAAAGGCTGACTTAGGAAGCGGAATAAGAGCAAATCGATTAAATTGCGAAATGTAAAAACAAGAATTGTTTCATAGCTTTATTTTAAAAAATGTTCTAGATTATCTGCATCACAGAAAGAGAAAATTTTGTCTCCAAATACCAGTGAAACTTTTTGAAAGCTTCTATAGTTTGAGTTGCCAACTTCAAATTTTTAATTCAATTCTACTCTTTCAGTTTCTCTTTGCTTCCAGTATTATACAAATACAAATTTCGAATTTAGAGTTGCAAATCACTCTCAGTGTCCTTAGAAGCTAAAAATTTCATCAGTGATGCTTCTTTTTATTTCATAGCCACTCAGAACTCACACTAACCTTGAGCAGCCAGTCGTTGAGATGGTTGAGAAATTTTGTCTTGGGTGCTTTCAATTAGTTCGCGAGTCTGACATGAAAGGTCATAAATGCAGATATTGCGTAGGATGTCGAGCTCTTTTCAACGGTACAAAGAAACTGCTAGAACATCTTCTTAAGTGCGAGCGCAACAAGCGTTGTTTAAAAGTCAAGCTAAAAACTATTCGCGGAGATGAGGCAGAATCAGAACCCCACGTTGAAGCGTCTGTAAGGCCGAGAACTCAACAGCAAACTGTACTGGAGATGTTTGATCAAGGCTATGCAGCGCATCAGATCGCACTACAATGTGAAATCCCAATTACGGTTGTGCAACGATATCAGCGAGACTTGTCGAGTTTGTTCCGAAGCCAAAAGACGATGAGCGAAATAAGCAGCGGTAAAAATAAACTAGTCTGCTTAATTTTCATTCACCAACAGCCTAGTTCAAAAATCATCTATCTCGATTGCAAACTCGTGGGCATCTGAATAACTAAATAATGAAGCGTTTCTCGATGGAACTTACGAACTTGGAGCAACTCTTGATAGCAAAACACTGAGGTAATCAATCGGATTTTATTCATTAATTTCCCTTACTCGGGTAACTATGCATCAAAAAGTAGTAAAATCGGAAGCTTTTGCAATTCTAACTGGACAACGAAGCTCTCAAATCTTTCTGTTTGGATAGGAAGTAAAACCCTTGAAGATTCAAGAGTTTGACCCTGTCCGACAACTAAATTAGAATATCGCAAAGCCATAAAACTCAGCTGTAAATAAACAACACCAGCTCTCTATTTCAGAGATGAACAATGTTCGTGTAACTAGAGTCGAGTTAATTGAACTGTTGAAGTGTTCAAACAAAATTCAGAATTTTGTTTGCACTTCATTTTGATAGATGTCTGCGCTAGAGTAAATTTGGAGTACTGTCAATTACACGAGGAAGCAGCGTGGGCTTGAAGTCAGATCAGTTTCCGAATAACAACTAAATTAAGCGTTATTTTGTTAGTTTAGGCGGACCCATCAACGACAATATATAAAACTTTTATTGATTTTGTTGCTTCAATTCCACAACTTTTCGACCTTCTATCAATTCTCAAAGCGAAAACCAACGAAACCAAATCAAAAAGATGGGGAAAAAGTTTTTTTTACCGAGAGCAAAATTTACCGCAAGCTCTAACTACTTCGCTAGATTTCTGAAACATTTGATAAGACATTCCTTTTCTATTCGTACGAGTTTGCTAGAAGTTAAGCCTATTTAAGCATCTTCGTTACAAATTCTGACGCGGTAACAAACACACAAGAGACTCAGGTCTATTTTAAGTTTTTATTTGTCTCGTCATCCGCCGCGTGTCACGGTTAAACGATCTTGACTTCAGTTAAAATAATTAATAGATGACCGTCATTGAGTCTTGTTTATAAAAATAACTCACCGAAGATGAAAACTATTTCATCCCAAACGAAATGAATAGGAGCAGGCGTGATTGTATAACAATCACCTCAAAATGTTCAAAAAGCGTTATTGATTTGCGATAATTTGGTTCTTATACCTCCAAGCCTTGTTTCATAAGATTTACTTAAAGACATCATCAGTCAGGAAAATGAGACGCAAACGATGTCAAAAATTAAGAACCACACTCGAAAGTTATTTCACTGCCAACCTTTCGAACCTTTTCTCCTCTCTAATCGTGATTTGTAACTCAACACGAATTCATGTCTCTAAGCTTCAAGCTGGAAATATCATTTTCAACATTGTTGTGGAAATTAAAATTTTGTGGGACGATTTCGTGCGTCAAAAGGTTTGCTCGTTCTCGGCGAGGAAAACCGGAGCTTCTGCGAAGTTGCGAAATAATGCAACAGATTTTCAACGCTGCTCCACGAATTTCCCTACAGCAAACTCTGTCCCAAAACATAAATATTAACAAATTTTTGTTTTCCTTCCGAATGGGTGAATTCCTTTCCAGCTGCTCACATCTGTGAAATTTTATAATTAAAATTTTAAGCGTTCATATTACACTCGATAAAAAAGGTTTTTTGCTCGCTCCGCATTTTAATGTCGAACAACTTTCGCCAAGTCTTTGCAGCAACAGCAGACACAGAAGCGAATTTTCATAAACTTCTCGGCGAATAAATATTCAAGGCTACTTATTTGAACGAACAACAAATAAACACATTTGAGAGAGTAGGAAGGAATTTAATTCTGAATCAAGCGAGTCTTCCGACGACCTTTCGCGGTACCGACTGTTGCCAGTTTCTGCTTTATAAACTTTTAATTGCTTTATAACTGGGTAGCAACAAAGTTAACTCAAAAACTTTGAGCTTTTTAGAAGAACGTAGAATCGAGAAAGCTTTAGTTATTTATCTCCCGTTACACCATCGACGAACACATCCTAAGTTAAAAATTTTAGCTCAATGAACTCAAAGCTAATAAAAGAAAAGTTTTCGATAATTGGATACCCGAATTCACCGCTAAAATGAAATTTTGTAATTAAAAAAACCTGATTCTTGCTAACCTGATTAGTATCACTTGGTAGAACATTTTAGATAATTTAAATTTTTACTTAATGATCAATGGCAATTTTTCTGCATGTAAATTCAAGTTTTGACAATCGCGAATTATCGAATATCAATCAATAAGCTTTTTGCTTCTATGCCAGATTAGAAGGTTAACTCTTTCGAGAAACTCCTTCCCCTCAATTTCGTTTAAAAGCTACGGGAAGTTTTATTACTTTTATCTTTTCGATGAATAAAAAATGAGTTGATTTCGTGGACAGCAACAAATTCTTGCAATATTATTGCAGAACTTTTTTGGCTTATAATAACTAAGTTCAATGAAAGCTAATGTAAAAAACATTTTAAAAATTAGAAAAGTTTCCGCCGAAACAAGATTGAAGCATAAAAACCACCAAAGGCGGTAATTATCTTCCATTGACTAAATTATTGGTTAACTCATGCCAAGGATTTTCATTGAATTAGAAAGAAGCACGAGAGAAGCAACTTATCTGTCTGCAGCAGTTCTGTTATGAACAGCGTTTTAGTGTTGTCTGCTCTGAAGAGGAATTAAAAGTTTTAATGCCATAAATCACTAAATAGTACAGCAAGCTGAAGCACGTTTTCTCCTCTCAAATTGCTCAGCACCGAGCTTTGTAACAACACAATTAAGATATTAATAACTTATCCTTGGTTTTTCTTGCTGTTCATTTGTCTGCTCATAATGCGACTTTCCATGTAGCAAACAAACAACCCGGCCCGCCTTCGACGCACAAGCAAGCGAGGGGGTTATTTGACGCACCTCAATTCAGGAAACCTCAAAAAGGAGAAAGCTGAAAAATTCATGACGAGCGTCTCTCGGGGCTGCTTTTGTTTTTGTTTGTTATCTCGTATGATTGCCTGCTCATTGTCGTAGACGCTTCATAACAAATTCAAAATATGAAGGCATCGACCTGAATATTCGCTCGAAACAAAAAACTTCTCTCCAGTTTAATCATTTTAGTTTCCAATTCAACGACAATCCTAGTTGAGCTCGCATCATTTTTCATTCAATCTGCAGTTGGTATACTGTATAAGTAGAAACGAGAAAACCCATCTCAAAGCTGAAGATTTATTTGTTAGTTACTTCGAGTGGAAGTGATGAGTTGAGTGTTCACTCACGCCCGATGAAGAAACATGAAATAGTTTGATTGTGAAAATTTCGCAGCTTGCGATAGGCTATCAAGTGTATAAAAGAAAGTGTCATGTCTTGTTAACAAGACTTAAAAATTTGAAGTTGTTAGTAAGAAAGGATAAGATCTGACTTCGATTATCCAAGTTAGTCTTGCATTTGTATTGAAGGCTTGCTGTTCAACTAGGAAATCAAGAAACAAGATTTTTCAAGCCCTGAAGGCTTTTCAGTAAACATTCGAAATCACGTCTAGTTCAGCACTGCATTTGAATAATTCAAACTCAATTCAAAGAGGAACATTGTCGGCAATCACAAGTTATTCGTGTCTTCCGACATCAGTGGTAATGCTAAGTTAGTAGCTTCGAGAAACTTCAAACCATCACAATCGTCGAAGCGTAAGTTTGGAACAAGTAAAACTTAGCAAACAAACTTTGTGTAATTATTTACTGCTCCAGACGACAGTGAATGAGACTTCACAAGGAGTCATAAAAATGAAAAGTAATTTAATCAGAAGTTCCTCATTCGTCGCACCAAGGCAACTTTGTACAAAAACTCGACATGCGATAACAAGTTTTTATTGTGAGCATTATTACAAATAGTTCAGTTCAACTTAACACGAGACTAATACATTTACCAGCGCAAAATAAACTGCAGTTTCGAATTTTCTTATCGAAGTTTCCTGTTTTTCCTCCGACAGATGATAAATGATTCCGTTCAAGCGCCATCATTGCTCCGGCAGTCTTGCTGCGAGTTGCTGGGGACGAAAATATAATTTTCGCTCAGAAGAATTTTATTTACGGAAATGTCAAACCGAACATCGAGAATACATCGTGCTTCAGGTTGCTTCTATTGACATCGAAATATCATCAATCATTGGCGAAACGTTCTCATCGCTGTGCTGTGAATTTAACCTCGAGGTATTTCAATAACAACCCGAGAGGGAAAGCAAATAACCATAAAAATAACATTTTGTTCTTGTAATGGGAGAAAACTCACACGCAATATCTAATATGCGAGCATTACGCATTTATTTTTCAAAACCTCGCTCTAGTAAATGTATTGAACCTGAGTGGAAGTTTGTGGATTTATGGGCTGAAACGTGAGCGCCACAGATCACGAGATGTTCAACAGCTGCAAACTAATAAGATTAGAATCAAACTCAAACTGATTAGAAAATTTTGAAGCCCTTAATTATACTTAAGCGTGTCCATCGCTTGTTGGATTTAGTTTTTATGAAATATGTTTTCCTTTGAGGGTTCCACATATGGTCGGTTAGTAATCTCCTAATCGTTACAGAAAGCTGCGTCAATTTCATAAATCTATTATTAAGGGATTTACTTACTGTTCGGCCTATACTCGACCATTAGCTCGTTCACAATTGGAAAGTTTTGTGAACTTGCAAACGTCAGGACCAGCAGAACCGTCCCGCATGTAGTAGATAAGGTCAAAGATAAGGCGACATGATGAGCTAGCTTGCAATACTTTGTTTTAGATGCAAAACCAAAACGATTCGTAATTATGTTCACTGTTATGTTTACCAAATCAATTCTCGTCAAATTCATTTATCACTTTTTCTGCTTCGGCAGTATTTCTCACAATAATCTTTGATTGATTTCCAACCTCCTACAGTAATTAACTTATCTCGAAATTATATAAACTCCGTTTGTTGCCGTTATTCAGTCAATTAACAAAGTCATCGCTTCATTAGACGTTGTAGGTCAAAAGAAGAAAAGCGGCAGCCGAGTGTAATACCGATTGATTTTGTGCGTGAATTAATCGAGAAAGTTTTTCCCCCGAGATAATCGCTATGTTGTTGTTTCGTGCTGCCTTTTGTTCTGACATTGCTTTGCGTTATCTGATTTTTTCTCACACTCAATAAACTTATACGATGATACAAATATATGATATACTATGAAGGTTGATTGCGATTGTTGCGGCTGTGATTATGCATCTAACAAGAAAAGGAAACTGATCAAACTACTGAAGTAAATAATAATCCTTCTGTGTTGACTGATTCTCAGTAGCTCAAACTTCAAGTGGTCATGGAACAACACTATAATTTGTGATCTTCTGTCAAATTTCTATCTTTTGAAGAGAAATAGGATCAGGTGCAGCAGATAATAAGCGAAATATAAATGTGGATTCGACGAGTCAATATTGAACACGTCGCTCGTTTCTATAAAGAGAGCGATAGGTAGCAGCGAAAGACGAACAAACGTTGAGTATAATCTGATGAAAATGTTTACGGATTCCCCAGACATTCTTTGCTTCGAGAACTGTCATCACATTGTTGCTGAGTAGTTTTTATACGAATTTTGAAAACCTTGAAATCAACAGAAATGTTGCAACTTAGGTGGAATAAGAATGTGGATCTGCTGACCGTAATTGATGCAAATTACGTAATGGTATGTCAGGGAAGGTTTGTGGACATTTTATCCAACAGCCAATTTTATAAAATATTTCGTTACACTGTTGCCTTCTACAGACGTGCACGAGAAGTCGTCACATTGCTAAGCGACAGTTACCGACTCAAACAGCTAATTACCTTCAAAAAGTTTCTGGTCGGGCTGCGGTGTCTTCTTTGAAAACAGACAGCGAAAACGAAGCGAAGAAAATTGTTTTGCTTGGCACAAACGAGAATAGACACTCCGCCACTTTGGCTCTGCCGCTTTTTCCTGAAGAATGGGAAAACTTTTTGTTTATGACTTTAAGTTGATTTTGTTGTTGATGTTAAAGGTATTCGGGTCGAGTTCGACTTTTGACGCAAGTCAGGTCAAATCTTTGTTGCATCGACTGCCATTCAGAGAATGGACGCTACCGCAACCGTTTCTTCGTTGTCGCATTTGGAGAATTACAGTTGACAATAATGTATCTGAGAATGCCAAGCATGAGATTGGCTCCCTTGCACAATCACGAAAGTCCATTAAATTCTCCTTTGTTATCGCACCGCAAGATTAAATTCCATTGCGCCGAACTTAGCTATTTTAAGAAGGTTACGACGATACAATATCGGCGATACTTTCCTCCAGTTGATTATGTTAATATTCACGAATATGGCGGAGAACGATTATATCTGTGTACCCTTTTCAAATCTGGGAACACTAGATGAAAATCTGCGGCAACATGAGAACATTGACTCGGTTCACACACTTCTCTGTAAGCAAACATGGACTCTTGGGGTCGAAAACGAACTTGTTCTGTACCTTTGCCCGCAAACCTCATTTGAGTCGTGAGTGCATTCGACGTGCCCATCATGCAAAATTTCATTTCCATTTGCTTGAAACAGAAGCAAGAAAAGGTTTAGGAATTGTTAAGACCATTCGAGCAACCAACGCTCGAGGATAAAGAATTTTAAAGCTCTTTGCTCGATAAAGGATAACTTTGTATTAAAAGATGGACAAACAAAAGGCGATAAAGCAAAAACAACTCGGCAGAAGGACGAGAGATCTTAAGCTCTGATTCCAGTCTCTCTGCAGCGCAATCAAAGAAGAAAAGAAAAAGCTTTTCTGACTCTTGACGAAGGCGAGTTTGTTTTCAACGCTGCAATTGAGAGGATTCTTGTCAGCATTACGAGATTAGAAATAGGCTGAATGATTCATTTCGGGCGTGGGAAGGTTTCATCATCAACGCCACCCGCTAGTAGAGGCGATCACGTCTAGGCAGTAAGTTGGCGTAATGAAAATATGTTTCTATTTTCGCCTCAACTTCAACGAGACTGTTTCTCACTCTGAGCCTCTCTTCACTAGCCGCAAGGATGGCACGGCCCAAATTCTTTCGCTCTGTTTATCATCAGACGTTCTTCATTTCGCTTCTTCGGGTTTGAACATCTTAATAAACATCTTGCTTGTTTCATCTCCACAGAATTTATGTGTACTGCTTACTCATCCGATAACTTTCTCCAAGTCGTTTCGTTCACACAAGTCTTCCAGTTTATAAATGGCTCTCTGCAGTGTTCGTGCTCCTATAGACTCTTTGTGGACAGTCATATTAGTATCACGAGAGACGAATCAAATCAATCAACTCTTCCAAATCTAATTGAAGCCTCCAGCAGGAAGTTCTCAGAAAGCTGTTGATGGCTTTCGGTGATTTAATAAGCAACCGCCTCATGAAGGCAATCGAGTTTTGTGCGTAACAAGTTTAACTGCATAAAGGAAAAGTCATATTCCGAGAATGTGTTTAATGGATATTCTATTTTGGAATTCGAGAAAAGAAAATCAAACAGAAAAGTAATCAGATTTAATCGGGTTTTCGTTCTTATTGTCGTTACTGGCAAAACTGTTTCTTCTTTCTATTTTAGGTTTGTTATTTCATTGTGTTGCGGAAATAGGCACGAGAGTTTCTAGACCCCAGTTAGATCGTTCCGGCCTTGGACGGATCTCCCAACTGGAAAAAGGAAGCTTGATTCGCCCACGTGTTCGGTGAGACTCAGCTGGAGAAAAATGTCAAGAAATAAAGTGTGTCCTTAACATCGTACGTAAGTCTTGATATTTCTTAAAACTGAGTCTTTTCACTGCAGTGAAAAAAAATCTTTTGAAAAGTTTGAGCGCTGCGAAAAGTATTTTCTCTGAAACGATAATCAACCCACACCGCGACAATGAAATCTACCTACAGAATATCCGACAAGATTCGCACTCGGCAAAAAACTCTCCGCAGCTTTCATAAATTATCCTCAACGTCCGTGATTATTGCAATTGCAATTTTTTTCCTCGCAACTGTTTTCCAAGCACACGCTTCTGTGGAGCGGGGGGAGCGCCCGTGGATGAATACATATTTCAAAATGCAATTATTTTCTTTTAATAAACGATCTGAAACTGCATTTCGCAAATTAAATGTTTTATTTCTTTTTAAAGGCGACGCGCTCTCATGTTCACTACCTAAATTGAAAGTAGTGATGTTGACTTGTTCGATGCCTCGATGATAACAAGTTAGGAGGAGTTCCGTTTTTTTCTGCTTGATAAAAATATCAACAAGGATTTTC
Organism: Smittia sp. YW1114-2; assembly: GCA_033064975.1. Classification (NCBI taxonomy): domain Eukaryota; kingdom Metazoa; phylum Arthropoda; class Insecta; order Diptera; family Chironomidae; genus Smittia; species Smittia sp. YW1114-2. The sequence goes on from CP093833.1 coordinate 4,077,956, forward strand.
ATTCTTTAAAGGAGATTCTGTTTGATTAGGAAGAAACTTGCGTTCGAACACAGAATAAAATTGAATCGTTTGGAAATTTGAAACGTTCCCGGCTTGGAAATGTTGGAAAGGAAAACTCAGTGGAAGTATTGAGGGATAACATTATTTTGAGCGCGTCGAACAGGAAACAAATATTCGCTGCAAATAACGCGATCCCGCATCTGCTACGTATGGTCATACAGATTGAGATTGACGCTGCTGATATACTTAGTATCTTGAGGCCGGAATCAACAGAGATGTCTCATCATTTTCCTAAAGAAATTTTCTTGTAATTAGGCCAGAAAATGAATCAAAATCAATACAAAGCTCGCGATTTTTTTTTGGGTTTATTAATCCTTAGCGGAACTTTAGCTACAGACGAAAAGGTTTGAACAGAAATTTAGTGATGGCCTCCATCGCCGTGTCCGTGTTCATGCTTGTGCAAACCTCTTGGATCGTGCCAGTCAATTCCCAGAGCTGTTTCAATGCCAAGCGTGGCAATGAAGGCAGCGAATCCCAAGGGAAACCCACGGAACAAGAGTTTCGTGATTCGCTGACGATGACTTTGGAAGATTTTGCCGTACCGCCAGGCTTCGTTTCTAGAATGAAACCAAATTTAGACCCGTGGTGATTAGTTTTAATGTTCACCTTACCTCAGCCAGGGATCTCTCAATCCTTGTCGAGCCAAAGCTTGCTGAACTTCGATAAGCTCAGGAGCTTCAATTTTATAGATTTTGTAGTCTGGCACTTTGTACGGCTCATGGTGGTGATGATCGTGTCCGCCCATTGTCGATTAATCTTAAATAATAGCAGAATTGAAATTAATGTTTTCCTTTTGGAGAATTATCTAATCACAGCACAAACGATTTTCTTCTGAATAAACTAAACAAACGCGGTTGCGAGATAGATTTTGCTTTAGTGAGAAGAAGCTTCTTGCAGTCCTTGAAAAAATGCGAGTTTTGTGAAGAATCTCGCCCGGCAAACCCGATAAATCTTAGAAATACTTACGAAGAAAATATTTTTGTTGTTGTTTCGCAAGGGGAATGAATAAAATTCGAAAATCTCGCGACCGTTAAACTTTAATTTAAAATGCTTGGAATTTTTTTGAGGCTTTTACTCTTAGATAACAAATTATAACATCTGTAACATCAAAATGGAGGTTCTAGATACTTGTTTTCCATTCTAGTGCCTGACAGTTGATAAGATAAATCCAGATATATATGTAATCCAAGTGAGCCAAGACTTGCTCTTGCTCTTTTACAGGTGAACGTGTACATAGTAAGAGGAGGAAGGCTACCCCGCGTACTATTGATATGTTCGGGTCGCATCTCATGTGGAACACGAGTTCGTTCTTTAGTCAATTTTATTCACTATTTGGATCGTACAATTCACTGTCAGCGATATTTTCGGCCGCTGGTCGGCCGCGCGTGTGAAAATCAATTTCGTGAATAAATAAAAGAGGTATGTTTAGTTCTCCATCGGTTTCGGTTTCGGTTTCCTCCAGAGTTGAATTGATTAATCCCAGAACGATGCTGGTCGGAACGCAAAATCGTTGAAAAAATTTAAATATTTTGTATGGGCTGAGCCCTTCTTCGAACGCCTTCAGCCCTTCTTCGAAACATATTTGAATCAAATTTTTTTTGGGCGGGAATCGGTGATTTTCGAACACGGAAATTAATGAAACGTAAAATAAACGAAAATGTCTCAGTGTAGCGTAAAAAATCTGTCATTTGACGACCACTTGATCATATGCTGCTGTTGTCCGATGTTCCCATCTAGTGTTTTCGTCAATATTCACAATTTCCTCGCGACCCGACAAAACGTAAACAAACATGAGCGCTGGACGACCGCAGGAAATTGTTTTCTTTTACACTTTTAAGACCTGATTTCACACTGAAACACTATTAAATATGTTCTTGCCACTATCAAACTTGGTAAACTTGGTTGTCTTTTCCGCTCAATTCTCCCTATCGGCCGATATTTGAAAAAAAATAAAATTGAATAATTTCTCGAATTTTGTGTACTTCGAATAAGCCATTAAATTCAAGTTTATGTTCGGACACCATCAGAGGGCGAATAGATCGACCGCCAACGGAAAAATCGATTTTTTTTTTGCGTTCCGACCAGCATCCCCAGAACTTTCAAAAAGCTCAAGTTAGAAGAATATATGATAAGATAAGATGAAGTGGAGCGCGAAGTCATTGCAATGATGCAATTAAAACATTTTTCATTCCACAAGTTTTTTCATGAAAAACAATTACAATATTTATTTGAATGGACCACGTCGTAACGACATTACGACGTGGTCCACGTCGACGCGGTTTATGTGCGCCGCCATTTTGACGCTTAAAATATTTTTGTGAAATATTGAAACTATTTTGTGAAATATTGAAAAAAAAAAGGAAAGAAGGCTCTTTAAAGAAATCAAAATATTAGAAAATAATTATAACAGCAAAGCAACTGAGGGCTAAGTGAAGGTGGAAAAAATGTTCTCACTAGAAGGCGATGAGTTTGATGAATACGTTTTAAAAATGTGTCTCGCAAATAGAAGTGCAAGACAGGCAGCTACAGGCGCCGGCTTGAGTACAACAACATTCAACAGACGAGTGGCCAAGAGAATGCAGGAACAAGAAACGGTGATTAAGAAGTTGGAAAAGATCAAGCTGAAAAAGTATTTGGACTCGGAATACATGACTTTCGAAGAGTTGGTGGCACATGGTAAGTAGTGATAACTAAGTAAATTAAAAAGGGTTCTAAGCGGGGCATATTTGTGTTTTACAGCTGAGCAAGAACTCGGTGAGGATTTCGAAGGCCTCCAATTGGCGGTCGGTTTCTACATCAAGAAATACGGGCTCAGTGACTTTCTGCATAGTGACTTTCTGCATGACGGCTCGAATTACAACAAGGTATCGAGGCAACAGGTTCGGAAATATTATCAGTTCTACGAAACCGATATTGCTATTTGAATTTTCTTTAAATTTTTGATTTTTTTTCTTATAGTTTGGAGTTGACAGAAACGAACCGAGCCGTTTTCTAAACCTTGATGAAAGCGACGGTCCGATGCGGCATCAAACACATAAAATTCAGTATACATTCATTTGTATGGCAGATGCAGTCGGCAAATTCTTTCCACCAGCACTTATCATACGTAAGTAGTTTTGCACAATAGCCCTCGAAATGAATACCTAACATTTCCTTATTCCTTAGATTGCCAGGATTATTCCAATCTCGACGGAGTGACGGAGTACCTTCAAGAGCAGGATGACAACTACAAAGACATGCTGGTGCTATTTAGAGAGACGAAAATGACCAGCGTAGACTTCATTTCAGTCTTCAAATCCAACATTTTCTGCCGAAGCTAAGTGTGAGTGGTGAAAAATGTATATTGACCATGGACAGTCATGTTACGCACAATATGCCACAAGGAAAAAAGTACGGCAACATTGCTGTCGTGAAATTGCCAGAACGTACAACAATAGTAAGTTTTTGTAAGGGCTCTGAGCCCTCTTATTTGAAACTCAAATTTACATTTTGTTGGTAGGTCTTGCAACAACTGGATTATGGGATGCTTCATCCGGCGTTCAGAGTCAAGATGGTGCGTGGCTTAAAACAGGTGAAAGGCAAGTCCGGCTTGGCTTTGGTGAAGCTCGTCGTGGAAACAGCTCGTGAAGTTTATGTTGAGATTCATATTAGAAGCCAATCTGTCAGCAATGAGAACATGCCGTGATAGCTCAGTTGGGAGAGCATCCGACCGGTAATCGGAAGGGCGTGGGTTCGATCCCCATTCTAGGCAATATGTTTTTCATTTATTCTGACCATTTCCTAATATGTGTTTCACTTTCCACAATGGTTCAACTACGTCATCTAAGAGGTTATGTGCCGGTAATTGTCAGACGCGTGGCTAAAGAAACAGGTAAGAAAAATGAACTTTGTCGTTCCCAAGTTTAATGGTTTATGTTTATATTAGCGTTGTTTCCGCCGTGCAGTTTGCCGCTTGACCGCTTTCCAACATTTATTGAAGGGGAGAGCTGTATGACAGGCTTCAATGAGCAAGACGAAGATTGCGATGAGCCGGGATCGGAAAGGTCGTGGGGGTGTGGCGAGTCGGATGATGAGATGTACGTACCGAGTCCGCCTAGAAAGAAGTTGAGGAGCGTTAAAGTTCTTGAGGATTTGGTGCTAGAGGAAGGAGCTTCGCAAGGAAAAACTACAAGACATGAATGTGCGATCTGCTACGAGACATTTAAGACCAGAGGAGAGCTGAACAAGCATTTGTCGAATTGTGCCGTGCGTGAGGGCTTGGAGGGTAAGTTTCGATTTCGTTTGGGAGCGGTTGATAGCACTGAGCTTTCAATTCTATTTTGGATGACTCAGGGATCGATTCAATGCCGTCGTATCCTGAAGCATCATCACAGAAAGTTCAATCAGCACCAGAGAAGGTTCAAGCAGCATCAACTGAAGAACCGATCCGCTATTTTCAAGAGATTGCGAATGTGTCGCAAATTTCAGGTGGTGGCAGCAACACTAGAAACACAGAAAAATTGGATATTCAACATTTCACCGGCAACGGCACTGAGCCCCCGGCTATGGGTTTCAACAGCATATCGTTCGAACAACTTTACAGTACTGCGTTCCATCCTCAACATCAAAATGTCATTGGCGGCTTAGTGCAGTGCGATGATACGCAGAGCCGTCATCAGTCGGCGCTCATGGCGCAGTTGATGCAACAACAAAGCCGAAATCGTGCACTTTTGATGCAGGGATGGCAGTACCAGTACGAGCAAGCTAACAACACTCAAATGCAAACTTTGCTGCAGTTGTTTGCCTTGCAAAATAACAGAAGTGGGGGGCTGAATCATGCCGTTTTAACAACCATGACTCCGAACTACTCGATGCCGTCGAACGCTTCCTTCTATTCACAAGTTCTGTCGCCTCAGCAGCACTCACCAGGTGTTTCGATGAACTACTCGATGCCGTCGAACGCTTCCTTCTATCCACAAACTCTGCCGCCTCAGCAGCAACCTCTGTCGCCTCAGCAGCAGCCTCGGGTTGGCCCATCGGGTCCATCCTCTACAAACGATATTAACTTAGAAGAAATCTATATGCCATGGAAATTTGCTTTGGAATAACGGAACGATTACCGCGCGCTTCAAGCGTGAATTACAAAGTCTTCAACTCTGATCTCTAGACAAGGTGAATAATGTTCGCACCTGTCTGTTTTCCCGACTTGTGTGCCATCGATGCCGTAATTTGCTCCTCAATCTGCTTCAAAAAACATTATTAGAGAATGATTCTTGCCGCCGAAAAGGGAACAGAAGACGTTATTGTGCTGTCAAACGAACTGACAGCGACAGAATTGAATTATCACCTGAAAAAGATGCGATTGCTTTAATCACACAGCGTCTTGCTCCCCAACAACTGAAGCTCGACTAAGTAAGAAGATTGCTCGGGATTTTCGAATCTAACAAAGGCCCAACTGGCTTCCACTGATGCTGAAACCTTCTGCCAGCGATTGTGAAGCTTTGTTGGCTTCTAGTCATGTAACGTCAGCTTTAAGGGTCGACATTGAAATGTGAGCGAGGAAAATGATTTTACCCCTCGGCTGTCGTCGGTCTGTCTGTTGCCATGGCTTACGACATGATGCAACTCTCAGCGCTGTCCTTCAACTGCTTGTGCGGGTGATTGGAACTTGTTTGGACAGAGCTTCAGCGAATTTCTCTGCCCGCAGGTTTGAAGACCGGTTCATCATCATGATGTATTTCGTGTTCACAGCGTCAAATGGACATTGCCGAGGGAATCATCAGATTTGAAGGGAACTTGATGTTCTCGAAGGATAGGATAACATTACACGCTTGGCGCAAGCTTTGGAAAACAATAACTAAGCAGAACATTTTATCGCATTTCTTCGTGTCGATTCCCCGAACGCTCTGGCTGATGCGCTTAGCTTTGTGTCGACCGAAACGTTCCAGTTGAATTCAACTTCGACGAAATTGATATGATAAAATCGATAAAGCTCTCCCACCGATGAAAGGCGACGTCGAACTTTCAACACTTCGTGCAACAGGTGAAAAGGGTCACGTCATAATTAAGAAGAGTGTGACGAAGGAAACGAGGTAAATGCAATGGCATCGAGACGCCTCTCATTTGCAATTACAGCACGTCTAAGTTAAACTAAAACGACGATAAGATTTGTCAAAGTTTGTCAATTGACTAAGATCAAAATTCGCTAGACGATATCATTGAAGCAAAGTGGGAGAACTTCTTGGACCAAAATGTGCTTTGTCTTCATAATTTAGATGAAACTCGATAAATAAAAAATCTTCAAGATTTAATCTTGCATTTTTAAAGTTAATCCATAAGCACAAAGGATAGCGAGCAACACAAGGAATTCTTTCACGAGTTATTAATGATTTAAATGCTGGCTGGCGAGCTCATCTGGAAAGTTTCGAGTCATCCTGCTGTAAGGAGCTGATGTTGCAAACTGGGACAAGCGCCAGAGGAGGGAGAGAAAGCTTGAACACAAACAAACGACAATTTATTAAATTTAATCACAAAAAGAGTCCGAGGAGAAAGTTTTATCGCATCAGTCAAGTTTCTCCCGACTTTTCTTTTCTGCTTTGGTTCGGTCGGGAAAAGTCTTTAAAAGCTCTTCCGTAATTTCCTCCAACTTGTTGTTCGGCTTCTCTCCAAGCGGTTCATCCTTCATCAGGCAAAATTCATTACGGGAGACGAAGGAAAAGATTTCAATTCAAAAGCTCAGATAAAAACTAAATTTTTCTATTATCGAGAAAAAATATGAAAAGTCTTAAAAGTTTTCCTGGGGCGGCGCTTCGAGCACAAGATTTCCCGCTTCATTAATTGTTTTTAATGGAACTGTCGACTTTTCGCTCGCGCTCCAGCGGATTTCCCTTCTTCATAAAGCCACGACGCTAATTCAAACAATCGCGATAGGTTTGAAGAGATGTCGACTTGGAATGATGATCGACATCGGGAAAAATCTTCGTTCATCAGGAGAAACCTTGAAAGACAAAGACAGCAAATGCCTTGAGCCTTAGGTGGAGAATTTCCGCATCTAACTAAAAATAGAAACTTTCGGGTCAATCTAATATTACTCTTGCTGGTAACAAAAGTCAAGCTGGAAACGTCAAACACTTTATCAAGATTTATGAAACTATAAGAACAATTTCTATTCAATCCTTTTGAAAACTTTTTCAATTTTCCCTATGTATCAAATTTAACCTTGCATGCGTAGTGAATGTCTAATTCGACTCTAGAGATCTTCGGTTACGATTCTGGCCACACTTTTGATAGGGATACAAAGAAAAAGAGCTGAGTTGCTGTGGATCTTTAGAATCGAGCAGCCGTCTAAGTTTACTCAACTGTCGGCCAGGCATCGCTTTGATTGTTTGATTGTTAAAGGCTCAGAACCAAGCGCGGCTTCAGTTCCTCCGCCTCCGCAAAAGCGCCTTTATGTTGGCGAAACAAAACAATTCAAACGACGATGGGAATTAAAATTTTAATGAAGTCGACGCTCGTTGTTCAATTGGTTTCTCCCTCTTTTTTCATTCATCTCATGATTCTCTTTGGATCCTTTTTGCGATGACGGATGGGAGTTTTTAAAACGAAACCCTCCGAGCGAGCAAGTTTTCTGCCGTAATTAACTAAAAGCTTTTACCATTCTCAATTACCTGTGGCGAGAATAATTGTGAAGAGGCAAAGCGTTTTTCAATCAACGGTAGGCTCGTTGTTCTCGTGTCTTGTTGCGTTTTCAATGCTCTTTCGTTGTCAAAGGTATTCACGATGCAATAACAAATTTCTCGTTTCCGCAATTGCAACAGAACAGAAAGAACTCTTTGAATGGATTTTTTTAGGTCCTCATCAATCGTTGGCTCTACTGAAGCTTTTTTTAGCGAAAAAACTTCGTCCCGATGCTCAATATTGTCGACGAATCAATCAGCAATAAAGAACGATTGTGAGCCTCCCCACAGTAAACTATAAAACCAGAACGGGCGAAGCTTAAACGGAATCCTAGTTAAGCTCTGCAGCTTAATCACACGCACCAGCCAAGACAGAACTTAGATGGACATTAATTCATTTAGACATCAGGATTTAATGGAAATAATTAAATCTGATAGTCGGATTAAGTGTTACGGAAACGACGCTCGAGAATGCCGGAAGGCGCGTTCGCCTTTTTCTTCTCGTTCGGTTAATTACGATGGATGTTAGATGAGCGATTGGGACGTGGTAGCGAATTTTTCTTGTGTGGCAAGCTCCGTTGAGAAATTATCGTTGCTTGTCTTTTTGAATGCGTTAAAACGACAGCTCACAATGTTCAGCTTGTAGAGTTTAAGTGTAGAGTCTGTAAGGTCGATTTTAGTAATTTTTATAAAAAGACCTCGAGAGAAATGTTTGCAAACGGACCACGTCGCTTGCAGCTTGTTGAATGTCCCTATAATAAATCGCACGCCGTTTTGAGTCACAGGTAGTCGCTAAAATTCTTTCGATGGTGTCTGATGGTTTTCTTTTTCAGATTACCCATTCATTTGATCAAGTGCCGTCGATCTCACGGTGGAGACGGCTACAAGGAGTGCAGATTCAACCACAATCACGTCTTTCGCGATGCTGAAATCAAGGTTTGCTCCTTTATATTGATCTGTCTAGTCTGCCGTATGAATTTACAAGACTGTTTCAGGAGCACGAAGCAGAATGCGTAGATCGTATTCAGGTGGAACGATTCTTGAAGCAAGGCGCTTCGAAGGAACCGGAAATTATCTGCAACTGGGTGGTGAGCGACGGAGAAATCGAAGAGAACTGGGATAATGTAAGTTAAGAAATGTCTGGAGGAATTGTAAGTAGACGTCAGATCTTCTCATCACACAGGATCCACCAGTTCCAACCTACGATCCAACAATTAAATGTATGAGAGAAGACCTCGCGATCCCAATCATGCACGGAACGCCCACTCAGCTGAAGGCTCGACGAGCTGCGCAGTCAGCTCGATTGGAGACGATTCGAGCAATTTTAAAAGCGAAGTTTAACGAAACGACTGAAGAAAAGCAAACCCAGATGGTCGTTCGATATAAAGTTTGTCGTTTCAACTCGACTCATATTATCAAAGCTGTTGAGGTCTCGGTAAGTCGATAAGATTATTTCTAGAAAGCTATTTTTATTTTCTGTTGTAGAAACATGAAGAACAATTCTCAGATTCAACAAATGTTGAGCAATATAACATTAACGCTCCACGATCAACCAAAATGTCGTCACATCATCAGCGAGCGATAATGCGGCTGAGACAGATTCGGGATGAGCGAGAATCCAAAGAAACGCATGGACAATAATATGAACGTAATATTCTTGAGCTTCACAGTTAGTGAAGAGAATAAATACCTCATAAAATCCGTTGGATTTAAATTAGAGCAGGCGGACAAAACTAAAAAGCGCTCGCCATGATCGTTTGCAATTCGTTTCCGACGAGATTTTGTAAACAAACGTGCGAAAAGTGTTTTTCTAAATTGTTCTTCAGAAGCAGTCAGTTACCTGGTAACGTCTACAATGTCACACGAGCTTATCTCACCGCAAGGACTCCGAATGGATGGTCGACGAAAAGATGAACTGCGGCAAATTAAAATCAAGCTGGGAGTTCTCGAGAGGTGCGACGGAAGCTCGTTCTACTCGCACGGAAACACAAAAGTTATTGCATCAATATCTGGCCCGAAACATCCGTCGAAGGTTTCCGGGAAGAAGGATGAGAATTTCTATTTCAATGTTCATGTGAAGTTCGCCACATTCTCGAGAAACGGAGAGCGACAGCGAGTCGTCAAGAATAGCAAGAAGCTCAGCGAGTTTGAGCTGAACCTGAAGAATATTTACAAATCAGTGATTCTAATAGAGAAGTACGAAAAGTCACAGCTTGATTTGAACATAGAAATCCTGCAGACAGATGGAGGAAGTGAAATTTGTGCTGCAGTCAACGCTTCAACTCTTGCACTCATCGACGCGGGAATTTGCTTACGGGAATACATTTGTGCATGTACCGCATCCTTGACAAACGATGGAGTTCCTCTTCTGGATGTTTCACACTTGGAGGAAATCAGTGGTGAGTATTAGACCCTTGGACTGCTGAAGTAGCTTCATTCGATGCTTCAGCTGTTTCGTAAGCTTTCAACGTTTTTATGTACAACTGTATTTTTTCTAAAGGTGGACCGACTCTTACCGTTGCGGCACTGCCCCGAGCCGGCGGTCATGAGCAAAACGTATCGTTCGTTGAACTCTCACAGAAGTTCTATCTTAAAGACCTAAATAAGATTTTCGACTGCGCACTGCGGGGCTGCGAGAAAATCCGGGTAATCTTAGACGAAGCAATTAAAAGCAATGCCAATGAAACTGCGATTTCGGAGCTGACAGACAATTAGTTGTTGCAAAGTGTCGAAATCTCACGAAAGAAATGAAAATAAAATGAAAACAAATTCTCATTCTTGTTGACTTCATTCCGCTCTTGCCGTTGTCGTTTTAAATTCGCTCGACGCTTCTCATGCTTGTGCATTTGCTGACTCATTTAGTACCAATTTATTTTTTGCAGCTTCGTTTCTGAAATGTTTTTCATTTTCTCTTGAGAATATGGAAGAAGTTCATTTTCCATGTGGACTCTTGGAGTGACAAGATGATGATAAAGACCGCAGAACTTAAAATTCTTATTTTCAATTTCAAGTACAGCACTGCAAGTCGAGGTAATGAAGTTGGGTAGAGAGCAGGAAAGAAACCTCAAATGTGTGGCGATGCACTTAAGCGTTCAATGTTTGTACATTTTGGGGGTGGGTTGAGGTGCAGCAGAAGCATTGGAGATTAAAATGGAAAAGGAATTAAATTTTAATTCCTTGAAATCTTAGTTTCTCTGAATGCTTTTGAATTCTCATCCGGAGATTCATCTGCCGAGAGAAGAAATCTTCATCTTCGAATGTATTTGAGGATTTTCTTGAGATTCCTTTCAACTATCGACCGACGTCTTTTAGACTCTTAACGAGCTTGGAACTTTGAAGAATTCTGTCTTCCATCAATCGAGACGCGTCTATTCACTGTTTCACGAAGCTTTTGCATTTACTGCAAGAGAAGTTGTAACGTTTTACATATCTAGAGAGTCGAAAATTATTGCTTGTCACAGCGATGAGAAAGCTGCCTCACGTCCGAACATCCGTCGAGAAGCTACAAATAAAAAGACTTTTACAACTAAGACATCATGAAAGCTTAACAGGTTCAAACGATCTCACGACGGAATAAATTTTTTGTCTCAAAGTTTGCTTCAAATGTTATTCAAATCATTCGTTCTGGGAACTCAGCAATTTCGTTCATTGAGCAATATTTGAACACTTGAAACATCAAAGTATAATCGAGAGAAAATTCGCTCAGACTTCAAAGCAATTGATTTCGGTTTCAGGCGATTTGTGACAGCGGAGCACTTGTAAAGACGAAGACGAATGATTTCAGGGCTAAAGATGCCATACCGTAAGAGCGACTCGAACGCTGATGCTGAAGCGGAATACCAATATATCACGCACACGAGAGTCTAAGTCGAAACTTGAACTAACTTTTATTCTTTTGAATGCATATGAGAAAATTGCACAATTTCATGAACAAAGCTCAGGAAATATTTGCTTCCAACAGTTTTCCTCCGTCGCTTCAGAAAAACGCTGCAGAATTGTTTTATTTATTCGACGAAAATAAATCTGATAACGTGGCTCGAGGGCGAACGAAAGCGAACTGAAAAACGATTTTGTTTTATTTATTCTTTCCTGCTTCGCTTTTAAATTAAATTTCACCAATTGTGAAGTTTCCCTTCGCGTGAGTGTCGGCAGTATCGCGGTGAACAAACGAGGATGCAAACTGTTCGATGGCTGACAAATACTTCAGCGAATGCATCGTAGGTGAGGGCGGAGACGGAAGCGAGTTGATTAATTAGTTAACTTCACCTTTTGTTTTCTGATCGGATTTGTTTGCGTTTTCCCAGCGTTTTCCTTCCAGCGAAACTATCAATCTTCCACCCTGATGAATGTTGAACTCTAAAATCCAATCGTTAGAATCGCAAATATTCCATTCTCGTTTCGAGTAAATAAAGTTCTAAGCAGAATCCACTTTCAAGCTTTGGAGTCAAAGCGTAGCAGCCAGCAGCAAATCGGGAAGATAATATTTTGTATCTTCGCAGGTTCTATCGCAACTCTTTCAGCTTTAAAAACGTCTGCAGCACCGAAAACTTGGAATTGTTTCTCGTTTTTTGCTCATTTTCGCTTTTAAGCGTTGCTGAAGCAATTTTCCCGTCGCAGTTTCTTCTGATGATTGCAAACGCTTTTTCTCCTCGAAAGTTTAGTTTAAAAAGCTTCTACTGTTGTCTTCATGAAAGCTTTCGGACGCGAAGAGTAAAAAGTTCCGAATAGAAACTTAGCAATGGCTCGAGTCGAGCGCGAAGAAAAACCCACAGAAAATGCAAATTTTCCGAAGAAAACAGTCCATTCGGTTCGGTTTTTAATTAGAAAAGCGTAAATTTTTTCAACCGTATTTATAATAGTAACTTGGGAGCTCGTTCCTTTGCCGTTTCTGAATCAAAGTAATGTTCAGCGACCAGGACATGAAATTTCTGCTTACATGCTTGATGAGTTCCAGACCGATTGGGATCATGGTCAATAAGGTCGTGAAATAATAACCAGTGAGTCTAACACCTGGACGAGGCGAATTAATAAAAGTTTTTACAAAAACTGGAAGGTGCTCATTTAAGCAATTAGTCAATAGGAGCGAAACACCTCTCGTCAAACTTGATAGATGAGTTAAGGCTACAAAACAGCCAGTGGTATTTGTTATTCATGCTTACCTAGTAAATCTCGATTTCCTTTTCGCTGCCAGAAAGTTGCAATTGGAAAATCTGTCGAGTTCACTTTTCGATTCGAACGTTCTTTCATGTTCTATTAGAGATATTACACTTCAGTTGTTTGTGCTTGTGCTTCACAAAGATTTATGTTCTCGGCTCTCGACACGTTGAGCTCTTGTTTGTGTCACTGAAAGATTTGCTCACCGCCTTCTCGCTGCTCAAAGAGGTTTATAGGTTGTTTCATTTTGAAGTTCCAATGCAAGATTTCGTGGCATTTTGGGTGTGACGGTTAGCCTCTCTGAGCTTTTCTCAGAAGGGAGATGGAAAACCGAATGTCGGCGAGCTTGCGGCTCCAGAACGTAGCGGAGACCAAAATTAGTTTCTGTTATCGCCAAACGATTCACCAGAGGTTCGAACAACAACAGCGAGATAGCAACTCGAAAATTATCCTCACTATCGATGTCAGCCTCCACAACAGGCCCCGTCACGTTTCTCATCGTACGAAGATTCGAGCACGGCTCACTGATTATTGTTGCTTGCCATATCCACTCGTTCCATCCTTCAGAAACCCGTAACTCACCACTCTTGTGGGCGACTCTAATTGCGGTTGCTGGAAGACTCCTGTTTGCGTTGCCCCAGTGCTCTGTTTATTTGAAGCATTTGGAGCTTTCAAGCCCTCACAGTCAACTTCACAAAGCGGCTGCAGAATAAACAAAAGCGAATCTATTCGACTGCGTTTGACAAGCTTCAAATTCTTTGTTTGTTCCCGAAGCTGGCGGGCCTTTTGATATCTTCGAGTTATTGACAATCAACAATTGAGAAATTTTCATAACAACTTGAATTTGTTGTTTAAGTTTCTTTACGGCTTCTCCAATGAAATCAATAGACTTTGGGCGTATGACGATTTCTGCTCATTTCATGGATTCTTCTTTCAAAAAGTTGCAGGTCGATACATTCGCTTGTCTAAATGGAGTTGACTTGCCCTTGTCACTGAAAGCAATAGAGACATCGGACTGATGATCAGTCTCTGATCACTTGCATCTAACATAGATAATCGGTTCTTCTCTCAGCGGCATAGTCTTGGGGGAAAGATTCAATTTGGACTAGAAGGAAATGGTTGGCTCAAATTGTTTCTTCAAATTTCACTCTTTTTGATGTCACGGGCAAAATGGAAAACCGCTCCGGCTAATATTTTAAATCTTTTTCCGCTCCATTCCCTATATGGATGAAACTCAAATCCGAAATTATTTGGTTTTGATTAGTTTAAAAATTCAAATCCGATATCTTTTCGAGTCTTTTCTGTTATTCGTAAAATGATGACTTATGTATTTAGCACTTGATAGATAAAACCCCACTCACCCCTAGCAGAAAAGTCTTCATTTCGAATTCATGTGACAATTTTCCCAATCGCTTCGCAAATCTCCTCCAACCGAACATCATTTCGCTTTCAGATCTGCTGCTGAATCATTTTTTGCCAATTTCCCTGATGTTTTCGCTCTCTTTCGATACGAAAACTTTTCTCCTTGCAGCTGTTTCTAGTTCACTTTGCGTGAAAACGAAAAGTTAATTCTTATGATAAAGACTGCAAAAATCTTATTTTCAATTTCAAGTACAGCACTGCAAGTCGAGGTAATGAAGTTGGGTAGAGAGCGGGAAAGAAACCTCAAATGTGTGGCGATGCATTTAAGCGTTCAATGTTTGTACATTTTGGGGGTGGGTTGAGGTGCAGCAGAAGCATTGGAGATTAAAATGGAAAAGGAATTAAATTTTAATTCCTTGAAATCTTAGTTTCTCTGAATGCTTTTGAATTCTCATCCGGAGATTCTGCCGAGAGAAGAAATCTTCATCTCCAAATGTATTTGAGGATTTTCTTGAGATTCCTTTTAACTATCGACCGACGTCTTTTAGACTCTTAACGAGCTTGGAACTTTGAAGAATTCTGTCTTCCATCAATCGAGACGCGTCTATTCACTGTTTCACGAAGCTTTTGCATTTACTGTAAGAAATGTTGTAACGTTTTACATATCTAGAGAGTTCGGTGAAGTTAAAAACTCGTCCAAATGCAACGAAGATTTTGGAATAAGCTACAGTGTTATAAATATCTAGAAAGTCTTATGAAGTCAAAAAGACTTCAATAGTTTTCTATAGCTCTAGGCGGCTTGAATGCTTTAAGATTCCCTTCCATTACTGAAATTTAAGAAAACCACACTAACTATCTTTGTCAAAAGACTTAGTAATTGTAGTGCGTAATGATTCAAATCGCCCATAGTGTTTACAAGAGCTCTGCTGTCACAATGGGCATAAAAGCTTTGAATTCTCAAAAAACTTACTTGTTTTCTTCACCTATGCATAAAAGAGAGTGCAAGTGCACAATTTCATGAACAAAGCTCAGGAAATATTTGCTTCCAACAGTTTTCCTCCGTCGCTTCAGAAAAACGCTGCAGAATTGTTTTATTTATTCGACAAAAATAAATCTGATAACGTGGCTCGAGGGCGAACGAAAGCGAACTGAAAAACGATTTTGTTTTATTTATTCTTTCCTGCTTCGCTTTTAAATTAAATTTCACCAATTGTGAAGTTTCCCTTCGCGTGAGTGTCGGCAGTATCGCGGTGAACAAACGAGGATGCAAACTGTTCGATGGCTGACAAATACTTCAGCGAATGCATCGTCGGTGAGGGCAGAGACGGAAGCGAGTTGATTAATTAGTTAACTTCACCTTTTGTTTTTTGATCGGATTTGTTTGCGTTTTCCCAGCGTTTTCCTTTCAGCGAAACTATCAATCTTCCACCCTGATGAATGTTGAACTCTAAAATCCAATCGTTAGAATCGCAAATATTCCATTCTCGTTTCGAGTAAATAAAGTTCTAAGCAGAATCCACTTTCAATCTTTGGAGTCAAAGCGTAGCAGCCAGCAGCAAATCGGGAAGATAATCTTTTGTATCTTCGCAGGTTCTATCGCAACTCTTTCAGCTTTAAAAACGTCTGCAGCACCGAAAACTTGGAATTGTTTCTCGTTTTTTGCTCATTTTCGCTTTTAAGCGATGCTGAAGCAATTTTCCCGTCGCAGTTTCTTCTGATGATTGCAAACGCTTTTTCTCCTCGAAAGTTTAATTTAAAAAGCTTCCACTGTTGTCTTCATGAAAGCTTTCGGACGCGAAGAGTAAAAAGTTCCGAATAGAAACTTAGCAACGGTTTGCTCGAGCGCGAAGAAAAACTCACAGAAAATGCAGATTTTCCGAAGAAAACATTTCCATTTGCTTCGCTTTTCAATTATTGCCTGTCAAAAACTTTTCTTTTGTTTTTATGTATCAACAGTCTCCGTTAGACGACCAGCCCACAAGACCTTAACATTTTTTTGTGTAGCTACTTCATGTCTTATAAAAGATAAGATATAACACTTCACGCTCACAGAGATTTATGTTCTCTTCTCTTGACGCTTTGAAATCCTTTTTCGTGTCGAAGAAATATTTCATGGTATGCTCAAGGTATATAGAAAGATTTTTGTGTTAGAGTTTAGACTGAAATTCAATTTCATTAGAACCTCATTCTTTTCCTTTTTGCTAAAAAAAAAAGTTTATAAAAATGTTTTACACCTTTAGGCTTGCTGGCAATGCCAGTTTGCCTGTGTGGGCGATGATCCCAAAATCTTCAAAATTTCGTAGATATCTACATAGAGAACGATTCGCGTTTCCTCATGCTTACGAGATTTTCCAACGTTCTTGTAGAGCGAATTCTCTTGACTTTTCAATGAGCTTTCGCAGCAGCAGGAAAGTTGCAGATAAACTCGTATCGTCGAGTTGATATTTCCGCCTGTTAAATATTTCCGAATGTTAAAGATAAAAGTAAATATTTGCGCTCCCATCATTCTGCGAAATCCTCAAACTCTCATCTCGACGATATTTGCAATTTTCCTGCTGTATCCGAAGTCTACCTGGTGAGGAAACTGCGGTTTTGACTTTGCCCAAAATCGCTTATGTAATGCAAGAGAAGAAAAATCTTTCAGAAATTCAAGCATATTAATTAGAAAAAAGTTTCATCCTTTACGCTTTAATAAAGCGGCTCAAATACGACTAGAAGTTCGTAGAGGATGAAGTGTGCTATTAATACCGAGGAAACGATTATTAGATGAGAAAGTTTGTTAGGTAGCAGAACAAACTTGAAGCCGTTCAGTTTGTCTCTACGTCTGATAAATATTTGTTATCAATGTTTACTCTTTTCAATCCCGAAGATTAAATTGGAAAATCAGTTGAGGATTTATCGACCCTAATTTCATTTCAATTTCACTCCCCTTCTTCTTCTTTTCTCCAATCAATTAGGTAAGGCAATTTAAACTTGTCAGCGGATTTCCATATATTTCGATAAATTTGAAAGAATGATTGCCTTCAGCTTCGATTGTGAAGTTAAATTAACGAACGATTAGAAATTTATTGCCTTAATTTATTTTCCATCTTGGAGAGGAAAAACAAAAGCTCAAGGAATTTTCATAAGACAGAAAATCTGTTTTAGCTCGAAGACTGAGTTGTTTGTTCGCCAGACACCCCGTGAGTAACATGAAAACTTTTCTTTCGCTTTGAATCGAAATAATTCCATCGTGAGACATTTTGTCATTTTCCTAATTACTGTAGGCAAATTACTGCGATGTCACAATGCAGAACTCCTTATCGCTGATCTTAATGAACTCGTTCTTCTCTTCGCGCGACTGGGGCCATCATTTGAAAATGTTTTCTACAAAGATTACAATAATCATTATGCTAATGGATGTTAAATGAACAAGAATAACACTGCACCTAAAATGAGCGAACACATTTTTGAGAAAAACATGATGAAAGCGAGGCGGTTGGCGGTAATGGCGTCCCATTTACATCCATTTCAGAACTCAATTCAGAAACTTTTCCGATGAGGGAAATGTTTTCGTCATGGAGAGGAAACCTTTTGAGGTAAGTATAACAAGGAGAGCTACTAACGCTTCCACTGAAACGAGATAATTGTATGCGAGTTCAAGTAATTTTATGCGAATGAAGCCGAACTCGATCGAGAGCATTCGTGCTCCTAAAACTCTTCGGAAAAACACTAAGGTTCACTTTGAAAGCTTTGATAAATTGTTTACACAAGACGAAGCCTCAAGTAAACATTTTGATCCAGTCCTGATGATTATTGTTTGTTTACCAAGGAAGAAGGGCCGAGGGATGGTGAAAGAAGATGGTGAAGATTGTTGATAAGAAAAGCAGAGGCTTTGCACAAACACTCTGGTTTGTGTTTGTCTCTTTTCAATTGGCGTGAAACTCAAGGTGAAAGACTAATCTTTCTTGAGGATGTAATCTTTATGCAGAAGTGAGTACGATTTCAATTGATCAGTCTTGATGTCAGGACAATCACCTGACAGCTTAAAGAATAGCGTCACTTGCTTTTAAAATATTCTGCATATTAACAAGGGAGTTGTATTCTGTAGTTCTACTTATTACTGACCTTTTTCCGACCACAGAGGTTAAAACATAGTTATCTTCGCCTTCGATTATCCCTTCTCGTTAACTCTTTATCGTAACATTAATTATAACATCGGAATAGATAGACGATAAGTTTGAAATTCGGAGCTACAAAATTCAAACCGCTCGCTGCTGCGTGTTCGAGCATAAAAGTGTCCACTAGACTTGCCATTTCCCGAAA
The DNA here is from genome assembly GCA_033064975.1 of Smittia sp. YW1114-2. Classification (NCBI taxonomy): domain Eukaryota; kingdom Metazoa; phylum Arthropoda; class Insecta; order Diptera; family Chironomidae; genus Smittia; species Smittia sp. YW1114-2. The sequence goes on from CP093833.1 coordinate 4,096,492, forward strand.
ATAGCAATGGAAAACTAGCCACACTTTAAGCTATTTTAAATACATTAATTGAAAACAGCAAAATGTTTTGTTTGCAGCATGCAAAACCTCTCCGCATAAATTTGAAAATTTTCAACATAGAACAAAAACATTCGAAGCCATATTTTCCGCTATTCGAATCTGATTAACACAATAATGAGAAATATGGCTGTTGTTGACAGATTAATAATTATAGTTTCATTAACTGAACTCTCTGGCGCATGAAACTGGCGAATTCAATTTCATAGTAAAGTTTTTGGGAAAAGTTTAAATTTTATGAAAATTTGTTTTTATCTGCAGGAAAACTCAACAAGAGGAAAATTGTGGCGGCTGTAAAATGAGAAAACATCTTCCGGCCGAACCACAGGATTCTTCAAATGTGCCAAGAATGGTTTCTCGTAAACAGCAATGGCAGCCGAAGTCTTCAGCAACCACCTAGCGTTCCATGCTCTTATGATCCTTAAAAGATTAATGAATATTGTTCATTCCGGACAGTAAAAAAAGGTGCAAACGGATATTTCACCGATAGATTCACTTCCTACCTCTTCTGTTCCGAATCTCAATCGAAAAAGAGAAGTGGAGGCAATTGATTACATTTAAACCCGACGTTTGTGTTGTAAAAATGAAAAATTTATTGCTTTAGCTAGGAAGTAATTCCATCTGTTGTAGCAAATTATCGATGTTGATTTGTATCGCATAACTCAGGAGAAGAAATTGTCGCAGATCTCTTGATTTTTTTTGAAAAAAATTCTAATAAAACATTTGATCGCTGCTTGGACGCAATAATAAAATATGCATCATTCTGCGTTGCTTAAATAAGTCTCTGTCCTATCTCTCTAGCTATCGACGTCGTTGTTTTTTGAACTATTATCGAGATAAACAAATAAAATTTGTAAAACGACGTGCACAAAATCTTGTCTTCCCTAATAAATATACCTGATTTTCTGAATCCAAATTGAGCAAAAATTCAATTCAACTTCTGTAACTTAGCAATAGCTTGAAAAACCCGAAAAGCTAGAGTGAGGGGAGCCTTGTTGACAAATGTTAACAGACTCTGTAAACTAATGAGGTTTTACGTGAGAAATATTCGCTTCGAACTGCGAAATTGGGATGTATCAGCACGCTCGTCACGTGCTAAAGTCGAGGGAAGAGAAACGAGCTTGTATCGATTGTTACTCCAATAAAAGCAAATGCTTCGGAGCAACAAAGGCACGTCGAGAGATTTGCGAAGCCAGAAACTCTTGGTTATTTCCTGGAAAGATTATCGTTTAAAGTAAACTCCATCAAGTTCTCCTTGGAGAGACAATAAATAAATGAATACTATCTCGCACCCCCTCTCTTTAATAACTCGCACTGGTAATAAGAGCCAGAATAATAAAATAAAATATCATTGTTATTTCACGAGGCATGTGAATGAAGCTCCGAGTGGCATGGGAAAATAATAACATCATCAGACTTTTATTGTTCTGTCGAAATATGAGTTTCACCGGGTCCAAAGAAGACTCGTTCAGCTTTATCGAAGGCAAACAACTTATTCACTAGATGATCAGGAAGTTTCTAATGGATTCCACAATCACGTCACCTGCAGACTTTTGCTATTTGATGTTTTATCAAAAGCAATCAAAAAAAGATTCATTCCCTGGTGGGTGTTTATTATCAAAGCTTTTTAGGCTGATCTTGGTGCGACTCATCGATTACCTTGAGAGCAATTCTTCGGTTTACTTACTTAATGAATCTAAATAAAGCGAACCCATCGAATTAGGAAACACTAATGATTAAAGAGTCATGCTCCTCGAGAAATAGAAGTTGACAAGTTAATGACGAGGGTTGATGGGTTCTATCGATTTTTATGAATCGTCGTCATTGATGACGACGACGCGTTTCGTAGTTATGGTAATTAAGCAATTTATATGCGGAAGACGGCGGCATTGAAAATTTGTGCGCTTCAATCCTTGGGATTCGTGGGATATCGATGAATGAACTTGAGTTTGAAATGGATTAGCATAATCATTGAGTGAAATTTTGCAACATCATCGCAGGAAACCAATCCGTCGGTTGGGATTATTTCTGGAATCGAGAGCGCTCATTGACCTCTTCACCTCTTCATAATCATCACGATGCTCATTAACAAGCGCGCCTGGTCGCAGATCTCGAGAGGGAATACAAATCGTTTGTGTGCTTCGCATCAAGGCAAATTTAGTTTAGGTAGTTGGAACTTCTGGCCGGAATCCTGGCAAACTCGCACACCAACCAACTGACTCGAGGCTATTCTTAACATCGTAATTTAAACACGAGCTTGATTCAGACGCAAACCTAAGCTCGCTATCAGACGCAATCGACTATAACTTCATTAAAAAACAAGTTGAGTAGAGCTTGGCTCTATGGCTTTACCTTTCCAGAATTTATATCGCATGATTATTTTTCTCTTGTTTATTGCCTTTTTATGTTAAATCATTCACGTCGTATGTGCATGGCAAATCCCGAAAATTTAGATCTGGTAATACGTAGTGAATTCGTTCGACGTGGAGCTTGAAATGAAAGTGGTCTCTATGCTGGTCATGCGGCTATTAATCTTTTTACAACACTAGTGTCAAACGAAAAGCATTCATCTTCGTCCATATGAATCTTCCTCCGTAGCTTCCATCCATATGATTGATTATTATTGTTGAATGAGAAGCGAAGCTGTAAGCTCTTGTTGCTTCTGGTCATTGTCCCGATCGAAACTTTTATTGTTGAAAGGAAAACAATCCGAAACTTATCTCCAAAGTTGCCTATGCCTCGAGTTGTCTGCAAAACGAACGGTCAATCTCATTAAAAGTTTTCCCTCTCCTGAACAATCAATACAGATTTACTGCTTTTCTTTTCGACTCAGAAATGACTAAACTTAAAAATTTCAGCGAGGAAAACTTTTATCTCGATAAACTTTTCCTCAACCTTTATTGTTAACTTTACCCTAAAGAGTTTTCCTTCGACCATTCCCTCTTCTATCATGCGCTTCATTGTTTATCGCTGTTGTTTGCTGTTGAAGATTTCTCCGCTTGGCATGAGGCTCATGCACGATGAATTGAAAGCAGCTTGTAGAAAATGAAAGTAACGTCGGTGGTCGAGTGGAAGGGCCAGAGGTTTTCCTTCAATAAAAAAGCATGACTTTATTCTTTTGTGGTTACGAGTGCTGAAAAGCTTATGAGGTTTTCGGGGGCTACGATTATAACTCCGATGGCTACTGAATTGCTTTTTGAAAGGCAAATCGATAGAACCATCAAAGTTTTTCAATTGAATTATTCGAACTAGTTTCTTCATAAATCACATTTTACTTTAATTCATAATTTATTAGACTTTAATTCATAAGCAAGTCACTTGCTCAAAGAGTTTTCTCGAGAAAAGCATACAGAATCAACGTCCTGGTTTGGCATCCTCTTTTTGTCCCGTAGTTGCAAATTCGGACAAACTGTGAGTCCAGAAAATCAACGAAACTTTTATGAAAATATTCATTTTGGTTTGTTATGAATTTTAACTCAGCATCGCTCTCTTCTACGTTGCCAGTTGTCACCGCAATCAAAACTCGTACATTGAAACAAATTTGTTAACGGCTCAGCAGTCAGTGGCTAACAAATTACCTCATTCCGTTTATGGCTACGCCAGAAACAACAGAAGGTTTCTGCTCGCAAATTAGCGTTGTTATTAGAGCATGTTAACTTATTTTATTTAGTATTTATTATTACCAATGTCATATCTTAACGGAGTATTCCGTACTACGACGCAAAACTAAAATGGTTCGAAATACGTTGATCACGACATGTGACGACGACGATGTGATTGCAAGCCTTAGATTGAGATTATAATTTCAGATTATCGCTCGTGTTGCAAATATTGACACGTGTCAGTCTCACATTGTCAGATAATAATGCACAAATTTTTAATCAAAAAGAATCCAAATCATTTTTCCCAATTCCACATTTTAACTAGACAACTTTTTCTAGACAATTTTTTCTTGTAGGAAAATTTTGCTCGCAACGGTGAAAGCAAACATAATTTTTCTCTGAGCACGAATTGAAAATTGTGAAGAAGATCTTAATTTAATTTTTAATTGCTCTGTGTTTACGAAAGCAAAACATTGAAATTATCAATTTGAAAAGGTGAAAATTAATACGAACTCTCGTAACCTCTTCGTTATCAAACTCGTTAGTTTACGAGTTTGTTGAATTAATTTAGGATTTTGAATTTAGAATTTGAAAACATGAATTTTGGCGAAGGATTTACGTGCGATTTTTCGCAAAAAAAGTCGATGAACTAGAAATTCTCAAGCTTTGACCGTCCACTAGCACAACAAAACCCGTTCTAGTCTTCAGTCGAGGGTAAGACTTTTTCTGCCAAATAATTTATGTTCTTCGTCTGAAACTGAAACCAATTTTGACGATGCTGTGTATGCCCATGTCGTTTTCGTAGGCATTATTATTATTTCCTTTGCCTTTCGTTTACACGCTCACAAAATACAAAACGTACTTTGGCCATTTGTAACCCAACCTTTCCTCCCTTCAACATGCATTTTCCTATTCGTTTCGAGCTAATGACACGAAATGTGGCAAAAAATGACGAAAATGTGTGAATGATTTAGAAAACGAGAACAAATCCAGGTGTGCTTAGTTCCATCACAGCAAAGCGAACTTGTTTTTCATGCGGCATCCAGTGAACGGGGAACATCGAAACGTTCAACGAAATTCCCAGAGGCTTCTTACTCGATTGGAACTTTTGGCGGAACTAAGTCGAGTTCCTTGTCTTCTGAAATTGTTTGGGCAAACAGGGAAAGTTGCGGGAGAGTAAAGTGAGTTTGGGAACGCTGAGGTAGAAGAAAGAATTTTTTATTATTTATGGTTTCTTTATTTATTTATTTAATCAATACTCGATTTTTTTCGCCATTTTTCATTATGCCTTTGCTAGCGATACATAATTTCTTATTTTCGCCAGAATTCGTACAAATCGATATCCTAACTCCTATATGTTTTTTCGCTTGTTTCTGAGGCGTTCAATACAGCGAGCAGTTTTCATGAGATGGAGGAGGATTATCCTTGTAGACTACAACATTCTGTAAATTACTAGCTGGTTGGATTCGAAAGTGACGATTGTGGAAGTTGAACATGGACCGGGAAACAACTAAAGTAACAAAATTTCGAATTCTTTTTTCAGTCTTCTCGTAGCCATCACTTCTGGATTCATTCCGAAAGAATAAAAGTTTCACGAACTTCTGTTTTTCATGAACACAGGCCCGGCAACGCAAGCAATGAGGAAACTTGGAGCAAATTTAAATTCAATTTCTTTCTATTTCAGCTGTGGAGCAAATTGAATAGAGAAAAGCCAACAAATTACTTGAAGAATACACATGAGAGGGAGGAAAAACTTTGAAAGTTTTCTGGTTTAAAGTTTTCTCAAACTTAAATTGGAATGCGATTATACAAAAGGCCTTCACTTGCTATTTCTTCTTTCTTGATTCAGAATATAAATGGCTGTGATACCAACGTAAACCGCATCACCACTTGATTTTTTGTTTGGTTTTAAATAACATCTCTTATGTCTCTATTTGAAACTCAGCAACAAATTCTTTAATATCCATGATGGTAGTATTGCTTCGCTGTACCACTGCCTGCGAATATTCTGCTCGAATGGAATGAAAATCAAACAAAACGAGAAAGTCTTGAAGCTAATCCGCACGAGTCTTTGTGGCAGCTATATCACTGAGTGAAACTGACGGGGGAGAGACAGCGAGGAAGAAAGATACTTTGTTCGTCGGCTTTGATTATCTTTTCCCCGCTTGGCATAAAACTTTTTCGATGGAGAAAAATTCAAAAGTTTCATTAGATTTAATGCTTGTAAAAAGGGATTTCACTCCTATCTACTCTCATCTTGTGTATCATAGTCGAGGAATAATCTCCTCTGTGCTTCCTCTTGCTTTTGATTTATTGTTTGCTTTGTTGCTTCCAGAACGCTTCACCAAATGATTTCCCGCTTACTCTTCTCTCGTCTCTGTTCTGCATCGCTTTCAATTACAAAATGAAAAATCTCCTTGAGAGTCTCTCGACACTAAAGTCGACTAGCTCGCCTTATTCACCATACATATGCTTTGTGAGTCAGCTCTTTGAAAGAACGAAAAGCTTTTGGTACTGTTGGCAAACACCTTCTGTGGATTCTAATTTAAAATTAATGAGAGACGGCGAACCATCCTCCCGTGGTGAACATGTTATTGTTGGCGCTGAAGCAGCACAGAGTCTCATTGTTGCAGATGATGATAGAAACAGCTTTTTACGGACAAAGTTACTGGCAGTTATTAACATTATTAGTGTTAGCACTACGTAATAACTCTGAGATTTGCCGCACGACCCAGTTTGCATCGCTTCTGGATGTTCACCTGAAATTAAGGCGCGAACTGATAGTTTACAGATATTATTATCTCGAGTCTTCTGCTCTTCTCCGCGTGAAGCATGTTCACTCAAACGGAAGGTGTGAAAGATTTATGATAGCGAGAGGGGGAAAGGTACTGTCGCTGTATAACGATGGATTATCGCTTTCTCCACCTCGCGTTGTAACGTGAGCATCATTTGGAGACATGATTTAAAAACTCGCGTAATCTCATCAGATTTGTGATTTCCCCATTTTTCTGGTAAAGGAAAAAAGGTTGTGATTACCGTTTAGAACGTGAACTCGTACGCTAGCAACGTCGGCATTTGACGGTGAGCACGAATAGCGGCCGGAATCGGCAAGGTCTTTAGGGAGGAAATCAGAAAATAATTAGAAAAAAGTTAATGTTACCTTACGAAGCCCCAGGGAATTTTTATTCATTTTACCTGCGTTTTGGATCAAGAGATAACTTGTCGTAATATCACCTTTTTCTGTGATAACGCTCACTCCTCCTCGCTGACTATCGTAACTAATCACCTGTAATCACAGTTTAATTATTTACATAATCGTTCCTATGTGGGAGAGCGTGCTTGGTGACAACGCAGCATCAACGCTTGAGAATCAAAATCGAACGAGTTTACGGCATGTGTGACGTTAATTACCTCATCATGGTGGTACCAGAATATATAAGCTGGCGGTTCGGGACTATATTTTATCGTGCACGTCAGGTTGATTGTTGAGCCTTATGGTAGCAAATGGGGAAAAGTGGAAAGCATTCAGAAACTATTGACACAATCGATGACAATACAAACCTTTATCAAAATGCAAATCTGGTCCGCCCAGGATTTTCGCCGTGGGAACTTCCGTTATGGCGACAGAGGGAAAAAGAAAACAAAAGCTTAACTTGATGAAAGCGTCAGTGCTCTCTCTGTTAACTCACCCACAACATTCAAATTAACGAAATAACTGCGAACAGGTTGCGTCGAGATTTGACATTCGTAAACTGCAAAAAGTGGAAAGATTGGCAAATAACAAAAATCCAATCACGACGAGAGTTTGATGAAATTACCTCCAGCGTCGCGCTTCTGTGACCACTTGATCTGCAGAGTCCATTCGTCGTTCTCTTTGTGATGTGTCGCCTGAAATCTCTGATCGCTCGTATAGGTGTAGCTGCCGACTGTGAGGATGTGAATGTCGCGATGCCGAATCCATGAAACGGTTTTGTTTGCCAAGTTTCTCACACGGCAACTCAAATAAGCGGATTTTCCTAAGCGAAGCAGAGAAAAACGAATTTCTGTTATCGCCGAATGGCTCACCAGGGGTTTAAACAACATCAATGAGATACGAGCCCGGGAAATTGGAAAATTATCCTGGCTATCGATTGCGGTCGGTCTCACCTACAAGCCCCGTCACGTTCCTCGGCGTTTGAGCGTCAAAGTACGGCTCACTGATTATCGTTGCTTGCGTCAAGCCGTGGCTACTCGTTTCATCTGCTAAAACCTCATAACTTGTGGTTCTCGACGTGCCTAACATCGCTCTTGTTATTGGAGATGACGACGTCGTTGTCGTAAGATTCGCAAGTGAGCTATTATTGCTTGTCGAGCTTTGAAATCCTCCGCTTGTAATATCTGCTTGAGGGGGAAATGAAACAAATATTTTACATGAATGTGGGCGATGACTTTGAGTTGCGCCCGATGAGAATATGAAATTCCATTTTGCGAAATTCATTCTCGGAGATCAAAGCGAATCGTTTGCCTTTCAAAGGTTGAAAACGTCGCTAGACGTGAGCTTGTTGAAGAAGAAAGCCTTCAACGACCAACCAAAGGAAGGATTTGCTTAACACGTCGTGTTTCACGTGACAGCCACATGCGTTTGCGTGCAGCCAGCGGCAAACACTTATGCTGATTGTTGGCAGAGGAGAAAAAGCCTGTTAATAACGCAAACTACCACTCGTTCAGTTGTCCGGAAGACAAAAAAATTCGGAAATGTTGAAGCGACAGACGAAATGAAATGCGGAAAAAATATCCGGCCAATATATGAATGTCAATATTGAAGTTAGAGGAAAAAGTCATTCGATAATGTGCAGCACATGTGTGCAAATTCAAATTTGAATAATTTTTTAAATAATTTTTCTCGACAATTCGAACATTTTGCATCCAAGAGCTCCCAAGAGCTCGTTGGAATTTTCTGTTGAAACTTTTAGAATGTGCAAAAAGTTCTGAAAGGATCGTCATTTGGAAAATTTCTCTTGCCGGTTGATTCCGAGGGACAAGTATTAGGCATAATAATGAAGCATTCAGCTTACGAACACGTCTAGAAATATAAATGTCAAGAGCTTGTCACGTCGTGTCGGTTAAAATTTATCAGACCAACGGGAGGCTTAGTTGCAAAGAGCGACCGGCTTCACTAAAATTCGGACTTACCCAAAATACAAATTATTAAAATCCATAAATCCAGGGAAAAGCTACTTCCGTAATCCATTTTGTGAGAGTCACTTGCTCGAGCTTACGAGCTCATTCTACGTATTGTTCACATTAAATCCTTCATCCATAACTTCCTCAAAATTTGTCACACTTTTCATTAATTTCCTCTTTCACCAATTCTCTCTTTCATGTCAGTTTCGCCTCGACAAAGTTTATGGCGTGTGATGATTTACGACATATTGTAATCATTAATTGTTAACGCACAACTTGTCGCTGGTTCTAAAATAATTTAACATTTAATCAACTTCCACTACACTCATTCAGATGTCGAATTCTTTTCGTGTCGTTATGCAAATGATCTTTAAATATTATGCTTTGATATCAACACAATTATCCGCTTCGATGATGAAAGCACGCTCACTTCCTTACTTTTCGCATTTTCACTCCCTGAGTTCAAGAAGAAAATCTCAGACTCACGCAATCATGGTAATGTAAGCTGATGGCAGCAAGAGCTACCAGCCTTCCATCGTTATTCAAATGAAGAGTGGATAAAAGAATCATGAGAAGCGGATCTAGGGTTGTGGAAGGATGAAAAGGGATGTTGAAAGGGTTGCTGCTGAGCGGAAGAAAGGCTTGATTCTCGTTACGACGAGCGTCGCGACCTTCTGTTGTTGGAATCCTTTCAATAATATATTGCATATATGTGTTCGGGGATGATCGTTGTTTATTTTACGTTCGGTGGCCGCTCTCTATCTGACAAGATGTTTTAAATAAAAAATAATGCCACTCGCTCCTCGAATGATAGATTTTATGCCTCATTTATCGTAATTTTTTTGCTCGTTTTACGTCGGACCCGGAAGAAGGCTGCGAACTAGTGCTCTCGAGAATTTTTGACCAGTTGAAACTGTTTTTCTCCTAGAGACTGTTCTAATTTAATGCTCGAGTTTGGTGAGACTCGAATGAAATGTTTATTTCGAAACTTTCAAGTGCAAAAATATCATTCACGATGCATAACATTGAATATTATTTTTATCATTAAACTTTCGGTGAAACACTTGATACAATAGTTTTATGTATTCTTTCAAACCTAAAACTTTATTGCACTCGTTCACATTGACTCGCTTTCTAATAATTCTGCTGAGCTTGCTTGGAAGCTTTCCAAATACGAGAAAATGGTCTTTCACTGCACTTTTCTTAATTAACTTTTTTATCACAAAATTTCCTGCTACGATGATTTCTTTATAAAAGAATAAATATAGATAAACGACTTACGCACTTGAACCGGCTTTAGTTTATGTATTCCTGTCAAACAACCGGAAAATATCAACATGAGAATCTCGAAGTTTATTGCATAACTTGCAGTTTATGAAGTTTTAGACAGTTTAAATATCAGCACTTTCAAAGCTTTGGTCAAAGCCTTTTACCTTCACACTGAACGCGTCTAATCGCTTAAAGCGGTTATCATCTAATGGGAAGGCTCCAGAGATACTGCTGATGTTAGAAGAAACTCACGAAACTTTTCCAGTCACTGGAAATTTCTCGCGACTCTTCCATGCCATGTGAAAACAACGGCAATAAGCATGCGCGAGTATAGCATATGAATGACATTGAATTATCTGTTAAGTTAGTTTGAAAGTGTCTGAAAAGTCTGGCTGAATCATTCAGCGAACGTGTTTTTCATGAAGTTTCCTGATTCAGCAAGAAGCTTCAAGCACGCTTGCGGATGTTTTTTGGATCGTGGTAATGCAATAAAATCTCTTGTTAGACTTTGCTGCGAGACTTTTTTGGCGATTAATGGAATCTTTGATACTTACATATTTTCAGCGAAAATTGAATATTCAAAAATGTTGACGTGAATGCAAAAAAAGAAGTCTGTTTTTAGGGTTTTTCTCGGTGAAAACGCTAAGCTTGGGCCTGGAGCTGATGTAGCCGGTGAAGATAAAGCAAATCGAGATTTTTTTTATTTTGAAAGATTAGGGATCTGGTTTGATTGAACGGACACACAAACATACGCACATCAAAGTTCACCAAGACCTTTTAAGAAGGTAAACGCACCTCTTGTTTTACGTTTGATGCTTTCACTTGCTTCATCACGCTAGAACAAATCCTAATACATATGTGATGAGTGTTCTAGTCTTTAAGAGTGAGCTTGCGTTAAGCCGACTAAAGTTGCCTTGGTTTTTTTCAATTTTCTCCAGTCCATTATGAGAGGAGTGAGTAAGTTATTTCCTCGTGTTGGAAGGTAGCCGTAAACATTCTTTATCATCTGTAAAGGCTTGAGCTGGTGAATAAGCAAAAAATGTAAAAAATGCAGAATCGCTCGAATGAAAAGAGTGAATGCAAAAATTCATGACTTTTCAAACTGAACAGAACTTTATGACGCGAGAAATATTTTGCAGTCCATTTTCTCATTTTCGAGTTTACGAGTCTGTAAAAAATATATGAGAGAGCTTAGCTAAATTGTGAAATTGCTTTCCACCAACCTCAAGTGAAGCAACATTTGAATTTTCGGGATTGCTCTACCCGAAGCTCTCGACAACCACACATGAGTGCATTGAGTTCATTCGAAAAAAAGCTAGAAATATTTACGAGAGACATTTTAATTTTTTCACGTAGCGTTAAAAATTTCCAGAATAAAAATTCTCTTATAACGATCATGCTCGCATTCTTCCATTTCGAGTGCGATATACATTGAACTTTTTACATAAATGAAACAAAAAATCGATCGGAAATAAATTAAAAAAAATTAAACGCCACGCAATTTACTGTCGCTTGCGGCACGCGTCATCGTCTTGCGATACTGGCGAGGTTGTGTGCGACAAGGCATCGAATTTTCGATTCATTTGCGTTCTCACTGCTCCACGTAAATATCAAAAAGGGTTCAGAAAGATTATCTAAATTTATTGCTTGAAACAATTTGAACCACTCGAATCTTCGATCTTAAGTGTCGCGCTTGAGGAAAATTGCAGCAAAAAAAAATAAATTTCAACTGGAATTTCAAACCGTTTATACTGAATTCAACAATGAATGTGAGGATCTTCAAGGGACGAGTTTGAGAAGCCATTGAAAAGAAGTTTGTTTGAAATTGGCAAGTTGAAAATGTTTGCTCTTCTAAAGCGGAAAAGCTCGCAGGCCTCTTAAAATATCTGTTTTCACTTTCTCGACTTCGTGTTTGCATGGAAAAGAATCACAAGTGTTACATTAAATTTCTCTCAGCTGGAAACTTGGATTCGTCCTCTGTTGTTCTTCGCTCCCCCCAAGAAGAACCGAAAAATGGGAAATTTTATTGATGAAAAATGTTAATGTAAACGCGTTCATACATCCACACGAGTTCCGTCCTATAGCAGCGAGGTATTTTCACATGAATTTCGAAACATAACATGGAGAAAAGTTTCTCGGAATAATAAATTCAAAATTTCGGCTCATTATGATTTATAATCGAGAACTCCTTCGCCAAAAGCACTTAAACTTTATCAACTGCAATCATTAACTAAATTCTCCGGCAATATATATTTTTGAAATTCATTTTAAAATTCAAATCCTATTAAGAAGTTCCTCGCAAAGACCGGATTATTTTTTTGGCTCAATTTCCGGTGCATTGCAGAGTTGGAACTTTCAAAATGATTTATAGCCTTGTTGTCTAAATATTTAATCAGAATAATCTTATCTGTGATATCTATTGCGTTTTAAGCGAGGAAAAAGGTCCGGAAGAGCCGTTGGTCTTCAATGTTGACAGGAAGTAAATCGCTGGGTAACTTTCTTGAGTTCACGCTCCCCTCGTTATTGAATTCATAAAAGGGAAATGTCTGAAAATTTATGAAAGTCTGTTACCTTAAAGCTATATGCTTTTAATAATTTTCACGAACATATTGCCATATGGCTTTCAACACCTTTCGTCGAGATAGCGAAATCTTTCCGAATCGCTCGTAAAACAATATTCTCAAAGCGGAAGAAAATGAGAATCTTGGCTGCTGAATTGTAGCAACTTTCAATTTGCGATCTTCAGATGCATCAATCAGAACGAGAAGTGTTCGCTAAATTATTCATTCGCGTAATCGAAACCAGAGTTTCTAATAAATTTCCAAAATATTTTCAGCTGATTAGACGGGAAGATTATTTTTCAATTTTGATGGCCAAAATCTTCTCGTTGCAAGAATAATAGGAGGAATGAATATGAACGAGAGAAGAAATTCGAGCGGAAGAATTAAAGATATTGGATACAAATTAGTTATTCAACGTGATAAATCTAGCTTCCTTTTATTGAAAAAGCGATTATCTTCATATTGCCTCTCCACTCATCAACATAATCTGACGATTGAATTCAAGTCTTCTTAAATTTATAGGATAGTCGTAAAGCCAATCAATGGGCAAAAGATTTTTATTTCCGCAAGTCTTGCGAGAAAAAAGATCCGAAGGGATGAGCGAGTGTTTCAATAATCTTTTATTTGCTAATTGTTCATTTTTAAGTACTCTAAAAGTCTTGGTTTTCGATACAATTGCTAGTCTACACTGTGCCGTTGTAATGGAAACCAGTCATCTTCAACTGAGTCATCTGAGACCAGGCAATCTTTTAAGGAGAAAAAAAATTTAAAAATCAAGTACTTGAATAGTATATAGCCAAATATTAGCATCGTCAGTAACGAGTGATCGCACTTGACGTTCAGCAATTGTTGTCATACTTATCGCAATTGCTGCTCAAAATGAAGGAAATCCTCATCTTATGACGAATGACAATGCGGCTTTCGCAAAATTCTGCCTCGTAAATAAAATGTTTTTGAAAAGGGTTTGACATTCATTCCACTTCAATTTTCTGGAAATTAGACCATGTCATAATGGTCCATTCTTCAAACACACCAGCTCCGAATTATGTCGGTACGCTTTTTCTTGTTGATTCGAAGGAAAATAGAACAATGCTGTCAAAGATTGTTCCGGAAAGCTGGAGAGCCCAAGTTGAAATATGTGACTTAATTGTTAGCCATTAATTCCCACTGTCGAAGCAAATTAATCACAGCAACTTGTCTCTAATGACTGCTGGCAATTATTTGATTTGATATAGTCGTCCAATCTCCCCTCCGCTGTGACTGTCGATATCTTCTGTCGCTGGCTGGGCTTTTCCATCAGCGGTTCGTAGGCAATTAATCGTGATAGAACGCTAAGCAGACGTTGATTGATTTTTTGTCAAAGACGAATAAAAGTATATTAAGCTCAAAATCTCACAACAAGAGCAAATTGCCATTGAGCACTTGTGGCGCTGCAAAGTGCGATTTAGAAACTGCTGACTTTATACTTTTGCTCAACTTCCGTCAGTGTTTTTTCACGCGATACTTAAATCTTCTTTTGAATGTTTTCCCACGGGAAACTCCACAGCGCGAACCTCCATAATGACTTTAGTCGTTGCAAAGCGAACGTAGACAAAGAAACTTTTATGAATGTCATGAAAGTCAAATGTAGGGAAAGATTCAAGCCATTTGCAGCCATGGCAAAATTCCGAAATACTATCTAGGGTGATTCGTATGAGAAATTTGCATTCAAGTGAACTACTGTGGAGACATTTCTTACTCCGATGAAAATATTTCTATGGAAATTCCTTTTGCTCGGCTCTTTACGTCCCTTGTTCGGCGAAAGAATCTTAAACTCTCTCTCATGGAACAAAATAAAGACGTTTTGAATTTGAAAGGGAAATGAGAATTTCCTGGCAAGTTCCATGAGCAGCGTTTGCGGGAAACTCGGTGGCCTTTGCACAGTGACGAAACCTACTCACTTAAAATAACTTGAGAATGCAAAATCAAAGTTGAGCTGCACTATTTTAATGAAAAGCTGCGACGCGCCGATGAAAAAAATCGCAAAAACAAAAATAAAACTATTTCCACGAGCCTTTGATGATGAAAAACCTTTGAAAATCGATAGAGAATTTCAACAAAATGCCATAATACCAATTTTTCAGTCTCTCACAAACCTTTCCATGCCATATGAAGTCACAGTTTAAAACCTTCATAAACAAGCAAGAAGACTCATAAATTAAGTCAAGAAATGAAAAATTATGATTTTGTGTTCTCTGCCTTTCTTTTATGGGAAAAGTTTGGGGTTTCAGTCTCTTTTTCTCTGTTTGAGGAACGAGATTCTGAGGTAGAATCTCAGCCGTTCAGAACATTAATCAAAATAAATTTGCATTCAAAACTTTCTTTTGCAGAACCGTAAAACTTTCTTGAATTTTGATCCACTAACGTCGTAAATTCTTATGCACTTCCGAGGAATGTTTGCGGAGGAATAACAATGAGAGGAATTTATCACGTTTAAATACGTTTCGTTGTTCCCAACAATCCGTCGGAAGAAAAGATGGGAATTTATGTTTGGTAAGAAATTTGATATTTTTTGTGGCTTCAAATAGTTTTACTTTCGTATAGCTCTTGAGAGCTGTAACATGAAACAGTTTATGGTATTCAATTTGCAGGGATTGTGTTTAGCTAAGCTCGAACCCTCTTGGAGCTCATTTCATTCAAAACAATTTTTCCTCAAGAACCTTTGCTTGCTAAACTCACTTGATCAAAGGTTAGTTAACTTTCTTGAGCCTTTTTGTCGGTGCTCAGAGAACCTTCCAAACGGTTGCTCTCTCTGAGCAACAAATTTTGTAGAAGGCGAACAAGTCCTCCAACAAGATTCGGGATCACTGCTATCGTTTATTCGATCTTATTGAATTACGAAACTCTTTACCTTGTTATTAAGGAACTTTCAGCAAGACAAATCGGAACGACGAAATTATTTTCCTACCCAATAAAATTAAAATGTTTGTTCAAGAATCCGCACATCTAGCTCGATTAAGTTTAAATTATAGTATTCACTTGCTATCGTCGTCCTGGGTCGTCTTCGTACGTTGAATCCTTTTCAAATGTAAAATATGTTTCGAGCCTCACTTTCAATCTGAAAAGAACGAGCAGCGCCAACGTTAAAGGTCCCAAGAGGCGAATTAACATTCATTCCGCATGTAAAATTAAATTTATTACCATGGGAAAATTGAAAAAGTTTTTTTAGCCTTTTTAGAGTTACGGAAGGACGAAAGGGGGAATTGTTACTCAGCTACTCATTTTATGACGATAAAAACTTTTTTTGATAGTTTAATAAATCTTCATAATGTGTTAGATGTTTCCAGCTTGACTTTCGTTACCAGCAAGAGTAATATTTGATTTACCCGAAAGTTTTTATTTTTAGTTAGATGCGGAAATTCTCCACCTAAGGCTCAAGGCATTTGCTGTCTATGTCTTTCAAGGTTTCTCCTGATGAACGAAGATTTTTCCCGATGTCGATCATCATTCCAAGTCGACATCTCTTCAAACATATCGCGATTGTTTGAATTAGCGTCGTGGCTTTATGAAGAAGGGAAATCCGCTGGAGCGCGAGCGAAAAGTCGACAGTTCCATTAAAAACAATTAATGAAGCGGGAAATCTTGTGCTCGAAGCGCCGCCCCAGGTAAACTTTTAAGACTTTTCATATTTTTCTTCGATAATAGAAAAATTTAGTTTTTATCTGAACTTTTGAATTGAAATCTTTTCCTTCGTCTCCCGTAATGAATTTTGCCTGATGAAGGATGAACCGCTTAGAGAGAAGCCGAACAACAAGTTGGAGGAAATTACGGAAGAGCTTTTAAAGACTTTTCCCGACCGAACCAAAGCAGAAAAGAAAAGCCAGGAGAAACTTGACTGATGCGATAAAACTTTCTCCTCGGACTCTTTTTGTGATTAAATTTAATAAATTGTCGTTTGTTTGTGTTCAAGCTTTCTCTCCCTCCCAGTTTGCAACATCAGCTCCTTACAGCAGGATGACTCGAAACTTTCCAGATGAGCTCGCCACGCTGGCTGATCATTAATAACTCGTGGAAGAATTCCTTGAGTTGCTCGCTTTCCTTTGTGCCTCAACACTGTTCTTATACAATTATCTCAATTACTTTGAAAATAAAAATCAAAAAAGCTTGTGACCCTCTCACAGCACCTGTTGCTAGGTCAGAAGTGAACAGGAAATGAATCGAGTCCGCATTCTCTAAATTATCGGAAGGAAATATGTTGGTATAGAATTTTTAGTCACGACGCGCTCGAGGCAATTGGCAATTAGCATTGCTAACTTTTCTAATGTCAAACTGTTTACCTTTCGTACTCTAATTGAAGTCTGGCTTCAATTCAAACCATATCAGAGAACTCGTAATTAAATTTACCATCGCTTCGCATTCAATTAATTTTTACAGTCTCTCAGCCTTTCTTCTCCACCTTCACAGAAATGCAAAATATGTCACGATGTCAGGGAGACTTAATTGGCTGCGAGAAAAGGGTTTGCTTGATTCAAAGCGACGTCAACTTCAAGACCTTATTCTTAGTTAAGCTAGGAAGAAAGGTTGGCTTGCATGTAAAGATTATTAAATTTATTTTGCTTATTAATTTTAATAAGTTTCGAAGGCAAAGGTCGTCGTCGGCTAATTACTAAATGCTGATAAAGAAAGTCATCGTAACGTTCACCACTCAAGTTCACCAGGCAAGTACTTGTCAATCAAACTCTGATAGTAGGGCCAAAGTTCGTCAATATCGGGCACTTTTGTTGATTTCGTGTACAAGTCGTATCGGCTGTTGAGAGATCAAAAGATTTCGTTGTTTTTTTTTGCAAAAAATCATTGAAACATAATTTACTTGAAGGTCAAGACCCACTGCTTTGTCTCTTCATCTTCAGGCTTCATCAGATACTCGTAGTCGCCTGACGAGTGCCAAGGGTAAAACGAATGGAAGCGGATAATATTGTGTGCCTGCCAGGGAAGCTTTGATTTGTTGTGCTTCAACACTTGGTACATGTATTCATCTGTATCGAAAGGAAACTAATAAAGCAAGCTGATCGAACATAACAAATGGGTTTTACCATGTCCCCAGCTCAGAGTCAAACTCTCCAGGCCGATATTTTCACGGTACATGCCAAGAGTGGTGTTGTATTTTGGATTTTTGCCATCTGGATTTCCTTCAAAACTCTCGTCGCGATAAACAATGTTCTTTGACCACTGACAGCCCACAACAAACGTGTCGCCAACAACAGCCCACTGCGGCTCGCCTAATCGAATACGAATAATTTCATTTTAACGGCCACATCTGGCGTATTTTTGTCTCACCGTAAAAAGCCATTATTTTTCCCAAATCATGAATTAATCCAGTTAAGTGTAGCCAGTCGTGCTGCGGAAATTCTTCACGCGCCCTCTCAGCGGTTTGGAAGGCATGGACGATGTTAGGCAACGAGGTGTCGGGGTCAGATTCGTCAATGAGGTCATTGAGCTTCTCAAGTGCTTGTCTCACCGTCATCTTAAGATGGTCAAACTTAAGCCAATTCTCCTGGCGCCCTTGTCATGACAAACGGAAAGAAAGATTTCAGTTTCAGTCGAAATCATCATCGAGCCCCCATTCGCTCTGCCTCAGATCATTCAATTCTTTCTTATCTACGCTTTTCAATAGCTTTGTTGACAAATTTTGACGAAGCAATTATTTTCCTACTGAACTTGTAAATGAAAGCGTAGCTTATCGACATTTACGTCAGCTGATAGATTAAAAGTGTAAACAATTTAATTCAGTTTAACAAAGATCTTGTCATTCTGACAGTAGATAGGAAGAGTGTTCGAAAGGATAAAAAGGTTGTAACGCTACAGATATACAAACAACAAGTGAAGGAACAGATAGCATCGAAGGCATTCATCGATCTCAGGGAGCAATAGCTGATTAATTACTTAACGATAGGAGTACTCGAGAGATTAATGGCGATGAACTTATCAAAACGATAAATTTATCAGTCCGCACTCAAAAATGGATGGACACGAGCCTCACCTCTAACGAAGTCCACCGTTTGGTTCAAATGCATTTGTCTATATGTTTTCCTAACCATTTCTTTCAATGGATCCGTCTCATCGATAGAATAGTCACGAAACTTCGACACTGATTTCTCAACAAAGTCTGGCTCAGGCCGCAGAAGCTCGGATGGGTCGATTACCCGTGGTTGCTGAGAAAGGAAAATAGCATCGTTAGTTGAGCGCGCTCCATGGAAACTTCAAACTTTTTCTGGTTTCCACCATCAACACTTTTCACCGCATCACAACACCCTAACGTTGTCTACAAAACTTTTACCTACCTCCTCAACAATTAGCTTCATACTGATCTTTCAGTCTCTCGCTTGAATAATTTGCTTGATTTATTTCACTTATTGAAAAGTTTCCCTTAAAAAGTGATTTCCTTTGAAGCGTTCACTGAGAGGCTTTAGTCTATACTGAGCTCGTTGGCGATCTCATCCGACGAATTTATAACTGATAATGAGCTGCCGCTTGTGAGTCAATTTGTGTTTTCCTTTCTCGAGTAGGGCGATACTGATAAAGATTTAGAGGTCAAAAGCGGAAAATTTGAAAGGTTTCGAGAGAAGCGAATAAAGAAATTTTCGGTCCCGCCGTTGATAAAATGCGGCTATTACTTAAACAAAGGTTACGACTCACTTTGAGTACCTTTCAGATTTAATTGCAGCTACGTGATTTAAATTTCTAAACGATCAACGGATTAATTTGCAAGTAAACGTGGTCACACGAGTCGTTGTTACGTCACGGGATAAGTTATATCTGTTATGAATGTTATTCAATAAACTCGAGAGTTAATGAAAAGCTCGCAATAAATTCTGAAGAACCTTTTCGCCTTCCCTTAAAGATCGTTATTTATGAATGGACCCTTGAAATTGCTGCAGAAAGGCGTCGGGCGATTTTCTTCTCCGAATTTTATTGCAGATAATGTAAGACTCACTAAGAGGTTGGAGACACGTTTCAAGAGGATTCGAAAAGTCTTTAAAAGTTTCAACTTGGAATTTCACTTTATCTCCTCGATTACTCGAAGCTTCCAAATTGACATCTTTTTTAGGCTGTGGATTGATGACTTAAGACTCATGAATGACATTCAAGGTGTTAAGACCTTTTGTTAATTGAGATTCACAGTCGACATGCTTCAAGTTATCGACTAAAAAATCTGTTTGCTCTAACCGCCTCTCACTTAACTTCTTACGCGAAGTATTTCCGTTCTCAAATTTCTCGGCTGATAGTCGTAGATGTCTGACCATCTCAACAAGTATTCGCTTTTAGGTGAAACTCGCTCACATGCTCGACGATGACTTAACAAGTAATGATTACTTTTCGGCACGAGTGACAGCTGGAGCGATAAAGCGTTTGAAATGTAAGCTGTGCCATTAATTAGCAACAATGAGATGAAAATTTCACGGTTCACCAGTTGATGAGATTCCGGTCTGGTGAAGAGAGTTGTAATCTGATCAGTTCATATTTTCATGAATTTCATCTTCGCTCTCTTCTCACTGACGACGCCGGTCTAATGAACCCAATTAAAATTGATTATCAAGACAAATTGGGCGCGAATAAGCTTCTTCTTGCTACCGATGAAGCGAAGGGAAATGAAAGGCGAGATTAATACTGTCATGGATGATTTCGTGTTGAAACTTGTAATCGCTTTTCAAAAGAACATTTAATTTGAGACAAATTAAGCTAAGTTGAGAAGCGCGTGGGTTTAATCTCAGTCAAAGCAATTTCTCCAGTCGTTCACGAGGAAATCTGTTAGGCGATGCTCTCATAGTAAAAAGATTGCGATAAGTTCTTCAACGGATGACGATGCAGAGCTAGCTTTGCAAGTCGGGAATGTGAAACTTTCTATTCTCTGTACTAAGCATTCTCAAGCTATTCTTATGCAAATCGTTTTTAATTCACATTACGTCACTTCTGTGTTCATCCTTGTGTACTTACAAAAGAGCTTTGACGTTCATTGAGAATGAATCGGGGCTAGCTTCTCAGAAATTACTTCTGGCTATTTGTAAGTACAGCGTATGATAGCATTCGCGGAGAGTGCGTTGACACCTAAGCTCAAAAGCGAAACTATGCATGTTGTAATAGGAAGAATTTACACAAATGGATTAGACTTAATGGAAAAACTTTTATTCGATCGTTCAAAATGAAACAAGATATCAGTGGCGTCGGTCGCGTCGGTCTCTTTTGTGAGAAGATGAGTAGCTTCGACTTCGGCTTCTGGAACGTCTTCGATATTTCTTCTTGCTTCGCTTCAACTTTGACTTTTTCGATTTTGACCGTTTGCGACGCTTTGGCGGACTTCGTGATCGGGAGCGAGATGACGACGATAAGGAGGAACGCGAAGACGAAGAAGAACGTTTCCTAGTTGAAGAAGAATGAAGATAAGTTTATGATCGATTGACTAACAGCATCACAAACCTTGATCTTGAACGGCCTGATGAGCTTGGCTTGTCTGTCACTGGTGTCACTGGTTTGATGGGAATCGATTTTACAGAATCATCTGAATCATCTCCGTATTGAGTCAAATTAATGATTTCGTCTTCCTTTGGGTCGCCATTTGTTGTATTCCCATTCGAGCCTTCCGAAAAATAAAAGTTGTTGCAAACTTTAGTCTTTTTTAGGGCTTTTTCGACGTAGTCAAAAATCCCTTATGGGGCCACTTTGTCTGTCTGTCTGTCTGTCTGTCTGTCTGTCTGTCTGTGGTCGAAGTTGAGCGAGAACGGAAGCAGCTAGAAACTTCTAGTTTTCGCCAGTCGCTAGAGAATTTAATTGGCTCCACCGAGTTCGGAGATGAGCCTGATCGGCTGCTTCCTTCTGGGGTAAACCAGGGAAGTTGTGCTGGAAGGTCCACCAAAAATGATCTTTTCTTCAATTTTCTCGCTGAAAAAGACGGAATTGATGGCTCGAGTGTTCAGATGAAATGTTCCTTAGCTTAAGACAAATCCACTGATACCAAATTCAAGGTGCTGGGCCTAAAGCTGATGGAGCTAGTGGAGCCACTAAAGAAACTTGATATTTCTTCGATTTTTCAAGACTTTTAGTTTAGAAACTTGCTTGAATGAACATTTCTTGGCTCAAGATAGATTCATTGATAATTCAAGATCAAGGCGCTGGGCCCAAAGCTGATCGAGCTGGTGAAGCCACTAAAGAAACTTGATATTTCTTCGATTTTTCAAGACTTTTAGTTTAGAAACTTGCTTGAATGAATATTTCTTGCTTCAAGATAGATTCACTAATGACTCAAGAATAAGGCGCTGGGCCCAAAGCTGATCGAGCTGGTGAAGCCACTAAAGAAACTTGATATTTCTTCGATTTTTCAAGACTTTTAGTTTAGAAACTTGCTTGAATGAATATTTCTTGCTTCAAGATAGATTCACTAATGACTCAAGAATAAGGCGCTGGGCCCAAAGCTGATCGAGCTGGTGAAGCCACTAAAGAAACTTGATATTTCTTCGATTTTTCAAGACTTTTAGTTCAGAAACTGGCTTGAATGAATACTTCTAGGCTCAAAGAGAGATTCACTAATGACTCAAGAACAAGGAGCTGGGCCCAAAGCTGATCGAGCTGGTGAAGCCACTAAAGAAATTTGATATTTCTTCGATATTTCAAGACTTTTTGTTCAGAAACTTGCTTGAATGAATATTTCTTGCTTCAAGATAGATTCACTAATGAATCAAGAACAAGGCGCTGGGCTCAAAGCTGATCGAGCTAGTGGAGCCACTAAAGAAACTTGATATTTCTTCGATTTTTCAAGACTTTTAGTTTAGAAACTTGCTTGAATGAACATTTCTTGGCTCAAGATAGATTCATTGATAATTCAAGATCAAGGCGCTGGGCCCAAAGCTGATCGAGCTGGTGAAGCCACTAAAGAAATTTGATATTTCTTCGATTTTTCAAGACTTTTAGTTCAGAAACTGGCTTGAATGAATACTTCTAGGCTCAAAGAGAGATTCACTAATGACTCAAGAATAAGGCGCTGGGCCCAAAGCTGATCGAGCTGGTGAAGCCACTAAAGAAATTTGATATTTCTTCGATATTTCAAGACTTTTTGTTCAGAAACTTGCTTGAATGAATATTTCTTGCTTCAAGATAGATTCACTAATGAATCAAGAACAAGGCGCTGGGCTCAAAGCTGATCGAGCTGGTGAAGCCACTAAAGAAACTTGATATTTCTTCGATTTTTCAAGACTTTTAGTTCAGAAACTGGCTTGAATGAATACTTCTAGGCTCAAAGAGAGATTCACTAATGACTCAAGAACAAGGAGCTGGACCAAAAGCTGATCGAGCTGGTGAAGCCACTAAAGAAACTTGATAATTCTTCGATTTTTCAAGACTTTTAGTTCAGAAACTTGCTAGAATGAACATTTCTCGGTTCAAGATAGATTCACTTATGAATCAAGAACAAGGCGCTGGGCCCAAAGCTGATTGAGCTGGTGAAGCCACTAAAGAAACTTGATATTTCTTCGATTTTTCAAGACTTTTAGTTCAGAAACTGGCTTGAATGAATACTTCTAGGCTCAAAGAGAGATTCACTAATGACTCAAGAACAAGGAGCTGGACCAAAAGCTGATCGAGCTGGTGAAGCCACTAAAGAAACTTGATAATTCTTCGATTTTTCAAGACTTTTAGTTCAGAAACTTGCTTGAATGAATATTTCTTGCTTCAAGATAGATTCACTAATGAATCAAGAACAAGGCGCTGGGCTCAAAGCTGATCGAGTTGGTGAAGCCACTAAAGAAACTTGATGTTTCTTCGATTTTTCAAGACTTTTAGTTCAGAAACTTGCTTGAATGAATATTTCTTGCTTCAAGATAGATTCACTTATGAATCAAGAACAAGGCGCTGGGCTCAAAGCTGATCGAGCTGGTGAAGCCTGCCCCTAGATAGCTCTACTGCTCAACCAAGAACAAGGCGCTGAGCCTGAACAGGTGGAGCTGGTGAAGCCACTAATGAGCAAAAAACCTTTCTTTATTGTTGCATACCAAAGCAAAGTGGTAATTTCGTTTATAGTATTTTCCTTTAAGACGAAAACAATCTCAATTCTAAATTTCTAAGTGAAGATAAACTCATAAACGTACGGATGTCAAAGTGTACCAATGCCCTAGCGGAGGGCCGGAGAAAAAGCCCTTTATTCGAACGCGGCACGTGGAGATTAATGTATGTCTTGTTATGACTTTGACTCACCCTTAATTTGATTGATAAACATTAACGCTTTCTTCTTTCTTTCAATCTGCAGCACTTTCTCTTTCGGAAGCATTCCTAGTCTTTCTCTTGCAGCGTTCAAAAGCTTGTCGCTCAGTTTATCTTTCGCAAGCTTCTCCGCTCTTTCAGCGTTCATAACATCGACTTGCAACTCGAGCTCTTCTTCAACTGTCGTGATCCGCGGCGGTGCTGGGGCGAATGGAATTTGTTTGTTTTCATCGTCGCTGTTTGTCTGCAGGATAATCGACTTCAGCTGTGTTTTCTCTTCCTTCGGTTTAATCGAAAAGCAGACAGGAGCTGGCGGTGGCTTCGGCAGCTGAACTTCTTCTTTCGCTTTTACCGGGTCAGACGAAGGTCGTGACTGACACGTCCCACGGCTCTCATTAACTTTGAACTTGTAATATTGGTTGAACTCATGTGTTGGGTCGAGAAACTGGAAGTTCAATAAAACTATAGTAATATCAGGATTTGACTGAGAGAACTTACCTGAAAACGCACGTCTTTCTTTTTTCTAAGAGTTTCTTCAAAGTCAACTCCGTTCTTCGCAACATAAATTGCGGTTTTATCGATCACCAATTGAAGGTCTGCGGGAGGAATGAGACCGGTGAACGTTATCACTTCCGCCTCCTCCTCGCTTTCAGAGTCCGAACTGTAGTGTACGAGGCCAACTAATTTCGTCGGTTTCTTTGCCAACTGCGTTGAAACGGACATGCCATTTTTCAACTCAGACTCTTGCTGCTTTTGCTTTTCGATTTCGGCGATCGGTGCCTTTGTGATTTTACTTATTAGCTGCGTATAAGCGCAATCGGCACTCGGCTTGTAGACCATCTTTGGAATGACGATCGCTGCAAGTGAAGCAGATTCCTCCGACTTTCCATTCGTGCTAGCTTCGTCAGAGTCTTGGCTGTTTTCTTCGTTTTTTGCAACTGTCTCCTGCCACGGGTAAGTTCCAGCCTTCATCATAGCCAGTATGTGCTTGTAATAGCAATTAAATTGTCCATCGTGGTTCAGGAAGTTGAATTGTGGATTCGCAGACTGCTTCGTTTTCAGTAGAATCTCCATCTGAGGTCCTTGCGTTGATATGAACTTGGCCGTTTTGACAATGATCTGATTAAGTTTAAGTGTTGGCGGGAATTCCATGTCGATTGGTAGGTCGAGATGAGGTGACGGAGTGAAAGGCGTTTTGTCGTTGTCATCACTTTCTTGCACAACATCTGCTGACTCCTTAGGGCCAATATTGTACTCGTCGTAGTTGAAGGCGACTTGGTTGAAGTCAGACTGTTCACGTTTAAGTTGTTCCTCTGAAAATTATTGAGAACTTGCTAATAAATTGATCCGTAACTTTATTGACTCGGCTCACCTTTGTACAATTCCTCTTCCACTTCATTGGTATACAGGCTGTAGTATCGTTCTTTCTCTGCCATCATCTCCGCTTGCTGCTCAGCTGCTGACAAGTATTCAAGTCGGTTCCGATAGCTGTCGTGTGATTCGCTTGGCGCTGTCTCGAGTGTCGCTCGCACATCGTACCTAAAGCAGAAATCGAAAGAAAGGGAGAAAACGAGGTGGAATTAGTCATCGTCGGAGGCAAAACAGGATAATCTGAGCCATCGGTGGTCAGATCGAGCTGGATCATCAGAAGAAACCAAGCTCTGCTGGTCTCGTCAGATGATCAGTCCAGTTATTCAGTGAAATTCATCGAGAAAATTGAACCTTAGATTATATTTACCATCCTCATATTACCATGGCGACGTCATCAGATCTTCACACATCTTCTAAAGATTCGATATCGTATTGAAAAGGCAATCGACGCGTCAAAAGAATTCAATTCATAACATTTCATCTTCTGGCGGGATTGCGGAGGACGAAAGGAGCGGGAAAGGACAAAAGGAACTGAGGGAAAGTGTCTGATTGTCGAAGTAAGCTGTAAAATCTAAATCTGTTTAGTTCATTAGTTCTCCAGAGAGACGGATAATAGAATGTTCATCAACTTTGAGGATGATGAACATCGCACACAAATCTTAATTAAGGCCTAGAAAAAGTGGTAAAGGGCTCGTGATATTTACCTAGAAATCAAGTCTTTCTTCTCGTACGGTGCTGGTATTAGATGACTTTCCAGCTCCAGTGCCTTTGCATCGTCTCGGTACAGTTTTGATTGGTATCCGAAGACTAGAAAATCGGGCGATGGCTCTATGTTCTGGTAATTTGATTTTCTTAAAATCCCTATCGTCTTCATCTTGTTTTCCTCGTTTTGCCAACACTTCCTCATGTAAGCACCATTTCCTTCAGTCCACAATCTTATCCTTTAGCAGTCGAAATATGTTTCCGTAATTCTTGAAAAAACTAGCAAAGACGAATCAATCAAGTGATTTTTTAGTTTTTTATCTAAAAAACAAAAAGCCTTTTATGGCCGGTTTGTCCGTCTGTCCGTAGAGCTAGTTAGGTTTTCGTTCAATATGTTTTAAGTCGTTGTTGAAAATTCTTATGAAAATGTTGAATGGTTGAACATGTTTTAAAAGTTGTAATAAAAAAAGTGGCTTTTGAGTTGGTTGAAAACATCCAAAACATTGATAAAATCCAAAAAAACTTTCACTTGGGTCATTCGTGACCGATGTTCCTTGTTTTTTAGAACTGAAGCTGTAGAGTGAAGACGCGCATCAACAACTTTCGAATTTGGTTGGAGCGGTAATTGGAATATACGAGATGGAAATTTGATAATGCCATGTTTGACACGGCAGTCGATTTGTCTTGAGTTAATCAACATTTCATGTGAACTGATCAGTCACCAATTCCACCGCTTTTAGCAGAAAAAAAAGAAGAAAAGTTGATTGGACTACCCAGGTTGGACTTCTCTGGTTTATTTCAGAAAGAAGTAGCCGCTCAAGCTCATCTTCGCACTCGGTGGAGCCATTGAAACTTCCCATCGACTGGTTGAAATCAGAGCCTTTTTGTTTTTTTTCTAATATCGACCGCACCGGAAAAAAAACTATCCGGTTGACACATCCAGGAGACCACAAGATATTTTATTATTCTTATTGTTAAGGAAATATTTAAGCTGGGTATTTTATCTTAGAACTTTAAATTCATCGGACCGATTAAGAAATATCAAATCGCTTTAGGCAACATTTCTTCTTCATCCTCATCCAAGTCAGCAGCATCGAAGTTAAAATTCCTCTGCAACATTCGGTTCAACCTTTGAGAAAATTCCATATAATTGTTAATCTTCCATTGGTTGTTCAGCTCGACGGTTTCCAGCGCCTGTTTGACGCCCTGTGTTGCCTTCTCGAACTCATTCGGCTTAGATGCGACAAGATCTTTCAGCTCGCGTAGTTCTTTCTGTGTCGACATTTGTTCCGCAAGAGGTTTGATGTAGCGCGAAATTCTCGAAGTGTCCGGGTATAAGCTGCGTAGAAATAGAAATGAAACAGAGAACTTCAAAGGAATTCTGTCAAAGCTTACGTCTTATGAATGTCATCGATGCGGTCGTAAAAGAAGTTCCGAGCCAGATGAAATCCTACTCCTTCGCGAGCGATGCCGCCGAAAACGAACGTGGTGTCTTGCTTTCTGACCAGAGTGGAGTTGAGCGACCAGTCAAGGTAACGATTAAGCAGCCATTGTTCACGAGTGCATGTGAGAGATTGGATGATCATCGATTTTTCTGCCCCAACGTTGCTGTTGACGTACCGCGCCCACAAGAAACTCCACTCGGCTTCTTTCCCCATTCGAATCGCAGTGCAGTAAACCACCGGTCGAAGATTCAACGGAACCCTAAGGACATAAATTTTAGCAACTCCGTATCGTGTGAATTTGAAGTAAAACTTACGGGTTGACGTGATCAGGCTCAGTTTCGAGCATCCACTGAGCGAAAATCTCAACTGCTTTCTCAACGCAATCGCCAACTTCAAAACGACAAGACCATCCGCTTATCATCGATTGTCTTTTGACAGCGTCGAGACGTGTTGACGGTGCTGGCTCGCTGATACCACCAACTTTCTCGTAGATCGGCTCGAGTATGTGCTGAATGTACGCCTTAAAGACGCCGTAGAGTGGCGAGCGAATCAGAAGCCGGTTAACAAATCGAAGGTTGTCCAACGCTGATTTCCACGGAATATATTCGTCTTCTTGTCTCAAGTAGTTAATCATTGCAAGAGCGATACCGTAATCTTGCTCTCCAGTCCACGCCAAATCCATCGCGTCTGTGAAAAAAAGTGTTGAAGAAAAAGCTTTTTTTTAATCAAGAACAAACCATCTATCAACTGTGCTCGGTTGATTGTGTGGATCGCTTTGAAGTCTTTTCCGTTGAGTGTTTTCAAAATCAGTTTGTAGTTGCGGCGATCGTAGCGAACCTTGTACAGCCCGGCGAGTTGAATATTAAAGATGACCCATTGATCGCGGTCCGGAAGGTTTTCGATCTTTTTTGTCGTCGGTGATTTGTCTTTTGTGCAGCTCATCCAATCTTGCGCCTAAACGAAGGAAATGAAAAAAAAAGAAAACAAGAAAACTCGGTTGTAGCTCACGTGTGACATGTTGAAATCTTTCTCCTCCGAATTCGTGTATGTCAAAGGAATCCACCAACATCCTTCGGTCTCGTCTCTAGTCTTGTACCGATCAGCCAGATATCGCATTTGACTTAAATCCGCTGAATGAGTGTCGTAGTTTCGGCGAACGTTGATGATGGGAAAGCCGACTTGAAGGGTCCAAGTGTCCATGATCTCTTTAACAGAGAGTTCGGCGGGCAGCGAGCGGCTTTCATGTGCGACTTCAGTCAGGGCAGCCCAAAGATCATCTTGCTTAGCATTCGCATATTTATGCTTCAGCAAATACTTTGTCACACCGTTACGGAAGCTTTCTTCGCCCAGAAATCTGTGCATCATGCGAATGATGACTGAGCCTTTACTGTATGAAATCGCGTCAAAAATTTGTGAGATTTGATTGGGATGGCCGATCTCAACCGACACTGGATGGCTAGACTTGAGCGAATCGAACTTGAATATGTCAAGCGTATTATCAACGCTTTCCTCATCGAGTGACTTCCATTCGGGATGCAAGTGAGCGACGCCAAGAGATGCAACATAGCTAGAAACAGCCAGGGAAAATAGAACAGTTGAGGTTCATATAAAAGTTTAACTCACGTAGCAAAGCCTTCATTCAGCCACAGGTCAGTCCACCATTCCATTGTCACAAGATTGCCAAACCATTGATGGGCAAGTTCATGAGCGACCACCTCAGCAACGCGATGTTTTCCAGAGAGAGTCGAGGCGTTTGCCTGATAGAGCAGCGCAGTCTCTCGATAAGTTATAAGTCCCCAGTTCTAAGTTCAAAAAAATCATTAATTTTAGTTGTTGTGACAAGTTTCATCGTTGTTTTAATTACTTCCATTGCTCCAGCTGAGAAGTCGGGAACGGCTTTGTGAGAAGAATTGAAATTAATGAATAAGGAGTAACAAGATAGTTGCTAACTGTTAACTGTACCTATCATGTCGATTTTGGGCAGCGGGAACTTGATTTGGAAATAATCCTGACGATTAAAAATGAAAATCGGTAAGCACACGCTCGATACATTACTGTTGGCGTCTCACTTCATAGAACTTCAGAACCTTCGGCCCGATTTCTGCTGCATAGTCGACTTGCTCCATCGCGTCGCGTCTTGCGTAAATTTTGAATTTAACGTCGTCTTTCATGTTGACTGTCGCTTCCTTGTACTCGAAGTCAGAAACGCAATATGCGACTAGATAAGTTGACATGGGTACAGTTGTTTCGAAGGTATCCATAACGAACTCTTCAATGTTCTCCATCTTCTTTGAGTCCTTCTGCGGCATATTACTGATCGAGCTGTACTTGCTGTGATGTCCAAGCGAGATGTCGAACGTTGCTTTCATCGCCGGCTCATCTATTGATTTTCTAAATTGTTTATCGTCGCAATTTTAATCGAGTTTCACTTACCGAAACACGGAAAAGCTTGACGAGCGTGTGTCGGTTCGAATTGTGTAACTGCGAGCCAACTATGAGAAAGAAAGAAAACGTGACTCCGTCAGAATGCAGAGAGAGGTATACCTGGGAATCTTGCGGCTGTAAAGCTTGGAATCTTTCACAATTTTTCCCCAGAGAGATTTTCGGATCTTGTGCTTGCGTTTTCTTACATATATGTGTTCCATTCAATGACATGAAGAGTTTTCAATTAGAGATTGTGATGGAAAATTAGATTTGTAGATTACGGGAGGAAAGGTTACAGCCGCCTAAACACTGATATTTCAACAGATGAACTTACACTCTCTTTCCCTCTTTTCGATCGAAGTAAGAGCTTCTGTAGTAACCCAGAAGGCTCGAGTCGAGTTTGCCTTCGAACGGAATGTGGACGACGTATTTCTTGAATTTTGATAATATGTTGGCTGGGTACATAATCAAGTAATCGTGTTCGGGAACGAACTGGAACTTCCGAATCTTTCTTTCGACGTCAATCATTTCCTCTTCGTTGGTTTGCAGCGCGTCGAAAGACATGTTTGCCGGCACTTCGAACAGTTTGATCTTGTCGGTTGCTATTGTGAGATTTTTCGTGTGCAACGTTATGTTGTCGGCGAATGCATTGACGTTCATCTGGAGTAGAAGGAGAGAAACAGGTTTCAGCTTGCATTGCACAATTAGACTTTTCATTAGTCATGCGAGATGTGGCGGGCGTCAGCGCGAACAGAGAAAGTACTCGCGATTGAAATCGAAAGTGGAACTGGAGCAAAGATTGAATTACTTATTGCGAAGTTTTGTAGTTTTATAGAGTTTCGCAAGCTGGCATTGGAAAGACCATTTGCTACTCACTGTGATCCACACTTTGCCACGAAATAGAAAGCCCTCGGTGTCATTAAGATGTGTGATGACTTCGAGCCTGTAGTTCTCTGGCGTAACAGCAGTTGGGAGACGATAAGTGTTGTAAGATTTGTCTTCGATTAGGGCTTCCACTGCTACATCGCCCAGCGCTTGTTGACATAGAAGAAGCGTGAACGCGGTCACTACAAATTTCCACATTGTCGTTCTGTTAGAAGGACGAGAAGAAGTTTCAGTCAAAAGATCGCTGCGATTAACTGAAAGTGTAAACACGTGACCGCAATGTCCGAGCAGATTGTTTGCTTGTTTGAGTTATTCATTGCCGAGGTTGGTGGCTTTGCTTGTTTTCTAACCGACCGCATCCGAAGTTCTCGAACAGAATCTCAATGAGCTTCGAGTCGTCAAGAGTTGACGATCGTTAAAGCTCATTCACTGTGTCACTGAACAATAAATAGCCGTCAAGCTTTTGGCGTAAAGTGGATTACTCGGTTGCTGTCCGTGGCAAATCCTGAAGTATCTGCGATCTAACGGTTGCGGTTGAATCATCGGTCAAGTTCAACATGAAATTACTGCCCATTAAAATAAAAACAACGACGAGAGAAGCCGAAGCCGGTTTGTGAATAACTTTACATAAAATTTTCAACTTTTTCTTGAGCCGCTCGCGGTATACCAGCAAAACTTTCTGAAAGCGTTTTTTGAACCTTTTCTCGATTATCACATCAGTGAGATGCGAGGTGAGGCGATTGAACTCTTCATGAGAATCATCTTAATCCTCCTTAAAAAACCTGATAAACCGTGAGTGTGCACGGATGTGTAAGTGTCGAACTTTCGGCTCACAAGCGATCATATTGTTCACTCAGAATAAATTTAGAATCACAATAGAAGCACGTAAGAGAAAAACTAATAGTTCACCTTAGTTGTTTCTGTATTCGACTGAGGCTTTCGCGGGCAGTTCGCCGTCTTTTATTCACCTGCTGACTCTCTTGTCTCACCAGTTTTTGTTTTAGAGAGTTTTGCTCAACTGCAGCGCAAGCGAGAGAGAGAACGCATCGGCAGGACTTTCGTCAAACTTGTGTGCTTGCAACTTTTTCAATTTTTTTAACGGAATAATATAATTTTAAAATTTGAATTCAAAATTTTGTAATCCGTTAAACTTTTAACAAGAGATTAATTTTAATCTCCGCGTCCTGTTAAAGGTTTTTTTTCCATCGCTAGGATTGTGTAACGGATTGAGAAAAATAATTTTATTGTGCAAATGTATGCCGTTGGTGTTTGCAAATATCAAATTATTTTGTCCGTATCCAATCAATAGTTGAGCGCCGCGTTTTCATCAGAAGTTGCAAACCCCCATCAGAAAATCAATTCCGAAGTTTTTCTAAGCGGATTCTTAAGGTAGTTGAAACCGCAATTCATTTCTCTTCTTGGATTTTGTGCTTTGAACTCTCGCGTCAACCAAGAATTAGTTGATGTGCAAGTTCGAAAGGCCGTTGAGGCGGAATATTCATTTCAACAATTTCGCATGTTACCTAATCAATTTTCTTGAACATCCAACAGCGACAAGCGCAGTCTATCAAGTGTCTGACAAATCTTGCTCGTTTTAGGAACAATGATGAGCTCACAATTGCTTACTGGCTTGCGCAACGTTCGCACCATCGCTCGTCGTAACTTCGGGGTGGCAGCTCCAGCGCTTCAGAAGGTTTCCGATCCAATCCAACAGCTGTTTCTCGACAAGATCCGTGAATATAAATCGAAGAGCTCGTGAGTATTGCGTTCAGTTCAGAGATTGAGCTTGGCTGATTCCCACTGTTTTGTTTTAGCGGTGGAAAGCTCGTCGATGCCTCCCCTGAGATCCAGCGCGAGTTGAAGCAGGAATTGGATAAATTGTCGAAGCAATACGGTGGCGGTGAAGGCATTGACATGACCAAGTTCCCCGAGTTTAAATTCGCAGAGCCTAAGCTCGACAGCATCAACAGCGAAGCTTAAGTTGCACGTGAATGTTTAAAGTTCCGAAGCTGAGAAAATTAAAAACAAAATCGTTTAGTTGAAAAATGATTTTTTTTTTTTAATTCGACTCGATAAGGCGCGCTTTACATATTGTTAACAAGAGTGTCGGTGTATTCCTTCAGTAGGACCATCGAGTAGTCGTCTGCGATTCGATTGAATGTCTTCACGAGCCCTCGGATTTCTTCTGACGAAATCAACGTCTTGTAGGTTCCTGCACACGAGCAATACTGCATGATGTTGTCCTGCTTGATCCCCTTGCAGCGGGTACATTGAAGGTCCTGAAGCGTGTACGACATCAGCTTACGGTTAAGCGCGTCAATCAATCGCTTTTCAATCTCTTCCGTTTCGTAGCTAACGGTACATTGGGAGCAGAGAAAGACAGCACAACCGTCTTTGATCGCACGGTGTTTGTCCTTCACCAAGTCGACATCGCGGCAGAAGTTGCAAGCTTGACAAATCATCTCTGTCAGCATAAAAGACTTGAACGACTCTTTCCACACGGCTTTTTCTGAGAACTCTCCTAGCCCAACTAAGAGCAGCATGTTTTTTCGAAGAGAGTCCAATGCTTCAGCAATCGAAGGATCAACCATAAGAATCTTGCACAGCGCTTTGATGAACTCAATAGCTGGACCTTCTTGGCTTCGACCTGAGCCTTGGTGCAACTTTTGAACAATATCGAACGCTTGATGTGAGTTGGACTTGAGAGCTTTTGACCCGTCGACTCCAGTCGCTAGTTGCTCAATGTAAATTGTAAGAAATCCTTCAAGTTGTTCGCGGCAGTTTCCTTCTCCCGGTAGCGTCTCGCAGATGTTCCAATTGACGTCTAAAGAAGCTTCGTCTTCGTCGTTCTACAACCGAAATTGAAATGAATACAACTGAATGAATTTCTTTGCTCTAACTCACTGCTTCGGTTTCGGAATCACCAGTTATCTCACGCGGTAGCTTTCCTCTCAACCCCGAGAAGTTGTAAGCGTCCATCCAGAACAAAAAGTTCCAGCACTGTTGGTACGAGAGATGGACCGAATGGAACAGTTCCTTGCTTCGGATGCTCTGACAAACATAATCAGCGTAGCTGATGCCATCGATGATGCTTTTCTTTCCACTATTGAGGATGATTTTGGTGAAGTCGGCGTAGACAATGTCAGTACCGAGCCGTTTGAACTCTGAGATGATCTGAAGGAACAATTTTTTCATTAGAGTGTTGAGAGAACGGCGAAGCGCGGGGTCGTAGAGGAATGAAGAACTTGATCTGATCCAACGATAGAAATGATTTATTTGGAAGTCGCTGTAGACGTTGCGGTTTATTGTAACTTCTCGCAGCCAACTATTGACCATCGAGCGCATGATGCGAAAGGCGGCCGAGCACAAAGCGGTTTCGTCATAGCTTGGCAGTATTTGGAGCAGATTCGGGTTGGTAATCATGTCATCGAGAGAAGCTTGCGGAATCGTGTCGAAGGTGATGGCGGCGTCCGCTCCTTCCATCTCGTGAATTCGGTTGCTTTGTAGTAGAGCGGACATTGCTAAACTTTCGATTGTTAGTTCAACACAAATGCTTGGATAGAAACCGGCTTTGCACTGCTGTACTGTCATGTTGTCCTCGAACTCGCTTAGCAAAGTGTTGTCATCGGTTTCGGATCCGCCCAAGTCTGGTCGATGATTCGCCGACCACCAAAGCACAAAGTTGCTTTTCTGAAGGCTTCGTGCGTAGAACAAATCAGCGCCGAACAAAACTGTATCAGCTGGCACGTTGCCGATTGGTAAATGAAAGTAGCGACATTGCTCGAGCATCAAATCGAAAACTTGCAGATGATTCAAGTAATGGCGTACCATTGTTTTCACGCCGTTGCGTTGCCATTCGAGACCAGCGAGCAATGAAGCATCGTCGGTGATGTGAACTTGAGTTTGAGGAAATTCGAGTAATGTTGGAATCGCTTGGTTTAAGGACGTCAAAGGAACGGACGATTGAATACATAAGATTGTTGGACCTTTTCGCTCTTGCTGATAACTTGACAGAGCTCGCTGAATGTGTCGATAAACTTGCTTGATGTCTATTTCGACGTGAACATCAAACGACAAATCGGTCGGCGGTAACTTGTCGTTGTCATCAACAAGTGCTTCTCGCTCTGTCTGGTACAAGTTTCGCATTGATGGCACTTGGTTTGTTCGCACTGTGTCGTGAACAATGACAATGGCTTTGTTGATTGGCGTCAAGAAAAGCCCCCACAGACTCTTTTTTCCCGATGGTATCGTGTGCTGGTAAATGAAAACTTTGCGCAAGTTCTCGTTTTCCCTTAAATACGGCTGTTGAGATTGACTTCTCCGCTCGAGTTGCAACAGCGAGAAGGTGTCACGTTGAACGCCTGGAGGAAGTGATGCAATTTTCCTGGCCTCTGCACGTTGAACGGCACAAGTGCAGCCCAACTGCATGAGCGCTCTAAACTCTAAACTCATTTGTGTCTCATAAATTCCTTCGATGTCAGGCGCCGCTAGATCGACAAGCATTCCTAGTCCATTGTCACGAAAGACTTGTTCAGGAACGGTGTATTGATAAAGGTTGTAAACAGGACGAGATCGTGGAAGAACTCGATGAACTTTCTTCCATGCAATCTTGCTTGTTAATTCTGCACAAGGCGGAGCCGCTGTTCTTTGATTTACGTAGAAAATTCGAGGAACTTCTAGCTTAACTTTCTGCAGCTCATCACCGATCATCACCCAGAGATTGAAGTGTCCGTCTTGATCCAGCTGTATGATTTGTATCACTTGCCATGTTCGTTCCATAAGATTTCTCTGAGTTCGCTTCAAGAAACCACCGAGACTAGAAATCGGTCCGCGCTGCAAAGGCGCGTTCGTGAGTGGAACTTCATGACGTCCTCGCTTGTTTCCTTGGTCACCCCGCAGCTTCTTCCGTTGTTGAATTTGAAATTTCCATTTCTTCTTTTGGAATTTAATCCATTCAACCAGCTCTTCTCTTGACGATCCCATCTCCGGCGGATTGCCAAGCGCTCCACGCCACGTCTTTGGTTCTTGTGTCTCACTCGGTTCTGTTCGCGTTCGCTTCCGACTTGTTATCATTGGAACGCCAGCTGACGTCGAAGGTTGAGCTATTGAATCTTCGATGTCTCTCAAAGGTTGAATCGGCTTTGGTGATGCCTTGAACATGTCGTTAATACGCCTTTGCTTAAAGACGTCATTTTTCTCCAGCATTTTTTTGTGTAACCAGTCGGGATGTTGAACACGTGGCACAGGATTGCTTACGCCTTGCAAAGCAGCCGGGATCGTGATAATCTTTTGAATTGTCCCACCTATGCGCTCGATATAATAGTTCCAGTCGAGGATGTCCCGAATGTCAACGTCTCCATCGATAGTCGAGTCTTTCAGCCAACGACGAAGATGATGTCGGCGAACGGCTGGTTCTGATTGGAAAATTGCCAACGGAATCGCACGCTCGGTCACGGGTGCGCCGTCAGGTTTACGGCTAATTATGTATTTACATGCCAGACCTGCGTCTTTAACCATTTGATCGCCAAGAAACTCGGCGAGTCGCTTCGCGGTTGAAATTGATGTTGACTTTTGCTGTCCATAATCTTCGAGTTTCCGCGACATAGAACGATTTTCTGAGATGAGTTCAAACAGCTCTGAATCCGGCATGTTAGCACCTTTGCTGAACAAAACGTCAAGCCAATAGTTTGCAACTTTAGCGACGCAGTTGTAGCATTTTTCGAGCGTGTTGCCTTGAAGAAAAGCGTCGAACACTTGTGACTGGAAGATCTTAATAAGCTGTAGCTCTCCTCTTCGCTTGATTTCGAATCCTTTCAGCTCAGCAAGTGATCCATCGAAGTTGAAGACAGCATAGCGTTTCTTCAGTTTCTTGCCCTCTTCTTTGGCAGCTGGAAGCACCATCGCCAAGTACGGTCCGTCGACTTCAAAGAAAATCGAGTTTTCCTGTTGAATTGAATAAGCGGGAAGCTCTCCATTCTGCGCTGGCTTTTCAAGCTTGTGATATTGATCGTTGGTAAATGTATCTTTCACCATCGTGTTGAGCACAGCGTTTGGATAGCTGACGGTGATCGAAGCTTTCTTGGGGAGATTTGTCTTCACTGCGAAATCTTGTGGGAACGTTCCAGGTAAAATACACCAAATACCATCTGTATCGAGCTCCAATGGGCGTCCAACCTTCTCAATGACTTCGCGAGCTTTTGTAATGATGTCGGAGCCAGTGAGACACACGATTCCCCCCATCTGCATGCTGTGCCAGCGGGCGCCTCGTCTCATGACGTAGCCGTAGAACGAGTTGAGAATGCACTTATGAGCGAGTTGTAGCGAGTCGAAGAGAACTTCCCGGCCCTTGGCTGCTTTGATCTCACCAGCGTCACCTGACTGAATGGCTTTCACAACATCAGCCTTCGCAGCCTTAGTCATTCCTTTGTATTCGTAGCGTCTATCGCGAAAAGCTCTGACTGTGTCGACGTAGAAACTATTTTCCATCTGACAAATTGTAGAAGTTCGTGTTTCCAACTTAGTGACCTTCGTTTTCTTGTAGGCTTTGCGACAATAATCCGACAGTCTCTTCTTCTCAAAAGCAGCGCGATCTTCGCGTGAAAGCTCGTGAAACGCTCGCTGTGGTCCACCGGCGTATAGCGGAGGGAACTTTTCAGTCTCTAGCTGCTGCTGAATTCTTTGAAACTCACTAAAAAGATTTCCTCAATAAAAGTTTCCAGCGACTGGTTGAGCGTCTTACCTGCGCGAAGCGGGAAGCATCTCCCCTCTCCACAACCAATCCATCTTTCTTTTACACTTCGCATCGATTTTGTTGAATTCGCATGCTGCGCAATCTTGCTCGGTGACCATTGCTGAAGGTTGAAGTCGATTTGTCAAGATAATGTTTGGATACTGAAAAGAAATTGTAAGTAAATATCATATTGATTTGAAAGGAAACTTACCATTGCGCCAACGTCGAGATGATAAATCACTGGTTTTTCTGTTCTAACAGGATTGTTGTAAAGAGTTTGCAGGGCTTCCTCGATCTGCGAAACGACTTCATCCAAGTTCAGAACTTCCGAAAGCGGAATATTCTCCTCAACCTCCAGCGAATGCTTTAGAACGTGACGAACTTCGTTCTTCAGTTTGTTCAGCATGTTGCAGTCCAATCGGAAGCTATAGGGGAGATCAGCTCGGAAGACACCCGATTCTAATGCTTCCACATGACCGCCAACATAAGTTTCCGTGTCGATAACGTGTCCGTCTTCCGTCATCTTGTTCAGTTCAGCCTGTTCCTTGTTAGGGAAAACGATGTTGACGTCGAAAGCTTCTTTCATGAGCAGAGATTCGCACAACGTTCCAGAGCCTTTGCGTAAGACTTCGTCAGGTTCCATGGGGATGATAGTCGCCAGCGCGAATATAAAAGGATGAACATACTTCATATAGAGATAATAAGTAGCGACGGCATCGGAAACTGAGTAGCTTGCAAGCTCTTGTGGATGTTCCACGGCCTTTTTGCACATTTCCTCGGGATCCAATTCGACCGGATCATAGCCCAGCTTTGCTTTAGCGACAGCTTTTAGGCCCTGTGAGCCCACAGGCAAATACGAGTCTCGCTTGACCCAACAAAAGCAATCCATGTGCATGCTCGGCCGCGACAAGTAATTTCCATCACGATTCTTGCTAAAACCAATCTCGCGCTTCATGTCGATATCGTAAATCGCTGCTCGCGTCTCGACGAAAGGCCAATCGAAAAAGTCTCCGTTGTAGCTGACGATGATGTGCGGGCGAATGTCGAGTATGTGATCGAAAAACTTTTGAATCAAAGACAACTCGTTTGGTTCATTGAAAACGACAAAGCTTCCTTCAAACTCAGGCTTTGGTGTGTACTCAAAGTCATCAACGTTGCGTGAAACGATTTCACGATTGGTAATGAGAAAGCCTTGACCGTCGATCATATAAGAAATCATGATGATTTGATCAGATTGAGCATCGGGAAACTTTAGCGGGAGCTTGGTCGTTTCGATGTCATAAGCCAACACGATTGGATCAGGTCGTTCGATGATCTCAGGACGTTGAGATATCAGAGGCAGCTCAGAGCCGCCACGACACTTGATGTTGTACCATAGGCCGCAGAATATTTTTAAGTCAATTGAGACTCGAACGTGGTAGGGAACATCGTGCTCTCTAATGTCTGTGATAAAATCCATAAAGTCTTGGTTCGGCTCGTCGTTGGACGTTCCCGCAAGCGTGGTGGATAGCAGTTTCATGTAAAATGTGTTTGTCTTTTCGCGCTCCTTGTTCTTCTTGACTACTCGAAAAATCTCTTGGCGGGCTTTCATCATTAGGTTTGTGTTGAAGAAAGACATTTTTATCATATTTTGCTTTAGACCAATTAGATGGTTCGGCATGTCTAGATCCTCCTTTTCAACTACTTCGATCTTCGCTGCTTGGCCACCAAACTTTCGCTGAAGGAATGTTGAAACCTCGTGGATCTGATGTTGCTGGGGCAGGATGAGGAAATATGGCTGGTAGATCACAGAGACTTTGAAGCGAGAAGCGTTCATTGTGAGGAAATATAAGTCGAGAGCTGAGACGAGACGACGGTCTTCATCGAGGATTTCAGTCTAAAATTCAACAAATTGAAGATCCAGAGAATGCGTATATTTTTATGAACTCACCGAGTGCATGTTTATCAAGTATCCAGTACGCTCTGTGTTGTCTTTTAAACGATCGAATCCGTACTTTGAGTCGATAGTTTCATTTTCCTTCGAAACTCGGTAGTTAATCTCGTTATCTTCGTTGTTACTGGAATTTCACAAATCAGCAAATTTTCTGGTTTTTCCCTTGAGTTCTTACCCAAACTGTTGTTGCCTTTTATTGGGTTGCAGACTCCCTGTTGTATTCTTTTTGAACATCTTACAAGCCGTGTTATTTTCTATCTGTTTAATCTATTTTTCACCTGGAGAAATTGAATGGCAAAACTATTTTGGCGGGAAATTTTGTTCTAATTCAGAGAAAAGAGGGTGCGAAGTCTTCGTTCAATTGAATTTCCGCTGAACGTTGTAGAAAACTTTTGAGCGACTGAGCAATCTCGAACGCGGTGAACTTTTCGTGATGTTCTTGCGTAAGCTGCACCGTTCTTCCTCAAACATTGTGATGTCGGGCGGAGGGAGACTTTTACGAATTCCTAATTCCAACGAAGCGTCAGTTGTGCTCATGTTGCAAATGATGTTGATAAGCTGTTCGTGTGTTAAGCCTTTGAGCAGAGTCTTCATTGGAACTTCGACTCTCATTGTACGTGTAGAGCATAACTTTGGAATTTTTGAAAAAAAAAAACTTCAGTTTCGCTTAGCGCTTGTATGAGTCGCTCGAGTTCGGACTCTGATAACTCAGTTCCAAGGATATCGGAATAAAGGCGCTGTACATAAAACTATACGTACACCAAAACCCTAGCGAAGCAGAGCTAACGCAATGTTACTGCGTGGTTCACGTTTAGAAAGAGACTGTGAAACTCGCTTTTTTGAACGTTTCTTGGCTCAATACAAACATCGATTGTCATCAAGTTTGTTACGCTATACCTGAACCTGGTGGAGCTGGTGAATTTAGAAGAATTTCAGTTCAGAAACTTGCTTGTATGAACGTTTTTTGGCTCTAGATAAGTAGCTTTGCTTCTGAACCAAAATCAAAGCGCAGAGCCTAAAGCTGGTGGTGTTGCCGCAATCATCAACGGAAATCGAGATTTTTCAGAATGTACAAGACTTTGAATTCAGAAACCTGCTTAGATAGCTTTGCTTTTGAACCAACATGAAAGCGCTGAGCCTGAAGCTGGTCGAGCTGGTGCAACCATCAGGAGCAGGATGTACAAGACTTTGAATTCAGGAACCTGCTTATACGAACGTTAATAGGCTCTAGATAGCTTTGCTTTTGAACCAAAATCAAAGCGCAGAGCCTAAAGCTGGTGGTGTTGCCGCAATCATCAACGGAAATCGAGATTTTTCAGAATGTACAAGACTTTGAATTCAGAAACCTGCTTAGGGGAGATTCTCACGAGCGATTTTTGTCAGTTGAAAATTTTGAAGTTAAATTACTTGAAAAGTAATTAGATTTTGAGCTTAGTGATTATTAAAACTGGCTTAAAACCGATAGCACTCTTTGATTACATATCAGTTTATTCACGGCATTACTCAGTTTTCACAAAATTTCCAAATTTATGTTCAAAGGTATATGGACATAAAACGCTGAAAATATTTCTGAGCAG
Organism: Smittia sp. YW1114-2; assembly: GCA_033064975.1. Taxonomy (NCBI): domain Eukaryota; kingdom Metazoa; phylum Arthropoda; class Insecta; order Diptera; family Chironomidae; genus Smittia; species Smittia sp. YW1114-2. The sequence continues at coordinate 4,137,437 of CP093833.1, forward strand.
TTTGATTCACTAATTCTTAGCACTGATTTGCGTTGTTAGTTCCAAACACTGATTATTTGCGACACTTCATTAAATTCTCTTTCGAATAGGACCACATATGTTGTTATTACATTGTGGGAACCATCGAATAAATGTAATTTAAGTTAGGGTATATGGACATTTTCTATTGAAAGCGCTTAGAAAATTTGAATTGGTAGCGGCGCTTCGGTCGATATTTTTCAAATTTTCGGATTAGGTCAACATAATTTTCCCGAAACGATGAATTTACGTATCAGTTAGCCTTCACGTTCCGGCTGAGTTGCAGATAAAGTACTTTAAACACGACGGGTTCTATTTAAATTGCACAATTGTGACTAAGAAAAACTTTTCCGAAATGTAAACAAACCGACCGAACCAATTTTTAACGTTCTAATTTTATTCAAAAGAAAAGTTGGTGAAGAATACAGAGCGACGAAAAAAAATTCCGCGGCTTCGATGAGAACGTCCCTTAGATAAGTAGTTAGTTTATGGGGCTTGAATAAAAAGTTTTTATTCAAACCCCATATTTATACGTGACGTCATACTCGACTGATAAGGGGTCCCAATCATCAATTCCGTCACGTCCATCCTACCCCACTGCCCCCTCACCGTTTGTTTTCTTACATCATAAATTTTTGATGCAAGTTCCCAACTGTCTTCTGACGAAGAGTAGCCATCCCATCGAACCAAAACATATTTTCCCTTCTTTTTAAGGATCTTTTCAACGAGAAAAACATCATCATTTTTAGTTTTCTGCAATTCTTGCTCATAGAACGTCCCAGAAATATTTTCTGTCCCTCTGTGGTTTGTTAACGTATATGTAACGGGATGTTTGCGATTGATAGATTTTATCCGATACAACTGTGTTGACCAAGAAGGATGGAAGCCTCTCGTAAACACAAATTTTGTTTTTGAAACACGTACAACATCACCAACCGAATATTTTGCTTTTACTTGAGGACGACTGTAATTATACACAGTCTTGAGAAGATGTCCCTCATTCTTTTTTGATACAGCGTTGGGTGCCAGCTTTGTGGTCGAATGCTTACGGTTGTTGTAGATCGATATGATTTCATCAAGAAAGTCGACGTAGCGGTTACTACCAGTTAACGCCATCTTCTTATAAATATCGTTTTTAATTGTTTTTATAACTCGTTCTACAATGGCTTTTAAACCCGTATATGTTTGGTAATGATGAATACCTCGCTCTTTCATCAACTTTGCAAACGCACCTTTGAATTCTGTCCCTTCATCTGTTTGCATGAGTTTGAATTTCGTTTTGGAAATGTTTAAAAGCTTTTCGCTTGCTGCTGCAACCGTTTGAGCACTTTTAGTCTTTATTGGAGCAGCAAACACTTTCTTGGTGAAACAGTTTATCATCACAAGTAAATAACGGTTCCCATTGTTATGCGAGGCTACTTTTTGAAAATCAGCCAAATCCATTTGTGCCAAATCGGAAATATCTTTGAGAATGACTTTTCGACGAGTAAAACGTCGGCGGGCTGGGCGAAAAATCTCCTCGACTATGTCGCTTCGACCCACATCTTTGCTTGCTCCACCTGTCTGCAACCCGCCAAAATATGTTTCATACTTAGATACATAAAGACACAAAATAGATGAAAACTAATTTTTGCAAAACGATCTTTCATCAATTGCGGTCTGCGAGAACTATTACAAGCATGACATGTAATCAATTTATGTTCTATGTCTCATACTTACTTGAATTCCTCAGCTGTTGAACAGCTTTCATCAGAATTTTTGAATACATACCACGATGGTAATAGTTCCACCAGACCGCAATCGCTAAAATATCGTTAATATGCATTTGGCAGAAATCATAAATAGCACGCTCCAAGTTGGAGCCTCCAACCGACATCATCGCAGATCTTTGCAAACGATGAATCAATACGAACGATATTTTGCACGTATTCAGACGGGTGGCGGAATAAGCGATATTGGAACAGTATATAGATCTTCACATAAAATTCAAAGAGGTCGAGGATTGTCTGACGCATTTTCATGTCTAATCAAATTTCTTAGACCATATTTTCTTTCATCAACTAAAGCATTGGGAAGAGAGGCACTGAGATCAGGAAGTGAGCTTCTACAAAATTTAGGAAAACAACCGATTCAAGAGCTTTTAAAAGATCAAGCGTTGAAAAGCGGAAAAAATCTATCTACAAAAGCAAGCAACAGTTTGAAAAGAATGAGCGATGGAATCAGCATTGGCGGTGCTATAAAAAGGCGAAGAAGAAGCCAATCTAGCCTCATTGACATTTTGGAACGGGTAACAACAAGCACTCCTAAAAGACGCAGGAGCAAACGCAGGTCCAAAAAGCCAAAAAAGAAAACAGGTAAAAGACGAAGAAAAAGCAATAGAAAGGCCAAGTCTACAAGAAAACGAGTTGGGGGGAGGCGCAAAGGAACAAAAAATAAAAAGAAATCATGAAAAATTTAAAGAAATCATTTAGTGTCGGAAATGAAGAGACATGAAAAGACACACATCCACCAGTGTGAATGGTGTTATAAACTATTTACTTTTCGATCAAACATGCTTAAACATCTTAAGACATGTGTGCATAAACCATCGGCTTCCAGCTTACCAGAAAAATCAGAGACAACTTATTTCTGTGAGACGTGTCAGATTCATGTTAAACAACGTTATCACACAAGCCACATGAGATCTAATGAACATGTCGAGAAATCTTAAAAAAAAAACTGACAAACGATGCTCTGTGTACATAACAGCACTCAAAAACCGCCTAATAATATACCGAATCACCAATGATGCCGTGGAAGAGTCGAACAGAGAACATGCAACCAGGGCTTTCACGCACGAATTTTTGGTATTTATACGCTTTCGGGCGCGGTGTGAAGCGCGATGGAAAAACGCGAGGCGCGGCGCGCGCCTGATCTTCGGAAAAATCGCGCTTTCGGGCGCGGCGCGAAAGCGCGATGGAAAATTAGACCGCACGCGCGCGCCCGAAAAATTAGACCGCGTGAAAGCCTTAGTTAGAACACGATTTAGGTAACGGTTTTGGATTCAGACAACGATTTCCTTGTTATTTTTGAAGCCATCAATTTTCTATGAACGCGTCATCGTAGAATGAAACGAATGGGTTCAAATGTACCAGATTATTAGTTAGAACACGATTTGGGTAACGGTTTTGGATTCAGACAACGATTTCCTTGTTATTTTTGAAGCCATCAATTTTCTATGAACGCGTCATCGTAGAATGAAACGAATGGGTTCAAATGTACCAGATTATTAGTTAGAACACGATTTGGGTAACGGTTTTGGATTCAGACAACGATTTCCTTGTTAGATTTGAAGCCATCAATTTTCTATGAACGCGTCATCGTAGAATGAAACGAATGGGTTCAAATGTACCAGATTATTAGTTAGAACACGATTTGGGTAACGGTTTTGGATTCAGACAACGATTTCCTTGTTATTTTTGAAGCCATCAATTTTCTATGAACGCGTCATCGTAGAATGAAACGAATGGGTTCAAATGTACCAGATTATTAGTTAGAACACGATTTAGGTAACGGTTTTGGATTCAGACAACGATTTCCTTGTTAGATTTGAAGCCATCAATTTTCTATGAACGCGTCATCGTAGAATGAAACGAATGGGTTCAAATGTACCAGATTATTATTTAGAACACGATTTGGGTAACGGTTTTGGATTCAGACAACGATTTCCTTGTTAGATTTGAAGCCATCAATTTTCTATGAACGCGTCATCGTAGAATGAAACGAATGGGTTCAAATGTACCAGATTATTATTTAGAACACGATTTGGGTAACGGTTTTGGATTCAGACAACGATTTCCTTGTTAGATTTGAAGCCATCAATTTTCTATGAACGCGTCATCGTAGAATGAAACGAATGGGTTCAAATGTACCAGATTATTAGTTAGAACACGATTTGGGTAACGGTTTTGGATTCAGACAACGATTTCCTTGTTAGATTTGAAGCCATCAATTTTCTATGAACGCGTCATCGTAGAATGAAACGAATGGGTTCAAATGTACCAGATTATTAGTTAGAACACGATTTGGGTAACGGTTTTGGATTCAGACAACGATTTCCTTGTTATTTTTGAAGCCATCAATTTTCTGTGAACGCGTCATCGTAGAATGAAACGAATGGGTTCAAATGTACCAGATTATTAGTTAGAACACGATTTGGGTAACGGTTTTGGATTCAGACAACGATTTCCTTGTTATTTTTGAAGCCATCAATTTTCTATGAACGCGTCATCGTAGAATGAAACGAATGGGTTCAAATGTACCAGATTATTAGTTAGAACACGATTTGGGTAACTGTAGGGTAATCATATGACGATATGACGATATGATGTCATACATCATATATGACGATATGATGTCATATATGACATCATATATGACGACATACTACTGTTACGCCATTTTTTCACCGATCGCTTTTTCCTTGCAAAAAGTATCGAAATATACTCGAAACGGTCTTATTGAGCCGTTGAATTGATAGCCAAGCACACGAGTACTAAATTAAGTTTGCGGGAAGAACGGGCGGCTGAATTTGTGAGGTTAAATATGATAAAAACTTTATCATTTCATTGTCGATTTCCAGCTCTACCAGCTCCATGTCATGTCTGGTGACACCAGTTGGTGTCGTTTAGATTCGAGAAACTTTCACTTGAGCTAAGTTCTGAGTTTGAAAAACCTTTGAATCTCAAGAAATCTAGATTTTTTAATGGCTTCACTAGCTCCACCAGTACTGGTCCCAGCGCCTGGTACTTGGTATCAGTGAATTCGTCTTGACACAGGAAACATTTCATCTGATCATATCAGCGCTTAATTTTGCTAAATTCTACTAGCAAATCGAGAAAAATGAAATTTTTAGTGGAATCTCAGAACAACTTCCTTGGTTTACCCCAGAAGGAGGCAGCCGACCAGGCTCATCTTCAAACTGGGTATCTACAGATAGATTTTAAAGCGACTGAAGAAAACCGGAAGTCGCTAGCTAGTTCCGTTCTCCCTGAACTTAAGCGGCTTTCAGTTGGTTATTGGATGGAAAACACAAAAGCGAGTACATTTTTTGTTGTAATTATATGATGTATGACATCATATATGACATCATACAAATGTATGGGATATGACGTATGATGTCATATATGACATCATATATGATGTCATATGAACACCCTAGTTAACTGTTTTGGATTCAAACAACGATTTCCTTGTTATTTTTGAAGCCATCAATTTTCTATGAACGCGTCATCGTAGAATGAAACGAATGGGTTCAAATGTACCAGATTATTAGTTAGAACACGATTTGGGTAATTGTAAATGGCGTGGGCGTTTCGGCTGAACACGCTGGCAATTCGTTGATTAAGCTTTATTTGAGCTAACAGAAAAAACCTGGAGAACAACTGGTCAGCTTTCTGAATTCAACTGGCTAACAATTTCTTACCTTGTAATTAAGGTTCTTTCTGATTTAATAATTGGTTTGTCGGTTGCTAACTGAATGTATGGAAAGACCTAAGCAGAAGTGCGAGAGATTAGTTTCTGACTTCAAATTCACTTTACGATTTTTCAATACCTCTTCAAGGCTTTTCCTTTGCAACTATTCAGTTCGACTGTTCGATTGAAACTAAATTTCTCAGAGCTCTGAGCTCTGAGGAAAACTATCTGAGTTCTAAATCTGCTCGTTCTATGAGTTTTTCTTCTAAAGTTTTGAATCTTTCTTTTTCATTGACTGATGATTCTTGGAGACGTTAAGCATTTAACATCCTCCCGGGCTTTCGAATTCATTGTCCAGGATGGGAAGCAAAGCGAGCTTCTTAACGGGTCGTTCGATGATTCCGCTTGACGTCTTTATACTGGCGACTCTCGTAAGGTCGTCAGTGCCAGGGAATATTGCGAGAATTCGTCCTAAGGGCCACTGATATGGCGCGGTGTCTTCTCGTTCGACAAGTACAATGTTTCCAACGACGATTGGTGTCTTCTTTCGATAGTCCTTGGTGCGGGCTTGTAACTGATGGAGATACTCCTTGCTCCAACGATTCCAGAAACTTTGTTGAGCCTCCTGAACTCGATCCCATCGTTGAAGTCGTGAAATCGGGTGGTCGATCAGGTTTGGTTGAGGCAAAGCAATGAGCGGGCGACCAATGAGAATGCGACCATTCGTCAACATTTCCAAATCCTTTGGGTCGTCGCTTAGTGGGATGATTGGGCGTGAATTCAAGATCGCTTCGATCTTGCAGATGACAGTCGATAGATCCTCGTAGTGCATCATCGCGTTTTGTGTTGAGCGAAGCAAGTGGTGCTTCATCGATTTGACCGCAGCTTCCCAGAGCCCTCCTTGGTTCGGTGCTCGCGGTGGGATGAAGTGCCAAGTGACTTCTTGCTTCAAGAGGTGTTCATCGATCTTTGCCTGATTCGATGACGACTTGAAAAATTCATAGAGATGATTGATTTCGTTTTTTGCTCCAACGAAATTTGTTCCATGGTCTGAGTACATGTGTGCTGCGAGTCCTCGACGTGAAGTAAATCGATCTAATGCTGCGATGAATGCCTTGGTGGTGAGATCGCTGACAATCTCAAGATGGATTGCCTTTGTTGCAAGACAGATGAATACTGCGATGTATGTCTTCATCGGTCGAGCGTTTCGCAAGTATCCAGACTTCATGTTGATGGGGCCAGCGAAGTCGACTCCGGTGTTGTAGAACACTGGCGCTGGGGTAACTCGTGCTGCAGGCAGTTGTCCCATGAACTGTTGAATCATTTTAGGTCGCGAGTGGAAACATCGAATACATTTGTGGCACTCGCGTCTGACGACTTCATTTGCTCTGAGCGGCCAATACTTCAGCTTCAACAGTCCGTGTGTGGCTTGTTGACCAGCGTGCATGGCTCGTTCATGCGTTTCTCGAACAAGTTGCTTCGTGAGTTGGCAGTACGGGGGCAAGATGATAGGATGTTTCTGGTTCTCATCGATTGTTTGAGCGTGGGAAAGTCTTCCACCGACTCGGATGAGCTTCTTTGTTGGATCCCATTGTGGATCTAAGTTGAGCAAGCGTGACGTAGCAGACACAGGCTTACAGTCTCTGAAGTGATTCATCTGATGAATCCTGGCGACGGCGTCTTCAGCATCTTGTAGTTCAGCGACTGAGATCTTTCCCACTCGTTTCGGCAATCCTCGTTTCTTTGCTCGAACGTTGTGGATAAATCTCATCACGAAAGTGAGCTTCCACTTGCAGGTGAAGCTTCGGCTGCTGTTCTCGCTCCATAGCTCGAACATGTTGGCTTCCTTCTTTGCAATGAGAATTCTTTTGAACTCAGCTTTATATTCGGGGTCTTCAGCGTCGATGGAGACGATAGGGTTCGGCCAACAATCTTCAGATTCCATGAGAAAGTCCGGTCCGTTCCACCACATGCGATTGTCAATGATTTCTTGTGGCAGCAGTCCTCGAGATATCAGATCAGCTGGGTTCTGTTCTCCACGAACGTGCTTCCAGGCAGTGTTGACTGACATCTCTTGAATTTCGCTTACACGATTGGCGACGTAAGGCTGCAATTGACTTGGCTCCTTCTTCAACCAATGCAAGGAAATTGCTGAATCCATCCAGCAAACTTTTCTTTGAGCTTGCATGGCAAGTCCCTTTGAGACTTTCTCCATCAGGTGGGCCAGTATGACACCTCCGCATAACTCGAGTCGAGCAATTGACTTTCTGGCGCTCGGTGCGATGCGTGACTTGGCACATACAAGTTGGCACATTCTGTTGCCGTGTTCATCTTCACTTCTGATGTAGACAGCGGCTCCATATCCTTTCTCTGACGCGTCCGAGAATCCGTGAAGTTGAAAGACGATGAAGTTGCTGATCAGGAACTGGCGAGGGATTTCGACATTTCTCAAGTCGATGAAGGTACTAGCGATTTCTCTCCAATCCTCGGCTTCCTTCTCAGGCAGTTCTTCATTCCATCCACACTTCAGTTCGGTAATGGTCTTCATGAACATCTTAAATTTGAATACGACGGGTCCAAGCAAGCCTTCAGGATCGTAGATCTTCATAATCTCCGACAGGGCGTGACTTCTTGTGACCTTCTTCGATTCGATAGGATGAATATCGAATGCTAAGCGATCCGATTTCGGGTTCCATTTGATTCCGAGGGCCTTGAGCGTAGGATCGGATGAATTTGAACTGGCTTCACGGTCTTCTTCAGGGATAGACTTCATGAAGTTTTCGCAGTTCGAGCTGATTTTCCTCAATTTCATCGCTCCACTGCTGATGATTTGATCGATTTCTTTAAATAGCTTGGCGGCTTCTCGCGTTGAGTGAGCTCCAGACATCAGATCATCAACGTAAAACGAGGTTTCCACTTCTGCAGCTGCTGCTGGGAAAGTTTTGCGGTGTTCGATCCCAAGTTGCTTGACACATCGGGTTGACAAAAAGGATCCAGACTTCGTTCCATAAGTCACCGTATTGAGCTGGTAGGTTCGGATAGGCTCAATAGGATTCTCCCGCCAAACGATGAGTTGCAAGTGCCGTTGGTCCGGTTTCAATTCAATCTGCCGATACATCTTGGCGATATCAGCTTTAATCACCACTTGGTGACGTCGAAATTTAAGAATCAGCGTGAATCCATCACTCTGAACGTTCGGTCCGTTATACTGGCAGTCGTTCAACGACAATCCAGATCTGGTCTTCGATGAAGCGTTGAAAACTACGCGAACCTTCGTCGTCGTGCTATCAGGCTTCTCCACTGCGTGATGTGGCAAATAGTATGCCGGTCCGGCCTCGTCGGGCTTCGGATGAACTTCGTGCATGTGGCCAAGTTGTTCATATTCCTTCATGAACTTCTTGGTTTCGGCGTAGAGGTGTTCGTTCTTCAGCAGTCGCTTCTCGTTGGCGATGAACTGAGAAATTGCTTGACCTCTATTATTCGACAACTGGCATATGTTGTCTTTTAGCGGCATCTCCACAACGAATCGTCCATCAGGTAGACGTTGGTGCGTTTGCTCGAAGTGGGATTCGCAGAATGCTTCTTCGGCGGTCAGGAATCTCGAGTCGGTGCGATAATCTTCGTCCTTGTAGAATTTCTCAAGTGCTTCCTTCAAATCTGACTGCGTCACAGTCAGGCAGCGGCGAATGCTGATGTTGCTATGCTGCATCTTTCCTCCAATGATGTATCCAAAGACCGTGTTCTGTAGGATCGGTCCGGCAGGAAGCTGCATTCGTTCCGGTAGCTGTAGACTGAGGTACCACTCGTTTCCGATCACGATGTCGATTTTTCCTGGATTTCCAAACGTCGGGTCGGCCAGGAACATTCTTTCCGGAATGTTGAGCTTGGAAACGTTGAATGGTTCGAAGGGCGTGAGTCCAGTGACCTTCTTGGCAACCAGAAAGCACATTCCCTCCTCGAAATTGCTAGCGTTGGACTTCACTGTGGTCCATGTCTTCTTGCTAATCAAGCTTTTGGATTCTCCAAATCCATTAGCTTCGATGCACGTTGAAGTCATCTTCAGGTCCAGGATCCTTGCGATACGTTCCGTCATGTAGTTAGCATCGGCTCCTCCATCTAGCAAAGCACGTACGTCATGCCACTGTCCATGAGAGTCCATGATCTTCAACAGCGCCGTGGACAGGAACACGAGAGCATCGTCGTTTCTTCGGCTGGCTGCGTTCATACTGCTGCGTGACGTCGATTGCACGAAACTAGAAGCCTCTGGAGAAAGCTGCGATGACGTAGCTTCGTTGCTTGATGACTGAAGTTCCTTCAGGTAGGACAGCATGGCCATCTTGTTTGGAGACGCTGCCTGAGATTGCGGTGAATGCAAGAGAGTGTTGTGCTTCTGTGCACACACGCTGCAATTTGATTTGCTTTTGCAGTCACTGACTGCATGGAAGCCGAAACAGTTCTCGCAAAGTTTCATCTCGGTGACCTTCGTATTCCGTTGCGGATGCGATAGGGCGATGAACTTCGAGCACGTGTACATTCGGTGGCCTTCCGTTTTGCAAAACAAGCAACAGCTCTTTGGAACTTGCTTGAAGTTGCTGCTAGCGACGTTGACACTCGTCGACTTCGCTTGATTCTTCGTTTGTGGACTGTAAACTATGTTGCTGCTTCGCGATCCGTCCTGTTGCTTCAAGTTGCGAATCGGTGGCAGCGTTCCAAGAATCTTCCTGCGTTTCTCCAGGAACGTCTTCAGGCTTGGCCATGTTGGGAAAACTTCAGCGTTTTCGGTCTCGAACAAATTCCTTGTGTTGCTGTCGAGTCGATGTAGAACGATGTTGGCGATGATCACATTGTACAAGTCATCCTGTGTCATCTCCCGTTCCAAAGCGCTCGTATGGCTGCTGACGTCGTTGACAAGCTTTTGGAGCTCGTCATGGCTCTCACAGGTCATCTTCTTCGTCCGTTTGTCGTCGTAGAATGCCAGAACTGCAGTCCACGCATCATCGTAGCCATCGTCCGATTCCATAAGATGAGCCACGGGAGACAACTTGTCCGTGATCGACGTCTTCAAGTATCTGAACTTCATTGCTCCAGTCAGGTCTAGAACGCCCGGCAAACCTTGTTGTAGCCCGGGAGTTAATTAAACTATATTTTTTACCTTTTAAACTTTATTCGTGTTGAGAAAAATATTCAGAAGGAGCGAAGGGGTAGACAAGCAGGTTATTTGTTTACAAATTATTAAAATTATAATGACAGTTAAATAATAGTTCGACATCCCCCCTTAATCTGTTATTGTAAATTTAATAAATATTTTCAATAAAGTTTAATATTTCAATAAAGTTGAGCGAGCTTTCGGAGTTGTTGAATCCTCGTTCCGGCCAGTGGCTTCGTAAGAAGATCAGCAACGTTGTCTTCAGTGGGGCAATAATTCAGCTCAATTTGATTATTACAAACACATTCACGGACTGCATGGAGTCGAACGTCAATGTGTTTTGTTCTTGATGAAAATTTTTCGTTTTCAATCATTTTTATCGTTGACTGATTATCCGAATTGATTTTTATTGGATTTTTGACGCTTACATGGAAGTCGTTGAGAATGTACTGAAGCCATTTTATTTCATGAATTGTTTCTGATAACGCATAAAACTCGGCTTCTGTGGTTGAGGTTGAAACAACACCCTGCTTTCTGCTTGACCATATGACAGGTCCACCAAAGACTTGACAAATTACACCGCTAATAGATCGTCGCGTAGTGCGATCTTCGGCCCAATCTGAATCAGCGAATGCTGTGAGAGTTGAAATGTGATTTTTGTCAAACATGTGAAGTTTGATGTCTTTGGTGTGCATGAGATATTTTACAACGCGTTTGGCTTCAGTCAAATCTAGTTGACGAGGTTTTGCTACTCGCTGAGCGAGAATTCCAACAGATGCAGAAATGTCTGGTCTAGTGTTGATTGACACATAGAGGAGCATGCCTATGATTTTTCTGTACTCTGTGTTGTTGTCGAGTAAATTATCATCGTCCAATGATAGTTTGTGATAGCCAAGTTCTAGTGGATATTTCGAACCTTTTGCATCCTCTAGTTGGAATTCTGATGCAATTTTTGTAATGTATTGTGTTTGACTGATCGAGAAATTGTTTTCTTGATCACGTGTGACTTGAATGCCTAAGTAGTGTTTGATTTCACCAAGGCTTTTGAGTTCAAATGATTGATTGAGGAGTGTAGCTAATGATTCCATTGTTGAATGAGAATTGCTAGCAAAGATCATGTCATCAACATGTATAATGACATAGCAAACATTATCACGATTTTTATAAATGTATAAGCAATCATCGTGTTTGCTTTGAATGAAACCTACTCGAGTCATGGCTCGATGAAGTGTTTGGTTCCACACTCTAGCAGCTTGTTTAAGGCCATAGATTGATTTGTTGAGTTTGAAAACTTTGCCATTTAGTTCGTATCCTGGTGGATTTTTCATGTAAATTTCTTCCTCTAGAGCCCCGTTTAGGAACGCAGTCTTGACGTCATAATGATGAACAATCAGTTTTCGAGCGTTAGCTACAGTAAGAAGTGTTCGGAATGTTGAAGAGCGTGTGACTGGTGCATGGACCTCGTCGTAATCCACGCCAAACATTTGTGTGAACCCTTGAGCTACTAAACGGGCTTTATACTTCACTGGAGTGCCATTTTCGTCAAGTTTTATTTTAAATACCCATCTGCAGCCAATAGCGTTACGACCCTTTGGGAGTTCACAGGCTGTCCAAGTGTTGTTATGTTCAATTGAAGTGAGTTCTTCTTGCATAGCAAGAATCCATTTGTTTTGATCTGGGCAAGTCATGGCTTGTTTATAAGTTTTCGGTTCAAATGGAGTTATTGAAGAAGCATTGGCTTCTCTCGAGCGAAGTCGCTCAGATCTTCTTAACTGTTTGGTTGGTTCAGTTTCTAGAGGATTTGTTGCATTCTCGTCAATGTACGGAATGATTTCATTGTAGGTTTCATATTGCCCATGGGCATCATTATTTGTTGGTTGAATTTTAGGAATTTTAACGTGGCGTGCCACAATTATTTTTCCGTCGATGAAGATTCTAAACCCTTTTGAGTTGAAATCGTGCCCAACAAATATTCCGGCAGTACCTCTTTCGGCGAGTTTTGAACGATTGGTTGGATTTGTCAAGAAATATACTTGAGACCCGAATTCTACGAATGGAAATTTGCATGTTTTTCCGAAGAAAATTTCTTTCGGTGAAGAGAACTCATTTTTCTTTGGAATTGCATTGAATGTGTTGACTGCATGGTGTAGTGCTTCTGCCCATAAAAATTTGGGTAGATTTCTAGACATGAGTTGAGTTCGAATAGCTTCCACAAGCGTTCTGTTTTTACGTTCTGAAATACCGTTTTGTTGAGGGCAACGAGGGGATGAACATTGGAAAACGATACCATTTTGTTTGAGAAAAGATTGAAGTTCAGAGTCCATGTACTCTCCTCCCCTATCTGTACGAATTATCTTTGGACACGATCCGAATTGAGTTTTGCATTTGTTAATATAATTTATGAGTTCCTGTTTGACTTGAGATTTGCACTTGATTGTTGCGATTTCGGTATAATCCGAATTTGCGCAAGTGAAAGTGACGAAATATTTGGCACCCCCAAGTGATTTTGTTTGAAAAGGACCACAAACATCAGATGTGATGATATCGCGAGGCATCATGGGCTTCTCAGACGATTTTGGGAAGGGGAGACTATGAAATTTGCCTTTCAAACAACCTTCACAATCATTAGAACATTTGCATGGATCGACTTTGATATTTAAAACATTCTTGATCTTATTAATATGATCAATATTGCGATGACTCATTTTTCGATGCCATTCGTGAATGCACGATGATGCCCTGAAATTGAAGGTGCTTTTGTTTGAATGTGTTATCCTTAAGATGTAAGATGATTTGATAAGGTTTCCGAGAGGTATTTGACAGCGTGAGGTTTCTATGAAGCATGAATCTTTTGTGAACGTAACGGTTATTCCAGTCTTTGTTAAAACTCTTACTGATATTAAATTTGTTGAGAGATCAGGAGCAAATGCTATTCCCGTTAATTTCACTGGATATGTGGAATTATTGTGATTAATGAAAATATCCAGATTACCGTAGCCTTTGATTGGTATTGAGTAACCATTGGCAACCGTAATTGTATGATTACCATTGTGAGGGACAAAAGACGTTAAATAAGTACGTGAGTTGCACATATGGATTTGGGCTCCTGAATCAAGAACAAAGGAGATTTCATTTGAATTCAAAGTATCATCTTTATTCGGCTGGTTGATTGATAATGCAAAAAATTCATGAGATTTCATAAGCTGAATATTAGAGAGAAAATTTTGTTTCACAGAATTCAAATTATAGATTGGCTTGAGTTCATAGTTGCCACATGGGGCTTGTGGGACGGCGGATCGTGTCGAGTTAATCTGTGGATTGTGCAATACAGAAATGTCTGTTTGTTTTGATGAATTTTTACTTCGACACTCACCTGATTCGAGAAGTTCGTCTTCATCCATTTGTGAATATGAAATGTCTAAGACGTCATCTGAGGGTGGCCATGATAGTCGTGATTGGATTCCCGTGTATGCAAGTGGAGCGAAAGAAGGTTCAGCGACTTGCTGATCAGCTTCAGTGTTGTTGGCAGCCTTGGCACGAGCATCGCAAAGTCGAGTGTTGACTGAGCTTGATCGACTTCTTTTTGAGCACTCGCGGAAATCGTGGTTGTCCATCTCACACGTTCTGCATCTCCATCCTTTGATTGGGTCTCTTGGTTGTCGATTGTGACGTTTTCGTAGCGAGGAGTGTTCAATATTACGAGATTGTTTGTAATATTTCACATTGGACTTGAGGGCTTGTTGACTGCTCTGAGCCATCTGCTGATGTTGAGTAGATATCAAAACATTTTTGACTTTGGCGATTGTGAGTGAACTTTCATCTGACCAAAGCGCTGACTCAAAAATTTGTTTGAAGTCCGGTGAGTTGCGAACACTGGCGAGAATAAACGCGACGAGATGGTTCTCCTTAACTTTCTCGTCGATCTCGTGGAATCGAGCAAATTGCGTTTCTAGAGCGATCAAATGCAACTCGATTGGTTGACCGGGTTGGTGCTGTAAGGACTGGATCGCCGAGTAGATGTCTGTGAGAACAGTTGATGTTCGAGGGCGGTGGAATTTCTTTATGTCGTTCCAAGCTGTGATAAAGCACTTCTCGTTGCTGCTGTTGACCAACGCTGAGTTCTGTTCGTCGAGATGACAAGCGAGATAGCACGCTGCCGTCTTGGAGGTTTCGACTTGGTCAGGCGTAAGTTTGTTGACATCTAATGTTGGATCCAGCCACATGCGATAAAGCGTCAAAGCGTAAGTCATCTTCTTCGACCAGTCAACGTAATTTTTCATCGTTAGCTTTGGAATTTCCACTTTGGGTGCTGGCGGAGCACGAGACTTTGACGCATGAGCAGCGATGACCGCTTCGACAACACTTGCGATGAGTTCCTTTTGCTCTTTTGTTGCCATGTTGAGAAAACCTAAAATTGAATTTGACTTATTATTGGGTTCACGAAATGAATTGTTATTCGAGGTTGGAAGCTGAGGACTCAATTGGGAATTGACTGTTTCTTCGTCTGATTCATCATCGGAAACGGAAAGGTGAAAAAATGTATTATTGAGCAGATGTGCTCGTGACGAGGTTGATGGAACAAATGGATTATTGAATGGGGTGACATTCGATGAAGTTGAAGGAATGTTTTGGCTTTGAGGAGAAATTGGCAATGCGGCATTTTGCCGTCTAAATCTCGTTACTCGAGGAGTGACCCATGCACTTGAGTTAAGATCGATTAGATTCGGTGAGTAATCAGGGTCAACTTCTTCATATTTTGTAGAAGTTTTCGGCGGTGGTTTCGACATAAATTGTTAAATTTGAACAATTCTTCGAGAGAAAAATTATTTTGTTTTCATTTCACTTTTTGTCGTGTTTAAAGTTGATTAGAGTGTGTTATTCCAGTGGTTTTTACGTAGGCCCATAACCTAGAACGCCCGGCAAACCTTGTTGTAGCCCGGGAGTTAATTAAACTATATTTTTTACCTTTTAAACTTTATTCGTGTTGAGAAAAATATTCAGAAGGAGCGAAGGGGTAGACAAGCAGGTTATTTGTTTACAAATTATTAAAATTATAATGACAGTTAAATAATAGTTCGACAAGGTCGTTGTTATTGTGCACAAGACCTTTGTACGAATCCCTGAAGCTAATCCAGGCATCCGGTGATCCATCAAACTTCGGCAGTTCAATCGCTGGCAGCTTGATCTTCGGCGTCTTCGATGCTGGGTTGCGGGTTGGTAGAGCAAGTGTACTCAACCCCAAGAGAATTTTGATTCCCTTGTACGCAGGGTAGAAGGCGCTGTCGAACTTTTCTTGACATCCTTCCAATATTTCCGGGGTCGCTTCCTCGAAAGCGCACAACTGATCCATGAACGCGTTGTGTTTTGCTTTCACTTCCTCCAGTCGTTCCTTGAAGTCACCATAATCTTCAAGGGCGAAGTTCTCCTCAGCGACGTTGATTTGTCCGATCAACCTCGTCAGCTTACCCAGCTGGTGTGCTCGCTGTCGGTTGACGGAAGCAAACTCCATTTTCAGCTTTCCAATGCAGACTCGATCGACGAAAGCTCTTTTGTTCTCGTTGACTCGGTCCTTTGTTCGAATTTTCCAAGCTCACTCGATGAACTTGGAACGGGTTTGCCTTTGTGGCAAGGCGACGTGATGACTTGAAATCTCTTCTTCCAAGGTTTGTTGATGAATCTTCAACAGCGTGTTTCCCTTGTCCAATCCGTTGGATCAAAGGTTGCGACGTCTCGTTGCGATGAACTCAAGGGTTTGATTTTCCGCCTTGAATCCTACCTCGTCCTATCTCAGGAGCCCAAAGGTATTGCGATGAGAACGATGTTGCTGGTTGCGGTGTGAGATCTGGATTCTCGTTTCCTGGATCTCTGGCTCGTGAAGGACCAATGTAAATTGCGTGGGCGTTTCGGCTGAACACGCTGGCAATTCGTTGATTAAGCTTTATTTGAGCTAACAGAAAAAACCTGGAGAACAACTGGATTCAGCTTTCTGAATTCAACTTTGGCTAACAATTTCTTACCTTGTAATTGAAGGTCATCTTTCTGATTTAATCAATTGGTTTGTCGGTTGCTAACTGATTATCGTAATTTGGGTTCAAATGTACCTAAGCAGAAGTGCGTAACGACGATTAGTTTCTGACTTCAAATTCACTTTACGATTTTTCAATACCTCAATTCAAGGCTTTTCATCTTAGAATGCAACTATTCAGTTCGACTGTTCGATTGAAACTAAGATTTTCTCAGAGCTCTGAGCTCTGAGGAAAACTATCTGAGTTCAGACAACGGTTCTGGATTCGTTCTATGAATTTCTTCTATGAACGCGTCATCGTAGAATGAAACGAATGGGTTCAAATGTACCAGATTATTAATTGGAGACGTTAGAACGATTTGGGTAACGGTTTTGGATTCAGACAACGATTTCCTTGTTAGATTTGAAGCCATCAATTTTCTATGAACGCGTCATCGTAGAATGAAACGAATGGGTTCAAATGTACCAGATTATTAGTTAGAACACGATTTGGGTAACGGTTTTGGATTCAGACAACGATTTCCTTGTTATTTTTGAAGCCATCAATTTTCTATGAACGCGTCATCGTAGAATGAAACGAATGGGTTCAAATGTACCAGATTATTATTTGGAACACGATTTGGGTAACGGTTTTGGATTCAGACAACGATTTCCTTGTTAGATTTGAAGCCATCAATTTTCTATGAACGCGTCATCGTAGAATGAAACGAATGGGTTCAAATGTACCAGATTATTATTTGGAACACGATTTGGGTAACGGTTTTGGATTCAGACAACGATTTCCTTGTTATATTTGAAGCCATCAATTTTCTATGAACGCGTCATCGTAGAATGAAACGAATGGGTTCAAATGTACCAGATTATTAGTTAGAACACGATTTGGGTAACGGTTTTGGATTCAGACAACGATTTCCTTGTTATTTTTGAAGCCATCAATTTTCTATGAACGCGTCATCGTAGAATGAAACGAATGGGTTCAAATGTACCAGATTATTAGTTAGAACACGATTTGGGTAACGGTTTTGGATTCAGACAACGATTTCCTTGTTAGATTTGAAGCCATCAATTTTCTATGAACGCGTCATCGTAGAATGAAACGAATGGGTTCAAATGTACCAGATTATTATTTGGAACACGATTTGGGTAACTGTTTTGGATTCAGACAACGATTTCCTTGTTAGATTTGAAGCCATCAATTTTCTATGAACGCGTCATCGTAGAATGAAACGAATGGGTTCAAATGTACCAGATTATTAGTTAGAACACGATTTGGGTAACGGTTTTGGATTCAGACAACGATTTCCTTGTTATTTTTGAAGCCATCAATTTTCTGTGAACGCGTCATCGTAGAATGAAACGAATGGGTTCAAATGTACCAGATTATTATTTGGAACACGATTTGGGTAACGGTTTTGGATTCAGACAACGATTTCCTTGTTAGATTTGAAGCCATCAATTTTCTATGAACGCGTCATCGTAGAATGAAACGAATGGGTTCAAATGTACCAGATTATTATTTGGAACACGATTTGGGTAACTGTTTTGGATTCAGACAACGATTTCCTTGTTATTTTTGTAGCCATCAATTTTCTGTGAACGCGTCATCGTAGAATGAAACGAATGGGTTCAAATGTACCAGATTATTATTTGGAACACGATTTGGGTAACTGTTTTGGATTCAGACAACGATTTCCTTGTTAGATTTGAAGCCATCAATTTTCTATGAACGCGTCATCGTAGAATGAAACGAATGGGTTCAAATGTACCAGATTATTAGTTAGAACACGATTTGGGTAACGGTTTTGGATTCAGACAACGATTTCCTTGTTAGATTTGAAGCCATCAATTTTCTATGAACGCGTCATCGTAGAATGAAACGAATGGGTTCAAATGTACCAGATTATTAGTTAGAACACGATTTGGGTAACGGTTTTGGATTCAGACAACGATTTCCTTGTTATATTTGAAGCCATCAATTTTCTATGAACGCGTCATCGTAGAATGAAACGAATGGGTTCAAATGTACCAGATTATTATTTGGAACACGATTTGGGTAACTGTTTTGGATTCAGACAACGATTTCCTTGTTATTTTTGAAGCCATCAATTTTCTATGAACGCGTCATCGTAGAATGAAACGAATGGGTTCAAATGTACCAGATTATTATTTGGAACACGATTTGGGTAACTGTTTTGGATTCAGACAACGATTTCCTTGTTAGATTTGAAGCCATCAATTTTCTATGAACGCGTCATCGTAGAATGAAACGAATGGGTTCAAATGTACCAGATTATTATTTGGAACACGATTTGGGTAACTGTTTTGGATTCAGACAACGATTTCCTTGTTAGATTTGAAGCCATCAATTTTCTATGAACGCGTCATCGTAGAATGAAACGAATGGGTTCAAATGTACCAGATTATTATTTGGAACACGATTTGGGTAACTGTTTTGGATTCAGACAACGATTTCCTTGTTAGATTTGAAGCCATCAATTTTCTATGAACGCGTCATCGTAGAATGAAACGAATGGGTTCAAATGTACCAGATTATTATTTGGAACACGATTTGGGTAACTGTTTTGGATTCAGACAACGATTTCCTTGTTAGATTTGAAGCCATCAATTTTCTATGAACGCGTCATCGTAGAATGAAACGAATGGGTTCAAATGTACCAGATTATTATTTGGAACACGATTTGGGTAACTGTTTTGGATTCAGACAACGATTTCCTTGTTAGATTTGAAGCCATCAATTTTCTATGAACGCGTCATCGTAGAATGAAACGAATGGGTTCAAATGTACCAGATTATTATTTGGAACACGATTTGGGTAACTGTTTTGGATTCAGACAACGATTTCCTTGTTAGATTTGAAGCCATCAATTTTCTATGAACGCGTCATCGTAGAATGAAACGAATGGGTTCAAATGTACCAGATTATTATTTGGAACACGATTTGGGTAACTGTTTTGGATTCAGACAACGATTTCCTTGTTAGATTTGAAGCCATCAATTTTCTATGAACGCGTCATCGTAGAATGAAACGAATGGGTTCAAATGTACCAGATTATTAGTTAGAACACGATTTGGGTAACGGTTTTGGATTCAGACAACGATTTCCTTGTTAGATTTGAAGCCATCAATTTTCTATGAACGCGTCATCGTAGAATGAAACGAATGGGTTCAAATGTACCAGATTATTATTTGGAACACGATTTGGGTAACGGTTTTGGATTCAGACAACGATTTCCTTGTTATATTTGAAGCCATCAATTTTCTATGAACGCGTCATCGTAGAATGAAACGAATGGGTTCAAATGTACCAGATTATTATTTGGAACACGATTTGGGTAACTGTTTTGGATTCAGACAACGATTTCCTTGTTAGATTTGAAGCCATCAATTTTCTATGAACGCGTCATCGTAGAATGAAACGAATGGGTTCAAATGTACCAGATTATTATTTGGAACACGATTTGGGTAACTGTTTTGGATTCAGACAACGATTTCCTTGTTAGATTTGAAGCCATCAATTTTCTATGAACGCGTCATCGTAGAATGAAACGAATGGGTTCAAATGTACCAGATTATTATTTGGAACACGATTTGGGTAACTGTTTTGGATTCAGACAACGATTTCCTTGTTAGATTTGAAGCCATCAATTTTCTATGAACGCGTCATCGTAGAATGAAACGAATGGGTTCAAATGTACCAGATTATTATTTGGAACACGATTTGGGTAACTGTTTTGGATTCAGACAACGATTTCCTTGTTAGATTTGAAGCCATCAATTTTCTATGAACGCGTCATCGTAGAATGAAACGAATGGGTTCAAATGTACCAGATTATTATTTGGAACACGATTTGGGTAACTGTTTTGGATTCAGACAACGATTTCCTTGTTAGATTTGAAGCCATCAATTTTCTATGAACGCGTCATCGTAGAATGAAACGAATGGGTTCAAATGTACCAGATTATTATTTGGAACACGATTTGGGTAACGGTTTTGGATTCAGACAACGATTTCCTTGTTATATTTGAAGCCATCAATTTTCTATGAACGCGTCATCGTAGAATGAAACGAATGGGTTCAAATGTACCAGATTATTATTTGGAACACGATTTGGGTAACTGTTTTGGATTCAGACAACGATTTCCTTGTTAGATTTGAAGCCATCAATTTTCTATGAACGCGTCATCGTAGAATGAAACGAATGGGTTCAAATGTACCAGATTATTATTTGGAACACGATTTGGGTAACTGTTTTGGATTCAGACAACGATTTCCTTGTTAGATTTGAAGCCATCAATTTTCTATGAACGCGTCATCGTAGAATGAAACGAATGGGTTCAAATGTACCAGATTATTAGTTAGAACACGATTTGGGTAACGGTTTTGGATTCAGACAACGATTTCCTTGTTAGATTTGAAGCCATCAATTTTCTATGAACGCGTCATCGTAGAATGAAACGAATGGGTTCAAATGTACCAGATTATTATTTGGAACACGATTTGGGTAACTGTTTTGGATTCAGACAACGATTTCCTTGTTAGATTTGAAGCCATCAATTTTCTATGAACGCGTCATCGTAGAATGAAACGAATGGGTTCAAATGTACCAGATTATTATTTGGAACACGATTTGGGTAACGGTTTTGGATTCAGACAACGATTTCCTTGTTAGATTTGAAGCCATCAATTTTCTATGAACGCGTCATCGTAGAATGAAACGAATGGGTTCAAATGTACCAGATTATTATTTGGAACACGATTTGGGTAACTGTTTTGGATTCAGACAACGATTTCCTTGTTAGATTTGAAGCCATCAATTTTCTATGAACGCGTCATCGTAGAATGAAACGAATGGGTTCAAATGTACCAGATTATTATTTGGAACACGATTTGGGTAACTGTTTTGGATTCAGACAACGATTTCCTTGTTAGATTTGAAGCCATCAATTTTCTATGAACGCGTCATCGTAGAATGAAACGAATGGGTTCAAATGTACCAGATTATTATTTGGAACACGATTTGGGTAACTGTTTTGGATTCAGACAACGATTTCCTTGTTAGATTTGAAGCCATCAATTTTCTATGAACGCGTCATCGTAGAATGAAACGAATGGGTTCAAATGTACCAGATTATTATTTGGAACACGATTTGGGTAACTGTTTTGGATTCAGACAACGATTTCCTTGTTAGATTTGAAGCCATCAATTTTCTATGAACGCGTCATCGTAGAATGAAACGAATGGGTTCAAATGTACCAGATTATTATTTGGAACACGATTTGGGTAACTGTTTTGGATTCAGACAACGATTTCCTTGTTAGATTTGAAGCCATCAATTTTCTATGAACGCGTCATCGTAGAATGAAACGAATGGGTTCAAATGTACCAGATTATTATTTGGAACACGATTTGGGTAACTGTTTTGGATTCAGACAACGATTTCCTTGTTAGATTTGAAGCCATCAATTTTCTATGAACGCGTCATCGTAGAATGAAACGAATGGGTTCAAATGTACCAGATTATTATTTGGAACACGATTTGGGTAACTGTTTTGGATTCAGACAACGATTTCCTTGTTAGATTTGAAGCCATCAATTTTCTATGAACGCGTCATCGTAGAATGAAACGAATGGGTTCAAATGTACCAGATTATTATTTGGAACACGATTTGGGTAACTGTTTTGGATTCAGACAACGATTTCCTTGTTAGATTTGAAGCCATCAATTTTCTATGAACGCGTCATCGTAGAATGAAACGAATGGGTTCAAATGTACCAGATTATTATTTGGAACACGATTTGGGTAACGGTTTTGGATTCAGACAACGATTTCCTTGTTAGATTTGAAGCCATCAATTTTCTATGAACGCGTCATCGTAGAATGAAACGAATGGGTTCAAATGTACCAGATTATTATTTAGAACACGATTTGGGTAACGGTTTTGGATTCAGACAACGATTTCCTTGTTAGATTTGAAGCCATCAATTTTCTATGAACGCGTCATCGTAGAATGAAACGAATGGGTTCAAATGTACCAGATTATTATTTGGAACACGATTTGGGTAACGGTTTTGGATTCAGACAACGATTTCCTTGTTATATTTGAAGCCATCAATTTTCTATGAACGCGTCATCGTAGAATGAAACGAATGGGTTCAAATGTACCAGATTATTATTTGGAACACGATTTGGGTAACGGTTTTGGATTCAGACAACGATTTCCTTGTTAGATTTGAAGCCATCAATTTTCTATGAACGCGTCATCGTAGAATGAAACGAATGGGTTCAAATGTACCAGATTATTATTTGGAACACGATTTGGGTAACGGTTTTGGATTCAGACAACGATTTCCTTGTTATATTTGAAGCCATCAATTTTCTATGAACGCGTCATCGTAGAATGAAACGAATGGGTTCAAATGTACCAGATTATTATTTGGAACACGATTTGGGTAACTGTTTTGGATTCAGACAACGATTTCCTTGTTAGATTTGAAGCCATCAATTTTCTATGAACGCGTCATCGTAGAATGAAACGAATGGGTTCAAATGTACCAGATTATTATTTGGAACACGATTTGGGTAACTGTTTTGGATTCAGACAACGATTTCCTTGTTAGATTTGAAGCCATCAATTTTCTATGAACGCGTCATCGTAGAATGAAACGAATGGGTTCAAATGTACCAGATTATTATTTGGAACACGATTTGGGTAACGGTTTTGGATTCAGACAACGATTTCCTTGTTATATTTGAAGCCATCAATTTTCTATGAACGCGTCATCGTAGAATGAAACGAATGGGTTCAAATGTACCAGAATTTTAGTTAGAACACGATTTGGGTAACGGTTTTGGATTCAGACAACGATTTCCTTGTTAGATTTGAAGCCATCAATTTTCTATGAACGCGTCATCGTAGAATGAAACGAATGGGTTCAAATGTACCAGATTATTATTTGGAACACGATTTGGGTAACGGTTTTGGATTCAGACAACGATTTCCTTGTTAGATTTGAAGCCATCAATTTTCTATGAACGCGTCATCGTAGAATGAAACGAATGGGTTCAAATGTACCAGATTATTATTTGGAACACGATTTGGGTAACGGTTTTGGATTCAGACAACGATTTCCTTGTTATATTTGAAGCCATCAATTTTCTATGAACGCGTCATCGTAGAATGAAACGAATGGGTTCAAATGTACCAGATTATTATTTGGAACACGATTTGGGTAACGGTTTTGGATTCAGACAACGATTTCCTTGTTATATTTGAAGCCATCAATTTTCTATGAACGCGTCATCGTAGAATGAAACGAATGGGTTCAAATGTACCAGATTATTATTTGGAACACGATTTGGGTAACGGTTTTGGATTCAGACAACGATTTCCTTGTTATATTTGAAGCCATCAATTTTCTATGAACGCGTCATCGTAGAATGAAACGAATGGGTTCAAATGTACCAGATTATTATTTGGAACACGATTTGGGTAACTGTTTTGGATTCAGACAACGATTTCCTTGTTATTTTTGAAGCCATCAATTTTCTATGAACGCGTCATCGTAGAATGAAACGAATGGGTTCAAATGTACCAGATTATTAGTTAGAACACGATTTGGGTAACGGTTTTGGATTCAGACAACGATTTCCTTGTTATATTTGAAGCCATCAATTTTCTATGAACGCGTCATCGTAGAATGAAACGAATGGGTTCAAATGTACCAGATTATTATTTGGAACACGATTTGGGTAACGGTTTTGGATTCAGACAACGATTTCCTTGTTAGATTTGAAGCCATCAATTTTCTATGAACGCGTCATCGTAGAATGAAACGAATGGGTTCAAATGTACCAGATTATTATTTGGAACACGATTTGGGTAACGGTTTTGGATTCAGACAACGATTTCCTTGTTAGATTTGAAGCCATCAATTTTCTATGAACGCGTCATCGTAGAATGAAACGAATGGGTTCAAATGTACCAGATTATTATTTGGAACACGATTTGGGTAACGGTTTTGGATTCAGACAACGATTTCCTTGTTATATTTGTAGCCATCAATTTTCTGTGAACGCGTCATCGTAGAATGAAACGAATGGGTTCAAATGTACCAGATTATTATTTGGAACACGATTTGGGTAACGGTTTTGGATTCAGACAACGATTTCCTTGTTAGATTTGAAGCCATCAATTTTCTATGAACGCGTCATCGTAGAATGAAACGAATGGGTTCAAATGTACCAGATTATTATTTGGAACACGATTTGGGTAACGGTTTTGGATTCAGACAACGATTTCCTTGTTAGATTTGAAGCCATCAATTTTCTATGAACGCGTCATCGTAGAATGAAACGAATGGGTTCAAATGTACCAGATTATTATTTGGAACACGATTTGGGTAACTGTTTTGGATTCAGACAACGATTTCCTTGTTAGATTTGAAGCCATCAATTTTCTATGAACGCGTCATCGTAGAATGAAACGAATGGGTTCAAATGTACCAGATTATTATTTAGAACACGATTTGGGTAACGGTTTTGGATTCAGACAACGATTTCCTTGTTAGATTTGAAGCCATCAATTTTCTATGAACGCGTCATCGTAGAATGAAACGAATGGGTTCAAATGTACCAGAATTTTAGTTAGAACACGATTTGGGTAACGGTTTTGGATTCAGACAACGATTTCCTTGTTAGATTTGAAGCCATCAATTTTCTATGAACGCGTCATCGTAGAATGAAACGAATGGGTTCAAATGTACCAGATTATTATTTGGAACACGATTTGGGTAACGGTTTTGGATTCAGACAACGATTTCCTTGTTAGATTTGAAGCCATCAATTTTCTATGAACGCGTCATCGTAGAATGAAACGAATGGGTTCAAATGTACCAGATTATTATTTGGAACACGATTTGGGTAACGGTTTTGGATTCAGACAACGATTTCCTTGTTAGATTTGAAGCCATCAATTTTCTATGAACGCGTCATCGTAGAATGAAACGAATGGGTTCAAATGTACCAGATTATTAGTTAGAACACGATTTGGGTAACGGTTTTGGATTCAGACAACGATTTCCTTGTTAGATTTGAAGCCATCAATTTTCTATGAACGCGTCATCGTAGAATGAAACGAATGGGTTCAAATGTACCAGATTATTAGTTAGAACACGATTTGGGTAACGGTTTTGGATTCAGACAACGATTTCCTTGTTAGATTTGAAGCCATCAATTTTCTATGAACGCGTCATCGTAGAATGAAACGAATGGGTTCAAATGTACCAGATTATTAGTTAGAACACGATTTGGGTAACGGTTTTGGATTCAGACAACGATTTCCTTGTTAGATTTGAAGCCATCAATTTTCTATGAACGCGTCATCGTAGAATGAAACGAATGGGTTCAAATGTACCAGATTATTATTTGGAACACGATTTGGGTAACTGTTTTGGATTCAGACAACGATTTCCTTGTTAGATTTGAAGCCATCAATTTTCTATGAACGCGTCATCGTAGAATGAAACGAATGGGTTCAAATGTACCAGATTATTATTTGGAACACGATTTGGGTAACTGTTTTGGATTCAGACAACGATTTCCTTGTTAGATTTGAAGCCATCAATTTTCTATGAACGCGTCATCGTAGAATGAAACGAATGGGTTCAAATGTACCAGATTATTAGTTAGAACACGATTTGGGTAACGGTTTTGGATTCAGACAACGATTTCCTTGTTATATTTGTAGCCATCAATTTTCTATGAACGCGTCATCGTAGAATAAAACGAATGGGTTCAAATGTACCAGATTATTATTTGGAACACGATTTGGGTAACGGTTTTGGATTCAGACAACGATTTCCTTGTTAGATTTGAAGCCATCAATTTTCTATGAACGCGTCATCGTAGAATGAAACGAATGGGTTCAAATGTACCAGATTATTAGTTTGAACACGATTTGGGTAACTGTTTTGGATTCAGACAACGATTTCCTTGTTAGATTTGAAGCCATCAATTTTCTATGAACGCGTCATCGTAGAATGAAACGAATGGGTTCAAATGTACCAGATTATTATTTGGAACACGATTTGGGTAACGGTTTTGGATTCAGACAACGATTTCCTTGTTATATTTGAAGCCATCAATTTTCTATGAACGCGTCATCGTAGAATGAAACGAATGGGTTCAAATGTACCAGATTATTATTTGGAACACGATTTGGGTAACTGTTTTGGATTCAGACAACGATTTCCTTGTTAGATTTGAAGCCATCAATTTTCTATGAACGCGTCATCGTAGAATGAAACGAATGGGTTCAAATGTACCAGATTATTATTTGGAACACGATTTGGGTAACGGTTTTGGATTCAGACAACGATTTCCTTGTTAGATTTGAAGCCATCAATTTTCTGTGAACGCGTCATCGTAGAATGAAACGAATGGGTTCAAATGTACCAGATTATTATTTGGAACACGATTTGGGTAACTGTTTTGGATTCAGACAACGATTTCCTTGTTAGATTTGAAGCCATCAATTTTCTGTGAACGCGTCATCGTAGAATGAAACGAATGGGTTCAAATGTACCAGATTATTATTTGGAACACGATTTGGGTAACGGTTTTGGATTCAGACAACGATTTCCTTGTTATATTTGAAGCCATCAATTTTCTGTGAACGCGTCATCGTAGAATGAAACGAATGGGTTCAAATGTACCAGATTATTAGTTTGGAACACGATTTGGGTAACGGTTTTGGATTCAGACAACGATTTCCTTGTTAGATTGAAGCCATCAATTTTCTATGAACGCGTCATCGTAGACTGAAACGAATGGGTTCAAATGTACCAGATTATTATTTGGAACACGATTTGGGTAACGGTTTTGGATTCAGACAACGATTTCCTTGTTATATTTGAAGCCATCAATTTTCTATGAACGCGTCATCGTAGAATGAAACGAATGGGTTCAAATGTACCAGATTATTATTTGGAACACGATTTGGGTAACGGTTTTGGATTCAGACAACGATTTCCTTGTTAGATTTGAAGCCATCAATTTTCTATGAACGCGTCATCGTAGAATGAAACGAATGGGTTCAAATGTACCAGAATTTTAGTTAGAACACGATTTGGGTAACGGTTTTGGATTCAGACAACGATTTCCTTGTTAGATTTGAAGCCATCAATTTTCTATGAACGCGTCATCGTAGAATGAAACGAATGGGTTCAAATGTACCAGATTATTATTTGGAACACGATTTGGGTAACGGTTTTGGATTCAGACAACGATTTCCTTGTTATATTTGAAGCCATCAATTTTCTATGAACGCGTCATCGTAGAATGAAACGAATGGGTTCAAATGTACCAGATTTTTAGTTTGGAACACGATTTGGGTAACGGTTTTGGATTCAGTCATCGGTTTCCTTGTTATATTTGAAGCCATCAATTTTCTTTGAACGCGTCATCGTAGAATGAAACGAATGGGTTCAAATGTACCAGATTATTAGTTAGAACACGATTTGGGTAACTGTTTTGGATTCAGACAACGATTTCCTTGTTAGATTTGAAGCCATCAATTTTCTATGAACGCGTCATCGTAGAATGAAACGAATGGGTTCAAATGTACCAGATTATTATTTGGAACACGATTTGGGTAACTGTTTTGGATTCAGACAACGATTTCCTTGTTAGATTTGAAGCCATCAATTTTCTATGAACGCGTCATCGTAGAATGAAACGAATGGGTTCAAATGTACCAGATTATTATTTGGAACACGATTTGGGTAACTGTTTTGGATTCAGACAACGATTTCCTTGTTATTTTTGAAGTCATCAATTCTCTATGAACGCGTCATCGTAGAATAAAACGAATGGGTTCAAATGTACCAGATTATTATTTGGAACACGATTTAGGTAACTGTTTTGGATTCAGACAACGATTTCCTTGTTAGATTTGAAGCCATCAATTTTCTATGAACGCGTCATCGTAGAATGAAACGAATGGGTTCAAATGTACCAGATTATTATTTGGAACACGATTTGGGTAACTGTTTTGGATTCAGACAACGATTTCCTTGTTAGATTTGAAGCCATCAATTTTCTATGAACGCGTCATCGTAGAATGAAACGAATGGGTTCAAATGTACCAGATTATTAGTTAGAACACGATTTGGGTCACTGTATTGGATTCAGACAACGATTTCCTTGTTAGATTTGAAGCCATCAATTTTCTATGAACGCGTCATCGTAGAATGAAACGAATGGGTTCAAATGTACCAGATTATTAGTTAGAACACGATTTGGGTCACTGTATTGGATTCAGACAACGATTTCCTTGTTAGATTTGAAGCCATCAATTTTCTATGAACGCGTCATCGTAGAATGAAACGAATGGGTTCAAATGTACCAGATTATTATTTGGAACACGATTTGGGTAACTGTTTTGGATTCAGACAACGATTTCCTTGTTAGATTTGAAGCCATCAATTTTCTATGAACGCGTCATCGTAGAATGAAACGAATGGGTTCAAATGTACCAGATTATTATTTGGAACACGATTTGGGTAACGGTTTTGGATTCAGACAACGATTTCCTTGTTAGATTTGAAGCCATCAATTTTCTGTGAACGCGTCATCGTAGAATGAAACGAATGGGTTCAAATGTACCAGATTATTAGTTACTACACGATTTGGGTAACGGTTTTGGATTCAGACAACGATTTCCTTGTTAGATTTGAAGCCATCAATTTTCTATGAACGCGTCATCGTAGAATGAAACGAATGGGTTCAAATGTACCAGATTATTATTTGGAACACGATTTGGGTAACGGTTTTGGATTCAGACAACGATTTCCTTGTTATATTTGAAGCCATCAATTTTCTATGAACGCGTCATCGTAGAATGAAACGAATGGGTTCAAATGTACCAGATTATTAGTTAGAACACGATTTGGGTAACGGTTTTGGATTCAGACAACGATTTCCTTGTTAGATATTTGAAGCCATCAATTTTCTATGAACGCGTCATCGTAGAATGAAACGAATGGGTTCAAATGTACCAGATTATTAGTTAGGAACACGATTTGGGTAACTGTTTTGGATTCAGACAACGATTTCTTTGTTATTTTTGAAGTCACCAATTTTCTATGAACGCGTCATCGTAGAATGAAACGAATGGGTTCAAATGTACCAGATTATTATTTGGAACACGATTTGGGTAACTGTTTTGGATTCAGACAACGATTTCCTTGTTATATTTGAAGCCATCAATTTTCTATGACCGCGTCATCGTAGAATGAAACGAATG
Source organism: Smittia sp. YW1114-2 (assembly GCA_033064975.1). Classification (NCBI taxonomy): domain Eukaryota; kingdom Metazoa; phylum Arthropoda; class Insecta; order Diptera; family Chironomidae; genus Smittia; species Smittia sp. YW1114-2. Next base: position 4,167,407 of record CP093833.1, read on the forward strand.
GGTTCAAATGTACCAGATTATTGTTTGGAACACGATTTGGGTAACGGTTTTGGATTCAGACAACGATTTCCTTGTTATATTTGAAGCCATCAATTTTCTATGAACGCGTCATCGTAGAATGAAACGAATGGGTTCAAATGTACCAGATTATTATTTGGAACACGATTTGGGTAACGGTTTTGGATTCAGACAACGATTTCCTTGTTAGATTTGAAGCCATCAATTTTCTATGAACGCGTCATCGTAGAATGAAACGAATGGGTTCAAATGTACCAGATTATTAGTTAGAACACGATTTGGGTAACGGTTTTGGATTCAGACAACGATTTCCTTGTTAGATTTGAAGCCATCAATTTTCTATGAACGCGTCATCGTAGAATGAAACGAATGGGTTCAAATGTACCAGATTATTAGTTAGAACACGATTTGGGTAACGGTTTTGGATTCAGACAACGATTTCCTTGTTAGATTTGAAGCCATCAATTTTCTATGAACGCGTCATCGTAGAATGAAACGAATGGGTTCAAATGTACCAGATTATTAGTTAACACGATTTAGGTAACGGTTTTGGATTCAGACAACGATTTCCTTGTTAGATTTGAAGCCATCAATTTTCTATGAACGCGTCATCGTAGAATGAAACGAATGGGTTCAAATGTACCAGATTATTATTTGGAACACGATTTGGGTAACGGTTTTGGATTCAGACAACGATTTCCTTGTTAGATTTGAAGCCATCAATTTTCTATGAACGCGTCATCGTAGAATGAAACGAATGGGTTCAAATGTACCAGATTATTAGTTAGAACACGATTTGGGTAACGGTTTTGGATTCAGACAACGATTTCCTTGTTATTTTTGAAGCCATCAATTTTCTATGAACGCGTCATCGTAGAATGAAACGAATGGGTTCAAATGTACCAGATTATTAGTTAGAACACGATTTAGGTAACGGTTTTGGATTCAGACAACGATTTCCTTGTTAGATTTGAAGCCATCAATTTTCTATGAACGCGTCATCGTAGAATGAAACGAATGGGTTCAAATGTACCAGATTATTAGTTAGAACACGATTTGGGTAACGGTTTTGGATTCAGACAACGATTTCCTTGTTTATTTTTGAAGCCATCAATTTTCTATGAACGCGTCATCGTAGAATAAAACGAATGGGTTCAAATGTAACGGTTTTGGATTCAGACAACGATTTCCTTGTTATATTTGAAGCCATCAATTTTCTATGAACGCGTCATCGTAGAATGAAACGAATGGGTTCAAATGTACCAGATTATTATTTGGAACACGATTTGGGTAACTGTTTTGGATTCAGACAACGATTTCCTTGTTAGATTTGAAGCCATCAATTTTCTATGAACGCGTCATCGTAGAATGAAACGAATGGGTTCAAATGTACCAGATTATTAGTTAGAACACGATTTGGGTAACGGTTTTGGATTCAGACAACGATTTCCTTGTTAGATTTGAAGCCATCAATTTTCTATGAACGCGTCATCGTAGAATGAAACGAATGGGTTCAAATGTACCAGATTATTAGTTAGAACACGATTTGGGTAACGGTTTTGGATTCAGACAACGATTTCCTTGTTAGATTTGAAGCCATCAATTTTCTATGAACGCGTCATCGTAGAATGAAACGAATGGGTTCAAATGTACCAGATTATTATTTGGAACACGATTTGGGTAACGGTTTTGGATTCAGACAACGATTTCCTTGTTATATTTGAAGCCATCAATTTTCTATGAACGCGTCATCGTAGAATGAAACGAATGGGTTCAAATGTACCAGATTATTAGTTAGAACACGATTTGGGTAACGGTTTTGGATTCAGACAACGATTTCCTTGTTAGATTTGAAGCCATCAATTTTCTATGAACGCGTCATCGTAGAATGAAACGAATGGGTTCAAATGTACCAGATTATTAGTTAGAACACGATTTGGGTAACGGTTTTGGATTCAGACAACGATTTCCTTGTTAGATTTGAAGCCATCAATTTTCTATGAACGCGTCATCGTAGAATGAAACGAATGGGTTCAAATGTACCAGATTATTAGTTAGAACACGATTTGGGTAACGGTTTTGGATTCAGACAACGATTTCCTTGTTAGATTTGAAGCCATCAATTTTCTATGAACGCGTCATCGTAGAATGAAACGAATGGGTTCAAATGTACCAGATTATTAGTTAGAACACGATTTAGGTAACGGTTTTGGATTCAGGACAACGATTTCCCCTTGTTAGATTTGTGAAGCCATCAATTTTCTATGGGAACGCGTCATCGTAGAATGAAACGAATGGGTTCAAATGTACCAGATTATTAGTTTGGATCACGATTTGGGTAACGGTTTTGGATTCAGACAACGATTTCCTTGTTAGATTTGAAGCCATCAATTTTCTATGAACGCGTCATCGTAGAATGAAACGAATGGGTTCAAATGTACCAGATTATTATTTGGAACACGATTTGGGTAACTGTTTTGGATTCAGACAACGATTTCCTTGTTAGATTTGAAGCCATCAATTTTCTATGAACGCGTCATCGTAGAATGAAACGAATGGGTTCAAATGTACCAGATTATTAGTTTGGAACACGATTTGGGTAACTGTTTTGGATTCAGACAACGATTTCCTTGTTAGATTTGAAGCCATCAATTTTCTATGAACGCGTCATCGTAGAATGAAACGAATGGGTTCAAATGTACCAGATTATTAGTTAGAACACGATTTGGGTCACTGTATTGGATTCAGACAACGATTTCCTTGTTAGATTTGAAGCCATCAATTTTCTATGAACGCGTCATCGTAGAATGAAACGAATGGGTTCAAATGTACCAGATTATTAGTTAGAACACGATTTGGGTAACGGTTTTGGATTCAGACAACGATTTCCTTGTTAGATTTGTAAGCCATCAATTCTCTATGAACGCGTCATCGTAGAATGAAACGAATGGGTTCAAATGTACCAGATTATTAGTTAGAACACGATTTGGGTAACTGTTTTGGATTCAGACAACGATTTCCTTGTTAGATTTGAAGCCATCAATTTTCTATGAACGCGTCATCGTAGAATGAAACGAATGGGTTCAAATGTACCAGATTATTAGTTAGAACACGATTTGGGTCACTGTATTGGATTCAGACAACGATTTCCTTGTTAGATTTGAAGCCATCAATTTTCTATGAACGCGTCATCGTAGAATGAAACGAATGGGTTCAAATGTACCAGATTATTAGTTAGAACACGATTTGGGTAACGGTTTTGGATTCAGACAACGATTTCCTTGTTATTTTTGAAGCCATCAATTTTCTATGAACGCGTCATCGTAGAATGAAACGAATGGGTTCAAATGTACCAGATTATTAGTTAGAACACGATTTAGGTAACGGTTTTGGATTCAGACAACGATTTCCTTGTTAGATTTGAAGCCATCAATTTTCTATGAACGCGTCATCGTAGAATGAAACGAATGGGTTCAAATGTACCAGATTATTATTTGGAACACGATTTGGGTAACGGTTTTGGATTCAGACAACGATTTCCTTGTTATTTTTGAAGCCATCAATTTTCTATGAACGCGTCATCGTAGAATGAAACGAATGGGTTCAAATGTACCAGATTATTAGTTAGAACACGATTTGGGTAACGGTTTTGGATTCAGACAACGATTTCCTTGTTAGATTTGAAGCCATCAATTTTCTATGAACGCGTCATCGTAGAATGAAACGAATGGGTTCAAATGTACCAGATTATTATTTGGAACACGATTTGGGTAACGGTTTTGGATTCAGACAACGATTTCCTTGTTAGATTTGAAGCCATCAATTTTCTATGAACGCGTCATCGTAGAATGAAACGAATGGGTTCAAATGTACCAGATTATTAGTTAGAACACGATTTGGGTAACGGTTTTGGATTCAGACAACGATTTCCTTGTTAGATTTGAAGCCATCAATTTTCTATGAACGCGTCATCGTAGAATGAAACGAATGGGTTCAAATGTACCAGATTATTAGTTAGAACACGATTTGGGTAACGGTTTTGGATTCAGACAACGATTTCCTTGTTAGATTTGAAGCCATCAATTTTCTATGAACGCGTCATCGTAGAATGAAACGAATGGGTTCAAATGTACCAGATTATTAGTTAGAACACGATTTGGGTAACGGTTTTGGATTCAGACAACGATTTCCTTGTTAGATTTGAAGCCATCAATTTTCTATGAACGCGTCATCGTAGAATGAAACGAATGGGTTCAAATGTACCAGATTATTATTTGGAACACGATTTGGGTAACTGTTTTGGATTCAGACAACGATTTCCTTGTTAGATTTGAAGCCATCAATTTTCTATGAACGCGTCATCGTAGAATGAAACGAATGGGTTCAAATGTACCAGATTATTAGTTAGAACACGATTTGGGTAACGGTTTTGGATTCAGACAACGATTTCCTTGTTAGATTTGAAGCCATCAATTTTCTATGAACGCGTCATCGTAGAATGAAACGAATGGGTTCAAATGTACCAGATTATTATTTGGAACACGATTTGGGTAACTGTTTTGGATTCAGACAACGATTTCCTTGTTAGATTTGAAGCCATCAATTTTCTATGAACGCGTCATCGTAGAATGAAACGAATGGGTTCAAATGTACCAGATTATTAGTTAGAACACGATTTGGGTCACTGTATTGGATTCAGACAACGATTTCCTTGTTAGATTTGAAGCCATCAATTTTCTATGAACGCGTCATCGTAGAATGAAACGAATGGGTTCAAATGTACCAGATTATTATTTGGAACACGATTTGGGTAACTGTTTTGGATTCAGACAACGATTTCCTTGTTATTTTTGAAGCCATCAATTTTCTATGAACGCGTCATCGTAGAATGAAACGAATGGGTTCAAATGTACCAGATTATTAGTTAGAACACGATTTGGGTCACTGTATTGGATTCAGACAACGATTTCCTTGTTAGATTTGAAGCCATCAATTTTCTATGAACGCGTCATCGTAGAATGAAACGAATGGGTTCAAATGTACCAGATTATTAGTTTGGAACACGATTTGGGTAACGGTTTTGGATTCAGACAACGATTTCCTTGTTAGATTTGAAGCCATCAATTTTCTATGAACGCGTCATCGTAGAATGAAACGAATGGGTTCAAATGTACCAGATTATTATTTGGAACACGATTTGGGTAACGGTTTTGGATTCAGACAACGATTTCCTTGTTATATTTGTAGCCATCAATTTTCTATGAACGCGTCATCGTAGAATGAAACGAATGGGTTCAAATGTACCAGATTATTAGTTTGGAACACGATTTGGGTAACGGTTTTGGATTCAGACAACGATTTCCTTGTTATTTTTGAAGCCATCAATTTTTCTATGAACGCGTCATCGTAGAATGAAACGAATGGGTTCAAATGTACCAGATCATTAGTTAGAACA